>CM049320.1:14614487-15941987 GCA_026874595.1 Sipunculus nudus | reverse complement strand
TCTCCATAGGATCTAGTTCTGGGGGCTGGTTGCTGCAGGAGTAGCTGGCTGTTTGATCGGAGACTTCTTGAAGGCACATATGGGGACACAAGCTCGGACAAATATGCAGGGGCTAAACCATTTACATATTGATATGTTATGATACAAAGCCTTGAAATCGACCCGATGCTCTAACAGGAAACCAGTGAAGATCTCTAAGAATTCCTGTGATGCTGTCATGCATACGCTTCTTGGTGATTATCCGAGCTGCACAGTTCTGAACGCGCTGCAGAATAGCAATCAGCGCAGCTGGTACATTCAGAAGGAGCCAGTTGCAGCTATCAAGCCCTGTTGAGATTAAGGGATGTATCATGATTTCTGTGGCGTTACGTGTAAGCATGTCCTTACTGCCGATATGTTATAGAGATGGAAATAACATGTTTTGCAGATGTGACGGACATGCTCTTCCATTGCAGCAGCCTGGTCCCACACTGATCCCAAGTTCCTGATGCAGGGGCTAGCAAAGACAGTATCGGCCCTGACACGAAGGGCTGGAATGTCAACTCTTGTCCTGAGACGGGGTGATGTTAGCACCATGAGTTCTGTCTTATTGCCGTTTAGTTTAAGCTTATTCAGAACCATCCATGCATTTAGATCAGCAAAGCACCGCTGCACAGCGGCCTTTGAGTCGTCAGTGGTGGGTGAGGTATTGAAATTGAAGGTCATAGAAAGCTGATCATCATCAGCAAATAGATGAATGAGGAGCCCATGTAGAGCGACAATGTCACAGATAGGAGCAGTGTACACGGAAAACAGAATGGGGCCAAGCACTGACCCCTTGGGGACGCCATGACACACATCCAGGGCAGTCGAGGTCTCACCATTGAAAATTACAGTTTCTTTCCTGCTGCTGAGATGGTCTGCCAATTATTCCAGGGCCTTACCTTTAATGCCATACCTTTGACGGAGCCTGCAAGGGACAGAATTGAATGGGAGATGCTATCAAATGCAGCAGACAGGTCCAACAATACAAGAATCACACCTTGTTGGTTGTCAAAGACGAGACGTACACGATATGCTGACTGGAACTCAGGGTACAGAGCATCATCCTCCAGATGGATGGTGAGTTGCTTGGCCACAATCCTCTCAACAACCTTAGAGAGGAAGGGTAGATTCGATACAGAAATGAAATTTAACACATTTCTTTTGTCAAGGGTAGTTTTTTTAGCAGCGGGGTAACAAATGCCCGTTTCCATTCACTTGAAAATACTCCTAAAGATTTATTTAAAGTTAATTTAATACCCAAGTTTTATTTTTTATTTATAAATCGGTTGATAGGGGGAGAAATAATGTCCAGATCATTTATTCTTTTGCTATGAATTTCTCATTCTTACTGCTTGCTGTAGAGAAGTCTTTATTTGCCGAGTTAATTAAAACCACGCGAAGCAAGGTTTATTATGAAATTATGGAAGTTGGTTGATTCGTCTGCTAGCAGCTGTAGTCATTCAACAGTTATAGACGGACTTATGTGAATAGCCAGAAAGAATTATCCAAAACATCTTAGAGTACCTGGATTGTCATAAGGAAACCGTTTTTATTTACTGTTATTGGGGGAACCTCGAATGTCAGTTTCCAAAAGGGGCGAGTAGACAGGTGAGTTGGTGAACCGAGCCACCCACTTCTTTTGAATTAATATTATCCTCGCGCTTCAAACTGCATTCCCCAAATAAAACTTACACATAATACGAACTTCCTGAGTTTGACATTTGCATTCACGTTTTCTCTGAACTTTATCCAAGAGTTTCCAGTTGTAAACTATACCTCGGGATAATATCATGTTGCACATCTGTGCTCATTTACAACTATTTCACAATTACCAAAACTATGAGACTGTATATGAAGTGGAAAAGTGCAAAAGATATATTTTTATATGTAGCCGCGAAGTCATGTTTTGTTAGTTACCAGTCTGCCAGTTATTGAATGTAAGGATGAAACTACGACTACATATTTACAAGAGAGAATGAATATGATACAGGAAATATCAAATAACTCTTTCTCTGATCCACTAATAACAGTTATTATTCTGAAATTTAAAAATAAGGACAGGGCAGTTTTCGTTTTAAAAACAGCGAAGAAATCGGATTTTTTATAGGTATAAAGTGATTCAGGAAACGTATCAAACGATTCACCGATTACAATATTTTTGAACATCAAAAGTTATATATATATATATATATATATATATATATATATATTATTTATATATATTATATTATTTATATATATACACACACAATGCATGGGTTAAAAACCCTATGGCAAGTGCCCGCACCCTTGGATATGTTTATATGATTATGCAAATTATCCACTAGCCCCCCCCCCCCACACACACCACTGGAAAAATTCTGGATCTGGAGGAGCCCCCCCGGGGGGGGGGGGGGGGGGCTTTGTTTCTTAATTGGGGGTGGGGTGCTTTTTCTTTACAGAAAAAGATTGTTTGGATTAAGTGAGAGCATTATTTGCTTGTTCCTCAACGTGAAGAAAAAATGTGATTGTTTCCTTGCAATATCCTCAAAATATAAACATGAATAATTATAAGCTTTAGTTTACATCATAGACCTATATGTGTGATTTGTTTTGCATTCCAGAATCAAAAATCATTTGATATATATAAGCAAATAATTATTTCTCAATTAATTACATCAATGTAAATGGTATACTAACGTATCTTTTTACGTGTCATGACATTACAAAAAGAAAACAATATTGTCCGTATTTAAAGTATACTGGGTCACCGGTAAAATTACAAGTGGCCATGGGCTATGACGCTCAGCTGAATTTTAACATACAGGTGACGTTTGCATTAATTATTGACCTTATGACGTTATTAAAATATTTGATAAGGAGCCTTGAACAATTTGTCGGATGACTTCCAGAGTACTAAAATCATGTTCATTTTCTTTCACATAGCTCGCGAAATATATGTCACAGTGACATTATCTCAGGTTCCCAAAGAATTCTTACAGGAATTTCCATGGATCTTAATCAAAATTAATGACAAGTTTCCCGGTCCAACTGTAACCAATCATGCAGATCTGTCTTATGAGTTCTCGAAACATGTTTTTTTTTTCTTTAACTTAATTTCAAGAATTCCAAGAAGATTTGCCTGAGACCTCCCTGGAAATACAGTTAGTTAGGCCCGGAGAAAAAGTGCGTGAAATTTTGAAAAAAATAGTGGTGGCGCCCTTGTTCTTCAAGAACTGGTGAAACACTCCATGATCAATATGCATGAAAAGAATCATAGCAAACTATTACACAAATATTTAATTATTCTGGAGTGCAATAACAGGCCCAATAACTCAGAGAATTTAGGTCACAGTGACCTACTTTAAAGTTTCCCAGAAGTTTTCTTCAAATACCTCCCTGGATGTCAAGTTGGAAGATTCTAAGTGAAAAAATAAAGTTTTTGCCCATCTGACTTTCATGGTGCTCAAAATAATGTTTTTGGTCTAACGTTCGCAGAATATAGAAATGGACCTGTTTGAAAGTCAGTTAAGAAAATTCCAGGCCAAATGGATACAATTTGTGCCCCATCTGACCATTTGGAGCTTAAAATGATGTTATAGGCCCGTAGCTCGTAGAATATGGGTCACCATGCATAACCTAATTTCAGGTTTCCAAGGATATTTGTTTTGGACCTCACCTGGATGTACAACTAGTAGTTTCTAGGTCTAACGGGTACGGTTTGTGCCCAATTAACAGCCAGACTGTTTCATTTAAAAATTTCCAGAATAGAGAAAAAAAATGCGTAAAAGTTAGAAAAAAATACAGGGGGCGCCACCAGTCTTCAGGAATTGATGAAACACTCCATGATCAATATGCATGGAAAAAATCATGACAATCAATGTATTAGTTGTTCATGTTCTGAAGAGTTTGTTAATTAGCCCGTTAGCTAGGAGGATATAGGTTGCAATGACATAATTTCTAGTTTCCAAGGAGATTTTTACGAACCTCCATGGATATCAGTTAGAAGCTTCTAGGTCCAGAGGTTACGATTTGTGCCCTGTTCACGGGAAACCACACGGCCGGACAGAAGACAGACAAAAAGTGATCGCTTTAACTCGGATGACTTTCAGTCAGCTGAGCTATAAACAATACAAGTAAAACCAGGAAAAACATTTTATATCAAAGGCACTCGTTTCCGCCACTAAAAGTACCAAGTATAATAGCCATGAACACACGGTTCTCCAGGTATTCTTATTAGCTGATAGAGCCTTTTATGTATCATAACACTAGTCATGACGAAAACTGCACAGTCATGGCCGCAAATGCTTTCAAAAGTGACAGGATACTTGCTACCGGCAAGTATTTTTCGTCATCTAGAATTTCACTGGCGTTTTCAATATGACTCGTGCTGTTCCTCTGACGTTTAGGTTGACGCCAGAAACCGCCTCTTTTGGACCACAGGCTTCCTCTCTTGGTATCCTCTGATACAGCCAAAGGATATGTCTAGAGCCATATGTATACATGTTACCACAAAAGTAATATATTCTTCAGATATAGAAAGTCACGGTACAGTGCTTTCACTGTTGATACATATCTAACTCCGCCTGCAGCTCGCACGTATACGTGTCCTCTTATCTCCCAGGTTCAGTGCTAAATAAATGCAGTAGCCTATTAATATACAGACAGAACACAATAGTGACACCGTTAATAACTTATGTTCATAGGAATAAAAAAGCAAATGTTTTATTAAATACCTGCATATACAATTTGTAAATTAACAATACGGTGTATATATATATATATATATATATATATATATATATATATATATATATAACGTATCCAAACATATAAGACAAAGGACGACACTTTTAAACGATATATGTATGACTAAACTACACGATCGGCCACCACACGTTTTTGGGTGTTCGTCGCCGGAGTCTCCAGTCAGAATACAACATTTCCATATAATAAATACCGTGTTGGTGGCTCATTGAATCACACTGTGTATACGTTCAAGATATGGACATTTTCCTAAATGTGGAATATTGAGCTGTATATACTTGGGCCCAGAGCTCCATAGCTGGCTACGATTTGCAACACTAAGGGAATAAACGCTAATATCGAGAAACTGGTGGTCCTCTGTTTTAAACGGTCGTTACTGGTATGTGTTTATTTAATATTATATTCTGTGTCCTGGAAACTACAGCATGTTAATAAAGTTAATATTGGTGAGTATGTTCAACAAAGTTCATTAAGGTGTGGTGCACTTGCATTCAGTACCTTGGTGCCTCCGTATATTAGATCATTTATGATACGCATTGGAATCAGTTTTATCCTTTTATCATTGCTCTTATAGAATTATACTGTTATACACAACATATTACCATTACTAATACCTTGCTACAATTCAATAATTCTTTTTATTTCCGTACAGAATGTCTTAATAGTCACCTTGCTCTTACGCCGAGGTGCGGAAAAAAACCTTATTGTACGCCAGAACTGCATTGTATGTAGATGAATTATAATGTATGTATAAATTTGAATTCACTCAGAAGAGGTTTATGTTCTGTTCAAAATGCCATATTTATCATAATTTGAACCTTTTTATGACTTCATTTTCTGTGTCTTTTGCACCAAGTTGGAAAACCATTTTGTGGCCTTAATATGTATCAAGTCCATGTCAACTTCTTAGTTCTTGTCTGCATATAATCCTGGCCGCAATAAACATGGAACCATAACTCATGAGGAATTTAAATTTACAGATGTATCTATGAGTCATGCCAAAAACTGCACTGTCGTGGCCGTCAATGCCATCACAATGACTTGGCTGTAAATAGAAGGCAATTGTAACCCAAGGCTATATAACTATAAGTAGTAAACAAATTAATACGAAAAAAAAACGGAACATTTAAATTACACTCAAAATGTAAAGCCGTTTTTAAAATTGATTTGCAAATATTTCTTAGAGTATATATTTTAGTGACACAGGAAGTTATATGTGAGTATTAAAACCTACTGACAGTAGGCCTGAACCAGGAGAGATTTACAAGAAAAACTGCCCTATTTGTTCATGATAATAGTTTATCGCTTAGACACCCTTGGGCTGTCTATGAGTCATGCCAAAAACTGCACTGTCGTGGCCGTCAATGCCATCACAATGACTTGGCTGTAAATAGAAGGCAATTGTAACCCAAGGCTATATAACTATAAGTAGTAAACAAATTAATACGAAAAAAAACGGAACATTTAAATTACACTCAAAATGTAAAGCCGTTTTTAAAATTGATTTGCAAATATTTCTTAGAGTATATATTTTAGTGACACAGGAAGTTATATGTGAGTATTAAAACCTACTGACAGTAGGCCTGAACCAGGAGAGATTTACAAGAAAAACTGCCCTATTTGTTCATGATAATAGTTTATCGCTTAGACACCCTTGGGCTAACTAAGCGCTGACCTAAGGAGAACGAACAGCACTGACATTTAAGTAGTTATCTTTGGGAACCCGTTGTTTTTTATTATATATATATATATATATATATATATATATATATATATAAAAGTAATTATATATATATATAAGTAATTATATATATATAATTATATGTATAGAACAAGGCAATATAAGGTAGCGAAAGGCTCTATACAAACGTTGAGGGGTAATTCTGTTTATTTTTGTTTTAATAATTCCTAACTTACACTGCCTTCTAAACCAATATTTGACACAAAAAATCTTATACATAGGCAAGCAAACATTAGTATTTCATATGAGGTGAACAAACAGAATTATATATTAAACAGGTGAAAAGCAAAAGGAACGAAGAATGGGGAATGACAGGTCAAAACAAATATTGCATCGAACGTCGTTATGCACCGATTGCTATCTAACCATTGCAGACGGTCTGCCGTTTTATTTCAGACGAGGCTGTGTCACGGGATGGTGCGCAACACAAAAAAGAAGTCCTTCATCGGTTTAACGATAATACTGGTTGTCTTTATCTACGGAGGTAAGTTGCTCGGGGCACGTCTTTATTTACAACAAATCCTAGATCCGCCTACTTTTCACGTCATGACTGACCACCACCGCATCACGGGCACTTTCTATAGTCGACTTCTTCAATGTCTTAAACGATCACTCAATTGGTCGCAGATCTGGTCGCAATAGAAAGGTTAAAGTTTATAAATATTAAATAAAAGTTATATTATATTATATTATATTGTTGTATTGATTTTCTTTGAAGAATAGCTATCACTATCAGAAAAAAAGGCTTCAGTTCTTCCTCACCCTCACCTTGATGTATCATTGCCAGCATATAAATTCTCAGTATACACTTACTATTTTATGTTAAATTTGGACAGGGTCGTCAAAACGGGAGTGAAGGGTGGGGTAGGTTGGGGATGGGTGAGGGGATGGGGGTATATATCCACTCATTGATTAATCTCTCACGCCAAAAAACCAGGACGTTCATTTGTTAACAAAATACACATACGTCTGCCGTTCGTGTACAATCCGTTAGTGTACATACACTCAAAAAACAGATTGGTTAAATATATAACCAATTTAATTGGTTAAGCCAGTTTTGTTTGTTTTATTCAAGATATTGTTTATCTTTGGTTAAAGCACTAACCAAACCAGTTGGTTGTTTTGACCAATTTTCATTGGTCAACAGAATAAATATACTGTATGTAGGTTTAACCAATATATTGGTCAATTGATAACCAAAATATTGGTTATTTTAGCACACATATATGACCAATTTGGTTGTTTGAGATGATATTGAATGATTTAACCAACACATTGGTAATTTCAAACAACTTGTTACCAAACTCATTGGTCATTTTGACCATTTTTATTGGTCGACCGTTTGGTTGCATATATTTAACCAGTTTTCTTGGTTGAGTTAAACATTGGTTAATTTTATCAACACATTGGTAATTTTACCAACTGATTGATCAAGCACTGACCAAACTGATTGGTCAGTTTGCACATCAGACACAAAAGTGCTCCAAATCAGACACAAGAAATGCAAGCTTCACTGGCTGAGGGGCAAAACGTCTGACTTGTATTCGAGCGGTCACAGGTTCGACTCCAAGAACGGGCGGAATTAGTGTTTCCCCTTGAAACCGACACCAGAGCAAACCACCGAAACTAAAGAATGACTTACAAAAAGACATCAAATCAGTCTGAATAATAAAACAACTGAAAAGGGGACTGAAAGTAGCAGTGCACACATAAATGTTTCCACTAATCTGACTTGAATTGGTTCATGTGACCAATTTATTATTTGATTAAACCAATTTGTTTTGGTTGACCTCAACCAAAGTACATTGGTTGAGAATTACCAAATTATTTTGGTCAAACTGAACAATTTTGTTGGTTTAAATGATCAACTGTGTTGTTTGCTCTGACCAATATATAGGTTGATTTGACCAATACCTGTTGTTTGATTACGAACAAAATAAATTGGTTGTTTTAAAAAATTGTTTGTACATATTTTGACCAATTAAATTGGTTTGAATCACCCAATTTTCGGGTTGATTCAACCAATATGTTTTTGAGTGTAAAGTTGGGCTTTGCTACAGTTATTACAATTATTCAAGTATCAAGACTACTCTGAATAAGAAAAATAGCATATATACTGAATAATACAAAAGTAACTATGCAAATATATGCATGGAAATTAAAAGCAACATCACAGTGTGTACTCTGAAATATCGTCTCCCGTAGTTCCTATCAGTCTGTATTTTAATGCATATATTAAACCCTGCAGCAGTGTGGAGGCCGTTCAACATGAGCAGAAGCGGATCCAAGGGGGGATTTTTTCATCAGAAACAACGTTTTTTAAGGGCTTTAGACCCCCACCTATTCGAGACCTGGGGACTTTTTTTTAAGGGTTTTCATAAGTCCTCCTGGGTTGGACCCACCCTTTTCCTAAACCTTGGATCCGCCCCTAATGAGGCGTGGTTTTACCGTCCATGCGGATATTTGCTGACCATCAATCATTTCCATGACACGTATATTTTAGAGTTAAAGAGTGAAATATTCTATCCCCATATCAACCCATCGCGAATCACGGAGTTCTGTCTCCATATCAACCCACCGCGCATCACGGAGTTCGATCCCCATATCAACCCACCGCGCATCGCGGAGTTCTATCCCTATATCAACCCACCGCGCATCACGGAGTTCTATCCCCATATCAACCCACCGTGCATCACGGAGTTCTTTCTCCACCAACCCAACGCGCATCACGGAGTTCTGTCTCCATATCCACCCACCGCGCATCACAGAGTTCTAACTCAATATCAACCCACCGCGCATAAAAGAGTTCTATCCCAATATCAACCCACCGCCCATCACGGAGTTCTATCCCCATATCAACTCACCGCCCATCACGGAGTTCTGTCCCCATATCAACCCACCGCGCATCACAGAGTTCTAAATCAATATCAACCCACCGCGCACAAAAAAGTTCTATCCCCATATCAACCCACCGCGCATCACGGAGTTCTGTCTCCATATCAACCCACCGCGCATCACGAAGTAATAACTCCATATCAATCCACCGCGCATAAAAGAGTTCTATCCCAATATCAACCCACCGCCCATCACGGAGTTCTATCCCCATATCAACTCACCGCCAGTCACGGAGTTCTAACTCAATATCAACCCACCGCGCATAAAAGAGTTCTATCCCCATATCAACCCACCGCACATCACGGAGTTCTGTCTCCATATCAACCCACCGCGCATCACGGAGTTCTATCTCCATATCAACCCACCCCGCATCACAGAGTTCTAACTCAATATCAACCCACCGCGCATCACAGAGTTCTAACTCAATATCAACCCACCGCGCATAAAAGAGTTCTATCTCCATATCAACCCACCGCGCATCTCAGAGTTCTAACTCAATATCAACCCAACGCGCATCACAGAGTTCTAACTCAATATCAACCCACGCGCACAAAAGAGTTCTATCCCCATATCAACCCACCGCGCATCACAGAGTTCTGTCTCCATATCGACCCACCACGCATCACGGAGTTCTATCTCCATATCAACCCACCGCCCATCACAGAGTTCTGTCTCAATATCAACCAACCGAGCATCACTGAGTTCTTTCCCAATATCAACCCACCGCGCATCACGGAGTTCTATCCCCATATCAACCCACCGAGCACCACAGAGTTCTATCCCCATTTCAACCCATCGCGGATCACGGACTTCTGTCTCAATATCAACCCACCGCGCATCACAGAGTTCTATCCCCATATCAACCCACCGCGCATCACGGAGTTCTGTCTCCATATCAACCCACCGCGCATCATGGAGTTCTATCTCCATATCAACCCATCGTGCATCACAGAGTTCTAACTCAATATCAACCAACCGCGCATCACGGAGTTCCATCCCGATATCAACCCACCGCGCATCACGGAATTCTATCTCCATATCAACCCACCTCGCATCACAGAGTTCTATCTCCATATCAACTAACCGCGCATCACGGAGTTCTATCTCCATATCAACCCACCGCCCATCACGGAGTTCGATCCCCATATCAACCCACCGCGCATCATGGAGTTCTAACTCAATATCAACCAACCGCGCATCACAGAGTTCTTACTCAATATCAACCCACTGCGCACAAAAGAGTTCTATCCCCATATCAACCCACCGTGCATCACAGAGTTCTGTCTCCATATCAACCCACCACGCATCACGAAATTCTATCTCCATATCAATCCACCGCCCATAACGGAGTTCTGTCTCAATATCAACCCACCGAGCATCACGGAGTTCTATCCCAATATCAACCCACCGCGCATCACGGAGTTCTATCCCCATATCAACCCACCGAGCATCACAGAGTTCTATCCCAATATCAACCCATCGCGTATCACGGAGTTCTGTCTCAATATAAACCCACCGCGCATCACAGAGTTCTAACTCCATATTAATCAACCAACCGCGCATATAGGAGTTCTAACTCCATATTAATCCACCGCGAATAAAGGAGGTCTATCCCCATCTCAACCCACCGCGCATCATTGAGTTCTAACTCCATACTTACCCACGCATGGCGCATGCTCCAAGAGAGACCGTATATGTCCTTCTCGCCTCACAAGAGGGGAACAGAGTGCCTTTGGTGGTTCTACAATTTAGGGGAGTAACATTTTCTAAAATAGCGATTTCGTGATAATTAAATCATCTGGGTAATTCCTTCACATATTCCTCACTTATCGCTTAAATAAAAAAAATATATAAATATATAAAATATAAATGAATAAATAAATGTAAAATCAGGAATATGGTTTGTCATTTATTTCACTGAACAGTCATATATATATTGTATTCGTTCAATTTGTCCGTCCACCAAGGCTCACCCTGAACAATATATATATATATATATATATATATATATATATATATATATATATATATATATATTTTATATATATACATATATATATATATATATATATATATATATATATATATATATATATATATATATATATATATTAGCCAACGTCAAGATGACTTGGTATGTTCGAATATGACTTTCCGAATTTGGAATAGTTGAAATTAATAAGCCGAATGTGGTAATAGCCAGTTACAAAACCTGAACAGTTGCTTACAGCTTCTGAGCTTCGCTGGTGCTAACAGTGCTAACCTTGTCACGCATAGGAACCAAACTACTATAACTAACTCACCGAATAGTCATATAGGACTTTTCATATATGACAGAGGCAAGTACCACCCCGACTTTCTAAAGTCGACTCCCCCCGCCCCGGGAACTATGGGGCAGCCTTTATCAGGATGTAAGGGTTAATCCATTTTAAGTGGAAGGGAGTAAATATGTATACAAGGGTAGATCTAGGAAATATCCTACAGTCTGTTTATTGCCAACCGAGACTAAATTACGCTGCATGTTACACATACACACACGCACACACGTTATATTACTTAAACTGTATGATGATTATATTTAATATGAATCTATGTTTATACTTTAGCACTGATAAAGAGCTGGGGCGTTACCTCTACAAGTCAGCGTTATGAAGAACGAGGCAGATTTCCCCGGAAGTTGATCCTTTTATCGTACATGCGCAGTGGGTCCACCTTCCTCGGGGAACTTTTCAGTCAGAACTCAGAGGCTTGCCACTGGCATGAGCCATTAGAGGGCATTATGCATCATATATACGGCATCCTATATGCCGTTAAAGCCCTCGACGTATACTACAACTTGGATGGAACAAAAAGGTAATTAAAATGCACAAGTCTAAGATATAATTGACAGGTGGTATGCAAAGGTTGAAATCTTGGGTTAAGCAAAAGAGGATGATTTTGTGCACTTATGCTACGACAGATTTATCAGTTTCGGCGAAAGAGGTGCATGTAAATAAAGCCGATACTTTTTCTATCGGCGTTTTGGCCCGCAGTTATTATAAAGTCTGTCGGGATATCCTAGTGACATGCTGTATATATTGAGGAGCGTGCAAATCTTTTCGTCTTATTTGACAACCAAACTAGGCCAACACACACATTATCACGGAAAATCAACCATGCGAAGTGTAAAATGTGTTTGCTTTATTAGAACGCCTATCATTAGCGAAAAAATAACCGTTAATACTTAAGCCAAAATAAAAAAAAAGTATGGTTTTCAGGCACTTTTTTTCAGAAATCAATGCGGGCGGGCGCTTTTCTTATATTAATTTTTTTTGTATTTTTCGATAAAAATGTCAAATGATAATGAAAAAGCATGAAAATAATAGTTTTATTTTACTAAATAAGTAAAAGCACTACAAAACAAAGGAAATTGTATGGTTTTATCTTCTTGAAAGAAATGTCGGAGAGGCAGCAGCTCAAAATTGGAAAGTTTTTATTGAAAATCAAAATAAAAATTTTTCATGCGGGGGTTTAAAATTGATGCGGGCGGTGCCTGAGAACCATACCTTTAATTTTGTTTGGCCTTATAGCTCAGCATATATCTCCCAGCTTGTCTGCTGAATTAATACTTACTGCATACAAATATGGCTCCAATTAACGGGTAAAATAAACAAGATTTAGGCCGGGTGAGAAACAAGAAATACGGCGGTTACTATGCAGATGGGATTTGCACATTAGTTTATTCATTCACATACGTATTCTTTTGTTTAAATTCTCCCTTTGTAGCCTTAAGTTAGGACTACCAGTCGTATACAGCTATATCATTGCAATAAACTGGTTGTCCCTAGCAGTGCAGTTGTCCGTATGACTGGAATCATGACTCACTGTTTATAGGCCCTACATGCCACTTATACATAAATGTCTACTGAGTCAAGTATGCACGGCTACCCTTTTCTGTTAATATTATAGAAGCAACACTTTAGTGTTGTTTAGTGCTGTTATATATTTTAACCATTTCAACGATCTCCTACAGGGGCGTTTCTGAATGTTTAATTGAAAGTAACTGGATCACCAGGTGTCGCTAGTGTTGTAAACAGGGATTGAAACACGCTGAACGCCTTATTATCAGTGCAACATATTTTTATTTGGTGATATGGTGCCATAACTAAAGGAAAATAATAGAAGAAAAGTAAATATTCTGAATAAAGAGAGAGCTTCTATTATAATGTTTAGTCTTGACTTGTAATTAAGAAAGTTCCTCATTTCATTCACTTGAGTTTTTCCAGCTTGAACTCCAGCTTGTCACTCAGCACCCCTCCCTTGATTTGCCCTCAGGATTTTGGAAAGGGGAGGGTCACGCCCAGAAAGAAACCTAACAGAAGGTCCTCTGCTCCGGGAAGGAGGGGGTCAGGGACGCAAAATTTGGTTTGAAACCCTAATAAAAAGGACCCCCTTGACCCTCCCCCCCCCCCTCTGGATCCGCCACTGGCCCTGGTTGTTATTTTATAACTTTTTATGCTTGTTTGAGGTTCTCTTGTGGTCTGTATAGAGATAAAAAAAAATACTACTCCACCTAGAATTCAGTGACCAGAGTCATAAATGAGTTAGAATCAAAATGTGAAATATATTGCTGATATTTTTTTATCAAAGCTTTTCTAATCAGAAACAGACTCGCTACTCACATCCGAGAAGCCCAATCTTTTCTCATTTTCAAGATTTATTGAAACATACTCTGAAGGAAGTGTAAACTATTTTACGTTTTTTAACTTTTTTTATCAGTTTTGCGTTTAATATTATATATTATCTTAGTACACGTTCGCATATATAGATACAATATTTCTATGTTATGACGGGCTATTTGCGATAACCTGTGCAGTTAATAAATTACGATTTGAATAGACCAATTTTAAAGGCATTGTGTTAATTTCATATATTAACCAAATATCTATGAATGTCCTAGGAGTTTTTTCATTATTTATTTGACCTTGTGTTTTTTTATTTTTTTCATTTTTATGTAGAGTTTATTCGACATGGGAGCGAGAGAATTTAGTATACTACCTCCACAGAATGCTTTCGGACGTCAAACCGAGTAATCTACCAATAGAATTGATATATAGTCACTATACATTGTGTATAGCGGCGCACAAACCTGAAGTACGAGAGTGCGTCGAGAAGCACATTCCAAAGCAGCTTTGGCGTTATAAAAAGGAAAACTGCAGTGATTGCCTCCATGAACCTGACCACGTGGCCATTGGTACTTGTTCATTCAATTTTCGTCAATATGGGAAGCTCCATTGCGAAGAAGTGCCCGACTATGAAAAAATTCTTAGTTGCCATCGTATGTGTATGAATGAAGTATGGAGAAATACTCAGGATTGTTTAAAACTTGTCGATGAAACGTGTGGTAATAAGTTAATTCATTCGACAAAAACTGTACGACTGTCAATGGAAATCGCGGAACAACTGGTCAGAAAAGACCCGGATGTCAAAATTGTGCATTACGTCAGAGATCCACGTGGTGTGTACATGTCACGGAAAGCTGCCGAGTGGGTTCGCTCTGAAGTGTCTGGTGAAAGCTGGTCCAAAGAAATGAAGTACACTTGTAAATTAATGGAAGATAATATAGCAACAGCTGAAAGAATCAATTCTAATTACCCGGGCAGTGTAATAACAGTAAGATATGAAGACTTGGCTACAGAACCCCTAAAATATGCTGGAATTATATATGGTCATATAAAAATGGATTTAACATCTGATGTTACAAAATGGATAACAATGAATACGCATGCGCAGAAGGACAATGGGGCATTCTCTACGGCAAGGAAAAATTCAACGAAGACTGCATACCGCTGGATGGAAAAGATAACAAAAGAAGAGAAAGAGGAGATAAATAAATACTGCAGTGATGTGATACAGAAATTTGGATACAAGCCTTAATATGAGGGATGTATAAACTTGGATTTCACCAGGCATACGGTGTGCACAGGATTTAGAGATGTAGAGAGGTGAGATGCGACCTTAAAGTTACTAAAAATTGCACGTTTTGATCGAATGACCTCCATGCGGCCTCAGCTGTATTATAGACAATATATTTTTTTTTATAAAAACCTGGCTTAATATCAGAATATTATTTTTTTTTTAATTATCTAACAATGTGAATTGAATTTAGACAGTAATGTAGAACTCGAGTTAGGACACGTGACCTCGTTATTTTTAATTATCTAACAATGTGAATCGAATTTAGACAGTAATGTAGAACTCGAGATAGGACACGTGACCTCGTTTTTAGGAACTCGGACTCGGGCTTGGACTCGAAGGTACTGCAGGCCCGTAGGCTGGGGGGGGGGGGGGGGTTCGGTGGGTTTGGACGAACCCCCCCGCTGAGCATCTGAGTTCCACCTGACGAATACTGACATGCTATAATCTCGGAAAATTATACACAACTTTATGTTTAACCATTTTTGTCGTCCGGTTCCATGCATATCCTCACAGGGAGAGACCATATTTCTGTATAAATATTGTTTATAGCGCCGATTAGCGGCCTCTTTTAGCTTTATTTAGCTCTGCTAGGGATGTAGATTGCAAGTACGGTTCAAAATGTTTAATTTCACCCCTGAAATAAGCTTTAAATAACCCGTTCACTGCTTGCTTCTGATTATAGTCAAGAACTGGATGTTTGTTGCCGTGTGAGAGGGGACTTCTGATTATAGTCAAGAACTGGATGTTTGTTGCCGTGTGAGAGGGGACTTCTGATTATAGTCAAGAACTGGATGTTTGTTGCCGTGTGAGATGGGATAAAGTGAAAATTGTTGATTGTCCCGTCTCATGCAAAGAGGGCAGTAGCACCCTCTTGTTTCCGGGCCAAAGGATGTAACTAAGACCACTTTGTCAATATAGCACAGGGGACATACGTGTCAAGAGTCCAAACCAAACCTGATTGCATAAGAATAATAAATAAAAGAAAAAAAAGTTAAAATATATCATTTAGAGATTTATAAATGAGCTTATGGAACTTTTCGATTTGTTGGTGTTGCCAATTAAAAGGAGGGCCTCGCATATTACTTCTTTAGTTCAGAAGATATATATGGCGATGATCTGCCCGTTAGATAAGAACGATTTTACATCATTACCTATAGATTTGAAATTTTACACACAGTACGATGTACAGAAGTTCTACCAAACCGGAAACTAGGTCACTGTGCTTTGTTTTTTTCTAAAATTAAACTTAACCAGTTTGCATTTAAACCTATAATACCAATTCAAGACTGCCTTATATAAAAAACTGTTTAGCTTGTATGTGAGGAAAATTATGTCAAGATTGAGTAATTAAAAAAATTAGGGACTGGATCATATGTTTAGTCGAGAATATTTTTACTAAATTAATTTGTTAACCACTTAAGCTGGAATTCGGTTCATCCAGAAAATAAATATATAGTTGATTTAGATGTAAGTATATACACCGGAGATAAGGTCAGAAATTCAATGTATTTTTATAGTAATCAACAAATGTAAAATCACTACCATGCATGAATTTCACCCTATACTTTGACAATCTTATATTGTTTCTTGTAATCACTGGTGATTTAATTTTCAAATATACCATGAATACATGGAATTAAATATTGGTTCTGAAATTCTAATGCAGTTACCCAAAGAAAATTGGTCAGGTATGGGAGTTTTCAGGGGGGTAAAAATATATAATTTATGAGTAATCTCGATCAGGGAACAGGCCATCTCCACAGTGTACCGGAGGGCAAGCTGGCGATTTGGTATAGATATATGGCGAAGTGTAGCACACCTGCTGTGTGCGCGTGTGCCTCTGCCTGTAGGGACTGATGAATGACATAATTATCATTTAATATATTTAATATTAACATGGATTTCATTCACCAAGGCTCTTTAAGTTACTTTGATTGTTTATTTTGTCAGTTTTTAGGCTATACACCCCCTAAATTGTTCAGTCTACACATTTTGTTTTTATTCGGAACTCGCAGAAATGCCCCGGATCTTAATTGATCCCCAAAGTTCTAGCTCCGGCCCAGTTATGTCCTATATACTGCTTCATTTGTCAAAGAATTTAAATATAATTCTAACATTTTCAGCATCTAACTGCCTCGCCTGCTGGCCCTTTTTTTAATTTATACAAATTTCAAGTATAGCTAGAAACACCAAACACCGCCCGGTTAATTTCTTTCCATGAATATTAATGTACAAGTTATCTGCATCGAATGATATCAATTTCAAGCAACCTCATTTAATTGTCAGTTAACGTGATAATCACTCGGATGCACAGCTACCGGAGAATATCAGATGACTGAGGTGTGAGTTTGACATTGAATTTAATTATTTTCTTTTTTTTCAAATCTGAAATCAAATGGATGCCAATGCACTTTTTGTTTAGTGAACACGTATATAAAGCCTCCTTATGACCATGCATACTTGTGCTGTAGCAGAAGCTTGCGAATCACTTCGGATGGGACGTTCTGAGTAACGTTACACACGGCGAGAAAAAGGACAATCCGCTAATAATAGCTAATTTGGATTGTTTTTATTTCGTTTAAAGAAAACATCGGGTATATATATATATATATATATATATATATATATATATATATATATATATATATATATATATATTATAAAGGTTCCAACAACAGTGAAAACGAACCCTCCCACTCAGCAGTCAGCCTACGGGCCTGTACTGGGACCTCTACTTGAACTCGGAGGTAAGAACTCGAAAAGTAAGACCGAGGCCATCTCGAGTCAAATAGAACCAAAACTCTGCCATATACTCTAATGACTTATTATATACATGCGCGAACCACAACACAATAAATAGGATTATAAATCTGACTTTAATCAGTATCGGGAGCTAAAGTAAATTTAACATTCAACTATAAACCATGTATAACCGGCTTCTGTGGTTTAGGGGTAGAGCATAGGGCTCAAACCCGTGAGATCATGAGTTAGATCCTCAGCCGAGACGGTGAGATTTTTTCACGGTCGGCCCCCCAGGTTGAGCGCTTTGTTAAAGTGGAAACTATGTCCCACAGTCATGTTTCTACCACAAACAGGTGCGCCTTTCGGTAGTTCCACAGTGTTATGATCAAGCAATGGGAATGACTGATACGCAGGACCCGCAGGAGTGGTACACCGCGCCTGGTTGACACCAGAATATATGTAACCCCTGTCACGTAGTCCGTAACCGAAGTGGGACTCTGTTGAGTCATTAAAAATGGAGGTGGTTACCGCCACCATCGTTTTGAATTCGAATTTTCTTAATGTGGTCTTAATATAACAATCATCCACACGTGGACTGATTTTATTCAAGCAGAACAATATGTAAAACAGGTGATCTGGAGATACTACAAGTCCGTGTGCCGGATGGTTTTGCTTTTGGAATCTTTGTTATCAGCCAAAATGAACAGAACGTGAGATACACATGCATATTTCTGCAAATTAGTATGTATACCTTATTTTGATAACATTTAGAAAATTGTGTAACATATCCAATTCCTTTGGAACACGCACATGTGACATTTATCCTCTGAATGTATAGATTTAGTTTGATATCATCCTTCTATATTTTAAAGATTTAAGCGTGGTTAAAAAAAGTGTTCTTCCGTTACATGCCTCCCTTGTTCCTGTTACTGTTCAGTTCCTGTGTTGTTACTCTGGCAACTTAGCCTTATATTATGTTAATTTGGTATCGAAAGGATACAAGTTGTTTGCACCAATGGGGATCAACATTAATCCTAGAGGTAATGGATGCAGCATAAATCTTTTTGATTTTCTTACTTGCTGGAAAATCAGTTTTTAAAATTGTGCACTTTGAAAATTCTTATCATAGTTGTACACTTAAAAATTGTTTCAAATGTTGAATATATTGAAATTTGTTTGTAAAGTGTTATACTTTTAAATTAGCTTTATAAAGTTTTATACGTTTAAATTAGTTTAACATAAATGTCAGTTATGTCCATGTGATGTCAGGGCTTGTAGTTTATGTTATATTTCATGCCAAAACAATGTCTGATCACTTTTTTAATAAAAAACAGAAATTCTAGCGGACGAAGTTATGTTGTCTTTTATCATATATATGAACACAAGGTGATGTAAACTATTGATATATGCGCTATTTATTTGCATTATGTTCTAGAAAAATGTCCATTTCACTCCCTATAGGCGAAATATTTTTTGTGTTATGGTCACCTTCATTTACATGCATATGTCTAGACTATTGCACAATTATTTCTTATAAAATTGTCATAATAATTATCTATATATGGACCAATGTATATGTCTGAGATAAAAGCATTCATTCATTAATTCATTCATTCATTTTTGTGCCTGGTGAATATGATCATTAGCAGTGCGAGTGTGCTATGATTCCTAGATGTCGCTGTGGCCCCAAGCGCATTGTGGCAAATGAAGGGTTGACTGGTACCCTGCTCTATCATGGCCCTCGGCCAAGCTGTGGCTGAGCGGGGTACCAAATTACATGAAGGAATCCTTCTGACCTAGAAAATATTGCAAATTCGCACATTTTTGAAGGCTCTGTAGCTGTAAGCAAGTTTTATATATGATCAGTTGGTGTTTCAATATTTTCACTCAATTCATTGTATTCGTTTTAACTCGTAAGCTAGGCAATCACCAACATATGATATTCACCCTCAATTTGTCCAATACGTCGTCAGGCCAGTAATAAAATATTTACACCATTATTCAGTCCTATGTATATTCTTTTATATCTGACAATTTCTATATCTATAGGAAAGTCACTTAATTTAAATTTTGCCAATACAGCTGTCAAATTTGGTGATTAGTACTCTAAATAGTTATTTGGTTCTAAAAGTGATTTTACACAGTTATAAATGTGCAAGTTAGTACTTTTTATAATTTATCAAAAAGTATTTCAAATTATCGAAAAGAGATATCTTACATCTCTCACAGTTGTAGGTAATCAGACGACCCATAAAATATTTAACTGTAGTTTTATACCTGATGCACGTGTTTAAGTATCATTTATTTGCTTCATCATTCTGTATATTTTTAAGAAATTCTACTTTTTCCATATATAAAAGTTTACATCAGTACCTTATACTGCGATATACTATTTCACCAATATTGGGTTTCTTTTGCACTCTCCAAGGACATCACTACCCCTAATACATGTTTACTATATCTGCATTGTATTCGTTCAATTTGTCCGTCCCCCAAGGCTCACCCTGAACAATACATATATATATATATATATATATATATATATATATATATATATATAAATATGTATATATATATAACAACCTTAGGTAGTATAATGTTATCTAAGAGCTTGGATCTTTCACAAGCTGGCAGTATTCCACATTTTATATCCACATTATTCAATATTTCCGCTTTAATATTTGAATTTGATCTGACAGACTTCATTTTTTCATGATAATCTTCATGATGCTTTATACATATATATTAGCAATAATTTATATTACTGATGTTTTTACCTTGAATGCCCAATATTCAGGTTCCTTGAAAAATAATTTTGTTAAATTAGCATTTCCCATTTGTTATTAAATAAATACAATATTATATAAATTAATTTCTGCAAATGACAAGGAGTATCAGGTGCAAAAAGGTCAAAATCAACACATAATAATCCAAGGTGCGTTTTCTTTTTATAATATTCCATTCAGCTTCGACAAGTGCTTGTTTTAATCAGCTCATATACCTGATAACAAAACTACGAGATTAAATAATATCGGGCTTAATACACACCCTCTCCTGGTCGCCTTTTCACAGCTAACCCATTCAGTTAACCCATCTGTTAGAATCCAGCTTAAAGCCGGAGGTACATTGTTCTGATTACCGAAAATGTATATTCATGAAATCAACATGGTATTAATTTATATAAAAAGTAAATAATATTGCAAAAAGATTCAAATTGACGTAACAGCGATGGGGCTGTCCATTTTGTTTATTAAGGTAGCTTTGAACAATTCCATACAATCGCACTCTAACTTTGCCGGAACCCAGTTTTGTCCGCCGTCTGATATGTCAATCTCTTACGTAAATTATACACTTGGTTTTACTAAAAATACTTAGTAAAGATAGGTCGGGGGACGGATTGAGACACTCGAACTTTTCCCGATGGGCCGATCACATAACCGTTACCTAGCTGGGCCCTAGTATGTTTTTCATATAGTTATCCACTTGATTTTTTCACGGAATGCAAACAAAGTGACATAACCTGCCTAAAATGCCGACCATGGTTAGTCTAGGCCAGCTCACTAAAATAAGAGATCATTCAAGTACAGGCGAAGAATCATTCTCCACACAGAAGGTCTATCTATGGATGTCAAGGATTAAGTTTCTGCCCACATTTAATCTCACAGCGCGCTTTTTCCCCGCAATTGAGATATTTCGTCAGAGAAGAGTAACTTACAAAAATCAAGTAAATGGAGCAAATATAGAGTATGCTTCGACAACATCCGTTCCAAATATTACCGACAGAAAGTATACTTTATATATTGATAGACTTGAGGATCTATTTTGTGGTGTAGTATCTATGACGTGTTTTATTGGATAGACTACGTGATACAACTGTTTCCAGAATTGTTAAGGATGTAAATGCAAGGTGTTAGTTGCGGCGACGCTGTGGTCATTTTCAACATTAAACAAAAGGATAACCTTGATGGATCAGGAGATGAACCATTATTACATGCTGACATTAGAAATGGCACACGCAAGTTTGTCTGGTTGGATCAAATGTCAGGTCAAACATGCTTAAATCCGTCACTGACAAATAAACCTTGACCCTGAGCTGGGGGATGGGGAGGAATGTGCTCGCGCTGCCGTCCCCATGTCTCGTAGCGCCATTTCGGCCCTCTGATATTAGAGAGTCTACGACCAGCGTCCTGGCTGTCAGAGTGCCGTTACATCCTTCGGCGAGGAACGCACTTTAAGGCGATATGACGACGCAAATATTTTCGTTATATTTAACAACGTTTTATGGCCTACAAGTACGCTGTTACTTGAAATCAACCGTAGCAATCATTAGCTTTGTTAGTATACTTTCTTAGCACTTAAGATGAGGAAAAATGATGAGAGTATCACGACTCAAGTTAGGCTTACTAGCCCAACATAAATTCCCACCGAGTCGTTTTGCTACATGTCCCGTAAAACTGCGTCTGGGCATCTATATTGTCTATAATACACACAGAGATACAGCATGGGTCTATGCGTCAAATATAATGAACAGTTATTTCTGTCCATTAATGTTAGAGAGCAAAAGAGTAGGGCCCGAATAAGCTAGTGTGTGGGGCGTCTATCAATTATAATTGAAAGACTTTTCCTAAAAAATAACACAACTATATTATAAAAGGATTCTTAATTAAAATATAAACACCAATTGATATTATCCCAATTGATCACTTTCATGATTATTTTTTATTTGCAATACTGCCAGGGGTCATGAGAGATGATTTACACTTTGGAATAGTGTTTCTTGCATGTAAGTCCGAGCGAAAAGTGAACTGTAAAACCTTGAACAAATACCCGGGGAATATAGACCCAGTGGTGGCTCTGTAGTATATACATGCAAAATGCTACACAGCACATATGACCAGGGTTGTTGGATACCTATTCTAGTGGGTCGACCACTGGTTACACAGCCTGCGGGGTGTATGTACATGTATTGCATTTCAGCTGGGTGGGCCAGGAGGTAAGCCGTGATGATGTAAAGGAAAAAAAGGAATTATTCCCGTAGTTCTTTCAAGTATTGACCCGAATTTATAAATATTCTCTTTAAATTCGATAACAATATTTATTATTAATATTAATTAAATATCATATCTGAGTGAATACATCAATGGTATAACTGACGTCACATTTATCTCTATATGTATGGACTTTTTGTCAGGTATGCTGTCTCCTGAACTGATGAAGTGGTTGAAAATCAGGCTACTCTACATAATCCATGATCTGACGATATCATATATCAACTGCAGTCGTTATACAGGATTAACAAAGGAAAATTAGCAATTAATTATTTTAAAACTTTGTTTGTCAGTTAGGTATTAACTAGTTGTACTTATCTAGAGGAACAAAAGAACATAATTCGACTCGTATTAATGATCACTATACAGTTATTCTTATAATAGTTGTTAATAATCTGCCGCTGGCCCTAAGTAATCCTCCATTCCTAACAGTTTTATCAACCAGCATGATCTTATCCTTCTTACATAAGTTTTGTTATAGTTTTTTCATCATCAATATCTTTTTATGGTTTATGTTATGTATTCATCCTTTTTTTCGTGTATTTATCGCATGTTTAGTATATCCAGGGACATATAAATAAATACAACAAGTAGGACAAAGGTATGACCAGTGGCATTGTAAAATCATCGTATGATTTATGTCAATATGAGTATTAGTGTTGAACAGGGAAGAATTGGATCCTTTATATACAGGACACTGAAACGATCACACTTAAAGGTTACTAGCGGAACTTCATGCATTGCGTGATTCGTTTTTATCAACAATTCAAAGCAAACGGTTTATAGACATACTAAAAGCTCTTTACTTGGATGTACACCGAAACCCAGGACCTCCCCAGGTTCAAACATCTATAACCAAATTCGTAACATTCAGTCCTGTAAACTTTAAAAGCATAATGTCTGAGCGCAAACTTGATAAATAACATCACTTATGTAAACAAAATAATATTGTAGTTTTATGATTAACAGAAAATTGGCTAAACGGCAATATAGACAATCACCTAATAGCAATTGATGGGATGAATGAACCGTCACGCAGGGACCGAAATACACATGGGGAGAAGTAGCTGTGTATGCGAGTAATGAGCTATCGAGTGTGTGCTGAACTGATCTAGAAAGAGTACTGGAAAACTATTAATAGTGCTTGTTCCACACAAAATTAATCTGGAAATATTAACATGGAAACCTTTGTGAATCACTTTAAACACCTGGGCAATAACAAATGCACAAATGAAAACATGCAAGTAGCGAAACTTATAACCCAGAAAGTGCAGGTCACACCATTAATGAATTCATAATTAGCAGTTTCACTGTTGAGGAAGTAGTGGCAATAATCAGAGAGCTCAAGAACAATAAAGCAAGTGGTGTAGATAATATCCTAAATGAATTTATTAAAAACTGCCTCCAAAAGGTTGTACAAATTATAGTAAAGATGTTAAATATTATCTTAGAAACTGGATTAGTCCCTGATGACTAGTGTACCGGAATTATTCAACCAATATATAAAAAGAAAGGTGCTACTGATAATCCTGATAATTATCTGGGCATAACTTTATTAAGCTGCCTAGGCAAGCTGTTCACAGCAACATTGAATGTCAGGCTGTCATAGATGCCTGTGGAAAAATGGGCGATGAGCAAGCAGGGTTTAGAGTAGGTTTTTCTACCCTTGACCACATTTTTTCTTGCTTGAGCTTTATATGCATAACAAACGAAGAGTATTCTGTGCTTTTATTGACTACAAGAAAGCTTTTGACCTAATCGATAGATATTCTCTGTGGTATAAGCTGATAAATAATAGTATCAACGGCAAAATCTTAACAGTAATATACAACATGTACAAAAATGCCAAATCTTGCATAAAAAATGGAAGACTTCTGACTCTTTAGCCTGTAATATTGGAGTGCGTCAGGGTGAAAACCTGTCGCAACTTTTTTTTGCCATATATTTAAATGATATTAAATTTTTTATAAGTCGCAGGTATAATGGTTTAGGCCTGTTGGCCGATACTTTAAGAAGCAACCTCAGTGATGATGACACTGAATTATTTCTAAGATTATATGCTCTCCTCTATGCGGATGATACTATTGTTATGGCAGAATTACCTGAAGATTTGCAGACTGCCCTAAATGCTGTCCATGATTATTGTGGCAAATGGTATCTAAGCGTCAACACAGAGAAGACAAAAGTGGCTATTTTGCCAAAGGAAAAGTCAGGTTATGTCCATCCTTCTTTTTTGGTAACGAGATGCTAGAATCTCGGGTTTGAAAAATATCTGAACATATTAAATTTTGGTGACAGAATAGCGCTCACTAAATTTCGCTGTGCAAATCATAAACTGCCAGCATCCAACAGCAACCCTGACCATTTAACTGGCTCTAAGGCATGTACCCTATGCAACATGGATGAGCAGGGTGATGAATTCCACTATCTTTTTATATGCCCTGAATTTAGACAAGAAAGACTCAACTATATAAACCAGTACTATAGAACCAGAACAAAACATACTAAAAATGCATGAATTATTCAGTGTCACAGACCAACTTCAGCTGTCAAACCTAGCCAAGTTTGCTATAAAGATTATATCCAAATTTTATTAAAGAATACTCTGTACATAATATTTACAATGTCTATATATGATCATCTTTATATTTGTTCAGCCAGGTTTATCCTTATGTGTATGAAATGGTCATTCATTTCTTGTAAGAATACTATGTACAAAATATTTACAATGTCTATATATGATCACCCTTATATTTGCTCAACCAGGTTTATCCTCATATGTATGAAATGCTTATTCATTTCTTGTAAAGTATGGAGCAAGCTTGATATTCTTAAGCAGCATCAACAACACAACTGCAATACCTGTCGTGTTTATTGATCTCATAATGATACTGTGATACTAGATCTTGTAAGAAATCTTGATTGTACCCAGATTGTGTGTTTATTTTGCAACTAGTCACTGTCTATCTGATTGTTAACCCACCAGATTGAATTTATGTGCATATACATTTATATTCTTAGGTAATAAAATGGCATTTTCTAATATAGGAATCATGCCTATATCATAGAAATACTATTGCACAAGTCAATGCATGTAAACAAGCTGCTTTATATTTTTCTATGCACTTAATTATTTCCATATGGTATTTATGTGATATATGTATTATTTCCTCTATCATTATACAATTTTGTACCTGCAGTGAAATGACATACAAATGCTTTCCTATTTATACCCTTATAGAGTAAATCAAAACACATGCGTGTATGTATATATACATATGTTTATATGTTTATTTCTAATTTATGTAACAAAATGTGCTTGACATGCTTATATAAGGTTTCTCTACCTCTACCGTATAAGTGGTGGATCTCATTATACATTAAATGTACAAAAAAACTTAGAAGTTAATCATAAACAAGGTGCCTTATAATATACACTTATATCACTTTAAGAAACTTTCTTAGGCCAAATTATATAGCCAGCAACTTATATTTTATACCAAAGCATACAAGTTTAAATGCATATTCACTTGAAGTAAATGTTACTGCACTGAATACCTGTGATATGACTCTAAAGTATATGTAGTACTGTTTGTACCTACACTTTTATACAAATTTGAATGTTTACAAGCAAGTTATTGATAGTTCACTTACACACGAACACACCCAATGTATGTTTTCAAACAAATAAGAGCTGTGTACATTGGGTAAGTATTACCTGTGATATAGTATTATATATGTAGTTATATGTAGTCACCGTACATCCTGTATATACACTGTAATTTAGTTTTGCATGACTCTGTATACCTCGAAAGGGGTCATTTGAGTTGAATAAATTATTGTTATTATTATTATTATTATTAGAAAATCCAAATATTGATACATTTGGACAGAAAACATGATCAATAATAACAAAAAGAATTCTTTTAGGTACTTATTATAGGCCGCCTGGCCAGACATTAGATCAGAGAGACATATTCCTGGAAGCATTAACACATAGTATTGAACTAGCTCTATCAGAAAGACCCTATTCCCTTACAGGGGATTTCAGTGATAGATGTAACAGATGGGATTCTGATCATATACAAATAGTGACTTGGGGAACAATTTAATGAATTTAGTGGCACATAGTGGCCTGTTCCAACTAGGTGATCAACCAACTAGGATTTGCGAACTTACATCTTTACTCCTCGATCTACTTAAAACAGATACGACACGCATGGTAAATAATGTTGGCATTCTACACCCAATATCGACATGTGACCACAACGTGCTTGTTTGGTCAATGTCTTTGAAAATAAAAAATAAGAGCGCCGAATAAAAGAAAAGTTTATTATCGGTTTCAAAGAATCTCTAAGCTCAGCTCCCTGGGGGTGTCTTTTGATATTGTTGATGATGTTTCTGATATGGCAAATGATTATGAGCAGTTATTACTGGAAACTATACATATTTTTTGTCCTTAATAAAAAAGTGTGTTAATAGAGGCCAACCATTAACTCTGGATGAATCATGAATTGAAAAAAATCTAATGAAAAACAGAAACAGGCAATGGAAAAGATATGAAAGAACAAGAAATCCTGAACATTTTCAGTCTTTTAAAAAGGCAAGAAATCAAGTGGTCATAGAAAATAGGAAGAATTACAAGATTTATATGGCAGGCATAAACCAAAGATTAATGCACCAGAATACCGAGACCACTGCGTGGTTGGAACTATCTCGATATTTTTTTAAGAAAAAAAGCTACAAAAGGTACCTTAACCTCAAGCAAGGCAGGCACTTATGGGTTCTTTGTAGCGCAGTGCTGTACGGAGGCCAACGAAGATGTAAATTCTGATGACAAGGAATCTATCCCGCCTTGTTCTCACACATTGACAAATGTAGAGTTTTCTTAAAATGAAGTTTAAAATGTTTCAAAATCTTAAAGAACAAACAAAGCTACTGGTCCAGGGGAAATCGGTAATTTTATTCTTAAAGAAATAGCATCTGCAGTCAAAACCTCTCGCTAAATGATTCAACTCATGCATGAAGAACGGAACTTTTCTCTCGGAATGGAAAAAGGCCCACGTACTTCCTAAGTTTATAAAAGGTGCCCGGAATATAATTGATAATTATCGGCCAATATCTTTACTAAATGATATTTCTAAAGTATTAGAATGCCTTGTAAATAATAAAATATACGAACATCTTATAATAAATAATCTATTGACTGATCTTAATTCAGGGTACAAAAAGAATCATAGCACAGTGTACCTGTTGATAAAATTGTGTCATGACATTTATAACGGTCTTAAAAAAAGGGTATGATACCAGACTTACATGCCTCGATGCTTCTTAGGCTTTCGATCAAGTCTGGCATAAAGCATTAACACAAAAATTGAAATCTGGAGGGATTCAAAGTCAATTGCAATCGTTTCTTGGAAGTTATTTAAGTAACAGTGCTTTATCCTCGAGGGATGTAGATCTAACTATATGTATGTAAATTTCCTCGAGTTCCACAAGGCTCTATTCTGGGACCGCTCTTATTTATAATTAATACAAATGACATACATTTTAGTCTAGAAAACAACATACTTCTGTACGCGGATGATACCTGTCTATATTCTTCTATTAACGACCCAGTGATAGGCGCTGAATCACTGAAGAGAAATTTAGAACATGTCAACAACTGGGCCGAACGATGTTGCTTGGTGCTAAATCCGGATAAAACCCAAGAAATTTGCTTCACAAAAAAGGAAGTATAAAATTAATCATCCACCCTTGTATTTAAATAGGAAAATCCCCAAACAATCAGACAACTTAACTCATCTCAGTTTTAAAATCAATGGAACTTTGTCTTGGTACGAATCTATAAATAACATCTGTCTCAAAGCAGCTAAATGCCTGAGGATCCTTAAATATTATAAATTTCATTTCGTAATGAAAATACTAAATCGTATGTATAAGGCTATGGTCCGTCCCATTTTGGAATATGGTTGTCAAATATTTATGAAATGCTCTGCACAGCAACAGAACCAAATGGAAAGTATACAGAGGCAGGCAGCACTCATTTGTACTAGAGCTTTAACAACTAAACCAACAATAAAAATGTTAACAGACATAGGATGGCCATCATTACAAAAACGCAGGGAATTCATGATCATAACAACGTTCCATCACATGATGAATGGTCATGCACCAAGGTACCTTATCAGCCTAATACCACACATAGTATCTCAACACTGGTAATATAAATTTAGAAATGCGCATAATGTAAAATCTCCCATTTTTAAGTACAGTAAAGCGAAGGAGTCTTTTCTACCAACTGCCTGTAATAATGAAATAAACTACCATTGACAACTCGAAGCATTGCTTATACTGAAACATTCAAGAATAAGTTAAACAAACACTTAAATCAATATTCAACACACTTGTCTTTACATATAAAGAGTAGATACTTTGAGATAATACTTAACAGACTAAAATACCATGCTTGTCCCTTGAATCAGTACCTATTCAGTATAGAGAAATCCGATACCCCATATTGTAATTGCGATTTGGAACAGAAGAGTATAGAACACTATATGTTAAAACGCACAAATTATATTAAAACCAGAGAGAAACTGTTCAGTGATATCAAGTCACTATATAAGAAATTTGACAATCAGCCACTAATCTTTATAAATTATGTTGCCAACAACAATGAAAGAAATAGCTGCTTGGTACTAATGCTGCTCACTTGTAAAAATGTACCAATGGCATTTCCAAGGTAGATTAGGTAATATAATTATAAAGTATTTAAAATGCACCAATCGTTTTGGTGTCCTAAAGTAGGAAGATGAAAAAGAATTATTAGTAAACAGTCATGCAATTCATGACTTTAGAGTTTATGTGTCAGCACCCAAATATGTAATTTTATAAGCCCTATAATTTATACGAGGCTTCATATGCATGTCACGGTCTTATTTAAATTTGCTTGCTCGCGCAGTAAACATAATGTATAAGTTACTCGTGTGCCGCCTCTTCATATTCGCTCTATAGGTTATATATGTGCAGGAGAGCAATCATATAAGCTGTCTCTTCATGTTTGCTCTATATGATATATTTGTACAGGAGAGCAATCATATTAGCTGTCTCTCCATGTTTGCTCTATATGTTATATGTGTACAGGAGAGCAATTATATTAGCTGTCTCTTCATGTTTGTTCTATATGTTATACATGTTCAGGAGAGCAATCATATTAGCTGTCTCTTCATGTTTCTTCTATATGTTATACATGTACAGGAGAGCAATCATATTAGCTGTCTCTTCATGTTTGATCTATATGTTATATATGTGCAGGAGAGCAATTATATAGCCAAATAGGCTACTTTTGTAATCCTGTTTAAATGAATATGTTAAAATCAAGGTATTTGTAGCAGGAATCTAAGGGTACGTCTCAACCTGTCTTCAGCCAGTGACTGAATCCCTAGCCATGATGACAGGGACGACGACCTAGTCATGACAGTTAAATATCCGAGCTAGTCTAATAAGCTAATCCTACCATACAATAATATTTATAACATTGTACATATTTTATTATTTTTTTTAGTATTTATATTATGCTGCTGTCCCTTCTGTTTGCGCTTATGTAAGTTTACTTTATTTGTTAATACAATGTACTGCTTTTAAATAAGATGTTACCATGGTGTCAACCGATGATATGACAGCTAGCTGTCTCTTTACTTTTTAGCTTTGTCTGTTACTTTTATTTTTATTCAAGTTCTAGAGATATTTTGTGTTTCTCACGGGCAATCCGCGTAACCCTGACCGAGGATTCTGTTAACAGCTGTCCACCAGATATGACGTCAGCTGATACACGTCTACTGGTTCTGGGGCTTGCTGACAGGTGTCGTTTTGTGTCGGATTCTCTCCCTACGGGTCTCCCGCCACCAAGAACGCTGAACGATAGACATGTGTCATCTGGCATCATACGTTCAACCGATGATAGAACAAGTTCACTCGTGCCGTTATGGTACACATTGATCTCCTTAAATTTCTATGTTAATTACATTTAGTCAAAATAAATATATTAACCCATTATAAAAACCAACTAACTTCGTCTTAAAGCTTTTCCCTAAAGATAATGAATCAAGCAGTTTCATAAGTTATATATCTATATAAGCTAACACTGTAGTATTCTTCATGTTATATCGGTATTATGTTACGTGTTTTGGTATTATTTAACGTTTCTGTTCATTAATTTACGTTTCTTTGCATTATTATAACGCGACTAAAGGTGGAATGTTCGATTCCCCGAATGAGGCTATTTTCTTTTTATTATATAATACATTGTTTTTATTGTGTGCAGCGGGTTTGCATGTGTTTCCTTTATTGTGCGCGGGGGTGCTCCATGCGTTGTTGACATTTGGTTTGTGTGCCACGCGTAGCTCGTGTTGTAGCGGCCTCGCCTGACTGGATGTTGCAGGCTCGGTTTAATCCGCATTGGTTGAACCCTGGTGTGTAGATACACAGCGTTCTTTGTTCTAGTATGTTCTTTGAGCGTGTTTATTATGTTCGAGAAATAGAAAGTTCTCGGCTTGAGGTGAAAAGTTATATAAAGAGGCTGTGTTTTAAAGCCGGGAGAGAGGTGAGAAAATATTCCAGCGGACACGGAAGCGTGTTAGTCAGTTGTGGGACCTATCCGATTATCCAGTAATTTCAGGGATTCTTTTAATTCTATACAATTTAGTGCCGCCTGTCTCATTAAATTGTACTGTTATTCTCTGAGAAGATTTATGTGAACTGTTCATTCGGTTTATACATTTTAAAGGACTTGTAGCTGTGCACTTTGTTTAATTTACTGTGTGATTGTATTGATTTGCTGTTATACTGTTGTTATACTGTGTAATTGTATTGATTAGTGTATTGTAATGTTAGGGTTGATTTTTAGATTAAATAATAGTTATTTGTTAACAAAAAACCACTGCCTTCATTCCCCTAGACATTTCACGCTGTCTAGTGTTATAGAATCTGATTTTTTTATCTCCATTACAAACTTTATGTTCATCACGTATACGAAATCTGTTGATATTAGGTTCCGTAACAACATGAAATGTAATGAAATTACCGTTCAAGGTAGAATTATCTGTTACAGCACCACTTAATTTACATCCCTGATCGTGCTTAACAATATTTTCCTTTATCTAAATTTCCCTGTATTTGTCACATGGTTTCAAAATCTCTATCTATAAAAGCATTTGGTTTATTTTAATTCTGACCAGATAGATCCTTGGCCTTGCGAGAATTTAAAGTCCTCTAACTATACGACTAACGACATTGTATAGCTTAGTTTGCAAAAAAATATATAAAAGGTAAAGTTCTCAGACACCAACCGCGTCAAATTTAACCCCCACATCAAAATTTTTTATTTTAATTTTCATCTTTAAAGAAGATAAATTAATGTTATTTTGATGAGTTTTACTTTGTTATGTAGTGTTTTATGTCTATTTAAGAAAATACTGTGTTATCATCATACTTTTCCCTGATCATATGATATTTTTATCGAAACAACACCAAAAAAGTTTTTTTTCTGATTTCTGAAAAAAAATGCCGAGAACCATAACTTTTTTGCCTTAATGATCACTCAGTCAAGAAACACACGGACCTGCCCATCATTTATTCACCTGACAACACATTAGTAATAACAGTAGCTGACGCACTTTTGACTGATAAACAGATGAACACTCACTTTTCGGGATAATTCATTTAAACGTCTGAAAGATGACACCTAGCACAGTAGTTATGAAGAATAGCTAGGGCAAATCGATGGAGGTTTGCTGTGTGCCCTGCTATGCTCAGGGTCAAGCTGGGAAAATTCTAGTGAATGAAATGGTTTTCTGAAACATTAGTAAAGTAACACAATAATATAAACTTTTTTTTATTTTAGATGTTTTCTTTTCTTTACGCAAAATATCTTGCACTGAGAACAAAGTGATGGCATTATCCGCCGACGTCGCAGCCTCTGTTTACAACAATATCGACCCCTAGTGATCCAGTTGCTGGGAACTTCATTCAGAAACTCCTCTGTCGGAGATCGTTGATATGATATAAAAATAAAGTGGCCACTCCCTTATGTTAGCTTCCCCAGACTGGCGTGATTTCATGACCCAGTATACATATACATTTATATATGGACCTGAGTGGGACTACATTGAGACGTGGTCCCAGTCACACGGAAAACGTTTCGGCAAAGGGACAACAGCCTATAACAACGATAATGTTGTATATAATCGGTAGTCTTAACATTAAGTTTCATGGGAAGAAGTATAACAATCGAATACGTTTGTGAATGTACAAGCAAACATGTTTATTCCAAAGGTATGGTATTAATAGGCACTTTTAGCCATCATGCCAGTTTCGGTACTTTGCGTCAATGTATTGGCATCAAGTCTGTAAATTTATTGATCGTATATTGTTTTATGTATTCAACAAGATTTCTTCTACTTTGCATATTTTCTTAAACATATTTTTTATTTCGTTTAATTATTTTTTTATTCTGCTGAAATTCAGGTTATATATGCACGGGAATTAGAAATAATCCATAAATTATAACCAGCCGTTATAACATCAGAGGCAGCCTCTGAAAGTCTTTCGAGATTCGGCCGTTATGCTGATTAGGCACCGGTGGGGTGCTATTATTACTGTTTATATGCACCATTTTACTTTTGATACACTGTAAAAGCCGAGGACATGTTTCGTGTTTTAATGAGAAACACCAGCTTGTCCCACTTTTCGAAAAATGTCTTTCGTGATTTGCCGTTTCACACGATATAGCCGTTTTAAATATGTGTAAAATATGTTTAAAAAAGATGACGTTTCTGTATTAAACATGTTTCACCAAAACATGTTTCAAAGAGAAACATGTTGAGACACCAAAAGATTGAGACATGTTTCTTCCAACATGTTTGAAAATTCAAACATGTCATCCTTTAACGCGTCTTGAGAGACGTTTCAGACATTTCGGTTTTAAAACACCAGTGACCTGAAACATGTCATTGTCTCGATTTTCGAAACACCAAAAAGACGTTTTAAAAGCTGACGTGTCTTAAGACGTGTTACAGACGTCTCGGTTTTAAAACACCTGTGGCTTGAAACATGTAGTTGTCTCTCTTTTCGAAACACCCAGAACACATTTTAAAAGCTAAAACTCGGGATACTTTTTTTTCTGCATCTATTAATATACATGTGCCAACATACTTTATAATGTAAATCATCATATGAACAAAAGCTGAAGCCATTATGCTGATTGTATGCTTGTATATGCCGAACGGAGGTACATGCATGGATACATAAACTCAAAGAACAAACCTAAACAGAATTTCCTTCATAATTATATCTCTGATTTTCTTTAAACTAATCTATATTTGTAAGCTATTGAGCCCATAATAAAGTAAATGTTTTAAATACTGATGCATCATGAGAATTAAACATTTACCTCAAAGTATTTCATGGCAATAATAACTGATGGTTTTTATGAAGTTAAGAAATTACTTAATATGGGTGCAAATTAAACATATGTTTTAGTTGCTTCTTGTAAGGATGAAAATGTTAACACCTATAAGAATGGTCAGACTGTTATCTACCTTTGACTAACTTTATAAATAAAAAAAAAGATAAAAAGAGATATATACAGACTGAGTAAGATAATTATGTGTATCAATTTATCTTTTGCAAAGACTGTCCTATGAAAGAAATATTTAACTGAACTACTTCACCAAAGAAATAAAATTCCTATTGTGAATCCTTTTAGAGATATCCCGCTCATAAGGCCAACATAAAAAAATCAAAGAAAAATTCATTAAAAATTAGAAATTGTAGGGGGCACCCCCAAACTTGTGCAGAATTTACAGACCATCAGTACCTATGATCATAGTAAGTATTGTGAAAATCCACCCAATGGTTCCTGAGAAATAAGCTTCTAAGTTTTATTCTATTATAAGCTCTGCGACCTTGAAAAGTTGGTCAAGATCACGCATCTTCAAACTTGACTGAGATTTTGTCAATATACATCTTCACCGAAAAAATAAAATTCCTATGATGAATCTTTTTAGAGATATCCCGCTCACAAGCCAAAGGTTGAAAAATCCGATAAAAATTCATTAAAAATCAGAAACTGTAGGTGACGCCACCAAACTTGTGAAGCAGGTACTGACTATCAGTCCCAATAGTCGTAGTAAGTTTTGTAAAAAAAACCCAAATGGTTCCTGAGTAATAAGCATTTAAGTTTTTTTTCTATAATCAGCTCTAAAATGTAGAAAAATAGGTCAAGGTTACCAATCTTCGAACTTGACCTTGATTTTGTCGATGTACATCTTTACCGAGGAAATAAAATTCTGACGGTGAATCCTTTTCAACATATCCCGCTCACAAGGTAAAGTTAACGGACGCCGGACGGACGGACAGCTTGGGTGACGACAATAACCCATCAGCCTAAGGGCTGAAGGCTAAAAAAGGGTTACATTTCAAGGGTCGTTTTTACCTGCGGCTGTAAGTTTCATTGATTTACTTTATATCACTATGCTCATACCAAGGAAAAACATCAATCTAACTGACAAACTTCACAAAAAGTGAATTACTAGAGTTCTTATATGCTTTACCAATGTAAAGTGTTTAATGTTTTTGGAGAAAAAAAGCCATAACTACTCCTAATAACATTCACATACCAGAAATCAGGCCCTTATTCAATATAAAATTGCAATTTCAGCACTGTTGCAAACTACTTACAACACAGCTTTGTATCACACTGTAATCTACAACATCAGATATATTAGGGTAGAGTTGTAATGAAGTCATTTTAGCATAGACGCAGGCTGCTTATAACCTGTAGACTTTGCCTTGAAGAAGAAGTTCCCACGAAGGACAAGTGAAGCAAATTCAACATTTGCATGTTTGGTAGTGGATATGTGAGGTTAAGGATGTAATACCATCCAAGAAAAAGAAAGCTCATCTAGGACACACATCCTTTCTGGATCAGATTGATCTGATTTCCATCTCCCAAATTAACGCTTGTTCTGACCATTCCTTTATCAACAATGAAAACTGAACTCGGTTCCTCACTGGTATCTGATGTCAGAGAGTCTTGTGATATTTTCTCCTAAAAAAAAGAAAGAAAAGAAACTCAAATGCAACAAGCAATAGTGGTCACTTTCCGAGTCAACTGGGCTCCACTAACGGCGCTTTCTGTGGCAATCATCTGTTAAAAGGGCATAAACCTGACAAGGCCTAGGCCTAGCATAATCAAACTTGGAAATATAATTTTATATTTTGCTGATAACATTTTTTAGGAAGTGTTCGCATACATAATATGATGTCTGTTAACCAATATCTCAGGAATTGCTGCAGTCATGAGCACCTAATTTTACAGGATAATGATCATTTGAACTATAGACAGTGCCACCTATGAAAGTCTTTTCTGTGAGCAGGGGCTGAAAGGGGCCCTAGAGTCTGAACAACTGTAATCAATCACTCTGTTCCTAATTAGTAATCAAGTAAATGAGGTTTTAAAGTATATCTGCTTACCACAGCAAATCTGTCTTTAATTATTTATTACTGTAGGGCTCTATAGCCAGAGCAGGCATTGTTTTGGCAAATATGTTAAAGGGCTTGCTAACACAATATACATTTCAAGAACAATTTACATATTACAAACTGAAGAGTTATACACCAAGTCAAACATGTACATGTTTTGCATTGTTACAAAGCTACCTGCTAAGAACTTCATACTGTGTTCATTGCAATGAGTACCCAACTGAAACTTGGGGTAAAGCCTACCAGGTTCATGTGAACCCCTTGCTAACCCTCCTGTGATCCATAATGGTATATTTCACTTTCCTATATGTAAACCACTCTGTGGTAGTGCCACTTATGCATGCCTACAGCTGAAATGATATTTTCAAGTTCACAATTTTATTTCATTGCTACCTATTACTATGTTCTATTTAAAAGGATGAAAGACCCCCTGAGTCTCTTGAACATTTCAAATTCAGAGTATCATGGCTCGTAGGCAACGTGTATGATCTAGTGTTAATCCCAATGTGTTTATGCTAGCAAAGAAGAATTAATCTCGTGAGTCATTTCAGTTGATTCACTCTGTAATGAGGCAAATAAACTGCCCAGCATAAAATCTATCAATTTTGGATTTGTTCCTTCCATCCATACATTTTGATTGTACATAGCAACAAAAGATGTGGCTCTGTTTTACTAACAACAAAGTAGAAGAAAGGTTGGGCTAGTCAAGAAGGTATGTTTATATATTATATTGGCCCAATAGAGCAATGGAAAGTTTGCAATAAATATAATAAATATGCAAGGAGGCAACAGTGAACTCAAAGATTTAAGTTTATATTATAATTTATAAAACAGTTAAGTTTAACAGAATTGCTAGAATTCAAATGACATAATGCAAATACAGATCTTCAATCAACTGAAAAGGCACTCATACTCTAGACCCCCACCCCCCACAATACAATGAAAAACTGAAGGATACACAGATGGACGGACAGAAGGACAGATGGCCGACTGACGCTGGACCATCCAACAGCTCAGCTGACTTCTAGTCAGTGGAGCTAAAAAGCTAGATTTAGTGTAATCAGAATAAGTGCAGGTAAATGCAAAAAAAAAATATATATATATAAGACAAATTACACATTTTAGAAATGTTATCACCTCCTTCTTTCTTCTTTATCCTCTGTGGGAAACCTCTGCTATTTTAAGCAGCTCCAACATGGCTGCTTCTTTCTTTAGATCACAGCCTATGTTGTGGAAATTCTCATTTTTACTCATGAATTTCATAAAGTTGTCTTTGAAATTTCTTCCCTGTATCCAAGCATTTCCATTTCACGTTTTCTACAAACAGTATGCTGAGTGTAATTTGTGTTGATGGCTTATTAAACATATCCAATCTTATGATGTTCAAATGTTTCCCTTTGCCATTTTTATCACTTCCCCATATCGAGTTGAACTTTCATTTTTTTCTGCCATAAATTTCTGAATAATATCTTCCACCTCAAGCTCCTCTTCTTCTGTTTGTGAAGCTCACTCCTCCAAACTTGCAGTTGACAAAAGCTTTGGGTTTTTTTCGCTGGGTATTTATCACAAGCTGTATTCAGTTTCTTCATTTTTTCCTTTTGATGACTTCAATTGTTCCTTATTTTAGCAGATAATTAATGTTGAGGAACTGCCAACTGCTTTTGTCCTCCATTTTCAAAGATGGGTATTTTATTGTCATCATTTTCCCTGTGAAAAGCAAAGTCAAGAAAACTTGTATGTGTCTTACCAAACAAATTACCAAGGCCTGAAATGAGCTCTTAACTGCATATGACTGAGTTCAGCTTATGAACCAGAATAAACCAGCTAAAAATCAATGAACCAGAACCATTCAAACAAGTTTGAACAAGGACCATGTAGGAATCATTCTTGTGTGATTTTAAACCTGTGCATTAAAAGGTAACAGATGTTGCACCATATATGCAAACATGCAAAATCATATTACTTCTTAATCATAAAGTTCAAAGTTCTGTGGATTCAGGAAACATTATTTTCAAAATAACTGCATTCAAATTAATATTCATTTAATTTTACTTGCTCTAAAAAAACGTATGAAATTAGAAGGCCACAGTAATCTCATGTACAGACATATCTGACAGAAAGATGAAAACATCTTTTTGGATTGCAGAACATGTAGTTCAACATAAGTAGCGCAACTTGCAGGCAATAACCACATGTCAGTCAAGTGGTGAATATGTCTATAAATTATGGTGAAGAAAGCAGCAGGGGTTTCAAAGATAATTGGTAAGGAAAGGCTGGATGTTAGGATGGACAGATGGACAGATAGACACAGGCCATTTTAATAGTCATCCTTCCTATAGTTGGGGGACTAATTTCACTCATTAAACAGGTTTTTTTTTCATACAATATCCCACAGGTTAGGGAATATTTCTCAGCCCCTTAAAACTTAGAGACATCACACTGAACAACAGTTTAAAATTGGATCAAATAAACATTAGAAACATCAACTTTGCTCCTCCAAACTCAGTCAGAGCCAGGTTCTATTATTAATGGTCATTTAGATTTTGTGAATGATAAAATAACCTAAATAGCACCAATGAGTGAAAAATAAACCCTTTTGGCATATATATGTTCACATAAGAACACAGCAGTTACCTATGGCTGTAATATGATCTTAGTTGCTGTAGAAATAAAATTTAATCAAAGGTCTGTGACAGATGTCATATTTATTACAAGGTTTTCAATACCACTTTATATGCAGACTATAGTTTACATCCTCTAAAAAAAGAAACTACAAATAAGAACTTAAGAACCTCAGGAACTTAAAGCTTTAGATAAGGAGTCCATTAATGGCAGTAGGGGGGGGGGGAATAAAACATGTATAGTGAAAATGCAACAGAGAAACCTTAAAGTGAACAAGAGTAAAACTTTTTCGTGGAATTTGTGGACAAAATGACATACCAATGTTTTCATATGACTGCTTAGCCCTTTCATAACTGGTGGGACAGAGAGGCATGTAGAAACCTGCAGCTTTCTCTTTCATTTGTTTGTAAACAGTAGGAACCCTTGATTTGTCATTCCCATTCAGCAAAGATGCGACAGGCCCATAAAATTTAGGTAACGGTGCTTGTTATGGAATTTCAGGCAGTGTCTGCAAGTGCTTATTTGATACTGTCACAGCAAGACTTGGCCCTGCTTTGGGGAAGTGACTTGGTTCAGATTGAAGCATGTTCTCTCTAAACACCTGTAGAACAGTGAATCAGTTGAATAATTATGACAGTTTAAGTCTTGTTGTTTGTAATGACAGTATAAAGTGTAGGAATGGACAAAGAGAAACAGATATGATAAATTTTATTTTTATAAGAAAATTCCATCCCAGTTATAATTAATCCTTATCTGCTACATTTACCTTCAGGCGCGGATCCAGAGGGAGGGTTTTGGGGTTCAGCCCCCCCCCCCCCCGATAGATAAAAATTATACATGGCAGTGGGTTTTGGGGGTCGAGACCCCCCTCTGCTCTGGAACCAACGTCCATTTTTAGACAACTTGTATGCAGGACACCAGTTGGCCCTTCCCTGCAAAAAATCCTTGAACCACGCCTGACATTACAATCAAGACATTCTTCAGCCTTTTAAAAATATAAACATACAGTGGAAAACTATCAGTATATGACGTTCAAATGACTGGTATAACTGTACTAAAATGAAATGATGATGAATTTCAGGCAGACCCAAGACTAGCCCAATAATACAAAACACATCCCTGGACAACTCATGAACACATTACAAATGGCTTACCTAGTTATACATGTACATTTTGTGTACTGATGTTTGTTTTGGTCAATTTGATATGGGCTTGCGGCACAGTTGATATATTGTGTGCAAACTTTAGAGTGAAGAGTCAACTTTGTGCTATAACTGCATTTTTAAGCAGCTTAATTATTAACACTTTAATGTTCTCACAGAAGCCTAATTCTGCTACATGTCATATATCCAGTGAATAATAAAGATATATATGTTTATTTTACATAATTACAGAACAATCAGAATATTTTGTGCATTTTCTTTATCTTAATGAATTAAATGATATAAGTAGTTGTACTTGTGCTTAAGGACAGACTCCTGTACTTGTACTTATGTACACCTTAAATTCTGAACTTGTACTTGTCAATAGCTAAGGGACTTTACGAAGTACAGTACATGTACTTGTACGGTACTTGTACTGTACTTGTACTGTACTTGTACTTGCCAAAAATGTACTTGAAAGTTCTAGTCTGAGTACTAAGTTGTGGTACTTGTACCCGATACTTGACCTATCAAGCCCGTCACCTGCCCAAGTGAGCAGGCCACAGCTTACACACAGATTTTTCAGTCAGCAGGGTATACATATATAACATTTTCACTGCTGGCCTTGTATTCAGCCATGCAGGGCTACAAAAATGAGTATGTTCATTGGGCCATTTTATGAAATTTGGGAAACAGATGTCTCATAAATTGTTATTCCTTGCAAATACTGTAATATTATTAAATTCCCCATATGGACTTTGGCATATCTGGACTATGGTACATTATATTACACGAGGAGGGGTCCCCTGATAGAATGGGTGTGAGGATGGGAATCCCCCCCCCCTTTTATTATATATCAGTGTAAAATCAAAGGAATAGTTCCACCATTACTTGGCAGAAGGTGCTTCACAAAATGAAAATAAACCAAAATCACCCCAGCTGGTATCTTGTCCTCCATGGCACAGTTACTTACATATTAATTGGACTCCTGATCTTGAGATTGCAGGTTTGAATCCTGCTTAGGATGAATTCTTGTATACATTGATATTTCATGTTAGTATGAATGGTATAATTGCAGGGATGTCTGGTAATATACAAGGGAGTTAAATACATGATAACAAACACCAAACTTCTTTAATTTTAATGTTCCAAAATGTAGACCAGATGCTGGACAAACAGCAACAAGTAGGCCTACTTTGCAGTAGTTTCATGTGCTGTTCGCTAGATAAATCAAGTTTCGAGTTACAATCAAGTAACACAGAGTCACAACTTGGTGCGGGGGCGGGGGGGGGGGGGAGGGTGGTATTGCTAAATAGATCTATTGATAATAATGTATTCACCACTTTTAAAAAATATTTGTGCACCATATTATGTAGTAAATTAGGTAATAAATATATATATATATATATATATATATATATATATATATATATATATATATTGCAATGTGTTTTCATGTTGTGACCACATTTCAAGTACTCATACGAACCATATAAATATAAATCGCATATAAATATAAATTTTTGAGTGTATGCACTGTACAAATATGAAAGGAAAAATAGACTTCGAAACTCCTGCTTTCTCAATAACTTACAAAAAGGCAAGAAGATAGATATTCCTCTTTCTATAATAATAGATAATGTTTTTCTTTTATTTAGGAAATCACTAAGACTGTGTTGGTTTAAAAAGATAATACAAAGGCGGAAATCCTGACAAAGCAACAGACAGTCGGACAGCTACAGAGAGACAATCGTCCTTATTTCAACATGTCCTTATAAGCACGAGTGCTCCATGTGTATATATGAAGCAAACCTGTCCAGCTTCAAAACAAAATATGACTTCAAGTTCCAGTTTTCAGCCAAAGAGAGTCTCTACGTCGCAGACCACGGGACAAAGCTGTGTTTGATATCTCATTATGAGAGCGCCATCCGTCGTCAGGATTAGGTAAGCACCTATACTGTTTCTAAAGATAGACTTCATCCCCAGTGAAGAAAAGTTGATAACCGTCTTGCTGCCTCCCCATACCCACATGGTATTCAAAACAGAATATATAGATGTCCAGATACATGAAGCTATAAGCAGATAATTAGATAAGGATTAATATGTCACAAAAAACTTACTGCTTTATGACACCTATCGGGAACATCAAAACGACGACATGATCTTATGTTTAAGGCAGTGCATATATATTTTGGATGTCAACAAACCCAGCATTCTCAAATTATTGGACGATTCCTAGCCGACACATTCTATGCGTGTCGTATCCAACCCCGACAATGTGTCACACAGTGATACTCACCGGCCAGGGGAATAGCATCCCTATACTGATAACAAAACTTGACGTTTTATGTAGTATGCAGAATATTACCTTTCTCTCCGTTTACTTTCTTTATGATTGAGACGATATGAGACAGCTCTTCTCTGGTCTCTATACTGAGAAGATACCCGAAGTCCCCTTCACATAAACGAACGGCACAAATCTGGTCACTCCTGCCTCAAAGTACTTGTAGCAAGAACCAGATGGCCCTTTATACTTTATATGGAGAAAGTGGTCGAATTCAAGAGGACACCCTGAACGTTCGAATGAAGAAGTTCAATCAATAATCGCCGAACATGATTTGTATCTTTGGTAAAGTGATACATTGAACGCCTTATTCTTTATTTTATTTTATTTTTGTTTTCTTCTTCGTTCCCGAACTTCTAAACACATCAATATATATCTCAGAAAGGTTAGTTTTAGAAAGAGGAATGCAGTTGCCGACAGATGATAATATAAAAAGTTATCGTGTCTGTTAGGAACATATTTAATCTGTGTTCAATGGACATTTCGTTTTACTTACGGGCAATCCGCGTAACCCTGAAAGACGATTCCGTTAACAGCTGTCCACCAGATATAACGTCAGCTGAAACATGTCTACTGGTTCTGGAGCTTGCTGACAGGTGTCGTTTGGTGTCGGATTCTCTCCCTACGGGTCTGTCGCCACCAAGAACGCTGAACGATAGACAAATGTCATCTGGCATCATACGTTCAACCGATGATAGAACAAGTTCGCACGTGCTGTTGTGGTACACATTGACCTCCTTGCATTTCCGAAGTTGATTGCATTTGGTCAAACAGGAAGAGGCTTCAAGTAGAACTCGAGCAGATTTAGCTGATATTTCAAAGTCTCGTTTGCCAGAGCTCGCTTGTTCCCACGTATGTGATAGTTTTGCTCGATTGTAGAAACCGCAGTGGTTTCTGAAAGCAGAATATTTAGACTGGCAGCTGTTGCTGATCAGTAAATCATACCGTTTATTGAACCCTATAGATTTTAAGAATAATATATGCGGTATTTCCTGTGAACAGACAATCATGCTTTCGGTCAAAACCTAGCCTTTTTAAAAAGGTTAACTTGCGTTCTTGTGGTTGACCAACAGACATCCGGGAAATTGATATTTCCTCTTCGGAATTAAAAGCATCTGCAAGTATACCTTGTTTAAACATCGAAGTTATTGCGGCCGTCAAATAAGCACAATTGTGGTAATGTCCAGAGTTAACATGCTGAATAAATCTGTGTTGCAAAGTAGATATTTATTGCAATACACAGCGTTAAAAATATATGTCACAAAGTCGCCCTAATAGAAAATAAAATTACAAGTGACACAAGTAACCGACTACAGATTTGGGAACCAATACATATTAGAATGAATGTTGAAATGAGTTGATTGGTAAGACAATGTAGCTGATGCTCACGATGGGCGCACTTGGTAGGTCAACAGCGGGGGGAGTGGCCGGTTGAATATTGTTAAAGTCGAGTCACGCATGTAGTAAACAAATTTCACGGGAATCGGTCCTTTTTGAATAGAAAGTCATCAATTTTCTAATACTTTGCCATTTAATCCACTCTGCGTGTTGACCTTGTATACTTTTATCGTTGGGATAAGACTAAAATAGGCATATTTTATAACCGGCATATTTTAGCAATCATCTCAATTTCTTAGTAATGGATCAAATTATTATCATTGATATGCTTATGTAAACATATTGATCATACAGTTTTATTAGTTCAACAATATTAGTTTTGCCATAATTATTTTTATTTATATTCGCTTTTTACCTGGTGCTAAGGAATCTGACAAATATCTGACAGGTGCTTTTTCATAGATAACTGTGAGGTTATTTACACAGATATTTTACAGATTTCCTCATAAAGTGTCAGGGTAATAGAATAAGCCAGTTTACATATGCATGTCTATTAACTTGCTAGCTGTCACCTGTAATAATTAATAAATAGTGAATATATATATATATATATATATATATATATATATATATATATATATATATATATATTAGTTTCTCACCTGCAAATAAAAGAACAAATAGTAGCGCTCGGTTAAGCATTTTTAGTCAAACTTGCGTAAGATCTCGCCATTCAAGGTACACGTAGATGTTTAATCTCTGTCTAGTCGAGGAGTTATTCCATTGAAAGCCACTCTTCAGTTAGTTTTGAGGCCTTTCAAGACCATGCCCTTTCTGCTGTTTCCGTAGAACTGTCGTAGTGAACTCCTGCTAATATACTTTAAGCAGTCACAGATTGATCAATGTCTTGTGTGTCAGTGAATTGCTTTCAGAAACAAATAACTTTATTGATTTCTAGTTTGCAACTTTTATACACTTGAAATTTGACGTCTGGACTCAATGCATCACCAAAAGTATCTGTGTCCTAAAGCTTTCTCTTCTGAATATGGATATCACAGATTCATAAATTATATATGTCCTGAAAAGCTAAACTTTGTGTCAAAGTATCTGTATTCTATTCTGGGACAATAGTCATATTTATGATGGCCGTATGTCATATTCCCACTTGATCTTCTGTGTCCTAATACATATTTGCTTTTATTGTTTATAAATGGATTGTTACGCGGCCTTTTGGCCTCACTGTGTATTACGTGGAGATAAAGGCATTCATACGATAAGAATGCTATGTATTATCACTTATGTTTAAGTCCTCTGGATTTCAGGTTTTTATATGCAAGGGAGTTTAAGTAATCCATAAGTTATAACCTGTCGTCCAGACAGGTGGATTATACATCACACAATATAGTGCGTTTCATCCCTTCATGTATACATGTTTTTTCTATGAAAATTTTAACAACATCACACTATAGTTTGGTTCATCCCCTCATGTTCACATGTTTTTGCTATGAATATTTTAGTCAGTTACATATCTAGGGAAACAATTACAACGTACGGTAGAGGGTTAAAGGACCTTAATTTTCACTAAGGTAAATAGATATCTACCTTACACTTTATTTAAGCAACAGAATTATTTAAAAACATGAGAAGTCAATCTACATTTACAACATTTCAGACCTACTTATGACATTTAAGTTCATTGGTCGCATGCAAACCAGCCTCATTTGACAGCTGCTGATTGGATGCTGTCGTGTAAACACTTGAAATATAACCAGATTTCGGGACTTCAGCCAGGAATATTAAAATATATATAGTGTCTTCTGTACAATGAACCGGGGAACATTGTCCGAATAAGTAATTGGCGAATGTTTGCATTAATTAGATTGCAGAGTTTACATGCCTCGACACATCAAATGCTTCAAGAGTGCGTGACATAAAGGATTACGAACTTAATGCCTGGGTGTCGCGGATTCCATGTTGAAATTTATTGAAATTAACTGAACTGACTGGAAGGGGCAATTGCGTACAATCAGATTTTTGTGAAATTCAGTCAAAGTTCTATGACATAACCAGTTGTATTTCTTGTTTATATAAGAAATATTTTCTGACCAATTAAAAACATAAAAAACTAAAATGTATTTTGCAAATTCCTTTAATTCTACTGCTAGAAACCTAGTAACACCAGAAAAAAAAGCTTGACCAAAACTTGGAGCATTCGAGTTAACGGACCAGCAATCAAGCAAAACCTTGTAATTCTTCTCAAATAAAAAAAATGCAAGTATTCATCCATCTCTACATGATCAAAGTAAAACTGAAAAAATGCATCCGGGAATATTATAAAATGCAAGGTATCGATGAAAATACTCGGACGGTTGTTCAAATAATTGATTATTCCTCTAAAAATATTAGGAGTATTCAGCGACTGTACAGAAACGCAAAGTAACCAACTTACACAGAGAAGATCTACCTTAAACCTAAACAGCTACTACAGTAAAAATAAATATTTTTAACCCAATACAAAAACCAACTATCTGTATGTCGAAGCTCTCCCCTGTGAAAATGAATAAAGCAAATTCATAAGATACATATATGTATCAGCTAAACTGTATTATTTTTCAGGATCAAAGGCGACCCTGGCATTGATGAACAGAGCTTTAACTTCTAACAGAATAAGCCTTTTGAGCATTTTCAACGCTCGCTTTCGCAAATTGATGGGGTTACTTCTTAGCCAGGGTATCTCTGTCCTCGTGTCTGTTTTGTTTCTTTGCATGTGTATGCACATATTTAATTGTGAAACTATTGATCTGCATTTATGGAAAAATATTTAAAAGAATTATAAAGATAAAATTCCGGCTTTGACTGAGGTACAGGATATCTGAGAGGTCTGTATATTGCCAAAGAACAACCCCTGGACGCACCTTGCTAAGGTGGATCGTATTATGTCATATTGTGATAAAAAGCTGATATTAAGCTCTTTTTGAAATATATAAGTCGATTTGTTTTCATGTGGGTTACTGCGGTCAAGAAGTATGAGAGTGCTGTAGAAATTGACATTTTCACTAATTCTGGGAACAACAAAATAAACTGAATAAAACCACAATAATGAAGGAAAGTTTATGACAATATTTATCACAATATGATCTCAGGGCATCTCTGCATACTTTGAGGAAAATGGATAATGACAAGTATTAATTAAACTTTGACTCATAAAATATAGAGTGAGGAACTCTTTATTTTAGGCAATGCATAATTTTACGTTTCCTCCGGCACCCATTATGAGTGACGATAGACACCTGTGCGTTGTAATGTTCGATTCTAAGAGGGAGACTATTTTCCTGTACCTTACATAATACATTTTTAATTACATTAACGTACAACTTGGACTGATCGCTTTTAGCCACCATCTAATTTTACATCCCCTGATTTAGACAAATAGTATTTTCTTTTATTAGAATTTCCCTGTATTTGCCACATGGTATCAACATTTCTATATATACAAGACATCGCACTTGGTTCATTTTATTCTGACATGAAGAGTGCTTGGATTTGCGAAAATTTTAAGTCTTCAAAACATAGGACTAAAGTTATGGTATAGTTAATTTAATGATCAATCAATCAACAAACATCCGGACCTGCTCACCATTTATTTGTCTGACAAAACATTATTTTTAATTAAGAGTAGTTGTCGAATTTTTGACTGATAAACAGATGAACACTTTTCGGGATAATGTTTTAAACGTATGTCGATAAAGGACATACCAATATGCCAAGTCTGTTGCATTATGTCAACCACATAAAAGAAAAATGTCTGAAAAATTGCACCTAGCGCAGAAGTTATAAAAATAAGTAGGGCAAATAGATGGAGGTTTGCTGTTTACCCTGCTATGTTAAGGGTCAAACTTGGGTTATAATTTATGGATTATTTCTAATTCCCGTGCATATATAACCTAAATTCAGCAGAATAAAAAATAAATAAACGAAATAAAAATCAGTTTCAGAAAATATGCAAAGGAGAAGAAATCTTGTTGAATACATAAAACTATAAACGATATACTATATCTATAAATTTATATTACATATAAACTATAAAACTATAAAATCACACAGTAAATTATACAAAGTGCACAGTAACTGGATACCACCACTGTCACAGCGACAAGTCCTTTAAAATGTATAAACCGAATGAACAGTCCACATAAATCTTTTCAGAGAATAACAGTCTAATGTAATGAAACAGGCAGCAATATATTATATAGAATTAATATAATCCCTGAAATTACTGGATAATCGGATAGGTCCCACAACTGACTATCACGCTTCCGTGTCCGCTAGAATATTTTCTCACCTCTCTCCCGGCTTTAAAACACAGCCTCGTTATATAACTTTTTACCTCAAGCCGAGAACGTTCCATTTCTCGAACATAATAAACACGCTCAAAGAACATACTTGAACAAAGAACACTGTGTATCTACACGCCAGGGTTCAACCAATGCTGATTAAACCGAGCCTGCAACATCCAGCCAGGCGAGGCCGCTACAACACGAGCTACGCGTGGCACACAAACCAAATGTCAACAACGCATGGAGCACCCCCGCGCACAATAAAGGAAACACATGCAAAACCGTTGCAAAAAGGGCACCTGTAACAATGTATTATATAATGAAAAGAAAATAGCCTCATTCGGGGAATCGAACATTCCACCTTTAGTCGAGTTATAAAAATGCAAAGAAACGTAAATTAATGAACAGAAACGTTAAATAATACCAGAACACGTAACATAATACCGATATACCATGAAGAATACTACAGTGTTAGCTTATATAGATATATAACTTATGAACCTGCTTGATTCATTATCTAGGGAAAAGCTTTAAGACGAAGTTAGTTGGTTTTTGTATTGGGTTAATATATTTATTTTGACTAAATGTAATCAACATAGAAATGTAAGGAGGTCAATTTTTTCCACAACGGCAGTTGTGAACTTGTTCTATGATCGGTTGAACGTTTGATGCCAGATGACACATGTCTATTGTTCAGCGTTCTTAGTGACAGCAGACCCGACATCAACAGACACGTGTCATCCTACCCCTGAACCGGAAGACTTGTTTCTGACTTTCAACTGGAGTCACAGCTGTCAACAGAATCCTCAGTCAGAGTGACGCGGAGTGCCCGTGAGTAACACAAAATATCCCTCAAACTCGAATAAAAATAAAAGTAACAGATAAGGAGACAGCTAGCTGTCATATCATCGGTTGACACCACGGTAACATCTTATTTAAAAGCAGTACATTGTATTAACAGATAAAGTAAACTCACATGTGCGCAAACAGAAGGGACAGCAGCATAATAAAAATAAATGCTAAATAAAAAAATAATAAAACATGTACAATGTTATAAATATTTTTGTATGGTAGGATTAGCTTATTAGACTAGCTCGGATATTTAACTGTCATGACTAGGTCGTCGTCCCTGTCATCACGGCCAGGGATTAAGTCACTGGCTGAAGACAGGTTTAGATGCAGCCTTAAGTTCCTGCTACAAATACCTTGATTTTAACATATTCATTTAAACAGAATTACAAAAGTAGCCTATTTGTCTATATAATTGCTCTCCTGCACATATATAACATATAGAGCGAATATGAAGAGACGGCACACGAGTAACTTATACATTATGTACACTGCGCCAGCAAGCAAATTTAGATAGGACCGTGACATGCATATGAAGCCTCGTATAATTTATAGGACTTATAAAATTATATATTTGGGTGCTGACACATAAACTCTAAAGTCATGAATTGCATGACTGTCTACTTATAATTCTTTTCATCTTCCTGCTTTAGGACACTAAAACGATTGGTGCATTTTAAATTATATTATAATTATATTCATAATTATTTTACCTAATCTACCTTGGAAATGCCATTGGTACATTTTTACAAGTGAGCAGCATTAGTACCAAGCAGTTATTTCTTTCATTGTTGTTGGCAACATAATTTATAAAGATTAGTGGCTGATTGTCAAATTTCTTATATAGTGACTTGATATCACTGAACAGTTTCTCTCTGGTTTTAATATAATTTGTGCGTTTTAACATATAGTGTTCTACACGCTCCTGTTCCAAGTCGCTATTACAATATAAGGTGTCAGATTTCCCTCTACTGAATAGTTACTGATTCAAGGGACATAACCTTGTATTTTAGTTTGTTAAGAATTATCTCAAGGTTTCTGCTGTTTATATGAAAAGACAAGTGTGCTGAATATTGATTTAAGTGTTTGTTTAACTTTTTTATTGTTTCAGTATTAGCAATGCTTCGAGTTGTCAATGTTAGTTTATTTCATAATTTACAGGCAGTTGGTAGAAAAGACTCCATCGCTTTACTGTAATTAAAAAAGGGAGATTATGCTCATTTCTAAGTTTATATTGCGAGTGTTGAGATACTATGTGTGGTATCAGATTGATAAGGTATCCTGATGCATGACCATTCATCATGTGATGGAACGTTGTTACAATCATGAATTCCCTGCGTTTTTGTAATGATGGCCATCCTAAGTCTGTTAACAATTTTATTGTTGGTGTAGTTGTTAATGCTCCAGTACAAATGATTGCTGCCTGCTTCTGTATACTTTCCATTTGGTTCTGTTGTTGTGCAGAGCATTTCATAAATATTTAACAACCATATTCCAAAATGGAACGAACCATAGCCTTATACATACGATTTAGTATTTTCATTAAGAAATGAAATATATAATATTTAAGGGTCCCCAGGCGTTTACTTGCTTTAAGAGAGATGTTATTTATATATTCGTACCAAGACAAAGTTCCATTGATTTTAAAACTGAGATGAGTTAAGTTGTCTGTTTGTTTGAGGATTTTCCCATTTAAAAACAAGGGTGGATGATTAATTTTATACTTCCTTTTTTGTGAAGCAAATTTCTTGGGTTTTGTCCGGATTTAGCACCAAGCATCATCGTTCGGCCAATTTGTTGACACGTTCTAAATTTCTGTTCAGTGATTCAGCGCCTATCACTGGGTCCTTAATAGAAGACCTATATGTATGTCATTTCTAGACCTATATGTATGTCATTTGTATTAATTATAAATAAGAGCGGTCCCAGAATAAAGCCTTGTGGAGCTCGAGGAAATTTACATACATGTATAGTTAGATTTACATCCCTCGAGGATCACGCACTGTTTTCTGTTACTTAAATAACTTCCAAGGAACTTTTGAAATTGACTTTAAATCCCTACAGATTTCAATTTATGTATTAATGCTTAATGACAGACACGATCGAAAGCCTTAGAAGCATCGAGGCATATAAGTCTGGTATCATACCCGTTTTTAAGACCGTTATCAGTCAATATCAGTCAATAGATTATTTATTATTAGATGTTCGTATATTTTATTATTTACAAATACTTTCTAATTTCCTAATACTTACGAAATATCATTTAGTAAAGATATTGGCCTATAATTATCAATTATATTCCGGGCACCTTTTTTAAACTAAGGAAGTACGTGTGCCTTTTTCCATTCAGAGGGAAAAGTTGCGTTCTTCATGCATGAGATGAATCATTTAGTGAGAGGTTTTGAAACTGCAGATGTTATTTCTTTAAGAATAAAATTACCGATTTCCCCTGGACCAGTAGCTTTGTTTTTTCTTAAAGATTTTAAAACATATTAAACTTCATTTTCAGAAAACTTTACATTTGTTAATGTGTGAGAACAAGGCGGGATAGATTCCTTGTCATCAGAAATTACATCTTCGTTGGCCTCCGTACAGCACTGCGCTACAAAGAACCCATAAGTGCCTGCCTTGCTTGAGGTTAAGGTACCTTTTGTAGCTTTTTATTCTTAAAAAAAAGATCGAGATAGTTTTAACCACGCAGCGGTCTCGGTATTCTGGTGCATAAATCTTTGGTTTATGCCTGCCATATAAATCTTGTAATTCTTCCTATTTTCTAAGACCACTTGATTGCTTGCCTTTTCAAAAGACTGAAAATGTTCAGGATTTCTTGTTCTTTCATATCTTTTCCATTGCCTGTTTCTGTTTTTCATTAGATTTTTTTTCAATTCATGATTCATCCAGGGTAAATCGTTGGCCTCTATAAACACACTTTTTTATTAGGGACAAAAGTATGTATAGTTTCCAGTAATAACTGCTCATAATAATTTGCCATTTCAGAAACATCATCAACAATATATAAAGATACCCCCAGGGAGCTGAGCTTAGAGATTCTTTGAGACCGATGAAGTCTGAATATTTTAAATAATAAACTTTTCTTTTATACGGCGCTCTTATTTTTTATTTTCAAAGACATTGACCAAACAAGCACCTTGTGGTCACATGTCGATATTAGGTGTAGAATGCCAACATTATTTACTATGCGTGTCGTATCGGTTATAAGTAGATCGAGGAGTAAAGATTTAAGTTCGCTAATCCTGGTGGGTTAATCACCTAGTTGGAACAGGCCACTATGTGCCACTAAATTCACTAAATTGTTCCCCAAGTCACTATTTGTATATGATCAGAATCCCATCTGTTACATCTATCACTGAAATCCCCTGTAATCAACAGGGAATACGGTCTTTCTGATAGAGCTAGTTCAATACTGTGTTAATGCTTCCAGGAATATGTCTCACTGATCTAATGTCTGGCCAGGCGGCCTATAATAAGTACCTAAAGAATTTTCTTTTTGTTATTATTGATCATGTTTTCTGTCCAAATGTATCAATATTTGGATCTAATAATAATAATAATAATAATAATAATAAACAATAATTTATTCAACTCAAGTGACCCCTTTCGAGGTATACAGAGTCATGCAAAACTATATTACAGTGTATATACAGGATGTACTGTGATTACATGTAACTATATATACTACTGTATCACAGGTAATGCTTACACAATGTACACAGCTCTCATTTGTTTGAAAACATACATTGGGTGTGTTCGTGTATATAAGTGTACATACAATCTATATCTTCTAGTGCAAGTGAACTATCACTAACTTGCTTGTAAACATTCAAGTTTGTATAAAAGTGTAGGTACAAACAGTACTACATATACTATAGAGTCATATCACAGGTATTAGGTGCAGTAACATTTACTTCAAGTGAATATGCATTTAAACTTGTATGCTTTAGTATAAAACATAAGTTGCTGGCTATATATTTTGGACTAAGAAAGTTTCCTAAAGTGATAATAGTGTATATTATAAGGCACCTTGTCTATGATTTACTTCTTAGTTTTTTGTACATTTAATGTATAATGAGATCCATCACTTATACGGTAGAGGTAGAGAAGCCTTATATATGCATGTCAAGCACATTTTGTTACAAAAATTAGAAATAAACATATAAACATATATATATATATATGTATATATATATATATACATACACGCATGTGTTTTGATTTACTCCATAAGGGTATAAATAGGAAAGCCTGTGTATGTCATGTCACTGTAGGTAAAAAATTGTATAATGATAGAGAAAATAATACATATATCACATAAATAATATATGGAGATAAATAAGTGCATAGAAAAATATAAAGCAGCTTGTTTACATGCATTGACTTGTGCAATAGTATTTCTATGATATAGGCATGATTCCTATATTAGACAATGCCTTTTTGTTACCTAAGAATATAAATGTATATGCACATAAATTCAATCTGGTGGGTTAACAATCAGATAGACAGTGACTAGTTGCAAAAAAATACACAATCTGGGTACCATCAAGATTTCTTACAAGTTCTAGTATCAAAGTGTCATTATGAGATCAATAAACACGACAGGTATTGCAGTTGTGTTGTTGATGCTGCTTAAGAATAACAAACTTGCTCCATACTTTACAAGAAATGAATGAGCATTTCATACACTTCATGAGGATAAACCTGGTTGAGCAAATATAAGGGTGATCATATATAGACATTGTAAATATTTTGTACATAGTATTCTTTAATTAAATTTGGATATAATCTTTTTAGCAAACTTGGCTAGGTTTGACAGCTGAAGTTGGTCTGTGTCACTGAATAATTCATGCATTTTTAGAGTGTTTAGTCTGATACTATAGTACTGGTTTATATAGTTGAGTCTTTCTTGTCTAAATTCAGGGCATATAAAAAGGTAGTGGAATTCATCACCCTGCTCATTCATGTTGCATAGGGTACATGCCTTAGAGCCAGTTAAATGGTCAGGGTTGCTGTTGGATACTGGCAGTTTATGATTTGCACAGCGAAATTTAGTGAGGGCTATTCTGTCACCAAAATTTAATATGTTCAGATATTTTTCAAACCCGATATTCTAGCATCTCATTACCAAAATAGAAGGATGGACATAACCTGACTTTTCCTTTGGCAAAAATAGCCACTTTTGTCTTCTCTGTGTTGACGCTTAGATTCCATTTGCCACAATAATCATGGACAGCATTTAGGGCAGTCTGCAAATCTTCAGGTGATTCTGCCATAAAAATAGTATCATCCGCATAGAGGAGAGCATATTATCTTAGAAATAATTCAGTGTCATCATCACTGAGGTTGCTTCTTAAAGTATCGGCCAACAGGCCTAAACCATTATAGCTGCGACTTATAATAAATTCAAAATCATTCAAATATATGGCAAATAAAAGTGGCGACAGGTTTTCACCCTGACGCACTCCAACATTACAGGTAAAGGAGTCAGATAGAAGTCTTCCATTTTTTATGCAAGATTTGCCATTTTTGTACATGTTGTATATTACTTTTAAGACTTTGCCGTTGATACCATTATTTATCAGCTTATACCACAGAGAAGATCTATCGATTAGGTCAAAAGCTTTCTTGTAGTCAATAAAAGCACAAAATACTATCGTTTGTTATGCATATAAAGCTCAAGCAGTGAATGTAGGACAAAAATGTGGTCAAGGGTGGAATAACCCTCTCTAAACCCTGCTGGCTCATCGCCCATTATTCCACAGGCATCTATATAGTTTGCCAGCCTGACATTCATTGTTGCTTTGAACAGCTTAATAAAGTTATGCCCCGATAATTATCAGGATTATCAGTAGCACCTTTCTTTTTATATATTGGTTGAATAATTCCGGTACACCAGTCCTTAGGGACTAATCCAGTTTCTAAGACAATATTAAACATCTTTACTATAATTTGTACAACCTTTTGGGGGCAGTTTTTTATAAATTCATTTAGGATATTATCTACACCACTTGCTTTATTGTTCTTGAGCTTTCTGATTATTGGCACTACTTCCTCAACAGTGAAACTGCCATTAATGAATTCATTAATGGTGTGACCTGCACTCCCTGGGTTATAAGTTTCGCTACTTGTGTTTTCATTTGTGCATTTTTTATTGCCCAGGTGTTTAAAGTGATTCACAAAGGTTTCCATGTTAATATTTCCAGATTTATTTTGTGTGGAACAAGCACTATTAATAGTTTTCCAGTACTCTTTCTAGATCAGTTCAGCGCACACTCGATAGCTCATTACTCGCATACACAGCTACTTCTCCCCATGTGTATTTCGGTCCCTGCGTAACGGTTCATTCATCCCATCAATTGCTATTAGATGATTGTCTATATTGCCGTTTAGCCAATTTTCTTTTAGTCACAAAACTGCAATATTATTTTGTTTACATAAGTGATGTTATTTATCAAGTTTGCGCTCAGACATTATGCTTTTAATGTTTACAGGACTGAATGTTACGAATTTAGTTATAGATGTTTGAACCAGGGGAGGTCCAGGGTTTGGGTGTACATCCGAGTAAAGAGCTATTAATATGTCTATAAACCTTTTTATTGTGAATTGTTGATAAAAACAAATCACGCAATGCATGAAGTTCCCTAGTAACCTTTGAGTGTGATCGTTTCAGTATCCTGTATGTAAAGGCCCAATTCTTACCTGTTCAACACTAATACCCATATTGATATAAATTATACGATGATTTTACAATGCCACTGGTCATACTTGTGGTCCTACAATTTTGTATTGATCAGTATGTTTTGGATATACTAAACATGCATTACATACAAAAAAAAATAAGGATACATAACATAAACCATGAAAAGATATGGATGATGAAAAAACTATAACAAAACTGATGTAAGAAGGATAAGATCATGATGGTGGATAAAACTGTTAGGAATGGAAGATAACTTAGGGCCATCGGCAGATTATTAACAACTATTATAAGAATAACTGTATAGTGATCAATAATACGAGTCGAATTATGTTCTTTTGTTCCTCTAGATTAGTACAACTAGTTAATACCTAACTGGCAAACAAAGTTTTAAAATTAATTGTAAATTTCCATTTGTTAATTCTGTATAACGACCGTGGTAAATATGTAATATGGTCATGGATTATGTAGAGAAGCCTGATTTTCAACAATTTCATCAGTTCAGGAGACAGCATACCTGACAAAAAGTCCATACATATAGAGATAAATGTGACGTCAGTTATAACATTGATGTATTCACACAGATATGATATTTGATTAATATTAATAATAAATATTGTTATCGAATTTAAAGAGAATATTTATAAATTCGGGTCAATACTTGAAAGAACTACGGGAATAATTTCTTTATTTCCTTTACATCATCACAGCTTACCTCCTGGCCCACCCAGCTGAAATGCAATACATGTAGGCCTACATACACCCCGCAGGCTGAAACAATCGCGTGTGTAACCAGTGGTCGACCCACTAGAATAGGTACCCAACAACCCTGGTCATATGGGCTGTGCAGCATTTTGCATGCACTTGAATCGCTAGATAAATGAAAGCAGAGACCTGTGACTCTGTATATACTACAGAGCCACCACTGGGTCTATATTCCCAGGGTATTTGTCCAAGGTTTTATGGTTCACTTTTTACTTGGACATACATGCATGAAACACTATTCCAAAGTGTTAATCATCTGTCGTGACCTCTGACAGTATTGCAAATAAAAAATAATCATAAAAGTGATCAATTGGTATAATATCAATTTGTGTTTACATTTTAATTGAGAATCCTTTAATAATATCTTTGTGTTATTTTTAGGAAAAGTCTTTCAATTATAAATGCTAGAGACCCCACACACTAGCTTATTCGGGCCCTGCTCTTTTGCTCTCTAACATCAAAGGAAAGAAATAACTGTTCATTATATTTGACGCATAGACCAATGCTGTGTCTCTGTGTGTATTATGGACAATAGAGATGCCCAGACGCAGTTTTACGGGACAAATAACAAAACGACTCGGTGGGAATTTATGTTGCGCTGGTAAGCCTAACTTGAGTCGTTATTCTCTCATCATTTTCGCTCATGTTAAGTGATAAGAAAGTATACTAACAAAGCTAATGATTGCTATGGTTGATTTCAAGTAACAGCGTACTTGTAGGCCATAAAACGTTGTCGAATACAACGAAAATATTTGCGTCGTCATATCGCCTTAAAGTGCGTTCCTCGCCGAAGGATGTAACGGCACTCTGATAGCCAGTACGCAGGTCGTAGACTCTCTAATATCAGAGGGCCGAAATGGCGCTCCGAGACATGTCGAAGGCAGCAAGACCATACTCCTCCCAAACCCCAAGCTTAGGGTTTAGGTCTATTGAGCATATGAATAAGCCGTGCTGTCAGTGACGGATTTAAGCATGTTTGACCTGACATTTAATCTAACCAGACAAACTTGCGTGTGCCATTTCTAATGCCAGCATGTAATAATGGTTCATCCCCTGATCCATCAAGGTAATCATTTTTGTTTAATATTGAAAATGACCACAGCATGCGTCGCCGCACTATCACCTTGCATTTACATCCTTAACAATTCAGGAAACAGTCGTATTAGGTAAACTATCCAATTAAGCACGTGCATAAGTTTCTGTGTATATTGCAAAACCGCGTCACAGATACTATACCACAAAATAGATTAACAAGTTTATCAATATATAAAACGTTTCACTTAAACATACTTTCTCTCGGTAATATTTGGAACGGATGTTGTTGTTGCATACTCTATATTTGCTCCATTTAATTAATTTTTGTAAGTTACACTTCTCTGACGAAATATCTCGATTGCGGCGTAAACGCGTGCTGTGAGATTAAATGTGGGCAGGAAATGTATCCTTGACATCCATAGATAGACCTTCTGTGTGGAGAATGATTCTTCGCCTGTACTTGAATGATCTCTTATTTTAGTGAGCTGGCCTAGACTAACATGGTCGACATGGTCGGCATTTTCGGCAGGTTATGTCACTTTGTTTGCATTCCGTGAAAAAATTAAGTGGAAAACTATATGAAAAACATATCAGGGCCCAGCTAGGTTACGGTTATGTGATCGGCCCATCGGGAAACGTCCGAGTGTCTCAATCCGTCCCCGGGCCTTTCTTTACTAAGTATTTTTAGTAAAACCAAGTGTATAATTTATGTAAGAGATTGCCATATCAGACCTAGGACAAAACTGGGTTCCGGCAAGGTTAGAGTGCGATTTATATGGAATTGTTCAAAGCTACCTTAATAAACAAAATGGACAGCCCCATCGCTGTTACGTCAATTTTTTCTCTTTTTGCAATATTATTTACTTTTTTATATAAATTAATACCATGTTGATTTCATGAATATACATTTTCGGTAATCAGAACAATGTATCTCCGGCTTTAAGCTGGATTCTTACAGATGGGTTAACTGAATGGATTAGAGTGAAAAGGCGACCAGGAGAGGGTGTGTATTGAGCCCGATATTATTTAATCTCGTAGTTTTGTTATCAGTTATATGAGATGATTAAAACAAGCACTTGTCGAAGCTGCATGGAATATCATAAAAAGAAAATGCACCTTGGATTATTATGTGTTGATTTTGACCTTTTTCACCTGATACTCCTTGTCATTTGCAGAAATTAATTTATATAATATTGTATTTATTTTGTAACAAATGGGAAATGCTTATTAATTATTATTATTATTATTATTATTATTTTTCAAGAAACCTGAATAATGGGCATTCAAGGTAAAAACATCAGTAATATAAATTATTGCTAATACATATGTATAAAGCATCATGAAGATTATCATGAAAAAAATGAAGTCTGTCATATCAAAATTCAAATATTAAAGCGGAAATATTGAATAATGTAGATATAAAATGTGGAATACGGTAATCGTGCAATATAACGGACCCATCTTACATGGTCTCACATAAAAGTGTGACCACATTTCAATGAAAAAACTGTTTCATGTAAAAGTCGAAGATCCAGCGCATCTAATGATACAATATTTTTGTATGTTTGATATGAATATATTTTGCTACAAACTGTCGAAAAAGGGTAGTTTGCTAAAAATACCCAAAAATGACGTCGTGTCAAAGACGTTCTCAGCCGACGTCATGAATCCACAGTACTGTACGTGCATACCATGTTAAACAAAAGGATGATGTCTAACAAAAATTACAGTCAATATATCTTTTTATGCATAGATATAGAGACAATTTTACACCTTTAAATATCTATATTTCCCAAGATTTAATAAAAGTTGACGACGTCGTGCCGCCAAAAACATAAACATGCAACTGTCGTCTGTGAATGTATTCGACTGAACACGTTAACTCTTGCTCTATTCAGCTTTGTCTCTATGTACGTTTTATATGTCAAATGAATATAAATTGTGTAATAAACAGTCATTTTTGTGGACAGAGTATATAGACTACATTTTATACATGTCATTTATCTTATTTATTTTTTTTGTCCTGTTAGACTACTTTATGTAAGGACAATCAGATGGGAACATCCCCTCCCCATGAGTAACAGACCGGTAGCCCTTAAAATCGAGACGAACGCGGGAGAAACACGGGACCATATTGGGCATATCATCCATATGTTACCACATTTATATAATATTATATATATAATACAAACTTATATGGCTGGTAAAATAAAATGTGGTCACACCTTATTTTTGTTAATATTTATTGGTAATAAATGTGGTCACGCTATAAGTGACCACATTTTATAATATTATATATATAATACAATCTTATATGGCTGGTCAAATAAAATGTGGTCACACCTTATTTTTGTTAATATTTATTGGTAATAAATGTGGTCACACCATATGTGACCACATTTTATATTATTCTATATATAATACAAACTTATATGGCTGGTCAAGTAAAATGTGGTCACAACTTATTTTTGGCAAAATTAATTTAAAAAATGTGGTCACACGATATGTGACCACATTTTATAATATATATATATATATATATATATATATATATATATATATATATATAATACAAACTTATATGGCTGGTCAAAGTATGGTCACACCGTATTTTTGTTAACATTTATTGGTAAAAAAATGGGGTCACGCCATATGTGACCATATTTTATAATATTATATATATAATACAAACATATATGGCAGTTCAAATAAAATGTGGTCACACCTTATTTTTGTCAATATTTATTTTAAAATGTGGTCACACCATATGTGACCTCATTCTAAAATATATATATATAATACAAACTTATATGGCTTGTCAAATAATATGTGGTCACCCCTTATTTTTGTTAATAATTATTGGTAAAAAATGTGGTCACACCTTATGTGACCACATTTTATAATATTCTACATATAATACAAACTTATATGGCTGGACAAAGTTTGGTCACACCTTATTTTTGTCAATATTTATTGTGAAAAATGTGGTCATACCATATGTGACAACATTTTATAATATTATATATATATAATACAAACTTATTAGGCTGGTCAAATAAAATGTGGTCACACCTTATTTTTGTCAATATTCTTCGGTGAAAAATGTGGTCACACCATATGTGACCACATTTTATAATATTCTACATATAATACAAACTTATATGGCTGGTCAAGTAAAATGTGGTCACAACTTATTTTTGGCAAAATTTATTTTTAAAAATGTGGTCACACCATATGTGACAACATTTTATAACATATATATATATATAATACAAACTTATATGGCTGGTCAAAGTTTGGTCACACCTTATCTTTGTCAATATTCATGGGTTAAAAATGTGGTCACACCATATGTGACCACATTTTATAATATTCTATATATAATACAAACTTATATGGCTGGTCAAATAAAATGTGGTCACACCTTATTTTTGTCAATATTTATTGTAAAAAATGTGGTCACACCATATGTGACAACATTTTATAATATTATATATAATACAAACTTTTATGGCTTGTCAAATAAAATGTGGTCACACCTTATTTTTGTTAATATTTATTGGTAAAAAATGTGGTCACACCTAATGTGACCACATTTTTTTAATATTCTATATATAATACAAACTTATATGGCTGGTCAAATAAAATGTGGTCAAACCTTATATTTGTCAATATTTATTGTGAAAAATGTGGTCACCCCATATGTGACAACATTTTATAATATTATATTTATAATACAAACTTATTAGGCTGGTCAAATAAAATGTGGTCACACCTTATTTTTGTCAATATTCTTTGGTGAAAAATGTGGTCACACCAATTTTATAAGACATCATCTAAATGTTTAACATGGTATATATGTATATTACTGTGGATTCATGTCGTCGGCTCAGAACGTCTTTGACACGACGTCATTTTGGGTATTTTCGGCAAACTACCCTTTTTCGACAGTTTGTAGCAAAATAAATATTTAAATAACATACAAAAATATGATATCATTAGATGCGCCGGATCGTCAACTTTATCATGCAAAAAAAAAACTTTTAGTGAAATGTGGTCACACTTATTTGTGAGAGAGAGAAATATGGGTCCGTTATATTGCACGATTACCTGGAATACTGCCAGCTTGTGAAAGATCCAAGCTCTTAGATAACATTATACTACCTAAGGTCGTTTTATATATATATATATATATATATATATATATATATATATATATATATATATATATATATATATTGTTCAGGGTGAGCCTTGGGGGACGGACAAATTGAACGAATACAATGCAGATATAGTAAACATGTATTAGGGGTAGTGATGTCCTTGGAGAGTACTGATGTAAACTTTTATATATGGAAAGAATAGAATTCCTTAAAAATATACAGAATGATGAAGCAAATAAATGATACTTAAATACATGCATCAGGTATTTAACTACAGTTAAATATTTTATGGGTCGTCTGATTACCTACAGCTGTGAGAGATGTAAGATATCTCTTTTCGATAATTTTAAATACTTTTTGATAAATTATAAAAAGTACTAGATTGCAAATTTATAACTGTGTAAAATCGCTTTTAGAACCAAATAACTATTTAGAGTACTTATCACCAAATTTGACAGCTGTATTGGCAAATTTAGATTAAGTGACTTTCTTATAGAAATAGAAATTGTCAGATATAAAAGAATATACATAGGACTGAATAATGGTGTAAATATTTTATGACTGGCCTGAAGACGTATTGGACAAATTGAGGGTGAATATCATATGATGGGTGATTGCCTAGCTTACGAGTTTAAACGAATACAATGAATTGAGAGAAAATATTGAAACACCAACTGATCATATATAAAACTTGCTTACAGCTACAGAGCCTTCAAAAATGTGCGATTTTGCAATATTTTCTAGGTCAGAAGGGTTCCTTCATGTAATTTGGTACCCCGCTCAGCCACAGCTTGGCCGAGGGCCAAATAGAGCTGGGTTCCAGTCAACCCTTTATGTGCCACAATGCGGTGGGGCCACAGCGACATCTAGGAATCATAGCACACTCGCACTGCTAATGATCATATTCACCAGGCACAAAAATGAATGAATGAATTAATGAATGAATGCTTTTATCTCAGACATATACATTGGTCCATATATAGCTGATTATTATGACAATTTTATAAGAAATAATTGTGCAATAGTCTAGACATACGCATGTAAATGAAGGTGACCATAACACAAAAAATATGTCGCCTATAGGGAGTGAAATGGACATTTTTCTAGAACATAATGCAAATAAATAGCGCATATATCAATAGTTTACATCACCTTGTGTTCATTTATATGATAAAAGACAACATAACTTCGTCCGCTAGAATTTCTCTTTTTTTTATTAAAAAAGTGATCAGACATTGTATTGGCATGAAATATAACATAAACTACATGCCCTGACATCACATGGACATAACTGACATTTTTCTTAAACTAATTTAAACGTATAATACTTTATAAAGCTAATTCAAAAGTATAACACTTTACAAACAAATTTCAATATATTCAACATTTGAAACAATTTTTAAGTGTACAACTATGATAAGAATTTTCAAAGTGCACAATTTTAAAAACTGATTTTCCAGCAAGTAAGAAAATCAAAAAGATTTATGCTGCATCCATTACCTCTAGGATTAATGTTAATCCCCATTGGTGCAAACAACTTGTAACCTTTCGATACCAAATTAACAGAACATAAGACCCCGAATGTCTAAGTTGCCAGAGTAACAACACAGGAACTGAACAGTTACAGGAACAAGGGAGGCATGTAACGGAAGAACACTTTTTTAACCACGCTTAAATCTTTAAAATATAGAAGGATGACATCAAACTAAATCTATACATTCAGAGGATAAATGTCACATGTGCGTGTTCCAAAGGAATTGGATATGTTACACAATTTTCTAAATGTTATCAAAATAAGGTATACATAATAATTTGCAGTAATATGCATGTGTATCTCACGTTGTCTGTTCATTTTGGCTGATAACAAAGATTCCAAAAGCAAAACCATCCCGGCACACGGACTTGTAGTATCTCCAGATCACCTGTTTTACATATTGTTCTGCTTGAATAAAATCAGTCCACGTGTCGATGATTGTTATATTAAGACCACATAAAGAAAATTCGATTGCAAAACGGTGGTGGCGGTAACCACCTCCATTTTTAATGCTCACATGACTAATGCTAGATATAGTAACAGAGTCCCGTTTTGGTTACGAACTACGTCACAGGGGTTACATATATCCTGGTGTCAACCAGGCGCGGTGTACCACTCCTGCGGGTACTTCCGAAAGGCGCACCTGTTTGTGGTAGAAACATGACTGTGGGACATAGTTTCCACTTTAACAAAGCGCTCAACCTGGGACAGGGCCGACCATGAAAAATCTAACCGTCTCGGCTGAAAATCTAACTCACGATCTCACGGGTTTGAGCCCTGTGCTCTACCCCTAAACCACAGAAGCCGGTTATACATGGTGTATAGTTGAATGTTAAATTTACTTTAGCTCCCGATACTGATTAAAGTCAGAGTTATTATCCTATTTATTGTGTTGTGGTTCGCGCATGTATATAATAAGTCATTATAGTATATGGCAGAGTTTGGTTCTATTTGACTCGAGATGGCCTCGGTCTTACTTCTCGAGTTCTTACCTCCGAGTCCAAGTAGAGGTCCCAGTCCATAACCTTCGAGTCCAAGCCCGAGTCCGAGTTCCTAAAAACGAGGTCACGTGTCCTATCTCGAGTTCTACATTACTGTCTAAATTCGATTCACATTGTTAGTTAATTAAAAAAAATGAGGTCACGTGTCCTATCTCGAGTTTTACATTACTGTCTAAATTCGATTCACATTGTTAGATAATTAAAAAAAAAAAAGAAATAATATTCTGATATTAAGCCAGGTTTTTATTTTAAAAAAATTATATTGTCTATAATACAGCTGAGGTCTGATCATGGCCGCATGGAGGTCATTCGATCAAAAAGAGCAATTTTTAGCAACTTTAAGGTCGCATCTCACCTCTCTACATCTCTAAATCCTGTGCACACCGTATGCCTGGTGAAATCCAAGTTTATACATCCCTCATATTAAGGCTTGTATCCAAATTTCTGTATCACATCACTGCAGTATTTATTTATCTCCTCTTTCTCTTCTTTTGTTATCTTTTCCATCCAGCGGTATGCCGTCTTCGTTGAATTTTTCCTTGCCGTAGAGTATGCCCCATTGTCCTTCTGCGCATGCGTATTCATTGTTAACCATATTTTAACATCAGATGGTAAATCCATTTTTATATGACCATATATAATTCCAGCATATTTTAGGGGTTCTGTAGCCAAGTCTTCATATCTTACTGTTATTACACTGCCCGGGTAATTAGAATTGATTCTTTCAGCTGTTGCTATATTATCTTCCATTAATTTACAAGTGTACTTCATTTCTTTGGACCAGCTTTCACCGGACACTTTAGAGCGAATCCACTCGGCAGGTTTCCGTGACATGTACACACCACGTGGATCTCTGACGTAATGCACAATTTTGACATCCGGGTCTTTTCTGACCAGTTGTTCCGCGATTTCCATTGAAAGTCGTACAGTTTTTGTCGAATGAATTAACTTATTACCACACGTTTCATCGACGAGTTTTAAACAATCCTGAGTATATCTCCATACTTCATTCATACACATACGATGGCAACTAAGACTTTTTTCATAGTCGGGCACTTCTTCGCAATGGAGCCTCCCATATTGACGATGGAATGAACAAGCACCAATGGCCACGTGGTCAGGTTCATCGCGGCAAGCACTGCAGTTTTCCTTTTTATAACGCCAAAGCTGCTTTTGAATGTGCTTCTCGACGCACTCTCGTACTTCAGGTTTGTTGGCCGCTATGCACAATGTAAAGTGACTATATATCAATTCTATTGGTAGATTACTCGGTTTGACGTCCGAAAGCATTCTGTGGAGATAGTATACTAAATTCTCTCGCTCCCATGTCGAATAAACTCTACATAAAAATGAAAAATAAATAAAAAGAAACAAGGTCAAATAAATAATGAAAAAACTCCTAGGACATTCATAGATATTTGGTTAATATATGAAATTAATACAATGCCTTTAAAATTGGTCTATTCAACTCGTAATTTATTAACTGCACAGGTTATCGCAAATAGCCCGTCATAACATAGAAATATTGTATCTATATATGCGAACGTGTACTCAGATAATATAAAATGTTAAACGCAAAACTGATAAAAAAGTTAAAAAACGTAAAATAGTTTACACTTCCTTCAGAGTATGTTTCAATAAATCTTGAAAATGAGAAAAGATTGGGCTTCTCGGATGTGAGTAGCGAGTCTGTTTCTGATTAGAAAAGCTTTGATAAAAAAATTTCAGCAATATATTTCACGTTTTGTATTCTAACTCATTTATGACCCTGGTCACTGAATTCTAGGTCGAGTAGTATTTTCCGATCTCTATACAGACCACAAGAGAACCTTAAACAAGCATAAAAAGTTATAAAATAACAACCAGGGCCAGTGGCGGATCCAGGGGGGGGAGGGTCAAGGGGGTCCTTTTTTATAGGGTTTCAAACAAAATTTTGCGTCCCTGACCCCCTCCTTCCCGGAGCAGAGGACCTTCTGTTAGGTTTCTTTCTGGGCGTGACCCTCCCCTTTCCAAAATCCTGGATCCGCCCCTGAGGGCAAATCAAGGAAGGGGTGCTGAGTGCCAAGCTGGAGTTCAAGCTGGAAAAACTCAAGTGAATGAAATGAAGAACTTTCTCAATCACAAGTCAAGACTAAACATTATAATAGAAGCTCTCTCTTTATTCAGAATATTTACTTTTCTTCTATTATTTTCCTTTAGTTATGGCACCATATCACCAAATAAAAATATGTTGCACTGATAATAAGGTGTGCAGCGTGTTTCAATCCCTGTTAACAACACTAGCGACACCTGGTGATCCAGTTACTTTCAAGTAAACATTCAGAAACGCCCCTGTAGGAGATCGTTGAAATGGTTTAAATATATAACAGCACTAAACAACACTAAAATGTTGCTTCTAAAATATTAACAAAAAAGGATAGCCCTGTGCATACTTGACTCAGTAGACATTTATGTATAAGTGGCATGTAGGGGCTATAAACAGTGAGTCATGATTCCAGTCATACGGACAACTGCACTGCAAGGGACAACCAGTTTATTGCAATGATATAGCTGTATACGACTGGTAGTCCTAACATAAGGCTACAAGGGAAGAATTTAAACAAAAGAATACGTATGTGAATGAATAAACTAATGTGCAAATCCCATCTGCATAGTTACCGCCGTATTTCTTGTTTCTCATCCGGCCTAAATCTTGTTTATTTTACCCGTTAATTGGAGCCATATTTGTATGCAGTAAGTAGTAATTCAGCAGACAAGCTGGGAGATATATGCTGAGCTATAAGTATTAACGGTTACTTTTTCGCTAATGATAGGCGTTCTAATACAGCAAACACATTTTACACTTCGCGTGGTTGATTTTCCGTGATAATGTGTGTTGGCCTAGTTTGGTTGTCAAATAAGACGAAAAGATTTGCACGCTCCTCAATATATACAGCATGTCACTAGGATCTCCCGGTAGACTTTATTATAACTGCGGGGCAAAACGCCGATAGAAAAAGTATCGGCTTTATTTACATGCACCTCGTTCGCCGAAACTGATAAAGCTGTCGTAGCACAATTGCACAAAATCATCCTCTTTTGCTTAACCCAAGATTTCAACCTTTGCATACCACCTGTCAATTATATCTTAGACTTATGCATTTTAATTACCTTTTTGTTCCATCCAAGTTGTAGTATACGTCGAGGGCTTTAACGGCATATAGCATGCCGTATATATGATGCATAATGCCCTCTAATGGCTCATGCCAGTGGCAAGCATCTGAGTTCTGACTGAAAAGTTCCCCGAGGAAGGTGGACCCACTGCGCATGTACGACAAAAGGATCAACTTCCGGGGAAATCTGCCTCGTTCTTCATAACGCTGACTTGTAGAGGTAACGCCCCAGCTCTTTATCATTGCTAAAGTATAAGCATAGATTTATATTAAATATAATCATCATAAAGTTTAAGTAAAATAACGTGTGTGCGTGTGTGTATGTGTAACATGCAGCGTAATTTAGTCTCGGTTGGCAATAAACAGACTGTAGGATATTTCCTAAATCTACCCTTGTATACATATTTACTCCCTTCATCTTAAAATGGACTAACCCTTACATCCTGATTAAGGCTGCCCCATAGTTCCCGGGGCGGGGGGAGTAGACTTTAGGAAGTGGGGGTGGTACTTGCCTCTGTTATATATGAAAAGTCCTATATGACTATTCGGTAAGTTAGTTATAGTAGTTTGGTTCCTATGCGTGACAAGGTTAGCACCGTTAGCACCAGCGAAGCTCAGTAGCTGTAAGCAAATGTTCAGGTTTTGTAACTAGACTGGCAGTATTACCACATTCGGCTTATTAATTTCAACTATTCCAAATTCGGAAAGTCATATTCGAACATACCAAGTCATTTTGACGTTGGCTAATATATATATATATATATATTTATATATATATATATATTTATATATATATATATATTTATATATATATATATATATATATATATATATATATATATATATATATATATATATATATAAAGAAGGTAGTGTTACCCTCCGATGTAAAGTGCTCTATGGCCTACAGACAAGGCCAGAGCGGTATAACTCTGGAGAAAAACAACACTGTTAATTCACAACAGGTTTTAAATACTGACAATGCTGTGAATGTACCTCACAAACAATGTAACTGCCGTAAAAATGACGAATGTCCTATGAATGGTCAATGTCAGCTGAAATGCATTGTCTATAAGGCAACAGTTAGAACAGACTATGACGTGAAACACTACATAGTGTGTACTGAAGGTGACTTCAAGACAAGATACAATAACCACATGCAATCCTTTCGGAACAGATCCCACGCTAAAAATACTGAACTGTCTAAACACATTTGGTCACTAAAAGACAACAATATCAATTACAAGCTCTCCTGAGAAATTCCGCCAAGGCAGCACCTTACTTCTGTGGGACTAGGAAGTGTGATCTCTGCTTGTCTGAAAAGCTACTTATAGCAACGGCCCCCCTGGATCATTGTTGAACTCAAGAGCTGAAATTCTCTCCAAGTGCCGCCATCAAAACAAATTCACCCTGAAATATTTTAAAACCTAGCATTCGTACTAATTTTCAGCGTGCCCGAAACCCCCCCCCCCCCCCCGAGGATCCGCTGGGCAGACTTACCTGTTCCGGTAGTTGTTCTCTCACTGCTCTGCTCCGAGACCCTATTAGAAATCAGTTCAATATGCTAATTGAGCCTCCTGGTAATTATCTTTGTATTATATTATATATAAAATTTGTAACTTAAATAACCTCCTTGCCCTGCCCTGTTATGTTCCAGTATCGCACGTGTACCCCGACCAATCCTATTGTGCACCCGAGGACAATAGGATCAGTGTCAGTCTTTCACATGCGCCCCCCCCCCCCCGAATCGCACAAAGCATTATCTCGTAATCTCGTAAAGTCTCGGATTTTCAAACCACGCCGTTAGCTTCATTCTAACCACATTCACCTGATGATCGGGTCGCACCCCGTGAAACAGACTGTTGTGAATTAACAGTGTTGTTATCTCCAGAGTTATATATATATATATATATATATATATATATATATATATATATATATATATATATATATATGACTGTTCAGTGAAATCAATGACAAACCATATTCCTGATTTTACATTTATTTATTCATTTATATTTTATATATTTTTATATTTTTTTATTTAAGCGATAAGTGAGAAATATGTGTAGGAATTGCCCAGATGATTTAATTATCACGAAATCGCTATTTTAGAATATGTTACACCCCTAAATTGTAGAACCACCAAAGGCACTTTGTTCCCCTCTTGTAATGCGAGAAGGACATATACGGTCTCTCCTGGAGCATGCGCCATGCGTGGGTAAGTATGGAGTTAGAACTCCATGATGCGCGGTGGGTTGATATGGGGATAGAACTCCTTTATGCGCAGTGGGTTGATATGGTGTTAGAACTCCTTTATGCGCGGTGGATTAATATGGAGTTAGAACTCTGTGATGCGCGGTGGGTTGATATGGAGACAGAACTCCGTGATGCGTGGTGGGTTGATATGGAGTTAGAATTCCTTTATGGGCGGTGGGTTGATATGGAGTTAGAACTTCGTGATGCGCGGTGGGTTGATATGGAGATAGAACTCCGTGATGCGCGGTGGGTTGATATTGAGTTAGAACTCTGTGATGCGCGGTGGGTTGATATTGGGATAAAACTCCGTGATGCTGGGTGGGTTGATATTGAGACAGAACTCCGTGATGGGCGGTTGGTTGATATGGAGACAGAACTCTGTGATGCGCGGTGGGTTGATATTGAGTTTAAACTCTGTGATGCGAGGTGGGTTGATATTGAGTTAGAACTCCGTGAAGGGGGGGGGGGGGTTGATATGGAGATAGAACTCCATGATGCGCGGTGGGATGATATGGGGATAGAACTCCGTGATGGGCGGTTGGTTGATATGGAGATAGAACTCCTTGATGCGCGGTGGGTTGATCTGGAGATAGAACTCCATGATGGGCAGTGGGTTGATATGGGGATAGAACTCTTTTATGCGCGCTGGGTTGATATGGAGATAGAACTGTGTGATGCGCGGTGGGTTGATATGGAGTTATTACTTCGTGATGCGCGGTGGCTTGATATGGAGACAGAACTCCGTGATGCGCGGCGGGTTGATATGGGGATAGAACTATTTTGTGCGCGGTGGGTTGATATTGAGTTAGAACTCTGTGATGCGCGGTGGGTTGAAATGGGGACAGAACTCCGTGATGGGCGGTGGGTTGATATGGAGATAGAACTCCGTGATGCGCAGTGGCTTGATATAGAGATAGAACTCCGTGATGCGCGGTAGCTTGATATGGAGATAGAACTCCGTGATGCGCGGTGGGTTGATATGGGGATAGAACTCCGCGATGCGCGGTGGGTTGATATGGAGACAGAACTCCGTGATGCGCGGCGGGTTGATATGGAGACAGAACTCCGTGATGCGCGGCGGGTTGATATGGGGATAGAACTATTTTACTCTTTAACTCTAAAATATACGTGTCATGGATATGATTGATGGTCAGCAAATATCCGCATGCACGGTAAAACCACGCCTCATTAGGGGCGGATCCAAGGTTTAGGAAAAGGGTGGGTCCAACCCAGGAGGACTAATGAAAACCCTAAAAAAAGGTCCCCAGGTCTCGAAAAGGTGGGGGTTGAAACTGCAATATTTTGCCTGAAGCCCTTAAAAAAACGTTTCTGATGAAAAAATCCCCCCTTGGATCCGCTTCTGCTCATGTTGAATGGCCTCCACACTGCTGCAGGGTTTAATATATGCATTAAAATATAGCCTGATAGGAACCACGGGAGACGATATATCAGAGTACACACTCTGATGTTGCTTTTAATTTCCATGCATATATCTGCATAGTTACTTTTGTATTATTCAGTATATATGCTCTCTTTCTTATTCATGGTAGTCTTGAGACTTGAATTATTTACCACGATTTGTAGCAACATTGTATAACTGTAGCAAAGCCCAACTTTACACTCAAACACAGATTGGTTGAATCAACCCAAAAATTTGGTGATTCAAACCAATTTAATTGGTCAAAATATGTACAAACAATTGTTTAAAACAACCAGTTTATTTTGGTCGTAATCAAACAACGGGTATTGGTCAAATCAACCTATATATTGGTCAGAGCAACCAACACAGTAGATCATTTAAACCAACAAAATTGTTCAGTTTGACCAAAATAATTTTGTAATTCTCAACCAATGTACTTTGGTTGAGGTCAACCAAAACAAATTGGTTAAATCAAATAATAAATTGGTCACATGAACCAATTCAAGTCAGATTAGTGGACACATTTATGTGTGCACTGCTACTTTCAGTCCCCTTTTCAGTTGTTTTATTATTCAGATTGATTTGATGTCTTCTTGTAAGTCATTCTTTAGTTTCGGTGGTTTGCTCTGGTGTCGGTTTCAAGGGGAAACACTAATTCCGCCCGGTCTTGGAAACGAACCTGTGACCGCTCGAATACAAGTCTGACGTGTTGCCCCTCAGCCAGTGAAGCTTGCATTTCTTGTGTCTGATTTGGAGCACTTTTGTGTCTGATGTTCAAACTGACCAATGGGTTTGGTCAGTGCTTGATCAATCAGTTGGTAAAATTACCAATGCGTTGATAAAATTAACCAATGTTTAACTCAACCAAGAAAACTGGTTAAATATATGCAACCAAACGGTCGACCAATAAAAATGGTCAAAATGACCAATGAGTTTGGTTACAAGTTGTTTGAAATTACCAATTTGTTGGTTAAATCATGCAATATCATCTCAAACAACCATATTGGTCATATATGTGTGCTAAAATAACCAATATTTTGGTTATCAATTGACCAATATATTGGTTAAACCTACATACAGTATATTTATTCTGTTGACCAATGAAAATTGGTCAAAACAACCAACTGGTTTGGTTAGTACTTTAACAATGCATTGGTTAAGCTAAACAATATCTTGAATAAAACAACCAAAACTGGCTTAACCAATTGGTTATATATTTAACCAATCTGTTTTTTGAGTGTATGTACACTAACGGATTGTACACGAACGGCAGACGTATGTGTATTTTGTTAACAAATGAACGTCCTGGTTTATTGGCGTGGGAGATTAATCAATCTGTGGATATATACCCCCATCCCCACACCCATCCCCAACCTACCCAACCCTTCACTCCCGTTTTGACGACCCTGTCAAAATTTAACATAAAATAGTAAGTGTATACTGAGAATTTATATGCTGGCAATGATACATCAAGGTGAGGGTGAGGAAGAACTGAAGCCTTTTTTTCTGATAGTGATAGCTATTCTTCAAAGAAAATCAATACAACAATATAATATAATATAATATAACTTTTATTTAATATTTATAAACTTTAACCTTTCTATTGCGACCAGATCTGCGACCAATTGAGTGATCGTTTAAGACATTGAAGAAGTCGACTATAGAAAGTGCCCGTGATGCGGTGGTGGTCAGTCATGACGTGAAAAGTAGGCGGATCTAGGATTTGCTGTAAATAAAGACGTGTCCCGGGCAACTTACCTCCGTAGATAAAGACAACCAGTATTATCGTTAAACAGATGAAGGACTTCTTTTTTGTGTGGCGATCCATCCGGTGACACAGCCTCGTCTGAAATAAAACGGCAGACCGTCTGCAATGGTTAGATAGCAATCGGTGCATAACGATGTTTGATGCAATATTTGTTTTGACCTGTATTTCTCCCTTCGTCGTTCCGTTTGCTTTTTACCTGTTTAATATATATTTCTGTTTGTTCATCTAATATGAAATACTAATGGCTTGCCTATGTATAAGATTTTTTGTGTCAAATATTGGTTCAGAAGGCAGTGTAAGTTAGGAATTATTAAAACAAAAATAAGCAGAATTACACCTCAACGTTGGTATAGTCTTTCGCTACCTTCTATTGCCTTGTCCTATACATATAATAATATATATGTAAAATTACTTATATATATATTAATATATATATATATATGTATATATATATTTATATATATATATATATATATATAATAAAAAAACAACGGGTTCCCAAAGATAACTACTTAAATGCCAGTGCTGTTCGTTCTCCTGAGGTCAGCGCTTAGTTAGCCCAAGGGTGTCTAAGCGATAAGCTATTATCATGAACAAATAGGGCAGTTTTTCTTGTAAATCTCTCCTGGTTCACGCCTTCCGTCAGTGGGTTTTAATACTCACATATAAGTTCCTGTGTCACTGCAATATATACTCTAAGAAATATTTGCAAATCAATTTTAAAAACGGCTTTACATTTTGAGTCTAATTCAAATGCTCCGTTCTCGTATTAATTTGTTTATTACTTATAGTTATATAGCCTTGTGTTACAATTGCCTTCTATTTAGAGCCACGTCATTGTAAATGCACTGACGGCCACGACAGTGCAGTTTTTTTTTGCATGACTCATAGAAGACCCTATACATATGTAAATTTAAATTCCTCATGAGTTATGGTTTCATGTTTATTGCTGCCAGGATTATATGCAGACAAGAACTAAAAAGTTGCCATGAACTTGATACATATTAAGGCCACAAAATGGTTTTCCAACTTGGTGCAAAAGACACGGAAAATGTAGTCATAAAAAGGACTCAGATTATGAGAAATATGGCATTTTGAACAGAACATAAACCTTTTCCGAGTGAATTCCAGTTTACACATACATTCTAATTCATCTATACATACAATGCAGTAATTTTAAGCAGCTCGGCGTGAGAGCAAGGTGACTAATGGGACATTCTGTACGGTAATAGTAAGAATTATGGAATTGTAGCAAAATAGTAGTAATGGTTATATGTTGTATATAACAGTATAATTCTATAAGAGCAATGATAAATGGAAAAAAAAAACTGATTCCAAAGCGAATCATAAATGATCTAATATACGGAGGCACCAAACTACTGAGTGCGAGTGGACCACACCTTGATAAACTTTGAGGAACATACTTACCACTATCAACTTTATTAACATGCTATAGTTTCCAGGACACAGAATATTATATTAAATAAACACCTACAAGTAACGACCGTTTAAAACAGAGGACTACCATCTTCTTCATTTTAGCATTTATTCCCCTAGTGGTTCAAATTGTCGCCAGCTATAAAGCTCTGGGCCGAAGTATACAGCTCAATATTCTACATTTAGGAAAATTTCCATATCTTGAACGTATACACAGCGTGATTCAATGAGCCACCATCACAGTATTTTTGATATGGAAATGTTGTACTAAGATTGGAGACTCCTGCGACGAACATCCAAAAACCTATGGTGGCCGATCGTGTAGTTTATTCCCGGTGGCTAGAGTGGTTATATGTTTGGATACGTAATATATATATATATATATATATATATATATATATATATATATATACACCCCGTATTGTTATAATTAACAAGTTGTATATGCAGGTACTGAATGAAACATTTGCTTTTTATTATGAACATAATTTATTAACAGTGTCACTGTTGTGTTCTGTCTGTATATGAATAGGCTACTGCATTCATTTAGCACTGAACATTTCAGATACGAGTAAATGGAAATATTCACCTGGGAGATAAGAGTACACGTATATACGTGCGAGCTACAGGCGGAGTTAGATATGTATCAACAGTGAAAGCACTGTATCGTGATATTCCATATCTGAAGAATATATTACTTTTGAGATAACATGTATACATATGGCTCTAGACATATCCTTTGGATGTATAAGAGAATACCAAGAGAGGAAGCCTGTGGTCCAAAAGAGGCGGTTTCTTGCGTTAACCTAGACGTCATAGGGAAAGCACGAGTCATATCGAAAACGCCACTGAAATTCTTGATGAAGAAAATTACTTGCAAGTAGCAAGTATCGTGTCACTTATGAAAGCATTTGCAGCCACGACTGTGCAGTTTTCGTCATGACTAGTGTTATGATACATAAAAGACTCTATCAGCTAATAAGAATGCCTGGAGAACCGTGTGTTCATGGCTATTATACTTAGTACTTTTAGTGGCGGAAACGAGTGCCTTTGATATAAAATGTTTTTCCTGGTTTTATTTGTATTGTTTTTAGCTCAGCTGACTGAAAGTCATCCGAGTTATAGCGATCACTTTTTGTCTGTCGTCCGTCCGGCCGTGTGGTTTCCCGTGAACAGGGCACAAATCGTAACCTCTGGACCTAGAAGCTTCTAATTGATATCCATGGAGGTTCGTAAAAATCTCCTTGGAAAGTAGAAATTAGGTCATTGTGACCTATATCCTCCTAGCTAACGGGCTCGTGAAGTACCCCCTCCCCCTGAATAATTAAAAATTTGATACAAAAGCTTCAGTACCTGAACAACTAATACATTGATTGCCATGTTTCTTTCCATGCATATTGATCATGGAGTGTTTCATCAATTCCTGAAGACTGGTGGCGCCACCTGAATTTTTTCTAACTTTTACGCATTTTTTTTCTCTATTTTGGAGTTTTTTAAATGAAACAGTCTGGCTGTTAATAGGGCACAAACCGTACCCGTTAGACCTAGAAACTTCTAATTGTTCATCCAGATGAGGTCCAAGACAGATCTCCTTGGAAACCTAAAATGAGGTTATGCATGGTGACCCATATTCTACGAGCTACGGGCCGAAAACATTATTTTAAGCACCCAATGGTCAGATGGGGCACAAATTGTATCCATTTGGCCTGAAATTTTCCTAAATGACTTTCAAAGAGATCCATTTCTATAATCTGCGAACGTTAGACCAAAAACATGATTTTGAGCACCTTGAAAGTCAGATGGGCAAAAACTTTATTTTTTCACTTAGAATCTTTCAACTTGACATCCAGGGAGGTCTTTGAAGAAAACTTCTGGGAAACTTTAAAGTAGGTGACCTATATTCTCTGAGTTATGGGGCCTGTTATTTCCCCCTAGAATAATTTAACATTTGATACAAAAGCTCCAGAATCTGGATAACTATTACATTGATTGCTATGATTCTCTTCATGCAAATTGATCATGGAGTGTTTCACCAGTTCTTGAAGAACAAGGGCGCCACCACTATTTTGAGCGAACCTGTGAGGTTATTCGACGGTGCGGCGTCGTCCGTCGTACGTCATGTGTCGTGCGTCGTACGTCGTGCGTCGTCTGTACGTTAACCAAAGCTATCTCAAAAACGGCATTTCAGTCATCTGAAAAACTCTATCGGATTTTTTTTTATTTTTTCTAACTGAATTTCCACAGATTTTATAGGGGAAAAGCTAAAAAAGCTTTAAAAATCTTCTTCTCCGAAACTGTCCAGCCAAATTGTCCAATATTTCACAGACATGATCCCTGAAACAATCTCTCTCAAGTTTGTCCGAATGGTTCCAGTTTTGAGATTTTTGGCCGAGTTACAGGAGGTTGAACTTAGTCATCTGTCCAAAAAAGCACACTAAAATTAAAATCTCAGAAACGGCTAGAGCTATAATCACCAAATTTTATACCAATGTTTGTCACATATGTAATATCTGAAATTGAGGTATTGGTGGCGCCACCTACATTGGTGTGTTTTTTACTAGCGAAAATGTAATTTTAAACTCTTCTAGCTTTTACCCTGATTTATGATGAAACTGTAAAGCTGATTGGTTTAAACTTTACAAGAATTATTCTATGGTAGGGTTCTGCAAGTTTTATAAGAATAGATGGGGTATGTACAGCTTTAAAAAAGCATTGTAACCAATTGAAAAAGTCTGTGATTTGACCACATGCTGAGTTTCAGCAGCCAAGTCAAGAGGTCACTCAGTACAAGCAGGTGGGGTCCAGACATCACCATGGCAACTAACCTGGCTCTAGGGGGGTGTCTAGACAATGTGTCTAGACACAGCGTCTAGACGTCTAGACACAAAATATAGATGCAGAATTCCCAGATTATTGGAACTATAATGCTTGGTTTGCATTTTAAGCGAATTGGGGGTTATCATCAGTTTACATGTGAACTGCTGCACCCTCATTTTTTGTTGACCTCTGACCTATCCATGCTGCCCAGTGTCCATTTGTGCGTCTGTTTCTGTACACTGATGGTGTAAGAATCTTGTATGGATGGATAGAATGTCAATGTCAATGTTATTCCAAATAACACCATGCAGTCACCTCTGGTATTTTTCAGTTCTGTTTTAATCATAAAAAAATAAATCTTATTAATTCATTACTAATCATTAGGGATCATATGAAAGGAATTAATGATAGACAAAGATGCACTTGATAATATTAATCTAGATTCCTACTGTGTCTAGTGTGTAGATTGATGTGAAAGTAGTCCAAAGTGAATATATAACATAATTTTTAAAAAAATAATTCATGCATTAATGATAATATTAATCTAGATTCCTACTGTGTCTAGTGTGTAGATTGATGTGAAAGTAGTCCAAAGTGTATATATTACATAATTTAAAAAAAAATAAATAAAAGTCATAAAACCAGGTACTTATGATCATTATTTAAATTTGTGAATTTTATATATTCTGGATTCTCAACTTCATTGTTTGGCTAAAACTGAATAAGTACTAGACATGGTGTGAATGCTTTTCAAATGTATTTGAATACGAATATGAATATGTACTGCATAAAAAATTTTTATTACATAAGAATGGGAATTCAGGTAAAAATGAAAGTATTTGAATTCCAGTGCAGATACTTTCAAAATGTATGCATTCATGAATATATTCTATAATATTATTTTAATAATCATTTCAGTTATATTTTATTTTAAAAATCATATGATTTTCTTATTATTTTTTAAATAAAAATTATATTGGCACAAATTTGTTATTAAATTTTAAATAATAGTTAAACTCTTTTATCATATGTGCCAAGTTATATGGCCAAGTCAAAATATGTGTGACAATAGGACTCCATTTGTTAATAAAATAAATGAAATCAATCCTCTTCCCTGTCTCCAAAGATACTATCAAAATCATACATAAGCTAAACTCCAACAACTCATAATAAAGCTTATATTTATTACCACACAAAACCAGCATGTGCCTCATTCCCAAATCATATTTTTTATCATATATAACAGCTGTTCACCGTGACCCATGGGTCCCTTGTTTTTATTTTAAATTATATTTGACACTATTTGTTATTAATTTTAAACTAGATATTTCTTGGCACCGCAGGTGCCATAGTATCCCCAGACAATTAATCCCCCCCCTTTAAGAATAGGCCCCCCATCTTCAGCAACAATTAATATCAGACCACACTCATAGAAAAGGTCATTCTCATAGAAAAGGTCATGATCCAAATTTCAATATACATCATCCCCTAACCTATGTCTATGTATATGCAAGAAATCTGTCCATTAGTTTTTGACTTGTAATGCTCACAATACTGTTAAGTGGCAATGATGGGGTATTAAACGGCACGAAAACAAGTAAAAGAATAACAGGTGGCACCACCTGTTTCCCGTACATGACAACACTATCCAAGATCTTCGTTCAAGTTGATTTTTGGAACAATCAATGTATCCCTTATTGAGATATTAATGATTTTGTGTAATTTTCACCATATATGGCAATATTCAAGGTCAAGGCCACTCTAATAGGAAAGGTCATGACCCCAATTTATATATACATCATCCCATAACCCATGTCTATGTATATGCATAATATGAAAGAAATATGTCCATTAGTTTTTGACTTATAATGCTCACAGGTTATAAATGTACTGTTAAGTGGCAATGATGGGGTATTAAACGGCACGAAAACAAGTAAAAGAATAACAGGTGGCGCCACCTGTTTCCGGTACATGACATTACTATTCAAGATCTTCGGTCAAGTTGATTTTTGGACCAATGCATGCATCCCTTATTGAGGAATTAATGATTTTGTGTGATTTTCACCATATATGGCAATATTCAAGGTCAAGGCCACTCATTGGAAAGGTCATGACCCCTATTCAAATAAACATTATCCTATAACCCATATCCATGTATATGCATAATATGAAAGAAATTTGTCCATTAGTTTTTGACTTATAATGCTCACAGTACTGATAAATGGCAATGATGGGGTATTAAACGACACAAAACAAGTAAAAGAATAACAGGTGGCGCCACCTGTTTCCGGTACATGACATTACTATCCAAGATCTTCGGTCAAGTTGATTTTTGGACCAATGCATGCATCCCTTATTGAGAAATTAATGATTTTGTGTGATTTTCACCATATATGGCAATATTCAAGGTCAAGGCCACTCTCATGGGAAAGGTCATGACCCCAATTTAAATAAACATCATCCCATAACCCATATCTATGTATTTGCATAATATGAAAGAAATCTGTCCATTAGTTTTTGACTTATAATGCTCACAGTACTGTCAAGTAGCAATTTTGGGGATATTAAACGGCATGAAAACAAGTAAAGAATAATAGGTGGCGCCACCAGTTTCTGGAACATGACAACCCTATCCATGATCTTCGATCAACTTGATTTTGGGATCAATCCATGCAAGTTTTCTTGAGATATTTAAGAATTTGTGTGATTTTCCCCAAAATTGAACCTATTCAAGGTCAAGGTCACTCTCCTAGTTGAGGTCATGACCTCATTTTAAATAGGCGTCGTCCTCTCACCCATATCTATACATATACCGAGTTTGGTAAAGATCCGTGAAATATTTTTTGAGTTATTGTGTCCAAAAGAAATCTCTGCGGCGGCGGCGGCGGCGGCGGCGGCGCAACCGTGCCTAAACCATAGTATCTCCAGACTATGTCTGGCGATACAATAAATAGTTTCTGCTGCAATGTAGGTAAAGTTTTATGGCCAAGTCGAAACCTATGTGATTAATAGCACACCATTTCCAACTGTAAATAATATTAATGGCATCAATCCTCTTCCCTGTCTCCAAGGATATTATCAAAATCTTACATAACTTGAGTTAAACACCATCAACTCATAATAGAGCTTATATTACCTCACAAAACCAGCCTTTGCCTGCCTCCTTTTCCAAATCATATTTTATGATCATATATAACAGCTGAGCGCCATGCCCAATGGGTCCCTTGTTGTTATTGCCTCACTGGTAGCTTGAGCCTAACATTAAGATAACAGGCTTTACTCTTTTGATTGTACATTTAATTGTATTTATTTGTGTTAACAGAAGCGGTTCCGGGGGGGGGGGTCCATGGGATCCAGACCCTCCCATTTGCATCAGAAACAATTTTTGAAGGGCTTCAGACAAAATTTTGCAACCTGGACCCCCCCCCCCCCCTTTCCAGACCTGGGGACTTTTTTATGGTTTTCATTAGTTCTCCTGGGTCAGACCCCCTTTACCTAAACCCTGGATCCACCCCTGGTTAATGCCTCACTGGTATCCTGAGCCAAAGTTTAAGATTACAGCCTTTATACTTTTGATTGAACATTTATATGTTTTGATTTGTGTTAATGCCTCATTGGTATCCTGAGCCTAAGTTTAAGATTACAGGTGTCACACTTTTGATTGTACATTTATATGTATTGATTTGTGTTAATGCCTCACTGGTAGCCTGAGCCTAACATTAAGATTACAGGCGTCACGCTTTTGATTTTACATTTATATGTATTGATTTGTGTTAATGCCTCACTGGTATCCTGAGCCTAAGTTTAAGATTACAGGGGTCACACTTTTGGTTGTACATTTATATGTATTGATTTTTGTTAATGCCTCACTGGTAGCCTGAGCCTAACATTAAGATTACAGGCGTCACGCTTTTGATTTTACATTTATATGTATTGATTTGTGTTAATGCCTCACTGGTATCCTGAGCCTAAGTTTAAGATTACAGGCGTCACACTTTTGATTGTACATTTATATGTTTTGATTTTTGTGTTAATGCCTCACTGGTAGCCTGAGCCTAACATAAAGATTACAGGCTTTACAATTTTGATTGTACATTTAAATGTATTGATTTGTGTTAATGCCTCACTGGTATCCTGAGCCTAAATTTAAGATTACAGGCGTCACACTTTTGATTGTACATTTATATGTATTGATTTGTGTTAATGCCTCACTGGTAGCCTGAGCCTAAGTTTAAGGTTACAGGCGTCACACTTTTGATTGTACATTTATATGTTTTGTTTTTGTGTTAATGCCTCACTGGTATCCTGCGCCTAAGTTTAAGATTACAGGCGTCACACTTTTGATTGTACATTTATATGTTTTGATTTTTGTGTTAATGCCTCACTGGTAGCCTGAGCCTAAGTTTAAGATTACAGGCGTCACACGTTTGATTGTACATTTATATGTTTTGATTTTTGTGTTAATGCCTCACTGGTAGCCTGAGCCTAACATTAAGATTACAGGCTTTACAATTTTGATTTTACATTTATATGTATTGATTTGTTTTAATGCCTCACTGATAGCATGAGCCTTACATTAAGATTATAGGCTTTATACTTTTGATTTTACATTTATATGTATTGATTTGTGTTAATGCCTCACTGGTAGCCTGAGCCTAACATTAAGATTACGGGCGTTACACGTTTGATTGTTCATTTATATGTGTTGATTTGTGTTAATGCCTCACTGGTAGCCTGAGCCTAACATTAAGATTACAGGCGTCACACTTTTGATATTACATTAATATGTATTGATTTGTGTTAATGCCTCACTGGTAGCCTGAGCCTAACATTAAGATTACAAGCTTTACAATTTTGATTTTACATTTATATGTATTGATTTGTGTTAATGCCTCACTGATAGCCTTGGCCTGACATTATGATTACAGACTGTTTACAGTGATATGGGTGCAGTAGATGGGAATCGCAGTTCAGTTTTCTGTGTGACTTGGGTCACAAACAAAAGTCAACAGGCCCTATCAGTGTGGATGTTGACAGAATGGCGTGTTCAAGGCTATTATCATGCGAGAACTCCCAGTTGTGACCGATGTCTTTGATTTTGTTTCTCTTGAGCGCAGATCCATTTGAAGCATGCAGTTCTGATGGGCGTAGCCAGTATTGAGGGTAGGGAGGTTGCCGAAATATTTGGCAAAGGGAAAGATGTATATATATATATATATATATATATATATATATATATATATATATATATATAAAACATACTAAGGTTTTGATTCTGATAAGAATTTTCAATTGTACAAGAGGATAAATAAAAAAAAATCATTTTACAGGATCAGATCTAAGGAAATATAGAATTATCAATGAACATAACATTGATTACTGCATGTGCAATGCGTACATGTTTCGTAGACACCTCACCCCAGTAATACTATATTATGCTGCACAAGTGTCCTGGGATGTCTCCTTGCAAATACCGATATTACATCTCGAGGACCAATCTCAATGCCTCTATGCACTGACATCTTTGCCAGACCAGAGAGTCTTTAATAACTCACAGTGGTACACAGTGACAGTCTGTTCTTGATAAGTTTTATCATGTTGTTGGAGCAATATTTAAATGAAATAAATCCCAAAACTGCGGTTACCAGTGACAGGAATTTCATAAATATGTTTTGTATAATTAAATCATTATTGGAACAAGGGAAATTCTTGGAGGAATGAGAGTATTTAATGCGACCGAGGGGGGGGGGGATGGCATGGCCCCTTGCGGTGCCCCTTTGGCTATGCCCCTGCGCACCCACCCAGGCGTAGCTCATTTTGATGCGGTTCATTGCTCATGCGCAGGGTGTCCTCATGGACGTAGCGGTTCCGTGCTTATGATTGTGCAAACGCACCATGAGACACGGCGGGCAGGCTATATCCTGCTCAGGATATATTTAAGGCCAAAAATATTAATAATATATTTCTCAGGCACTTTTTTTCTTAAAAATGGTGCGGGCGGGCGGCTTTTTATTTTATTTTTTGACGACGCGGTTCAGTGCTTATGATTGTGCAAACGCACCATGAGACACGGCGGGCAGGCTATATCTTGCTCAGGATATATTTAAGGCCAAAAATATTAATAATATATTTCTCAGGCACTTTTTTTCTTAAAAATGGTGCGGGCGGGCGGCTTTTTATTTTACTTTTTACCATGAAAACGGCGTAAAATTTAAATTATTTCTCAGGCACTGGCATAGAAATGACAAGTTATGATTAAAATATGAAATGATGTATAGGTCGAATTGGCAAAAGTTTGAAAGGATCTTTGGTGCACGAAGCATGAAAATAGGGAAAGTACGCAAACAGTTTATCTTCGTGAGAGGAATTTTTACATTTGAATTTTATCACACGAAAAATAGACAGATTCTAAGTGTTTATTCAAAGATAAGACCTTGGACGTGCAACTACAACCCACTCTGATGGCCACACCATCGAACCCCTGGTCGCAAGCGAAGAGAGCCGAGCGTTTTACCCCTCGACTGTCTGATTTACTCACGTTTTATTGTACGCTGGTTGTCGCTGTGCTCTGTATACCACATGATTTAAACAAAATTAGATCACTTATTACCTTCGTTGAACCTGTGAATAGAATATTACAATGCGGTTTATTAACTAACCTATCTTATTCATGTTTGACTTGATATCAACTAAGTGTTGTTGTTGAATGTCGCCCGGAAACAGGAATTGTTATTTATGGAATTTAAAAGGCCAAAAGCGAAAAACAGAATTGTTCATGATACTCCATGTAATGAATGTAAAATATGATGGTTCTAGATGAGTCACATGAACACCTTATTCAAATTGAACTGGAATGGCTTTGTTTTTGCCCTGCAAAAACGGATATATGCCTCCTCTGTGGGGTATCCCAAATCAACTAGGGGTAAAATATGCACTATCTCAAAACAATAATTCTAGATTTCAACAGATTTGACCTTCAAGGTCAAGGTCACTACTTTTTTAATTCGACGAGATTCTAGCAGAAAGAACTAGTGTGTCAAATTTGAGGACAAAATGTGAAATACTTCAAAAGTAATGGGGTCCGCAAAAACTTTACATTTGACCTTGAAGATAAGGTCAGGGTCACCAGGTTTCTGGTATTTTACCAGGATTTTGGTAGGAACAATGAGTGTTTAAAATTTTGGAGGAAAATATGAAGCCCTTAGTTAACGCGTTCACAAGAGAATAACTATAATTCGGCCAATTTGCCCGTTGAAGATCCTGGTCAAGTTCACCGGGTTTCGAACTCGCCCAAGAACTTGGTAGAAATTATTGGTGTACCAAATTTGGGGACAAAATGATCAAGTTATGAGGTTCACCAAAATTTCATATTTAAGCAGATTTGACCTTGAGGTTTCGGCCAATTTGCCCTTTGAAGATCCTGGTCAAGTTCACCCGGTTTCGATCTCATCCGAGAGCCTGGTAGGGAAAATTGGTGTACCAAATTGGAGGACATAATGTGAAAAACTTCAAAGGTCATAGGGTTAACAAAATATTTATACCTTGGCAGATTTGACCTTGAAGTTTAAGGTCAGGGTCACCCGATTTCGAACTCGTGCTATATTTTTGGATGAATAATGAGTATTAAAAATTTTTGAGGAAAATATGCAGCCCATCTAAAGCTATCGCGTTCACATGGTTTCCTACAGACGACGACGAGGACTGACGACGACTACGACAGACGATGGCACTGAAAACAACATGTCTCCCCTGGGGGGGGGATACTTAAAATTAATGCAAAACGTGTGGAAACTTATAGGCCATAATCCGAAAATACGCAAAAAATTACGAGAGAGATTGATTGACTTCACAACTGTTCGGAAGTGTTCGTTCGTTTGGTGTAAAGGGAACTGCCAAAGAAAGAATATAATACTTAATTTAACCAATCTTACACTTAATCAATAATGAAGATGCAACTGTATATGTTCGAATGGTTATATGTTTTATTTCACTGGACATATTTGACCAACTGGTATAGATATCATTGAACAATGATCAATTCTATCATCAAGTATTCCGAGGACGACACCTAAATACAAATAAATGGTAGGTATGTAGCCATATTAATAACAATTCCCAAGTCTAATATTTTGTCTTATATCTTTAAGAAATTATGGTAATATTCTACAAATCTATAGTGGACTTTGATAGAAAACAGCTGCCATATTTGGTTTAATTTTTGCGAAGACTGTGTACCAATGCAGAAAAATGGAGGACCAGAAAATGGAAAAAGAACATACAGTCGGTCCCTATAATAAACAAACAAGTTTGTTCTAAATATTAAACAACTATTGTTCATGTAGACAACACAGTTACCTGGAGAAGTGCGTCAAAGGAGAAAACCTGCCCCCTCGGAGGCCAACACGGGCAACCATGCAGTTATTTAGTTAATTTGCCTCAGAGGTTTACTAACACTTCATCATTTCTTTATAAACTGCTCTTCACAAACATTTGCAATATTATACTTCAAAAATAATAGTTATAAAGCATAATAGTTTCCCTGCCAATTATATATATATCATCAGACAAGTTCACTATTGTATTGTAGACGGTCAACATCAGGGTTGATTTTCTGCAGAAAGCTTTTCTTCCTTATCTCTGCCATTAGGCAGGGCAGAAATACCTTTCTGTCACATGAACTACCAGTTAACTAATGTGGCAGTGGGATGGGTCCCTGTCACCTGGACCCTGTTCAGTTGGACGCTATTAAAATGGACGCCGACAGCTGGACGCTAAGTAAATAGACGCTGTTCAAGTCGATGTCATTCACTTAGAATCTATTTGAACACTAATTAAATCATACAGGGATCATCATATCAATAAAAACATGGATAATCCATCCCTAAAGCCATTGTTATTGGTTGTTAAAATGATGCATTGTTTTCAATTTCGAAACTACTTGGTAATTCAACTCCATATCTTGGCGTCGTTTGTATTGGCTTAAATCGACCATATGTGATGTAATGTAGCATTAATAGACATTGGTCCAACTGAAAAGCCTAGATAGCAAAGCTTAAATAACTGTCATTAAAAATGTTCATTAAATGTAGGTTGTGTGTATGCGTTTTAAACCAACCAAACACTTCATCACACACTGATTAATAGCTTCCAAGGGGAGATTGGTCTGGACGACACACACCTTGGCCGACCTTTCGATCACTTATTTTTATTTCCCACCTTTGATTATTTACAATTAACCCCACGCCGTAAAAGGTAGGACTACTAATTATAGGCAGTTATAATTTTTACCCTGCAATTTTTACCCTGAACTTTATGCCTGGTAAAATACGAAGCTTTCCTGTGTCATCACGTTGCAGACCTTTACCTGCGGGGATACACGATATGGCGCAAATAAACATACCTCAATCATGCACCATGCATGGTTTATTGTTATATCATTATGTATATATGTGTAATTTTTATTTCAATGATTGAACAATCTTATGGCTCTAGACACAAGTGCATTCATGATAAAATATTAAATAATAGTGTTAACTACACATAAAGATTATCCATCAATCAGTACCAAAGATCATATGCCGTCATTATTTTAATTAGTGCTAAGATAACAAAAACCTTGACTTGAGGTCGTCTTCTAATTAAGCAGATCTGTGAACAACAATTACGCATCGCATGACAAGGCGGGGCCCCTGTACCCGTCGCACACAGTAAAAAATGCTTGCGTAAAAGAAAAGCTGGTGCAGAATGGATATAACATATATACAAGTAAGACCAATTTCAAATAGCTCATTTAAGTTAGGTAAATGCATGAAGAAATATAGGAAAAAGTTATTCTATATACAGTTTTATACCGAAATTTTCACATACATTTTTTCCAGTTAAATTTTCCAGCGTAATTAACATTAATTCAGGCGCCCATATTAATGTACCTTATACATTAAGGTTTATAGTGTCAATTATCCCGCCGTTTCCAGTGTTCTGTTCCATTTGTATGTATTAAATCATGTTTATATTGTTTTCTTCCAGCTAGCTGGAATAGCTGCAATGATGCTGATATAATGTAAGAAGCTTATTTTTGCTTTACTTTTATCTAAAAATTCTTTATATGTCAGAAAGGAGAATTTATTATTAGTGTATTTAACAAAATCATATTTGATACTGACCCCGATGTTCTGTAAATTCTTGTTTGTTATGATTTCCTTATTTATCTTAATATGTGAATTAAATAATATTTGCTGTGACAAGATTTCATCAAAGGAATCTGTATTATTAAAGTTGTATTTGCACCATGTTTCTAGTACTTCTTGCCAGAATGGACTGCAAGTCTTACTTAAGTATTTAGCATCTGAATATTTGAGATTATAACTAAATAAGGATGAGCCCATCCCTCTAAATTGATGATTTACTATGTGTCTCCATCCTTCCTTTTTTTGGATCTAATAAGTAGCGCCTAACCCAGGATATCTTTAATGAATCAATTTTTGTGCGTAGGTGCACCATGTTAATTCCCCCCTGGTCTAATGGAGCTATCATGTTAGATCTTTTTATTTTGTCTTGTCCGTTCCAAAGAAATTTGTACAGTGATTGTTCAACTTCCTTTACATAAGATTGTGGTGGGCTAGGTAAGACTTGCAGTGCAAATATTAATTGTGATAAAATATGTGACTTTATAATACAAATTTTTCCTGACAATGTCGTGTTCCTATGTTGCCATTTCTTGATGCATAATTTTATTTTACTTAATATCTCTTTGTAATTTATATTTCTCATTATTCTCCAATCAGGGTGAATTAATATTCCAAGCATTTTTTTATTGGACCTGTACTTATATTCAATCCTAAAGATTCTAGGTTTTCTTGTTTTTCTGTCTGGTCTATTAATGACAATGCTGAAGTTTTTTCAATATTAACTTTTAGACCAGTAAAAAAAACCGATTCTTTGTACAGCAAAATTTTCGCTGGTTTCACGAACACTAGGGCACACACAGAAGCAAGAATTGTTATAACACCAGTGATTGCACGTTTTCGCAAAGTACATCCGGCTCCAAATATTGAACATGTGGATTCCGCTTCCTTTGGTCTAATAAAACCATTCCTGACAGGGCAGAGAGATCGGGTGTCGCATCTCATAGTGTTTGGAGCTGGATTCATAATGCGACACACGCTCCAATTGTATCACATTTCTTGAATATATCCATACAAAAATTTATAGAGTGAACATACTATGTTCAATTTTTTATCACAAGATTGCAAAAATAACGCTGGTTGTCTGAAATAGTTGTAATACTCTATCCCACTTCATGTACGTAAATCCTGTTTCCATATTCGTCATTGCTGAAAAAGGGTCCCGAGCCGCGGGGCCTGTAGCATTCGCTCCTTATTCTATACCTGGCACTGAATGTGTTCCTTTTTTATAGTAACTAGCTGATAAACCCGGTATACCGGGCTTTTTACCGGGGTTTGGGAGATATATTTACTGAGATATTGAATGTTGGCAATTTTTTTTATAAAAGTTAAAAGAAAATATAGATTAATATTTCTACACTCTCGGAATACGATATGTACAAATATTTTTTAACTGTTATTTTGTGGCGCTGTGCTCGAGGCAAATATCATACCCCGGTATGTTTACCTTGAAGACCTGGTCAGTGATGGTTTACATTGCGAACCGGAATGAGACGCGGAGGCATACAGTGTTTCGTTGATATTTGACTGGTTTCTATCGATGGACGTATAAAGAATAGGTTGGTGTGAGGAACACATGAAATATTAATTAAATGTACGTTGCAAGGAAACTGTTCTTGAAGAAGGAAACAGAAATGTGCATGCATCGTAAGTAGCAGAAGCGGACCCAGCTGGACTCCATGCAGTGGGTCTGTATCCCATTTTCATCGTAACAGACAAATATTGAGGCCTGAAACCCCCGACACCACCCAACCCAACCCCACCCCTGTTCCTGAAATTGGGACCTTGAATTAGGTTTTGTCATTAATCCTCCTGGGTTGAACTCTCCATTTCATAAAGCGAGAAACATGTGTTTTTCTCTTTTATTGACCACGCACGTGGGTCAAATCCTTCATTGAAAGCAAGCATTATTCATACGAACAATAGTCCTTAGTGTTAGAGGTTAAGTGGCCACGATGCACGCATTCCGGTGATTGTCGAAGGCAGATCGGCTGTGCTCGGTAAAAAAAAAAACGGAAAAATCGCTCAAAATTATATGTACATTAAAAATTATTTATTTTCATATAGCCTTTGTCACTCCGGGGATAATAACCTTTCAAATGATGTATCCCACAATATTGTACACAACGCGGTTTTAGAGAACATTGCGAACAAACGTGAACCGAATTCCTTTTATAAGTATAAGATATATGTTTTCTCATAAATGTAATATAATGTACATCTAAATAGTCTGCTGGCGACCCGGGTTCGATCCCTGGCGTGGCTATGAGAGTGGGTTGTAGTTGCCCGTCCAACGCCGGTGGTTTTCTCCGGGTACTCCCGTTTCCTCCACCCCTGCAGACTACCGAACGCCATCACCTGAGCCATGGAGAGTGCCTCGATTAGTTATAATAACTATTTTTACAATCCATGTAAAATAAATAAGTTTATATTATTATAAATCAGTGTGCTCCTTGTAAAGTATACTTTCAAAATAATATTGCGCGCATCTACACCATTTTGTTGGTACTTAATCCAAAAGCTTTTAATTGGGTTATATTAAATTTCAGAGGAACACAAAATCATGTAAGTATTATATACACAGTGTATTCCAAGCTGAAAAACAGGTATCACCATTTACTTTTACCAGTGGTGTCTGTCTGTCTGTCTGTCTCTCTCTCTCTCTCTCTCATTCAGGTTTCATTTCACTACCAAGTAGGAGAGAGACGCTTTGGAGTATTTTTTTTATCCTAGACGCAGTGTCCATCCGGAAATATGGTGATTAACTGAAAAGCATACATTCCCAAGCGTTTTTCCGTTTATGTCTATATAAATTTGTTCAACTTTTATTTGAAATTATTATTGAAGTAGTAAAGAGGGGGCAAACAAATTATATTCCACCAAAAGTGTCTGTCAGACAGCGTTTATATCTGAACTGCATCTATTTACTAGGCGTCTATCCATACGTATATGATAAATTTAAATAGTGTGAAATGTTAATACCTATTGGTGTGGTAAAATATGAAATATTAATTTATTAACTCATCCTATAAACAACCCAAAGATTATATTTTACTTATAGCATGAATTGCAGACTGTGATGTTATTTTAACACTTAATGAGACCCGAGAATATGCATGGCTCGGGAAGCCCCGTATTCCTGTTGATTTTTCAATATATAAAGATAAAGGACTAAATTCTCCTATATGTAATAGTTATGCTTTGTCAAGTTTTTAACTTTTATATATAATTGGAATATTTATGAATGATGGTAAGACTATGATAAAAATATAATTATGCGTACGCTGCATTGATTATTTTATAGCCCAAAATGCTACTTGTGAATATATGGGACCAAACACGCTAATTGTATTATAGATTTCAGGTAAAAGCTGCCCATTCACCTACCTTTTGAAAAAGAATTTATCCCGGTATGTGATTTCTGACTTCCTCTGGTATATACTGTGCACTTCAGATCCAGCTTGGGCGTGTACTCTTTCTATTACTGTTCATGTGAGCAGAAACGCGAACACGGTGACACTCCACCTAAATGTCCGCTTGGCAAAAGCCAATACATATACAGGCATTCGCTGTGCAACCCCAAATATAGGTCAGACTGGACATGCAATAAACGCTTCGCCGGTTTGCGTCTCGCCTGGATACGTTTCAACAGTGGCATATACATAGGTGCGGGGGGGGGGGGGGGGAGCAGCAGGGGCGGTGAATTAGTATAATTAAGTGGCATGAGGAGTTCCTCAGAAAGTACAAATCTATAAGAACAATTTTAACTTTTTGTAAGAGTGATGTAAAATCGAAATGATTGGTGTTTTTTCTTGTATGTTCCCGATCGTTTACTTCAGGAATTATATCCTGGGCAATGGAACCAATCAAATGATTTGCGAATGGTCTCTACAGGACAAGCAAGCTACGCAAGAATAAATGCATGCTCTGTTGTTATTCTTCATTAGATCAGCGGTCTTGCAATGCCAGAATCTGACCAGTCATTCAGTCTTTGGAGAAACCTTGCCAGAAAACCAATGCCCCCGAGGTTGGAGGGGTGTCTCTTACACATTGTGTGGAAAATGACATGACAAATATATATATATATATATATATATATATATATATATACAATAATAATAATAATAATAATAATATATGGCTTTTGCTAAAATTTTAGGAAGGTGACCCATGAGTCCCTTGATGGAAGGGGGGGGGGGACGTTGTTTTCCTCCAAAATTTTTAGACACTCATCCCAAAATCTTGGAGGAGATTAAAACCCTTCATCTTCAAGGTCAAATCTGCTGAAATGTGAAATTCTTGTGTATCTCATTACTTTTGAAGTATTTATCATTTTTTCCTCAAATTTGGTACACCTATTGTTCCTACTAAGTTCTCAGAGGAGTTTGAAACTCTGTGATCTTGACTTTCATCTTCAAGGTCAAATATGCCAAAATGCAAATTTTTGTGAACCCCATAATTCTTATAGTATTTCACATTTTGTCCTCAAATGTGGTACACCAGTTGTTCCTACCAAGTTCTCAGATGAGTTTGAACCCGGTGACCTTGACAAGAATCTTCAAGGTCAAATCAGCTGAATTATAGATATTGTCTTGTGAACGCCATTACCTTTGAAGGGCTGCATATTTATCTCCTAAATTTTAAACTGTCATTGTTCCTACCAAAACCTCAGAGAAGTTTGAAACTGGTGTCCTTGACCTTGATATTCAGGGTCAAATTTTTGCAATACTTGGATTATTGTGAACCCCATAAATTTGGAGGTTCTGAAAATTTTTTAGCGAACCTGTGAGCTTATGCGATGGTGCGGCGTCGTCCGTCGTGTGTCGTGCGTCGTCTGTACGTTAACCATAGCTATCTCAAAAACGACAGGAGCTAGCATCACCAAATTTTTTGCAAATAATCAGTCATCCATAAAACTATATCGGATTAATTTTTTTCTAACTGCATTTTCTTAGATTTTATTGGGAAAAAGCTTAAAAATCTTTAAAAATCTTCTTCTCCGAAAATGTCCAGCCAAATTGTCCAATATTTCACAGAAATGATCCCTGGAACAATCTCTCTCAAGTTTGTTCGAATGGTTCCAGTTCGGAGATTTTTGGCCGAGTTACAGGAGGTTAAACTTTGTTAACTGTGCAAATATCTATAATCAATATACATGCCATGTTTTAGATCATAAAATGAATGAACATCTGAGAAAATATCACAATTTTGTGTAACATTGCACAAATAAAATATGATTAAGTATTAAAACATACAGGTGGCTTCACCCGTTTAATATCAACCTTAATGATTCGAAGATGTACGTGCATAGGCAAATGTTATGAAAATCCATGCTTTGAATATCGAGTTGAATATATGAGTTCGTGTACCATTTGTTTTTTTCCCCTTTAAATTGCATACTGTAATCGGAATTAAACGTAGCACCTATAGGTAGACTATCTGAAGTGGTAAATTTTCATATTGTGCATAAATTTTACTTGCTGTAAGGGATGTAAGTACATGATTTTAATTCTGTGATCCCATGATGCTAATTGTGTTGTCCGCCGCCAGGAGGCAAGGTATCATATGTTCCCTATGTTACTTGTTCGGTCACCTGGTTGGTTTGTCTGTCAGAGACCAACGAAACAATCTTTTAAATTATGTATAGCTAGTCTAAAACCCCGTTTCTTTTTTTATTTAAAGAATTCTTTTCCAACATGTCACATGGAAAAAAAAATTATGGGATGTCCGGCTTCCTCTGTGTAGGCCTATATATAAAAGATTTACGGAAAAAATCTGGTTATTAAAAGTACCTTTAATGCCTCCATAAATGATGAATGAACTTGCTTGTCAACAACATCTTTGTTAACACAGCAATGTTGACAAACGGGAAAAACATGTAACCTAAGGCAGGTTGCATATACATTCGCAGGTAAAAAGGCAAAACGCTTTTGGCAAAGCTCTGACTTATCTGACTTGCCGCCAGATGCCGAGATGTTGAATTTGATTATTTTGGCGGGCCCAAACATAAAAAAAAACACGTTGATATAAACAAAACAAGCAGCCTCTGAGTGGTGATATCCACGTTTTCTGGCCTATTTTTATTAAAGCTCCATGGGATTGCCTTTAGTTTATAAAGGTCAGATAGGTGATTGGGCCCCTTTAAATTGACTGTCGAGGTTAGGGGTAGCCATGACAACATGACACTCAGGCCTTGGGAAATAAACTGATAGCCCATCGTTCTTCAGTTCATCTAAAATCGACGATTTGGGTGACAGGCTGTCGCTAGGTTAGGGCCAGGATTCCAGTGCGGCCGCCACTGTGCTACGTGCCATCTTTCAGACATTTTCTTTTGTGTTGTAGACAAATTGCGACAATCTTGGCATATTGGTATGCCGTTTAAATAAATTATCCTGAAAAGTGTTCATCTGTTTATCAGTCAAAAATGCGACAGCTACTGTTAATCCTTATGTGTTGTCAGACAAATAAATGGTGGGCAGGTTCGGGTGTTTGACGACTGACTGATCATTACCTTAACTATACCATGTCTTTAGTCCTATGTTTTGAAGACTTAAATTATTGCAAATCCAAGCACCTATCTTGTCAGAATTAAAATGAACCAAGTGCGACGTCTTGTATAGATAGAAATGTTGATACCATGTGACAAATACAGGGAAATTCTAATAAAAGAAAATACTATTTATCTATTTCAGGGGATGTAAAATTAGATGGTGGCTATAACTGATTTGTCCAAGCTAAACGTTAATGTTTTATGTAAGGTACAGCAAAATAGTCTCCCTCTTAGAATCGAACATTACAACGCACTGGTGTCTATCGTCACTCGGGATGGGTGCCGCAGAAAACGTAAAATTATGCATTGCCAAAAATAGAGTTCCTCACTCTTTATTTTAACAGTCACAATCAATACTTGTCATTATCAATTTCATCAAATTATGCAGAGATGCCCTGGGATCAAGTTGTGCCACAGGATCTCTCCCACTATGATCAAACCTTGGTTTACTCCCAATCGATACATGTATTAAATAAATTAATACAAATAAACTTTCCTGCATTATTGTGGTTTATTTAAGTTTATGTTGTTATTCCTAGAATTAGTAATAATGTAAATTTCTACAACACTTTAATACTTCTTGACCGTAATAACTCACATGAAAACAAATCGACATGTATATTTCTAAAAGACCTTTATATCAGTCTTTTATCACAATATGATATAATACGATCCACCCATGCACGGTGCGTCCAGGGGTTGTTCTTTGGCAAAATACAGATAGCCTGTCCACAGTCAAAGCCATAATTTTTATCTTTATAATTCTTTTAAATATTTTCCCATAAATGCAGATCAATAGTTTCACAATTAAATATGTGCATACACATGCAAAGAAACAAAACAGACACGAGGAAAGAAATACCCAGGCCAAGAAGTAACCCCGTCCATTTGTGAAAGCGAGCGTTGAAAATGCTCAAAAGTCTTATTCTGTTAGAAGTGGAAGCTCTGTTCATCAATGCCAGGGTCGCTTTTGATCCTGAGAAATAATACGTTTAGCTTATAAATATATGTCACTTATGAATTTACATTATCCATTTTCAAAGGGGAAAGCTTCGATAAACAGATAGATCTGTATTGGGTTAAAAATATTTAATTTTACTGCAGTAGCTGTTTAGGTTTAAGGTAGATCTTCTCTGTGTGCGGGTAAGCTGGTTACTTTGCGTTTCTTTACAGTTGCTGAATACTCCGAATATTTTTAGAAGAATAATCAATTATTTGGACAACCGTCCGAGAATTTTCATCGATACCTTACATTTTCTAATATTTCCGGTTGCATTTTTTTCAGTTTTACTTTGATCATGTAGAGATGGATGAATACTTGCATTTTTTCTAATTGAGAAGAATTACAAGGTTTTGCTGGATTGAGTCGTATCTGCCAATTGCTGGTCCGTTAATTTGAATCCTCCAAGTTTTGGATAAAGGTTTTGTCTGGTGTTACTAGGTTTCTGGCAATAGAATTAAAGGAATTTGCAACATACATTTTAGTTATTATTATTTTTTTCAATTGGTCAGAAAATATTTCTTATATAAACAGGAAATACAACTGGTTATGTCATAGAACTTTGACTGAATTTCACAAAAATCTGATTGTACACAATTGCCCCTTCCAGTCAGTTAAGTTAATTTCAATAAATTTCAGCAGGGACTCCGCGACACCAAGGCATTAAGTTTGTAATCCTTTATGTCACGCACTCTAGAAGCATTTGATGTGTCGAGGCATGTAAACTCTGCAATCTAATTAATGCAAACATTCGGCAAATACTTATTCGGACCATGTTCCCTGGTTCATTGTACAGAAGACGCTATATATTTTAAAATATTCCTTGCTGGTCAAAAAATCTGGTTATATGTTGAGAGTGTTTACACAACAGCATCCAATCAGCAGCTGTCAATTGAGGCTGTTTTTGCATGCGACCAATGAACTTTACTGTCACAAGTAGGTCTGATATGTTGTTAAATATAGATTGATTTCTCAGGTTTTCAAATAATTCTGTTGCTTAAATAAAGTGTAAGGTAGATATTAATTTACCTTAGTGAAAATTAGGTCCTTTAACCCTCTACCCTACTTTGTAATTGTTTTCTAGATATGTTACTGATTAAAATATTCATAGCAAAAACATGAGAACATGAGGGGATGAAACGGACTATAGTGTGATGTTGTTAAAATTTTCATAGCAAAAACATGTATACATGAGGGGATGAAAGGCACTTTATATTGTGTGATGTATAATCGACAGGTTATAACTTACGGATTACTTAAACTCCCTTGCCTATTAAAACCTGAAATCCAGAGGACTTAAACATAAGTGATAATACATAGCATTCTTATCGTATGAATGCCTTCATCTCCACGTAATACACAGTGCCGCCAAAAGGCCAAGGAACAATCCATTTAAAAACAATAAAAGTAAATATGTATTAGGACATAGAGAATCAAGGTAGAATTTGACAAACGGCCATCATAAATAGTGACTGTTGTCCCAAGATAAAATACAGATACTTTGACACAAAGTTTAGCTTTTCAGGGCATACATAATTTATGAACCTGCGATATCCATATTCAAAAGAGAAAGCTTTAGGACACAGTTACTTTTGTTGATGCGTTGAAAGTCAAGGCGTCACATTTCAAGTGTATAAAAGCTGCAGAATAGAAATAAATATATTTATTTCTTTTACAGGAAGCAATTCACTGACACAAAAGACATTGATCAATCTGTGACTGTTTAAAGTATTTTAGCACGAGTTCACTTCGACAGTTCAACGGAAACAGCAGGAAAGGCATGGTCTTGAAAGGCCTCGAAACTAACAGAAGAGTGGCTTTCAACGGAATTACTCCTCGACTGGACAGGGGTTAAACAACTACGTGTAGCTTGAATGGCGAGATCTGACGCAAGTTTACCTAAAAATACTTAACCGAGCACTACTATTCCTTCTTTTATTTGAAGGTAAAAGACTAAAATATATATATTCACTATTTATTAATTTTTACAGGTGACCCCTAGCAAGTTGATAGACATGCATATGTAAACTGGCTTATTCTTTTACCCTGACACTTTATGAGGAAATCTAAAAAAAAATCTGTGTAAATAAACTCACAGTTATCTGTGATAAAACACCTGTTCTTTGACAGATTACTAGGCACCAGTTAAAATGCGAATATAAATAAAAATAATTATGGCAGAATCAATTTTGTTGAACTAATAAGGTTAGCACAACGGATTCGTATTGTTATCGCTTAATGTGAACGGATGTGTCAAGTGACGACTAAAACGGCTTGTTTATTTTACACGTGTTTTATGCTACCGGCTCGGATACATTGGTGACCGTCAGGGCATTTTATCTGTTTCCGGTAGTGCGATGTGAGCATGAAAGAAACATTAAATACAAAATAATGATCAGAGTTCCTTGGGAATCACGCGACAGTGGAATCAAACCCAGTATTCTCAAATTATTGGACGAATCCTAGCCGACACATTCTATGCGTGTTGTATCCAACCTTGACAATGTATTCGTCGGCCAGGGGAATAGCATCCCTACTGATAACAAAACTTGACGTTTTATGTAGTATGCAGAATATTACCTTTCTCTCTGTTTACTTTCTTTATGATTGAGACAACATGAGACAGCTCCTCTCTGGTCTCTATACTGAGAAGATACCCGAAGTCCCATTCACATAAACGAACGGCGTCAAATCTGGTCACTTCTGCTTCAAAGTACTTGTAGCAAGAACCAGATGGTCCTTAGTTTATATGGAGGAAGTGGCCGAATGTAAGAGGACACCCTGGACGTTCGAATGAAGAAGTTCAATCAATAATCGCCGAACATGATTTGTACCTTTGGTAAAGTGATACACTGAACGCCTTATTCTTTATTTTATTTTATTTTTGTTTTCTTCTTCGTTCCCGAACTTCTAAACACATCAATATATATCTCAGAAAGGTTAGTTTTAGAATGAGAAATGCAGTTGCCGACAGATGATAATATAAAAGTTATCGTGTCTGTTAGGAACATATTTATTCTGTGTTCAATGGACATTTCGTTTTACTTACGGGCACTCCGCGTAACCCTGACTGAGGATTCTGTTAACAGCTGTCCACCACATATGACGTCAGCTGAAACATGTCTACTGGTTCTGGAGCTTGCTGACAGGTGTCGTTTTTTGTCGGATTCTCTCCCTACGGGTCTGCCGCCACCAAGAACGCTGAACGATAGACATGTTTTATCTGGCATCATACGTTCAATCGATGACAGAAAAATCGCACGTGCCGTTGTGGTACACATTGACCTCCTTGCATTTCCGAAGTTGATTTCATTTGGTCAAACAGGAAAGAGGCTTCAAGTAGAACCCAAGTAGATTAAGCTGATATTTCAAAGTCTCGGTTGCAAGAGCTCGCCTGTTCCCACTCATGTGATAGTTTTGCTCGGTTGTAGAAACCGCAGTGGTTTCTGAGAGCAGAATATTTAAACTGGTAGTTGTTGCTGATCAGTAAATTATACCGTTTATTGAACCCTATAGATTTTGAGAATAATATATGCGGAAGTTCCTGTGAACAGACAATCATGCTTTCGGTTAAAACCTAGCCTTTTTAAAAAGGTTAACTTACGTTCTTGTGGTTGACCCGCAGACATCCGGAAGATTCATATTTCCTCTTTGGAATTCAAAGCATTTGCAAGTATACCTTGTTTAAACATCTAAGTTATTGCGGCCGTCAAATAAGCAGACTTGAGGTAACGTCCAGAGTTAACATTCTGAATAAATCTGTGTTGCAAAGTAGATATTTATTGCAATGATAAAATTTATTAATCGAGTAAAAAATATGTCATTAAGTCGCCCTAATGGAAATTAAATGACAAGTGACACAAGTAACGGACTAAAGATTCGGGAACCGATATTTAATCGAATAAATGTTGGAATGCGTGGATTGTTATGACAATGTAGGCACTGCTCATGATGGGCGCTCTTGGAGATGTAGGTCAACAACGGGAGGAGTGGCAGGTTGAATATTCTTTAAGTCGAGTCACGCATGAAGTAAAGAAATATCACGGGAATCGGTCCATTTTGAATAGAAAGTCATCAATTTTCTAATACTTTGCCATGAAATCCACTCTGCGTGTTGAACCTGTATACTTTTATCGTTGGGATAAGACTAGGCATATTTTATAACCGGCAAATTTTAGCGATCATCTCAATTCCTGAGTAATAGATCAAATTGTTGTCATTGATGTGTTTATGTAAACTTATTGATTATACAGTTTTATTAGTTCAACAATATTGATTCTGCCATAATTATTTTTGTTTATATTCGCATTTTAACTGATGCTAAGGAATCTGTCAAAGAACAGGTGTTTTATCAAAGATAACTGTGAGATTATTTACACAGATTTTTTTTTCAGATTTCCTCATAAAGTGTCAGGGTAATAGAATAAGCCAGTTTACATATGCATGTCTATCAACTTGCTAGGGGTCACCTATAATAATTATTAAATAGTGAATATATATATTTTAGTTTCTTACCTTCAAATAAAAGAAGGAATAGTAGTGCTCGGTTAAGTATTTTTAGGTAAACTTGCGTCAGATCTCGCTATTCAAGCTACACGAAGATGTTTAACCCCTGTCCAGTCGAGGAGTAATTCGGTTAAAAGCCACTCTTCAGTTAGTTTCGAGGCCTTTCAAGACCATGCCCTTCCTGCTGTTTCCGTTGAACTGTCGAAGTGAACTCGTGCTAAAATACTTTAAACAGTCACAGATTGATCAATGTCTTTTGTGTCAGTGAATTGCTTCCTGTAAAAGAAATAAATATATTTATTTCTATTCTGCAGCTTTTATACACTTGAAATATGACGCCTTGACTTTCAACGCATCAACAAAAGTAACTGTGTCCTAAAGCTTTCTCTTTTGAATATGGATATCGCAGGTTCATAAATTATGTATGCCCTGAAAAGCTAAACTTTGTGTCAAAGTATCTGTATTTATCTTGGGACAACAGTCACTATTTATGATGGCCGTTTGTCAAATTCTACCTTGATTCTCTATGTCCTAATACATATTTACTTTTATTGTTTTTAAATGGATTGTTCCTTGGCCTTTTGGCGGCACTGTGTATTACGTGGAGATGAAGGCATTCATACGATAAGAATGCTATGTATTATCACTTATGTTTAAGTCCTCTGGATTTCAGGTTTTAATTGGCAAGGGAGTTTAAGTAATCCGTAAGTTATAACCTGTCGATTATACATCACACAATATAAAGTGCCTTTCATCCCCTCATGTATACATGTTTTTGCTATGAAAATTTTAACAACATCACACCATAGTCCGTTTCATCCCCTCATGTTCACATGTTTTTGCTATGAATATTTTAATCAGTTACATATCTAGAAAACAATTACAAAGTAGGGTAGAGGGTTGAAGGACCTAATTTTCACTAAGGTAAATAAATATCTACCTTACACTTTGTTTAAGCAACGTAATTGTTTGAAAACATGAGAAATCAATCTATATTTAACAACATATCAGACCTACTTGTGACAGTAAAGTTCATTGGTCGCATGCAAAAACAGCCTCAATTGACAGCTGCTGATTGGATGCTGTCATGTAAACACTCTAAACATATAACAAGATTTTGGGACCAGCAAGGAATATTTTAAAATATATAGCGTCTTCTGTACAATGAACCGGGGAACATGGTCCGAATGAGTAATTGCCGAATGTTTGCATTAATTAGATTGCAGAGTTTACATGCCTTGACACATCAATTGCTTCAAGAGTGCGTGACATCAAGGATTACAAAATTAATGTCTGGGTGTCGCGGAGTCCCAGCTGAAATTTATTGGAATTAACTTCACTGACTGGAAGGGGCAATTGTGTATTTTGTGAAAACCAGATTTTTTTTTGTAAAAATCAGTAAAAGTTCTTTGACATAACAAGCTGTGTTTCTTGTTTATATAAGAAATATTTACTGACCAGTTGAAAACATAGAAAAAACTAAAATGTATGCTGCTAATTCCTTTAATCCTACTGCTAGAAACCTAGTAACACCAGACAAAACGCTTAACCAAAACTCGGAGCATTCGAGTTAACCTACCAGCAATTGGTAAATACGACTCAATCCAGCAAAACCTTGTCATTCTTCTCAAATAAAAACATTGCAAGTATTCATCCATCTCGCACATTTACCAACTTACACGTACACAAAGAAGATCTATCTTAATTCTAAACAGTTACTGTCATCAAAATAAATATTTTTAACCCAGTACAAAAACCAACTATCTGTTTGTTGAAGCTTTTCCCTTTGAAATTTAATAAAGCAAATTCATAAGTTACATATATGTATAAGTTAAACTGTATTATTTCTCAGAATCAAAGGCAACCCTGGCATTGATGAACAGAGCTTTCACTTGTAACAGAATAAGGCTTTTGAGCGTTTTCAACGCTCGCTTTCAAAAATGGACGGGGTTACTTCTTGGCCTGGGTATCTCTGTCATCGTGTCTGTTTTGTTTCTTTTCATGTGTATGCACATATTTAATTGTGAATCTATTGTGAAATGTATTGGTTGATCTGCATTTATGGTTAAAAAATAAAAATATTTATGATGATAAAATGCCGGAGGTATGGGCTATCTGAGAGGTCTATATTTTGCCAAAGAACAACGCACTCTGCATTGGTGGATCGTATTGTGTAATATTGTGATATAAGGCTGATATAAAGCTCTTTTAGAAATATATGTCGATTTGTTTTCATGTGACTCACTGCGGTCAAGCAGTATTAGAGTGTTGTAGAAATTAGCATTACCACTAAATCTAGAAACAACAAAGTAAACTGAATTAAACCCCAATAATGAAGAATAGTTTATTTGTATTGATCTGTTTAATCCATGTGTCGTTTGGGAGTAAACAATGGATTGGTCATAGTGGGGGAGAGATCCTGTGGCACAATTTGATCTCAGGGCATCTCTGCATACTTTGAGGAAAATGGATAAGGACAAGTATTGACAAGTATTCTGACAAGATAGGTGCTTGGATTTGCGATAATTTTAAGTCTTCAAAACATAGGACTAAAGACATGGTATAGTTAAGGTTTGATCAGTCAGTCGTCAAACACCCGAACCTGCCCACCATTTATTTGTCTGACAACACATTAGTATTAAAAGTAGTTGTCGCATTTTTGACTGATAAACAGATGAACACTTTTCGGAATAATATATTTAAACGTATGTCGATAAAGGACATACCAGTATGCCAAGTCTGTCGCATTCTGTCCACAACATAAAAGAAAAATGTCTGAAAGATGGCACGTAGCACAGTAGCGGCCGCACCGAATTCCTGGCCCTAACCTCGACAGCCACTTAAAGGGGCCCAATCACCTATCTAACCTTTATAAACTAAAGGCAATCCCATTAAGCTTTAATAAAAATAGGCCAGAAAACGTGGACATTACCACACAGAGGCTGCTTGTTTTGTTTATATCAACGTGTTTTTATTATGTTTGGGCCCGTCAAAATAATCAAATTCAACATCTCGGCATCTGGCGGAATGTTAGATAAGTCAGAGCTTTGCCAATAGCGTTCTGCCTTTCTACCTCCGCATATATATGCAACCTGTCCTTAGGTTACATGTTTTTCCCGTTCGTCAACATTGCTGTGTTTACAAAGATGTTGTTGACAAACAAGTTCATTCATCATTTATGGAGGCATTAAAGGAACTTTTAATAACCAGGTTTTTCCATAAATCGTTTAAATAAAGGCCTACATAGAGGAAGCCGGACATCCCATAATTTTTTTTCCATGTGACATGTTGGAAAAGAATTCTTTAAATAAAAAAAAAGAAACGGCGTTTTAGACTAGCTATACATAATTTAAAAGATTGTTTCGTTGGTCTCTGACAGACAAACCAACCAGGTGACCGAACAAGTAACATGGGGAACATATGATACCTTGCCACCTGGCGGAGGACAACACAATTAGCATCATGGGGTCACAGAATTAAAATCATGTACTTACATCCCTTTCAGCAAGTAAAATTTATGCACAATATGAAAATTTACCACTTCAGATAGTCTACCTATAGGTGCTACGTTTCATTCCGATTACAGTATGCAATTTTAAGGGAAAAAAAACAAATGGTACACGAACTCATATATTCAACTCGATATTCAAAGCATGGATTGTCATAACATTTGCCTATGCACGTACATATTCGAATCATTTAATGTTGATATTAAACGGGTGAAGCCATCTGTATGTTTTAATACTTAATCATATTTTATTTGTGCAATGTTACACAAAATTGTGATATATTGCGTTCATTTTATGATCTAAAACATGGCATGTATATTGATTATAGATATTTTACAGTGTTGAAAAGAATAATAGTACCATTTTTTTTTTATTTATTATGTTTTTCACCTGTATGCACCTGTCAAATACAGAAATCATGGATTTAAGAATTGCTAAACTATTTGGCATCCTTAATATGAAACTGAAAAATATTAGCAATGTCAGTTGACTGGGAAAACCAGTATACTTTTAATTTTGTCCATTACGTTAAATCACGTCCATTAATAAAACATATTTTCCTGATATCCCATAAATTTGAAAGAAGGTTGGGCCAAAGTTACTTTCAAGAATATGTTTAACAATTTAAGCATTCAAAAATATATTAAGCTAGTCAATTTCAAGTACATTTTAATCAATACGAAAACATAATCCCCCTATGATGCATGCACTTTTCGCTCTATGCATATGGATCATAGATTGCTTTTTTTTCTAATTTATAACACTATTGGTATTATAATAAAAAGGTAAATGGAAAAAAAGGTAATTGGAGCTGTTTATGTTAAATGGGTATTTTAGGACAGGTATCATTCATGTCAAAGTATTAGCTTACCTCAGCAGGCGTAACTATTTCCCGTAGACCATCAAGTATATGTGCTTGAGCTTTGCATATACATTTCTGTCATTCTTCAAAGTCATTTCAATTCATTCGTAACCTCATTGCGGAGAAAATAAGAGACCTACATATACAGTCCAGCTTCAGTGAAGCGGTCAGTTGTACACACGATTCTATTAAGAATAATGTCTTAATTTCACGACAGACGACGACGGCACTGAAAGAACATGTCTCCCCGGGGGGGGGGGGGGGCATAATTGCCAGATGAACAAATAATAATTGCATATTTTGTCACCATATATAAGCTGTTGTCTTGTTGTGTAGTGGACGAACCTAAACACAGCTCCACAAATCTTGGTACGTCTAACTGAGTCAGATTTAATTCGAGGTTACTCTTATACTCTTATGGGTAACATCCGAGTACCTAAGTAAGCTCGTGTAATCGAATTCGTGAGTAGCAGGTTGAGCGGTGTCTAGGTATATGATGAGCGTGATCTCTAGCATTGAGTAGTTTCTGAGTAGAATGTAACTTCTCACTAACTACTCACCCTTATATACCTTATAAAAGAACGGAATCTAATCAGTAATCTCCATAGGCGAGCTTGATAAGTAACAGGTATTTAAGGGGGAGTAAGAAGTGAGTAGGTACATTCTACTCAGAAACTTCTCAATGATAAACATCACGCTCATCTAATACTCAGACACTGCTCGACCTGCTCCTCATGAATTCGATTGCACGAGCTTACTTGGATACTCAGTTGGTACCCATGAGTAGTATAAAAGTATCCTGGAAATGGACCTGACTCACTTGGACGTACCCAGCCTCGAGGATCTGAGCTCTCTCCAGTGTTTAGGGTCATTTATTACACAACCTGAAGACAACTTACAAATGGTGAGTATCAATGGCAAAATATGCAATTAATAATCAAATGATTAAAATTAATCTTGGATATTTGATCACAATTTACGATTTTTGTTTTCAATTCAAATGTTTAATTCAGTGTTATGTCAATATTAAATTTCATAAACACAACTTTACATTCACATAACCTTTGCACCATATGTATATATTTATCATTTCAAAAAGGTCTTTTCAAGAATTTTTATTGTTAATATTACAATTAACAAAAATGTATTATATTTATTGCCATAACAACTATTTATTGTAGTCATCTGAAAGTTAGATATTAAAAGGAGACCTCTTCGTGATAGAAATTATCAATAGCTTAAAGATTTACTTTATTCAGACTCATTCCAGCAGTGATTTCTGTTAAGTCTTACACATCGTTCTCCTTCTTTTAAAAATCAGCTCACAGCGGTTACGGAGCCAGTCCATAAACGACCAAGTCCAAGGCAGCCAGCAACTCGCAGGGCCAGCAAGACCGCTCCTGACAGCACTGAATGGTCAGCAACAGAGAGACTGTTTAACCACGATGTCTTGCTGTGTCAGCACTGCTCCAGTCATGACCACTGCTGGCGCGACACTCTGTACATCGTTCTACCATAAACCGGATTACCACGTCACTAGTGGCAGCACCTTACTGCCACAGACCGGAAATTACTACGTCACAGGTGCTAGCACCAGTCAATAACGGGCTCCCTGAACCCAACAGTACCCCAAGTGCGGGGCTTACTCCATGTCCCCAACACTCTCCTCAGCACTCATCACCACACATGTGTAGTGTAACTGCACGAAACGGTTGCCGACAGGGGGCGCTAGATTCGGGCTCATACTCCCTGCCGTACATGCAGCCTCTAGAAATGTCGCAGGAAATGTCCCAGTGACTAGACATTTCGACATTTCCAGGTACTACACAACTTATAGTGATACATACCCCGGGGCCTAGAGCCCTTCAAAATGTCGCATGTAATGACCCTGTGACTAGACATTTAGACATGTCCTGCTCGGGCCGAGATTAATACTAGACGGGCGCCGATAGGCAGTCCTTGGACTATAAGAATATCAGTGAACATATTTGTAGCAATTTGTCGAAGGAATTGTCATTTTTTATGATTATATATATAATTTTTATATATGTATATGTTCATATATTATACATATTAGTACCTGTATGCATGTAATGTAAGACATATATCAAAATATGCACATCTTCTCCTGAAACATTCCCCTCAACCTGGGGCCCCCCAAAATGTCCCAGAGAATGTCTCAGTACCTTAGACATTTCGACTTTTCGTCCTCTGCTCGAGATTGGTACTAAACAGGCGCCAATAGGGGGCGCTTAGACTGTCAGACTAACAAAGAACCTTTTTGATTACAATATGTCATATAAAATATTATTATTAAATGATTATATCTAATATATATATATATATATATATATATATATATATATATATAATCTACTACATATGTTAATATATACATAACATTCCCTTCGAAATGTCGCACATAATGTCCCAGTGACTAGACTTTTCGACATTTCCTACTCGGGTCGAGATTTCTACTAGACGGGCGCCGACAGGTTGCGCTTACACACTAAGAATAACAGAAAACTTTTTTAATAACAATATGTCATATGAGATATTATCAATAAATGTTTATATATAATATTTATATAGGTCTATACTTATATGCATATCTGTATGTACATAATGAATTCCAACAATCCGTACCAGTCCTCAGATGCGTAAGTTTTTAGATACATACGATCATCACACGTCAATGTGCGCGTGTCGACCGACGAACCCCCATGTACCGTCTGGGTACACCTGCCATGAGATCCTAAAACTTTCACGGTAGTAATCGACGTGAGCTGATAGGGTTCGGAGCGCATTGCGGCATATATGCAAGAAGCCTATGCAACTGAAGGTGCATGACTTTAGCGAGAGGTAGCCTCCTGGCAGGCCGCAATCGTGGGAGTCATCGATCATGATGTCGAGACGGCACGAGTCCGGGTGCACGTTATGTTTAGCCATGCAAGCGAATATTGTTCTCAATATGTGAACGGCTCTCTTCCCTGCGCCGACTGTAAATTCTACCGCCATGCACACCAAACTTTTCGCGTCCAGGAGGCTGGCACAACCGGGATTCCTAGAGAACGCACGGTGCAGTCCCTGCAGGAGCACGAACGCCTCTTGCGATGCGTGCCCCGACCCATCTTTCCCTTGTTGTTCTTCAAGCAGGATCGCCCGCCGTGCCTGTACAAAGGAGTTAACGTCATGGAGCAACGCGTGCACATTGACTTCCTCGACGCAGGACGAACCTTCCTCCGACCTATCCTGTTTGAAAGGCGTCACTTGATCAGGGAATACAGGATGCTCGCTGAGATACTTGCGCTTCATGGCAAGACAGGTGGAACACTCCCTGAAGGGAACCACTGCTCCGCTGTGTACAGGGTCGGCAAAAATATTAAGGTCCAGGCAACAGGTAGCGTCCTGTACGCGAGAGCGCATACCACCAATGTCCAAGACGTCATTTGTGAACATCGGCACTGGCATATCTTTCGTGTTTGTGTAAAAAACACCGCGGCGTCCGAATGGCAGGATGTCAGACTTTAGATCGTTTGACCGTTCATGTTGAATGTGTGGCAGTTGCCCTTGCGCCACGTCTTTCCCATATGCGGGCAGTGACATTTCTCTGAACCTCTTAGAACTTTTCTCGGGTCAAACAGTATCGTATTCAATCGATATGCCGCTTTCAGTTTGAGGGCACTGTTGTATATGTGTGTTTTCCGTTTCGACCTGTGATGTTTCCCCTTGGGACCCGCTACGGTGCGCCTGCTTGCACTCGACGTGTGACGTCCCATTGATTGCATTCGCATGACCAATGTGTGCTATACTCCCGCAAAAACACAGATGGTATTTCATCTCGTTGCACATCCTAATAATCAACCGGACAAGCACACGCCGGGGTCACAGTACACTTGCATGCACCGTTTCAACCACAGGGGGCGAAACCTACAAGAACTGTTGAAGTTTCCGTACATGACGTACATTAATGCTGCGACAACTGCCGAACCGCAAGGCAGCGAAGAATCCTTTTCGTACATCACACCCATCCGTGCCCTGTTCAATGCGCACAGCGGAGACGAAAACGCGTGATGGTTAAAAACCGACGGGTTCAAACCCTTCAATAGGAAACCGTCGAGAGGATCCACGTCGCGTTGAGACATGTCTGACAAGCGCTTTTGCAACGTGTTTAACACAGAGACGAATGTGTTATTGTTGGCAACCGGCTGCATTGCGCACGCCTTCTCCATGCCTAACGACAATAGCATTTGTTCTATCACACGGTACCAATCGTAGAATGCGCACATGCCGCACAGCAAGCGCTCTGTAGGTGTGTCTTCCGGTGCCAAGTCCCAATCGACTGCCCATTCCACACCCTCAGGCGGGGTGACAGCAGGAAAAAAGGACTTGCTTTTACCTCTTAACAGGTTGAGGCGGCTTCTCTGCGACGTTCGCAGAACAACTGACCGAACCTCTTCCAGTGTTTCCGCCATCCGACGGTACGCAATGCCGGCCTCTGAGGGTTCTGTCGCAACACAGGCCCCCGCTTCCTCAGCAGCCGAAGGCGTCAACGCATTATTTTCGAGTTGAAGTAATGCATCAGGTTGGTGCCAAGAACGACCACAGGGGAACTGTAACCCCGCAGTACAAGCGTGGGTAACACGGTTCTCGTCGCTTCTGTCTCTCTACCTGTGTTGTTTCGTTCCCTTCCTGTCGGGTAAGGCCGAAACCGAGAGAAATCAGGGACACGTCCCGAACGCACAGCGCGTTGTGCAACAAGTACGGTAGTTCTGTTTTCTTTGCACTGAACCGTATCTGTATCACGTGTAAGGTCACACATGACGTCCCACCTGCGTTGAAACGAACGCACATATTCTGACATGTCTGACCCACACACGCCAAAGCACGCATCTACCATCATGCTGGTAATGTCTTTGAACCGCGACGATGCATCGGCTTTAACACACAGAGCCTCGTCGTACTCTTCCGGGTGCAAACCCGCTGTGTCCGTTTCTTGTCTGTTGCCACTCGCGTTCGTGTCGCCTTGGTGGATGTCGTCGGTCGTGGGTAGTCTAGGTAACTCTAAACCGGACGTCACAATCCACGGCCCGATAACACGCGCACTGTCTGCGTTAGAGTCTACCCTGTCGTTCACCAGATTGTTATGGAAGCCTTGGTTGGCAGAACGTTGCCACAGGGCCAACCCATTGTGTAACTGCAAAATCTGAGCTACAATGTGGCTGTTATTGTGCACGTGCCACGTCCTCAACATATCCCCCTTTTCCATGCGTAAGAGCGGCCTGTTGTCATCCACACGTCCAGCATTATCGTGTCCGGAATTGAACGACGAGAACTGGCAGCGGTTGTGGATGAAGTGCACATTAAATACTTCGGGTGTTATTGAATTCAACACTTCTTCGTCTAACGCGTTCGAAATATCATCGGGATCAGCGGCGGGCCGTGCTTCGAGCCGTGTCAGAGCTGCGTGTACGCGGCGCCAGTAAAGAATGAGGAGGGACGTCGTCAGGCTGGAAAAGAAAGGTTTAAACTGCATGGCGTTAGCAAAACCTTCCACCCACTCACAAAACTGTTCATCGCGTGCTGCACGAGCATTAAAGGCACAAACAGCGCACACCTGGCTTCCCCTTATGGCACCTACGTACTGTGAAGCCAGTAAGGGCCCATCAAAATCGCCGTATCGCTCACGATACCTTTTCCACCGGTGGCTGGTAAGTATCTCGGCCGGGGATGCATGCAATCCGTCTTTGAGTCCTTCTTGAAAACAGCTCTCGCGTTTTTTTGTCGTGCTGTTCGTTTCATGACACGCCATGGATGTCACGCCTGATATCTACACATAAAGCACGGTCCCCGAAACATGCAGCGCGAGTATACTGGTATTACATATACAATGAAACACATAACAACTAACGTATCATATATAGACATCTGCTCACACATCACAACAACACTTCCGAAATAGGCCGATCATGAAACTTTAATAATAATTCATATATTTCATACAAACCGTGCTCGCATATGCATCTGGATAACCCCCCCCCCCCCTCCTTTTATCACCGTTAATTTACACTAAACCTTGTAATCGCACGCCATCCGCCACTGCACCGGTTATGGAAACAATAGTAGACAAGGCTAAACCTCAACGGAGCATCTAATAATTGCTCACCTTTGATAGGGCGACGACGACAGTACCGTTTTAGGTCGTCAGCGTCTTGCGAGTCCTGTGACACGTAATCGTCCCCTGACATGTCACCCTCTTCTGAGCATGTGTCAACCGGTTCACCCTCGTCCAGGCTGAAGCCTTTTTGGCGCAAATACGTCTCAAGGCCATCCACGGACGCGAATGGATGTAGCGAGCAGCGGAGACGCAATCTGCAATTAGAGCGTGTCGAATGTTCGTAGTACACACACGCTGGCCAGGACGTGTTGTTGTCATTGCGCTTACTTGCGACATGCACCGGGGGAGATATCTGAAATTCGACACAGATACCGTGAGCTCTGACCTCGGCTTCCTGTCTGGTACCTGCCCAATGCCGGCTGCGTTTTGCATGTATGAAACCTAACCGCAAAAACTCATCCGCGATCTGAAACAGGGGCCGTGGACGTTTGTCGGTCGGTAAGGTTGAAGCGGCGGGCAATTGAGGACCTGTCAGAAGTGCTTCAAGCATGCAGGGCTTCACGACAATGTTTAACGCTTTCAAAAGGGAGTCACCCGCACAAAGAGACAAGTCGGCGGGAGTTGCATGCAGGAGCCGAGGGTGGTTTGTTCCCCAGTGGCACAAAATGAATGTGGCACAGCGATAAAACTTGTCCTGCTCGCGCGTGCTTTCAACCACCCGCATAGCCATTTGGTCCGCTGCATGTACAGGGGTTTCCGGGCCGTTTGTAGGGCAGTTGCGTAAAAATGACGACACAGACAAACCCGAGCGTCCACGTTGCTTAATCACCAGACCCCTTTTCAGGTGTTCGTTCGAGTGCATAGCTGAAAACGGGTCCTTGTGCATCAGTCCAACAGTTGGGTCCAAGTGGTTGCGCAGGCACGTTTCGCGCATGACATCCGGGTCGGAACCGTGGCACAGGGTCGGCACAACGGTAAGGGGGTTGAACGGTTGACTAACGTCGGCTTTACCGGAATGTGGCATGCGGCACTGCCCCCTAAAGACAGCCATGTCTATAAACCGTTTTAAGTTAGCCTCTTTCCCTAACCTGTGGACCAACGGCCGCAAACTCCCATCGGCCCTCAAAAATCCAAAAAGCATGTCTTGATACGAGAGGAAAGCTTCGGCTGATTCGAAACAGACGTTAGGCGGAAGCTGCACGACCATCCTTAGCGACCGTGTCCGCTGCAGTTCGGTGAGCGTGCGCAGGAGGTTCTCTTCGTCTGCGCTCACACGACGGTTGTCATCCAGCGGTCTCATGTTTGCACGGCTTGGCACATGCGAAGGGTTTTCATCGTACACGGCGCAACACGGGGGAAGCGAGTTTGACATATATAAGAACAAAATGCTTCCAAGTATGTCTGGGTGTGTGGCCATGTACGATTCAAGGTCGGATGTTCCATGGGCGCCCTTCGTCAAAACGGAAGCAGCTGCAGATTCTGTGTTCGTTTTCTCTGGTTCCAGTGCCACACGCACAGACGCCACGAGACCCATGACGGATGAGTAAAAAGCCCTCGCAATAGCGTACATTTCTGACAGGGTTGGAGCGTCATATTGAGTCCTGTATGTCATGTCTACGTCGAACATGACGGAAAACAAACTCAGTACGGGGTCCACTTTCACGTGCAAAGATCCTCCTAACTCGTTCAGGCGCACGGTGTCGTAATCGGATCGCCCAACCACGCACAAGGCCTGTTTCATGTCCATGTGGTAAAGGTAAGACAGTACATCACACACATGCAGTCGAGGATAAGCCCGTGCGACCGACATCGCGTACTGGACACGGGCTTCCGCGCCTGTGTCGCTTGTCATTCCACTGACGCGTCTCCTCTCCACTTCCGCGAGAGCTGCCTTCACCCGTACGGTAATCCCCGCGTAATCCTTGGAAGCCCTCCATAACCGGCGGTCGGTGCAGACGGGGACGAAACCTCCCGACGTCTTGACTGGGCGCGACAACGCTGGGAGAAAACGGGCGTAGTTCCTGAACCGACCGCCGTCGCTCCCTTGCTGTAATGTATGTTGGGACACAAATGTGACACAATCCGCAAGTCTCGAAAAATGTGGGGACGGGACATCTGTCACATTTCTGTAAACAGCGTTCCAATTTGAAACAGCCAGCTGTTTTAGAGCGTGTTGGTTCTTGATGGACAAGGCTGTGGTGCGCGTTACACTGCTGTCGTGAACGCCGACAGAATCCAACCCCCAGTGCACGACGGCCGGGTCGTAACGTTTTAGCTTAGCCTGAGCTACGTCAAGGAGTTTGTCTGAGAACACAGCGCATAACACATCCCGCATGTACCGTCCCAGCTTGCACCGCTCCAACAGTAGCATCACCTTATCAAGCTGCAAACGAATTTCATATTCCGCCTGCCGTTTGCACTGTCGGCAATTGTCCGAGACGGCCAGTGTCCAAATCGCGGGGCACATGGGGTGCACTGGCGGCCGTGTGTGGATGCAGCTTTGTCCGAATGCTTCCATGATCTTACGCACCACGGTGGCCACGTGGATCCTCATCCACGAAATGTTTGCAATCACGGCCGAGATCGTTTGGTGCTGGCACATTTCTACATGCATGTTGTATCCGTACCACCACCGCACAAACTCCCCAAAATGGACGAGCCCCTCGTACCCGTAGGCGTTCGAAGAAGAGAGGCCGTGCAGGGATCCATCTTCCAAGGACCGTTCAGTTAGACAGGGATGCATGTCGAAGGGGTTGTAGACTTTCACGCCTTGCCCTTCCAGCCAGTCCGACCACATCGCCCACAAATTCACGTTGACAGACATGCTGCCCGCCCCGTCTGCTTTTTGTAGAGGTCGCATGGAGAACACGTGCAGTTGTAGAAGCGCAACGACAGACTCGTGGGTAATATCCCTGTGTGTGATCAACGAGGCAAAGGATGAATCCGTGTCGATGGACGCCCTGTGCTGGACATCCCACACACGGTCAATCTACAACCGCTTACAAAGGGTTTCGTACACGTGTGTGTCAGTGGGGCATTGCGAGGCCGCACCGGAAAGGGCCGGCGGCAGGTAAAAACGCGACACGTGCTTCAACACGAAGTGGACGAAACTTGCCTTGCACACCCAACGACGGATCTCGTCAGACGGATAAAGTGAATTGCCAACGATAAGAGTTCTAGGTACATTAAGTAGAACTAAAACAGGAAGCAGTGTTACGGTGCATGCAGCTGTAGTGGTCTGCCCCCGTGGGATCTCATGTTTGTTTGTCAAAATGGCGAAGACGACGTTCACGGGACGGGCAGGAGACAAACTATTGCACGCACGTGATTCCCCACGCGTTCGCCCCTTTCCCATGTCTCCGTTTGATGACAGGTATTTATTTTCCGCAGCTAAGTGGTCAAAGAGTAAGAGTGCGCGCCACTGCGGCGGGCTCACGCATGACCTCCTCCACACGTGTTCCGGCCCTTGTCCTTCGCCTTTTGAAACGCCGTCGTACACGTCCGGGTACACCGTACTTATTAGAAGATCTGTCAGTTTGGCGTAATGGGCAGGTTTCACCTATACGGTGAGTTCAAAGTCAGAATGCCAGCGTGGAAACAGTTGCTGGCAGGGGTGCTTCAGCTGTGCCATTTTCCACTGCGCTTCGTTGTTGCGATGGGAGAAAGTGTCCAGGGTCGGTCGATAGTTTCACATTCGACCTTATGGTCCAGAACAGGCACCCGGGAGGGGATGCGGACCCCTGGCTCGAAAGTCTGTACTCGTTGGGTGTTGACGGCTTTCTGGAACTCGCAGACAGTGTGAACAGGGACCGTGAAAACGACGCCGCAGCCGAACGTGTGTCAGACGATGATTCTGACCTCTCAGCCAGAGACAAGGAGCGCCACGGGGCTCAAGTTGATATGTTCAAGCAGCTCTTACACCTGGACGATGTATCACGGGAGGTTAACGAGTGCAACCCTCTCAGCAAGAATTTCGTCGACGCCGCGGTTTACGGACTGACAGAGTGCGAAAACAACAAACGGAATATAGACGACATGATCAGGGCATTGGAAAGGCGTGTCACAATCTTGCGGGACCTTGTCCAACGTGAAAGCTGGGAATTACTTGAGGCAAACCGGCGGCACTTTGTACGCGAAGGAGTATCTGCTGCAACAAAGGACTGTCCTCCTGGGGCAGCTGCAGAAACGTGGCCCGGAACGAAGGACCACCAAAACGACGAGGCCAACTGGAGCGCGGCTAAGCGAGAACTGAGATCAGCCGAGGTGCTTCTGGGTGATCTGAAAAGGCACGCTAAAAAAGCGTCCGACCGTCAGTCCAACATGTTGAAGACTGTTGTCAGTTCCTACCTGTTGTTCATTAACAAAGCAAAGACGGCTAAACGTGACGAATTAACGAAAGTCTGTGTGGACCTGGCAAAAGCTTTATACAGCTCTGAAGGTGACGCAAGCGGGGACGTTGTTCCGGATGCTGAACGTGCAGTCAGTGCAGCCCGCGATATAATGAGCCATCAGTTTTTGGCAGAGGCACAGGAAGAAGCTGTCAGCACGATGCTCGATGCAAATCTAAAAGGCGCGGTCCCGCTGTCGAGCAGTCGTATGAACCTGTGCGCGCCAGATGTACAAACAATCCACATGTGTTCGCAAGAATCTCTCGGAGCGTCCAATGTATGCGACCCGAGTGGCCAGATTACTCAGCCGCAAAGAGCAGTCAAAACACCTCACGCATGCGCATCATTGCCTGTTGTTCAGCGCTCCTGAATGCATCATGTGACCCGCGGTACTTCATGATTTATAAAAAAACACATTCCGTATATAAATATATACAGATAACATATGGGCCATGTACCATTCAGGAACACATTCTCAAGGGAGCCGGAAGAGAGGGCCGGTGTTCCTTGCATACGAAAAATCCGAACCCGTGACCTCATAGATCATGGACCTCTTGCGCAGAGAAACCATGTCGGATCTCGGTGACACGCCAATTAACACTCATAAAAAAGTAGAGCTATTGAAACCTGAAGAACTAAAACGACGGGGCTTAGAGCGTACAGGCAGTGGTACATACGGACACGTGTACTTACATACGGACACGGACAACGTGTTTAAAATATGCCAAACGAAACACGCCAAACACGAGTTAAACATCATGGAACATTTGAAGGCGAAAGGGGTCAATGAAGACCTCGTTCTGTTGCAAGAAAACGCGCGTAAACACAAACTTTTCGCGGACGTGGTGGAGGCTTTGACAAGGAAAGCCTATCGCATTGGATCAGAAGTGTCGCCGATAACCGAGCTGTTGGTGTCTCAACGCATGGATATGACGTTGCACACGTTCATGCATACGTGGGCAAGAATGCAGGCCTGTGGGCCTTCGGTGTCATAATAGTGGGTTTGCTGCACCATTCGTTAAACAACGGGACGGAACATGTGGGGTTTGCTGTCTACCGCCCTCAAGCGTGCTGGCTGTCAGTTTCAAGTTCCGAGGACAGACATCAAAACGCCGATTACCTGTTTTGGCAGCAATGGCAGGACACAAGACGCGTCTACAGAACCGCAGCAACATGCCGTGAATTCTACAGGGTGAAGGCCACACAATCTGATGCCGCGCTCAGTGTGCAGCAGGCATCTGTCATTGTCAGCGGGTGTCTCCAGCCGTGCTCCAGGTGTCGCGTGGACAAGACGACCTACAGAGACATCCGTCGATGTCTCGATGGCGGCAGTCCCAGTGATGCTCACGTCACAGCTCCGGGATGCAGGTGTCAAACACAGGATCAGTGGACAGAAAAGTGTCGGCACAGCGTGCGAGAACCATGCGACCCCCGGTTCCACTCAAATCATCATGCTGAAGAATGGGGACGCCTCTGCAATACATTCTCGATGGCTACCACCGCTGACCTCAAGCAGACGCTGTCCGCCACAGACGCTGCCACACATGAGGCAGATGTTCCCACAGAAGAAACACAAGCTCTTTTGAAGGGCGCTCTGGGCAGCCTTGCCATGCTCACAACAGGCCAGACGGCGAACTGGTAGTGGTGGTATTGGAGGTTGGGGCGCGTCACAGCATCGCACATGCAAAAGTTCACATGTAAGTCACAATCTGTCATGCTCAATAGTGTAAGAATGTGATTAATGGAAGAAAATGTGTACTATATTTAAATCTGTATATTATTGACATCTGTTTATCTGCATGGGCTTTGGATAGATACATACATAAACAAATATATCTAGAATAACACATAAAGCCACCTACTACTGTGATGTAACAAAGTCTCACTGCATGTGTAGCACTTGTGTATATAACCTGCTGAGAAAACGTTGTGTGATTTTAGTCATCGGGGTTCCTAACATTCATGCAATCAAACCTTTTGCTCAAACTGTTTATTTTTTAAAGAAAGAAATTAACAGGGTAACTTCGTAGCAGAGACAAAAATTGTCCATATAGTCTATTTGTTTCTTTAACTGAATTAATGATCAAACTGTTACCCGTATGATTGTGGTGATATTTTATTGTTTTTGTCAGGTGATTAAATTGTGCTTCTTTGTATTCGAGAACAGTTTAAAAGAAACTCTGTCCTATGGGTTTCAACTTTGCAAAATCTTGTTAAATTGTTATTAAAACTTTGAAGACCCCCCCCCTCCCGCCCCACAGAACTGTTAGGTGACTGAGCAAATGTCACAGTAGTACAAACATGATTGAGATGATATGTTAATTCCATAGAGAAACTCTTTTGTTACATATTAAATAAAACCTTTAATTTAACCCATATGAATTCTACATTTGCATTGATTTTTACAGCGGATCACTCGTGAAATGTCACAAAGTATTAAACCCATGAGATGCTTTATAGGATATCCTTTTTTATCCATATGGGGGTAAAGTTTCAAGGAGCATTTATCAAAAGCTGAAAGAAAATTTCTGTTATAACTTGGCCAGTGTTCACTTTGCACTTGGCAGCCATGGAAACAAAGTGAGCAACATGTTCATGTCCAGGTTACCATGTTAATGATATTTTGTTAAGTTGAATTTGTTAAGGTTCTCTTGCACTCATGAAACATTGTTCGTGCTACATTAGTTTTACAACTCGTTTCATTTAACCACTGCAGGGATTTGTGCTTATGCAGGGGTTTACAGGATTTGTCAGGGAGTTAGTGCAGGACATGAATGTTCAGACCAATGAGAGCAGATATTGCAAGCCAAACATGGTTAGACCCTGTGACACCAAGCTCTCAGGACAGAAAATTCATGGTGCTTAGCAGTTCCCTAGTGCTTATATGCCGTAATTTCTGTTTTGGAAACAATCATGAAGTGGAAGGAGATGTAGAATTAATATAGCCTGACTCCATCTTTGCAGGAGTGTAAGGTTCTCTGTGTTTCAAATGGACATAAATCCACTTTTTGGATATTTCAATGTTATGTAGATTTTGAATCTTCAGTTTCATTTATTCATTAATTGATAAACGAATCATGGGTATTCATTTATTAGGAATGTTCATAATTATTCATTGTATAGTGATGTAAAGATGAGTTTTCAGACATGTTGGTTATTATGCCACTTGTATGTTTATTTTTTTTTTATTATTTTCATACAATTTAAAATGTTACTAAAAAGAGAATTTTTCCCGGTGATCACATAAAATGTTCATTTGTCACTTCATTTAATGCATTTTCTTCAAATCTTGCTTTCAGTGCTTATCTTAAGATGAAATACCCATTATACCTGTGAAAAGATTAATCGTGAGTATGAAGTTGTATTATGCAGTCTTTAACTCACGGTTATATTTTGTATTTATCTTGTACCTAGTGCGTGTTCGGTCATATGATGACGTGTGTTTATATAAGCCAAGCTGTAGTGTAGGGGATAAATCAGGAAGATAGCTTTTGTTAATTATTTGTGAATGAAATAAAGATAGTCCCAAGAAACTGCGTGTACGTACGGGCGTTTTGTTATGTGTATTGTGTATGTTTACTTTCAAGAAATCATGTATGAAACAAAGTCAAGCAAATTATAATTAGATGCCATGTATGTTCTTAACCTGTTATCATATTTTGGACTTTTGCGCTCGAGCACTGATTCGGACTCGAGTACTTACAATGATGATAATCTGACTCTGACTCAAGTTCTCGTTACAATGACGACAATCTGCTTAGGAACATTTAAAGAACAACATTAAAATTTCTGTATCATACGGTAAATTAAAAAACAAAGTATCCATTTTTAGTGAATCCGAAATACATATGCACTCTGACGAATTGATCTTTAGTCTTGAATCCGACAAAACAGCAATACTTCAGATAGGGTGCAGGCTGATATTCCAATCACTGCTTTTTACGTTAGCTTGCGTATTTGCTCCAACCTCTTGTCTGTTCATTAACGTAGCACCCTTGGCAAAGACTAAAAAAAAATGTTTTAAATTTATTTCAGATCCCATATTTTTGTTTAATCAATCGAAGTTTGGGTTGATAATAAAATATCCGGCTCAGTTTTCTATATAATAAAATGGTATGTGTTTTTAATGAATGAACCTTTTTACTTTTGTGTGATATCACAAATATTGACGCAAGTGGACTATTTTAGGTAACCAGACTAAACCACTTTATAACGGGGCTAATATTAAACTGCATGACAATATCTTTAAAAAAATTCTGAGCTATCGGAAATTCTGAATGGTAAACGATAGTTCTGTGTTCAATGACTTGTCCTTCCGCCCGTTCGTCCATCTGTTCCGCTCCGTAAAAGGCAAAAATGTGGTCAAAGGTCAAGGTCACAGAAACCACTAATTTAAAAAGATTGTGGATGAATTTTATGCCAAACTGTTCATCCCAAACCTTCCATCTTCCACATTTTCTCCCCTGACAATAGCGGAAGAAACTTATGGATTTTGGGGGTCACAAGCGCAAAGGTCAAGGTCACAGGGCCCATCCATTCACATTTTAGTTAACGGATGATAACTCCAGTTTGGGAAGACAGTTTGGCTTCAAACTTGATCACAGGATCCACATTTTGAAAAAAAAACACAAAGACGCCTTAAAGGGAAAATCAGCGGATTATGAAAATATTCTCATTATCGATTTCAGCTGGGCGCCGCGACCCACAGGTCCCTTGTTCTTCTTTTGCATAAATATTCCTCTATATGCTTCCTATAGACATGCCAGGAATTAGGTCAGTATTGTGTGAATTCTTAAAGATAAGGGCCTGCAAAAAATCAGGAAAGAAATTTTCTCAATTTACATGATAATTTTTCAAGCTAGAGACTTTTTTTCTTGGTTTAACTTTATGTAATCAAGATTCAATTGTATCACCTAAATTAGATCTGAATTTTGTAAATTTTTAAAATTATTATAATATAACTATAAAATCAGTACCTAAAATTTTTCCCAGCTTGGGACCATGGCATGTTTTTCCCTGAAAATACTGTGGACTTAATTTTCAAAGCATGTACTTGTAAGTATTCAATCTGTTAAAATCTGAATTATGTAAATAAAAGCTAAAAAAAATTGCTAAATTGCTATACTGTAGGGTGCCTTTCCATACATGCGGGCCCCCGCGCGGGACCCGCGCGGGTCCCGCACGGTTGAAATCCAACAAGTGTGTTATCACTGTCGCCTTTCCATACGTGCGGGCACCCGCGCGGGTCCCGCGCGGGACCCGCGCGGGTCCCGCATCCGGATCCAACCGTGTTGGATTTCTGCGGGGGCCCGCATGCGGATGCTACATGTATATATCAGTAGCAGGCATGTGTCCTTGTATTTGAAAAGAAAAAGGAGCCGATAGAGCTTATTTAATTGCATTAAAAAAATATACAACCATTCTTCATTGAGATACGGCCCGGGACCAGCTCTAGTTAGAGTGTGACAGGAAATAGCCACCATTTAAGCCTGGCTGGTGAGATACGATATTAATCCGCTCCAATCTGCCTCATCAGTTAGTATAAATGTTTACACTGAATATTTTCTTAAGATATTACACTAAATTTTAGAAATTATGATTATTAGTGCATGCGTTTATCCAAACTAATGGGTCACCCGCATGCGGGGACCCGCACATATGGAAAGGGACTCTTCGCATGCGGGGACCCGCGTTGGTCCCGCGCGGGTGAAAATCCGCAAGTATGGAAAGGCACCCGTATTCATTTGAATTATCAAGATGCAGGCAGCCCACTCTGGTCACTGGAGGTGCAGCTGTGCGAGGGTACCTGCTTTTTAATGGGTCACTGGGGGAGATCCCCCCGCTGTCACAGGTATACAGTTATTTCATATCACCCTTCCCCCCCCCCCCCGCCAACCTACCAACCAATAATAACCACAACCTTCTGATAAAACATTATAAATAAAATAAATTTACTTATAAATAATTTTAAATTAAAAAAAAAGCATTATGCAAAAATTGATAAAACATGAGCCAAATTATGAGTAGATAAGGTGCGATTTAGAATTGTGAATTATGAATCAAGTTTTATTTTTAGATATTTATTGTTTTGTTATAAGATATAAATTTGTGGTAAAAAAAACCAACATTTTTATATGCATAATGTGGTGTTATCTGACAAAATTAGGGATATGTGATGATGCAATTGAGCATTGTGAATTAACATATGCAAGTGTTATGTCATCTATATTTAATATATATATATATATATATATATATATATATATATATATATATATATATATATATATAGCTGTAAATTGTAATATGTTCAATCTTGTGAATGATATATTAAAACCATGAATAAAATGTTTTTGATTTGCATTAGGAAATATGTTTAACCTGTCTTCAGAATTATTTATTACATAACACATTTTTTTAGCTCTGCTGACTATAAATCAACTGAGTAATAGTGATGGTCCTTTGTCCGTAGGCTGTCCGTCCGTTTAACTGACACGTTTGAAACCGTTGGACTGAAGAATCTAAAATTCGGCCTACATTTAGATGTCCCCGAAATCTCCCACCATACCAAAAATTGGATCACCATGACTTCGTTCCTTTGAGATATTAAGAAAAAACCTCAATTTTCTATTAAAACCAACCCGTTGTCACACTTCAAGACTGCATAATTTCAAAACCACTGATCTGATATTGATCATATTTTACATAAAGATTCCTCTCTATATTTATTATGTACATACCAGAAATTAGTTCAATATTGTGTAGATTTTTGAAGTTATGGGCCCAAACACAATGCCCTTTGTAAAAAATTTAGAAAGGAAATTTGTTCACTAACTGTTGTAGTTAGACACTCTTTTTCAAGCATATAACTTAATTTAACAAAGATCCAATTGTATAACCAAAATTAGATCTGAATTTTGCATTTTTTTAAAGTTATTAGCATAAATAATATAAAATCAGTACCTTACATTTTGCCCAGCTTTGGCCATGGCACGTTTTTTCCCCTGTAAGTACTGTTAATTTTATTATTTAATCATGCACACATCAGGGTTTCAGCTTCTGAAATAGGAAAGTAATTGGCCATAAACTGAACCTTCTATAAAAGTTTTTATGAGATCATTTCATACTTAAACCTTGGCTATACTGAAGCCCCTCTTCAGTCACCTGTATGTCAACCTTGTTGACCTTTCAGGGTAATTATACAAGCATGAGGCGGGGCTACTGGGCAGTCAGCCAGCTCTTGGGAGGTTCCAGGTGGTGGAACCCCCTACTCTTGTACTTGTTTTGGCCAACAACATAACAATAAACAATAATGAAATGAATTTTTATTGGTTTATAATAACAACTTTAAGATGGAATTTATAGTTAATGAGTAACAGGGAATTACTTTGCAATCACTGACGTTGAGTTGATCTTGTATGGATGGCCCGAAATGTATTCCAAATGACACCATGGGTATTTTCATTTCAGTTTTAATAATGAAGAAAAAAATAATTAAATAAAATTGTTCTATACTATAAGGTTTTATATGAAGCAAATTAATGATAGTCAAGGATGCAGTTCATTTTATTAAATTTATCTTAATTGAAAGGTCTTCATTCAAATGTTTCAGTTTGTTAATTTACATTTATTGCAAAAATTAAAAAAAAAATAAATAAAATATGTCAAAAATTTAAAATATTCATCAGACAAGTACTCATGAAAGATGTCAATATGGTTGATTAATGACATTAAGAACCATGGCTGTATCAGCTATTACATGATACTATGTAATTAATCGAATTTATATTACTGATTCCTCTATTTCAGTTTAAAAAATTAACATACCCATATCCAGTGGGCTCCATGTATAATGCATTAGTTTATACTTTTACACATGTATTAGATTCACAGCTGAGATTACTTTTAATTTTTTTTCTGATATATGTATTAAAAAAAATAAAAATATACAAATGTGATAAAAAAAGTCAGATCTTAGACAAGTTATGTATCTATAATGTTAATAGTTTTCATAAGACTCTTTCTATGTTTAGTGTGTAGATTGATGTGAAAGTATTCAAAAGTGAATGTAATAGTTTTATTAGCAAACCAGTGAGCTCATGCGATGGCGCAGCGTCGTTCGTCCGCTGTCCGGCATCCGCCGTCCATTGTTGTGAGAAGGTTAATTAACCCCTGCTATCCTAGAAACCGTCGGAGCTAGCAGCTCCTTATTGCATGTAAATATCAGTCAAATTGCAAACTTTATCGGATTAAGCTTATTTTTGGGTATCTGCATTAACTAAGAAATTCATAAGAGAAAAGCTTAAAGACTTCTAAAAATCTTCTTCTTCGAAACTGTCAAGCCAAATTGTCCAATATTTCAAAGAAATTATCCCAGAAATGATCCTTATCAAGTTTGTTCGAATGGTTCCAGTTCAAGATTTTTGGCCGAATTAGTCATTTAGTCATTTGTCCAAAAAAGCATACTAACATCAAAATCTCAGAAACGGCTGGAGCTATCATCACCAAATTTTATGCCAATGTTAGTCATACTCGTCCCATCTAAAATTGAGGTATTGGTGGCGCCACGTGCATCGGCCTTTTTGTACGGGGGTCATCGGTGCCTGTAATATACTGAGGGCTACAAAAAAAAACTTCTTCTCTGAAACCATATGGCCAAATTGTTAAATATCACATAGAAATGATCCTAGGGTAGTGTTATCTGAAGTTTGTTTAAATGGTCTCTGTTCAATGACTTTTGACCGAGTTATGAGAAGCTGAATTTAGTCAAATGCCATAACAGCCCATTTTGGCTCAGTGGCTACAAAGATCTTCTAAAAAAACACTGGGCCAAGTTCTTTAATCTGACAAATTAATGATCCTCAGATGTTGGTAATTCAAGTTCGTTCAAATGGTTTTTGTTCATTGACTTTTGGCTGAGTTATGGGTAGCTGAACTTAGCAAGTATGATGTACTTTCCTATATGAGATATAAACCTGTAAAACATTTTTTCGACTGACGCTTCTAAAGCCAGTTTGATTAATTTTCTTCAAGAATAATCCCCATGATATATTCTTATTATATCTGAATTTAATGGTTTCCACATGAATGATTTTTGGCTGAATTATGGAGCCTGAATTGAGTCGTTTTACCATACATGTTAGCTGTGTGAAGCAGTCACATCTAGCATGGCACAAATTTATTCGTTTCTATTACATCATGCCAACAGACATTTAGATTTCAGGTTATCTATGGATAATATTGACAGGTATGTTTTTAAAAGCTTTTTAAAATTTAGAATTATGATTTAAATAAGTCATCATACCAGATCGATATTAACTAACATGGGTACTCAACTCTCTGTGGCTGTATAAAAATGGTTGTTCATTGATTATAAATATTTGGTATCAATACTTAATGTAATTCAAGATTTTACCATCAGTGAGATGTTTCTGTAATAATTTTTTTTTGCATTCAGTATGCATATGTAAAAATTTTCATATATACATAATTTTCTTTTTATGAAAAGCCAGCTGAAAAACATTTTGTATTGGGAACATTTATTTTCAAAGCTATTTTGAGTAGGGGTAATTTCTGTGTACAGATGGCAGCACTGGGTAGTGCCTGGATGTCCAGGCCAGCGGGCAAGATTGTGTAAGCTCTATTAATAGTTTTGGCACAGTGCCAGGATTGGAAGAAGCCTGTGTGCTGCAGTCTGACTACTATAACAGTTTGGTGTGGTATTGTAATGGTAATTCATTGTATTGTTTTAAACAAGTCATTGCAAGCCTGTTAATTTCAAAGTTATTTCAAGTAGGTGAAAATAGGTTATATCTCAGGAGTGGGTCAAGGTATTGGTCTGAAATTTAGCATGTTCATCCATGTTGAAAAGTTGTCACGTATAGCAGGCAGGTAGCGCCACCAACCTTCTTTTGTAGAATAAATTAATGCCCTTTCAAAGGAGTGAATTTTAGTATCGGCCAGAAATTGTGCATATCCATAGATCTTGGGCTACTCCATCTTGTACCCAGTGGTGCCATCTGTAATTGTTTTTCCTTTGGTGGTGAATATATCACAGGGGTGGTTCAAAGTATTGGTCTGAACTTTGGCATGTCAAGAGTTTTCTCTTAAACCCGAGAGGTGGCGACAGGTGTTTAAATAAATAAATGCCCTTCTAAGCTAAGCCTAATTTTTATTGTGTCCACAAAGTGATTTATTTCTATGAAAGTGTGGATGTTCATACTATGAGAAATTCCTTACTTTTTTAACATGTGTGAAATTGAATATTAATTGTATCCGCCAAAACCGGGTTCTGCCGCCGCCACAGCCGCCGTATTCGTTTCCGGAGAACTCCTCTGAGACTACTGAACCGATTTTTCCGAAACTAAACCCAATGATCGGGTCACTTTTGAACTAACCATTTCACGTTGACGCCTGACCTTTCCTCTATGCAGTGGGTCCATCTGTGTGTCTGTATTTACACATTAAACCACATATCTTCGGACTCGTTTGACCGATCAGGTTGAAATTATGCAACAGTGTAGCTTTTGGGAAGCTTTATATCATGAAAATAACTGGTGGCGCCAGCTGCAACCATTTTTACGCAGTGTCCATCTGTTCGTCTGCCTTGGATTAAAATCACTCTTATCTCTGCAGTGGTTTGACTAATTCATCTGAAATTTGGCATGCATATACTTCCTGGATAGCTTTTTTTGGTTTTATGACAGGTGGCGCCACCTAAATTGATGTTCCTGCTGCAGACATCCATGCTAATATATCCGAACTGGTTTGACTTATTTTCCTGAAATTTTGCATGTGTTTAGATCTCACATAGCTCTTTATCATACACGAAACTTTTGGCGCCACCTGCAACCTGAAATTTGAGGCGCCGTCTATTATTATTTTTCTTGTTTTCTTGTTTTCTTGTTGCCACCTAACATTACTGTGAGCTTTATAAGTCAATAACTAATTGACAAATTTCTTTCATTTTATGCATATGCATACTCATGGATTACTGGATGTTATATATTTAAAGTATGATCATGGCCTTTTCTATGATAGTGGCCTTGACTTTGAAAATTGCCATATGTAGTGAAAATCACAAAAAAAAAATCTCAATAAGGGAGGCATGGATTGGTCCAAAAATAAAATTCACTGAAGATCTTGGATAGCTTTGTCTTCTGCGGTAGACAGGTGGCGCCACCTTCTGTCTTTTTCTTGTTTTCGCGCCTTTAAATACCCCATCATTGCCACTTGACAATACTGTGAGCATTATAAGTATAAAACTAATGGACAGATTGGGCTGAAATTGTGCATGTCCATTGATCTTGGATACCCACATCTTTTATTCAAGACTGGTGGGCCATCTGCAATTGTTTTGCGGTGGCGTTCATCTGTAGATGTGTTTTGGTTGAAAATTGCTCATATATCCGGAGAGGTTCAAGGTATTTGTCTTAAATTTGGCATTACCATCCATCTTGGAAAGTTTTCTCATAAAACAGACAGGTGGCGCCACCTAGCTTCCCGTTTTTGTAGGATAAATTAATGCCCTTTTTTCAGGAGTGATTTACCCCATGGCCTGATATTGTGTATTCGATAGATCTTGGACTGCTTCATCTTGTACTCAAGACTGGTGGTGCCAACTGCAATCGTTTTGCCGTGGCGTCCATCTGTACAAGTGCTTTTGGATGTAAATTGCTCATTTCTCCGGTGTGGTTCAAGGTATTGGTCTGAAATTTGGCATGTCCATCCATCTTGGAAAGTTTACTCGTAAACTAGACAGGTGGCGCCACTTACCTTTCCGGTTTTGTAGAATATATTAATGCCCTTTTCTCCGGAGTGATTTGGCCTGAAATTGTGCCTATCCATAGATCTATGACTCCTCCATCTTGTACTCAAGACTGGTGGCACCATCTGCAATCGTTTTGCAGTGGCGTCCATCTGTAAATGTGCTCTGGGTGAAAATTGCTCAAATCTCCGGAGTTGTTCAAGGTATTGATCTTAAATTTTGCATGTCTACATCATGGAAAATTTTCTCAAACCAGACAGGTGGCGCTACCTACCTTCTCCTTTTCATTAGAATATATTAATGCTCTTTTCTTAGGATTGGTGTGCCGTATTGTTCTGAAACTGTGCATGTCCATAGATCTTGGCTTCATCCATCATGTACTCAAGACTGGAGGCGCCATCTGTTTTTTATCGTGTTATATACATCAATAAATTTGTTTAGGTGAAAATTGCTCATATCTGAGGAGTTGTTCAATGTGTTGGTCTCCAGTTTGGCATGTACATCCATCTTGGAAAGTTTTCTCATCACCCAGACAGGTGGCGCCACCTACCTTACTTTTTTTTATAGTGTAAATTAATCCCATTTTCTCAAGAGTAATTCACGGTATTTGCCCCCATATTTGGTGAAAAATATTGTTTCACCTGTTGATAGATGGAAGAAACCTTAGTTGCTTGCCAAGCGTCAGTATCTGCTGCTGAAGGTAGGGGGCCTATTCTTAAGGGGGAGGGGATTAATTACCTTGGGATACTATGGCTCCTGCGGTGCCAAGAAATATCAAGTATAAGCTACAATAATAGCAGTCCAAGGTAGACGAACATTAATCGAGTCCTAATGGTAGAAAATGCCTATTTTTATATATAATGCCTATCTTGATATGCCTTTAACTTTTGTCCTGCGGTTTGGCCTTTGACCAACATATTCGTGTCTATAATATACTAATTATATATACACTTCAATCTATGATTATACATCTCATACACTGATAATTATTAGGAAAAAGAGCCCTGAATCTGGCCTGTCTGCCTGATCCGATGTAACTTAAACTTTCGAAACACTCTTATTCTACAAAAAAAAAAATAGCTCCATTGTTAAAAATTGAATGGACAGTGGGCGAGCTACTCGTCTTCTTGACTTGAGATGCGATACAAATTTTATTTATGGTCTATGTCTTAGGAATTAAACACCAAGACAGGTGATTACAATATCAGTATTGTCAGGTTTAGGTTATCCTGTCATTTTTATCTATCCTGATTATATATTGCTACAAAGTGCAGCCATCTGATGCTACAGTATGCACAAAAGCTGACGATATACAATTTATATTCTAACATTGAATATGGAGGAAATAATTTTTGCTTGTGATCTTGTAAAAATCTGTTTAAGTCAATTCATATGATCAAAGTTTCTAACTGAAATGCTATGTTTCCAAGGAAAGCCTTCATTTGTTCAATAAAATAAAAAACAACACTTAAAATCTATAGTTCTGTTTGAATTAATATATATAACCATGTCTTGAAAAAAATGTGACCAAAGATCATGATAAATTATTGATAATGGCGAAGATTTTCTTAAAGCTTTTTTCGATTGTCTTTTAACAATCTTAGCCATGAAAACCTAGTATATTAAGTTTGACCGGTTACCATGGTTTCAAGCTGAAAAATTAAGAAAGAGAGTCTGATCAATGCATGTTAAATTTTTAAACATGAACTAAACATATGTTAACATACTTTCATTTGAAGCTTTAACAATGAAAACCAAAGTCTAGATACAATGTTTGTTCAGTTACTACTGATATATTAAAGAAATAAGAATCTTGCACCACGGCTGCCCTAATTTTCATATTTACATTTTATATATGGACATAACCGTCGCTATTATGGTTTCGTTTGAATCTTTGACCATACAACCCTAGGTTTAGACACAATGACTTTTCATCAATGGCGGCCTTAATTTGCGTATTGAAATTTTAAATACGAAATAAATCGTTTTTAACATTGTTTCATTTGGCTTTTTCATCATGAAAACACAGGTCTTGACACAATGACCAGTTATCATCAGTTACTGAGATATTGGGGAAGGTAGAAATAAATCGTTGTTAACATTGTTTCATTTGGCTTTTTCATCATGAAAACACAGGTCTTGACACAATGACCAGTTATCATCAGTTACTGAGATATTGGGGAAGGTAGAATTTTCATCAACGCCGGCCCTAATTTGCATATTGAGATTTTAAATACGAAATAAATCGTTGTTAACATTGTTTCATTTGGCTCTTTGACCATGAAAACCTAGGTCTAGACACAATGTTCAAACAGTTATCTTGGATAGTCCTGGAGAAATCGAAGAAGATAGAGTTTACAACAATGGCGGCTCTTGTTTACATATTAAAATTTAAAATACGAATTAAACCGTTGTAGAAATGTTTTCATTTGAATCTTTCATCATGAAAACACAGGTCTTGACACAATGTTTGACCAGTTATCATCAGTTACTGAGATATTGGGGAAGGTAGAATTTTCATCAACGTCGGCCCTAATTTGCATATTGACATTATAAATACTGACTTAACTGTTGCCTTTATGGTTTTATTTGAATCCTTAAGCATGAAAACCTAGATCTAGACACAATATTCAAACAATTATCATGGTTAGTTCTTGAGATATGGAAGAAAATAAAATTTTCGTCAGTGGCGAGACTAGTTTGCATATTACAAAAGTTGCCAAAGGTCGTCTTGAAGACAACCCAACTCATAATAGTCAATGGACCCCTACCTTCACAAATCCATAAAAAAATTTTATACTATAGACAATTCATTCGTCCGCTGTGGAATATATATAGACGGCAACTCGACTACAGCCCAGTCAGGCGAGATATTGCCAAGGTGGTCGCAGCAGCTGATATCCAGCGGGTGATTCTTAAACTAAATCAGATGAGAATTCTATAAAACGCACCTACAAATTAGACCACCTCTCTTGCTCACGGTGTCAAAAGCATAGTCACGAGTATTGAAGCTATTATAGGCGTTCTGTCACACAAATCATTTCAGCACCATTACTTCTAATATTCTTGTTTGTATGCTCTGTGACAAAAAGACAGAAGGCACTGTACCATGAATAAGGGCATACAAAAGTAGGCCTATGTATGTCTGGTGATCGGAGAACGTATCGTGACATAAATCTCATAAAAGAAAGCTATCCACGGTCTGCTGAGTCACGATTCTATATTCCTATTTTTTTCACACGTGACCTGGCGTAAGTCCAAAATTACGGCAACTGCGCAATGACCTAGGTAGCAAATAAGAATGTACTCCGTTCCTTTTGAGACTGGCGAATTGGTCATAGGTTATACAAAATCACAATCAGTTGGCAGTATATGAATCGATGATATCATGTAAACACTCTAAAAATATGACTAGCTAAAACAAAGATTTCTAGGCCTGCTCCTGCATATACACATCTGATATGCCATATCATTGTTAAAGAGTCCAAAATGTTATTTGAAATAACCTTGAGACTTATTTTAAATTTCTTTGTTTCTCACTTCCATAAAGAGTTTTTTTATGAAATGAGATATACAACCTTTTAAGAAACGTATATCTAAAAAAAAAACAAATTGACACATGGGTTGATGAAACAAAGTAACTAATGCATAGTCAGTGAATGAAGTACAATGAGGTGTGAAGGTTTACGCACGCAGCACCTAATCAAGCAGGCAAACCACTTTATTCATTAAGGCATCACTTTTTTTATCTTGCCAATTAGCATTATTTTTCTTATTAAATGTGTGCATATATAAAAATGCAAATGAATGTGCACAATAACAAACATATGTAGAGCAACTCACAAAATGAGAAACAGAATACGCATGAAGAATGAGTAATATAAAGGACCAGTGGTTTCTTTGTTATTGTGTTCTTATAAAAATGAAATCCTCTAGTAACAGTAAACTTTAAAAAATGACTAATTTTCATATTAGTTTATCTGCAATTTATTATCCAAATACACACACACACATATTAACACGTCGTTTGTTAAGTGAAAAATGTGGACGTTCCTAATACCAAGGATCGTTGCCGAATAGTTCGACAAGAAAATACAAAAATGATAACAAGTTTTGTCAGTAGAAGGAAGGTTTACTCTCTGAATATGATATTGTAAAATAGAAGTCCCTTGTGAATTTATAGTATTATTCTCTGAATATGATTAAATAAAACCTTGTGGTTTTATCGTATTATTTTCTTGATATGATGAAAAAGTTCCTTATGGTTTTATAGTATTCTCCGAATACGAAAAAGTAGGACCGTGTTTTTTTAAATATTATTCTCTGAATATATAGCACCGTATGGTTTTATTGTATTACTCTCTGAATATGATGAAGTGGAACTTATACTGTAAACAGTATAACCCCTCAAAAACACCTTTAAAGTTGCTGAAGCTCTTCCTTGGTAATAGTAACAGTTGTAATACATGTGAACCCTGTGTACAAGCCGAAAGAGACATTATATGCAAAACTCGGTTGGCTGAGAGTACATATTTTATGAGTTTAAATTTGTAGCTTGCTTCCCTGTGTTTTTGCGTTTTATCGAATTTTTAGTTGCTCTTATCCTACCGATATGAGTAATATGCTGCAAATGGCACTAGGTTAGTTAGCTTGAAGAAGCCTGCATGGATTACATCTAAGCCTCCTTTGATACGAATACACTCATATGGGCGTATTATGTGGCAGATCTGCTACTGATGTCGTTAGTGAGGTTTGTTTCTCTCTGACGTTACCCCATGTCTGCAATCACGTCATGAATGCCCCACGTGACCATCGGACTCAATTACTCACCTAAAATTAGATAAAGAAAATGGGTTAAGGAAAATATAATGTGGATCCGGATACAGGAAAGTCACCAAGGAATACTCACAAATGAACAGTCACTGGTGCACGAATGAACCTATCAATGTTGACCGAATAAGTGAATGCAAACACGGTTTTTGGAGCATCTCACAATAGTAACACCCCTCCCACACACACACATGGCGGAGGCTTCCAATCATCAGAATGCATATTTCTAGTTCTGGTCTTGTTATGTCATATGAATTCCTTTTTATGATAATGAACCTTGTAATAACTTTAAATCCAGGCCGGCCACAGAAATAGCCCTTTAAATGTTGGCTTGCTCTCCGTCATCAAAATAAGTTGAATGCCTAATTTGTCAACCGGACAGGAATGGGTACCTTCTTAAAAAGTTATACGTCACGGTCTCCTCGCATTATTAATGGAACACTTATTTATACTTTATAAAACATTGTAATCAGTGCACAACCTATCTAGCATATAGCATTTACTTATATCTGCTTGCCACGTTGGAAGGTAGGTCTATCAGGAATGCTCATTATCTCAAGTAGTTCAGTTTTAATGCGTCTCTGCCACTTACCCAATATGCCAGCGAAACCTGTTGTACGCTGGCTGGGTACAGTTGATCACAGCTGTTCCAACCATGGCTGCACCGGGCGTGCTACATCCCTCTACATCAGATTTGACCCAGTAAGATATATCCGCCTGAAAGAATATAATACAATATTGGTAGCAAAATTGACGGTGGAGCCACTCAGCTTCCCCGACATGTAGCCATGCTTCGAAAATACTATCTTTGTTTTGTCTTTAACTGTCAGGAACCATTCAAAGTTTGACTTAAGGCCGGGGGGGGGGGATCATTTTGTATATTTAACATAATTAGTGAAAAATGTGACATAACTCCTGCTAGGGACAATCGCAGCGCCATAAGCATGAGACAACGTGAACTACGTAAGTAATAGAAATACGATAGTGATATAACATGAACATTTGATCACTCCCTAAAGTTTACATCGCTTGCTCAATGATAAATGATAAATAATTATGTAAGTAGAAGATTTCACTTCATGAACATATGGAGCGATAGGACCCCGGTTCGAGCCCCAGCTGTGCCTTAAGGACAACTGTTCACATACCCTTTTTTATTTAACTTATGTCATTCCTTGCTTACTCTTTATATTAGACTGGCCCAGTCAATGAAATGGCTCTAACAGAGATATCAAACGGCTCTCACCGTGTTGCACTTAGTGCCGGTACTGCTACCACGCGGCAATTTACATAACTAATCCCTACTCTTTGACCCTCTTATTTCATCTCCTGGTAAACTTAGGCCGTTCCGGATCGGACAGTTAGCTCCACACATCACCGCCTCGCTGAACTAAGGTCTTTCCCATTGACGTAAGGAGTAATTATAGTGGTCTTTCCCACATTTTTTTTTTCATAACCAACATGGTTAATTCAGTAACCGCCTACTGTGGGCTTCCAGCTTGCTATATATATAATCTATTTTATCAGTCTTAATATGTTTAGGTCATCGGCTATTTGAGCACGGCAATATTTTTAACACTATATATAACCCTCAGCCTCAGTGAGTCAGTGTGTCATCGTTTATCAGACCATTGCTTATCGCAGCAGGCCGGTTTTAAAATGTGTCTCCATCTCAGCCAATCAGCGTGAGATATTCAGGTCCACACGCGACGAAAGCAGCCAAACTGTAATTCATCTACCGGCTGACTGAAACCATCACGACGTTCAGTGTGTTGGCAACTTAACAGTGGCAAGACTTTCATGTGTAACTTGAACACTAACAAATACACAGTACAAAATCGATGCGACATTGTCTACAATGCACTTTAATTTGGCCTATGGAACGTATGTTATAATTTTATGGGCCTATAATGAAGGAGTCTAGTGCCATCACCGCCAATTATTGTATATGCATAAGCCTAAAGTCTTAGTCACATTCGTACAATCGCAGGAAAGGTCTACAGCAGAATAACGGGGAAATTCCTAGGATAGTTGTGTGTGGTTCGTGCGTAATTTAGGGGTTTTGCGACAGAAAACAACTGTCGTAGACTCTTGTCGTAGAATTTTTAACATGTTCCTATGACTCGTAGGACTTTCCTACGATAGCCAAACGATTGCCGCACGTTCTACAAATGACGGCCCTACCGTTGTAGGTCATTCATTCGACTGCCGTGGGTTTGTCTTAAGCTTAAGTTGAATTCATCGCAAAACACATACACGACGGTCCACGACAGAAAATTGCGGACAATTTCTTGTTCTACGACCATCGTTGGGACCTCATACGACCTTCGTAGGAAAAGCGTACAATTAAACCAGTTTTCCCACGAGCGTCGCACAACACATATGTTAATGTTAATGAGCACGTTAATGCTTCTACGAAATTATACTAAAAAAAAACAGACTTAATTCACAAACAACCCACGATTTTGACTCTCTTACGCTTTCAGCAGGGCTACGATAGATGGAACCGTCGTACGTTTGGGAGATTTTTTTATAATTTCGTGGAAGCTTTCACATATAAAATCTATGTTGTACGATGGTCGCTTGAAAATTGGTCAGGGTTGCTTCAGTCTAATTGAACATATTCCCTACGGCAGTCGTAAGATAGAATTTTAGTCCTAAGATAAACCCCCATCTCTCACAGGAATATCCTACAACGGTAGAACATTCGTGGGACCGTTATAGGTAGATCGTGCGGCAATCGTTGGGCTGTCGTAGGGCCTCACATAACCAAATATTCGTATGAAGGTCGTTTATTCATCTTAACATGTTCAAAATTTATTGACAAGGGTCTACGACATTTTTTTTCGACACAGAACACCTGTATTTCGTATGACACACACACGACTACCCTAGGCATATCCAATTTTCTTTAGCAGACCTGTTCTACATGAGTTAATGTGCGATGTATGTGACTTAGGCTTTTAATGTGAACATCTTGTTAATAATTACTTACCCGCAGAGTGGAGTTGTTGTTATTATCTCTGCAGACCTTCTTGCCCAAACAACCCCACCATCCCCCATATCCCCATCTGTACCATCCGCCAAATCCGCCCATCTGTCTGTTTCTGTTGCTGTCCGCCTGTGTTTTATTTAGGAAGGCCTGACACGCCTCTCGACAAGCGGCAGCTCTCGACGGGCCAGACATCGTGCAGTTGATACGAACCTTCTGGGGATAGGCCGTCGTACCCGCCGGCGTTGTCATGTTGCATACACACCTATTTCCAAATATATTACACTTAACTTCATTCGGTTCTTCACTCAATAAAGCTTGTTCGCGTTTCAGTTTTCAAGTCCTATTTTAAGCCCCAAGAATCAGTCGGAGCCGAATTATATATATATATATATATATATATATATATATATATATATATATATATATATATATATATATCCACAAGCGACTAGACCCACTCACTCGATGGCGCGTTGGATGGTGAGTTATCTCAACCACTCGATTTTCTATAATTTACAGAGCAGGTCCACTACGGGACAAACATGAGTGCAGCCTAGTGTGCTACGACTGGTCCTGAGTCTAGTACGAACTTTTGTGAGCTTATTTCGAGTTAGCACGAGTCCAGCAGGACTTCAGGGGAAACAGTTGTGGATGACCTAATTCCTTGCAACAAATCTGCATTAAAAGACTTCCTCTTTATACCTCGGCTACAAATAGCCTTCCACCAGAGATCGTTCCTCCTTAAAAGAATCCCCTTCCATTTGGGTATTATTGGGATGAGCAGGACTACTTGCCTCAACTGTCAAACTTTAAAATAATTTTTTTTTTATTTCAATGAATCACCTTTTTACATTTCATATGCGCATGCTTACAAAATATTACAGATTCCGTTCTTACCACGAAAACATCCATGTTTTTTTTTTCCTTTATTTGCCATGAAACAATTTTTATCCAGCGTATTTTAACGGATTGCATTACCCATTTTACTACAATTCAACCTTCGCCGCTGGTGAATTTAGAATCCCAGATGCATTTGGGGATCGAGTTTCCATACCTTAAGCCCCTTACATTTGTCGTCCAAATTCGCGCAGTGTGGGTTATAATTAAAGGGCATAGTCCATTGCGAGTTGATCTGACCATAGGCATACTACGATTTGAGCTGGTGAAGGATGCAGAACCCGGCATTTTCTTTCAGTAATATATTAAGCTTGCTTTGTTCAATTTACCAAAGGTTTATTGGAAAAGTGGCGAGGAGGGGGTCGGGGGGCTACACCCCCCGTGATATATATGTAGGTCGATATCAAAACCAGTACCTGGTCCGAAATATCTTATATTTTCCCATTCTAAATAATAGAAGCACTTGCAATTATTTTCAATAAAAAATACCAGTATCAACACCATAGTTCTATGTATCGTAATTTGATAAACTGTTATAACCGAGTAATAGGGATGACACACACCCCAGACCCGAAATAGTGGTTGACACCTGTCATGAAATCCGAAACCGGAATGGAACTCTGCATATGTACATAAAACATAGTTAAGTAAGCCAAAAATTTAGACATTTACCTAAACCAAAAAAAGTAAGTGATAAAAAAATATACAGTTAGCTGAGTAACTGGTGCCTGACCGTGTATATTAAATATTCTCTCATGGTTGAAGCTCCACCGCGTGCACTTAAAATTGGTTTATTTGAAGTGAAAGGTAGCTAGAGACTTTTTTATCGAAAGCCTCGCAAATTTGGAACTTACGTAGCATCTGGTCTTGGCCATCGTCTACGAAACCATCCTGATCCAAAGAAACCGTCCGCTTGCGCAGTCAAGACCGCTACTCCAACAAGACACACCAGCAAGACTACCTTGACAGAGGGCATCGTGCGGAATCTTGATGAAAAGATGTTAGAACAAGCCATATAGTATTCGGATAATGCATAATTATTGGAAGCAGAGACTAAAATACAGAATGCCAAACTCTGCTCATTTACAGTTTAAGTTTCGGTTACACCCTTCCACCGGATGTCGTTCGACTAAAAACAAACCTCTTTCTGTTAGGGATTGTGGGATGGCCGGGATCACTTGTCCTAGCGGTCAAACTTGCCCTAGCCCTAGTCTAAGATTAAATAATCAGTCAGCTTCAGCGGCGGATCCATAAATTCCAAAACAGTAGGGCGCTAATAATTGGCTTGTGGCTTCTTAAAATTTTGCTTTTGTAAATGTTTATTAATATATGTATTTCACCATTTTTTTCCTTAATAGTTTATTATAAGTACATGGGTGAGGGTATATAATAAGGTGTTCCTCTATTTTCCCATATTGGGAATTTTTGCAAATATGCAATGTAAAGAGGACATTTTGAAGCACCTGTTACAGAATATGAGGCTTTTCTGTTCCATAACTACTTCTTTCTTAAAAATGTTTTGCGAATGTAATTTCGGGGGTTCCCTCGGTGTTATATACTAGCAGAGTGTAATAACGGAAAGACTTCATTTCTCGTTATAGAAATATTGGCATGCTATCTTTATATGGAGTAAATCACAAAGCTCTTCATTAATATTCTCAACATATTAATTAGAAAGTAATGATCAGTGGATAATTTTATAATATAATTGCTAGGGAATAAAAATCTGAAAAATAAAAATTGATCAAGAATAAATGGGAAAAGAAATAGAGAAAATGAGCGATGTTTTAGCTCAATGGGAATCAATGATTATTCAACATTCAGAACATAAGAAAGAAGTCCCTAATGCGCCAGTGTTTAATGAAAAATAAACTCACCTCCAGCGACTTTACCCTTTATCCGGCCTCTTCCACTAAAGTCCAATGATTGCAGGACAAATACTGCTGTTTGAGTGAATGCCTCCTGCCAAAATGACTTAACAATAAACCCTGCACTATGTGTTTTATAAAGTATTTAACACGTTCAACGACCCGTGAATATAATCATTCCTCAACAGTTTACAGACAAGTATTCAAGTTTGTTCGGCCACGGTACAACACTTTTTATAAGTCTGAGTCTGGTAATTTGCGCATTAAAGAAAACTGTTTTTTTTTTTAGAATTTCTCAGGGGGACTTTGTCAAAGTGCCATGACCCAGAGACAACTTATATACGATAATGAGAATAAGGATAAAACTTTTCAGTTCCGAAATTATTTCATAAGCAATCTTTCACGCTTGAAGCGACGATCGTGCGAACGTCAGTGTCATATGATGCTCAAGTGCAAATGTGGATTCAGAGGGCTGATGGTTCATGGTGATCTTTTTTAACCTTTTTAGGACTTTAAGTCATTTTATTTTGCGGTCTAGACTTCCTCCCATGTGCGGACTTGAGGACCTTTGTAAAGTTTTCTCTTTAGTCTGACTATTTTGACCCCCTCCCCCTCTATACAAAATCCCGGATCCGCCCCTGCAAATGACTCATCGCTTTGCAAAAACAAAAATAGTGTTAAATCATTCGCGATATTTGTTGACTCTCTTCATCCTGTAAGGTGACTTCAGTGCTGTCGGTCAATGGGCATCTGTTTTTCCACTATGGAAACCAATATATACATATATGACATCACAATGATAACAATGGTATTTAGGTTCGTTTCTGGGTTAAAGTTACATAAACAATTACAATCATAGGTGTGCAATTCGCTATTAGTTCATTTCGGTTGAATAAAAATATTTGTTTAATACTGCCCAGAAGACCTGGCGCACCAACCTACGATCTTCAATTCACCAGTTTTATAGTTTATGGTATCCTGTGCGGGTAAACTCAGTCCACATGTTTCTCCTTAGCATATGAAGACTTAGTAGCCAGAGGTCATATACTGCTCTTGCGCTAAAACTCCCGAAGAACCACCGGATGGAAGCCTGAAAAATCTTGATTGGTGAAGTTGTGCGGTAGTAGTTGTACGTTTGTGAAGTTGTACGGTAGTAGGTGTACGGTTGTGAAGTTGTACGGTATTAGTTGTACGGTTGTGAAGTTGTACGGTAGTAGGTGTACGGTTGTGAAGTTGTACGGTAGTAGGTGTACGGTTGTGAAGTTGTACGGTAGTAGTTGTACGTTTGTGAAGTTGTACGGTAGTAGGTGTACGGTTGTGAAGTTGTACGATATTAGTTGTACGGTTGTGAGGTTGTACGAGATGGCGTGCGCGCTATGTTCGTTTTGCGCCAATGCTCGCACCAAGGTGCAAGTTGTTTTCAACTTTGTTTACAGGTGAAAGCAAACGGTTTATAACGATATATTGCAAGATGCTCCATTGTTTTGCGCAAATGCTCACACCAAGGTGCAAGTATTTTTCCCACTTTTTTGTACAGGTGTAAGCAAACGGTTTATAACGAAATATTGCAAGATACGTCAGGTATAGTTCACATACCTAGTATGTGATAGGTTCCTTTTTTCCAGAGGGCCGCTAATGTTCATATAATCTTAAGGCTACATGTACTTCATGATTTTCTCATCATAAATGAAATTTCAAAAGAATTATAATAGGTCAACTATCTAAGTCGGCTGACCCTAGCTGTGAAATTATTACGCTTAGAGATTAGACAACGGGGGAAATTAGACACACGTGCAGTATACCTATAATTTTAACATGCTATCTGTGACATTCGGGTTCAAGTGTGTCCCAAAATGACAGTCCCATAAGCAGTTTCGAGAAACTGCGGGAAATAAACACGTCAGGGTGCTCCACGGACGCGGAGATGTCACACGAAAGTACTCGGTGGACAGCAACCAGGCGATATTCTAACTGCGGAGAGAGTTTGGTGGAATAATAAATTATAGTAAGATGAAATGGAAATTTGTTCAATCATAATGTTGATGTATATTACAGACTTTTTATTATGTCAACACACATATGGTCTTTTAACAGAAAAAATGTGGTCGTTCATAATACTAATGATCGTTGCCGAATAATTCTACAAGAAAATACAAAAGTGATGACCAATTTTTTCAGTCAAAGGAAGGTTTATTCTCTGAATATGATACCATACAATAGAAGCACCTTGTGGTTATATGGCATTATTCTCGCAATATGATGGTAACTCCGAGTGGTCTTATGGTATTATTGTCTAAATATCATGAAATAAAACCTTGTGGTTTATGGTATTATTTTCTTAATATGATGAAATAGAACCTGATGGTTTTATAGTGTTCTCTGAATCGTGTTTTCTCACAGTATTAATAATGAATATAGTGAAATAACAGCGTATGGTATTATAGTATATATATATCTAAAACACCGTTAATGTTGCTGAAGCAATTGCTTGGTAATAGTAAAAGTCCCAATACATGTGAAACCTGTATGCAAGTCATTCATTATGTTGAAAGCTCGGTTGGCTCAGAGTACATTTTTTTAGGGTTTAGATTTGTAAATTGCAAATAAGCATTCTTGGATATGAGTACACCCAGATAAGCATAAAATGTGGCGGGTTCATTACCGATGTCGTGAGGCTTTTTCTCTCTGACGTTACCGCATGTCGGCCAGCACGTCCTGAATGCCCCATACTCACCTAAAATTAGACGAATAAAAAAGGTTATGGAAAATAAACTATGGATCCGGATTTAGGAAAGTCATCAAAGAATATTCATACATGCACAGTCACTTATGCACGAATGAACCTTGCATTTTGGGCCGACTGAGTGAATGCAAATGTCACAAAAGTGACCCCCACCCCCCACCTCCCACCATCCTACATGGCGGAGGATTACAATCATCAGAATGCAGATTTCTAGTTCTGGTCTTGTTATGTCATATGAATTTCTTTTTATTATAATGAACCTTGTGGTGACTTTAGGCCAAGGCCACGGAAATAGAATAAAAAGATGCTGCCCCTCATCGAAATAAGTTGAATTACCATAACAGCTTAACTGTCTAATTTGTTAATATGACAGGAATTGTTCTTAAAAAGTTTTACGTCACGGTCTCCTCGCATTATTAATGGAACACTTATTTATACTTTATAAAACATTGTAATCAGTGCAAAACCTGTCTAGCATATAGCATTTACTTATATCAAGGTAGGTCTATCAGGAATGCTCATTATCTCAAGTAGTTCAGTTTTAATGCGTCTCTGCCACTTACCCAATATGCCAGCGAAACCTGTTGTACGCTGGCTGGGTACAGTTGATCACAGCTGTTCCAACCATGGCTGCACCGGGCGTGCTACATCCCTCCACATCAGATTTGACCCAGTAAGATATATCCGCCTGAAAGAATATAATACAAAATCGGTATCACAATTGACGATAGGGCCACTCAACTTCCTTTGTGGCCACGCATCGGAAATGCGTTTTTTTTTTTTTTGTTTTGTCTTGAACTGTCGGGAACCATGCGAGGTGTGACTTAAGGAGGGGGGGGGGGGGTTATTTCGTATATTTAATATCGAATTTGACATCATTTCTCCTACCCACAATCGCAAAAAAAAAAAACATTTTTGTTTTACATGCTTTGATTGTTATAGGCTCATTATAACATACAATGCTATAGGGTCATAATGAAGGAGTCTAGTGCCACCACCGGTAATTTTTGATTAGCTTAGCGTTCACTAGCAGGTATAGCAGGTTTTAAACAATAGATGCCGATGCGGACATTTTATAATTACTTACGCGCAGAGTAGAGTTGTTAATATTATCTCTGCAGAACTTTGTGCCCAAACAGCCCCACAATCCCCCGCAGCCCAATCTGAACCGTCCGCCAAATCTGCCCATCTGTCTGTTCTTGTTGATGTCCGCCTGCGTTTTGTTGAGGAAGGCCTGACACGCCTCTCGGCATGTGGCAACTGTCGCGGGGCCAGACATCGTGCAGTTGATACGAACCTTCTGAGGGTAAGACGTCGTACCCGCCGGCGTGGTCATGTTACATACACACCTATTCCACAGATTTATATACTGAACTACATTCATTCCCTCCCACAGTAAAGGTTGTTCGCGTTTTAGGTTTCAAGTCAATGCGTTTGTTGTGAAATTAACCTATTTTATGGCAGCAACAATTCTTAATTAAAGCCCTAAGAGTAAGTAAGAGTCGGAATGTGTTAATATATATTTGGTGAGATATCTCGAGTACCCCATTTCTCGAGTTTTAGGAGCGAGTACATTACGAGACAGCCAATAGTGCAGCCGAGTGCGCTACGACTGGTACCGAGTCTAGTACGAGCTTGTGCGAGTTTATCTCGGGTAGCAGGAGTTCTGCATGACTTCACGGGGAGGCGTTCGACTCGAGTATGACCTGAATTTCATATAACATATCTGCCATGACTTCCTCGGCTTAACTTGGATACAAATACACTACCATCAGAGGTCTTTTCTACAGAAAACAAACCTCTTTCAGTTGTGAATTATTGGGGTGACCGAGACTACTTGCCTCAACTGTCAAATCCAATTTGTCCTGAATCAATTCTTTTCCAGCGTATTTGAACGGACTACATCACCCTCTGCGTTACAATTATACCTAAGCCGCTGGTGTATTTAGAATCCCAAATGCAGTAGGGGATCAAATTTCCATACCTACAGCCCCTGACCTACTGATTCGTACCCTTGTGAGTCCGATCCTGCGCAGTGTGGGTTATAAATAAATGGCATTGGGCGAGTTGATCCGACAATAGGCATACTACGATTTAAACTGAATGATGTAATGGGGATGGTTCAAATCGGCGAAAAATGCAGAATCGGGCGCTTTCGTTCAGTATTAAGCTTGTATTGTTCGATTTCCCAAACGTTTATGTGGATGTGGAGGGGGGGGGGGGGGGGGGGGGCTGGGGGTACACCGAGCCCTGAAATTTTAATGCATCTGATTAAGGAGAGATAGATATGTAGCTAAGGTCGATATCAAAACCAGTCCCTAGCCGCCTTTTTACCCATTTTGAATAATAGAAGCACTAACAATTATTTTCAATAAAAACGAATTCCAATATCAACAATAATTGTATGTTACGTAATTATTATACAGGCAGCCGAGTAACTGGAGCCTGAACATATATTTGCACTGAAAATTGGTATATTTGAAGTGTAAGGTAGCTAGTGACCTGTTTATATCGAAAGCCTTACAAATTTGGAACTTACGTAGCATTTGGTCTGGGCCATCGTCTACGAAACCATCCTGATCCTGACAAAAAACCGTCAGCATGCGCAGTAAGGACCGCTACTCCAACAAGACACACCATGACTACCTTGACAGCCTGCATCGTGCGGAATCTTGATGAAATGATGTAAGAATAAGCCATATAGCAGAAATGCAGAATGCCAATCTGTGCTCATTTTTAGGAGCAGTTTTGGTTAAACCATTCCACAAGATGTCGTTGTACTCCAAACAAACCTCTTGCTGTTAGAGACTGTGGGATGGCAGGGACTACTTGTTCCAGCTTCCTGTCAAACTTTAAACTCAAAATTTTTTTACCTTCCAAGGAAACACCTGTTTACATTTCACATGCGTATGGTTACAAAATATTACCTTTTCAATGAAGTCCTTAGCACAAACACCCATATATTTTTTTTCTTTTATTTTACCTTTCTGGTATCTCAGTAGCATAAATATTAATTTTCATGATTAATATTCAATTTCATATTTTTCATCATCGATAGCACCTTTGGTTATTCTCTCAATTAACAATTTCCTTTGGATTTAAATCCATTTTCTTAATTACAGACTGCATATACAGATGAAAATCCAAGTCATGCAACACACATTTTATAATATCAGTAGGTGTTATCAACAGTACATTTATCTTTGCGTTCATCGGTGCCTTAAAAATTGCACATGTTATGATACTGATATATGTTAATAAATAGAAATATTAAGCCCAAGTGATATTTTATAACCCAACATATGTTTCCAACCTATACTTACCCTTAACGCACGATTTGCAACAGGCTCAATCATTTTACTGTTTGACAAAACACCCATTTATATTTAATTTACCTTGACACAATTCTTACAGAACATGACTGAACGGACACCATTGCCTTCTTCACTACTATCTAGAAGGCCCGGTGCATTGTGCGTGGCAGAGTGTGACGCCCACGAAGTCTGACCTGCAGAGTCGTACAGTTGTGCGTCTACGCAGTGTGTTTTGACAATCAGACCAGCAAACAGACGTGTAAAAATCTCGCTTTAATGGATATATTTTGTTTGCATTTTTCATTTTTTTACACATAATGGTTGAAATTTAGATTATAATAATATATAATTCAACCTATATGTTAACTAAACTTTGCCATTCATATACATTATATATATATATATATATATATATATATATATATATGTGTGTGTGTGTGTATGTGTGTATGTATAATGTGAAACCTCGAGTCCCTGCAAGAAACAGTTAAAACCTTACAAATTAAACTCCTTTTGGGTCGAATTCGGATGTATGGAGATGTTTCGTTGGCCTCCAGCTAGTATTTCTATCGCTTAACCCGAAGAATGTCGCTTTAAGTTTTGGACAACAGTTGTGCACGGCCCGTCAATTGTGATTGGGCCGTGAGGACGAGATATACGTTAGTAATACAGGCAAGGCTGTTCCTCAGCAAGCGCGATGACTCTGACGCTCGACTCCAGGTCATGTCTCTTTCATGTTTGGATAAAAGCTGTGCACGCTCCATTAATCATACCAAAGGCCGTGATAACTAGTTATATAATTAATACCGGCAAGAATCCTACTCATCAAGCGGGATAGTTACACACCTGGTATGTTTTTATCTGTTTGGCCAATTATTCACTCATGATCATGCATTTCTTTCTCGCTGACAAATCATTGATTCGAAATAATAAGTAATTAATAAACCAAACATAATGGAATCGATTAGAGAGGCCCGTAAGATGTGCCGCAAGCTGTGGCAGCTGTTACAGTCGTCAGAGGGCACGAATTACTGCTTCAAATTCCTGTCAGGAATTGAGAACTTTGTTGCTGACTAGTGCGTTCTCCTGTGAAGTAAAGGACTGTTACTGCCTTTTAAAGAAGATCTGATGTGTTGAACTGAAAATGATCTCATCCAATTATATGATGATCTATGTGCTTTAATAGATGCATGTGCTCTTATTTCACTTTCCTGATTTATCTGATCTTTTTGTGGTACTTATGTGCGTTTTTATTATTAATAAATAAATTTATTTTATAAAAATGTTGTTCTATCACGCTAAGATTTGTGAGAACTAAATGAAATATATGTACATTATTCATTGATAATAATCAAGGCTGGGGAATATAATGAATATCGGATATCCCGATCTCCGGTTGTGTCAAGGAAAATTCACTAGTCCCTTCAACTTCGACACAACGAGGGTTTACTGGATATGTGTATATATATATATATATATATATATATATATATATATATATATATGTATACAGAGTACAAAATTATATGATCAGTCACCCAGGTCCTTGCCTCTTAAAGTGGTCAAGTTTGTTCGGCCATACAGAAACACTTTTCATAAGTTTGAGTAGTCTGGTAATTTGCACATTAAATAATACTGGTTTCTAAGAATGTCTCAGGGGTTTTTGTCTAAGCGCCATGTACCAGCGACACTTTATATACGCAAAGAATGATAACAAACATAAAACGTTTCAGTACCTAAATTACATTCTGAGCAATCTTGAAGCGACGATCGTGTGAACACGTCAGTGTCATATGTAGACCAAGTTGTGGCTCTGTAGTAAACACAGACAACAGAGCCACAACTGTGTCTATGTCATATGATGCTCCAGTATAAAAGTGGATTCAGAGGGGGATGTTCATGGTGTCTGGATATCTTTTTTCAACCTTTTTCTGACTTTCATGTCATTTTTTTTGCGGTCTAGACTTCCTCTCCTATTCCGGACTTGAGGAATTTTTTTAAAGGTCTCTCTTTAGTTTGACCCCCCCCCCCCCCGCATATATAATCCCGGATCCTCCCCTGCAAAGGACTCTTCGCTTTAGAATAACAAACATAGTGGTAAATCATTCGCGATATTTTTGACAACTCCCAAAGATGACATCTCAGTTCAGTCCTGCAGGCCAATGGGCATCTGTTTGTCCACTTTGGAAACCAACATATACATATGTGACATCACAATTATAACGATGGTATTAAGTTCGCCATCTGTGACATTCGGGTTGAAGTGTGTACCCAAAACGGCAACCCCATAAGCAGTTTCGAGAAACTGCGAGATATAAACACGTCAGGGTGTGACACGGACGCGGAGATATCATACAAAAGTACTCCGTGGACAGCGACTATACAATAACTGCGGAGAGAGCTTGGTGGCAAGGAACGTATATCGTATGCTTTAGAACGCAATAAGGCTTCTTGAGCCTAACATTATAGAAAGACAAAATGGAAATATGTTCAATCAAAAAGTTGATGTATATTACAAACCTTTAAAACCAGCCGCATCTTTCACAATGCCCAAAGACCGAAAATAGCATTTATATCTGAATTGTTATGCTTTAGTGGTGGCCGTCGAGTGGGATATCCCTGTCAGTTGTAACTTTTCTTCACGACATGCAAACTTGACTTTAAACGATTTAACTGTCCTGTATCCAATAAATCTTCCGATTTCCTCAAAAGTGGCTTAAATAGACTAAAGGTTGACACAAATTACGGACAAATAGTTCTAAATAGACAAACAGATGTAAGAAATCTGAAATATGGGTTATATGTACCGTATTTTTCTGATTAAACGCCCGATAAATACCCCGCCCCTTTTTAGGCAAGGGGGATGGTCACTGTAGTCACCCCATTCAGAGAATAATATTTATATGTTGCAAATAAAATAATAAAAAAAATGTATATAGAGTTTGCTAAGAATTATCTTATTTAATCCCGGTTTAGAATTAACTTATACTGAAAACATGACAAGTTATCCTCTAAAAACCATTGTTATCTGCAATATGATTATATAAACCTGATATGTGTCATACTGACGGTAATATATTTGAAATGCATCATAGTATCGTACAGACGATACAAGGTATATATATATATATATATATATATATATATATATATATATATATATATATATATATATATATATATATATAGGTGTGTGTAAGTCCCCCCTGATGATAAACTGACGCCAATGGGGAAATAACAGCAAGGCATTTTGCTATCATTAACAATTATCCGTCCGCGGTGCTATCAAGACGATGTACCTTGAGTATCATGTGGCTATTCCGTTAACTGAGTACAGCATGCGTATGATCAATGTTGTATACTAGTAATTTATTCCCCCTGTGATGACTCAATCTTTGACAAGCTTATATATGTGTTAACAGATACATTACTGGTTGACACGTACATGGGTTGCAGATGACAAAGGAAGATTGTCAGTGTTGTCGGGCTCTTGAAGGCTAAGGCTGTGGAAGCTTGGTGAAGTAATCTTAAATAAGCAGGTGTATTCCTATATACACATTCATACACATAACAGTCATACACTATATACACATAACCTATATACACATTCATTGACTGACAGGAGACACCTAAATTACCCGATTAAAGTAGCTAAACACTGTAATGTATTTTGTAATTTGTTTGGCAATCATTAAATGAACAAAAGCCGAAACTCTTAATATTTTATTACACGAAAAGTCTCATAAAATTACATATTGATACGATTTATTTTAAAGTACGTGAATACCATTACAAGCCCCTATGTCACTTTGAAGAAATAACTCGATCATGAGTACCGAGTGTTACTATATAAGAGTACTCACTGGTACGAGTGATTTTAGACCCATCTCTATATGCAACACAGATGCACGTACATCCTCATACACACACAAACACATGCGAGCAAGGATTAATTACTTTGTGTGGACTGTGCAACGTAAACTTGATTGTAGGTGGCGCCACCTGTTTTTTGAACGAGAAACTATCCAAGATGTATACACATGCAAAATTTCAGGTGGAAAAGTCAAACCATTGCAGAGATATGAGTGATTTTAACCCACGGCAGACAAACAGATGGACGCTGTGCAAAAATTGCTGCAGGTGGCGCCATCATTGTTGTGTATGTTATAAAGCTATCCAAGGGCTACATTTGTGTAAATTTTTTTCCTGATTGGTCAAACGGTTCCAGAGATATAAGCATTAATGTCTGCAGCGTTAACGTGAATGTAGGTGGCGCCACCTGTCATAAAATCAAGAAAGCTATCTAGGATGTATACGCATGCCGAATTTTAGGTGAATTAGTCAAACGACTGCAGAGATAGGAGTTTTTTTAACCAAAGGCAGATAAACAGATGGACACTGTGCAAACATGGTTGCAGGTGGCGCCACCTTTTTTTGTGTATGTTATAAAGCTATCCAGGGCTACATTTGTGAAAAAATTTTTTTCCTGATCGGTCAAACGGTTCCCGACATATGAGGGTTTATGTGTGGAAACAGATGCACAAACAGACACTGGGCAGGGAGGAAAGGTCAGAGGTCAAGGCCACTTGGTTAGACACCAGTTCACGTGACCCGATATTTTGTGTAAGTTTCGGAAAAATCCGTCTAGTGGTCTCAGAGGAGTTCTCCTGAAACGAATGCGGCGGCGGAACCCGGTCAAAAACATAGTATCCGCAAAACTTTGTTTTGGCGGATACAAATATGAAGCACATTATGGATAAATAGATACAATTAAAAATTGTGAAATCAAAATCAAGTATTAATTTTAGATATTTATTGTTTTGCAGATTTAAAAGATATATTTTTGTGGTAAAAAATTAATAAACATTTGTATGCATGATGTGGTGTTATCTGACAAGATTGATATTTATGATGCTGCAATTGAGAATTATGAATAAACTTTTATATTCAGATACATAAAAATAAAAAAAATTGATGTGATAAAAAATGAGGATTTAATACAAACATTTGTTCATTATTTTCCTGCCTCAGCAGAATTTGAGATCAGGCTTTGTCTGCCCTGTTTTATGTTGCTAATAAGTTATATTTCAACTGTATACATTTCATAAAAAAATACATATATATTTAATAATATATTATACAAAAAAATAAGATTCACTTGAACAAATGTGTAAACTACTGAAATGTCAACAGTTAATCAAAAAGCCAACTAATGATCATGGTAATAGTACAGATCATTTGTTCACAAACTGCTCACATGATTCAGTTTCAACATTAGGAAACACATGGTCAGGTCACAAAATATTATTTGCAACTATTTCTTGCTCATCAATACAAACCAATCATATAAACCAACCATGGCCTTTATTACCTCTTCCTCTTACACTTTTTCTCCATTTGATATTATTTAAGATTTTTACCTTCAAGGTAAACGTCAGCTGAGCACAGTGACCCGTGGGTCCCTTGTTTATAATTTACTTTACTTTTATATGGAGTATCATGTTTAGATATTAGCGTGTCTCGTTTAATGTTAATTTCGGTAAAGTTTAATTTCAAGGGAGCCGTCTCTCTAACTATAAGGCGGTCTCTATAGTAATGACTGTTTGTTGTAGACTTCAAAGGATGTACAACTGTTTAGTTTGGGTTTCATCTCTGGAGGTGTGTCCATATTAAGATTCATGTAATACATGTATATCACAGTCGGTATAATAGGAAGTTTTGATTGACCAGAAGACGGTCAGGACTTATGACGTCAGGAAGGATATATAAAACGTGATTTAGACGATATACGCTACAAATGCCCGACCAACGGGCCAGTTTATGTAGCCTGAACTATATCTGCAGTCCAGAGGCAGGTCTGCATTGACCAGAGTTTAGACAGCTGAATTTGACACACATTTCATGGGAAATTTCTTGTTTATCACTTTTTTGCAAAATCTGTCTTGCTAGTTTTGGCAAATGACTCTTCAACTGGGAGAATGTTACTGACGTTATACAAACACTTTAACCTTATACTGGTATGATTGATATGTACATGGTTGGACATAAAAACAACACAACACATTCAATACACAGTTTTATTTCATACTTATTAATTAGGTAATATTTCAATAATTCTTCACCAATGCTGCGAAGAACAGCCAGGTCAGGTGAAGTATGAGCTGATGAAACACTCTAACAAAGTGAACATTTGAGTGAAACTTCTCTGTGGATGTAAGATTGCTACTTATAAATATATTTTAGACATCAAACTGTCCAGTCACGATTGAAAATGACTTTGGATGGCTGCATATAATTTGGTAAACATGGAACCTTTGTGAAAAGTCTAGAATCCTTGGAGAAAGTTTACATACGGAATCCATACCCTATGGCAGTTAAATATAGAGTAGGCATTTCTACAAGGTCTTTTAATTGTATGTCATGTATCGTGGAGTGGAGCTAAATTTGGCATATGCCTTGATCACTTTGTTGACTGCTTCTAAAAAGTCTTTTTCTGTAGCCATTTTTCTTCGTGCACGAATGGCGAACATACCAGCCTCAGTACACACACTCCTGATCTCAGCACCTGGAAAAACAAACACAATCATCAATAGACTTTAAATGGTATTCTATTTTATTGATACCATACACATTGCTAGTTTAGGAGTTGCTGCCATGAACTTTATTGATCACTAATAGTACATAAGCAACCAATGATTGATTATCAGTCGCTTTTATGAAGTGTTTGGAACCAGTTGTAATTTCATGATCAGTCATCCGAAAAAAACTGGTTGAACTGTGGGAGTATGAAATTACTGATCAAATAAAGACTAGTATATCCTCTCAATTTATCTATAAGCCTACATATTGCCTAATAAATCTTATAACTCTATAGCTAGCCTCTGTGTATGTACAGTCAACTTAGATGGGAATTGTTTACATAAATTTAATGAAAGTGCACAATCTGTCATTATAAAGACTAATTTTTGTGAACAACTCTGTAATCGGTTATTGCAAAGCAAGATTGATCATCGGATTGACTGGGTCAGTGGACCAATCATTGATTATAATTGATCACTGGTCCCAACACTACGCCGCGATAATTCACTCACAATATGAAGCATGATACAATACCGATATGTAGTCACTTTTTTCTTTCTTTTTTTTTTCAGTTCACATTGTAAAAGGCTCATGTTTCAGGAATAATCAACAACAAAAGAATCCTAACAGTTAGTTTGATATTGTAGTGGTTAACAATCAGATGTTACTAATCTAATTTCCGGGAAACAATGTACTACCTTAAAAAGAGCTTGGCTGCTGACTACTAATGTATGCAGAAGGTCACTAGTTAAATGTTGGATGATCATGCATCATCTACGTATTGATACAGTATCTGGTGATACTGATCCAAGGGCTCTCGCTGACTCCTATATTGCATATATTTTCCCCACGGAAAAAAATGTCTCAGGACTATAAATTCAGACATTTAATCCATAATCTCCTAGATTTTCCAATATATTTTTTTCATTTTTATGAAGACATTCATACTTTACCAATATACACATTCTGATATACAATTTACTGACTTATACATTTCACTTTAATCCATATTATATATATTTTATATATATATATATATATATATATATATATATATATAGATATATATAACTCAGCCATTTGGTAATGTTAAATTTAAAATGGTTCTGAATACTTGAACAAGATGGAACATCAACTAAAACAGCTTATCTTTTCAGCTCATTATAACCTTTGCATACCTGTGCTGTTTGGACATAATCGAGCAAGCAGTTCATATCTGATGTCTTTCTCAACACTCATAGATCTGGCATGGATTTTAAAGATGTGGGCTCTTCCCTTCAAAAGAACACCAAATACCATCAGCTCATTAGTTTGAGAATCAAAAATCTGTTGACATAATAATACAGCAAAACCTGGTAATTATGACCACCAACAGGACCTTGTAAAGGTGGTTACATTTTCAAAGTGGTCATTTAAGTGTGATCTGATATAAAGAGCAAAAACATATTTGGAACCTTGAAAAAGTGGTTGTTATTTTGAAGTGGTTGCTAAATCAGGGTGGTCTTCAGGTGAGGTTAACTGTAAATGTTAATTGAAATAAAAGCTGCTGTGAATGAATGAAAAAAGGGTTTTGAATACCAGTGTGGTCATCTGTGCTACTTAAATAATTTAATAATCAATTAAGCATCTCAATCAATGATTTATATTTATTAATAATCTTGAATCACTATAATGAATCACTATAATATTAAACTGCCATGTCATTACTTACCTGCAGATCAGGTAAACTGAATTCCACCTTTCTGTCTAACCGCCCGGGCCTCATCAGAGCTGGGTCAAGGGTATCAGGGCGGTTTGTTGCCATGACAACTTTGATGTTACCACGGGGATCAAAACCATCCAGCTGATTGATCAGTTCTAACATGGTTCTTTGTACCTCGTTATCACCACCAGCACCATCATCAAAACGGGCACCTGCAAAGGAAAAGAAATATGTTAGAATTTGTCCTGGTAATTCCTTCAGGCTGCATAGCATGGCACATTTACTTCACATTTTCAACACATCCACAAGACTAATTTTATTATATTTTACCATTTAAGCTGAAAAAATGCTATGAATTCGAATTATAATGCACATTCAGCAGTGTTTATATTACATTACTTACCACCAATGGCATCAATTTCATCAAAGAACACAATGCAGGCCTTTTTCCCACGAGCCATCTCAAAGAGCTCTCTGACCATACGAGCACCCTGTCAACAGAAACAGATTCAAACTTGGAATATACATTTGTAACATCCTAAGAGATGTAATATCTTTTAAGTATACCCTTTTATAAACGGGTACATTTTATTGATTTCCAAAATTAAGACCTGCCAAAATCTAATGAAATCAAGTAATCGGTAGGCTTTGGTCACAGACAATTACTGGCATCTACTTGACTTGGGTGGCCAAACCAAATTATCTGTCTTTCAAAATTGCCCCTCAATATTGGTCCCCATAGTTATTTAAACACTTAACTATCCACTTTAAAGTTGCTTAAGGTGGGCCTAAGTTGGGAATCCTAGGCCTCTAAAGGCTCATACTACAGTGCTCGGCTGGCCCCTTAAACTTCTTTTAATTTTATTCTTAACATGGTTTCTTCTCAGATGAAATTATGTTTTTAACCCTTTACTCTTCACACTGATGAGCATCAAAGTACCAAACATTAAAATTAAACAGAATTTAAAGGGAGTAAAACATGGAGTCTGTGTCAATGAAACACTTTACAGTACCTCTCCGACATATTTCTGGACCAGCTCTGATCCGATGACTCTGATGAAGCAGGCGTCTGTCCTGTTGGCCACAGCTCGTGCACATAACGTTTTTCCTGTTCCAGGGGGCCCAAAAAGCAACACTCCTTTAGGTGGTTCAATACCAAGGTCAACAAACTTCTCAGGCTGAAATACAGAACACTCCACTGTAAACATATATGTATCATATTGGAAAACTCAATATCACTGAAACTTTGGTGTGTATCTTTTTCTTTCCTTTTAGGTTGTGCTCAACTGCTCATATAGTGAGAGCCTATAATATGATGACAACATATTGCAGTCATGCAGTCAAGTCCACACTATACAAGTCCAAGTCCAGGCCACTTGAGTCAGAGTCTAAGTCTGAGTCCTTGAGGTTTGAGTCAAAGTCCATCTATGAGACCGAGTCATATGGAACCCCAGTCCAGGTTCAATCCCAATACAAATCTTCTTAACTGAAATAGGGAAAACTAGATTATCTTGTTTTTATATTAATTTAGGCAGACAATTTTCACTTGAATAATTAGTTACATTTATGTCCTGCTACACTTTTAAATAATACCTCCCAAGGCAAAGTCGTTTTTCCTTTAGCTGCTGTCTTTTTGTGGTTCTCATGCTTAAATACACATGCCTTGCTTCTAATGTGAAAGCCAGCCATCGAATATATATATATATATATATATATATATATATATATATGTGTGAACTAAAAAAATTTGACTTCCAGGTAAATATCACTTGAACAAGAAATTATAAGTCAAGCCCCTCTTTTGAATTTCCCATAAACAAAATAGCTTCTCACATGTAATAACGGAGTCTCGACTACTTCTCTGAGTTTCTCAATCTGTTCCTTACACCCTCCAACATCACTGTATGTCACATCTGGCTTTTCTTCAACCTGTCAAAAATATAAACATTGATTGGAATGAAAAGTAAACATCAAAATTTAATGTAGTGGACATGGTCACTCAAACATGTTATTGAGCTCCTCCATCCTGGCTATGGGTCTAATCACTGCCAGTCTCTCCACATAAAATTTTGTACTTTTGGAATGTCATCAGAATACTTTATTTTATATTAATGTGCCCATATTAAACAAAGATTGATTCTCCCCTTGCCAGCATTTAGAATGTGTTCACAAGCCCTCTTGTACACACTAAAACAAGAATGTAAGAAACTGGAAGTCGGAAGTAAAATCACAGAGACTAAAACAATTTCAACAAAATTTTTCTAGTGTTTCCAATAAGTTACTATCCATATAGATTTAAAGAAGCTGCATTTACCAAATAACTCTTAAACAATATCACCAGTCTGTTTCTTAAGGTTTTAAAAGCCCATGTTTTTTCCATAGCTTATACATATTAGAGAGCTTTTCAGTACACCAGTTACAATTTGTGTTCAGCTAATGGGTGGACATTGAGCAAGACAGATGATACAAAAAAGTGGGCTATCACTTAAGGTACAGATCACTGCTAGTAAGATGAGCTAATCACCATATTTACCATATCACATATTACTCTATTTGACTACACTGACAACATGAGAATAGCACATTTATCACAACAAGCCATAAAAACAAACCCTGAAAAAAAGCCTCATCCCCTTTAACCAAGCGACCTAATTATATGGTAACAATTAGCACACCTGCATCATGGTGACCGTTGGATCAATCTTTGGAGGCAGAGGAATGTGGATCTGGTACTTGTTGCGGTCAACGCTAAAAATATAATATGAAGAATATTAGAGCTCAAAGGAGTGTTCAATAAAGGGTCATATTACCCAAGTACAGTAGAGCGCTGTTTACCTGAAAAGCTATCGAGACAGGGTGTTTGTTCTACATGATCCACTAAAACTGACAATCTGCCTACGGGGACCAGACCTTATATGAGACTGACAGACATAAATTAATGAAGCTATCCAAAATAAATGTTGGCAAAAGCATTATAAATCTGTTAGGTTTTCCAACAATTCAATCAATTTAACATGTAAAATACAGTTAAATTACTGTTGATTGGCCCTTGAAAATCTGAATTCATTTCACTGTTATCTATTAATTGTTTTAATTTCCAATAAAAAGTCAGTTTCATTTTTCAGTTTTCAATTTCAGATAAACAATTTTTTTTTTATAAAAGTTGTTCAGATAAACAACATATTTGTACTGTATATGACAGTATACACAATAAACAAGTAACAAAAGTTTCAAAAATGCACTCCTGAAAGATCAGGAAAATTCTTTGCGACCAAAAATGTTGAATGTACACTTTACCAGCTATTTCAATTGAAGTTTAACCATTTCCATCTGTAAAACTGGAGACATATAATCAATTGTGTTAAAATCTGATGAAAAATATAGCGCCACCCACCCTACTCTCATTCCTTCTTCGATGTCCGTCGGGGCGACCTGATCTCCCAGGTCCACCACAAACTTGGCGAACTGTTTCACGTTGATAATGTACTTAGGGTCATCAGAATCTGCATTAAGGATTTTGGTGCATCGTGCCACCTGTAATGGCTGTTCACCTGTATGAATAAAGAAATGACACATAATTATATCATATAAAATGAATAACACCTCATCATCATATCCTCCTTAAGGTGTATCTGCTTTTACTGTATATTCTGAGAAGGAAACAAGAAGTAACGCTTCTGTGTGTGTTTAAACCAAGACCATGTGTATCAGTTTACCATAACAAAACAGCATAACCAGAGGTCCCATTTTGTACATGTGCAACATCTCTCAAAAACAGTGAGAAGAACCATGAAAGAGGAAACACAGAAGAAACATTGGTTGGAAGCTTGTAAAACCTCAATTTGTAAAGCCACAACCAGGCTACCAGGTGGCCATGTTTTATGCCACTGATTAAGCCTAGTGTAACTTTATAACCATTTGTGTACAGGATTTCAGAAATGGTATTAGAATGATATATTGGCAGACACCATCGTATTTTAAGGAGAAACATATATATATGAGCAAATGAGCAATACGCTCTTTACACAGCGCTTTACCTATAGGGCTACTTCCTATATTGTAAGGCGCTGTTTGTTATGACCTCGTATCCTGCTTTGCAACACAAGAGGGGAGCACTGTACTTTTGTCCAATCAGATGAAACTTTGTGCTGGAAGACAAAGCCAAGCGAGGAATACACGGAGCCAATCATATTCATTTCTTATTGAGTGACAGCTCATCCCCCAGCGAAAACGTCTAAACAGGCCACAGGCTCAGAGAGAATTGCCCCTGACGTGGTTTTCTTAGGGCCTTGGGCACATAGGATGCTCGGCCGGTGAGCTGTAATTCAAACGAAACGTAACAACAAAGGCTGCGTGCACACCTCGCTGGCTGGTTTCAGTTCTGCAGACAACAGATACATGGGTACGCTAACACAGTCATAATGTCATAATCGAATCGGCCAATGATGCGAGCTATTTAAATTCGACCGGAAACTCATCAAACGGCAATGAGCGGAGCCAGGATGCCTGTAGAGTGTTTGTTTATTGGCATCTGATTGGCTACTTGTCACATCGTACGCACATTTATTTCAGTGGACAACAAACCGCCATCTGGTGTCTAAATATATCATAAACGGTCAAAGCTGGCAGCGTGAAAATCAGTTGCTTCTTTAGAAGCGCAAGATTTCCGCTGCCTCGGGAGAGTAATGAGCAAATGCACTGCATGTTATGATTATCTGTATTTGTTATAGTCTAATAATTCAGTCTTGAATATTTTTTCAAGTGAAAGAAAAAAGGATAAGCCACAGGTTCCTACAGGTATGAAAAGGTAAAACAGAGCTCACAGGATTATAATGAACTGTCACTATGACCTGGGAGTCATGACACCACATTTAAACTAGAATACGGGTAGTCGACAAGTGACTACATGTATCCGCCTAAATCAGAGTGGAACAGATGAAGTGAGGCATAGATTGAGTGACAAGGGGAAATAGAGTGAGGTGTGTTGCATATTAGCATGGATGTCTGCAGCGGAAATTGTGTATGTAGGTTGTGCCACATTTTCTTTTTTTTAATCACTTTAAACATACTCTGCAGAGCCTGTTTGTCCGCAGCCAAGTCCCACAGTGCTGGGGCAGCCAGTCCTGTGTCGCTCTCCTTGATGCCAGCCAGCTCGTTAACTTTCTTCAAGATGTTGTGAATGTCTTCTTCTGTCTGCTTGATGGACCGGCTGTACATGCCTGCCCCCTGGTGAAGATAATTTGAACTATGAGTTGAGACATGAACACTAAATGTGACACTGTAGAAAGGAGTGTACATGTTTATACTCATGAGCCTTCATGCAAAAGATGCCAGATGGCACTGCGGAACTACATAGAAAGAAGTTCTACCTTTTCCCCATAAACTATTTGCTAACATTCAAAGAATAATCTTGCTTTCTATAATTTAAAACGTATATGCATAAAGTGTGTATGTGTATCTGAAATTCACTACAGTTGTTTTTATTAATTTTTTTTTGGTAAACAATGGAAGTTTTACAAAGGAAATAAAAATATCAATTTTTCCCAGTTTAAACGAAACAAATGTAAACAAAATTTATTTTTTTTTTGTTTCTGTTAGAAGACTGATAGAGATATATCCCTGACTTTTCCATATTTCACATAACTAATTTATTGAACAGGTTTGTCTGTATATACCAATGAACCAAAGTAACTGGTTGAGGCATCACTTCATTATTTTATCTGAGCACATATCATGCAATCAATTTACAGCTGTATTAATTAATACAAGAAATAACCAGGAACTTACATAGGTCTTGAGTAGAGCAATGTCCCCTTCATCCAGAGCTGAAAACAAAGTGTACCAATAAGATTTCATGTCACATACCGGTAAGTTTGATGTTTTTTTTTTAATTTTTGCTATTTTGTTGGAGGTAACAGCCTCCGTATTTTTAATGGTAACTACGTATATGTGCATCTGCAGAATTCCATTCCGGTTTTGGACTACTTGACAGGGCAGTACCACACGCTTCCTTTCACTTTATAATTTGCTGTCAACCAAGCCCAATGATTACTGCACCTGTGGGCCCTGGGTCAAAATCGTCCCCATTACTGGGTCATACCACTGAGGAACCCAAAAAAACTTGTTTGTGAGTGAAACATGACCATTGGGCAAAGCCTTCCAATTATGCCTGCAGAGCGCTCAACCTGGGTGGGGGCCGACCGTGAAAAATCTCACCACCTTGGCTAAGATATGAACTCAACATCTCCCGGATTTGCGTCCTGTGCTCTACCCCTGAGCCACAGAAACCAGTTAAAGTTTGGTTAATATTTTCTTTTTTTAATCACTATATATACATGTTAAACAAAATATAGCTTTTAACTTAAAATTAATGTGAACTTATGTTTTACAGGAATATTAAAATGATTTATTGATTCTTCTGAATAAAGATTTTGACATTTGGATGATGATGATGTAGATCTTTCAGCAAAGTTATATTTTACACTACAACACAAGACAAAAAAAGTAGTTTAAAACTGTAATAATACAGAGGAACATTAAACAGAATGAATGAATGGACTTAGTAGTAATAAAATTTATGTTAAAACCCACGATCAGATATTGAGTTAATGGCCAGTACTGTTGCATCATCCAACTTCCATGACTGGTATCAAAACGCATACATATTGAAATTGCCATAAAAGCTTATGAAATCCCCAAATCATTACTGGAGAAGCTGCTTGTTTCTTTTCATCTATTTTTTCTTAAATATCTTTTTTAAAGTGATCTGTAATCAAGCCTGACACACAGCTGAGATTAATTCTGAACTTAACTTTGTTAAGTTAAGAGATGGAACCAAACCAATAGAAATTTAAATGAAATGAAACTGAACTGAAGTTCAAATGAATTGTTGAATAAGTTGAACTGAAGAAAATATACTTTTAAGCTTTTTCCTTTTTTGAATTGCTAATCCCGAAATTTACATTTGTTACAAGTGTTTTCTCATATGATGTTGTGATAATTTTCCAAATATCAATCTGCAAGCATTAAAAATAGTGCTTTTTCCCTCCATAGTCTTACTAGTTTTGTGTACAGGTATCACTACCTTTAATTATCTTTACCATGATTTCAGAAATGGTAATGATAATGAATACAAGGTGCTTTCCTTTAAAATTCCTCACCTCTGGCATTGGTGCTCAATGGTCTCTAGAGAAATTTATTTCCTGTTCCTTTTAAACCCATATTGACTTAGAATAGTTTTTATTTCTTAAATCCGGAGAACTGATTGTGCAATGAATAAAAAAAATAAAACTGAACTGGAATGGATTACTTTTTCCCAAACCTAAACTAATTTGAATTGGTCAAGGTCTGGGGATATATATAAATCATATTTTAATGGAAAGACCTTTAATATGCATCATCTGACCATAAACAGAAGTTAAATAGGGGGTTTATATTTAATGAAGAGCCCTACTAGAGCTCTATGCGGGCCAAAATTAAGAGCCTGCCCCACCCCGCAAAACAAGCCTTCTGCCCTCAACTCCCCAACGGGTGGTTAAAGCCATCCCGTATCACATCCCAGTTGAGAAAACCTGCCCACACCTTAAAAGGAAAAAGCAAGCCACATCCAACCTGTACAATAAGGTTCCAGCCCGTGCTCAACTAGCATTGCAGTTTTACTAAATTTAGCCCGCATTCAAATCGCAGTTAGTTAACTTTAGTTAAGTTAAACCAAAACTGAAATCCTCTAAATTATTATCCATATATTTAAATATGAATGACCTTTATGTTAATGGAAGACATTACCATGTTTTGGTGACAGTATGATTTTTGAGTTTTTTTTAAAGGGCTGAGTGATGTCTAGTTATCACTTACAAAAATACAATTATTTGTGCCATATTTACAGCAAAGGCCTTAACAGGCAAAAAGGTGCCCAGAAATACCAGAAACCTGTCATATTAAAATTGCCTTTGTCTCTCCTTTAATTAAATATTCAAAGTAAGAATAAATTTATTTAACATGTTCAGATATTATTTCACAAACAACAAATTCAGCACGTCTGCAGCACTTATTGACTCCATGTAAATAAAAAATAATATAAAATGATCTGAATAACCTGCAGGATATTAAACCAACAGCTATTGTTTTCCAACAAAATGTGTACCAGTCATGCTTATCATCAAGCTCCAGCAAGTCCCAGAAAACTGCACTATCTGGAGGACAGTATTTGCTCACTACAGTTCAAAACTTTTATTTGACAAAGAGATTAATCCTGTTAAAGCTCAAATGGAACGATTTCACCTAACACATAATTGGATTAGCAATGTAATATTACCCCTTATTGTTTTAATACTTGTTAAAAATATTCTTTTAATTATGAATATTATGAGGTGTTGTACTGTCAAGAAGTGACCGTTGCATTCAAATGGCCATTCGGCTGGCCCTGTCGTCTTGATGACCTGTGACGTCAAAGCAGACAAACAGCTCAGTGCCTGGCTGCAGCAACCCCGGTCACTCACTGTGTAGACACGCGTGTCACGCCCGACTGTCTCTGTTCTTGTCCCGGAAAAACATGCGGTTCTTGATACCTTAAGACATACCTGTTCACTGAATACTATATTTTCATCGTATTTCTTTTATAAATGTTAGCATTTTCCACCCAAAGAGTAAAAGTCTATATTGATATTAAGACAGGAAGATTGTTTAACAACACGGTGTGCAGCTGACATCGATAGTATGTACACCCTATAACAATATGTCACTCAGTCTGCTTTATAGAAACATGACAAGTTCATTTTAGAGGTTTATTCAAATGGGCTGTTTTTATATTTTTATAATATAACGGATAACTTTCCAAATATAATTCAAAACATAAACACGTTTTTTTTCCTGATACGTGTGCGGGACTTTTTTATGGCAATTCCACGTCTCGGTACCACGGGCGGGTATGCCTATAGTGAGCATGTCATGCCCATGTAACAGGACGAAATACCCGGAAAAGCGGACCAGATAATAGGAGTATAAGACAAAATAACACATTATTTGTTTTTATTTTTTTCACCGCATTTTCCCGATGAAAATCGTTATCTAGAATTTGACAGACATGTAATGTTGTATTGTCACTGACGATATAAAAGATTGACATCAACGGCACATTGTTTATAGACCTGGTTTGGATTTGAATAAAACGGTAAAAACGGGCACAATGAAAGTGCCTACGGACCGTTTATTGAGTGTGGATAATTTACTTTGCTATAATGATTACAAATATTATGCTTTCTGACTGACATTGGTGAAAGCTATCATGTCCTGTGCAGTCCAACTAAGCCGGAACTTTTTTGTCAGTGCAAAAACACAACGACCAGCGGGGTCAGATGACGTTTATTCAAATAAGGTCGTGGTCAACCAATGGACGCATGGGTCAAATGACGTCGATGCAATGTCAGCCAACAGGCTTGTGGATCAGGTGTCACAGTGTCAATAATGATTAGCTTTTCCTTGTGCAGCAAGCACCTGTCAGTTTATACATTGTTCATTGAAGCCGGAATGCCGCAGTCTCATGCCTGCTTTAATAATGTGTAATATTGTTTTCGGTTGAATTCATCACGCATCAATTGGTGTTCCAAAAAATCGCTCTCCGAAAAAGGCAAGACATGCATTTATTTGATTCGCAGACACAACAACAGTTAAAGAAAATGATTCACAATGGGTCCATTTTGCGTCGTAAATTGCGATGCGATACCGCTTATTTCGAACCTTGCTTAATTCGTCCTAATCCACAAGAAAGCTAGCCATTTCAGGGACCGGACCAGAGCTTCTGCCGCTGACACTTGAACAGTGACCAGTGCCCGCACACCTGACAGAGTGACCTTGTTTGTCTGCTATGACGTCACACGTCGTGCCAGCCCAGCTGCTGCGTGCTGCAGCACTGAGCTCGGCAGATTCCGTGAAGAGTGTGATCTCTCCAATATATTTTGGTTTTATCATTAGTTTTCTAATAAATAATGTCGGAATTCATGTATCAAATGTTAATTTAAGATATATACTACTGGAATAGCGACTTTTTGTGATTTTTGGCCAAATCGTTTCATTTGAGCTTTAAGTGGAGATCAGCTAATTAGCTGAGAGGAGGAAGGGTATAGTACAACAGAGGGAGTCTAGCTCCATGTCATGGTTGTGTTCACAGAGATGGATATCATGAGAGCGTGGCTTCTTCATCTTATTAGAACTGCTTTGCCCATGCAGTGCTCTAAACCAGCCATTGGTCTTTGGCCCATCAATGAAGTGCACACCTCAGTTATTTAAAGCAATATCCAGCTGATGACAAAGCCAGATACAGCAGGTACAGTGGTTATTATAAGGTCACAGGTAGTGGTGGGAAGATCATCGAGTTTTATCGAAGGTCAGTCGGTTTGCTGTAACTTTCAAGCGCTCGATTACCAAAGGCAACTATCGATTACATCATAATAATGATTGTTTTCTTTCCAGAATGCCTTTATGTTACAGGCATATATTCCGCGCTTCATATGATGAGTCAGTGTTCCCAAAAAAGTTCCATATGTAACTGAGTATGACTCGGTAGATGCGAGAACAGAGGACTTATTATCTGTGAACTTGCAGGGAGCTGCAGAATTAGCGGAGATTTTTCGTAAGAGATGTACATTGCAAAATATGGGCAGGATGGCGTGAGAATACCCCCTTAATTCTCCAGGTCTATGCCAATTTTGTGTGATTCTCTTAGAAATAATCGATGCCAGGTGCCACTGTTTAGGCCGTCCTTAAAAAATTCTTTGTTTGGGCTAACCGGGCCCGTATAATCTCCATTCATGTGCTAGGAAAACAGCACCTCCAAAGGCCTAATATTCTTTGATGCTCTTAATTCCCATGATGAAAGATATTACCCAACTTTGTCAATCGTTTAATTTGATCCTTAAAATTAGTCTGATTGTGTCTATATGCATAGAAGGGACAGTACATTTGTTTGCAAGAGGAGAATACCTGCCGGTGAAAGGCAGGTACAGTTTCACAGATAATTTCATATTTCATTGATATTGAATATATTTGTCTGAACCGATTAATAATCGATCATCAATCGGTTTGCTCAAACCAATGATCAATTATGAAAAAGGAACCAACTCCCACCACTAGTCACAGGTAATAATGCTTTGGTTCAACTCTCAGCCAAACTATGTAATATGTGAGACTGGCCGCAAGTATAGGCCAACAGTGCTGAACAGTCTAAATATACAACACTATGGCCCGGTAAATTTGTACAATATTATGACCAGTGTTCACTGCAGAGATGAACTTGTCTCAAAACTCAGAGAATATATATTTCCCAAGTGCAATAGTATTTCAGGAAATGGAATAACCGAAGGAACATAAACAGATGTGTGTATTACATTTTAGTAAATGTAATAATCTCCTCACTAAAACAATATTTTGGTCCTCACAGAATCCCGCACTTAAATATAATGTAACCTGCCGCACTTATTCTAGCAATTAGACCGCACCAGAAGCACATTATATAATACAATTTCTTGGTACGACTTTACAATCAGTACCTACCGGTCAGGGCTCGGCCCCGAGTGTAGAAATGAGTAAAGAAGTAATAGTTATACAACCAAATAGCCCTATATTGCCTATTATAGGTTTAGATATACATAATAGGATTCATTTTACAAATATATAGCCTATGGAGTACATATTAAATACCGCTAGTAGCATGTTGTTGATATCCAAATCCAGACGGGCAGCCATGATTTATTTTAAACAGATAATTACGGTATGGTAAACAATCTCCGTTCAGACTACCGTAAAGTATACTGGTCTGACCATGGGGGGGTTTGGGGGGTCTCCCCCCACATTAAAAGCAGTTAATAATGTTTCTTTTTTGTTGTAGGAAATCTAAGGGGGGTATGGGGGGTTACCCCCCATCTTTTAAGTAGTTAATAATATTTCTCAATAAATATTTTCATGATATTTACAACCATCGTTAGGTGGCGCTATTTATTACTCCACACCCAGATTTAAAAGCCCTCTTTTTCCTGTGACCTTCACATTGTCTTGCATGGTGTAATGGCATTAGTGTTCGAGTACTGAGCCGTGCTGCACAGGATCGATTCCAGCGAGGACCAACTTCTGCTCTTTCATGTGATATTCATGATTTATAATGTATACATGTACATACACATTTCTGAATAATAATAAAATGTCTTTCATCAACAGATAATGCCGCGGTAGGAAATAGAAGAGAAAACAATAGTGGTAGCAATATTGTATTCAGCTGTCCCAAATGTAGGTACTGATTGTAAATTCTTTTGTTATTAAGTGCTTTTACCTGGTTAGCAAAAAAACCCTGTTATTTTCATGCTTTTCCCTTATCATATGACATTTTTATTGAAACATAAGAAAAAAGGTCAAAGATGAATTACCGCCTGCCCGCAGCGATTTCTGAAAAAAGTGCCTGAGAACCATACTTCTTTATTTTCTTGGCCTTATATATACATTTTCATTAAGAAACAGTTAAAAAATGCATTTTGTGATGAATTTGTGATGAACTGTGTTGACAAATGAAACTATTCGGGCCATATATGAACTTTGTATAACTAGAATTTTGTGTGCATACTAATTGCAACAAAAAAAGTTTCAAAGTTATTACTGTTCATTCAAGGAGCTCAATTAGTCAATATTACAAGGTAGTTAAAATTCTTGAATTATCGCTCAATACAAAACTTGGAATTCTAAACTCCTGACCAAACTTTGGTGCTTTATCGGGGCTAATCCACAAGAAGCTTAAACAGCAGGTAGTCCGATTTAATATATACTTAAATGAACTGTCGTTTATGGAAGCGGAGACATTTTATTAACTTTATCCCGAAAATTTCAATTCCTTGCGTTGACTGCAAACGTGACAGTGCATTTTGCATCGCAGATGATATTAAAACATCGGTGGTTTATAAAATTATGGGCTGTATTTTAAACTTACTTTGGATCGGTTTGTCATCTTTTTCTTCATCCTTCGTTTTTCTCTGATCCGCCCCCAAGTAATCGGGCATTTTTAAGAATTTTAATGGCCTGTCAAAGCAGAAATCCTGACACTGAAAACAATGTCGCCGTGTTTACCGAATCAACCGCAGCGCCACCTGCTGAAACATGAGATTACTAACTACATGCCAGTTCCTTTTTATAAAACAAACCGTGATTGAAATCACCTACATGTAGAAGTAGCTCATTCGAGGAGACAGGACAGGTTTACATGGCAGAGATATATCCATTTAAATTGAAATAAAATGTTTACACTACAATAACACACAGCGATACTTACTTTACCCGAATATTTCCTAGCAGTCCTTTATATAGTGAGTCTGTCAATACAGTAATTATATGGAGAGTAAAGCTTTAGGCCTACTTTAATATATTTATATTTATAAGCAGTTCTTCTATCATCAAACGTATCAAAATCAAGAACTCATATATTTAATTACATGTTTCAAATTATTATTTTTTTACTTATATACAGACACAATAAATGTTCAGGTTATACGTCATCAGTAGTTCATATGTTAAAATATATTAATCAACCTTCTGAGCACATATAAAGAGTTAATTGCATTATTCATCATGATATCAACATATATGAGACTTATCCAGCTTACCACTGTCTTTCTGTCAGTTTATTACACGCAAATCAAAAGAAAAATGAATTTATATTTGGAAATATATTTTTTCAGGAAGTAGCTTTAAACAGTATTTAGAAAAAAAAATTGATTTTAATTAAAATGTAAATGACATAAATCTTATGATGCCCGATATGGCCCAGAGAATCCGCAGATAATAACACTTCTTCCCATAAACTGAGGAGGTTCAGCGCTTTCTTTAATTAGACGATTCATATTTTACTATAACGTCTGGAGTATTGAAACGTTAAAGCTGCCCATTCACCTGCCTTTTGAAAAAGAATTTGTGATATCTGGCTTCCTCTGTGTATATTTAAATGATCTATGGATTATTTTGGTTATGAAAAGTTCTTATTTGGCATCCGTGAAGGATGAATGAACATATTTTTTAACAACGTGTTTGTAAACACAACAATGTTGACAAACTAAAAAAACTGTAACCTGAGGTGGTAGGTTGCATACATATGCGGAGATAGAAAGGTCCCTTGTTGCACAACGCCATTTGCAAAGCTGTGGTTTATCTGACTTGCTGTCAGGTATGTCCTTGTTGATATTGTTTTGATTATTTTGGCGAGGCCCCACATATTATGAACACGTTGACATAAATAAAACAAGCAGCCTATTTGCGGTTATATTAATGTTTAATGGCCTATATTTATAAAAGCTCCAAGGGATTATACCTTTCTTTTATACAGGTCAGACAGAGGTGAATATGCCCCTTTAAAGTTGACTGGAGGAAATTCCATCTATCATCTATTTTAAGGATTGCAGGTTTAAAAATCATTTCCCCATGATGCACTTGGGCTTCAAAATGCATCAATATTGTTGGTATTCAATGCCGTGAGGAGAGTAGACCAAATCCGTTTAAGTACATGTTAGTCAGACTGGAAGACAGGTAACGTTTGGTGATCATTTGTATGTGCAATGTAAACAGTTTCTTTAACTGTGATAATTTTTGGTTTTGAAGATGACAAATGAGGCAAGTATTCCGGGGTTTCCCCAAAGCCCCAAAACTTAAGGTTCGTTTTCCGTTGAAACCAAACATTTGTGCTGAACCGGGAGGTAGTGCCATCTGCCGATAGTAAAGTAAACTACGGAATCACAGCTGCACAAGATGCATCACTTTTAGTTTAAAAAAGCCACTTGAACACAAACGATGTATTGTAATTAAGTTTCAATATGTGAAATCTAACCGGAGTCCGGACGTTATTTAGGTTGCAAAATTATAAGTCTGATTGATCCGTGGCATCAAACAGAATACAAGTGGAAATGTATATCCAGGTTTGGTTTTGTCCCAAAATAAAAAAAAATATATATATATATATATATATATATATATATATTGTATATTTATATATAACTCTGAAGAAAAACAACACTGTTAATTCACAACAGTCTGATTCACGGGATGCGACCCGATCATCAGGTGAATTATATATATATATATTTAGAATTCTTTAATTGATGTCTCCTTAACAATTATGTCCTGGTATAGGACTGATGCGGAGTTGTATTATTTGATGTCTTCTTATATATAGATCAAGTTATAGTATACATAGGCCTATAGTGATTTGACTTATAATATTTGACGTTTTCTTATATAGATCAAGTTCTAGCATATATAGGCCTATAGTGGTTTGACCTATATTATTTGATGTCTTCCATTAGATAAAGTTCTAGTATATATAGGCCTATAGTGCGTTGACTTGTAATATTTTATGTCTTCCATTAGATAAAGTTCTAATATATATTGGACGATAGTGGTTTTACTTATATTATTTGATGCCTTCTCACAGATCAACTTCTAGTATAGGCCTGATGTGGACTTATATTATTTGATGCTCTTTCACAACTCAAGTTCTTTTATACACCTATAGTGCGTTGTCCTATGTTATTTAATATCTTCTTATCGAATCAAATTCTAGTGTTACACGAATGCCCTACCCCTGGTATTACCGGGGGAACACCCTATGGCGTCATGGCAACCAGGGGAGGTTCCCTTGACAATGATGCCATAGATGCTGCTCTGGATTGACCACAGAGCTGGTGATGCAGGACTGAAACATGACCCGGGTTAACCTGGTGACTGTTTCAGCCTTGCCCTCTCTCTCGGCTTGGGGACACGGAGCTTAGCAGACGTGCTAAGCCCTGTCTCCCTGAATCACGGCGAGCCTCAGGTCTGGTCTTAGCTTTTGTTTTACAGAAGTTAGGAATAAAGGACCAGAGTATCACTGACAGCTTGGTGTAGGTCCTCAATAGGTCAGTATATATATTTTATGTAATCAAAGTTAGTTCATTGTATCTCTAGTTGTATTTTACATAGATCTGTCTTAATAAATTCTGGTGGTCATTGCAATTACCTCTCCGTCTTATAGTTTGTATAGTTTCTGTTGTATGTATGGAGGGGTATCTGCATTTGAGTCACGCTACCTTTAATTAATTATATAGATCCCCCTTCATTTTGTAACACTTGTGGTAACACTACTTATAGTTCTAATGCGTTGACTTATATAATGTAATTTTTTTATCGATATCGTTCAAGTACAGGCCTTGTGAGTTGACTTATATTGATTGATATCTTATCTTCTAATCCATCAAGTTCTAGCCTATATACTGTGTTGAATTAATTATTTAATGTCTTCTTAATGTCTTCTTATAGATCAAGTTCAAGTATAAGCCTATATAGTGCGTTGACTTAAATTATTTAATTTCTTCTTATAGATCAAGTTCTAGTATAGGCCTATAGTGCGTTGACTTAAATTATTTAATGTAATCTTATAGATCAAGTTCAAGTATAAGCCTTTAGTGCATTGACTTAAATTATTTAATGTCTTCTTACAGATCAAGTTCAAGTATAAGCCTATAGTGCGTTGACTTAAATTATTTAATGTCTTCTTACAGATCAAGTTCAAGTATAAGCCTTTAGTGCGTTGACTTAAATTATTTAATGTCTTCTTACAGATCAAGTTCAAGTATAAGCCTATAGTGCGTTGACTTAATTATTTAATGTCTTCTTGCAGATCAAGTTCAAGTATAAGCCTATAGTGCGTTGACTTAATTATTTTAGGTCTTCTTACAGATCAAGTATAGACCTATAGTGCGTTGACTTATATTTATGAGATACAATGGGACATACTGTTACAGCACACTAGTTAACGTGTCATCTCTAGATGAGAATGTACATGTATATGTAAAAATGTTAAATTTATAGAAGTACTTCCGTCTAAATAACCTTAATGTATTTTTTGTGTAACGTAATATGTTTTGATAACAACAACTTTGTTTTAAGAAAAAAAAAAACAAAAACAAAAAACCAAAGAACAAAAAAAAAAAAAAAACAGATTAAGACGTGCAAAATTTCAACAATAATACCTATACTTATAAGAAGTACCTTGTACATAAAAACAAAAAATATTCATTGTGATCCTATGAAGTGCAACATACACGGACGGATTTTATAAAAGTGGTCTCGAAAAGGTTTTGAAGTTAATTTAAATGAAGATTATATAATCTCTGTAACATGAACTGAATAAAAGATTGAATTCTAATTAAGTAACCACTCGACGTGCCCAAGCTTCCTCATCTCTCACTGATGACACTCAATAAAAATATAAAAAAACCCAATATATTATTAAGTAATTATATATATATATATATATATATATATATATACATATATCAGTATGTACAAAATAAAATATTGTATAATATATGTAATATATATATATATATTGTATAATATATTTTTAATTCTCTGAAAACATTATAGTCACACGTTATTGGTCTTGTTGCTCTCCGTTACACCTTTTCCATAAATGTTCAACGTCTTTCTTCAGATAATGCTCTCACTTTTTGAATTTAGGTTCCATGTATGTGAGACATAACACGTTAAAACATGCCGCGTGGAACCCGTCAATGACAATAAACTGATTGGAATAATTACATCTAATCACTTCGCGGTTGCTTTGTTCTGGGCATGTACAGGCAGCAGTCATGAGCAAGTGTCCCGTTTCTTTCGACGTGACCGGTCTGTACATAAACACCGTCATCGACCATGGTAGCAAGATAAACAACTTTCGGAGTGAGGGGAAGAACGACAAAATGCTCCTCTACGTAGAAAGTAAAGCCTTCCCGGTAAATATTTTACATTCTTCACAATTTGCTTGATTATTATTTCATAATTTAGGGTCGCACTTTTACGAGTTGACATTTATAACTATTTTCAACCCCAAGTACCAGACCAGATTGCAAAGTTTGGCACTGGGCCAAGCATTTTTAATTTAAGCAACAGGTATTTTTCTCCTTTATAAAATTTATATCGTATACATTGTAGTTAATTGTAATTAAAAGATATGTGAATTTTTATCATAGCAGGTTATTTTTTATCTTCACAGCAAGATAAATGGTTGGTAAAAACTGAACAAGCTGATAATAATATTGCAATAACTTAATATGGAACCTTTATCATATATTATTCTTTAGTTTAAATATAGCTTATAATATTTTAAATATAATCATACCTTAGTGCCATTATATTTTATTTTATTACATAACTACTCTGCAGTATAGAATGAAGAATATATTGATTAGGCATTTTTAAGTTTTTTTTTTAAAGTGTCTTATACAGGTAGTTTGGTTAATTCTTACTGCCACAACCTTTATTAGTGAATGAAAGAAGGCTTACTGGTAAGCTCAGTGTAGGATGGTTTAATTTGCCATCTGTACAACTAGTGCAATGCATTTCAAGATTTATTAAGGGAATATTATGCAATATATACCTTTAAAAAAATGATGTCCACAAAAACATTCTGTGTCTACCAGAATGTTTTAAATTATAGAGAATCCTTTCTGACCTGTAAAATTTTTGGACATGTTATGTATATACAACTTCTTCTGCAGTTGAAAAATAAAAATTATTTTCCTCAACAGGTCCAGTATTTTATCAACTGTATAAGTTTTATCATCTTTTGGTGCGAGTTGTGAAGCAGACTGTTAACAAATGTTAACTGCTACCATGTCTGCAGACACTCCTCAAGTCATATGATAGCTAATGTTCAAATAGGCTCCATAGACCATATTATCAGATGTCCTTCCCAGTAAGTTTACCAGAAAACCCACTGATTTCTATGAAAATATTGCAATACATATATATCGTAATATACTACTACATATTGCAGTATATTGCAGTATAATGCAATACGGACTGTGTACCAGTAGGTACAGTAACACCCATTTTTTTTAACTGTTTCTCAAGTTTAAATTTATCATTCTAGTCATCAGTCTTACTAGTGGTAGAAATTGTTTAAAGAATCATAATCAATGACTGAATAATAAAAAGAAAAGTGATCCATCATTAATCAATTTTTTATGTACTTTCTATATTACCTTGAACTCTGCTGCATACTAGTACCAAAAATACTGAGCCCAGTAAATGGCCAAACCATCAATTCACCCGCATCAAAGGTTGACTTGCCGTCAGGCCATTGTTGGCTGCACAAAGTTCCGTTTTGATTCTGTACATTACTTTGTGTTTGTATATCTCTGACAGGATTAGATTCTGTGCATATGTTTACATAATAGTTTTTAATTGAATAAATAAATTGATAAATTGATATAAATTTAAACGGTTTTGAAAGAAAACAACCAAACATTGATTAATCGACACACCACTTATTCTTTCTCCTCCACAGTACCGGACCTTTGTCGTTCGTGTCCAGTCCTTTGAAAATATTGCACGGGTAAGAGCACAGCTGCTGCATGTGCTCTTTGAACTCGGAAGACAAGATCACCAGTTTCGTTTGCGCTACAAGGGACAGTACCTGAGGGATGCTTACGCCATTGAAGATTATGGAATTGTTGACAACTCCATTATTAAGATGGTGCCTCTGTCCAAAAGAGCTGATGTGAGTATTATGTTTCTTTAATATCAAGCAGTGAATCTTTTGATCACTGTCACCTTATCTGGAAGACTCATATATTGTAGATACTTTTGTAACAGATCACATGTATACAGATTTCCTAGTCGTCCTGAGAATCAATGAAAACTGTGGAAAAAAAGTTTCCATTTTCCAGTCAGGGAATTTGAGAAAAATGCAGCTAACCACTGAAAAGTCCTGGAATTTGATTATTCCAAAAGACCTTGGTCATTGTGTATATTTTGTCTCATGTTTAAACAGCAAATCCACTGGATGATCACCTGAACTTCAGAAGTTGCTGCTGATTTGGAAATTTTCCCAATAAAATCATTATAAGAATTCTGAAAAGTCATCGGTTAATTTCAGGGTTTGTTTTCATGGGATGCTGGGAACCATGTTTGACTTCTGCAATTATATCAATATGTTCTCTTTGTTTGTGGACAAGTCATGACTGTCATTAGTTGACTAAATGAGTGTCTTTTTCTATTGAGAGAGTAATTTTTCATAAGCATACCTTAACATTACAAGACACTGTCTAAATTATGAAATGTAGTTAGTTAAAATTATTTTATCCTGATATTTGTACAGTATGATTCATATGAGGTAAAATAAATCACTTCAATTCTGAGATCATCATAGAAAATTTTATTTTAGCAGAATTATTGTAAGGGTTACCATATTTTAAATAGTTATAATTTCAGTTTGTTCAGGAATGGTACATAAAACTTAGGATATCATTGTTATTGCTTGTAGAGTGTGGTTGACCTTAGGTCACTGAGTGAACACAGTAACCCTGACCTCGGCCCAGGTCAAAGTGAAGACGTGAAGGAGGCACTCCTGAAAGAAATCAGCATCTTCAAGCAGCGAGAACGACTCATTTTTGACTTTAGGGTGAGTGCAACACGATTATCGTATTTACATGGGTATAAGACGACCATGTGTATAAGACGACCCCCAATCTTTAGCTTCAAATTTTGGTACAAATTATTTTTCAGCAACTTTGAGCTGCCACCTACTGATGTTCACCATGTCAGCATAATGATTTTATCTTGCATTATGCAGTCCTTCCATGCAACAAATGGCCACAGATATAGCTTTAATGGGGCTTATTCTCATATTTGACATAGATATGTAAACTAAAGATAAATCTTTGAACCTTTTTGAATCGGCCAGAAAATACTAATCCTACAGCACACAGGCTGTTTGTTTTGTTTATATCCACCCGTTTATAACATGGGTGTCCTGCTAACATTATCCAAACACATTCATTAGATGAACCAGAATTTTGCAAAGGGGGTGTTGCAGCCAGTAGCCTTTACCTTCCGCAAATATGCTACCAACCACTATAAAGGTTGCACAGTTTTTCAGTTGGTCGACATTTGAGCACCAACCATGTGTAGTAACAGCATGTAGGTGTACAAGCTCATACATCTGACACAGAGGCATTATAAGAACTTTTCTTAACAGGTGTTTTTTTTCTACAGTTCATTAATATGTACAAAGAGAAAGCCAGAAAGTAAATAAATTCTACTGATTCGTAGGTGAATAGCATACTTTAAGGGTATTTTAACATTGAACAGGTGGAACATCTTTAACTGTGATTGATCTGTGTGATTTGTGGTGTCTTGCAGGGACTGCTGTATCTTCACTTTATGGGAGCATGTTTATCGTTCCTAACGACCTACTGGTACTCCGGCATCTGGACCTTCCTCATCTTCTTAATCGGTGTATACTACTGTCCGACATTTACACGCACAGGAGGCTTCATCGGAAAACACAGCATTTAGTAAGTAATGAAGCTTTAAGATACATCAACAGTAAGTAATTAGTCTTTAGAAACAAGATTTAAGTTATACAGCCATCATACCTTTCATTTTACTTTTAGATGTTAAGAGCTGGTAGCAGGTTAACATATCTACATTGTAAAAGAGTTAATTTTCAAAGGACTATTCAGTAGAGAAAAACTTTGGATGTTTGAAAATGCATTAGTTTGTACACATTGCTCATCCGTCATCAACATAATATGGCTTTCATGCAATTTTTGGAATTGATGTTAGAGTTTTTTGTTGTAGTTTTTTTTGTAATTTGTAAGTGAAAACTTATGAATCATTTATTAATATGTGTTTCCATTCTTAAGTCCACAATTATTGTTAGGCCCCAAGAAATTTATGACCAGTGAAACACACAAATAAAAAAAAGAAGAAAATACAAAAACATCAGTACTGATTTTCTTATTTCCTCATCACTAATACAGTATGAACTCTCAGTGTGTAACTGTATTAATTTTTCTGTTTCTTGTCTCTGTAGCAAGTTTCACTTCTGCATTGTCTACGGCATACTGTCGCTGATCAACATGGGTGTGTCGCTGTACTTTGCAGCACAGGAATGGATCAAGATCACAGTAAGTAACAATGTTTTATGTGCTACACCAGCTGTTTCACGACCAATTATAAAGTAAACCCATGCTTAATTGAATGAAGAGAGTTGACTATGTGGTTCATTAAAAATCAGAAAAAATCCTAGCTGTAATTTTAATATCTTAGTTCTTTTAGTATATACAAAGATATCCTGTATATGCAAAATATTGTTGATGATCTTAATTGCCTGTTTTGTATATGACAGTATCTTATCAAAGTTGTGGGAAAAAGTTCATAAATTATTGTTAACATACATGAAAAAGTAATGAAATGTTGATCTGCTGAAAGTTTTGCAACCCTGTAAAAGAGATTAACAAAACAGAGCAAAAATGATGTCTTGGAGGTGCTAAAGAAAAAATAAAGGATCGTCTAAAAGAGAAGAATTATTGCCATTCCTAGAACTATTGGTAACCAGCTTCATTGTATGGTCCATTTGAACATGCATCTTTAAGGTGAGGAAGAAAGAGGGAAATCTCAAGTTTTTATAGGTCAAATGCTGTTTAGAACAATTTCAATAAAATGGTTTTAAACAGGGACAATCACATGAGGATTATGTTGGTTATTCAAAGATGATCAAAGGACAACCCATAACTATATTTGTTTCTTCAGGAAATCAGTCAGAATGCAGGTTAATTTGTATTTCCTTGTGTTATCCTTGTGCATATGTTTTAGTGACATTGCCACAGGTGTAAAAACATGGTCTTTTGGCTTGACACCAGGTGTTACTTTTATTTCTCTCTATTGCAGAACCACAGCTGTAAGGCCAAAAAAATAAAAAGGTATGGTTCTCAGGCACTTTTTTTCAGAAATCACTGCGGGCGGGAGGTATTTTATTTTTTACCTATTTTGTATATTTCGATAAAAATGCCATATGATCAGGGAAAAGCGTGAAAATAACAGTTTTTTTTTGCACAACAGATAAAAGCACTACATAGCAAAGGAAATCTTGTCAAAATTAAATTAAATAAAAGTTGAAAATCAAAATAAAAATGTTTGATGTGGGGGGTAAAAATTTACGTGGGCAGTACCTGAGAACCAAACTTTTTATTTTTTTTTTGGCCCAAGTATTATGGCTTGTAGTTGGTACATGTATTTCTCTCATTACAAAAACCCAGCGGTAAGTCATATGGGTTGACACTAGATGGTACATGTATTTCTCTCTATTACAGAACCATGGCTGTAAGGACTGGATGTTCGTGGACGACTGCTCCCACCAGGTCGTCTTCTCGGGGGTGTTTTTCTGTCTGCAGGCTCTCTGTCTTTTCATCTCTAGTATCATTGCCTGGGTGTTACTGTGGAACATGAAAATTGAGGTAAGGATGCTTTCATCAGTGATATATAAACACCAGACAATACTCTGTCTGTCTGTGTGGAAAATACAGAGACAACCAATATATGCATGTAGGAAAAAACTATCGACAAAGCCTGACTTGACAGAAATAAAAAAAATTAGAATAAAAGGAAACCTTAATTTATATACAACAACCTGACACCCCTGCCCAGACCTTCATTATCAAACTTACATTTTTGTACATCAATGTCATATTTCAGTAACAGGGGTGAGTTCTCAATTAATGCTGGCCCTTATATCTATGAATGGAGTGGTTTTCCCATCAAGAAAGAAATAGCTGCATGTAACCATGGGATAGAATCCTTCAAAATATATAATGGTGATCCAGATTACCTCGAAAATCTGACCATAAAATTTTAATCAAAATCTGTTCATAAACCTTTGCTGAATTGCTGAAGGATTAAACCAACAAATTAAAGGAAAACATAATATTTTCCTGATTGAGATACCTAAAAGCAAAATGAACCAGAAATCTGTTAAGATTGTATATTTGGTCAACAGAGACAATAAGTATTATTGATTATGGAACATAGGAATGCTAAAAAATTCTGCCTAGTCATTGGCCAATATGTGGTCCTTATTTTCTGTAGGTAGATGGGAAGACCAGTGCTTGATTTTGTGATAATTAAATATTTTTTTCTGAAATAGAGACAACATTGATGAAGTATCATTCCCACCCCACCCCTATCATTTCTGGGACAACACTGAGTGACACCTGATTGATTGTTCCTCTTTCAGTACGGTGACTACATTGAGCGACACCTGGTGCAGTCTCGTGACATCGAGGATGTGATGAAAGCGGCTAAACATGGGCGCATGAAGGAGAAACGAGTGGCTGCATTTGAACTGGCCACACTGGCGGCTACAGGGGATGATAACAAGTTCAGGATTGTAGCCGAGGGCGGGTAAGAAACTGTTCCATGTTTTGTTTTTTTTTTGCCTAAAAAAAAGAATAACAGAAAATTTCATTGTAAAGAATTAACATGCTGGTTTATACAACTTGCATCACAAAGTAGACACATTCAAAGTTGTCATACTATTTGACAGACAACACACATTATCACACATTATCATTTTTCATCTGTCAAGATATATATAAGTATTTAAAAAAAATCAATCTATCATATGCCGCCATACTTGTTTTGGTAATATGTTCCACTGGATATGTCTAGTATGGCACTTGGAAATAATTATTAAAATGTTGAATGTTGCTTTCAATCGAGTGATCTGGTCTCATTCATGTAACAATATTAATACAATATCTGATTTGTAGGGTGATGTATTGGTGCAACGTGTATCCTTACAGTCCTACTTTAATGTTATCATTTTTATTTTCCTCCAGGCTGGATGTGTTGCTGAGAATGACACTGTCCAGTGACGAAGCAACACAAGAGCACGCTGTAGAAGCGCTAGCTGAGCTGCTGACAGTTCCATCTATACAGGTAACAGTCAACATACTAATTAAGCAGCCTGATAAACCCAAATTATCTGATGCATACACTCCTAGTTTAAATGTCTAATTAAAGAGCTCAAAAACCAGATTTTAGTCAAGTTACTTCTACATCTAAAGGTAATAGAATAATTAATAACCGTTAAAGGGAAGAAAATCAGGGTTTAACAAAAAATAGTAGTTAACTGAAGTTCTCATATTGGTGTTATATTGCTTTATCTAAATTAATGGATCTATAGCATTAAAGTGGCAAGCCATCTAGCAATCTCACTTCTACTTTTTTGTCTCAATCACATTTTCCTGGTATTTCTTTTTTTTTTTAAAATACCAACTTTTCAATTTTTAATGTTCTTCTTCATGACATGCAGTTTATTTAATGTTGAGAATTTCTCTGATAGTGTATTTATGCTATTGTTGGTAAATATTGCTGGAGCACCAAACACTTGTATAATACAGAGCAAGAGTTCCTACTCACTCAAGGCATTGTATCTTAAAATTGTTTGAACATGTTTTCATCGTATCACTTTTTTATCATATTTATATATCAAGATTGAGCATTAGCAATATTGTTTTGTGTAGTTTCAATCCTAATTTTCCTTCTGTTTTCCTACCTAAGTCCTACTCTATCATATATTCCTATTCCTGCATTTGTCATAGTTTTTCTGTGTGTACTAGGCAGTCTGAAGTAGTGATGATTATGCTCATCAACATTTTATCCAGATGTTCATGCTATTTAATATGACTTGGGCGTTACTTGCAGGATGAGTTTGTGGCGATGGGTGGTATGAGGACCCTGACAGCCGTCCTCCACTCCCGCAGCCAGCGGCTCATGTACGAGGCAGCAATGGCCATCTCCTACATTGTATCAGACTCGGAAGAAAACAAGGGACCAGTGGTGGCACATCACGGGTGAGAATTTTAATCATATATACAGTAAAACCTGAAAATTATGACCGCCAACAGGACCTTGTTAAAGAGGTTGCATTTTTTCGAGATGGTCATCTGAGTGAGATCTAATAAAGAGCAAATAAAGTATTTGACAATGAACAAGTGGTTGTAATTTTGAGGTGGTTGCTTAACTGAAGTGGTCATAAGGGGAGGTATTACTATACATTTTAAACCTCATTGGTCTGATTACGTAGGGCCACACTCTTTGTGGTAATAAAAAACCGGTAATATTTGAAAAAATAACAATGCATTTGACCAAGCAAAATTATTGTGTTCATGTATGAATGTGAAATATATTTTTAAAGATGTAAGATTATAAATAATGTACCAGAATGAACGGTCACTTAATTAACAGCAAAATCATTGGAAATCATATAAATACGTATAAAATCATTTAAGAAGCTCAGATATTGTTGTTTATGTTGTCACTCAAACATGTGGATAATGAACATATTGAGAGAATAAACATGCTCAAATTTATTCAAATAATTTAATAGTAAATATGTGAATAGTATATATGTACTTAATCTTACTGTGAATATATAATTTGTCAGACTGGTCTGTCTTTATTCACTAGCAAATCAAGGCAAAATTCTTAGGCATGTGTATTATAAGTAGGATATAATTTTAGACCATGATATTTGGGAACAAATTTTGCCAACTTGTACACAGAACTTTACAGTAATTGTTTTGATATTCGGTAACAAATTTTCTGACTTGTACACAGAACTTTACAGTAATTGTTTTAATATTGGGTAACAAATTTTCTGACTTGTACACAGAACTTTACATTAATTGTTTTGATATTGGGTAACAAATTTTCTGACTTGTACACAGAACTTTACAGTAATTGTTTTACCATTTTGATAATAAACATATATTGTATGTAGGCTGGATGATCTGATTCACGCAGCTGAGCACGGCACAATCTCCGTACAGCGTGTGATTGCTGGAGTCTTCTTGGAGCTTGCATTCAACTCTGACATCCGTGCACAGATGACATTCAGGAACAAACCAGGTAAATCCAACAGAAATAAAGAGAACTATAATATAATAAGGCAGGAATGAGGTAGTTTACCAATGTATATTTTTGTAAGTGAGGGGGGTCTTTTTTAGTGTTATTATAGAACAAAATGTCAGCCTTCTAGCATATTTTAGTATGTTTAATTGCTGTCGTAAGATTATTAACTAAAATGTCTCGTATTGATATTGATAATAATTTGTGTAAGTAGGCTTTCTTTTAATATGTGTCCTGACCCATACTTGCCATTCTGATTCTGCTTTCAACTTATGCAACACGTTTCTTTAATACTGTAAATTGTGCATCTTTTAGTTATCCTTAATCTTATAAACACCAAAAGTGCATCAGACTTGAATGGCACTCAGTAAACACTTACCTCTGCCAAGACAAAGCAATCATACTGGATTTGTCTCTTTAGTGTCTTCACAAAAATTAAATCAGATCTTTCCAAGCCCATGTTTACTCTTTTTGGTGGAAATCTGTGCAGGAGTGTCTGCTAATCCTGCTGACTGACAAACAAACCAACAATCAGACATTGACGAATACATAACCTTCTTGGTGGAGGTAATAAAAGACAGCAATGGTTGATTCAACCATAAGTACATGAACCTAAAAATTTGCATGTTAATAAATCATGCAGCAGGTGTAAAGAGCTGCTGAATTCCTGAACCCCTGTATTCAAGAATGCCAGGCAATAGTTCAAAGGCATGGAGGTAGGTGGCAGTGTAGATACTGTCTCATTGCCTTACATCAAACACAGTAACCATGACCAAGGCCATTACATTCTAAAGTGAATCTTACCATATTTGAAAATATTTTTGTATGGTCCAAAAAAGCGTTATTCCCTTCTAAACTCTGCCAATACATGTCCCCTGGCCATCAAACTCTCACCTGGATGCTGACCCTGTAGTACTGTCATGCTTGGTCCCTGTATGCTTATCAAACCCTGACTGGTTTATTTCTCCAAGTTTATCAAAACTGCCCATGGGGGCTGCCATTTTGCGTACACACTGAAACATGGATGTCACAAGTCACAAGTTAAAATTGTAGGTAATCTAGTTGTTGAAATACAAAACAAAAGACTGCCTCTTTATCATTCATGAAATTTAGTATTCTTTCATTGTATGAGGAAATCAAAACCTGTGCATATATTTGTTACTTCTCTTTTTAGCCAAGGCTTTGATATCCCTGTGCAAGTCCTCCGACCCTGACACGCAGAGATTCGCACTGCAAACACTGGAACTGTTGGCCATCGAGAGCTCTGAGATGATCTGTGCTCAGGTGAGACTTTTTGTAAAAAGGATTAAAAGAAAATGGTGTCTCCAAATGATATGCAAATATAATTTGAGGCATTAGGATTATCATATCATGCAGATGAATTATACCTCCCCATTCATTATTGAAAAAGCTGAGTATTGTATGCTCATGTTTTTATGCCCCCGCCACAAAGTGGCCGGGGCATATAATTTTACCCATGTCCGTCATTCTGTCCTTCCGTCATTCCGAAATGAAACAGTTGTACGGACTTTTTTTCGCAATGCCTGCAGATATTGGCCTGATTTTTGGTGTGTGGGCAGATATAGAACAGTTACAGATCGAGTTCGTGTTTCGTCCCGGTTGACCTACTTTTGACCGTTTTACGGCTCCTAAACTTAGAAAATTTCATGAAAAATAGAAATATTCATGACAGATACACATGTACGGACTTTTTTTTCGCAATGCCTGCAGATATTGGCCTGATTTTTGGTGTGTGAGCAGATATAGACCAGTTACAGATCGAGTTCGCATTTCGTCTTGGTTGATCTACTTTTGACTGTTTTACGGCTCCTGAACATAGAAAATTTCATGAAAAATATGAAATTTCATGACAAATACACATGTACGTTTTTTTTTTTCTCAGTGCCTGCAGATATTGGCCTGATTTTTGGTGTGTGGACAGATATAGACCAGTTACAGATCGAGTTCGCTTTCGTCCCGGTTGACTTACTTTTGACCGTTTTACGGCTCCTGAACATAGAAAATTTCATGAAAAATATAAAATTTCATGACAAATACACATGTAGACGTTTTTTCTCAATGCCTGCAGATATTGGCCTGAATTTTGGTGTGTCGGCAGATATTGACCAGTTACAGATGGAGTACACGTTTTGTCCCAGTTGACCTATTTTTGACCGTTTGACGGTGCTCTAACATAGAAAATTTCATAAAAAAGGTGCACATGTATGGACTTTTTTTCGCAATGCCTGCAGATATGGGCCTGATTTTTGGTGTGTAGGCAGATAATGACCAGTTACAGATCGAGTTCTTGTTTTGTCTCAGTTGACCTACTTTTGACCATTTGACTGCTCCTGAACATAGAAAGTTTCATGAAAAATATAAATTTTCATAACAAATGCATATGTACTGACTTTTTTTCCTCAATGCCTGCAGATACCACCCTGATTTTTTTTGTGTGGGCAGATAATGACAGTTACAGATCAATTTGCGTTTCATCCTGGTTGACTCACTTTTGATTGTTTTACGGATCCTAAACATAGAAAATTTCATGAAAAACAGAAATTTTTATGGAAAATGCACATGTATGGACTTTTTTTCACAGTGCCTGCATATACTGGCATGATTTTTGGTGTGTTGCTTGATAATGACCTGTTACAAATCGAGTTTGCATTTTGCCCTTGTTGACCTACTTTTGACCATACGACACCTCCTGAACTTAAAAAATTTTCCAAATTTTACAAATGTTTCTAATTTGCCCAAGGCGGGGGCATTCGTGTTGTTCCGACACATCTAGTTTTTTAATATTTCCAATTTGAATACAATTTTTTTCATGTTGTACCTTTAAAAATGAATTTTATTTAAATCATGTTTTCACCCAGGTTCATTCATGAATAGAGATGTATTCTTCCCAGTATCACCTAGATAATCTGCAATAATTAATACCTCCTGATTTATTCACCTGCTGCACGGACAAATTTCTCATTCACTTGCTTTTAATTGAGAACATAACTGGATAGTTGTCTGTATTACATGAGTGTATATAATGCTACTGTGTTTTACAAAATGCCACCATCATGTGATCTTACCAGGACAATGACATAATGTACCTACTTATACCTGATATTACTTTGATACCTTGGAATATACATAAATCTTTTGTTTAAATAAGAAGATGTCCATGATTTAAGAAACATTATATGTTTTTATCTTTCAAACCTGTATTTGCCATTTTGTAACCTGAAGGGTCTGAATTTACATTCATTTACCTGTAGTTCCTAATTATGCACCTGTTCTTCCTACCTGTGTTTTAACCTGTATAACCAGAAGGTTCAGGAGATACCAGCACAGTCATCTATATTACCCTGGTTACAACATCTGAAGCCCAGTTTATCTGGATACTGTAATCTTTACATGTTACATAGGTATACCAGGTTTCACCTGTATTGCCAGAGTTTGCGTATATTACCTTAGTTAACCTGTATTGTTCCAGTTAACCTATGTTATCAGAGTTTCGCCTGTGTTGCCAGAGTTTACCTATATTACCTTAGTTTACCTGTATTATCTGAGATTTAACTGTGTTACTTTCAGGAGGAGCTGTTAGAACTGCTGCTGGAGCTGCCCATGAGGACTGTTGATGACAAGCTGTTCCTGCTGGCAGCCAAGATCCTGCTGTACTACGCTGAGAACAGAGATGTGAGTAATCATCATTACCTCAGATATATCACCTCTCTGTGACTTTCCAAATATCCTATGGATTTTCATGAAACTCATTATACATATTTACCAATAGAGTTTCTCACCTGAATTACCTTCATCAGAATTCACGCACATTTAATGAGGTCAGAGGTCACCAGATACATGATGGGCGTATTATGTACGTTTGCGGGGCTCTTGTTTAAGACGGCATCCCTGGCAGAATCCCTACAATAAAAATCAACCCAGATGGCATTTAAATTTGATATTAGATCCATGAAATCAACCCAAAAGTCATTTGAAATTATTATTAAATTCATAATTAGAAATTTTTGTAAACCTGGTGTAGTGCTCGTACTGATGTTATATAAATGTCTAAACTCACATTAATTTTCTTATGAAATTTTAACATTTTTGAAAATTTTGAAATTTTAAATGGTACACAATTTTAAGCCACCAGTAATAGGAATCTTATATCAACCCACATGACAATATCAAAACATTTTTATTCTTTTTCCTGTACCACGTTTCTTTGGTTTTTAAAAATTTAATATAAATTTGTTTGATAGAATCAAAATTTAAAGGTTCAGTTTAAAGTTAGAAACATTAAAATACTGATACTTTTACAAATATTTGATCATGAGAGGTTTCTGCATCTTTCAGTGTAGTCCATAAAACTACACAGTAGTGCACAGTCAACATGACAGCTTGGATTTTATACAAATATTCTCATAATCAATTTCAGCTGAGCACCATTACCCACGGGTCTCTTTTCATTATTTACTACTTTAATAATTTTGTCTTAAATTTTTATTCATGAATTCATAATTATATTAAAAAATGATAACTGGATACTGTATTCTGACTGAAGGGCCTAAGTTTACAGAGATATACAACTCTTCACATTTCACTGATGAATGCTGGCTTGATTGTTCAAAATCAAAAGACAAATGTTGGGGAAAAAATAATGAACAGGTTAGATACCCTCAAAATTGAAAATAAATTGCTGGAGCTTTAGAACAATTTAATTATTCTTTTTCCTTAATCAAATGATGTTGTCTTAGAAAAATTAGAGGTGTGTCAGATTGCATGTAAATACAGGGTTTAAATAAAATTGCTGAGACCATTATTGTACATGCAAATTCACTTCTTCATTTTCTGACCAGTGGTTTAGTACAGCGTTCTATTAACTGATTTGACTTCATTATAGACATGTGAGAATCTGTTGTACCATCCTAACGTCCGAGAATCTCTGACCAACTACGCTCGTACCAAGGACCCAATGCTTCAGAAGGTCATCATCAAGGTCATATTTTGTGGAATGGAGGATAAATTGCTGAGGTATGTTAATGATTAAATTTAAGAAAATAATTTAAAAAAGTACAAAATAATAGATACAAAGGGATGAATACAAAATAGGTCAGTGCAAAAGAACCAACACCAAAGCATCAGTATAAAAGAATGAATACATAAGATTGAATGCATAAGCGTTGGTAATTAAGAATGAACACAAAAGAAATAGTACAAAAGAATTAGTATAAAAGGATAAATACACAAGATTGAATACAAAAGTATTAATATAAAGAAGAATGTATTTAGAATAATTTATTCAAAGAATTACTTGAAAAGCAATATAAAAAAAAAAGAATTATTTAGAATATAATGGGGGGGGGGGGTAAGGGTATTACAGTTTGATCTGTGCGTTTGTCAGTGTGGACCTGTAACCCAAAACATACAGCACATAATCTCTTGAAAATTTCTTCTGGAAAATTCCAGTCCTCAAAGATGGTCCTGTATCCTTGGCTTTAAAAAAACAAAATTAAATTGTAGTTCACCCTTTAATCCCCAGGTAGCAGCAGAGTGAGGGTGTGCAGTCTATGACTGTCTATATATATTCATGTTTTGTCTTTCTAACACAGGCACAAGACTGAAGAGTTAAACCTGGCATCCATTTTGAAGTACATCCGTGACCATGCAGCAGATCGTGAAGCCTGGGATATGGCAGATCAAGGTTTGTAGATGCATAAGCATATTCATTTATATTACTCTATCTATCTATCTATCTGTAAAACAGCTAAAGGTGCATTACATGGTACAGATTTTTAAAACGTGACAGAATATGACATTAATTAAATCAATGGACAAATTATAATCAAAACAAGTAAGTACAAGCAAATATGTTTTCAGTTTTGATTTGCAAGTCTCTGTTAAACAGATCTATTATTAACTTTTTTCCATACCTATTCTAACAGTATAAGTACATGTATGATTTATAAATCATTTTCCTACAAAAAAAACATCTTCATGGAAAATTTATCATATTAGGCAAAAAAAGTATGGTTCTCAGGCACTGCTCACATCAGTTTTAACCTCCTACATCAAAAATTTTCAAGTAGATTTTCTTCTTTCATGAAGATAAATTAATACAATTTGAATAAGATTTCTTTTTTTTTAAGTGCCTTACCTGTTTAGCAAAAAAATTATGTTATTATCATATTTTTCCCTGATCATATGATATTTTTATCAAAACATACAAAAAAAGGTAAAAAACTGATTTCTGAAAAAAAACTGCCTGAGAACCATCCTTTTTTGGCCTTATCAATATTTGTTTATTTTTGATGCCACAATACTAATAACACATATTTTACTATAAGCTATGATGCAGAGATGTTTTATTAATGTTGATGCTTTTCATTACAGCCCTTCAAGAAATGAACTCAGAGGAGAGTCTTAACAGCCTTCCCACGCTATCCACTGCAGAAAAATTAAACCGCATGGACGACCAGGCCAAAGCAAACATGCTCAAGAGAGGCTACGGTGGATCAAAGATTTCGCTGGGATCTCGAACATCCCTGCAGTCTGGCAACACTGAGTCGTCTGGTGATATCAAAAAGCCATTTGATTAAATTGATGATATCACAAAATTGGCACTTCCTAACTTACTGTATTGATTATCTCATGATATCATCTGTCTGTTATGATTTATGATGTAGGATATTGTTTGTTAGTGTTCTTTTTACTGAAGGTTTCAGTGAACAACCTATCTGTTGAATATTAAGTTTTATTGTGTCATTATCATGATATTTTATTTATTTTTACTTTCTCATATTATTTAACACCACATTCCAGAGTTATCACTGTCTAAAATAACTGTTTTATCATCCAAAGTTAATACTGTCCAGTTCCACCATCTTCCATATCCAAAATAACCATAATTTTATTTAAAAAAGTAATTATTCTTATTTTGTTAATCATAGGCTTGTTTTTAGAAAATAATTGGTGTTTGGTTCAGAGTAATAATCTTTAATATTACATTTTAATTTAAACTTCCCATTGCACAAAACCAATATTGAGATGCTCTGATCAGTTGATTATTACATTCAGTTAAAAACCAGCTGAACAGCTTGAATAACAGTCATTAACAAGAAACTACTAAAAATCCTATTTATATATTTATGGTGCATTTTATGCCACCATTATTGACAGCTGTTAGTGGCCTTTGGACATTTAATTTATTATAGTGAACACTGGACATAGGGGTTCAAAACCAGCTGTAAAAGCCAGCATAACTGACACAATTTAGAATCATAGTTATGCGGGTAATGAGCAGCTGGAAAGGTCCAATATATGGTTTATAAATATATATGTATTTATAGTGGTGTGCTTATTAATTAATTGAATATGTCAATGATTGGTCATTTTCGTTTTCTTTGATAATTGATTAAATTGGTTACATTTTTGCATAATCGGTCACAAAGATTATGCATCCACATACAAAAAACTTGTATTATCCAGAAAAATAATTTAATCTTGTCAGAGCTATAAGATGGACGGGACACAAAGTAATGAAAAACATTAAAACAGAACCTTGTGCAGCAAATAAGTGTACAAGACCTGGTCCTGACCTTGACCTTTCAGCGTCATGTACAAGATGTTCACTCTACTGGGTCAATATTTAAGGATTAATTCCATACAGCATATTTCCGGGTAATGGATAAGTTACATAAAATAATTGATTAATAATGGATCAATGGTCGTTTTTCTTCTTTCAATCATTAAACATGATTTAACAACCAATTCCTACCATATATATATATATCGCTTTAGGTTCTGAAAACAATTTATTTCCACAACATGGGTCTGCTGATAACTTAAAAACACTCGGGCCTCAAAATGTTCTTTCTTTTGTGATTTCCGTTTGTTATTCTTGTACAACAACGTAGGGCAATAGCTGTTCTCAGATTGCTTCACTGAACAACATTGTGAAGATTAAAAATTTATTAACTTTAGTTAACACACAAAAATAGCATAGCATGAAAAATATAAGATGTTTATATATTTCCTACCATGAAGGTATTATATATGGTACATGCTATATGCTGAATCGGATGTAAAATATAACAGTTAAGACATACTAATATTATTTAAAAACATCAAGATAACTGCATGTGACTGGTTATGGTATCTCTATACGCTGTCATCTGTGAAGGCTGAGAAGTTTGTACTGTGATATGTTTTTATTGATTTTATATGATTATATACACATATATAGTTTTAAAATGTGGTCCATACTGCTGAGACAAGACAACCACGTGTTGTTTGTTATTTGTGAAGTATTATTTTATATTGTGTGCTGTTGGTATAGACATATTGATATGCTGACATATATTGTTACAGTGTGACGCGTCTGTCCCACGTGCCACCTTAGAGTGTAGTCACGTGGTCTGATGTCTCTTATGTTCATTACATGTAAATTATGTGCATTTTTAATTTCTCCACACATACATACAACAAAACAAACAAAAACACACATGGAAGTATGTAATGGAGTTCTAGTATACACCAGCACTATTATTAAATACTTGCAAACATTATACTTTGAGAATTTAAGACGAGTTATGTTCATTGCTGGCAGTGAACTGTCCGTCTTGTTTTATGACAAATAAACAGCTTTTGTCGTGCATATTCATTTGAGTATTTAGACATTATTTGGCTTTCTGTATGACGAGTGTTTGACAAGAGACCGAGTATTCAGACCAAAGGTTATGCATATAGGGGCCCCGCACCTTGTCCCGCCCCCTTCTGATATCATGGATATCTTCTCAGGCTGTGTGTTCTTGAGAGAGAGAGAGAGAGAGAGAGAGAGAGAGAGAGAGAGAGAGAGAGAGAGATAATAGACCTGTTAGCAGGAATGACTTTACATTCTCAAAAATGCTTCTCATGTATATTCATAGCAGGTTTAATTTGCGAATAATGATTAATCAAGTTGGAACACACCAAATATCCCAGCGGTAATGCTTGTATTATCATCTCAATTAAACCGTGTCTGAACAAGTTTTAATGCTAATTAAAGCATGTGATATTTAAACATGAGAACCGTTTACATGAACACCCTACGTGGGCTTTTTTTCTCTCGTTTTAATATAACTCTAACTATATACACACACGCGTTCTCAAATTTATTTTTAACCATTTGTTAACCCTAAAAGAACCCTTCCCCTAATAACGTCTACTAGAAGTTCCACTTATGACAAGAGTTACGATCCGCTGATATTGACACTTTCGTCTGATATTGCAGTACATTCGCGGCGATCCAGGGAAACCAACTAGCCCTCTTGATCATTGTATAAAAGAATGAATTAAATAATACTCAATCAGAACGATATATTTAGTGTATTCGCACCATATTACATAAGCACGGTGCTTGAATACCAAATTCACCTACTGCTAAAATAAACAAGTCGCAAATGCCGTTCGACGAACTGTGCTAGTATTTGCTGAGAGATAGAGCAAATAGCAGGAAACTTTGCCCAAAGTATTCCTCACAGCCGGTGCTATAAAAGAGGTTTTCCCGTGCTTTCAATATAATCCGTGAATTTAATGTAAAAAAATCCGTTTCCTCTCGTCGAACTTGACACACAGAGGCCCACTTCTGTTTGAAGAATTTTTTTGTTGAGAGTTTATTGGCATTAACTGTGGCCGCGGGATTGGTGCAGAACCCGAAAACAGGTCCCCAGTCAGAAACTCGTAGTAACTGCGTGTCCAGTTTCATTGATAAATTTTTAAGACAAGAAAGATTACCTGCCGAAATGTTGAGTCTAGTAATAATTTTTTCTTAGTAAGGGCACGATATTTAAACAGATATTCACAGATGATCTGTTGTTTTATGAGTTGACTCATCATATTTTCACAGTTGATGTCAGTATTTGCGCACCTTGATATATCTAGGGGGTGCCGCACATAAATCCCGTGTCGTATAACGAACCGAAAACTTTATTTTACGAAATAAAAACGGACATGGAAAGCGAAAGTTTAAATTATTTTATGGTGTTGGGATGATTAAGATGCAATAACGACATGAAAAAGAACTATAAGTGCATGAAAAAAGAAGCCGGCGAACAAAAACATATAAAAAAAGCGAGGGAAACCGAAATAGGCGTATGAAAAGCGCATGATTAACGAACCAACAGCGACACGGGATAACTGAAAGCGAGCCAATAGCGACAAGGGTGAACGAAAAGCGAACAAATATGGACGGAATACCGCCAGAAAAGCGGTGCTTGGTTAATACTTCGGTCTATGCGATATTTATTCGCTTTCTGTTCGGTTTTTAATCAAAGACAATAACGAACCAATACCGATACGGGGGAATGAAAAGTAGTGTTGGGCCGATCATCGAGTCATATCGAAAGTCAGTCGCTTTGCTGCCACTTTCAAGCGCTCGATTACCAAAGGCAACGAACGGTTACGGGGGCTTCTTGCCTGCCTATCTCAAATATTAAAAAAATAATAAAGACGCTAGGAAAATGTGAGATAAGTAATTCTTTTAAGGAAATGACCTAGAAAAGCGACAATTCAACCGAAATCTATAATGATTGCATACAAACGCCTATGATCAAAACAAGCATAGAACAGACTTTTTAAATTGTATTTCTTTTTAACTGTCTTTGTAAATTTATTTATTTTTTTTTATTATGATCAAGCTGATAACTGGCACTGAAAATCAAATAAAAGTGAGCTAGTTTTTCACACCAAAAACAAATAGAAATAATTACCCCGGCCTTTAACGTTATACAAATCGATCATAATTAAGTTATTACATTTTAGCTTTCAATTACTTTTTTTTAACATTTACACACAAAAAAATATACGGGGTTGTAATTTTTCTGGCAGTCCTGTGAAACCAGTGTACATGTCGGCAGCCGTATACGGCTATAAATTGAAAGTCCTAGCTGGTGGCGAAGTTAAAATAATACGTGGTAGTATGAGGGGTCAGCAATAAAGTAGATTACCCGGTTTGTGGTTAATTCTTGATTATTATATTTTATTAAAATGATACTTTGTATAGCATGTCTTAGAAAATGAAAAGGAAAGCGACAGAAAAACGGATATAAGCTATTGATCCGCTTTTCATTCGCTTTCCCGGTGTGATAGGTGCTTTAGACGTTGCAGCCATTGACCTTATGACTTACGCGTTAGTCAATTATTTCTATCGGCTATAACAACTGTGCGGCACGGTATATATATATAAATGTGTGTGTGTGTGTTCGTGATGCAATTTGTATTGGGTATTTTTTTTGGTCAATTTTAAAAAAGCAGGTTCTTTATAATTGTACCTACATTTCGAGCGGATCAAATGACGCGATTCAAGATTTCTGTAGTTGTATTTAAGTTTCTTATATACCGCCACAAACACCGCCGGCGTCACATCAGGGGCGGATCCAGGATTTTAAGAAGGGAGGCTAAAAAATAAGACTGAAAGAAAAAAGTCAGACAAGGGTCCAGTCCGTTAAAATTTGTTTCATTCCCCCAGAAAATGGTTGCAGCGGCTTCGAAGGGGGGGGGGGGGGGGACCACCTATGCACAATTCACTTTCTCCCATTCCACTAAATCAGCTGTACAACAGCCCCAATCCAGCATTCAGAGAATATTGGGGCTTCAGAAATATAATTACATTATCTCTTTGTGTAATATATTTGCTCCATATAAAGACTACCATTCAACGATAATTCATAATATATAATTTGACATAATAATATGAGCTATTACGTTATATACTCACCAACAGCTGTATATTTATATATTTTGTAAAGCCCCATAATATTGAAAGCAACACAAAGTGATACGGGGCCTCTCTTGAAACAAGACCATTGTCATTGCCATTTAAGTAAACAAAGGTTATCTAGATCAGCTTGTGTCATATTATACTATACTGCAAATAAAATATATGCATGAATATATGAGCACACTTTATGAATATTCATGGCATACTATGCAGGAATATTTTGCATATTAAAGAAGTTTAATTACAGATTCGTCATCGTTTGTCAGCAGTATATATCAGGTTAATCGCCGTCTAGAGTATTAATTAAATCTTCTTGTAATGAGAACATTAAATTGACACAAAGACCTTGTTTTGAATGCTAAATTTAACACGAACATGACTATGAATGCATGGAGATGTCCTAAATTTTAGTTTTGGGCAGTTCAATATAAGCGAAAGCACATACTTATAGAGCGAGGGTACTTAATTAATTAATTATTTTAATACGGGTTATTATAAATTGGACGATTTGTACTTCAAATATAAAGGTCAATGGTCCAAGGCGCTCAGCTGAATCGAACACACTACCAACTGCCAAAGCGTATATATTACATTTGCCCGATTTAGAGTTTGCAAAAACCTGTCTGCACATTAGATTTGAACATCCAAGTCTAAAATGTCACTTGCCATGTATCACATGGATTGCTTGAGTCTTTCAGTCTTCCATTCACTTTGCAGAACTGCATACAATTAACAAGTAGAATATATCATTTTGACTCACAGATAAAAGGTCATCGTAAGTGGCGCCACCTGTATTGTACATACCAAACACAAGTCGCATGTTCAATACTTGGTAACGGACAATACAAATATATATATATATATATATATATATATATATATATATATATATATATATATATATATATATATGTATATATATATATATATATATATATATATATATATATATATATATATATAGCGTATAAGCAAACGCATAAATCAAGTAAAATGAATAAACGGAATTCCATTAAGCTGCCATTTTGAAAATAATTCACCTAAGTTGGTACTCATACAGTTCTATTTAAACTGCAAAAGTGTTTATAGATCCTTAATTGAGTCGGAAGAAGTGGAAAGATCAGTTTGATGTGGAAAGTAAAAAGTCAACATACGTGACGCCACCTACAACATGCACCTATATATATGTACCAGTCACCACATACACTGCGCAGACTCGGACTCAGAAGAGTACGACTCTGCTGTTTAGGGAATTGTTGGAGCCAAAATCTGACACCCACAATGCACCAAGAGTTCTAAATACACCAGCGGCGTAGGTATAAATGTAGTGAAGTGGACATTGTAGTCCGTTCATGTGTGTTGGCTAAGAATTATTTCAAGGCAAATTGAATAACATGGGTGTTTTGTGTCAATGAATTTACGGAATAAATTATATTTTGTAAGCATGCGCATGTGGAATGTAAACAGAAAAAGTTTCCTTGAAATGTAACAATTTTTTATTATAAAGTTTGACAGTTAAGACAAGTAGTCCTGGTCGTCACACAATTCCCAAACGGAAAGATTTCTTTCAAGTAGAAACGACCTCTGGCGGAAGGGTGTACAAGTCACAGAACGAATTAATATGCATGCCCATGAAAATCAACTCACTTTACTGAACATTCACATGAGGCATTAAAATACATACACAGATACTCTCGTGGGGAACTTTGACTGTATCCCCTACAGACTCACCACCTTCATCGCTTCTCCTTTCTGGTGAACTGAGTATTGATTTAACCAGCCAAATATGCATGAACGAACGCATATGAATTAGCTGTGAAGAAATAAAATATAAACAAGATGGTTCAATATATATATATATATATATATATATATATATATAATCAAAGTAATACACATAGAATTTCAATACATCATAGTAAAAGTGCTCGACCATGCAGGGGAGCATTAATAATGTATCATATAAACAGTTAGTTTTACTTCATGTACTACAGAACTGTTTCATGAGTACAGCTGACTAACCGGAATACCTAGGAATACCTGAAGAGTGAGCCGGCTAGTCAGCTGTACTCATGAAACAGTTCTGTAGTTCATGAAGTAAAACTAACTGTTTATGATACATTATATATATATATATATATATATATATATATATATATATATATATATATTTGTATGTGTGACACATTTAAAACAAATTAGAATAAAAAAAATATTTAAAAAAATTAAGGTATTATGTACCAGGTTTAGATGTATACTATTACATATTAAACTCAGAAAATAAACCAAAGTCTGTAATCATATTGAGTAATATATTTCTTTTCCAAAAAATAAATATTATTCTCTGAATATCGGGGGGGGGGGGGGGGATTACATTGAACAATTGCTTAAACTTGGGTGGGATATATACCCCCCGCATTGACGCCCTGTAACAAATCGATAACTCAGAACAATATTTCCCAAGATGGAAAATTTTACCAACTATATCATCTATGATTGTGAGGTAGCAAGACAAAAAAAAAAGAGAGACATGCAGTCGTACCTCTTTATTCATTTTCTGGTCAATTATCCCGCCAAATTGTACCTTATTTGTGATTTCAAGCAATATTTTTCCTAATATAGTCCTTTGGCGCATTATTAGCGTCTGTGTCCGTTAGCCAGTGGAAACTAATAATTACTCTTTAATTGCAATTATATTTGATCGGCGCTTCATGTATCTTCGGATGCAATTTCACTTCATCTAGTTTATATATACAATAATAATTTTAACCCACATGCATGCAACATCACCATTTGGTGATACTCCCAACGGGATGGATTTGTTATACATATTTTTTCAACCTACACAGGAATATATTTACCGGTATATATTAATTGTAGAGATCCACAAAATCACCCTGATAACTGTTTGCTCCACTGAAGCAAACACATTATCATCAGATTTGCAGTAAACCATGATAATAGGGTAATTTATGTATTTGCCTCCGCCACGCAGGAGGGTAATCGTTCATCCCCGTTCGTGTGTGTATTTGTGTGTTTGTTAACAAGATAACTCGTGTCTCATGCAATTTTAGGGCATTCGGGAATGAGACAATAAAGAATCGATTGGATTTTGGTGTAGATCCTTCACAAGATCCGGATTCTAGATCGTCATGAAGGAATATTCACTATTGTACATTAATTTATACACGAAAGAACCTTAGAATATGGGCCAAATAAGTGAATATTAACACCCCACAATAGGGCCCTAATGGCTTGCATTCCGTAGAATGTAGATTTCTAATGTTTTAAAAATGAATGAATGAATGAATGAATGGATGGATGGATGGATGGATATATATATATATATATATATATTTATATATATAAATAAATAAATATACGTATATATATATTTATATATTTAAATAAATAAATAAATATATATATACAGTGGAACCCCACAATTACGACCACCCTGGGGACTGAGCAAAGTGGTCGTAATTTGGGGGTGGTCGTATTTGTGAAACTCTTACCGTGGTCGCATATAACACGATGATATTTAATGTGTATCAGAGTACACTATTGCATTTCTTGAATGTGAATTATAACAAAATATTTCACCTAGCGGAGGACCCTTATTTTGAATGTTTTTTTGTGTGTAGCTGAACATATTTATTCATGATGAAAATTAATATACATGTACACATACGTCGTTACTGACGGTTAACAAATAATAACACTAAGGCAATACGATTACAACATATACTGAATGCATATTGAACATAATACGTGGCTGTCATATATTTAGCCTTCCGCTTGAGTATATATTGCGTGCACTTGAGTTTTCCCGACGCTAAACCGCTGAGCCATTTGGTGCTGACTGCGCGTGGTGTTGCCGCCTTGATTAACGCCACTTTATCCTTCAAGGAAAGCTCTTTCAGAGGCATGGTTGCCTAACAGCAAGCAATTTAAATGCAAACTTAACCAGTAGAAAAATAAACTGACAACGATCTATCAGAAAAGGCAATTTAATGTGAGGGATTTTCCCCCCAATCAAGCTTTATTTATACATTTTACCGACTGCTCAATACTCAGTGTCAGTAAGGTATGAACACATTTAGGATTAACTAGGTCGTTAATTTTACCAATGAGGATCGAACAATATGTGATGAGTTGAAATATTAAGCCCGCAGCCCCACACTTAGGGTAGCTGTAATACAGGTGATCACTGAGGGGCAATTAGCATCTGACCCCAGGTCAGACCGGCTCATTAAGTAATCAGGCCGATGGTTACCCTCTTTGATCTATAACCTACACCTCAACGAGTCTCAGCGAAGACACCGAGTCGGGAATATATGCGGAACCAGATTAACACTCGGGTTAAGAAACCTTGTTACCCGCTTTGATCTTTCGTTAAGGCGCCTGTGACAAGACGCAGCCATTGACTCGTGACAAATGTTGTTTCAGTACTTCTCGGCGGTGGTCGCATTAGCGGGGTCGCATTAGCGCTGGGGCCAGGAAATCTGGTCGTAATTCTGAATTCTGGGGTGGTCGTAATTTTGAGTCATTTTTAAACATAAATAAACTAAAAAAAATTCGGGACCAAGCAAAATGGTCGTAATTGTGGGGTGGTCGCAATTGTGGGGTGGTCGCAAGGCGGGGTTCCACTGTATATATATATATATATATATATATATATATATATATATATATATATATATATATATATATATATATATATATATATATATATATATATATAAGGTTAACAGCAAGGTATGATCATTAAGTTATGGATGTACTTCACATGTTTTTCCTAAATACTGATGAAAAATGTATGTAAGCAGAGCTTTCTCGTTTAGGAACTACCGGTAGTCTTTTGTCGAGTGGTATTATGTACGTTTTTACAATTAACATACACATTCAGCAGTTATAAAAAATGCTTAATGCAGTATCGTTCAGATGCCTGAAGGCCCGTCCACACGGAACGCTGCGCAACAAAATAGCGGAGTACATGTACGTGCAAAAACACGGGGCTGTGCGGCACTGCAAAGCAAAAATTTCACAGCACGGCGTAGCAACGTTCGGTGTAGAGGGGCCTTTAACCGCTTTTTTTCCATTGCCATTTTATTAAGTTTAATCTGTGAACTGATGCGACATGGCGCAGCTTGGGTCGTGCATCATCCACGTCTGATTTGTCACGAAATACCTCAATTTTCATTATAGCTTCCGTAATGAAATGTTGCAGACTTATTGATCATGTGATGAATATGTAAAATATGCTTTTGGTGGCGCCACCTATGCTGGCCTCATACCTGCAATAAGTAATGAAGTACATGTTATATCACAGAGGTAACGATTCCTCAGAGGAAGGGAAATTTAATGAGTTTATATTGAGTTCAATTTTATTCAAAACGGTTTCTTTACAGCATATAGTTCAAATGCATGTATATCCAGTGCAAAACACCCAAATAATCTCCCAATGAAATATCACATGTTTACCACCAGGTGGCGCTCACTGCAGTGTTTAGCAGTATATTATGACGTCACGTCCAAGTGATTCTGAAAACCAAGGCCTTCAGTTTATAAGTAATATATCTAGGGGACTGAAGGAGCACTATTTTTATCATTATTGCTTATTAGTACACTGTTTTTTTTAGTAATTGTAATTATATACATGTATAATAGTAGTAATAGTGGACGAATCACGTGTAACATTTGGATTACTATTACTAGCAAAGACAGCGACAAGTGTTTTTATCGTATTTTGTTAATCTAAATTATAATTATTAGGCCTATAATATCATTAGTATATCGTTATTATGTTTGAAGTAGTAAGAGTAGAATTTTGGTTGTATCTTTGTAAAAATACGGAATAACGTTGGAAAAAGTTGTTTATTTTATTTAAAAGTGACATGTAAAGAAATGAACATGTTCTGTTTCAAGTCTGAACATGTGTAAATACATTCATGTATTCGCATAGGTTTCAGAGGTAATTGTGTCAAATTCTGTCAGATATTCAGTATTTACACTTCAACTGATGATTGTTTATGTGTGCATAATGTATGCAGATATACATGTACCGATAACCTGTGTAACCCAAACATCAATGTCATAGTATTGTATTGTATGTTGTATTTCAAATCATATGAATAGTAATGTCTATATATTATGGTACACTTTGCATATCATGATTATCCTATATGTTGGAAAGTACGTCCATTATTATTTTGTGCTATGTGTACAATCCAATTCAAAATAAATATGTTTAAACTAAACTAGCCTGAAAAACGTGATATTTATCATAAATTAAGTTTTGGATCTGTGGCCAGACGAATGGTTTTGCATTAATTTATTCCTTTTTACTTTAGACTTTGAACTCTTGGTCAATTTGTGGCATGTTACAGCCAGTTGAATATCTGTTTATGGTAATAAGGACAAATACACGATAAATTTACTGTTAGTTGCGCGTACAGTGCATATTTAACCAAGTATCCAGTGGCTCACGCATACGAATCGTTGGCTCAGGATCAAGCCGTGTTGACCCAGCGCAAGATGTGTCGCACATTAAATTAAGCAGTGTCGCGAAATGCAACATAAATCAACGCGCTATATTATACATCCAGTGTATGCGTGGTCATGCAGAAACCCAGCGCGAAGCGTCCAGGCTTTTTCAACACTAATATACATTGGTAACACATTCTGTACTGCATTGGATTTGCCTGTACAGGTGAGCTATTAGCATAGAATGGACCTTAGGGTTCGTCTAACCTTATCAGGTGACAGGTTCGCAGGTATATATATAAATTAGTATATTTGTGTATTACGGGGTATTGTAGTGATTGTTACCTGTTCACAAAGTCAGGACTCCCAAGCAACTCTGGGTGCAACACAGCCGGCGGCTAAGTCAGTAGGCCTATACATCTATATAACAACTTTATAGATGACAGAAGAAACACTCAGTGAGGTCACCTTAGAAAACTAAGGTATGTTTTCTCTTTGCGAACTTATACCACTGTGGCCACCTTCACTAAAGATATTTGGCCAGAGATTATGATATCACTCCTTTGTCTAGTCTGTTTGTTTGTTTGCTAGGGTGTGTATTTGTCTGTGCTGAAGTAATCTTAAAAATTGTGATTGAATATCGATGACTTTTCTTTATATGTGTGTGTGTATGGGAAAGCGAGGCTCCGGACTATAGAGTCCAGCTTTTACGTGTATGCGTCTGTCAGTGTTGAAACAGCTATCTCAAAATGAGGATTTCAGTTTCAAGCTACATAAATTATTCTCGGCTTAATTTTGATCACTTTTTAATCATGAAAGTTATTGGTGCTGTATCAAATAACGTCATTTGTCCTATGATTGCTTTTTAGCATTATATGGACTTGATCACTTTTTTCTGACGGTATGATAAAATCTTACTGCTAACTGCCGTAGGCCTTATCCTAATCCAGTCCAGTCCAGAACTTGGGTAGTCCATGTCACGATTGGGATCTGGTTTAGGTCAATTCTAAACTGGACTAGTCCAGATTACAATTGGATCAAAATCAAACGCCTCAATCCAGATTACTCTGCATTAAAGATATATGTTAAATTTGCATTAAATATTTTTATTTTTTATCTTGCTTAATTTATGAAGGTTTACTACTCTTTAAGGCCTACATGTTCTTAAATGTTTTTGATTACAATATTATTAAATTAATTGAACTATATTAATAAAATCATATATATTAAGATATAATTATAATTGCGTGGGAGTGTTACATTTTACACCCAACTAGATTGCAAACACTCATTAAGTGTAAGTAGTTCAACCGAGGTGTTTCCACGAAACATTAAATCCGCCGAGCGGCTGGCTATATAGGCTATTAACTTATGGTTATATCATACACCACATATATATGCATACAAGTAATTTCGTTTTCCTTATGAAGGGTGTCTGTTCATGTGAACCCCTCCCTGAATGATTAACGACGTCAGTGTCACAGCCAACATCTTGGTGACAAGACAGTGTGCTGCTTGACCGTTCCGCTTGACCGGAAAAGTGCCTTTGTCATCTGGTAACCATGGTTACCTTATAGTCGGTTTGTTGTAAATACAAGTACTTATAGATCAAGCGATTCAAACTGGACATGTCACTAGTAATTGCCTTTTCCGTATCTATAAACCTTCAAGCTATCCATATATCTATTGTCGGTTTATAAAATCATACCGCAGTTCAATGTTAGCAAGTATACAAATGATAAACAGCCTGGGTCGTTTTACACCTCAATATTCAAAGTATTCAAAATACTAATCCAACAGTAGTATAAATAATGTTTTGAGAGTTTTAAGATTACATTTTGTGCGCTGTTTTTGTTTATCCATGATTATTATTCATCATGTGAATACAACAGAACAGTTTAATAATATCATTTTAACATAAAAAAATAACAATTAAGAAACTGCATGGACATGTTATTGAAATGTATTTGGTAGTAAACAATACGAATATTTATTCCGTATTCTTTCCAAATGATATATTTATGCTTGTTTATTAATTGAGTTTTTTGATAATCAATTCTTTTGTTTGTTTGTTTGTTTGTTTGTTTGTTTGTTTGTTTGTTTGTTTGTTTGTTTGTTTGTTTGTTTGTTTGTTTGTTTGTTTATTTGTTTGTTTATTTGTTTGTTTGTTTGTTTGAGAGAGAGAGACTACTAAGAAAGGTTGAGAAAAAAAAAACTTCAGAGAGAGAGAGAAAGAGAGAGAGAGGCTACAAGGAAAGGTTGAGGGAAAAAACTTCGAGAGAGAGAGAGAGAGAGAGAGAGAGAGAGAGAGAGAGAGAGAGGCAACAAAAAAGGTTGAGACAAAAAACTTCAGAGAAAAGGAGAGAGAGAGAGAGAGAGAGAGAGAGAGAGAGAGAGAGAGAGAGAGAGAGAGAGAGAGCGGGAGATAGTGGCGCCACCTATGGGCTACATTTCTCTAACCCTTTTCTTCTGATCAGGTTTGCCTGGCTGCGGGCCGGTTCCGTCGTCAGAGTTCACGGCTAGGGTGAGTGATTTCAAGACCCACGGTAGTACGTCAGGGTCAGTGAGGCGTGACCGCGATGTCTGCACGCTCCAGCGACTCCACACTCCAACGCACAAATAGGCCAAGATGATCTTGGCCTCCTCGGCTTCTGTCTCCAAACTCAGATGCCTCCCCCAAGACGGTTTACCAACCCTGTCACAAGAAGAAAAGTTGTTCTGAGCAAGGGATCCAACAAAAAACACTTTTGCAGAAAAAAGTCCAGGTGTCACGAATTCTACTTTGAGCATCATCTGAGGTGAGTTCATTAGCTATCATCCCCAAAAGAATCAACTGATGCGGAGGTCAAGTTTGATTCCCACTTAGATGGAGCCAAGATTCTGAGATGGTGTGTACAATACAAACACAATAATTGTGCACTTACCTTTTAAATTGAATCTGTCCGGATATTTCATTCTTAGCTCAGCTGGAATCTTCTCAATGTTGTACCTGCCTGACTTTTAACTAATGATTATGTTCACGGGTGAGGACATGAATGTGATGCTGTGTATGATGGGGATGAAGGCAGTGATGTGTGTATGTGTATGTATATGAACACTAAGGTGTGTTTGCTGATAGATGGAGACAGTTGATGTAACAACCTTTCATATATGCATCATATAAATGCGAATATTTTACTTAAATAAAAAAAAAATAGATCGCATCATCAACATGAGTAATTTCTTTATGTATGGAAAATATCTCCGTGAAATACACATCCCTGTAAATATGACCAACATTTAAATTATTTTTACTATCAGCTAATAGTTAGCGAACATTATTCAAAATCTCGCAGTTCTTGAATTTCATGTTAAACCTTGCTATCTCTGCATTGCAATAACTTGTACAATACTCAGTGGAATCCTTGACATTCGATTAGATTCGATTTGACTAAGTCTTATCCTTCATATTTCTTTGGATCTCCCAATCTTTCTAATAATCAAAACATTTCTGCAAGCACGTTGTAAAGCACCAAAAAAAATAGACTGAATTCAACTCAAAATCAAAGAGTTTGCCATCAAATTTGAACAGATTTATCTATTATAGGAATCATATATAAGTTCAATGTCTCTTTTAGAATGTTTTTATGACTCGCTTATACTTTGGCTAAAAGAGTGTTTTTTGCCTGATATCCAATGTATATTTTCTGCCATTAATCTGCGTGAGCGAAATAATAACGATATTCCAAGGTCGAAGAAATAGGCCTAGTGATTCATGGGGGTTGTGTGTGACCAAGATGGCGGTTGACTAAACAAGCGACCTCTGGTGGAGAATGTATAAACTAGGCTCTGCGTCAGATTTTATTCCAAATCTAATTATATTATCATATAACATAATTGGCTATAAAAAAATATTAATATAGATTTTACATAAAATGAGACAAATCCCCGGAGGAAAACCATGTTTTCATTCTATTTTCCACTAAAAACATGAGGTTATGTGATTTTTTCGTCGGCACGTCTTTGAGCACTGAAAACTCGGCAGTGACGTCACACACTGGTACATCCCCTGTGACTAATAATTATAGATCTCAGTAAAAGAACAGGATTTCTGCCACTGTCAGTCCCAATTTTTCAGCAGAGAATAAAAAACCAGCATGCAATAATTACTCGATCTGAGTTGTTGATGAAATTCAGTCTATGATGTCACATGTGTACCAGCCAATAGGGACGCCCCACCCCTCCCTTTTTCGACCTTACAAACAAAAAATCTGGTGAAGTATATATAATTTTTATAGGAGATCAAACCTGCCGTTCTATCTTAATAAAAATAGGACAGCAAATCATGTTCTTTTGCAGACTGAAGTCAAAAAGTAAACATGTCACATGTAAATTAAAGGTCTGCGACAAAGGATATTTAATTGAGGGTTCCTATGGCATAGATATAACGTATAAATATATGATGAGCGGTACTATTATTCCTTAATACCTACACTTTTCCATATATAAACATCAGTTAATATTGCCAGATGTTTTTTCATGCTTGAACATTTAATGGCGACCTCTACTGTCACCTCTGCAAATTACAAAATACAGTTAATTATTTGATGCACGAAACAAGACCAAAGGTTATACATCTACATGTATATAGACAATTTATGTATGAGATACGAATTCGTGAACATACATACTATATACATATATATGATAAGTATCACTGACTTTTGCCATACGTTATTTTCATATATATATATATATATATATATATATATATATATATATATGTCGTTATTTGAGAGTTCACCTCAAAGTCACCTTTCCAAATCATTCCACTAGACTGGTTCCGTTAACCTAACAGGCTCCCGTAGGCCTAAAAGTTTCAACTAGAGCACAACAAACACAGTAAAATGTAGGGAACCAGTCATACTCTCTCTTGGTGCAACAGAATGCATGGTAGCCAAAGCAAGGCAGCATTTTTTTTTATACTTACTTTAACGCGATATAAAAGAAATGTTCTCTCAAATCTAGACTTTGCTCACATGACTGACGCCATCTGTTGTCGACAAACGGATGACTAGGTCAATTATATTGACTGGAAATATAAGATTTTGGTATGGTTCAAATGAACACTAGATGTATAAATTCTTGCTTTTATTCATTGTCGGGATTACTATAATTCTACTCTATTTTTGGGGTTTGGACGTGGTAAAAAAAAAGCGATACACGTCGTCTTGCAAATAAACTCTCTCCGCAGACAGATTCTAGCCTGGACGCTGTCCACGGAAACTTTCGTGGCGTATCCCCGCACCCTCATCAAACCTTGACAGGTTTATATCTCCCAATTTTTCGAACCCGCATATGGGGGTTGCCATTTTACGTATATACTAAAACCCGGATGTCACAGATCGCTCCTTGAAATAATGGGTATATTCTGCAAGTATATTTAATTTCCTTGACAAAACTCAAAATATTGACTCCTTGGACCCAGACACAGAGGAAGTTCATTACACGCAGTCCTCATGTCCTGGAAAAGCTTTATTAAACACATAAATCAAAATATCGATCGACCCCCCCCCCCCTTTTTTTTTTTTTTGCTTACAACAACTTCATTGTGTAAACACTGTCAAGCCTGATAAACTATTTGATTAAGGAACCATATAAACATACTCATATATATATATATATAAATATATATATATATATATATATATATATATATATATATATATATATATGAGGTGCATTGTACTATTATATATGTTAATTTTATGTATATGCATATGTATTTACATTTACTTGGAATTTATTCCTAATGTTGTGTGTATTTATTAAGAGGTATCTGCATGGGATGGTATCGTATATAACAAATGCGCTGTCTCGTTCATGTCATTTGACCCGTCAATACTATTATGTCAATCGGTGTCAAGAAATAAATTCTGGATATTTTATTTACAAACATTTGGAAATAAATGTACGTTTATTAAATCTGTATATGTATAATGACTCAATCATTTATAAATAGGCATGGTTGAAGTAACACACACACACACATATATACATGTGAGTATTCTTTATTGAATATATAATTTCTGAAATAACTGAAATATAAAATTCCAGTTCATGCATATTTTTATTCATTAAGTCTCATGTGCTTTTGTGTTATTTGGGCTATCAAAGTTTAAACCTTAACAGTAATTTTTAGATTGTTCATTACACATTTACTCAAAGGAGTGTACAATAAAAGGGCTTTACATAAAAATACGTTAATCGGCAATCATATGCAAACATAAATACACAAACATGGTTTTGCAGACAAACATTCAGCAGTCAAACACAAACCGAGACAACATTTTAATGAGACTACTAAAACACATATTCATTTAATGTTACAGGTGTTACCATGAGTCATTTAATGAAGTCGAGGCAAAGCCAAACAGGAACTGTCACGGTAACAGCTCCAGGTGGTTTATTCACATGTTGGTAAGTATACTTAGTATATATTTAATGAATATGCAACATTGGTACTTAAAGGTTCTCGGTTTATATGACAAAGGGTACATATCAATACAATGAGTTATATATATATATATACTCGTATTTTTTTTACAAGTTAACATATACGATAAAGTTTTTAAAACGTCATAACGGTTAAGATTGTTATAGTAGTCCCGCATAAGTTCTTCAGATAGAATATAAGTCATGTACTGAGTTGTTAAAATTTTATGAAATTTTAATATTGAAAGTTGGGCTGACATGGGATCCACTGGATAAAATGGGGATACATATAAAGAATATAAAATTTATTACAAAATTTAAATTTTTGCTTAATTTTATGGTCTCTGCTACTTGCTAAGTGCTGGTACCCGGACTCTCCTCATAAAAGGCAAAAAGTCCTTATAAAAGGCAATGACAGGCCACGACACGGGCACCCTGCAGGGTGGTATGCACCTAGTGACCCGTGGCGACCCGCCCGGGAACTGGACGTGTCACGCCAGGGGGCTACCAACATATAACAGCCACACCCCTCATGCCCCTACACACAAGAACTTATTCATAAATCATATATAGCCTATCAAATCATATATATAGTCTAATACATAAATAATTAATACCTCATATAGCAGAAGTAAATAATATGTACTTACACATGTTTATGGTATACAGCAAACACCGGTCTACTGGATTAAGGCAAAATAAAGACGTAAACACACAAACAAATACATGCAGATGTTTAGTCTTAAATCTGTGTGTCTGTCGCTGTATACCCTCTCTATCTCCATAATATATATGTGTGTCTGGATGTATGTATGTTTACGGTAGAGGTGTAAAAATTATACTTATTTAAGACAATATAAATGACATTAATTAAATATAGTGAATCTTGTGTGTCTCAGGGAAAACTCGAGCAAACAACATATATATATATATATATATATATATATATATATATATATATATATATATATATATAAACAAGCCAAGGTTCGCTACGAACTCGTGCGATTAGTCAACCGTGGGACAGACTGGAAAAGCACTTGGAGAAAAAGGTTAGATTTGTAATGACGTAAATGTAGCTAACTGATGACCTAATGATGAATATTCGCCCGTAATGACCGCTTAATTGATATATAATTTACTTTTATTATTTACATTAAATATGCCGTTTTCACATTTTTTTATTTGTCTATATGCATTCGTTTTTTTATTTCTGTGGCTTTATAAGCTACCATTTGCAAATTCTTAATGTTTTTCTCTAAAAATCACATCTATTTTACTAAAAACACCGGGCCCTTATACGAAACTAGATAAAGGGCAACACTCTCGTATAGTAACGTTCTCATATTATTAAAAAGTGCTAAAATGATAATGAAGAGAAAGATGATGATGATAATGATGATACAGGTAATATTAGATGATGTTGATGTTTGGTATAATGGTGCATGATTATAACGAAAACGACGACAGTGACGCCGGTGTCGATGACGACGACGACCAAGATGATATCGCTGGCGATGATGTTGATCGTTACCATCAACGTCAACATTATCATCCCCATGAAACAACATAAATCTTCATCAGATATCATTATCACATCATTATTTTTTTCTGATCTTCCTCGTTATCATCATCATCATCAAACAACAAAAAATCAACAAATATCATCAGCACATCATGCAGTTTTCCTTTTCATCTTCCTCGTCATCATCATCATCTTCATCATCAGCATCACCACCATCATCACCACCATCCTCATCATCATCTTAATCATCAAACAACAAACAATCATAAAATATCATTAACACATCAGTTTTCCATCACATCTTCCTCGTTATCATCATCAACCAAACCAAAAAAAAAACCCCAAAACAGCAAATGTCGTCACCACAGGATATGCTTCATTTCCTTTTCCATCTCTTCCTCTCTTTCTAATCATAATTGGGCTTGCATATGCGGTAATTAAAAAAGTGATCTCGATATATACATGATTTGATTAGAAATTTAACAGTCAAGAAATACTTTTTATCATTGGATTTCAATATTTTTCGTTTACATTTTCACAGAAGATTGTTAAAAAGTCTTATTAAAAAAAACTGCATAAATTATTATTATTATTAACTGGTATTCAGTATGGTAAATAATATGAACTTACGTGTAAACGTACCTAAATAAATCAGTGCATTCATTTTTATTATGAAAGATAAAAATAAGTGTATTTATATAAAAATAACCGAACGTAATCAGTAATATAAATATGACAATTGTTACTCCTTTTCACTTGTTCTTATGTTTCACCTGATTATAAATCGTACAATAGAACGATCCAATTAACGGACGGTTTTGGCCAGCTGTAAAGGCATTCAGGTTGACGGTTGCCACATTACCGGCAGTAATGTGATATTTAAAGAAAACACATGTAATTAACTTACCATCGATTTCACATACAAACAAAGTACAATATGGTCGAATTCATGTGCAGGTACCCCCATGTATTTACATGAGAGAAGTGCGGTTTAATTGCGTGACACCTTTGGTGTAAAATCAGAGAAACCTGTGGGCTTAAATAAACAGTATCGTCACTGGCACGTGCGTGTGACGAAACTATATATTCAAGCCTATTCCGCCCCCCAGCGAGCCGGCCCGCTTTAACATACAGGTATCTCGTAGCACGCCACCACCGCACGGAAACTTACACTACCATGTTGTAACTGGCCACCTCCGGGCTGCCTCAGGAATTAAGCCAGTTTTTGCCATGGATGCTTTTGCCTCCCCCATCCCTCCCTTCCCTAACGGAAAATGTGTCCTAATTATGTAGTCAGAATAAATTAATCAGAGGTTTAAAAACTGTTATTGATCGCTTCCCGTGTCTTGATTTAATCAATATTGATAGCAAATATCAAAGGCGATAAAAATATTAGCCTATCTTAATTATGTTCTCATATACAAAAGTTAATTTCTCCTTTTATATAGAATACAGAAATTTAAACATATCTGCATATTATATATACATACATTTATGCAATCATAAACTTTGTGTTCTCTCCGTATCCACATACGGAAATATGTATCATTATTTTTTGGTGATTTGATGTAATTTTTCTGCATAATATTTCGGAAATCTTTCTTATAAACCCACACTCTAAATCAACTTGTTTTATAGCTTTTCCAGTTATCGAGCCAGCAATATTGAATGTAGTGTTGTTATATATTACTCCTCTCTCTCTACATGTATATATATATAATTCTGAAACTTAATACATTTAAATCAACGGATCAAGTTTTATTTATGTGCGTATTGTCAACGTGGGTATACCATTTATAACGTGAAATCAGAAATCTTTATTATGTATGTAGTTCATGAAGTCTGTATCAGGATTATAAAAAAAAATTGTGTATAAAATTCTTATTTAATTTATTACCTCATAATCTATCTTCTGAAATTGCAATTTTACGAATCTTGTATAAAGGTTATTATAATGGTCTATTGATGATAATGTCTATTGAATGTAAATGAAGATAGAACAATAAGAATTATATTTACTATGGGCATCCCGAGAACCTCAGAAGCTTATATTTGAAATCAGAGCCTGTCGTTAAAACGTTATAATCTCTTTGGTTCTGTATATAGAGTTTTCACTGTTTACCTTTGAGGCATCGGCGGGGTACCAGTCAGGGATATACCGCTTCGTGGCCTAACGCTCTATTCGATTATGGGAAAAGTCTTGTTACCGTGTGCTTTCGGTACATCTTGTGCTTTATACCAGAAGAGAGAGAGAGAGAGAGAGAGAGAGAGAGAGAGAGAGAGGGGGGGGGGGGGGGGTTTAATTGACTCCTGGACCTCCATGGGTCAGTCAGCTAGTCTTGTATTGCTTTATGATACCGACACCACTGTACCGTTATCAGATCAGTCCTTTACCTCACACACCGCTCACTAATTGATTTAAACCAAATAATGAAAGTGCGTGCTTACCTGCGTGCACGTGCACACGTGTTGTCGTAAAGTAATGAGGGAGAGAAACGCGGGCACGGCTCAATTACTGGCGGAATTAATGAATACCGACTGAACCTCGGGGCTGTATATTACAGTCTTAATATGTCACCTCTCATATATATATATATATATATAAATATATATATATATAAATATATATATATATATATATATATATATATATATATATAGGTGCTCTCCGTTATACCTTTTCCTTAAATGCCTGCTCCATATCTTTCTTAAAATATGGTTCTCAATTTTGAATACAGGTTTTCATATGAAGCTTAGCATAATTTTTAGTCTACACACACACACACCCATATCCACACACACACACACATATGTGTGTGCGTGTATATATATTATTGCTCTAATTTAAAGTGACTTTTATTAATCCTAAACATCAGTTTGGCGTAATACATATTTTGTTTGGGACACAGACAGTCGCCAATGAGACTTGTTCAAAGGTCTAATACTCATATATGTTTTATCACTATATTTGTGACTATTGAGATTTTAAACAGGCTTGAAAAATAATTTTCGGGGCCTGTGTTGGAGAGTGCTCTGTACCGGTATATATATATATATATATATATATATATATATATATATATATATATATATATATATATATATATATATATATATATATATATCCATGCAGAAAGTTAAAGGAACTGTTTGAAGTCTGAATATAAAACAAATTTAGTTGGTATTTTTTTAGAGTAAGGCAACAACAGTCTCCAAAACAGTCGTTTTGCTGACCTACATGTCAACATATATATATATTTACTTAATCTCTGCGCAAAATGATGGTCAAATCTTAGTATAAACTGAACATTGTTATCTCTGTACGAAATGATGGCCCAGTGAGAGTATAAACTGAACATTGTTAAATTGAGAGCCTAATCTTAGTATATATGAACTGAACATTGTTATCGCTGTGCCAAATGATGGCACAGTCATAGTATAAACTGAACATTGTTATCTCAGTGCAAGAAATGGATTTAAAGTCAAAAAGTATAAACTTAACATTGTTATCTCTGTGCCAAAAGATGTCATGCACAGTCATGGTATAAACTTAACATTGTTAACTCTGTACAAAATGATGGCACAGTCATAGTTAATGTAGAGGTCTATGTTGAACCTTATCTCCATTAAAGGTATAAATTAAAATATATTATTTCTGACAAAAGTTTCGTTTCGACATGCTCGATTGAGTTAAATATTGAAATATTGACAATAGCGCTTTGTCATTGTATATAGAATGTAAAGAAATCTGGAGATCGCCAGCAGTAAGTACATAATAATTAAGTAATTATAAGTAATGGTTTAGTCATTTATTAAATATTATATATTGAGAAAAAAATTAAAGTTTATACAGTGAGAATCTGTATTCCTCCGAAAGTTACTCGCTTATACCCTGTTGTTTTGTTCATTAGTCAGCTTCAATGGAATGCAAAGGTTGACATATTCAAAGAAATCACCAATATTATATTTCATATATGATATATATAGTACGATTTCTGATTCGCGTTAGGAAAAACATGAGTAAAACAAGAAACAATTGATACTATGTGCCATTATAAAAATGTTTTTCCCCCAACTACATATTTAAGCAAGAATTAAAGAAAATTTCATTTTAATAGAAACTTCTTAATTTTGATTTTTTTATCATTCGCTTAAATTCTTTAATTTTACATAAAGCACGTGTGTAAAGGGGGCGTTGTTCAGGTGACCGATTTTATAATTCAGTATGGTAATGAGAAAGATTTCGACGTATCCCAAAGGTGAAATAACCAAGACTTCAAAGTAATGTGAATCTTATAATATACACAAATATATATATCACATTGCTTTTGTAATGTTTGTATTATCATTTGTAATGTGGGCGGATCCGTCGAAAACTTTTCTCAACATTTGGCATTTATTAGCTCACAGCGGTCAGCGCAGCAGACGACCACGATAACTGGCTGGTGGTCCAGGGGTCACGGGTCATTGCTCATTAAGTATTCAAAGCTTCAAATGACCAGCATTTGAATAAAACATTAGTGTGAGGCCGTGTTCATGTATATAAGGTGGCTAACTGGCTGTTGTGCATTACTTCTCTTCCGCAGCTTGCAGAAGGAAGACCTGTATGTACAACATGGTGACTGCATTGCCATTATCAACAGAGGGCTGCCAGGAGGTTTATGTTTAATGGATATACATCTATGGCCTCTGCATGGTTTGAAGAGAACTGTGAGTATTAAAACTTATATATTTTCAGCAGTAAAATGTTAACAATAATGAAATAGTCATATCCAAACTTCATTTTAAATGAAATGAGTATCTCTAAAGAATTAAGAGTTAAGATGAATCCTTTTACTTTTTATCGGATTAAAAAAAATTGTAATTGTAAGTCTCATATATTAGGTTGATTATAATGTAAAAGTTAATATGTATTCTATTTAAGCACGCTATGCCATAAAAGGACGATTGTCCATCACATACGCGTAGTAATATTTACCATAGTTGATAGGGAACAATATACTTCTTTGGCAGTTTAGTGTATAACTCTTTATATATATCCGATATATCCAATTTGTCCTCCTACATGCGATACAAAATCGGCAAAAAATTACGTAAAAGGGTTATCATGTACATTTATCTTCGTATCAGAGGCTTAATTTTGTAACTGAGTTAAATGTCATTAGATTGTAAATTTATTTCTCCTTTGTGAAACATAATAGTATAATTAGTTTTGAAATCATGCGTGGTGTACAAGAAACAAATGGTTGCCGCGATCCTAGCTGATTCGGTCACATGATGCGGGATGACTCGCTCGTCTCCATGATTCATAAATATTCATGAGACAGTGTGTCCTCCCGTCATCACGTGAACCTGACGTCATCAAATGCACCCTGTACGAGAATCGAGTAATAATATATTGAGGATAAAGTTAGATATGATATAAACGGATAGGCCAACAAAGGACTGGTCCGCAAGAACTCATATATACTGATATATAATTTGTATAGAAATCATGGTGCATTTCACATTTTTTATAAGACCTTATGTAAGTGATTATTTAAGAAACGATAGAAAGTAAAAGGTCAAGTTCCGTTATTTTTTATAGTGTGAACCATTTGGCGCAAATATGTATCACAGATCCAGCAGACGACAAGACGATTTCCGGTCTAGTTTCCCGGGTTACTCGTTTGTCTCGTTACTAATTTGCATAATGAGACAGCGTGTCCTCCGTGGAACCAGGCTGTTTTTTCCTCATAGTACACTTGATGTTAGGGACGTAGGTTAGAAAAACAAAATTACAATAGTATGTTTGATTCTTTATGTTGCACAGTATACTCTACAATAGACTTGTACCTGGATAAATTAGACTAATTAAACAACTATTTTTTGCTGTTATATTTTTAAATCAGTGTTCACTTTTTTTTATCTTCTCATATGGGGTATCAAAGGTTTACCTTCCTTCCACTGGGGGGGGGGGGGGGGGGGGTCATTGTGAATACTAGGTTAGGATTGCGATACTTTTTTTCTATTATGTTATTTTTATGTCAAGGTTTTTCCTCCTCAGTTCATGTGTAGAGGTGGCTCATTAGGTCATGTGATTTGGGGATAACGCTTCTGTCTCCGCGAATCATTAATATTCATGAGACAATGTGACCTTCCAGAGACGTCAGCTGAGGACACGGGATGTACACGGGATATACCTTTAAAGATATTGTTCTGTTTTCCGGGGAACAAGCTTGCCTCGTTTTCGATGTTTTAATGAGACAGCGTGTCCTCCCGTGAAGCGGAACTTGAATTATCACCCGCCATGTCACAAACGATACCAGGAATACAAAAAGTGTGTATATGTCGCGCGCCATCTTCCGATCTGACCCATCTTAAGATGGATCTCATATGGCGTACCAGAAGTTTGCCTTCCTTCCTTTAAGTGGGTGGGGTGTCATTGTGAATAGTAGGTTAGGAGTGCGATGATTTTTTTCGCATCACTTTATTTTTATGCCAAAGGTTTTTCCTCCATATTATTATATAGTTCATGTGTGGAGATTTTCTAACTTCTCACCCATTCTGACCTATGGGATTAGATGTACGGTCATTTTTTGTTTGTTTCCATTTTATTAATAATTTTTGTTTTTAGAAGAAAGATTATGAGTGGAGAAAGTCACGCGTTGGGTACGATACCGCTCTGTCGCCATCTGGTATACCGAATGTAGCACACAAGCGCCATTTATATAGTGCCGTAGGTGAATTACTAAATCAGGTTCCAAGATCAATTTATGTCTTGGATAGGTTCATAAGATTTACAATTTTAATGTAGTGGGCCTTTAGTACTTTCTTATGTTTATGTTACAATAAAAAAGTCTTAGAGAGCTATTGGAATTACAAGAAATTGGTTTAAATTGAATTGCTGATAACCAGTTCTTAAACCTATTCAATATTGTTTATGTAATTTAATGTCCTGACTTAATTTTCTCTACCAGTTGCCAGTGTTGGTTTGTGTACACATAATTTGACAATGTTTCTTGAATATCTTACCGCGGAGGCAAAAGTGGGGGATCAGACATTAGGGCAAGTATTTTAGAGATAACGCTTCTGTTTCTGTGAATCATGAATATTCATGAGACATTAGGACTTCCCAAAGACGTCAGCTGAGGACACGGGATTTACACGGGATATACCTTTAAGATATGGTTCTGTTTTCCGGGGAACAAGCTTGCCTCGTTTTCGATTTTTTAATGAGACAGCGTGTCCTCCCGTGGAACGGAACTTGAAATATCAACCACCATGTCGCAGACGATACGAGAAATACAAAAAGTGTGTATATGTCGCGCGCCATCTTCCGATCTGACCCATTTTAAGATGGATCTCATATGACGTACCAGAAGTTTGCCTACCTTCCTTTAAGTGGATGTGTGTATGTGTGTGTGTGTGTGTGGGGGGGGGTGTCATTGTGAATAGTAGGTGAGGAGCGCGATGTTTTTTTTTCTCATCATTTTATTTTTATGCCAAAGATTTTTCCTCCTCAGTTCATGTGTAGAGATTTTATAAATCCTCACCCACTCTGACCTATGGGATTAGGAGTACAGTCATTTTTTTTCGGATTTCTATTTTATTAATGATTTTTGTTCTTATTAGTAAGCTCATGAGTGGGAAAAGTCACGCGTGGGGTACGAAACCGTTCTGTCGCCAACAGGTATACCGATTGTAGCACACAAGTGCCATCTGTAGTGCCGTAGGTGAATTACTAAATCGGGTTCAAAGATCAAGTTATGTCAGGGATAGGTTCATACGATTTACAATTTTTAATTAGTGGGCCTCCAGTACTTTCTTATGTTTATGTTACATCTAAGAGATGTATTGGAATTACAAAAATTGGTTGAATCTGAATAGCAGATAACCAGTTATGAAATATGTTCAATATTGTGTATGCAATTAAATGTCCTGATTGAATTGTGTATACCAGTAGCCAATGTAGGTTTGTGTACATATAATTTGACAATGTTTATTGAATATTTTAACCAAAATAGTCAAAAAATAGAGACAAAAGTGTGGGCTCAGATATTGGGTCATGTGTTTTTTGGATAACGCTTCTTTCTACGTGAATCATGAATATTCATGAGACAATGTGACCTCCCGGAAACGTCAGCTGAGGACACAGGATTGACACGGGATATACATTTGGAGATATGGTTCTGTTTTCCGGGGAACACGCTTGCCTCGTTTTCATTATTTTAATGAGACAGCGTGTCCTCCCGTGGAATCGAACTTGAATTATCATCGCACATGGCGCAGGGGAGACTAGGATTACAACAACTGTATATATACTGTGTTGGTTTCATATTCGCAAGGTTAAATATTCGTGATTTTCATATCTTCAATGTTTAGCAAGGCTTTCATTTTCGCGATTTACCATGACTTGTATACAGCAACTGCACAATATACATAATCACTTTCATATCAATTACCAATATGCACGCAAGAACTTAACAATCATGCTTATTATTCAAATCATCAACTTTGATTAAAGGTATTATAAAATAGTATGCAATTATTTAAGCTACCAAAAATAGATGAGAAGCCAGTGAAGCGATAGATTAAATTTCTGTTCACCTGTACAGAGGAAGCATCTTATTGACGAAGGTTTTATTTTCGCGATACTTTCCCTCCCTGAATATCGCGAATTTGAAACTTTCGCGAACATAGTATATGTGTGTGAAGAAAACAATAACCTGATTTCTCACTCATAATATAGGGCTGCGTAGTATTTTCGTTCTGGATCATTAACCATACCAGGGATTTAAGGAATGCGGGGATAAGTGTCTGTGACGCTCGAAATCTCACTCGTTCGCTCGATTCTTCGGGTCCAAACCCCGAAAGTACGCGCAAAATTTCGGGGTGTTTCAGCGGGGCCTCAAATTTCATAATTATACATGTGTTTTTTAATTTTATGTTAATTTTTCATGTCTTAATCATTTATCATTGACCAGAGTAACAACCAACAATGAAATTTCATTTATAGGCCCATCTTTAACAAAACATTAATATAAATGTATATTTTTTTGCAGATAACTTTTTCTAACCACTTTGTATAACAAATTTACATTTTAACACTTAATATGTTAAACACGAGAACAAGACTAAAGTATCACATATAGGATGAGTAATCCTTAACGATTTCTATGTTTATCCTTATCAGTGGTGGGCGCCTCATCAATGGACCTGGACTTGAGACAATCTCCATATTACCATAATTAGTGCTAACAGCATTTGGCTCAGCATATACTGGGTTAATTCAAAATAGCTAAACTGAACTGGCACCAAGTATCCCGGTCGTTGCTTCCTTAATTTAACGTATACCATGGGTTTTATATCCAGAAGATTTTTTATGACATAACTGTAATGTCACTATCCATGTTTAATTACTAGATCTTATGTATAAATAGTTCCATACATCCTACATAGGGCTGGTATATAAATGAAATTCTATACTTGCAAACGCTTTTATATCATATAGGTGGAGTGGTAAAAAGCTTTCCTTTTTTCTAGTCCCAGGATGAAATGAAAGGGTATAGAGATAGACACTTTCATACTTTCTTTTATATAAACTATTAAGAATTATATATACATGTACATTAATTTTTAAACTTATATGCAGAACGTTCAGATCTATATGTCTCTGTGAATTTATTTTTAGATATCGTCAGTGAGTCCAGAACACAACGCCGGTCTCCTGAACATAGATTCTGCTTACTTGCACAATAATTTTATGTGTGACTCGTGCCGAGCATTTTGAGGTGATTGCAGAATAAAGATACACATATAATTGGACTATTTAAATTGTTTGTGTAAAAAGGATGGTTCAAAATATCAAATTATCAGGTTGTGTGATTTGTTCAAAAACTATGAGCATGCACTGTCAACTCGGCAGTGACGTCACACACAGGGAAGTTCCGTATGACTAAAAATTCTAGATCTCATCAAAAGCCCCAAATTTTCAGGAAAGAATAAAAACAACATGTAATGCATTATTAATTTTGCCTGTTGCCACTAGCCTATCTCACCAGGGCCCAGTTTCTGTTCTTGATTAAATCCTCATGCACAAAACACGACCACGTGCTAACCTTGTTTACGTGTTTTCCTTGCCGCAAGGTAGCGCTGTAGTCACTTCGTCACGCAAAATCTCGGCGCGAAGTGTGACCTCTTAACATATCACACTCTAAGATACTAGAGCGAAATCTGTTGGTGAATATTATAAAAGTTTAAAATACCATAAAAGAATGAACTTTTATCTTATTCCTTTTTAAAATAATTATAAAAAGGCAGCCTTTTAACAGTCAGTCTTAGCAGGGAAACCTACTGAAATAAATCACAATCGCGGACAGCCGCCATTTATTATTTTTGCTGTTTCAGTTGCCTCCCTTACTTTTGTGGCTGACACCCAAGATAAATTTTAGTATATATAAAAAAAAAACTATTCCGACCACTATAACGAATCGCAATGGCTATATGTCGAATCTAAAAAAAGTGTTGTCTTTATGAATTTAAAATAGACGTCCATTTTTTATTATAAGGAAAAAAGGTCGAATAACAAATTTTACACCAAATATGAATACCTGTACGACTGAAACCCCATATTTCGGATTTCGGGCTCACGCGGATTCCGCGCACACGCTTTGCGTGTTCAATTTTCAGGGGGAGTTGCTCTAGGTGACCAATATAGGTGTTCGTATGTAGGGTATGTCAGATAAACAATGTATTATTATAATTATTAAAAATTATTGGTGCGTCTAAATGAACGTTCACTAAAAACTTATTATGTTAAATACTTAATATGTTAGAAAATTCATAACTGATACAAAAGACAATAGTAACATATGATGTACTTTATTTACATATGAGTAATACAAATATGATTAAACACAAATATTTGATGATCTGTAATGTGCATATGAACATATTTACATATGACGATATGATATACTGGATATGAATCACACAAGGTCATGATACTTGTTATATACATTTCACAGACGCCATGCTTACTAAGAGTTTGACTCTTGGTGTTCAGCAAGTTGCCGCTAGTGGGCACTTCCGTCTTCTGGCGATCTCTCTGATGTTCTTGGTGTTACCAGATCTTAGACGACGGTTGGCAAACCATTTCCTGACTTGTTCTGTGGTGATTCCCCCAGTGGTGGCAAGGTATTCAGTGGTCTCGGCGGTCGGGTACGGGTGCTCCTCATTCATAGAGTACCAGGTCTCCATGATACGAGTAGCTACAGGGTTCAGCTTGGCGGGCTTGGTTTTCCTTGGTCGAATGGTGGAAGCAGCAGCAATTTCCGTCAAGGTGGTCACGTGACCTGTTTACCTGATGACACCACTGCTGGACTTGACTGATGAGAATGTTGTGCTGGTTGTCATAGTAACCGTTGATACCTTGCAGTTGCCATGGTGACACCCCCAGAGCAGTCAGCGCCTGGTAACGCTGACCTTCAAGTTGACTGGCCTGCATAGCGTAATGATTCTGGATCTCCTGGGACCTCGTTTTCTGCTTTGACTAGAGCGTCAGGAGTTGGAGGTTCAACATGGCGATGCGGAGGGACAGTGGTTCAAGGAGCGCGTTCTTGACTGGTGCGGCAACCTGTGACACGGCGACTTCCTGCTTGTGTTAGGTAGGTGCTGCCACCTGTGACGTGGTGCCTTTTGGTATGTGGTAGGTGGGTGCTGCCACCTGTGAGGTGGGGACTTCCTTTCTGTGGTGTGTAGTGGTTCCTGGACTCGCTCCGGTCGTGGTCATGACGGGGGCACTGCTGACACAGCCAGATATCGTGGTGAACCAGTCTCTGTGTTGCTGACCGTTCAGTGCTGTCAGTGGCTGTTTTACTGGTACAGCGGGCTTCATGCTGGTGATTGTCTTGTTCGTTGTGAGTTCATCGACTTGATCAGTGACTGACGTGGGCTGCTTCAGGAAGACAGAGAACCAACTATATGTGAAAAATAATTCAAGTTGTTCAATCATATCAATAATAAGATGGCAATTAACAATAAATGTGCACTTAATATAGTACTTAGTATAGTACTTTGTATTACTTAGTGCACTGAGTGCACTTAGTAATACTCGTGAATTCATAAAAAAAAAAGAACAAGTGCATGTAAAATAAAAAAAATATGAAAATTATATATTTTTAAATTAATATTATGCAGTATGTGTATTTTTTAATGATTTTTTGGGAAGGAAATTTGGAGAATTAAAGCGGGTGACATATCTTGCGCAGAACAATTATTGAACTAAAATAATCCGGCTAAGCGCTAATTTACATTTAATGTGGATACTCACTATTTGTACGTTAATGCCTTGGTGTGTAGTGAACGATCCTGAACACAGGAGTGAATTCAGCTCCTCAAGGCTGGGTACGTCCAAGTGAGTCAGGTCCATTTCCAGATTACTCTTATGTTATACCTGAACAGTGTACGAGTACAAGAAGCCATCTGCACTTATTCAGTGAGTAGTAAGTGGAACAGATTCTGAGTAAAATCTGAGGTCGATGTGAAGCGTTGAGCAGATTCCGAGTTAATGATACCTACTCACCAACTACTCACCTTTATATACCAGCTACTCACACCTGGATCACTGGTGGACATCAGAAACTAAATTCTCTCCTTTGACGGCTCAAACTTTCTGTGATCCGCAGGTCTTTGATCCCTTTGATCATCACGGAGTAGTTAAATTTATCAAAGGCTCTGGTTACCAAACTCAGCCCCGTTCATCAAAGGATGGTTTGTTGTTTGTTCTGATCGGCTACTGAAGTTCAAACTAAGTTTGTTTGTTTTGTTTGTATGTTTGTAACTCATCAAACAGTAATCAGAGTAAGTTTGTCCGTGTGGCTCAGAAAAAGAAGGAACGTTTGGTTCCAGTGTTTGACAAACAGAACTGGCTTTGATTTGACTGGCGCACCGATCTCATCATCCAGAAGCTTGACCATTTTATTAATCATTTCATGAAATATATATTATTTCCAAGTAATAAAATATAAAAAATTCTCAGTAGGGCAGTTTTCCTTATTTTGTTCTATAAAATCAGTGTTTTAAATCTGACAAAGACTCAAATTTCAAATATAAATATAATAAAATATGAAGATTAAATAATATCAGGTTTTACTATTATATATTGCAGTATAATATAGTATATAGTAATATAGTATAATATAATATAATATACTATAATATAATATAATATATACAAATATAAAAACAATATAATATGATATAATATAATATAATATAACAAAATATAATATAACATAATAATCACATGTGTAATGTCATGCTACACTATAATATAAAATATATTCTACAATATATAAATACACATAATAAACGTCACCAAACTGTAATCAAGTTAGTCTTTTAAACTTGTCTAAAACATTTGTTTTAAATTATTTGTTTTCATTATTTGCATAATTGGTTAATTATTGATAATCCCAGAGAAGTTTGAGCTCTTCAAAAAAACACACAATAGCAAAAGTTTACCGACAATTGTTAAAAAACAGGGGCTCCCGGGGCAAGGAGAGTTGAGACAGCGACTTTAGTCCCATTACATACAACCCGACTTTTGCGGAAACATTTGCTCTCCCCTGTGACCCTCTATTTTATGTATCTGTACATCCTGTTTGCATCACTGTTGATAAAATGCAATTCAATTCGTAAAAATGAATGGGCTGGGTTTTTTTTTCAGCCAGTTCAGCTGTATTACAATACGTGTACACTAAAAGAGACACCCGCTAAGTATTGACGATGGACTTTTTGCCGAAGTATATCTTATATGAATTATATATCTAATAAATTAACAAAATAAATAATGATTCTTAATTATATTCATGTCAGAACATTACAACCAAAATAAATCATCTTATCGATCTTGTCGGTATATTCCTAGGTTTATTTTTAAATGTGTACATTTTCATAATATCAAACTGGAATCACCGATCGACTGAAGACAGTAAACATTGTATAAATGTAATAAATTCATGTTTTGAAAATTAATTAATGGAGTTTTGTGCATGACTAAATGTGAAAGGTAACAAGTAAACGTGGTAATTGGACCAAATTGGTTTAACCGCGTGGTAAATGCAGCGATATTAGGTACACATGCAAGGTAGTTGCATCCCTAGTTACCTGAATAGACGTAAAACGCAGTAAATTCAATATGACTATTCCAAATTTTGACGGGATAAACTGTTCTCCGAACGAGTACTTTTTGTGTCCTTCCGCATGTCTGTCTCTCTATTATTATTGTTTTTGTTTTATAATTACATTTATCTTTAACTTTTTTATTATTATTTTTTATAACTATTACTATTATTATTATTATTTTCATTATTATTATTATTATTATTATTATTATTATTATTGTTGTTATTATTGTTATTAATGCTATTATCATCATCATCGTTATTTCTTGGTGTATACCCATAATTTCGACATGCGACCTCTGTGGTATTGGGGTTTAACAGAGTACGGAAAATGGTTGACGCTATAAGCAGTTTGGAGAATCTGGGAGAAATAAGCCTGTCTATAGTTTCGATGAGGCGCGTGGATGCGACACTAAAATACTCCTATGACAGCGTCCAATGGAGACTCTGCCTGTGGAGAGAGACTCGTGGCAAGGGAATCTGAAACGCTTAGAGCGAGCGGAATAACGCTTTGTTTAAACGACGCCCAAATCCTCAAATATTTATTATTAGTAGTAGTAGTATTTGTATTATATATTTATTATAATAAGAAAATCGTGATAATGATTCGATTTAATTAAGTTTATTTCTGCCAGTTTGGTATGTAGCCTTCGACCACAAAGATGGCTTGAGTCTTGTTTTCTCGCGTTGGTTAAAGGATGTGGAGTTTTTTTAACTGATTTTGTTAACTAGTATACTTGGTCCCGTCTACACACTCAAACCAACTAATTAAAACCCAATCAATCAATCCTTAAAAGAACCAGCATACTGGTTAAATCCTTATATTTTCTTAATTAAGTTCCAATGCAGATACATTTCCATTAATAAAATGGTTGCTTTTATGCAATGATGTTAATTAATAAAAAATCAGTCTTTCCCGGTGAAATCAGCAGATGCCACGAGCGCATTTTTCCGCAAAAAGGGTCTGGTTGCATTATTGAAAACACGTGCAGTCACTGCGGTTAGGCACGCCCTGGCGCCGGTAGTTCCCGAAGTTTTAATAAGTTTACAAAAAAACTAAGCAATTATTTGTTGAAACAATAAAACAAAAGAACAAATAAAAAAATTAAGTATAAAACTAATTTTTAAGTGAATTACTTTAGCATAGTAAAGTTAAAGAGTATAGTTTAGTTTATAGAGGTCATCTGGTATATATCATATTATATTGTATTATATTGTATTGTATTGTATTGTATTAAATGTTATCATAAACTCACATTATTTAAATATTACTTAATATAATATTTATGTTGGAAATAAAACAGAATCAAGACACTAATTGATAAATATGACAAAAATAAAAAAAATGCTAGGAAATAATCTTTCCTTTTGATTACTTAAAAATAATACATAAGTCACGAAATAAACAATTAAATGGTGAGCGTTTTAAATGATCCAGTTGGGATGAGAGTCTAATCAAAGCCAGGTCTGTTTATCAAACACTGAAACCAATCGTTCTTTCTTCGTCTGAGCCACATGTACAAACTGACTTTGATTACGGTTTGGTGAGTAACAAACATACAAACACAACAACCAAACTGAGTCTTATCTTCAGTGGCAGGTCAGGACAAACAACAAACCATCCTTTGATGATGGGCCTGGTGTTTGTAACCAGAGCCTTTGATTAATTAAACTACACTATGATGATCAAAGGGATCAAGAACCGGCGGATCACAGAAAGTTTGGGTCATCAAAGGAGGGAATTAAGTTTTCTGATGTCCACCAGAGAGCCAGGTGTGAGTAGCTGGTATATAAAGGTGAGTGGCTGGTGAGTAGGTATCATTCACTAAGTATCTACTCAACGCTACAGATTGACCTAAGTCGTTACTCAGAATCTGCTTAACTTGCTACTCACTGTTCCAAGTGCACGTGCCTCCTTGTACGCACACACCGCTCAGAAATAGTATAAGAGTAACCTGGATATGCATTTGACTCACTTGGACGCACCCAGCCTGGTTGAGCTGAGTTCGATTTTGTGTTTAAGTTCGTGTACAACGCACAAGTACAGTGAGGTACAAATGGTGAGTATCCACAGTAAATGTTCCCTTTCGATCCTGCTACTTAATGCATAAATTTTCTCAACAACATATATTTTCCCTCGCACGGAAAGATACTTTTTATCTAAAGAAGAAGTTTACATCTATAAGTTGTTTATAAAAAAATTTGCAAGTATTGTTTAAAAGGAATTATTACTTTTAAATCGATAAAGAAAAAAGTCCTGAAAGATTAATATATTGCAAATACTTTTCCTTGATATTGCAATAATCCACAAGTGTTAGCCATATATTAATTAATGTATCGTTGGTTTAACTGAACAATAAATAACAATAATTTATTACAGTTTACTTCAATATTCATCGCTGTGACATGTTTATCTGTATTTTATTTTCTTTTTATTTTGTTTCTTCCTGGAGCAGCCCACGTCAGTCACGAAGCCAGCGCGTGAACCCATGACGAGCCAGATGTCAATCAACACGGAGCCAATTGTATCAGTGAGACAACCACTGTCAGCACTGAACGGTCAGCAACAGAGAGACTGCTTCACCACGATGTCGGGATGTGTCAACACTGCTCCAGTCATCACCACGGCCGGAGCGGGTTTGTGCACCACGGCTCACCAGAGACTGGAAGACACCACGTCGCAGGTGGCAGCACCTATCTACCACAGACCGGAAGTCCCCACGACTCAGGTGGCAGCACCAGTCAAGAACTCATTCCCTGAACCACTGTCTCTCCGCATCGCCATGTTGAACCTTCAACTCCTGACGCTCGAGTCCAAGCAGAAGACGAGGTCCAAGGAGATACAGAATTATTACGCCATGCAGGCCAGTCAACTTGAAGGACAGCGTTACCAGGCACTCAGAGCTCAAGGTGTGTCCCCATGGCAACTGCAAGGTATCAACAGTTACTATGACAACCAGCACAACATTCTCATCAGTCAAGTCCAGCAGTGGTGTCATCAGGTAGAAACAGGTCACGTGACCAGCATGACGGAAGTTGCTGCCGCTCCCGCCATCCGACCACGGAAAACTAAGCCCGCCAAGCTGAACCCTGTAGCTACTCGTATCATGGAGAACTGGTACTCTATGAATGAGGAGCACCCGTACCCGACCGCCGTGACCACTGAGTACCTGGCCACCACTGGGGGAATCACCACAGAACAAGTCAGGAAATGGTTCGCCAACCGTCGTCTGAGATCTGGCAACACCAAGACCATCAGAGAGATCGCCAAAAGACGCAAGTGCCCTCTAGCATCGACCAACTGAATTTTAAAAGAAAAACGCCCAGGAAGAATGTATGAATATTTAAACATGTAAATATCATGTATATTGATGTATATTTTATGTTGTGATATTTATATCATATAAGCATATTTCATCACTTTTTGTAGATATTCCAATAAATACATTTCTATATAATTGTAAATATGAAACTGATATTTATATCATACATGTGTAAATAAAGTACATCACTGGTTACATTTTATGGTTTATCTGTGCATCATCAATGTATACTCTATTTGCTGATCTGTGACGTGTCTTCAACCGTGAATTTACTAAATGACCGTTACCCCTTTTAGTAGAGTAATTGGTAAGCAGGTAATCCAACAACGATGTTTAAAATAAAAACTCCCATACTTAAGCCAGCTCGCTTAACCAGTCACCATTTCCGGTATTTAAAACATGAAAAATTTTTATGTAATATCATGTACCTTCATCATTCTGGGTGGTAACCTACCCCCCATCCCCAATAAAAAAACCTTAATATTGAATATTTAAAAGCCTATATTGAAACTGAAGAGTGAGCGCCATCTGGTGTTAACGTTTTGCAACATTTTTCCTGATCGAGTGAATATTGATATAATAAATCAACTTAACTGAAAAATAGATTATCTCATGGGTATCGGCCTTCGGATTAATGGAGTTCTCCTTCTTATAGTATACATTGATTATATCATACTCCAAAAACAGGGAAATCCGGTCTGACGACTACCCCACTGATATGCCCACTTCTGGCGGTTTAAGAAAATAATATAAATAATGATATAAAACTCCCGTTGTATTCAACCGCCAGCTATGACTAGAACCCTGCTATAAAGACCATTCGTTTGGTCCTTGGATTATAGATGATTCGTTTTGTCACGACCACTCGTCGTCGTGTAGTGGTAAACCCCAGATCTGATTAGTAGTCAGTTAATCACACACCCACACACACTCCCCCAACTTAATTTCGCCTTAATTATACATATAAATAAACATACATATACATATACATATACACATACATAGATACATACATATACATATATATATATATATATATATATAGTGTTACGGGGTGACATAAAACCGGACCGAACTGTTTTTAGCGGACTTGTGTGCCACCGACATAAGTTCGAATCCCTGACCGGCCCAATATTTTCCCCTTATCTTTGAAAAACATATGTACATATAAATATATAGAGCCTCGTTGTACCCGGCGTGTGTTAGGAAATCCAGGTGTATATACGATTATATATCATACACGTGTCAGTGGTTTCTTATGGCACGTACCGGTAAAATAATGAAATCCTTTTAAACCCTTACAATATATCTAGATGGCTACCTCTTCATTTTCCCGCTTATCACAGGCATGTTCTAAAAGTGACACCGAAACATACGGCGTTTATTTCACAACAGAGCCTGATGGCATAAGAGCATTAGAACTATCTACATTTGGTAAGCACTTCAGCCAAATGTCAAAATTTGGCTCAACGGTTCCCTTTTGGCGACAAATTTTCACCATGTGTGCTTGAAAGGTTGACATGTGTAGGTAATAAAAATGCCTGATAGCAGTACGAAAATGGTAGCTTTCAATGAATACATGGCCCTTTTATGTCAGATGAAGTTTACATTTTTTTATTTTAATGACAATGTGATTATTAACCTAATACTGCTTAATATGCTAAATGTATCCAGTCAAATTTGACCTCAAATGATAGCTGAAAACATACGCTTCAGAATGACATACCATTCCATAATTCCATAAAGAATCCTTTTACAGACATAACATTATGTCGGGAACGGCTGCAACTTTCAGCTCAAATGTGGTAATATTGATCATGTCGCTGGTATTTGTATGTAAGCTATATATGGTCCTTATTTCTGCAAGCAAAAAATAAAATATGTATTTTTTTTTCATACCATGGTTTATTCATTCGAGATGATCAAAAAATGAACTAAATGAGCTTGGGGTATACTGATTAATTATAAGATTTGCCTTTAAGATAGTTTAAATTTTGCTGATCACATTTTACCCATCTCAAGTGTTCGCATTTAAGTTATAATCAGTATCCAGTAATATGATCCCGTGACTAGTGTGTCATTGTTAGTTGCAAGTATAGTCACGTTTTTTGACTTGGGTGAGTGAAACTGATCTTTTTCAGTTCTTCCTACTCACTCAAGTCAAGAAATATTAAAATAGACAGCTTTTATGGGATGGATAGCCTTTTCTAAGAGAAATTAGACTTACATATGAGTACCAATTTTACTTATTTACTTTCAAAATGATGAACATTTTTTTCTTATAATTATTGCGAATTTATAAGTGTTTCTAAATAAATTTTAATAAAATATTAATCCAAATGTCATAATGATATCGTTTAACTAATTTTCATATATTTTGCTTGCAGTAGACACCGATGTCCTTTTGTTTATTTACACCCAGAGATAAATAACTGAGATCCCTGAAATATAGGAGCGGTAGTATCATAAATAATTATTTTGTTTTCGGTTTGACCTTAACTTGGCGGTCTGTGGGCGGAATGTCAAGGGACTTTTTCCTTTTTTTTATTTAGACAACGACAAAAAATTACCCGTAATGTACTTTATTTACACATGAGTAATACATATATTATCAGACACATCATATGATGAAAAATGTGTATGAATATTTACAAATGACGATATGATGTAGTGAATAATATATGAATAACACTGGAAATCCACCGATACATATTATATACATTTCAATAATAGCCATGATTTTTATTACTCTGTGTGTTCAGCAAGTAGCCGCCAGAGGGCATTTGCGTTTTCTAGCGATCTCTCTGATGGTCTTGGTGTTACCAGATCTCAGACGACGGTTGGCGAACCATTTCCTGACTTGTTCTGTGGTGATTTCCCCAATGGTGGCCAGGTATTCAGTGGTCTCGGCAGTCGGGTACGGGTGCTCCTCATTTATAGAGTACCAGTTCTCCAAGATACGAGTAGCTAGAGGGTTCAGCTTGGCGGGCTTGGTTTTCCGTGGTCGGATGGCTGGAGCAGCAGCAACTTCCGTCATGCTGGTTACGTGACCTGCTTCTACCTGATGACACCACTGCTGGACTTGACTGATGAGACTGCTGTGCTGATTGTCATAGTAATTGTTGATACCTTGCAGTTGCAATGGGGACACACCTTGAGCACTCAGTGCCTGGAAACGTTGTCCTTTAAGTTGACTGGCCTGCATGGCGTAATAATTCTGGATTTCCTGGGACCTCGTCTTCTGCTTGGACTCGAGCCACAGGAATTGAAGATTCAACATGGCGATGCGGAGAGACAGTGGTTCAGGGAGCGCGTTCTTGACAGGTGCGGCCACCTGTGACGTGGTGACTTCCGGTCTGTGGTGGGTAGGTGCTGCCACCTGTGACGTGGTGACTTCTGGTCTGTGGTAGGTAGGTGCTGCCACCTGTGACGTGATGACTTCCGGTCTGATGTAGTGATGTTCTGCAATCTGTGACGTGGTGACTTCCGGTCTGAGGTAGTGAGGTTCTGCAATCTGTGACGTAGTGACTTCGGGTCTGTGGTGTGTGATGGTACATGGATTTGCTCCGGCCTTGGTCATGACTGGAGAAGTGCTGACACAGCCAGATATCGCTGTGACCCAGTCTCTGTGTTGCTGACCATTCAGAGCTGTCAGTGGCTGTCTTACCGGTACAGTGGGCTTCATGCTGGTGTTTGTCTTTTTCGTTGTAGGTTCATCGACTGGATTAGTGACTGACGTGGGCTGCTTCAGGAAGAAATTAAACCAAATATGCATGAAAAATAATTCAGATACCTTCCTTTATATCAACCTATAATATGACAATTAACAATATGTGTACTTAGTATCCTAACTGATATCTTACTTAGTTACACTAGCAATATTCGTGAATTCACAAATGAACAGGCTCATGCAAAGTAAAAATGGTTTTAAAAATAAATATATTCTTATTTTAATTTAAGCAGTTTCATTTTTTTTAATAATTTAAAAGATAAGAAGGAGAAAAATATGTTGGCTTGAACAATTATTGAACTAAAACAATCAGGTTAAGCGTTAACATTTATAACGCGGATACTCAACTTGATACAATATACACGTCAATACTCACCATTTTATTGTTCATCTCTTGGTGTGTAGTGAACGATCCTGAACACAAGAGGGAACTCAGCTCCTCAAGGCTGGCTACGTCCAATATAGTCAGGTCCATTCTAAGGTTACTCTTATACTCCTTTCCAGCAGTGTATGAGTACAGGCAGGCACGGGATCAGTGAGTAGCAAGTTGAGCAGATTCTGAGTTAACACTGAGGTCGATCTGTAGCGTTGAGTAGATTCTGAGTGACTGATACCTACTCACAAGCTACTCACGTTTATATACCAGCTACTCGCACCTGGCTCACTGAAGGACATCGGCAACTTTATTCCCTCCTTTGACGGCCCAAACTTTCTGTGATCCGCCAGTCTTTGATCCTTTTAATCATCAGAGTGTAGTTTAATTAATCAAAGGCTCTGGTTACTAAACTCAGCCCATTCATCAAAGGATGGTTTGTTGTTTGTCCTGACCGGCTTCTGAAGATCAGACTTAGTTTGGTTGTTTTTTTTTGTATGTTTGTTACTCATCAAACAGTAATCAAAGTAAGTTTGTACATGTGGCTCAGAAGAAGAAGGAACGTTTGGTTCCACTGTTTGACAAACAAACGAGGCTTTGATTCGACCGATGTTCAGATCACACCGTTAAAAATCAGACCATTTATTATAAATTATTGTTACGTGTTATATGTATTATTTTAAATGATCAAAGTGAAAAATTTCTTTTAAACAATTTATATATTTAACACTACACATTGCGTTTAAGATGATAATGAAGATTTAGCACATTGTAAATACAAACAATATAATATGATATAACTGTATATCAGATGATGTAGCTTCTTTGGAGAAAATATATATATAAAAAAGTAATATATATAATTGCCATTTTTATTTTTTTTTCGTATTGAGACTGCGTTTTTTTTTTGCTTGTATAATTCATTTTTGGTTATTCTATACATTTCCCGTTTTCTTTGTTATGGTCCAAGCAGAGCGGCGTGTATATTAAAAGATATTAGATTCAAGAATTTTAATATAATAAATAATCAGTGTTTGAATAAAAATAATAATAAAAATAATAATAATATTATTTATTTTATTAAAATTATCATTATTAATGAAGAAGTACCACAATTCTTATAAAAATTTTTAAGATACAATATTTAAATAATGTCATGTTACACAAATAAAACACATGTTTAGTGTATATTTTTTTACAGATGTACCTTCTTTCTACCAAATTAATATTATATAGTAATAATAAAATAATGATAATAATAATAATAATAATAATAATAATAATAATAATACTAATAATAATAATAATAATAATAATAATAATAATAATAATAATAATAAAAATAATAATAATAATAATAATATTAATGATAATAATAATGATAATAATAATGATTATGAATTTAGAAAATGCATTCGTTTTCTTTATTTCATCTTCAGAGTGTGTTTGTTTTCCTTGTATGTACCGGGGTGGGGGGTTATTCTATCTGTCTCCTTCTCTTCGGTGAGTCTAGGCAAAGTGGTGTCTATATTATAAGATATAAGATTTAAAAATGTTACAAATATAAATCATCATTTTATTTTAAATTATTATTATTATAATCATTATTATAACCTATGCCAACATTTGAGGTGTTATGTTTTGCCTGCGTTGGTTTGTTCGTTTTTCTGTTGCTTTGACTCTTAACAATATTACTCAAAACGTTATCAACGGTCTTTCATTAAATTTTCAGGATAGCTCGGTAAAGATACAAATAACAATTGATTACATTTCTGATGTGACCGGTACCACCATCTGAATCCAAGATTTTTAAAAGAAAAATCCTGCATTTCTGACAATGCCATATGGGGATAATGAGCTGCGTTGGCGGAGGTCTGCCCTCTCTGAGTGCTTTTCTATTACAAGTATTATTGTTATTATTTTTATCATTAATCATATTATTATTATTATTATTATTACATGTGTTATTATTATTACATGTATTATTATTATTACATGTATTATTATCATTATTATTACCTTCATTATTATTATAATCATTATTATTATTACAGGTATTATTATTATTATTATTATTATTATTATTATTATAAATTTGTTTCAGTAGGTTTCGAACGGTCCAGCTTCAACGAGAAAGATGACTTAATTTTTGTTTGTTTTTGTTTCTTAATTGGTTTCGTTGTTGACTTCTTGTTTCCACCCGTTAATTAGTTTGCTTGGTACCGTTAACTAAAATAACATACCTGTTGATTATGTTTACCGTGCGATTGAATAGCAAAAAACATCCTATGAATACGGTACAATATTCACTATAACATACACATTTTGTTTAAATTATTACTGGAGGGTTATATGGAGAGTGTAAATGATTTTTAAAAATTCGTCTATATGTATTGGGATTTTAAACCACAGTTGATTTTACCCTTCCCCTCGACTACCGAAAGATTAGGGCATTTTAATGAGTTCCACCTGAAACTTAGCAACTATTTGTTTTGTATAAAAAAATGATAAAGATAAACACTCATCCAAGTATAGAATTACTATACAGGATTTCTATTTAATTATCTTGTTCCATGATGTTATATGATGATATTTTTAATTTTATTATATTTTGCGATATGATTTTCGTGTCAATGTAAATTTTATATCTCTTATTATTTCGTGTTCGTAATATGATAATTTATCATCATCAAATTTAAGGCATTTATTGTACCTCCTATAAATAAAAAAGACTTCATAGAAGACCTGTCATTTTATTACTCTAAAAATGCAATCAAAATGTCAATAAAAATATTTATTAGTGTAAAAATAGAGAAAGACTATCATAAAGTCCTGTCATTTTTTACTGAATTTATAATGTATAATGTATGAAATAAAAAATGATTTGTACTTTTTAAATAGTCCGATCGGTGCAAGGGCCAGATGAAAGCCAGGTCTGTTGATGAAACACTAAAACCAAACGTTCTACTTTCGGCAGATCCACATGTACAAACTTACTTTGATTGCTTTTTGAAGAGTTACAAACATACAAACATAACAACCAAACTGAGCCTGATCTTCTGTAGCCGGTCGGACAAACAAAAAAACATTCTTTGATGAACGGGGCTGAGTTTAGTAACTAGAACCTTTGATTAATTAAACTACACTGTGATGATCAAAGGGATCAAAGACGGGCGGATCAGAGATAGTTTGGGCCATCACGCAGGGAATTAAGTTTCTGATGTTAACCGGTGAGCCAGTTGTGAGTGGCTGGTATATAAGAGTGAGTAGCTGGTGAGTAGGTATCATTTACTCAGAATCTACTCAAATCTACAGATCGACCTCAGTCTTTACTCAGGATCTGCTTAACTTACTACTCACTGATCCAAGTACACGTGCCTGCTTGTACTCGTACACTGCTCAGGTATAACATAAGAGTACCCTGGAAATGGACCTGACTCACTTTGACGTACCGAGCCTTGAGGATCTGAGTTCACTCCTGTGTTCAGGATCGTTCAGGACACACCAAGTGATTAACTTACAAATGGTGGGTATAAAACTATACGTAAACTACTGATCGGGATAACGTTCAATTCATTAAAACTTTTCGAGAAAATGGTTTATTTTCATTACTTTTTTATGGAAAAAATTGAAACCATTTTCAAACAGACTAGTTCATAAAGTATTTTAACACCTTCTTAACTAAATTTTATAATAATTTTTCATTACAAACGACATTATAATTCCTACTTAATAACCAACATTAAAAGTTTTGACATTCCTCTTAAATTGACAACAATAATAACAAGTGTGTTATTCATTGAAACGTACTTCAATTTCGTCGCTAAGAATTGATGAGATTAAACATTTAATTAATTTATTTTTTGTTGCTTCCTGTAGCAGCCCACGTCAGTCACAGAGCAAGCCCGTCAATCCACGACGAACCATACAACCACCAGCATGAACCCCCGCTGCACCAGCAAGACAGCCACTGACAGCTCTGAACGGTCAGCAACACAGAGATTGGTTCACCTCGATGTCGGGATGTGTCAGCACTGCTTCAGTCATGACTACGGCCGGAGCGGGATTGTGTCTCACTACACACCACAGACCCGAAGTCACCACGTCACAGGTGACACCACCTATCTACCACAGACCGGAAGCCACCACGTCACAGCTGGCAGCACCAGTCGCGAACACGTTCCTTGAACCTCTGTCTCTCCGTATCGCCATGTTGAACCTTCAACTTCTGAGGCTAGAGTCAACGAAGAAAACGAGGTCCTAGGAGATCCAGAATTATTACGCCATGCAGGCCAGTCAACTTGAAGGACAGCGTTACCAGGCACTCACAGCTCAAAGTGTGTCACCATGGCAACATGACCAAATGAACAGTAACTATGACAACCAGCACAGCATTCTCATCAGTCAAGTCCAGCAGTGGTGTCATCAGGTAGAAACAGGTCACGTGACGAGCATGATGGAAGTTGCTGCGACTCCGGCCATCCGACCACGGAAAACCAAGCCCGCCAAGCTGAACCCTCTTGCGACTCGCATCATGGAGAACTGGTACTCTATAAATGAGGAGCACCCGTACCCGACCGCCGAGACCACTGAGTACCTGGCCACCACTGGGGGAATCACCACAGAACAAGTCAGGAAATGGTTCGCCAACCGTCGTCTGAGATCTGGTAACACCAAGACCATCAGAGATATCGCCAGAAGACGCAAGTGCCCTCTCGCAGTTAACAACTGAACTTCAACTGTAAACCGATCGATAGAATCATGATTGTTTTAAACATGTATATAACACGAATATAGCTGTATATATTATGCTGCGCTATTCATATCATTAACACGTTTCATTTTCATCTGTAAATATTTCCAGAAGTGCATTTGTATTTCATCGTAAATACCTGTGTGATATTTATATGTATTTATATGTAAATAAACTATATCAGCTGTTACTGGTTGTGTTGTTGCACTGTGTTTTCCATGTCATGAGGCGTGTAACCACCAAATTTCACAGCATACACAAACAGGACTGAAGATATTAGGACTCGACTGAGTGACTGGACCCCTTGAGTATCCGGACGATGATTTATCTCCGCAGAGAGTCTGTTAGCAAGGAAACATCCACCTGCAAAAATTAAGACAGGAATAACGTTTGTTTTTTGGGATCCCAACCCTCAAATTTTGGTAGAATGCCAGCTCGCGTAATATTTTTTGTTTTGAGAACAACTTTTTTGATGTACCCAAAAAGGGACCTTTTCACATGTTACATATAAATGAAGTACATTGTTTACACTTTATTATATATGGTATCTGACAGTATAACATTCTAAAATCAATTTCTTGACCCCTAAACAATTAGAATATAACTTGCACCTGGCGCGATCAGTTGCGCACACCTAAACACATCACACGCCACCAGGTGATCATGCCGCGCAATTTCAAATAATTGAATACCTCCTGTCATTCTTCTTTCATGTTTCAGCTTCTCGTTTAGGCGTTGTCGCACTTGCACAATATCATACCTCTGGGAAAAATACAAACTTATCAAAAAGTGAATTTGACACGGTGAAAAGTAAGTTTATGTGTCGGGATTGGTTTTGCTTGGAAATATGTCCCAGTTGTTACATATGGACTAACAATAGAGTTTATCATCAATGGTATGCACAATCATGCCTCTATAAATGTTAATATCTCGGGTAAATTTTCAATAACACTAGTATTATTAAGTATAGTTGACGAACGAAAGTAAGGGAAGCAATTGGAACGCCCCCTGTTTTTCACCACCACGCGGGGGCCTGTGTTGAAAAGCTCTATTACTCGTTTGTCCGACAAGACTCCAACACCAATCACATCCCTATTGTTATTGATAATGCATTTAGGAATAAAAAGTAATTTGAAAGAGTATTTTTTAACAGTCCTTAAAATCGCAGCCGGTATGTCAAACCTTTGGAAGGTTTACTCTCACGGGCGTAAGGCAAATCACTCCAGGCAATTTGCCTTGGCTAAATTAGTTGTCAAGATAAGCGGGGGGAATGGAGTACAACAGCCCGACACGATCAGGACATTAAGACAGGACAATAAATTTCAAGGGACAGCTTCCTTTTAAGCTTTGATGTTAGAGTGCTCTCACCTTCTATGTTAAACCTCGGTCCTATCAATGACACCCCACTGAAACATCGATTAAATTTTAGTGTTGTTCCGGCACATGATCAGGATCCATAGACGTCATCAATTTATAGTGTTATTTATGTTCATTTTCGGAATATCGAGACTTTTTTATTTCCACTGTCGAGTCACTTATGCCTGAATGCAGCTAGGAATATGAACTGAATAAGTGCGTGCTAACAAGGTATTTGGGATTCCATTCCTCTGAGACGCATCTAGATACGTCGCATGCTGTTCAGGCGCAACCAAAGACGTAGCTCAATGAGATGCAGTTCATTGCTAATGTCTGGGTACCCTCAGGATATAACCCAGTAGGACGCGTTTTACGGTTTTATTTGTGTGAACGCACCACGAGGCGTTTTGGACAAAGGGGTATTTGTATGATGGTTGTCGCTGGGCGCTGTGAATACATGAATTGAACAAAAACAGATAACTTATTGCTTTCACTAAACTTGTTGTTTTGTTAACAGAATATCACACTGCGATTTATTCACTTAAATTAAGGGCAAATCAGTGTTAAGCTGGTTGGCGCGTCTCACCGAGCGAGTAGTGAGTATTGAAATCAAAACTACATCCATAGGAGATGCGTCGGACTGGATACGGTTTTGGAAGCATACCACAATAGGGACCCCCATTTGGCGGAGGCTTGTATTCCTTAGAATGCAGATTTCCATCTATGTTTATTTACGGAATATCGGGATTGTTGAATTTCAACTGCATATGGTACACACTATACCAAAAAATACATATTTACCATTAATCTGTGCTCCTATATTACCATTCAGGGATCGATTAATTACGGCCTGAATTATATAAAACATTTAAACTGGACATTACTTACAATAACGTTAGAGAGACCCATGGGTCTCGACGCTCAGCTGAATTGTCTGAAAGGATATTTTTATGAGCTTTTTCAAAATTTGGGTCATGTGTCCTTCACCCTTGACTAAAAAATCAATAAATTTCTTTCTCTACCTGAAGGTGAGTCAAATGTGAGATGGAAGGTTGAAAAAAGATTTCAAATGTATCCAGAAGTTTGTTAAAGAGGAGAGTCCTTAATCTTGAGCTTTGACCTTGTGACCTCAAAATAAATAGTTTTTTCCTTTTTGGTAGGTACTGTGTAACCATATGTGAAATGTGGTATGGAAAGTGTGGCATTAAAAATGTTTGTTTTCAATTAAAAGGAGATTTAAATTTATTACAAAGGAAATTAATGAATCAGTAATTATCATATGGATTCTAAGGCCTAAAGGCCTTAAGATGAAGGTCAAGCTCTGAAAATAGAAACAAAATGCAAGAAAAATTGAAACTATATTCAAATTCCTCAAGGAATACGGCATAAACAACTTGTGTGTCAAGTTTGAAGAAAGTATGCTTGCATTACTTCAAAAGTTATAGGAGTCATAATAATCATATATGTGGCGCCACATCTCCGAGAGGGCATGCTTAAATGTCCGTGATCAGTCAGCCTAGCAAAAATCATGGCATTTCATGCATTATTAAATTATCTTTTTCCTTATGTTTAAATGACTGGATACCTCAAGTCCATCCTACATGACCGACCTTGTGTTCACAGAGTTCAGGATCATATGACCCACGCAATGGCCTTTCTCACAAATTATACGTATCCAACTTCGCAGGGACTAACTAAAGATATCCTTTTTATGCCGAGGCCTTACTTTGTGAAATGCATCAAATGTCAATAAAATGCTCCTGCTTAAAAATCTTTAAAAATGATTACAATAATCCTTTGTTGTGTTAAAATACTACTTCATGTGTCCTATATTACACATTTTGCCTCTGGGAGGAGGCTATGCGTTCATCTCTGTTCGTGTGTGTTTTTGTTTGGCTGTGATTGTGTGTTTGTTTACAACATAACTCACGCAAGCAGGGCATTTCGGGAATGGACCGATGAAGAAATCGATTTTGGTGTAGATCCGGTGCAGGATCCGGATCAGGAACGTCATTAAGGCATACTTATAAATGTACAATTACTTATGAACCTTGGGATACGGGCCGAATTAGTGATTGCAATCACGTGTTCGGCATCATCCCACGACATGTACCTCCACATGGCGGAGGCTGGCATTCCTTATTTATTTATTTATTTATTAAGAAATCTTTATTCAGGGTGACTTGTTCAGACAATGTCTGATCTTCCACAAGGCCCTGATATAAAAATACAATGTAATGCAATATACACTGGTGAACTTTTAAAATTAAATTAGAACTAAATCAATGTTTTTGTAAAAGATGTGACAAATTGTTTTATGCTTTTTTTAAAACTGTAAAGAGAAGGGCTGTTCTTCACATCAGCTGGTAACCTATTCCATAGCAGGGGGCCTTGATATATGATTGAGTTTCTCAAATATTCTGTTTGTGCTTTAGGCAAGGACAATGCTCCATTTGCGTTTGCCCGTGTCTCGTATCCATGCACGTCTGTGACATAGCTCAAGCGCTCTAATAGATGAGATGGGCATTGGCTGTTAATGCATTTATATATCAAGATTAAAGTCATGAAAGCTCGTCTCTCTACTACTGATTGGATTTCGAGAGCAGTCCGTAGATCACTGGTGCTTCTCTCATGATTGAACATATTGCAAATTATTCTAACTGCGCGATTCTGTAGTTTTTGTGTTTTAATCAGATTGGTTTTAGATGTGTAACCCCAGATAGTCATCCCATAGTCTACGTGAGGCTGAATAAAACCTCTGTATATATTTAGTAAGATTCCCTTTGGGAAGAATCTGCTTGCTCTGAACAGAGCGCATATTTTCGATGATAATGTACGAGACAAATGTTCAATATGATCCGACCAATTTAGATGGTCATTTAAAACAATGCCTAAATATTTCATCGTAGTACTTTGTTTTATGGCCGTTTGGTTAAGATTTATATTCAATGGAAAATAAGACATGTATATATATCGCGATCTGAAAAGTAGTGAATAAGTTTTGTCAACAACATTTACTGTTAATCTGTTTTGTTTTCCTTGGATCGAGATTTCTAGGTTCATATTGTTCTATATATTTCCTAGTTCTCTCATTCTCGTCAGTACACTATATCACGTTGCATATTACAGTTTCGTATTTTCATGTTTAATAGATCTTGCGGTATCATATTGTCGTTAGCCACTTTTATCATATGTTCATTACCTATTGTATTTAACATAATTTGTTTTTCATCCTATAAACATTACCCTGAGGGCTTTTGGAATCGCTCCTAGTCATATCAGGCATGCCCAGGGACCTTTGTTATCTTATCTCTTAATCTCTATATTTTCATTGGCTTATATTTTTAGTTTTAACCCGAACATGAATAGCACATGTGTAGTAAACAAATTAATTTTGTTAACATAATATGTTTTTTAGACGAATTTTTCGAGGGTTCACCATTGTGGATGTATGCTGAATAATAATAAAAAATTGTTTCTCTATGGAGGTTCCTTGTTTTTTGGCGGATCTGTGTAGGTATTAAAGAGGGTCAGTCCGTTTTGTTTGTAGTTCATTTTAATACCATTGTTCCAATATGCAAATCATAATTTCGACAATCAACTCCTGTTACCTGCCAACCATGGGTGCTATGGAGTGTGGAGACGTGTTATACCGGCCGGCATGGGGCTCATATTCATCATACAAGCAAGGGAGGTTTTACAAGTATGGGCTTGGTCTTTTTTACATACAAGTTTGGCGGCGATTCCGATCTATTTTGAGGATCACTGTTTTGATATCCGTAAATCGTAACAAATGTATGCATGCTTGGTATAAATTAATCATGTTTGGTAGAGTGTAGAAATTCAACATTTCTGATATAATGAAAATGACCATTTAGAACAGTTTATTCTCAAATGTCAGTGTATACAGACTCACTTAGTCAGACAAACGGTAATGTAAGATATAACCACCAGATGGCACTCAGTGAGAGATCGACCAGTACTGAGGCCTATAATTTTATTCAAGTTTTTTTTGTGTGTTTGTGAAATACTGGAAATAATTTTGGTGACTAAGGTGACTAAGGATATTTAATTCCGGTGGAATGTTCATTCCTCAAATATTAATGATATATGTAGCCCGGACAAGAAATTATGGACCGAGCGGGCGTTTTGGTATATTAAATATCGGGGGTTTCTTATAGGATCGTCCGGCTCTGCATGGTCCAGTTACTCTATCGGCTCACGACATATTCATTTATCAAACTAATACACAACGCATCCAATGATAATACACAGACAAACAAAAATTGTAACAGGTGATGTACTTTATTTACAAATATAAAACATATTTATGCATGTCACATATTTGCAATGATTTCAGATGTATACATGGAAGTATTTACATATGGTGATTGAATATGCTTATATGATATGAACAGCGGATTATAATATATCAAAATAGATATCATTAAGTTTATGATCTTCACGGGTTCTTCTCGCAAGACATACTGCTGCAGTTCAGTTGGTTGTCGCTAGAGGGAACTTGCGTCTTCTGGCGATCTCTCTGATGGACCAGATCTCAGACGACGGTTGGCAAACCATTTCCTGACTTGTTCTGTGGTGATTCCCCCAGTGGTGGCCAGGTACTCAGTGGTCTCGGCGGTCGGGTACGGGTGCTCCTCATTCATAGAGTACCAGTTCTCCATGATACGAGTAGCTACAGGGTTCAGCTTTGCGGGCTTGCTTTTCCGTGGTTGGATGGCCGGAGCAGCGGCAACTTCCGTGAGGCTGATCACATGACCTGATTCTATCTGATGACACCACTGCTGGACTTGACTGATGAGAATGCTGTGCTGGTTGTCATAGTAACTGTTGATATCTTGCAGTTGCCATGGTGACACCCCCTCAGCAGTCAGCGCCTGGTAGCGCTGTCCTTCAAGTTGACTGGCCTGCATGGCGTAATAATTCTGGATCTCCTGGGACCTCGTCTTCTGCTTGGACTCGAGTGTCAGGAGTTGAAGATTCAACATGGCGATGCGGAGAGACAGTGGTTCAGGAAAAACGTTCTTGACTGGTGCTGCCACCTGTGCCGTGGTAACTTCCGGTCTGTGATAGGTAGGTGCTGTAGGGCTGTGGTGGGTGTGGCTGGGTCTGGTGTGGTGTTGCTGACCGTTCATTTCCGCCAGTGGCTGTCTTACTACAGAAGGTTTCATGCTGATGATCGAGGGTTGATGACCTGACTCCGTGACTGACCTAGGCTGCTTTAGGGAAAAAGATAAACGAAAATAATGTGAATGGTTTATTAAGTAAAATGGTCATAAAATGATTCATTATAAGACTGATTATTATTTATTTTAAAGCTATGCTGAAATATTTGCCATTAATAAAAAATCAATTGCCACACTTATCATTAAAATTTTATGATATGTTCATTTAATTTCCTTCTTTAAATCGTGTTTTTTAAACGAAAAAGGTTATGAAATTATGTTGCTCCAACCATTTGATAAACAGAAATGTTTCATGAGGTACCATTTAAATTAGATACTTACCATTTGAACGTTAATGCCTTGGTGTGTAGTGAACGATCCTAAAAACATAAGGGAACTCAGCTCCTCAAGGCTGGGTACGTCAAAGTGAGTCAGGTTCATTTCCAGGTTACTCTTATGTTATACCTGAGCAGTGTACGAGTACAAGCAGGCACGTGCACTTGGATCAGTGAGTAGCAAACTGAGCAGATTCTTAGTAGAGACTGAGGTCGATCTGTAGCGTTGAATAGATTCTGAGTGAATGATACCTACTCACCAGCTACTCACCTTTATATACCACCTACTCACACCTGGCTTAATGGCGGACATCAGGAACTTGATTCGTTTTTTGTCGGCCCAAACTATCTGTGATCCGCAAGTCTTTGATCCCTTTGATCATCTGAGTGTAGTTTAATTAATCAAAGGCTCTGGTTAGTAAACTCAGCCCCGTTCATCAAAGGAAGGTTTGTTGTTTGACCGACCGGCTACAGAAGATCAGACTCAGTTTGGCTGTTGTGTTTGTTACTCATCAAACAGTAATCAAAGTAAGTTTGTATATGTAGCTCAGAAGAAGAAGGAACGTTTGGTTCAGGTGTTTGACAAACAGACTTGGCTTTGATTCGACCCATCATACCGTTAAAAAATCAGACCATATATAACAAATTATTGTTACGTGTTATATGTATTATTTTAAGTGATAAAAATGAAAAATTCCCTTTGAATAATTTATTTTATTTAACATTACACATTGCTTTTAAGATGATAATGAAGATGTAGGATATCGTAAATTAAAAATATAATAAGATATAACTGTATCACATGGTGTAGCTTCTTGGGAGGAAATTCATTGATATAAAAAAGTAATATATAAAATTGAACTTTTATTTTTCGTATTGAGACTGCGTTTGTTTTGCTTGTATAATTCAGTTTGGTTTATTCGATGTATTTCTTTGATTCTTTACAAAGGTCCAAGCAGGGCGGCGTATATAACAAAAGATATTAGATTCAAGAATGTTAACATAATAATTATCACTCTTTTAATTATTATTATAATTAATATTATTATTATTATTATTATTATTATTATTATTATTATTATTATTATTATTATTATTATTATTATTAATGCCATTACAAATGAAAGAGAACCACATTTCTTATAAATGGTTATAAAATACATTATTTAAATAGTGTCAGGTTACACAAATAAAATACGTTTAGTTTATAATTTCTTTTACAAATGTACCTTCTTTCTACGACATAAATAATATATAATAATAATAATAATAATAATAATAATAATATTAATAATAATAATAATAATAATAATTGTGATAAAATGAGAAAATGCATTCGTTTTCTTTATTTCATATTAAGAGTGTGTTTTAGCTTTCCTTGTATATACCAGGGGGTTTAATTCTATCTCTCTCCTTCTTTACGATGTGTCTAAGCAAAGCGGTATTTATATTATAAGATATAAGATTCAACAATGTTACCAATATAAATAATCAGTTTTCTATCTATTTTTTAAAATTATCATTATTATTATCATTATTATAACCTCCGCCTACCTTTGCGGTGTAATATTTTTGCGGGCGTTGGTTTGTTCGTTTGTCTGTTTCTTAGACTATTCAAAAATTAAATATTATTTAAAAAGTAATAAAAGTTGATTTTCATGAAATTCTCAGAAAAGCTCGGCAATGATGTCAGGAACACTTCATTACATTTATGATGTGATCGGGACCAACAAAGGGATCTAGGAATTTTGAAAAGAAAATGCTGCATTTCTGACAATGCCATATGGGAATATTGAGCTGCCTTGGTCGGAGGTCTGCGCTCTCTGAGTGCTTTTCTATTATTATTATTATTATTATTATTATTATTGTTATTATTATTATTATTATTATTATTATTATTATTATTATTATTATTATTATTATTATTATTATTATTATTATTATAAATTTGTTTAAGTAAGTTTTCGACGAGAAAGATGACGAGAAAGATGACTTAATTGTTGTTTGTTTCTGTTTGTTAATTGGTTTCGTTGTTGACTTCTTGTTTCCACCCGTTTTGTTTAGTTTTGCGTTTTAATTAGTTTCTTGTTACCGTTGACTAAAATAACTTACCTGTTGATTATGTTTACCGTGCGATTGAACAGCAAAAACATCCTATGAATACGGGGCAATATACACATTTTCACATTTATTTGAATTATTACTGGAGGTTTATATGGAGGGTGTAAATGATTTTAAAAAAATTGTGTATAAGTATTTGGATTTTAAACCACAGTTGATATTACCCTTCCCCTTGCCTACCCAAAGATTAGGACGGGCCGTATTCAACGAGAAAGATGAATTAATTGTTCTTCGTTTCTGTTTAAATAATTGGTCTCGTTGCTGATTTCTTGTTTATACCCATTAATTAGTTTTCTTGTCGCCATTGACTAAAATAACTTACCTGGTGATTGTGTTTACCGTGAATACGATGCAATATTCACTGAAATATACACATTTTCACAATTTTATTTGAATTATTACCGGAGGATTTTATGGAGAGTGTAAAAGGTTAAAAAAAATCTATCTTTAAGTATCGGGAAATTTAACCACAGTTGATTTTGCCCTTCCCCCGCCCTACCGAAAGATTAGGACATTTTATTGAGATCCACATGAAACTTATCAACTATTTTTTTGGTATAAAAAATGATACAGATAAACACCCATCCAAGTATAGAATAACTAGCTGTTATACAGGATTCCTGTTTATATTTTCTTGTTATATGATGTTATGTTTAATTATATTATATCACATAATATGTTTTTTCTGTCAATGTAAATTTTAGATCTCATATTATTTTGTGTTCGTAATATAATAATTTATCATCATCAAATTTAAGGCATTTACTGTACCACATAAAAATAAAAAAAGACTGTCATAGAAGACCTGTCATTTTATTACTCTAAAAATGAAATCAAAATGTCAATAAAAATATTTATTAGTGAAAGAAAAAGAGAAAGACTATCATAAAGATCTGTCATTTTATTACTGAAAATATAATGTATAGTTTATGAAATAAATTATGATATGGTCAGCGGTTTAAAAGGTCCGATCGGTGCACGCAGATGAAAGCCAGGTCTGTTTATCAAACACTGAAACCAAACGTTCCATCTTCGTCTGAGCCACAAGTACAAACTTACTTTGAATACTGTTTGATGAGTTACAAACATACAAACATAACAACCAAACTGAGTCTGATCTTCTGTAGATGGTCGGCCAAACAACAAACCATCTTTTGATGAATGGGGCTGACTTTACTAACCAGAGCCTTTGATTAATTGAACTGCTCTATGATGATCAAAGGGATCAAAGACCGGCGGATCAAAGAAAGTTTGGGCCGTCAAGGAAGGAATCAAGTTTCTGATGTTTACCGGTGAGTCAGGTGTGAGTCGGTGGAATATAAAGTGAGTAGCTGGTGAGTAGGTATCATTTACTCAGAATCTACTCAACGCTACAGATCTACCTCAGTCTTTTCTCAGAATCTGCTCAACTTGCTACTCACTGATCCAAGTGCACGTGGATTCTTGTACTCGTACACCGCTCAGGTATAACATAAGAGTAACCTGGAAATGGACCTTACTCAATTGGACGAACCGAGCCTTGAGGAATTGAGTTCACTCGTGTGTTTAGGATCGTTCAAGACACACCAAGATATTAACGTACAAATGGTGGGTATAAAACTATACGTAAACAATTGATCTGGATAAGCTTCAATTGATTAAAACTTTTCGAGAAAAATTTTCTTTACATTTTTTAATAGACAAAATTGAAATCATTTTCAAACAAACTAGTTCATAAAGCCTTTTAATACCTTGTTAACCTTATTTTATAATAATTTTTCTTTACAGACGACATTATAATTCTCACAAATAACCAACATTAATAGTTTTGACATTCCTCCTAAATTGACAACAATAATAACAAGTGTGTAATTCATTGAAATGTACTTCAATTTCATCGCTAAGAATTGATGTGATTAAAAATTTAATTAATATTCTTTATTTGTTTCTTCCTGTAGCAGCCCACGTCAGTCACAGAACCAGTCCGCCAATCTACGACGAACCAGACAATCACCAGCATGAAGCCCGCTGCACCAGCAAGACAGCCACTGACAGCTCTGAACGGTCAACAATACAGAGACTGGTTCACCACGATGTCGGGATGTGTCAGCACTGCTCCAGTCATGACTACGGCCGGAGCGGGTTTGTGTCCCACAACAAACCACAGACCGAAATTAATCACGTCACAGGTGACACCACCTATCTACCACAGACCGGAAGTGACCACGTCACAGCTGGCAGCACCAGTCGCGAACACGTTCCCTGAACCTCTGTCTCTCCGCATCGCCATGTTAAACCTTCAACTTCTGACGCTAGAGTCAAAGCAGAAAACGAGGTCCAAGGAGATCCAGAATTATTACGCCATGCAGGCGAGTCAACTTGAAGGACAGCGTTACCAGGCACTCAGAGCTCAAGGTGTGTCACCATGGCAACATGACCAAATCAACAGTTACTGTGACAACCAGCACAGCATTCTCATCAGTCAAGTCCAGCAGTGGTGTCATCAGGTAGAAACAGGTCACGTAACCAGCCTGACGGATGTTGTTGCTGCTCCCGCCATCCGACCACGGAAAACCAAACCCGCCCAGCTGAACCCTGTAGCTACTCGTATCATGGAGAACTGGTACTCTATGAATGAGGAGCACCCGTACCCGACCGCTGAGACCACTGAGTACCTGGCCACCACTGGGGGAATCACCACAGAACAAGTCAGGAAATGGTTCGCCAACCGTCGTCTGAGATCTGGTAACACCAAGACCATCAGAGAAATCGCCAGAAGACGCAAGTGCCCTCTCGCAGTTAACAAGTGAACTTCAACTGTAAACCGATCGATTGAATCATGATGGTTTTACACATGTATATAACACGAATGTAGATGTATATATTATGCTGTGCTATTCATATCATTAACACGTTTCATTTTCATCTGTAAATATTTCCAGAAGTGCATTTGTATTTCATCATAAATACCTGTTTGATATTTATATGTATTTATATGTAAATAAACTACATCAGCTGTTGCTGGTTGTGTTGTTGCACTGTGTTTTCCATGTCATGAGGCGTGTAACCATCAAATGTCACTGCATACACAAACAGGACTGAAGATATTAGGACTGGACTGAGTGACTGGACCCCTTGAGTATACAAGGAAGATTCACCTTCAGATGTCCAATTTTATACGGGACAAATTTAATTTTTTTTCAGAATCAGCACTATGTTCTCCATATTAACGTTGCTTATTGTTGCATTTGTCGCAGTCCCTTGAAAGAAACCGTCACGTGATTACCTGGTAACTTGGAATGCAATATTTAAATCCTAAGAATGAAATTAAACTGAAAACGGATTAAACATTGTATAGATTAAATGCACCTTTTCCTGAATGTCGCACATTTAGTATCCACAAAGTATCCGGGCGAGGATTTATCTCCGGAGAGAGTCTGTTAGCAAGGAAACATCCGCCTGCAAAAATCAAGACAGGAATAACGTTTGTTTTGGGACCCCAACCCTCAAATTTTAGTAGAATGCCAGCTCGCGTAATATTTTTTGTTTTTTAAACAACTTTTTTGATGTACCCAAAAAAGCTTTATTATATATGGGATCTGCCAGTATAACATTCTAAAATCATTTTCTCGCCCCCTACACAAGTAAAATAAAACTTGCACCTGGCGCGATCAGTTGCGCATACCTTAACACATCACACGCCACCAGGTGAACGTGCGCGCAATTTCAAGATTTTTAAAGTAATTGAATACCTCCTGTCATTCTTCTTTCATGTTTCAGCTTCTCGTTTAGGCGTTGTCGCACCTGCACAATATCATACCTCTGGTAAAAATACAAACGTGTAAAAAAGGGAATTTGACACAGTGAAAAGTAAGTTTATGTGTCGGGATTGGTTTTGCTGGGAAATATGTCCCAGTTGTTACATATGGACTAACAATAGAGTTTATCATCAATGCTATGGACACTCATGCCTATATATATATGTAAAGACCTCGGGTAAATTTTCAATAACACTAGTATTATTAAGTATAGTTGACGAACGAAAGTAAGGGAAGCAATTGGAACGCCCCCTGTTTTTCACCACCACGCGGAGGCCTGTGTTGAAAAGCTCTATTACTCGTTTGTCCGAAAAGACTCCAACACCAATCACATCCCTATTGTTATTGATAATGCTTTAGGAATAAAAAGTAATTTGAAAAATCGCAGCCGGTATGTCAAACTTTTGGAAGGTTTACTCTCACGGGCGTAAGGCAAATCACACCAGGCAATTTGCCTTGGCTGAATTAGTTGTCAAGATAAGCGGGGGAATGGAGTACAACAGCCCGACACGATCAGGACATTAGGACAGGACAATAAATTTCAAGGGACAGCTTCCTTTTAAGCTTTGATGTCAGAGTGCTCTCACCTTCTATGTTAAACATTGGTCCTAGCAATGAAACCCCACTTAAACATCGAATAAATTTTAGTGTAGATCCGGCACATGATCCGGATCCATGGACGTCATCAATGTACAGTGTTATTTATGTTCATTTTCGGAATATCGAGACTTTTTTATTTCCACTGTTGAGTCACTTAAGCCTGAATGCACCTTGGAATATGAACTGAATAAGTGCGTGCTAACAAGGTATTTGGGATTCCATTCCTTTGAGACGCATCTCGATACGTCGCATGCTGTTCAGGCGCAACCACAGAGACGTAGCTCGATGATCCCCTGTCTGGGTATCCTCAGGATGTAACCCAGTAGGACGCGTTTTACGGTTTAAGTTGTGTGAACGAACCACGAGGCGCATTGGACAAAGGGGTATTTGTATGCTGGTTGTCGTTGTGCGCTGTGAATACATGAATTGAACAAAAATGAAATCAAAACTACGTCCATACGAGATGCGTCGGACTGGATACGGTTTTGGGAGCACACCACAATAGGGACCCCCCCTTGGCAGAGGCTTGCATTCCTTAGAAATCAGATTTCCATCTATGTTTATTTACGGAATATAGGGATTGTTGAATTTCAACTGCATATGGTACACACTATACCAAACAATACATATTTGCCAATCATCTGTGCTCCTATTTTACCATTCAGGGATCGATTAATTACGGCCTGAATTATATAAAACATTTTAACAGGACATTACTTACAATAACGTTAGAGAGACCAATGGATCTCGACGCTCAGCTGAATTGTCTAAAAGGATATTTTTATGAGCTTTTTCAAAATTTGGGTCATGTGTCCTTCACCCTTGACTATAAAGTCAATAAAGTTCTTTGTCTACCTGAAGGCGAGTCAAATGTGAGACGGAAGGCTGAAAAAGGGTTTCAAATGTATCCAGAAAATTGTTAAAGGGGAGAGTCCTTAATCTTGAGCTTTTACCTTCTGACCTAATATAAATAGTTCTTTCCCTTTTTGGTAGGTTGTGAAATGTGGTATGAAAATAGTGGCATTGAAAATGTTTGTTTTCAATTAAAAGGAGATTTAAATTTATTACAAAGGAAATTCGTGAATCAAGAATTATCATATGGATTCTAAGGCCTAAATACCTTAAGATGAAGGTCAAGCTCTCCATTATCAAATTCCTCCAGGAATGCGGCAAAAAAAACAACTTGTGTGGCAAATTTGAAGAAAGTATGCTTGCATTACTTCAAAAGATATAGGAGTCATTATAAACATATATTTCTGCAGATTTTATCTTAAAGATCATAATAAACACACCAAGTTTCAGGACACGAGATGAAATCACAGTTGAGAAATTGAAACCATAAAAAAATAACCATCCTTAAAATAAAGGAATAAATGAATTAAATACATTGAAAAATAAATGAGCGCCACCAGTCTTCAGGAACTGATGAAACTATTCATAACCAATAAACAACCCAGGTTTCGGAACACTAGATGAAACCCAAGTTGAAAAACAGATGCCAACAATGTACGAAGTGTAGAGGAAAAATGTGTTAAAATAGAAAAATACAGGTGGCGCCACCAGTCTTCAGGAACTGATGCAGCTAGTCATAACCAATGAAAAACCCAGGTTTCGGCACACTAGATGAAACAAAAGTTGAAAAACAGATACCAACAATGTAACAATGTGTTAAAAAAAAGAAAAAAAAATACAGGTGGCACCGCCAGTCTTCAGGAACTGATCCGTAAATCATGATCAATAAATGTGAGGGGTTTCAGGACAATGGATGAAACAAAAGTTGAGAAATTCACAGGATTGCTGTTCTTTGACGGTCTCAAAATAAAACAAAATAGAAACTATACAGGTGGCGCCACATCTCCGAGAGGGCATGCTAAAATGTCAATGATCAGTCAGCCTAGCAAAATCATGGCATTTCATGTAGTAATAAATTATCTATCTCTTTATGTTTAAATGTCTGAATACCTCAATTCCATCCTATATGACTGACCTTGTGTTCACAGAGTTCAGGATCATATGACCCACGTAATAGCTATTTCCATAAATTATACGTATCCAACTTCGCAGGGATAACTAAAGATATCCTTTTTATGCAGAGGTCTTACTTTGAGAAATGCATCAAATGTCAATAAAATGCTCCTGCTTAAAAATCTTAAAAAATGATTACGTTAATCCTTCGTTGTGTCTAAATGCTACTTCATGTGTCCTATATTACACATTTTGCCTCTGCGAGGAGGCTATGCGTTCATGTCCGTTCGTGAGTGTTTTTGTTTGGCTATGATTGTGTGTTTGTTTACAACATAACTTACGCAAGCATGGCATTATGGGAAAAGACCAATGAAGAAATCGATTTTGGTGTAGATCAGATGCAGGATCCGGAACCAGGGACGTCATCAAGGCATACTTATAAATGTACAGTTACTTATGAACGAATAAACCTTGGAATACGGGCCGAATTAGTGAATGCAAACACGTGTTCGGCATCATCCCACGACATGTACCTCCACATGGCGGAGGCTTGCATTCCTTAGAATGCAGATTTCTAGGTTCATATTGTTCTATATATTTCCTAGTTCTCTCATTCTCGTCAGTACACTGTATCTTACGTTTCATATTACAGTTTCATATTTTCATGTTTAATAGATCTTGCGGTATAATATTGTCGTTAGCCACTTTTATCATATGTTCATTACCTATTGTATTTACCTAATTTTACGTTGTATATTCTTTTCAACAGGTCCCCGTACAAGATAAGACAATCTATTTACGTGTATAAATATTTATATATAAATAATTAAATAGACACAACCATGAGTTATTTCCTTTTTTAGTGCAGGGTCATAGGAATCGTCCTGACAATGGCCAGGCCACTTTCTAGGACTTTTCTTTCTGCATTCATACACATACCAGCGGACGAAATAAACAAATTTAATGATCATTTGTTTTTCATCCAATAAACATTACCCTGAGGGCTTTGGGAATCGCTCCTAGTCATATCAGGCATGCCCAGGGTACCTTTGTTTTCTTATCTCTTAATCTCTATATATTTATTGGCTATTTTTAGTTTTAACCCGAACATGAATAGCACATGTGTAGTAAACAAATTAATTTTGTTAACATAATATGTTTTTTAGACGAATTTTTCGAGGGTTCACCATTGTGGATGTATTCTGAATAATAATAAAAAAAAATGTTTCTCTATGGAGGTTCCTTGTTTTTTGGCGGATCTGTGTAGGTATTAAAGGGGGTCAGTCCGTTTTGTTTGTAGTTCATTTAAATTTCATTGTTCCAATATGCAAATCATAATTTCGACAATCAACTCTTGTTACCTGCCAACCATGGGTGCTATGGAGTGTGGACACGTGTTATGCCGGCCGGCATGGGGCTCATATTCATCATACAAGCAAGGGAGGTTTTACAAATATGGGCTTGGTTTTTTTTACATACAAGTTTGGCGGCGATTCCGATCTATTTTGAGGATCACTGTTTTGATATCCGTAAATCGTAACAAATGTATGCATGCTTGGTATAAATTAATCATCTTTGGTAGAGTGTAGAAATTCAACATTTCTGATATAATGAAAATGACCATTTAGAACAGTTTATTCTCAAATGTCAGTGTATACAGACTCACTTAGTCAGACAAACGGTAATGTAAGATATAACCACCAGATGGCACTCAGTGAGAGATCAACCAGTACTGAGGCCTATAATTTTATTCAAGTTTTTTTTGTGTGTTTGTGAAATACTGGAAATAATTTTGGTGACTAAGGATAGTTAATCAAACCTCTGTATATATTTAGTAAGATTCCCTTTGGGAAGAATCTGCTTGCTCTGAACAGAGCGCCTATTTTCGATGATAATGTACGAGACAAATGTTCAATATGATTCGACCAATTTAGATGGTCATTTAAAACAATGCCTAGATATTTCATCGTAGTACTTTGTTTGATGGCCGTTTGGTTAAGTGTTATATTCAATGGAAAATAAGACATGCATATATATATCGCGATCTGAAAAGTAGTGAATAAGTTTTGTCAACAACATTTACTGTTAATCTGTTTTGTTTTCCTTGGATCGAGATTTCTAGGTTCATATTGTTCTATATATTTCCTAGTTCTCTCATTCTCGTCAGTACACTATATCTAACGTTGCATATTACAGTTTCGTATTTTCATGTTTAATAGATCTTGCGGTATCATATTTTCGTTAGCCACTTTAATCATATGTCCATTACCTATTGTATTTAACATAATTTGTTTTTCATCCTATAAACATTACCCTGAGGGCTTTGGGAATCGCTCCTAGTCATATCAGGCATGCCCAGGGTACCTTTGTTTTCTTATTTCTTAATCTCTATATATTTATTGGCTATTTTTAGTTTTAACCCGAACATGAATAGCTACGGTGGCTGATTTAGGACACAGAACAAAAAATATTTATCTCGAGACCTCGACATAGAATTTCGAAAAAAAAAAAAATTTAGGAAGCAAAAAAGAAGTATCTTTCGAGATCTCCAGAAAAAATGTCACACTTGTACGAACCATTCGAAGCTGAATTGACATAAAACAAAGCAACCTTATGGGAACAGTATACGTTAAGAGTGCTTACTATTGCAATTATGAAACAAAGACCATGTATACTGTGTTTAACTGAACGGTAATACAATATAATTAATTTAAAATCAATCAAGTTTGTGTATCCCCTGAGATAAGGCGAGTTGAAGAAAAGTTCAATATAAATTCAATATTTAATATTCATATCCGTAAGGAAGATGTCAAAGCCTAAAGAATCTGAAACATTCTACGGCGGATTCGGAGCCATGTCTGTTAAATCACTCAAATAGAAATGTTTAGGTCTGCATGCATGCATTGTGGGTACCTTATTATTTTAAGAATACAAACAAATATGAGCTTCTTATAGAAACACGCTTTTTGTACAATTTCTTTCAGCTTTTGTTTTATTGAAATGGTGTGTCGTTTTATGGAACATGTATTAGACCATCATAAATTAATATATGCTAAAACTGATTACTGTGTTTTCGGGTAGGTACGCTGGGGGGGGGGGGGGGGGGGTCGGGGAGGGGCGTTGCTTCAGCCCCTAAAGCCCAAGTCTTGATCCACTATAGCTCTTACTATAGCTCAGATTAATTTAATCAACCTATCTTCATAAATGTTTTATATTCATAAATAAACGGTTTAAAATTTCGATCATCTCTCATCATGATTTTTCTTCAGCAAAATGCTCTGCTTTGGTCTTAAAGTCTCTATTCACCTGCCTTATTTATAGAATCTTTGTAAAAACTCTGCATATACATATTAAAGAAGTGAAAGTAATCATAAACATAATCTAGGTAAACATAATCTATTAATCTTTCATAAAAATGAGCCAATGCCATGGGTAAAGGCGGTGTCTTTGTCTATATCCACGTTTTTTTATAACATGGGTCGGGGGGGGGGGGAGGGGGGGGGGATCGTAATAGAAAGACGTCCGGCAGAAACATCTGGGTTCAATTCAGAGAGTACAGATTTCTGTAAATGACAAATACTGCATTGCTTCACATGCTCTAACGAATATCAACTAGTGATTTTTCAATAACTCGGTTACATGTTTTTATCTGTATGTTAACACTTGCTTGCATACAAGTAGCCTTTAGATAAAATGTTTATACGTCAAAGTGACGTTATAAGACCCATTCCCTGCTGGGGTTTCTTCCTAAATTTTTGTTTTTGCTTCCTAATTTTTTTTTTTTTTTTTGCTTCCTAAAATTTTTTTTTTTTGCTTCCTAAAAATTTTTTTTTTGCTTCATAATTTTTTTTTATGCTTCCTAAATTTTTTTGTTTTGCTTCGTAAAATTTTTTTTTTTTTGCTTCCTAAAAATATTTTTTTTTTTGCTTCGTAAAATTTTATTTTATGCTTCCTAAATTTTTTTTTTTTTGCTTTCTAAAATTTGTTTTTGCTTCCTAAAAATTTTTTTTTGCTTCCTAACAAATTTTTTTTTGCGAAATTCTAAGTAGAGATCTCGAGATGTTATCTCGAGATCACGAGATAAATATTTTTTTTTATATGTCCTAAATCAGCCACCGTAAATAGCAGATGTGTAGTAAACAAATTCATTTTGTTAACGTAATATGTTTTTTAGACGAATTTTTCGAGGGTTCACCATTGTGGATGTATGCTGAATAATAATAAAAAAAATGTTTTTCTATGGAGCTTCCTTGTTTTTGGCGGATCTGTGTAGGTATTAAAGGGGGTCAGTCCGTTTTGTTTGTAGTTCATTTAAATTCCATTGTTCCAATATGCAAATCATAATTTCGACAATCAACTCCTGCAACCTGCCAACCATGGGTGCTATGGAGTGTGGACACGTGTTATGCCGGCAGGCATGGGGCTCATATTCATCATACAAGCAAGGGAGGTTTTACAAGTATGGGCTTGGTCTTTTTTACATACAAGTTTGGCGGCGATTCCGATCTATTTTGAGGATCACTGAATTGTTATCCGTAAATCGTAACAAATGTATGCATGCTTGGTATAAATTAATCATGTTTGGCAGAGTGTAGAAATTCAACATTTCTGATATAATGAAAATGACCATTTAGAACAGTTTATTCTCAAATGTCAGGTGTATACAGACTCACTTAGTCAGACAAACGGTAATGTAAGATATAACCACCAGATGGCACTCAGTGAGAAATCAACCAGTACTGAGGCCTATAATTTTATTCAAGTTTTTTTTGTGTTTGTGAAATACTGGAAATAATTTTGGTGACTTAGGAGAGTTAATCAGATATTTAATTCCGGTGGAATGTTCATTCCTCAAATATTAATGATATATGTAGCCCGGACAAGAAATTATGGACCGAGCGAGCGTTTTGGTATATTAAATATCGGGGGTTTCTTATAGGACCGTCCGGCTCTGCATGGTCCAGTTACTCTTTCGGCTCACGACATATTCATTTATCAAACTAATACACAACGCATCCAATGATAATACACAGACAAACAAAACTTGTAACAGGTGATGTACTTTATTTACAAATATAAAACATATTTATGCATGTCACATATTTGCAATGATTTCAGATGTATACATGGAAGTATTTACATATGGTGATGGAATATGCTTATATGATATGAACAGCGGATTATGATATATACATCAAAATAGATATCATTAACATGTTTATGATCTTCACGGGTTCTTCTTGCAAGACATACTGCTGCAGTTCAGTTGGTTGTCGCTAGAGGCCACTTGCGTCTTCTGGCGATCTCTCTGATGGTCTTGGTGTTACCAGATCTCAGACGACGATTTGCGAACCATTTCCTGACTTGTTCTGTGGTGATTCCCCCAGTGGTGGCCAGGTACTCAGTGGTCTCGGCGGTCGGGTACGGGTGCTCCTCATTCATAGAGTACCAGTTCTCCATGATACGAGTAGCTACAGGGTTCAGCTTGGCGGGCTTGCTTTTCCGTGGTTGGATGGCCGGAGCAGCGGCAACTTCCGTGAGGCTGATCACATGACCTGATTCTATCTGATGACACCACTGCTGGACTTGACTGATGAGAATGCTGTGCTGGTTGTCATAGTAACTGTTGATATCTTGCAGTTGCCATGGGGACACCCCTGAGCAGTCAGCGCCTGGTAACGCTGTCCTTCAAGTTGACTAGCCTGCATGGCGTAATAATTCTGGATCTCCTGGGACCTCGTCTTCTGCTTGGACTCGAGCGTCAGGAGTTGAAGATTCAACAGGGCGATGTGGAGAGACAGTGGTTCAGGAAAAACGTTCTTGACTGGTGCTGCCACCTGTGCCGTGGTAACATCCGGTCTGTGATAGGTAGGTGCTGTAGGGCTGTGGAGGGTGTGGCTGGTTCTGGTGTGGTGTTGCTGACCGTTCATTTCCGCCAGTGGCTGTCTTCCTGGTACAGAAGGTTTCATGCTGATGATCGAGGGTTGATGACCTGACTCCGTGACTGACCTAGGCTGCTTTAGGGAAAAAGATAAACGAAAATAATGTCAATGGTTTAATAAGTAAAATGGTCATAAAATGATTCATTATAAGACTGATTATTATTTATTTTAAAGCTATGTTGAAATATTTGCCATTAATAAAAAATCAATTGACACACTTATCATTAAAATTTTATGATATGTTCATTTAATTTCCTTCTTTAAATAGTGTTTTTTTAACGAAAAAGGTTATGAAATTATGTTGCTCCAAGCATTTGCTAAACAAAAATGTTTCATGAGGTAACAAGCAGGCAAGTGCACTTGGATGAGTGAGTAGCAAATTGAGCAGATTCTTAGTAGAGACTGAGGTCGATCTGTAGCGTTGAATAGATTCTGAGTGAATGATACCTACTCACCAGCTACTCACCTTTATATACCACCTACTTACCTGGCTTAATGGCGGACATCAAGAACTTGATTCGTTTTTTGGCGGCCCAAACTATCTGTGATCCGCAAGTCTTTGATCCCTTTGATCATCGGAGTGTAGTTTAATTAATCAAAGGCTCTGGTTAGTAAACTCAGCCCCGTTCATCAAAGGAAGGTTTGTTGTTTGTCCGACCGGCAACAGTAGGTCAGACTCAGTTTGGCTGTTGTGTTTGTGTGTTTGTTACTCATCAAACAGTAATCAAAGTAAGTTTGTACATGTAGCTCAGAAGAAGAAGGAACGTTTGGTTCAAGTGTTTGACAAACAGACTTGGCTTTGATTCGACCCATCATACCGTTAAAAAATCAGACCATATATAAAAAATTATTGTTACGTGTTATATGTATTATTTTAAGTGATAAAAATGAAAAATTCCCTTTGAATAATTTATTTCATTTAACATTACACATTGCGTTTAAGATTATTATAAAGATGTAGCATATTGTAAATAAAAAATATAATAAGATATAACTGTATCACATGGTGTAGCTTCTTCGGAGGAAATTCATTGATATAAAAAAGTAATATATAAAATTGAACTTTTATTTTTCGTATTGAGACTGCGTTTGTTTTGCCTGTATAATTCCGTTTTGTTTATTCTATGTAATTCTTCCATTCTTTATAAAGGTTCAAGCAGAGCGGCGTGTGTGACAAAAGACATAAGATTCAAGAATGTTAACATAAAAAATAATCAGTCTTTTAATTATTATTATTATTATTATTATTATTATAAATGAAAGAGAACCACTTTTTTTTTATAAAAGGTTATAAAATACATTATTTAAATAGTGTCAGGTTACACAAATAAAATACGTTTAGTGTATATTTTTTTTTAAATGTACCTTCTTTCTACGATATAAATTATATATATAATAATAATAATAATAATAATAATAATAATAATAATAATAATAATAATAATAATAATTGTGATAAAATGCATTCGTTTTCTTTATTTTATATAAAGAGTGTGTTTGCTTTCCTTGTATATACCAGGGGGTTTAATTCTATCTCTCTCCTTCTTCACGGTGTGTCTAAGCAAAGCGGTATTTATATTATAAGATATAAGATTCAACAATGTTACCAATATAAATAATCAGTTTTCTATATATTTTTTAAAAAATTATCATTATTATTATCATTATTATAACCTCCGCCTACCTTTGCGGTGTTATATTTTTGCGGGCGTTGGTTTGTTCGTTTGTCTGTTTCTTAGACTATTCAAAAATTAAATATTATTCAAAAAGTTATAAAAGTTGATTTTCATAAAATTCTCAGAAAAGCTCGGCAATGATGTCAGGAGCACTTCATTACATTTATGATGTGATCGGGACCAACAAAGGGATCTAGGAATTTTGAAAAGAAAATGCTGCATTTCTGACAATGCCATATGGGAATATTGAGCTGCCTTGGCGGAGGTCTGCGCTCTCTGAGTGCTTTTCTATTATTATTATTATTATTATTATTATTATTATTATTATTATTATTATAAATTTGTTTAAGTAAGTTTCCGACGAGAAAGATGACGAGAAAGATGACTTGATTGTTGTTTGTTTCTGTTTGTTAATTGGTTTCGTTGTTGACTTCTTGTTTCCACCCGTTTTGTTTAGTTTTGCGTTTTAATTTGTTTCTTGTTACCGTTGACTAAAATAACTTACCTGTTGATTATGTTTACCGTGCGATTGAACAGCAAAAACATCCTATGAATACGGGGCAATATTCACTGCAATATACACATTTTCACATTTATATTTGAATTATTACTGGAGGTTTATATGGAGGGTGTAAATGATTTTAAAAAAAATGTGTATAAGTATTTGGATTTTAAACCACAGTTGATATTACCCTTCCCCTTGCTTACCGAAAGATTAGGGCATTTTAATGAGTTTCACCTGAAACTTAGCAACTATTCTTTTTGTATAAAAATTGATACAGATAAACACCCATCCAAGTATAGAATTACTAGGTGTTATACAGGATTCCTATTCATATTATCTTGTTCTATGATGTTATATGATGTTATTTTTAATTTTATTATATATTTAATATGATTTTTCTGTCCATGTTAATTTTATATCCCTTATTATTACGTGTTGGTAATAAGATAAATTATCATCATCAAATTAAAGGCATTTACTGTACCACATAATAATAAAAAAAGACTTCATAGGAGACCTTAAATTTTATTACTCTAAAAATGAAATCAAAATGTCAATAAAATAATTATTAGTGAAAAAATAGAGAAAGACTATCATAAAGTCCTGTCATATTTTACTGAATTTATAATGCATAGTTTATAAAAGAATAATTAATATGGTCAGCTTTTTAAATGGTTCGATCAGTGCAAGGGCCAAATGAAAGCCAGGTCTGTTTATCAAACACTAAAACCAAACGTTCTTTCTTCGTATGAGCCACATGAACAAACTTACTTTGATTGCTTTTTGAAGATTTGCAAACATACACAACACAACAACCAAACTGAGTCTGATCTTCTGTAGCCGGTCGGACAAACAACAAACCATCCTTTGATGAACGAGGCTGAGTTTAGTAACTAGAGCCTTTGATTAATTAAACTACACTGTGATGATCAAAGGGATCAAAGACCTGCGGATCAAAGATAGTTTGGGCCGTGACGGAGGGAATCAAGTTTCTTATATTAACTGGTGAGCCAGGTGTGAGTGGCTGGAATATAAAGGTGAGTAGCTGGTGAGTAGGTATCATTCACTCAGAATCTACTCAACGCTACAGATCGACCTCAGTCTTTACTTAGAATCGGCTCAACTTGCTCTCACTGATCAAGGTGCAGGTCTCTGCTTGTACTCGTACACTGCTCAGGTATAACATAAGAGTACCCTGGAAATGGACCTGACTCACTTTGACGTACCGAGCCTTGAGGATCTGAGTTCACTCCTGTGTTCAGGATCGTTCACTACACACCAAGAGATTAACGTACAAATGGTGGGTATAAAACTATAAGTAAACTACTGATCTGGATAAGGTTCAATTCATTAAAACTTTTGGAGAAAAATGGTTTATTTTCATTACATTTTTAATAGACAAAATAGAAACCATTTTCAAACAATATAGTCCATAAAGTATTTTAACACCTTGTTAACTGAATTTTATAATAATTTTTCATTACAAACGACATTATAATTCTCACAAATAACCAACATTTATAGTTTTGACATTCCTCCTAAATTAACAACAATAATAACAAGTGTGTAATTCATTGAAATGTATATCAATTTTATCGCTGAATTTTGATGTGAGTAAACATTTAATTAATTTTCTTTATTTGTTTCTTCCTATAGCAGCCCACGTCACTCACAGAGCCAGTCCGTCAATCCACTACGAACCAGGCAACCACCAGCAAGAAGCCCGCTGCACCAGCAAGACAGCCACTGACAGCTCTGAACGGTCAACAACACAGAGACTGGTTCACCACGATGTCGGGATGTGTCAGCACTGCTTCAGTCATGACTACGGCCGGAGCGGGTTTGTGTCCCACAACAAACCACATACCGAAAGTCACCACGTCACAGGTGACACCACCTATCTACCACAGACCGGAAGTCCCCACGTCACAGCTGGCAGCACCAGTCACGAACACGTTCCCTGAACCTCTGTCTCTCCGCATCGCCATGTTGAACCTTCAACTTCTGACGCTAGAGTCAAAGCAGAAAACGAGGTCCCAGGAGATCCAGAATTGTTACGCCATACAGGCCAGTCAACTTGAAGGACAGCGTTACCAGGCACTCATAGCTCAAATTGTGTCACCATGGCAACATGACCAAATCAACAGTTACTATGACAACCAGCACAGCATTCTCATCAGTCATGTCAAGCAGTTGTGTCATCAGGTAGAAACAGGTCACGTGACCAGCATGACGGAAGTTGTTGCTACTCCGGCCATCCGACCACGGAAAACCAAGCCCGCCAAGCTGAACTCTGTAGCTACTCGCATCATGGAGAACTGGTACTCTATGAATGAGGAGCACCCGTACCCGACCGCTGAGACCACTGAGTACCTGGCCACCACTGGGGAAATCACCACAGAACAAGTCAGGAAATGGTTCGCCAACCGTCGTCTGAGATCTGGTAACACCAAGACCATCAGAGAAATTGCCAGAAGACGCAAATGCCACCTCGCAGTTAACAACTGAACTTCAACTGTAAACTGATAGATTGAATCATGATGGTTTTAAATATGTATATAACACGAATGTAGCTGTATATATTATGCTGTGCTATTCATATCATTGACACGTTTCATTTTCATATGTAAATATCTCCATAAGTGCATTTGTATTTCATCGTAAATACCTGTTTAATATTTATATGTATTTATATGTAAATAAACTACATCAGCTGTTACTGGTTGTGTTGTTGCACTGTGTTTTCCATGTCATGAGGCGTGTAACCACCAATTGTCACTGCATACTCAAACAGGACTGAAAATATAAGGACTGGACTGAGTGACTGGACCCGTTGAGTATACAAGGAAGATTCACCTTGAGATATTCTATTTTATACAGCACAAATTTAATTTTGTTAGCCGAATCAGCACCATGTTCTCCATATTAATGTTTGCTAATTGTTGCATTTGTCGCAGTCCCTTGAAAGAAACCGTCACGTGTTTACCTGGTAATTTGGAATGCAATATTTTAATCCTAAGAATGAAGTTAAACTGAAAACGGATTAAATATTGTATAGATTAAATGCACTTTTTCCTGAATGCCGCACATTAAGTATCCACAAAGTATCCGGGCGAGGAGTTATCTCCGGAGAGAGTCTGTTAGCAAGGAAACAGCCACCTGCAAAAATCAAGACAGGACCCCAACCCTCAAATTTTAGTAGACAGCACGCGTAATATTTTTGGTTTTGAGAACAACTTTTTTGATGTGCCCAAAAAAGGGACCTTTTCACATGTTACATATATATATGAAGTACATTTTTCACACTTTATTATATATGGTATCTGACAGTATAACATTCTAAAATCATTTTCTCGCCCCCTAAACAAGTAGAATATAACTTGCACCTGGCGCGATCAGTTGCGCACACCCAAACACATCACACGCCACCTGGTGACCATGCCGCGCAATTTCAAGATTTTTAAAGTAACTGAAAACCTCCTGTCATTCTTCCTTCATGTTTCAGCTTCTCGTTTAGGCGTTGTCGCACCTGCACAATATCATACCTCTGGGAAAAATACATACGTATAAAAAAGTGAATTTGACACGGTGAAAAGTTTTGCTGGGAAATATGTCCCAGTTGTTACATATGGACTAACAATAGAGTTTATCATCAATGATATGCACACTCATGCCTATATATATGTAAACAGCTCGGGTAAATTTTCAATAACACTAGTATTATTAAGTATAGTTGACGAACGAAAGTAAGGGAAGCAATTGGAACGCCCCCTGTTTTTCACCACCACGCGGAGGCCTGTGTTGAAAAGCTCTATTACTCGTTTGTCCGACAAGACACAGACACCAGTCACTTAATTCCCTATTGTTATTGATAATGCATTTAGGAATAAAAAGTAATTTGAAAGAATTTTTTTTAACATTCCTTAAAATCGCAGCCGGTATGTCAAAACTTTGGAAAATTTACTCTCACGGGCGTAAGGCAAATCACACCAGGCAATTTGCCTTGGCTAAATTAGTTGTCAAGATAAGTTGGGGGGATGGAGAACAACAGCCCGACACGATCTGGACATTAGTAAAGGACAAAACATTTCAAGGGACAGCTTCCTTGTTGCTTTGATGTCAGAGTGCTCTCACCTTCTATGTTAAACCTCGGTCCTATCAATGAAACCCCACTTAAACAACGATTAAATTTAAGTGTTGTTCCGGCACATGATCCGGATCCATGGACGTCATCAATTTATAGTGTTATTTATGTTCATTTTCGGAATATCGAGACTTTTTTATTTCCACTGTCGAGTCACTTATGCCTGAATGCAGCTAGGAATATGAACTGAATAAGTGTGTGCTAACAAGGTATTTGGGATTCCATTCCTCTGAGACGCATCTAGATACGTCGCATGCTGTTCAGGCGCAACCAAAGACGTAGCTCGATGAGACGCGGTTCATTGCTCATGTCTGGGTACCCTCAGGATATAACCCAGTAGGACGCGTTTTACGGTTTTAACTGTGTGAACGCACCACGAGGCGTATTGAGCAAAGGGATATGTGTATGATGGTTGTCGCTGTGCGCTGTGAATACATGAATTGAACAAAAACAGATAATTTATTGCTTTCACTAAACTCTTTGTTTTGTTAACAGAATATCACACTGCGATTTATTCACTTAAATTAAGGGCAAATCAGTGTTAAGCTGGTTGGCGCGTCTCACCGAGCGAGTAGTGAGTATTGAAATCAAAACTACATCCATCCGCGATGCGTCGGACTGGATACGGTTTTGGGAGCATACCACAATAGGAACCTCCACTTGGCGGAGGCTTGTATTCCTTAGAATGCAGATTTCCATCTATGTTTATTTACGGAATATCGGGATTGTTGAATTTCAACTGCATATGGTACACACTATACCAAAAAATACATATTTACCAATCATCTGTGCTCCTATATTACCATTCAGGGATCGATTAATTACGGCCTGAATTATACAAAACATTTAAACTGGACATTACTTACAATAACGTTAGAGAGACCCATGGGTGTCGACGCTCAGCTGAATTGTCTAAAAGGGTATTTTTATGTGCTTTTTGAAAATTTGGGTCATGTGTCCTTCACCCTTGACTATAAAATCAATACAGTTCTTTCTCTACCTGAAGGTGAGTCAAATCTGAGATGGAAGGTTAAAAATGGTTTCAAATGTATCCAGAAACGTGTTAAAGAGGAGAGTCCTTAATCTTGAGCTTTGACCTTGTGACCTCAAAATAAATAGTTTTTTCCTTTTTGGTAGGTTCTGTGTAACCATATGTGAAATGTGGTATGAAAAGTGTGCCATTAAAAATGTTTGTTTTCAATTAAAAGGAGATTTAAATTAATTACAAAGGAAATTAATGAATCAGTAATTGTCATATGGATTCTAAGGCCTAAAGGCCTTAAGATGAAGGTCAAGCTCTGAAAATAGAAACAAAATGCAAGAAAAATAGAAATTATATTCAAATTCTTCAAGGAATACGGCATAAACAACTTGTGTGTCAGGTTTGAAGAAAGTATGCTTGCACTACTTCAAAAGTTATAGGAGTCATAATAATCATATATGTGGCGCCACATCTCCGAGAGGGCATGCTTAAATGTCCGTGATCAGTCAGCCTAGCAAAAATCATGGCATTTCATGCATTATTAAATTATCTTTTTCCTTATGTTTAAATTTCTGAATAACTAAAGTCCATCCTACATGACCGACCTTGTGTTCACAGAGTTCAGGATCATATGACCCACGCAATGGCCTTTCCCATAAATTATTCGTATCCAACTTCGCAGGGACTAACTAAAGATATCCTTTTTATGCAGAGGCCTTACTTTGTGAAATGCATCAAATGTCAACAAAATGCTCCTGCTTAAAAATCTTTAAAAATGATTACGCTAATCCTTCGTTGTGTCTAAATGCTACTTCATGTGTCCTTTATTACACATTTTGCCTCTGGGAGGAGGCTATGCTTTCATCTCTGTTCGTGTGTGTTTTTTGTTTGGCTGTGATTGTGTTTGTTTACAACATAACTTACGAAAGCATGGCATTTCGGGATGGACCGATGAAGAAATCGATTTTGGTGTAGATCAGTTGCAGGATCCCGATCAGGAACGTCTTCAAGGCATACTTATAAATGTATAATTACTTATGAACGAATAAACCTGCGGATCTGTGTAGGTATTAAAGGGGGTCAGACCGTTTTGTTTGTAGTTCATTTAAATTCCATTGTTCCAATATGCAAATCATAATTTCGACAATCAACTCCTGTTACCTGCCAACCATGGATGCTATGGAGTGTGGACACGTGTTATGCCGGCAGGCATGGGGCTCATATTCATCATACAAGCAAGGGAGGTTTTACAAGTATGGGCTTGGTCTTTTTTACATACAAGTTTGGCGGCGATTCTGATCTATTTTGAGGACCACTGTTTTGATATCCGTAAATCGTAACAAATGTATGCATGCTTGGTATAAATTAATCATGTTTGGTAGAGTGTAGAAATTCAACATTTCTGATATAATGAAAATGACCACTTAGAACAGTTTATTCTCAAATTTCAGGTGTATACAGACTCACTTAGTCAGACAAACGGTAATGTAAGATATAACCACCAGATGGCACTCAGTGAGAGATCAACCAGTACTGAGGCCTATAATTTTATTCAAGCTTTTTTTTGTGTTTGTGAAATACTGGAAATGATTTTGGTGACTAAGGAGAGTTGATCAGATATTTAATTCCGGTGGAATGTTCATTCCTTTAATATTAATGAGATATTTAGCCCGGACAAGAAATTATGGACCGAGCGAGCGTTTTGGTATATTAAATATCGGGGGTATCTTATAGGATCGTCCGGCTCTGCATGGTCCAGTTACTCTATCGGCTCACGACATATTCATTTATCAAACTAATACACAACGCATCCAATGATAATACACAGACAAACAAAAATTGTCGCAGGTGATGTACTTTATTTACAAATATAAAACATATTTATGCATGTCACATATTTGCAATGATTTCAGATGTATACATGAAAGTATTTACATATGGTGATGGAATATGCTTATATGATATGAACAGCGGATTATGATATATACATCAAAATAGATATCATTAACATGTTTATGATCTTCACGGGTTCTTCTCGCAAGACATACTGCTGCAGTTCAGTTGGTTGTCGCTAGAGGTCACTTGCGTCTTCTGGCGATTTCTCTGATGGTCTTGGTGTTACCAGATCTCAGACGACGGTTGGCGAACCATTTCCTGACTTGTTCTGTGGTGATTCCCCCAGTGGTGGCCAGGTACTCAGTGGTCTCGGCGGTCGGGTACGGATGCTCCTCATTCATAGAGTACCAGTTCTCCATGATACGAGTAGCTACTGGGTTCAGCTTGGCGGGCTTGCTTTTCCGTGGTTGGATGGCCGTAGCAGCGGCAACTTCCGTGGGGCTGATAACATGACCTGATTCTATCTGATGACACCACTGCTGGACTTGACTGATAAGAATGCTGTGCTGGTTGTCATAGTAACTGTTGATATCTTGCAGTTGCCATGGTGACACCCCCTGAGCAGTCAGCGCCTGGTAACGCTGTCCTTCAAGTTGACTTGCCTGCATGGCGTAATAATTCTGGATCTCCTGGGACCTCGTCTTCTGCTTGGACTCGAGCGTCAGGAGTTGAAGATTCAACATGGCGATGCGGAGAGACAGTGGTTCAGGAAAAACGTTCTTGACTGGTGCTGCCACCTGTGCCGTGGTAACTTCCGGTCGGTGATAGGTAGGTTCTGTAGGGCTGTGGTGGGTGTGGCTGGTTCTGGTGTGGTATTGCTGACCGTTCATTTCCGCAAGTGGCTGTCTTCCTGGTACAGAAGGTTTCATGCCGATGATCGAGGGTTGATGACCTGACTCCGTGACTGACCTAGGCTGCTTTAGGGAAAAAGATAAACGAAAATAATGTCAATGGTTTATTAAGTAAAATGGTCATAAAATAATTCATTATAAGACTGATTATTATTTATTTTAAAGCTATGCTTAAATTATTTACCATTAATAAAAAATCAATTGACACACTTATCATAAAAATTTTATGTTTAATATGTTCATTTAGTTTCCTTCTTTAAATAGAGAAATGTGCTTTTTAACGAAAAAGGTTATGAAAATATGATGTTCAAAAGATTTGATAAACAAAATTTTCGTTTCATGAAGTAACATTTTAATTAGATACTCACCATTTGAACGTTAATGCCTTGGTGTGTAGTGAACGATCCTAAAAACATGAGGGAACTCAGCTCCTCAAGGCTGGGTACGTCCAAGTGAGTCAGGTCCATTTCCAGGTTACTCTTATGTTATACCTGAGCAGTGTACGAGTACAAGCAGGCACGTGCACTTGGATCAGTGAGTAGCAAGTTAAGCAGATTCTGAGTAACGACTTAGGTCAATCTGTAGCGTTGAGTAGATTCTGAGTGAATGATACCTACTCACCAGCTACTCACCTTTATATACCAGCCTGCTCACATCTGGCTCACCGGCGGACATCAGAAACTTAATTCCTTCCTTGACGGCTCAAACTTTCTGTGATCCGCCGGTCTTTGATCCCTTTGATCACCCCAGTGCAGTTTAATTAATCAAAGGCTTTCGTTACTAAACTCAGCCCCGTTTATCAAAGGATGGTTTGTTGTTTGTCCGACCGGCTACAGAACATCAGACTCAGTTTGGTTGTTGTGTTTGTGTGTTTGTATATCATCAAACAGTAATCAAAGAAAGTTTGTACATGTAGCGCAGAAGAAGAAGGAATGTTTGGTTCTAGTGTTTAACAAACAGACCTGGGATTTGACTCGACCCATCTTCAGATTATACCATTAAAAAATCAAACCATATATATATTACAAATGATTGTTACGTGTAATATGTATTATTTTAAGTGATAAAAATGAAAAATTCCCTTTGAACAATGATTTTATTTAACATTACACATTGCGTTTAAGATGATAATGAAGATGTAGCATATTGTAGATAAAAAATATAATAAGATATAACTGTATCACATGGTGTAGCTTCTTCGGAGGAAATTCATTGATATAAAAAAGTAATATATAAAATTGCACTTTTTTATTTTTCGTATTGAGACAGCATTTGTTTCGCTTGAATAATTCTGTTTGGTTTATTCTGTGTATTTCTTCCATTCTTTATAAAGGTTCAAGAAGAGCGGCGTGTGTGACAAAAGACATTAGATTCAAGAATCTTTACATAATAAATAATCAGTCTTTTAATTATTATTATTATTATTATTATTATTATTATTATTATTATTATTATTGCCATTTTAAATGAAGAAGTACCACATTTCTTATAAAAAGTTATAAAATACACTATTTAAATGGTGTCAGGTTACACAAATAAAACACATGTTTAGTGTATAATTTTTTTAACAAATGTATCTTTTTCTACGAAATAAATATAATAACAATAATAATAATAATAATAATAATAATAATAATAATAATAGTATTAGCGGTAATTATATTATAAAATATAAGATTCAACAATGTTACCGATATATATATGTTTTTTTTTATATATTTTATTTTAAAATTATTATTATTATTATTATTATTATTATTATTATTATTATTATTTTAACCTTCCTAACCTTTGCGGTGTTCTATTTTTGCGGGCGTTGGTTTGTTCGTTTGTCTGTTTCTTAGACTATTCAAAAATTAAATATTATTCAAAAAGTTATAAAAGTTAATTTTCATGAAATTCTCAGGAAAGCTCGGCAATGATACTAGGAACAATTCATTACATTTTGGATGTGATCGGGACCAACAAAGGGATGTAGGAATTTTGAAAGGAAAATGCTGCATTTCTGACAATGCCATATGGGGTATTGAGCTGCCATGACGGAGGTCTGCGCTCTCTGAGTGCTTTTCTATTATTATTATTATTATTATTATTATTATTATTATTATTATTATCATCAATAATTTGTTTCAGTAAGTTTCGTACGGGCCGTATTCAACGAGAAAGATGAATGAATTGTTCTTCGTTTCTGTTTTAATTATTGGTCTCGTTGCTGATTTCTTGTTTATACCCATTAATTAGTTTGCTTGTCACCATTGACTAAAATAACTTACCTGTTCATTACGTTTACCGTGCGATTGAACAGCAAAAATATCCCATGAATACGGTGCAATATTCACTGTAATATACACATTTTCACAATTTAATTTGAATTATTACCGGAGGATTTTATGGAGATTGTAAATGATTTTAAAAATCTGTCTATATGTATCGGGATTTTTTACCACAGTTGATTTTGCCCTTCCGCTGCCCTACCGAAAGATTAGGACATTTTAATGATTGATTGATTGATAATCTTTATTTCCTCCGAAAGATCGAAGAGTACAATCAAATGCAATACATATGTAAGCATGACAAGAAAACTAATAATAAATAATAATTAAATCAGTGAAGGTTCTGCAACGTGAAAAATACAAGATTACAAAAGGATGTAATAATGTTACAATTAATGTATTATAATTGCAAGGAGAGGATAATTAATTTTTTTTTATATATATATATATAAAATGAGAAAGATCAGGCAACATCTCACTTGAAAATTACAAGGCTTCTATTACTGGTCTTACTTCTTTAAAGAACAAAGCTGCCCGATAAATATACAGAACAGAAAGTTCATATGTCCAGTCTGGACAATCTGTCAAATCTTTACCAAGCAAAGTAGCAACAAAGTCGAAATCACCAAGAATACTTAGTGCAGCGCTAACTGTGAAGGGAAGTTTATCTAATATAAAGTTCCAGATAGAGGCTCTGCTTTCACTAGTATTTGAACATGATAAAGATGCATGAAGTAACGGAGAATTATACATCTTGCCACAAAAATGGCAAAGTTGAGACGCATGATACGTGTCTGATGCAGATAATAACTGCGCCGAGTAACAGAATATACTAAATGATCCAGGAATGTCCCTGGCGGCGTACCATATTTTACAAGGAATAAACGGCTCACTTTGTACAGCTCTTAGCATTCTGAACTCAAGTTTACCTCTTGTTCTAATATCAAAGTGGAGGACACCTTGCTTTATAATCTGATCCTGAACAAGGTCTTTCCACGTATTCTGATTACAAAACGTCATGGTCTCCATATATGAAATTAGAAAGTTATTTAGATTGTATGATCTGAACAATCTAACAATGTCACCAACAAATCCACTAGACATATTGCAATTACTAAGGAAATGCCAAAGCTTAAAATTGAGTAAACTTCTAGAGACATTACCATTTGCCAAATTGCACAGTCTACCAAAGAATAATAATTTAGCCCGGTCAATAAACATCTCAATATTAGGCATACCCAAAAGACCTAATTTTTATACAGAATCGATGCATTCTTTCCAGACAAATTAAGTCAGACCCTGAAATTGAATTCCATAACTCGGCCCCATATAATACCCCTGGCATAACAATAGACTTGTACAGAACAGCTGCTGTGAGCGGATTAAGACCTTTTGGTCGAACTCCTAACCCCGCCAGAGACAAAAAAGAACCCCTCCCTTTTCTGCACGCAATATCTATTTTATCTTTACACTTGAAGTCACTGGTTAGAGTCAATCCAAGATGTTTATAAAGCCTAGTTTGAGAGATAACAGAATTCCCAAGTTTCCAGGATCTTAGCACACTCAACTTATTATATTTTTTTATACTTTCGCCGAATGTCATAATTTTAGTTTTGTTCGGATTAAACTGAAATTTCCACTTCTGACTATATGAATAGCAAGTGTCAATCATATTTTGCAACCCGGATATTGTTTAAGATAACACTACGATATCATCAGCTTGAGTTGGCGAACCCATATACATGCCAACAACATTAATACCAAAGCCACCCGCTCTTAGTGCACACAGTAAATCATTTATGTACAACATGTATAACCACGGCGAAAGAACCCCCCCCCCCCCCCCTTGCCTGACTGAGCGCTGCACAGAAAACCATGAACTTCGTATACCATCATATAGGGCACAGCTTGTAACGTTAGCGTAAGCCTGTTTAATTAATCTCCATAATTTGCCTCTAATACCAAGTTTGTATAATTTAAAAAATAAGCCAGTATGCCAAACAACATCAAAAGCAGAACTAGAATCTAAGAAGCAAGCATATACTTTAGAACCCCTATCAGTATGATATGAAATACCTTCTTGCAAAACGAATGAGGCATTCAGTGCCGACATGTTCTTTTGATATGCAAATTGTAAAGGATCAGGAAATATCAGCGGAACATGTGCAATATAGGCAAATAGTCTATTTAAAATAATCTTCTCCCATAATTTATACATTACTGTTAATAAGGTTATACCTCTATAGCAATCAGGGGAACGTCTGTCATTTAGACGATTCTTCAATATAGGAACTATAACCCCCTTTTTCATATTATCGGGTATATATTCGATTTTGTGAATTAGATTATAAAATGTAAACAGGTGATCTATTACGCACCCTCCGCCATATATAATATGCTCTGAGACAATACCATCTGTTCCTCCTGCCTTCCCACATCTCAACGAGTCCACAGCTTTATTAATTTCAGCTTTTTCCAAAGGTCTATCCAGTACCTCTGAGTACATATTCCTAGACTGCGCTTCTATCTCTAACACCTTATCTTTGACCTCATTTTGAAAGTTATTGGGAATTCCAGTTTCATTTTTTTCATATTTCTCTGCAAAGTACTTTCCCCAACATTCTGCAATTTCTTTGTTAGTCTTTACTACGCGGTCCCCAAATATCATAGAGCCCACCCCATTCACAGAACGTTTACCCTTTTTCTTTACAAGACTCCAAAATTTATTAATATCGACTGATGCAGACTCGTCTATATCCTCGTAAACCTCTCTTTCTAACATTGCCATATAATCTCGCATTTGTTTTCTAAATTCCCTTTTTGACATTTTGTAGTCCGTATAACTATGATCATTACGCTCTCTTGGTCTTCCTAAATTAATCCACAATCTCCTTTTGTTTCTCATATTATCATGAAATGATTTTAGAAAATGTTTCCACCTAGGTCTAAGATGTTTACAAAAACGGCGCACCGGGAATGCATAAATGGCCGTAGACGACATTGCCCATACTAGATTATCGTAGATTTTATCAATATCACGAACAGTCGGATCCTCGGGTATATTCATACTATCCAGAGCTTGTTTTAAAGGGACAGTGTAATTTAAAGTGACCTCACGCCGAGTTAATTTATTCCAGTTTAATACTATTTGAAGTTATCTGTTCATCTATAAGGTTTTGGTAAACAAACTGTAGGTTAAACGTGATAGGTAGATGGTCTGATAAGTTCAATTCCTCTTCACTGATTATTTTACAATTAGAAATGTAGCTTATTAATTCCTCCCTGACCAAGACATGGTCAATCAAGGAAAAAGATGTACCAGTTTTGTATGGATCGAAAGTAAAAGCTGGTCCATCACATATTATATCGGTGGTTAACGATAGCATCCCAAAATTATCAAGAAACACCCGTAATATTTTTCCCCTCTCTGAAAGCTTCCCTACATATCTACTTCCTGAAACCTCACAGTTAAGATCACCCAGTATTATGACATGACCATACATAAACAATTCGTTTACCAAATCGTATAGTTTTTCTATATTCTCTTTGTACATCGTTATCGAATACCTGGAACACGGCAAGTAAACACTGATTATATAAAAAATCAGGCCGTCCTTTTCTTGCATACAAATTACCGCCATTCTGTCATTTGATAAAGATTCCATAGCCCTGACAGTGTACCGAAGTGACCTTTTCCACAAAATAGCCACACCACCTTTACCTCTGCGGTGCGATTCATAGGGATCTAGCGATGAGTCTGCAATCGCAAAATTTTGATAGTCAGGAAATAAGGAGTCCAAATAATTAAGGTTATCTGTAAACAACCAATGTTCATTCATGCACAAAACATCAGGGTCATACTGTTCACATAGATTGCCTAAATACACACTGCTGGGCATAATGCCCCGCACATTAAAGGTTATAAATTTTATGCTCATCATCAGAATACAGTTTGATAAGGAAACAACCTCTGTTCCGTTGTTGTTAATTTCTGGGCCGCCAACGACGTATGTAGACACCATTTGGCCAAAAAGAACTCGCCGAGACAATGCGTACACTGTCAGCTCCTACAACCACATGGGCACCTTTATTTGGACCATATCGACTGGACAAGATTTTAACCTGTATACCATTCACCCCTTTATCCCGCATGTACCTGGATATATCTTCCTCTGATATATTTGGCCACCAGTTCCCCACATAAAACTCTACATCAGTATTACTAACCCTATCATGGCCAGACTGAGCAGAATACCCCGAACTTTTCCTCCCCTCCCTGCCTCTGGCATAGCCATGTGGGATTGGGAAACTATTATTGTCATTTTCCTGTGACACAGGTGTACGGTTATGCCAACTGTTATGCTCAGGGTGACCAGTGGACCCTGACTCTGGTGGATCATTTGGCTTAGCTCTCTGTGCATACGACTGATTGTTGCCGTGACCGGGTGTTATGCGGCTTTCAATGAACACCAGATTTTGTCTCAGGAATGACAATGACTCATTCAGGGACCTCACCTCAAATTCATGCACACCCATCTCAGCATCTGTATTCCGAACATGGTTATTAAATTTCCTGAGATCACCATGTAATTTACACATTCCATCATCAATATCAATAAGTCTATCTTTCAGCCCCTGAACGGTTCGTTTGACACCCTCAACATTGTATTCATGTTCTTTAATATGTTTGCTTCTCACAGAGTCCATTTCGGCATAATCACTGAGTCCATTCTCAACTGTTTTAAGTCTCTTGTCAATATCACTAATACTTTCGACAGTTTCTCTTAGTTTTTCCTCAAAACGAAGAGAACGTGTTTCTAAATTGTCCATGCGACTGTTGAAGGCGGTATGTAGCGAATCATGTTTTTTTACCAGATCATCCAACACCATCAGAATATTTGCGATACTTCTCCCTACATCAGGGCCAATAGTCACTGAAGTTTCAGGTGCAGTTCCACTTTCAGCATTCTGAGCCGCCATTCTAGGAATAGGTACAATGTCAATGTTACTTGGAAGGCTGAGGGCCTCTGCCTCTGGATAAGCACTGGGATGCCTATCACGAATACAAGTTAATTCCTCAGCAGGAGCTCCGTATAGGAATTGCACCAGGCTGTAAATATCCTTAGCTAACTTAACCTCGATTTTCTCACCATTTTCATGTCGTGGCTTTACACGTTTGATCAGGAGCCCTGCAGGACACCTGGAATTTCTGGATGCTAGCTTAAACAAAGTTTCTCTGGTCTCCTCAAGACAGATACCCATTTCAGCAGCTTTAACACAGATGATGTTAACAAATTCGTCTCTGGGTACATTGTGAATCTCCTTCAACAAGGATATAGCTTGTGGCGACTCCAAACACTCTAACGGGTCGGCTTTGTTTATCATATTGTTTGTTGACATATTGTGGTTCGGAGGTAACAGCATGACAAATGTCTCTGTATCATTGAGTAAGTCAAGAGATTGAGGGAACAATTGGCCTGTTTCTGACGCTGCCATTGTATGAAATTAATCAGAGCCAATCCTTTTTGTAGTAGCAGGATACAGTTTATGAAACACATGTGTTAAAAGACCAACCTCACCAGCCGCGCATGCGCATTTTCACTCAAATATATAAAATTGCACTTTTTTTATTTTTCGTATTGAGACAGCGTTTGTTTCGCTTGTATAATTCTGTTTGGTTTATTCTGTGTATTTCTTCCATTCTTTATAAAGGTTCAAGCAGAGCGGCGTGTGTGACAAAAGACATTAGATTCAAGAATCTTTACATAATAAATAATCAGTCTTTTAATTATTATTATTATTATTATTATTATTATTATTATTATTATTATTATTATTATTATTGCCATTATAAATGAAGAAGTACCACATTTCTTATGAAAAGTTATAAAATACACTATTTAAATGGTGTCAGGTTACATAAATAAAACACATGTTTAGTGTATAATTTTTTTAACAAATGTATCTTCTTTCTACGAAATAAATATAATAACAATAATAATAATAATAATAATAATAATAATAATAATAATAATAATAATAATAGTATTAGCGGTATTTATATTATAAAATATAAGATTCAACAATGTTACCGATATAGATGTGTTTTTTATATATTTTATTATTATTATTATTATTTTAACCTTTCTAACCTTTGCGGTGTTCTATTTTTGCGGGCGTTGGTTTGTTCGTTTGTCTGTTTCTTAGACTGTTTGCAATATTATTCAAAAAGTTATCTTGATTCACATGAATTTCTCAGGAAAGCTCGGCAATGATACTAGGAACAATTCATTACATTTTGGATGTGATCGGGACCAACAAAGGGATGTAGGAATTTTGAAAGGAAAATGCTGCATTTCTGACAATGCCATATGGGGTATTGAGCTGCCATGGCGGAGGTCTGCGCTCTCTGAGTGCTTTTCTATTATTATTATTATTATTATTATCATTATTATTATTATTATTATTATTACTATTATCATTATTATTATTATCATCATCATCAATAATTTGTTTCAGTAAGTTTCGTACGGGCCGTATTCAACGAGAAAGATGAATGAATTGTTCTTCGTTTCCGTTTTAATTATTGGTCTCGTTGCTGATTTCTTGTTTATACCCATTAATTAGTTTGCTTGTCACCATTGACTAAAATAACTTACCTGTTCATTACGTTTACCGTGCGATTGAACAGCAAAAATATCCCATGAATACGGTGCAATATTCACTGTAATATACACATTTTCACAAATTAATTTGAATTATTACCGGAGGATTTTATGGAGAGTGTAAATGATTTAAAAAATCTGTCTATATGTATCGGGATTTTTTACCACAGTTGATTTTGCCCTACCGAAATTTTAGGACATTTTTATGATTTCCACCTGAAACTTATCAACTATTTGTGTTTGTGTAAAAAAAATCATACAGATAAACACCCATCCAAGTATAGAATAACTAGCTGTTATATAGGATTCCTGTTTATATTTTCTTGTTATATGATGTTATGTTTATTTCTATTATATCACATAATATGATTTTTTTTGTCAATGTAAATTTAAGATCTCAAATTATTTCGTGTTCGTAATATGATAATTTATCATCATCAAATTTAAGGCATTTACTGTACCACATAAAAATAAAGAAAAAAGACTGTCATAGAAAACCTTTAATTTTATTACTCTAAAAATGCAATCAAAATGTTAATAAAATAATTATTAGTGAAAAAATAGAGAAAGACTTTCATAAAGTCCTGTCATTTTTTTTACTGAATTTATTATGCATAGTTTATTAAAGAATAATTATGATATGGTCAGCTTTTTAAATGGTTCGATCGGTGCAAGGGTCAGATGAAAGCCAGGTCTGTAGATAAAACGCTAAAACCAAACGTTCTACATTCGGCTGATCCACACGTACAAACTTACTTTGAAGAGTTACAAACATACAAAAACTACAACTAAACCGAGTGTGATCTTCTGTAGCCGGTCGGACAAACAACAAACCATCCTTTGATGAACTGGGCTGAGTTTGGTAACTAGAGCCTTTGATTAATTAAACTACACTGTAAACTACACACGTCACAGCTGGCAGCACCAGTCGCGAACACGTTCCCTGAACCTCTGTCTCTCCGCATCGCCATGTTGAACCTTCAACTTCTGAGGCTAGAGTCAAAGCAGAAAACGAGGTCCCAGGAGATCCAGATTTATTACGCCATGCAGGCCAGTCAACTTGAAGGACAGCGTTACCAGGCACTCAGAGCTCAAGGTGTGTCACCATGGCAACATGACCAGATCAACAGTTACTATGACAACCAGCACAGCATTCTCATCAGTCAAGTCCAGCAGTTGTGTCATCAGGTAGAAACAGGTCACGTGACCAGCATGACGGAGGTTGCTGCTACTCCGGCCATCCGACCACGGAAATCCAAGCCCGCCAAGCCGGACCCTGTAGCTACTCGCATCATGGAGAACTGGTACTCTATGAATGAGGAGCACCCGTACCCGACCGCTGAGACCACTGAGTTATTGGCCACCACTGGGGAAATCACCACAGAACAAGTCAGGAAATGGTTCGCTAACCGTCGTCTGAGATCTGGTAACACCAAGACCATCAGAGAAATCGCCAGAAGACGCAAATGCCCTCTCGCAGTTAACAACTGAACCTCAACTGTAAACCGATCGATTGAATCATGATGGTTTTAAACATGTATGTAACACGAATGTAGCTGTATATATTATACTGTGTTACTCATATCATTAACACGTTTCATTTTTATCTGTAAATATTTCCAGAAGTGCATTTGTATTTCATTGTAATGACAAGTTTTATATTTATATGTATTTATATGTAAATAAACTGCATCAGCTGTTGCTGGTTGTGTTGTTGCACTGTGTTTTCCATGTCATGAGGCGTGTAACCACCAAATATCACTGCATACACAAACAGGACTGAAGATATTAGGACTGTACTGAGTGACTGGAACCCTTGAGTATACAAGGAAGGTTCACCTTGAGATATCCTATTTTATACGGGACAAATTTAATTTTGTTTGCCCAATCAGCACCATGTTCTCCATTTTAATGTTGCTAATTGTTGCATTTGTCACAGTCCTTTGAAAGAAACCGTCACGTGTTTACCTGGTAATTTGGAATGCAATATTTTAATCCTAAGCATGAAGTTAAACTGAAAACGGATTAAACATTGTATAGATTAAATGCACCTTTTCCTGAATGCCGCACATTAAGTATCCACAAAGTATCCGGGCGAGGAGTTATCTCCGAAGATAGTCTGTTAGCAAGGAAACATCCACCTGCAAAAATCAAGACAGGAATAACGTTTGTTTTTGGACCCCAACCCTCAAATTTTAGTAGAATGCCAGCTCGCGTAATATTTTTGGTTTTGAGAACAACTTTTTTCATGTACCCAAAAGGGACCTTTTCACATGTTACATATATATGAAGTACATTTTTCACACTTTATTATATATGGTATCAGCTAGTATAACATTCTAAAATCATGTTCTCGCCCCCTACACAAGTAGAATATAACTTGCACCTGGCGCGATCAGTTGCGCACACCTAAACACATCACACGCCACCTGGTGACCATGCCTCGCAATTTCAAGATTTTATAGTAACTGAATACCTCCTGTCATTCTTCTTTCACGTTTCAGCTTCTCGTTTAGGCCTTGTCGCACCTGCACAATATCATACCCCTGGTAAAAATACAAACGTAAAAAAAAGGTAAATTTGACACCGTGAAAAGTAAGTTTATGTGTCGGGATTGGTTTAGCTTGGAAATACATGTATGTCCCAGTTGTTACACATGGACTGACAACAGAGTTTATCGTCAATAGTATGCACACCGATGCCTCTATATGTGTAAATACCTCGGGTAAATTTTCAATAACACTACTATTTATAGGTATATTTGACGAACGAAAGCAAGGGAAGCAATTGGAACACCCCCTGTTTTTCACACCGCGGAGGCCTGTGTTGAAAAGCTCTATTACTCGTTTGTCCGAAAAGACTCCAACACCAATCACATCCCTATTGTTATTGATAATGCATTTAGGAATAAAAAGTAATTTAAAAAATCGCAGCCGGTATGTCAAACTTTTGGAGGGTTTACTCTCACGGGCGTAAGGCAAATCACACCAGGCAATTTGCCTTGGCTGAATTAGTTGTCAAGATAAGCGGGGGAATGGAGTACAACAGCCCGACACGATCAGGACATTAGGACAGGACAATAAATTTCAAGGGACAGCTTCCTTGTTGCTTTGATGTCAGAGTGCTCTCACCTTCTATGTTAAACCTTGGTCCTAGCAATGAAACCCAACTTAAACATCGATTAAATTTTAGTGTTGTTCCGGCACATGATCCGGATCCATGGACGTCATCAATGTACAGTGTTATTTATGTTCATTTTCGGAATATCGAGACTTTTTTTATTTCCACTGCTGAGTCACTTAAGCCTGAATGCACCTAGGAAAATGAACTGAATAAGTGCGTGCTAACAAGGTATTTGGGATTCCATTCCTCTGAGACGCATCTCGATACGTCGCATGCTGTTCAGGCGCAACCACAGAGACGTAGCTCGATGATCCCCTGTCTGGGTACCCTCAGGATGTAACCCAGTAGGACGCGTTTTACGGTTTAAGTTGTGTGAACGAACCACGAGGCGTATTGGACAAAGGGGTATTTGTATGCTGGTTGTCGCTGTGCGCTGTGAATACATGAATTGAACAAAAATGAAATCAAAACTACGTCCATAAAGGGGTATTTGTATGCTGGTTGTCGCTGTGCGCTGTGAATACATGAATTGAACAAAAATGAAATCAAAACTACGTCCATACGAGATGCGTCGGACTGGATACGGTTTTTAGGAGCACACCACAATAGGGACCCCCACTTGGCGGAGGCTTGCATTCCTTAGAAATCAGATTTCCATCTATGTTTATTTACGGAATATAGGGATTGTTGAATTTCAACTGCATATGGTACACACTATACCAAACAATTCATATTTGCCAATCATCTGTGCTCCTATTTTAACATTCAGGGATCGATTAATTACGGCCTGAACTATATAAAACATTTTAACAGGATATTACTTACAATAACGTTAGAGAGACCAATGGGTCTCGACGCTCAGCTGAATTGTCTAAAAGGATATTTTTATTAGCTTTTTCAAAATTTGGGTCATGTGTCCTTCACCCTTGACTATAAAGTCAATAAAGTTCTTTGTCTACCTGAAGGCGAGTCAAATGTGAGATGGAAGGCTGAAAAAGGGTTTCAAATGTACCCAGAAAATTGTTAAAGGGGAGAGTCCTTAATCTTGAGCTTTGACCTTCTGACCTAATATAAATAGTTCTTTCCCTTTTTGGTAGGTTGTGAAATGTGGTATGAAAAGTGTGGCATTGAAAATGTTTGTTTTCAATTAAAAGGAGATTTAAATTTAAATTAAGGAAATTAGTGAATCAAGAATTATCATATGGATTCTAAGGCCTAAATGCCTTAAGATGAAGGTCAAGCTCTCCATTATCAAATTCCTCCAGGAATGCGGCAAAAAAACAACTTGTGTGTCAAATTTGAAGAAAGTATGCTTGCATTACTTCAATAGATATAGGAGTCATTATAGAAATATATTTCTGCAGATTTTATCTTAAAGATCATAATAAACACACCAAGTTTCAGGACACGAGATGAAATCAGAGTTGAGAAATTGAAACCATAAAAAAATAACCATCCTTAAAATAAAGGAATAAATGAATTAAATAAATTGAAAAATAAATGAGCGCCACCAGTCTTCAGGAACTGATGAAACTATTCATAACCAATAAACAACCTAGGTTTCGGAACACTAGATGAAACCAAAGTTGAAAAACAGATGCCAACAATGTACGAGGTGTAGAGGAAAAATGTGTTAAAATAGAAAAATACAGGTGGCGCCACCAGTCTTCAGGAACTGATGCAGCTAGTCATAACCAATGAAAAACCCAGGTTTCGGCACACTGAATGAAACAAAAGTTGAAAAACAGTCTTCAGGAACTGATCCGTAAATCATGATCAATAAATGTGAGGGGTTTCAGGGCAATGGATGAAACAAAAGTTGAGAAATTCACAGGATTGCTGTCCTTTGACGGTCTCAAAATAAAACAAAATAGAAACTATACAGGTGGCGCAACATCTCCGAGAGGGCATGCTAAAATGTCAATGATCAGTCAGCCTAGCAAAAATTATGGCATTTCATGTAGTAATAAATTATCTATCTCCTTATGTTTAAATGTCTTAATACCTCAATTCCATCCTATATGACTGACCTTGTGTTCACAGAGTTCAGGATCATATGACCCACGTAATAGCTATTTCCATAAATAATACGTATCCGACTTCGCAGGGATAACTAAAGATATCCTTTTTATGCAGAGGTCTTACTTTAAGAAATGCATCAAATGTCAATAAAATGCTCCTGCTTAAAAATCTTAAAAAAATGATTACGTTAATCCTTCGTTGTGTCTAAATGCTACTTCATGTGTCCTACATTACACATTTTGCCTCTGCGAGGCATAATATAAACATTACCCTTAGGGCTTTTGGAATCGTTCCTAGTCATATCAGGCATGCCCAGCGTACCTTTGTTGTCTTATCTCTTAATCTCTATATATTCATTGGCTTATATTTTTAGTTTGAACCCGAACATGAATAGCACATGTGTAGTAAACAAATTAATTTTGTTAACATAATATGTTTTTGAGACGAATTTTTCGAGGGTTCACGTTTGTGGATGCATGCTGAATAATAATAAAAAAATGTTACTCTGTGGAGGTTTCTTGTTTGTTGGCGGATCTGTGTAGGTATTAAAGGGGATCACTTTCGTTTTGTTTATAGTTAATTTAAATTCCATGTGTCCAATATGCAAATCATAATGTCGACAATCAACTCTTGTTACCTGCCAACCATGGGTGCTGTGTAGTGTGGGCACATATTATGCCGGCGGGCATGGGGCTCATATTCATCATACAAGCAAGGGAGGTTTTACAAGTATGGGCTTGGTCTTTTTTTTCAAATACCAGTTTAGCGGTGATTCCGTTCTATTTTGAGGAACACTGTTTTGATATCCGTATATCATAACAAATGCATGCTTGGTATTAATTTATATTGTTTGGTATAGTGTAGAAATTCAGCAATCTCGGTATAATGAAAATGACCATTTAGACAATTTATTCTCAAATTTCAAGTGTATACTGACCCACTGAGTCAGACAAAGAGTGATGTATAATATGACCACCAGATGGCACTCATTGAGAGGTCAACCAGTACTGTGGCCCTATATTTTTATTCAAGTCTTTTTTTGTGTTATTGAAATAACACCTTGTTAACACTGGAAATAATTTTTGTGACCAAAGAGAGTTAAACAAATATATAAATAAGATATTTAGCCCGGGACAAGAATTTATATATTTGTTATGGTATATTAAATATCGGGGGTTTCTTATAGGACCGTCGGGCTCTGCATGGTCCAGCTACTCTATCCGCTCACGACATATTCATTTCGCAAACTAATACACAACGCATCCAATGATAATACACAGAGAAACAAAAATTGTAACAGTTGATGTACTTTATTTACAAATATACAACTTATTTAGACATGTCACATATTTACAATGATTTCAAATGTATACATGGAAGTATTTACATATGGTGATGGAATATGCCTATATGATATGAACAGCGGAACATGATATATACATCGAAACATCATTAACATTTTTATGATCTTCACGGGTTCTTCTCGCAAGACATACTGCTGCAGTTCAGTTGGTTGTCGCTAGAGGGCACTTGCGTCTTCTAGCGATCTCCCTGATGTTCTTGGTGTTACCAGATCTCAGACGACGGTTGGCGAACCATTTCCTGACTTGTTCTGTGGTGATTCCCCCAGTGGTGGCCAGGTACTAAGTGGTCTCAGCGGTCGGGTACGGGTGCTCCTCATTCATAGAGTACCAGCTCTCCATGATACGAGTAGCTACAGGGTTCAGCTTGGCGGGCTTGGTTTTCCGAGGTCGGATGGCCGGAGCAGCAACAATTTCCGTCAGGCTGAACACGTGACCTGCTACTACCTGATGAAACCACTGCTGTGCTTGACTGATGAGAATGCTGTGCTGGTTGTCATAATAATGTATAATATGACCACCAGATGGCACTCATTGAGAGGTCAACCAGTACTGTGGCCCTATATTTTTATTCAAGTCTTTTTTTGTGTTATTGAAATAACACCTTGTTAACACTGGAAATAATTTTTGTGACCAAAGAGAGTTAAACAAATATATAAATAAGATATTTAGCCCGGGACAAGAATTTATATATTTGTTATGGTATATTAAATATCGGGGGTTTCTTAAGGGACCGTCGGGCTCTGCATGGTCCAGTTACTCTATCCGCTCACGACATATTCATTTCGCAAACTAATACACAACGCATCCAATGATAATACACAGAGAAACAAAAATTGTAACAGTTGATGTACTTTATTTACAAATATACAACTTATTTAGACATGTCACATATTTACAATGATTTCAAATGTATACATGGAAGTATTTACATATGGTGATGGAATATGCCTATATGATATGAACAGCGGAACATGATATATACATCGAAACATCATTAACATTTTTATGATCTTCACGGGTTCTTCTCGCAAGACATACTGCTGCAGTTCAGTTGGTTGTCGCTAGAGGGCACTTGCGTCTTCTAGCGATCTCCCTGATGTTCTTGGTGTTACCAGATCTCAGACGACGGTTGGCAAACCATTTCCTGACTTGTTCTGTGGTGATTCCCCCAGTGGTGGCCAGGTACTAAGTGGTCTCAGCGGTCGGGTACGGGTGCTCCTCATTCATAGAGTACCAGTTCTCCATGATACGAGTAGCTACAGGGTTCAGCTTGGCGGGCTTGGTTTTCCGAGGTCGGATGGCCGGAGCAGCAACAATTTCCGTCAGGCTGAACACGTGACCTGCTACTACCTGATGACACCACTGCTGTGCTTGACTGATGAGAATGCTGTGCTGGTTGTCATAATAACTGTTGATTTCTTGCTGTTGCCATGGTGACACCCCTTGAGCACTCAGCGCCTGGTAGCGCTGACCTTCAAGTTGACTGGCCTGCATGACGTAATAATTCTGGATCTCCTGGGACCTCGTCTTCTGCTTGGACTCGGTCGTCAGGAGTTGGAAGGTTCAACATTGCGATGCGGAGAGACAGTGGTTCAGGAAACGCGTTCTTGACTGTTGCTACCACCTGTGGCGTGGTGACCTCCGGTCTGTGGTAGGTAGGTGCTGCCACCTGTGCGGTGGTGACTTCCGGTCTGTGACAGCTTGGTGCTGCTGGTCTGTAGCTGGTCGTGCTGGTGCTCGTGAAGAGTTGCTGACCGTTCATTTCTGCCAGTGCCTGTCTTCCTGGTACAGAAGGTTTCATGCTGATGATCGAGGGTTGATGACCTGACTCCGTGACTGACCTGGGCTGCTTAAGGGAGAAAAAAGATACATGAAAATAAAGTCAAAAGGTTTAATAAGTTAAATGGTCATCAAATTTATAATAAGTCATAATAAGACTTATTATTATTTGGTGGAAAGCTATGCCTAGTCACGTTACATCAGAGTAGTATAATAGAAATAGTAACAATCTGAAGTATTTTTTACCATTGATAAAATATAAATTGACTCACTTATCTTTAATTTTTATGATATGTGCTTTTAATTTCCTTCTTAAAATAGAGAAATTTATTTTTAACGAAAAAAAAGGTTATAAAAATATGTCGTTCAATACATTTGATAAACAAAATTTCCTTTTCTTTAGCTAACATTTAAATTAGATACTCACCATTTGAACGTTCATTCCTTGGTTTGAAGTGAACGATCCTAAACACAGGAGAGAACTCCGCAAGGCTCGGTACATCTAAATGAGTCGGGTCAAGTTCCAGGTTACTCTTATGTTTTACCTGAGCAGTGTACGAGTACAAGCAGGCACGTGCACTTGGATCAGTGAGTAGCAAGTTGAGCAGATTCTGAGTAGAGACTGAGGTTGATCAGTAGCGTTGAGCAGATTCTGAGTAAATGATACCAGTTACTCACCATTATATACCACCTATTATCACCTGGCTCAATGTTGGACATCAGGAACTTGATTCGTTCTTTGACGGCCCAAACTTTCTGTGATCCTCAAGTCTTTGATCCCTTTGATCATCAGAGTGTAGTTTAATTAATCAGAGGCTCTGGTTAGTAAACTCAGCCCCGTTCATCAAAGGATAGTTTGTTGTTTGTCCGACCGGCTACAGAAGATCAGACTCAGTTTGGCTGTTGTGTTTGTATGTTTGTTACTCATCAAACTGTAATCAAAGTAGGTTTGTACATGTAGCTCAGAAGAAGAATGAACGTTTGGTTCAAGTGTTTGACAAACAGATATGGCTTTGATTCGACCCATCACACCGTTAAGAAATCAGACCATATATAACAAATTATTGTTACGTGTTTATATGTATTATTTTAAGTGATAAAAATGAAAAATTCCCTTTGAATAATTTATTTTATTTAACATTATACATTGCGTTTAAGATGATAATGAAGATGTAGCATATTGTAAATAAAAATATAATAAGATATAACTGTATCACATGGTGTAGCTTCTTTGGAGGAAATTCATTTATATAAAAAAAGTAATATATAAAATTGAACTTTTATTTTTCGTATTGAGACTGCGTATGTTTTGCTTGTATAATTCAGTTTGGTTTATTCTATGTATTTCTCCCATTCTTTACAAAGGTCCAAGCTAGGCGGCGTATATTACAAAAGATATTAGATTCAAGAATGTTGACATAATAAATAATCAGTCTTTTAATTATTATTTTTATTATCACTATTATTATTATTATTATTATTATTATTATTATTATTATTATTATTATTATTATTATAAATGAAAGAGTACCACATTTCTTATAAAAAGTTATGAAATACATTAGTTAAATAGTGTCAGGTTACACGAATAAAACACGTTTAGTGTATAATTTTTTTTACAAATGTACCTTCTTTCTACGAAATAAATAATATATAATAATAATAATAATAATAATAATAATAATAATAATAATAATAATAATAATAATTATAATGATAAAATGAGAAAATGCATTTGTTTTCTTTATTTCATATTAAGAGTGTGTTTGTTTTCCTTGTATATACCAGGGGGTTTAATTCTATCTCTTTCCTTCTTTACGGTGTGTCTAAGCAAAGCGGTATTGATATTATAAGATATAAGATTCGACAATGTTACCAATATAAATAATCAGTTGTCTATATATTTTATTAAAATTATTATTATTATTACCATTATTATGACCTCCGCCAACCTCTGCGTTGTTATATTTTTGGGGGCGTTGGTTTGTTCGTTTTTCTGTTGCTTAGACTGTTCAAAAATTTAATGTTTTTATCTTGATTTTCATGATATTTTCAGAAAAGCTCGGCAATGATGCTAGAAACAATTCATTACATTTATGATGTGATCGGGACCAACAAATAGATCTAGGATTTTGAAAGGAAAATGCTGCATTTCTGACAATGCCATATGGGGATATTGAGCTGCCATGGCGGAGGTCTGCGCTCTCTGAGTGCTTTTCTATTATTATTATTATTATTATTATTATTATTACTATAGATTTGTTTCAGTAATTTTCGTACGGGCCATCTTCAACGAGAAGGATGACTTAATTGTTGTTTGTTTCTGTTTGTTAATTGGTTTCGTTGTTCACTTCTTGTTTCCACCCGTTAATTAGTTTGCTTGTTACCATGACTAAAAAAACTTACCTGTTGATTATGTTGACCGTGCGATTGAACAGCAAAAACATCCTATGAATACGGTGTAATATTCACTGTAATATACATATTTTCACAATTTTATTTGAATTATTACTGGAGGTTTATATGGAGAGTGTAAATGATTTTTAAAAAATCTGTCTATATGTATTGGGATTTTAAACCACAGTTGATTTTGCTCTTCCCCTCGCCTACCGAAAGATTAGGGCAATTTAATGAGTTCCACCTGAAACTTAGCAACTGTTCCTCCTATAAAAAAAAAATCATACAGGAAACATCCAAGTATAGAATTACTAGCTGTTATACAGGATTCCTATTTATATTATACTAGCTTATAAACCCGATATACCGGGCTTTTTACCGGGGTTTGGGAGATATTGAATGTTGGCTTATTTTTTATTATAAAAGTTAAAAGAAAATATAGATTTATAGTGGGATACACTCGGAATACGATATGTAGGCCTACAAATATTTTTTTACTGTTATTTTGTGGCGCTGTGCCAATGCAAAAATCAAACCGCGGTATTTTTTCCTTGAAGACCTGGTCAGTGATGGTTTACATTGTGAACCGGAATGAGACGCGGAGGCATTAAGTGTGTTGTTGATATTTGACTGGTTTATATAGTTGGACGTATAAAGAATAGCTTGATGTGAGGAACTCATGAAAGATTAATTAAATGAAGGCCTACGTTGCAAGGAAACTGTTCCTGAAGAAGGAAACAGAAATATGCAAACACCGTAAGTAGCAGAAGCGGACCCAGCGGGACTCCATGCAGTTGGTCCGTATCCCATTTTCAGCCACCGCAACCTTTTTTTCATCGTATCAGACAAATTTTGAGGCCCGAAACCCCCGCCACCACCCAACCCCACCCAAGCCCTGTTCCTGAAATTGGGACCTTGAATTACGTTTTGTCATTAATCCTCCTGGGTTGAACTCTCCATTTCATAAAGCGAGAAACATGTGTGTTTCTCTTTTACTGACCACGCACGTGGGTCAAATCCCTCATTGAAAGCAAGCGTTATTCATATGAACAATAGTCCTTAGTGTTAGAGGTGAAGTGACCACGATGCACGCATTCCGTTGATTGCCGAAGGCAGTTCGGCTGTGCTCGGTAAAAAAAAACCGAAAAAATCACTCAAAATTATATTTATATTAAAAATTATTTATTTTCATATCGCCTAATTACTGCGGGCATAATAACCTTTAAAATGATGTATGGCACAATGTTGTACACACCGCATTTTTAGAGAACATTGCGCACAAACGTGAACCGAATTCCTTTTATAAGTATTAGATGACGTTTTGTTTAATTATATTATATTTTGTAATATGATTTTTGTGTCAATGTAAATTTTATATCTCATATTATTTCGTGTTCGTAATATGATAATTTATCATCATCAAACTTAAGGCATTTACTGTACCAAATAAACATAAAGAGGACTGACATTTATAGAAGACCTGTCATTTTATTACTCTAAAAATGCAATCAAAATGTCAATAAAATATTTATTAGTGAAAAAATAGAGAAAGACTTTCATAAAGTCCTGTCATTTTTTTACTGCATTTATAATGCATAGTTTGATATGGTAATAAATGATATGGTCAGCTTTTTAAATGGTCCGATCAGTGCTAGGGCCAGATGAAAGCCAGGTCTGATGATCAAACACTAAACCAAACGTTCTTTCTTCGTCTGAGCCACATGTACAAACTTACTTTGATTACTTTTTGAAGAGTTACAAACATACAAACACAACAACTAAACTTAGTCTGATCTCCTGTAGCCGGTCGGACAAACAACAAATCATCCTTTGATGAACGAGGCTGAGTTTAGTAACCAGAGCCTTTGATTAATTAAACTATACTGTGATGATCAAAGGGATCAAAGACCGGCGGATCAAAGATAGTTTGGGCCGTCATGGAGGGAATCAAATTTCTGATGTATACCGGTGAGCCAGGTGTGAGTGGCTGGTATATAAGAGTGAGTACCTAGTGAGTAGGTATCATTTACTCAGAATCTACTCAAATCTACAGATCGACCTCAGTCTTTACTCAGGATCTGCTTAACTTACTACTCACTGATTCAAGTACACGTGCCTGCTTGTACTCGTACACTGCTCAGGTATAACACAAGAGTAACCTGGAAATGGACCTGACTCACTTAGACGTACCGAGCCTTGAGGAACTGATTTCACTCCTGTGTTCAGGATCGTTCACGACACACCAAGAGATTAACGTAGAAATGGTGGGTATAAAACTATACGTAAACTACTGAACTGGATAAGGTTCAATTCATTAAAACTTTTCGAGAAAATGGTTTATTTTCATTACATTTTTTAATAGATAAAATTTCCACATTTTTCAAACAAACTAGTTCATAAAGTCTTGTAACACCTTGTTAACTAAATTTTGTAGCAATTTTTAATAACAAAATGTTGTGATGCTTGAAAATATATCTTGACGACATTAAAATTCCTACTAAATAACCAACATTAATAGTTTTGACATTCCTCCTAAATTAACAACAATAATGACAAGTGTGTAATTCATTGAAACGTACTTCAATTTCATCGCTAAGAATTGATGTGATTAAAAATTTAATTAATTTTCTTTATTTGTTTCTTCCTGTAGCAGCCCACGTCAGTCACAGATCAAGCCCGTCAATCCACGACGAACCATACAACCGCCAGCATGAAGCCCGCTGCACCAGAAAGACAGCCACTGACAGCTCTGAACGGTCAGCAACACAGTGACTGGTTCACCACGGTGTCAGGATGTGTCAGCACTGCTTCAGTCATGACTATGGTCGGAGCGGGTTCGTGTCCCACAACAAACCACAGACCGAAAGTAACCACGTCACAGGGGACACCACCTATCTACCACAGACAGGAAGTCACCACGCCACAGGTGGCAGCACCAGTCGCAAACACGTTCCCTGAACCACTGTCTCTACGAATCGCCATGTTGAACCTTCAACTACTGACGCTAGAGTCAAAGCAGAAAACGAGGTCCCAGGAGATCCAGAATTATTACGCCATGCAGGCCAGTCAACTTGAAGGACAGCGTTACCAGGCACTCAGAGCTCAAGGTGTGTCACCATGGCAACATGACCAAATCAACAGTTACTATGACAACCAGCACAGCATTCTCATCAGTCAAGTCCAGCAGTGGTGTCATCAGGTAGAAACAGGTCACGTGACCAGCATGACGGAAGTTGCTGCTGCTCCGGCCATCCGACCACGGAAAACCAAGCCCGCCAAGCTGAACCCTGTAGCTACTCGTATCATGGAGAACTGGTACTCTATGAATGAGGAGCACCCGTACCCGACCGCTGAGACCACTGAGTACCTGGCCACCACTGGGGGAATCACCACAGAACAAGTCAGGAAATGGTTCGCCAACCGTCGTCTGAGAACTGGTAACACAAAGACCATCAGAGAGATCGCCGGAAGACGCAAGTGCCCTCTCGCAGTTAACAACTGAACTTCAACTGTAAACCGATCGATTGAATCATGATTGTTTTAAACATGTATATAACACGAATGTAGCTGTATATATTATGCTGTGCTATTCATATCATTAACACGTTTCATTTTCATCTGTAAATATTTCCAGAAGTGCATTTGTATTTCATCGTAAATACCTGTGTGATATTTATATGTATTTATATGTAAATAAACTACATCAGCTGTTACTGGTTGTGTTGTTGCACTGTGTTTTCCATGTCATGAGGCGTGTAACCACCAAATTTCACAGCATACACAAATAGGACTGAAGATATTAGGACTCGACTGAGTGACTTGACCCGTTGAGTATACAAGGAAGATTCACCTTGAGATGTTCTATTTTATACGGGATAAATTTAATTTTGTTTGCCGAATCAGCACCATGTTTTCCATAATAATGTTGCTAATTGTTGCATTTGTTGCAGTCCCTTGAAAGAAACCGTCGCGTGTTCACCTGGTAATTTGGAATGCAATATTTTAATCCTAAGAATGAAGTTAAACTGAAAACGGATTAAACATTGTATAGATTAAATGCACCTTTTCCCTAATGCCGCAAATTTAGTATACACAAAGTATCCGGGCGAGGATTCATCTCCGGAGAGAGTGTGTTAGCAAGGAAACATCCACCTGCAAAAATTAAGACAGGAATAACGTTTGTTTTTTGGGATCCCAACCCTCAAATTTTGGTAGAATGGCAGCTCGCGTAATATTTTTGGTTTTAAGAACAACTTTTTTGATGTACCCAAAAAGGGACCTTTTCACATGTTACATGTTATATGAAGTACATTGTCTACACTTTATTGTATATGGTATCTGCCAGTATAACATTCTAAAATCAATTTCTTGACCCCTAAACAATTAGAATATAACTTGCACCTGGCGCGATCAGTTGCTCACACCTAAACACATCACACGCCACCAGGTGATCAAGCCGCGCAATTTCAAGTAACTGAATACCTCCTGTCATTCTTCTTTGATGTTTCAGCCTCTCGTTTAGGCGTTGTCGCACCTGCACAATATCATACCTCTGGGAATAATACATACGTATAAAAAAGTGAATTTGACACGGTGAAAAGTAAGTTTATGTGTCGGGATTGGTTTTGCTTGGAAATATGTCCCAGTTGTTACATATGGACTAACAATAGAGTTTATCATCAATGGTATGCACAATCATGCCTCTATAAATGTTAATATCTCGGGTAAATTTTCAATAACACTAGTATTATTAAGTATAGTTGACGAACGAAAGTAAGGGAAGCAATTGGAACGCCCCCTGTTTTTCACCACCACGCGGGGGCCTGTGTTGAAAAGCTCTATTACTCGTTTGTCCGACAAGACTCCAACACCAATCACATCCCTATTGTTATTGATAATGCATTTCGGAATAAAAAGTAATTTGAAAGAGTATTTTTAACAGTCCTTAAAATCGCAGCCGGTATGTCAAACCTTTGGAAGGTTTACTCTCACGGGCGTAAGGCAAATCACTCCAGGCAATTTGCCTTGGCTAAATTAGTTGTCAAGATAAGCGGGGGGAATTGAGTACAACATCCCGACACGATCAGGACATTAGGACAGGACAATAAATTTCAAGATACAGCTTCCTTTTAAGCTTTGATGTTAGAGTGCTCTCACCTTCTATGTTAAACCTTGGTCCTAGCAATGAAACCCTACTTAAACATCGATTAAATTTTAGTGTTGATCCGACACATGATCCGGATCCATGGACGTCATTATTTTCTAGTGTTATTTATGTTCATTTTCGGAATATCGAGACTTTTTTATTTCCACTGTTGAGTCACTTATGCCTGAATGCACCTAGGAAGATGAACTGAATAAGTGCGTGCTAACAAGGTATTTGGGATTCCATTCCTCTGAGACGCATCTCGATATGTCGCATGCTGTTCAGGCGCAACCACAGAGACGTAGCTCGATGAGACGCCGTTCATTGCTCATGTATGGGTACCCTCCGGATGTAACCCAGTAGGACGCGTTTTACGGTTTAAGTTGTGTGAACGCACCCTGAGGCGCATTGGACAAAGGGGTATTTGTATGCTGGGTGTCGCTGTGCGCTGTTAATACATGAATTGAACAAATATAGATAACTTATTGCTTTCACTGAACGTTAGTTTGTTAACAGAATATCACACTGCGATTTATTCACTTAAATTATGAGCAAATCAGTCTTAAGCTTGGCGGCGCGTCTCACGGAGGGAGTAATGAGTATTGAAATCAAAACTACGTCTATACGAGATGCGTCGGACTGGAAACGGTTTTGGGAGCATACCACAATAGGGACCCCCACTTGGCGGAGGCTTGCATTCCTTAGAAATCAGATTTCAATCTATGTTTATTTACGGAATATCGGTATTGTTGAATTTCAACTGCATATGGTACACACTATACCAAAAAATTCATATTTACCAATCATCCTGTGCTACCATTCAGGGATCGATTAATTACGGCCTGAACTATATAAAATATTTAAACTAGACATTACTTACCATGGGTCTCGACGCTCAGCTGAATTGCCTAAAAGGATATTTTTATGAGCTTTTTCAAAACTTGGGTTAAAGTTTGTTAAAGAGGAGAGTCCTTAATCTTGAGCTTTGACCTTGTGACCTAAAATAAATAGTTTTTCCCTTTTTGGTAGGTTCTGTGTAACCACACGTGAAATGTGGTATGAAAAGTGTGGCATAAAAAAAATTTTTGTTTTCAATTAAAAGGAGATTTAAATTTATTACAAAGGAAATAAGTGAATCAAGAATTATTATATGGATTCTAAGGCCTAAATGCCTTAAGATGAAGGTCAAGCTCTCCATTTTCAAATTCCTTCTGGAATACAGCATAAACAACTTGTGCGTCAAGTTAAAAGAAAGTATGCTTGCATTACTTCAAAAGTTATAGGAGTCATAATAATCATATATTTCTGCAGATTTTATCTTGAAGATCATAAAGAACACATCAGGACACTTGATGAAATCACAGTTGAGAAACTGAAACCACCCATGTGGTTTGAAATTAAATGAATTAAAAATATAAAAATACATGAGCGCCACCAGTCTTCAGGATCTGATGAGACTATCCTTTACCAATGAAACAACCCAGGTTTCGTAACACTAGATGAAACCAAAGTTGAAAAACAGATACCAACAATGTAAGAGGTGTAGAGGAAAATGTGTTAAAATAGAAAAATACAGGTGGCGCCACCAGTCTTCAGGTACTGATGCAGCTAGTTATAATCAATGAAAAACCCAGGTTGCGGCACACTAGATGAAACTACAGTTGAAAAACAGATACCCACAATGTAATATGGTAGAGGAAAATGTGTTAAAAATAGAAAAAAATACAGGTGGCACCACCAGTCTTCAGGAACTGATCCATAAATCATGATCAATAAATGTAAAGGGTTTCAGGACAACGGATGAAACAAAAATTGAGAAATTCACAGGATTGCTGTCCTTTGTCGGTCTCAAAATAGAAAACAAGTGCAACAAAAATAGAAACTATATAGATGGCGCCACATCTCAGGGAGGGAATGCTTAAATGCCCATGATCAGTCTGCCTAGCTAAAATCATGGCATTTCATGCAGTAATAAATGATCTATTTCCTTATGTTTAAATGTCTGAATATGTCCATCCTATATGACCGACCTTATGTTCATCAAGTTCAGGAACACATAACCATAGCCATTCCCAAAAAATATACATACTCAATCTCGCACGGATTAATTAAAGAACCCCTTTTTTTAAGAGGCCCTACTTTGTGAAATGCATCATATGGCAATTTAAAAAAAATTCTCCTACTGAAAATCGTTTAAAAAAAGATTACTTTGAAACCCTCGTTGTGTCTAAATGCAACTTCTTTTGTCCCTTTTGTCGGGAGGCTATGCCTTTATCTCTGTTCGTGTGTGTTTTTGTTTGGTTGTGTTTTTGTGTTTGTTTACAACATAACTTACGCAGGCAGGGCATTTCGGGAATGGGCCAATGAAGAAATAGATTTTGGTGTAGATCCGGTGCAGGATCCGGATCCAGGAACGTCTTCAAGGCATACTTATACATGTACAGTGACTTATGAAAGAATAAACCTTGGGATTCGGGGCGAATAAGTGTATGCAAACACGGGTTCGGGAGCTTTCCACGACATGTACCACCCAATGGGGAGGCTTGCATTCCTCGGAATGCAGATTTCTAGTTTCATATTGTTCTATATATTGCCTAGTTTTTTTATTCTAGGGATTACACTGTATTACATTGCATATTATAGTTTCATATTCTCATGTTTAATAGATCTTGCTTTATCATATTGTCGTAAACCACTTTTATCATATATTCATTACCTATTGTATTTAACATAACTTTACGTTTTATATTCCATTCAACAGGTCAAGTTGACAATCTATTATCCTGTATAAATATGTTTATATTTAAAAAAAATAAATGGATAAATTAATAGACGCAACCATACTTTTTTCAGAGCAGGGTCATAGGAATCGTCCAGATAATGGCCAGGCCACTTTCAAGGACTTTTATTTCTGCAATCATACACATACCAGCGAACGAAATAAACAAATTTAATGATCATTTGTTTTTTGACCTATAAACATTACCTTGGGGGCTTTGGGAATCGTTCCTGGTCATATCAGGCATGCCCAGGGTACTTTTTTTTCTATCTTAATCAATATATATTCATTGGCTTATATTTTTAGTTTTAACCCGAACATGAATGGCACATGTGTAGTAAACAAATTAATTTTGTAAACATTATATGTTTCTGAGACGAATATTTTTCGAGTGTTCACGTTTGGGGATGTATGCTGAATGACAATAATAAAAAAATGTTTCTCTGTGGAGGTTCTTTGTATATTTCGCGGTTCTGTGTGGGTATAAAAGGGGTTCACTTTCGTTTTGTTTGCAGTACATTTTAAATGGGTCAAATATGCAAATCATAATGTCGAAAATCATCTCTTATTACCTGCCAACCATGGGTGCTGTGGAGTGTGGGCACATATTATGCCGGCCGGGCATAGGGCTCATATTCATCATACAAGCAAGGGAGGTTTTACAAATATGGGCTTGTTTTTTTTTTAAATACCAGTTTGGCGGTGATTCCATTCTATTTTGAGGACCACTATTTTGATATCTGTAAATCGTAACATATTTATGCTTGGTATCATTCATATTGTAGGTATAGTGTAGAAATTCAACAATCCCGATGTAATAAAAATGACCATTTAGACAATTAATTCTCAAATTTCAGGTGTATACAGACCCACTGAGTCAGACAAACGGTAATGTAAAATATGACCACCAGATGGCACTCAGTGAGAGGTCAATAAGTACTGAGGTCTATATTTTTATTCAAGTTTTTTTGTGTTTGTAAAATAACCCCTGATTAACACTGCAAATATCTTATGTGACCAAGAATAGTTGATCAGATATTTAATTCCGATGGAATGTTCATTCCTCAAACATTAATGAGATATTTAGCCCGGGACAAGAAATTATGAACCGAGCGAACGTTTTTGTATATTAAATATCGTGGGTTTATTATAGGATCGTCCGGCTCTGCATGGTCCAGTCACTCTATGGGCTCACGACATATTCATTTGGCAAACCAATATACAACGCATCAAATGATAATATACAAAAACAAAAATTGTAACAGATAATGTACTTTATTTACAAATATACAAATAAATTTATACATGTCACATTTTAACAATGATTTCAAATGTATACATGGAAATATTTACATATGGTGATGAAATATGCTTATATGATATGAACAGCAGAACATAATATATACATCAAAATAAATATCATAAACATGTTAATGTTATTCACACCTTCTTCCCGAGCGTCTTACTGCTGCAGGTCAGTTGGTTGCCGCTAGAGGGCACTTGCGTCTTCTGGCGATCTCTCTGATGTTCTTGGTGTTACCAGATCTCAGACGACGGTTGGCGAACCATTTCCTGACTTGTTCTGTGGTGATTCCCCCAGTGGTGGCCAGGTACTCAGTGGTCACGGCGGTTGGGTACGGGTGCTCCTCATTCATAGAGTACCAGTTCTCCATGATACGAGTAGCTACAGGGTTCAGCTTGGGTGGCTTGCTTTTCCGTGGTTGGATGGCCGGAGCAGCGGCAACTTCCGTTAGGAAGATCAAATGACCTGATTCCATCTGATGACATCACTGCTGGACTTGACTGATGAGAATGCTGTGCTGGTTGTTATAGTAACTGTTGATATCTTGCAGTTGCCATGGTGACACCCCCTGAGCAGTCAGCGCCTGGTAGCGCTGTCCTTCAAGTTGACTGGCCTGCATGGCGTAATAATTCTGGATCTCCTGGAACCTCGTCTTCTGCTTGGACACGAGTGTCAGGAGTTGAAGATTCAACATGGCGATGCGGAGAGACAGTGGTTCAGGAAAAACGTTCTTGACTGGTGCTGCCACCTGTGCCGTGGTAACTTCCGGTCTGTGATAGGCAGATGCTGCCACCTATGCCGTGGTATCTTCCGGTCTGTGATAGGTAGATGCTGCCACCTGTGCCGTGGTAACTTCCGGTCTGTGATAGGCAGATGCTGCCACCTGTGCCGTGGTAACTTCCGGTCTGTGATAGGTAGATGCTGCCACCCTAGCCGTGGTAACTTCCGGTCTGTGATAGGTAGATGCTGCCACCTGTGCCGTGGTAACTTCCGGTCTGTGATAGGTAGGTGCTGTAGGGCTGTGGTGGGTGTGGCTGGTACTGGTGTGGTATTGTTGACCGTTCATTTCTGCCAGTGGCTGTCTTCCTGGTACAGAAGGTTTCATGCTGATGATCGAGGGTTGATGACCGGACTCCGTGACTGACCTGGGCTGCTTAAGGGAAAAAGATAAACGAAAATAATGTCAATGGTTTAATAAGTAAAATGGTCATAAAAGGATTCATTATAAGACTGATTATTATTTATTTTAAAGCTAAGCTGAAATATTTGCCATTAATAAAAAATCAATTGACACACTTATTATTAAAATTTTATGATATGTTCATTTAATTTCCTTCTTTAAATAGTGTTTTTTAACGAAAAAGGTTATGAAATTATGTTGTTCAAAGCATTTGATAAACAAAAATGTTTCATGAGGTAACATTTTAATTAGACACTCACCAAATGAACGTTAATGCCTTGGTGTGTAGTGAACGATCCTAAAAACATGAGGGAACTCAGCTCCTCAAGGCTGGGTACGTCCAAGTGAGTCAGGTCCATTTCCAGGTTACTCTTATGTTATACCTGAGCAGTGTACGAGTACAAGCAGGCACGTGCACTTGGATCAGTGAGTAGCAAGTTAAGCAGATTCTTAGTAGAGACTGAGGTCGATCTGTAGCGTTGAGTAGATTCTGAGTGAATGATACCTACTCACCAGCTACTCACCTTTATATACCAGTTACTTACACCTGGCTAAATGGCGGACATCAGAAACTTGATTCTTTCTTTGACGGCTCAAACTTTCTTTGATCTGCCGGTCTTTGATCCCTTTGATCACCTCAGTGCAGTTTAATTAATCAAAGGCTTACGTTACTAAACTCAGCCCCGTTCATCAAAGGATGGTTTGTTGTTTGTCCGACCGGCTACAGAAGATCAAACTCAGTTTGGTTGTTATGTTTATGTGTTTGTATATCATCAAACAGTAATCAAAGAAAGTTTGTACATGTAGCTCAGAAGAATAAGGAATGTTTGGTTCTAGTGTTTAACAAACAAACCTGGGATTTGACTCGACCCATCTTCATTTAATATCATTAAAAATCAAACCATATATTACAAATTATTGTTACGTGTAATATGTATTATATTAAGTGATAAAAATGAAAAATTCCCTTTGAACAATTATTTTATTAAACATTAAATATTGCGTTTAAGATGATAATAAAGTTGTAACACATTGTAAATAAAAAAAAAAATATAATAAGATATGACTGTATGTATCACATGATGTAGCTTCTTTTGAGAAAATACATATATAAAAAAGTAATATATAAAGTAGCACTTTTTTATTTTTCGTTTTGAGACTGCGTTTGTTTTGCTTGTATAATTATGTTTGGTTTATTCTATGTATTTCTCATATTCTTTATAAAGGTTCAAGAAGAGCGGCGTGTATAAGAAAAGACATTAGATTCAAGAATGTTAACATAATAAATAATCAGTCTTAAATTATTATTATTATTAAAATTATTATTATTGTTATTATTATTATTATTATTATTATTATTATTATTATTATTATTATTATTATTATTATTATTATTATTATTATTATTATTATTATTATTATTATTATTATTATTTTTATCATTATTATTATTATTGGCATTATAAATGAAGAAGTACCACATTTCTTATAAAAAGACATAAAATAAACTATTTAAATAGTGTCAAGTTACACAAATAAAACACATGTTTAGTATATAATTTTTTTTAACAAATGTATCTTCTTTCTACGAAATAAATATAATAATAGTAATAATAATAATAATAATAATAATAATAATAATAATAATAATAATAATAATAATAATAATAATAATAGTATTAGCGGTATTTATATTATAAGATATAAGATTCAACAATGTTACCAATATAAATAATCAGTTTTCTATATATTTATTATTATTATTATTATTATTATTATTATTATTATTATTATTATTATTATTATTATTATAACTTATCCAACCTTTGCGGTGTTATATTTTTGCGGGTGTTGGTTTGTTCGTTTGTCTGTTTCTTAGACTGTTTGCAATATTATTCAAAAAGTTATCTTGATTTACATGAATTTCTCAGGAAAGGTCGGCAATGATACTAGGAACAATTAATTACATTTTGGATGCGATCAGGACCAACAAAGGGATCTTGGAATTTTGAAAGGGAAATGCTGCATTTCTAACAATGCTATATATGGATATTGAGCTGCCTTGGCGGAGGTCTGCGCTCTCTGAGTGCTTTTCTATTATTATTATTATTATTATTATTATTATTATTGTTATTATAATTATTATTATTATTATTATTATTATTATTATTATTATTATTATTATTATTAATATTATTATTATTATTATTATTAATATTATTATTATTATTATTATTACTACTATAATTTTTTTCAGTAAGTTTCGTACGGGGCATCTTCAACGAGAAAGATGACTTAATTGTTGTTTGTTTCTGTTTGTTAATTGGTTTCGTTGTTGACTTCTTGATTATACCCATTAATTAGTTTTCTTGTCACCATAAACTAAAATAACTTACCTGGTGATTATGTTTACCATGAATACGATGCAATATTCACTGAAATATACACATTTTCACAATTTTATTTGAATTATTACTGGAGGTTTATATGTAGGGTGTAAATGATTTAAAAAAAAAGATCTGTCTATATGTATTGGGATTTTAAACCACAGTTGATTTTGCTCTTCCTCTCGCCTGCCGAAAGATTAGGGCATTTAAATGAGTTCCTCCTGAAACTTAGCAACCATTCGTTTTGTATAAAAAATGATACAGATAAACACCCATCCAAGTAGAGAATTACTAGCTGTTATACAGGATTCCTATTTAATTATTTTGTTCTATGATGTTATATGATGTTATTTTTAATTTTATTATATTTTGTAAAATGATTTTTGTACAATGTAAATTTTATATCTCTTATTATTTCGTGTTCGTAATGTCTAATTTATCATCATCAAATTTAAGGCATTTACTCTACCACATAAAATTAAAAAAAGACTTTATAGAAGACCTGTCATTTTATTACTCTAAAAATGCAATCAAAATGTCAATAAAATATTTATTAGTTAAAAAATAGAGAAAGACTATAATAAATTCCTGTCTTTTTTTTACTGAATTTAAAATGCATAGTTTATGAAATAATGAATGATATGGTCAGCATTTAAAATGGTCCGATCGATGCAAGGGCCAAATGAAAGCCAAGTCTGTTGATCAAACACTAAAACCAAACGTTCTTTCTTCGTCTGAGCCACATGTACAAACTTACTTTGATTGTTTTTTGAAGAGTTACAAACATACAAACACAACAACCAAACTGAGTCTGATCTTCTGTAGCAGGTCGGACAAACAACAAACCATTCTTTGATGAACGGGGCTGAGTTTAGTAACTAGAACCTTTGATTAATTAAACTACACCGTGATGATCAAAGGGATCAAAGACCGGCGGATCAATGATAGTTTGGGCCGTCACGGAGGGAATCAAGTTTCTTATGTTTACCGGTGAGCCAGGTGTGAGTGGCTGGTATATAAGAGTGAGTAGCTGGTGAGTAGGTATCATTTACTCAGAATCTACTCAACGCTACAGATCTACCTCAGTCTTTACTCAGAATCTGCTCAATTTGCTACTCACTGATCAAGTTGCAGGTCTCTGCTTGTACTCGTACACTGCTCAGGTATAACATAAGAGTAACCTGGAAATGGACCTGACTCAATTGGACGTACCGAGCCTTGAGGAATTGAGTTCACTCGTGTGTTTAACATCGTTCACGTCACACCAAGAGATTAACGTACAAATGGTGGGTATAAAACTATACGTAAACAATTGATCTGGATAAGCTTCAATTGATTAAAACTTTTCGAGAAAAATTTTCATTACATTTTTTAATAGACAAAATTGAAATCATTTTCAAACAAACTAGTTTATAAAGCCTTTCAATACCTTGTTAACCTTATTTTATAATAATTTTTCTTTACAGACGACTTTATAATTCTCACAAATAACCAACATTAATAGTTTTGACATTCCTCCTAAATTGACAACAATAATAACAAGTGTGTAATTCATTGAAATGTACTTCAATTTCATCGCTAAGAATTGATGTTATTAAAAATTTAATTAATCTTCTTTATTTGTTTCTTCCTGTAGCAGCCCACGTCAGTCACAGAACCAGTCCGTCAATCTACGACGAACCAGACAATCACCAGCATGAAGCCCGCTGCACCAGCAAGACAGCCACTGACAGCTCCGAACGGTCAACAATACAGAGACTGGTTCACCACGATGTCGGGATGTGTCAGCACTGCTCCAGTCATGACTACGGCCGGAGCGGGTTTGTGTCCCACAACAAACCACAGACCGAAAGTAATCACGTCACAGGTGACACCACCTATCTACCACAGACCGGAAGTGACCACGTCACAGCTGGCAGCACCAGTCGCGAACACGTTCCCTGAACCTCTGTCTCTCCGCATCGCCATGTTAAACCTTCAACTTCTGACGCTAGAGTCAAAGCAGAAAACGAGGTCCAAGGAGATCCAGAATTATTACGCCATGCAGGCGAGTCAACTTGAAGGACAGCGTTACCAGGCACTCAGAGCTCAAGGTGTGTCACCATGGCAACATGACCAAATCAACAGTTACTATGACAACCAGCACAGCATTCTCATCAGTCAAGTCCAGCAGTGGTATCATCAGGTAGAAACAGGTCACGTAACCTGCCTGACGGATGTTGTTGCTGCTCCCGCCATCCGACCACGGAAAACCAAACCCGCCCAGCTGAACCCTGTAGCTACTCGTATCATGGAGAACTGGTACTCTATGAATGAGGAGCACCCGTACCCGACCGCCGAGACCACTGAGTACCTGGCCACCACTGGGGGAATCACCACAGAACAAGTCAGGAAGTGGTTCGCCAACCGTCGTCTGAGATCTGGTAACACCAAGACCATCAGAGAAATCGCCAGAAGACGCAAGTGCCCTCTCGCAGTTAACAAGTGAACTTCAACTGTAAACCGATCGATTGAATCATGATGGTTTTACACATGTATATAACACGAATGTAGCTGCATATATTATGCTGTGCTATTCATATCATTAACACGTTTCATTTTCATCTGTAAATATTTCCAGAAGTGCATTGGTATTTCATCATAAATACCTGTTTGATATTTATATGTATTTATATGTAAATAAACTACATCAGCTGTTGCTGGTTGTGTTGTTGCACTGTGTTTTTCATGTCATGAGGCGTGTAACCATCAAATGTCACTGCATACACAAACAGGACTGAAGATATTAGGACTGGACTGAGTGACTGGACCCCTTGAGTATACAAGGAAGATTCACCTTCAGATGTCCTATTTTATACGAGACAAATTTAATTTTGTTTGCAGAATCAGCACTATGTTCTCCATATTAACGTTGCTAATTGTTTCATTTGTCGCAGTCCCTTGAAAGAAACCGTCACGTGATTACCTGGTAACGTGGAATGCAATATTTAAATCCTAAGAATGAAATTAAACTGAAAACGGATTAAACATTGTATAGATTAAATGCACCTTTTCCTGAATGTCGCACATTTAGTATCCACAAAGTACCCGGGCGAGGATTTATCTCCGGAGAGAGTCTGTTAGCAAGGAAACATCCGCCTGCAAAAATCAAGACAGGAATAACGTTTGTTTTGGGACCCCAACCCTCAAATTTGAGTAGAATGCCAGCTCGCGTAATATTTTTGGTTTTGAGAACAACTTTTTTGATGTACCCAAAAAAGCTTTATTATATATGGGATCTGCCAGTATAAAATCATTTTCTCGCCCCCTACACAAGTAAAATATAACTTGCACCTGGCGCGATCAGTTGCGCATACCTAAACACACCATACGCCTCCTGGTGACCATGCCGCGCAATTTCAAGATTTTTAAAGTAATTGAATACCTCCTGTCATTCTTCTTTCATGTTTCAGCTTCTCGTTTAGGCGTTGTCGCACCTGCACAATATCATACCTCTGGTAAAAATACAAACGTGTAAAAAAGGGAATTTGACACAGTGAAAAGTAAGTTTATGTGTCGGGATTGGTTTTGCTGGGAAATATGTCCCAGTTGTTACATATGGACTAACAATAGAGTTTATCATCAATGGTATGGACACTCATGCCTATATATATATGTAAACACTTCGGGTAAATTTTCAATAACACTAGTATTATTAAGTATAGTTGACGAACGAAAGTAAGGGAAGCAATTGGAACGCTCCCTGTTTTTCACCACCACGCGGAGGCCTGTGTTGAAAAGCTCTATTACTCGTTTGTCCGAAAAGACTCCAACACCAATCACATCCCTATTGTTATTGATAATGCATTTAGGAATAAAAAGTAATTTGAAAATCGCAGCCGTTATGTCAAACTTTTGGAAGGTTTACTCTCACGGGCGTAAGGCAAATCACACCAGGCAATTTGCCTTGGCTGAATTAGTTGTCAAGATAAGCGGGGGAATGGAGTACAACAGCCCGACACGATCAGGACATTAGGACAGGACAATAAATTTCAAGGGACAGCTTCCTTTTAAGCTTTGATGTCAGAGTGCTCTCACCTTCTATGTTCAACCTTGGTCCTAGCAATGAAACACCACTAAAACATCGATTAAATTTTAGTGTAGATCCGGCACATGATCCGGATCCATGGACGTCATCAATGTACAGTGTAATTTATGTTCATTTTCGGAATATAGAGACTTTTTTATTTCCACTGTTGAGTCACTTATGCCTGAATGCACCTAGGAATATGAACTGAATAAGTGCGTGCTAACAAGGTATTTGGGATTCCATTCCTCTGAGACGCATCTCGATACGTCGCATGCTGTTCAGGCGCAACCACAGAGACGTAGCTCGATGATCCTCTGTCTGGGTACCCTCAGGATGTAACCCAGTAGGACGCATTTTACGGTTTGAGTTGTGTGAACGAACCACGAGGCGCATTGGACAAAGGGGTATTTGTATGCTGGTTGTCGTTGTGCGCTGTGAATACATGAATTGAACAAAAATGAAATCAAAACTACGTCCATACGAGATGCGTCGGACTGGATACGGTTTTGGGAGCACACCACAATAGGGACCCCCACTTGGCGGAGGCTTGCATTCCTTAGAAATCAGATTTCCATCTATGTTTATTTACGGAATATAGGGATTGTTGAATTTCAACTGCATATGGTACACACTATACCAAACAATACATATTTGCCAATCATCTGTGCTCCTATTTTAACATTCAGGGATCGATTAATTACGGCCTGAACTATATAAAACATTTAAACAGGACATTACTTACAATAACGTTAGAGAGACCAATGGGTATCGACGCTCAGCTGAATTGTCTAAAAGGATATTTTTATGAGCTTTTTCAAAATTTGGGTCATGTGTCCTTCACCCTTGACTATAAAGTCAATAAAGTTCTTTGTCTTCCTGAAGGCGAGTCAAATGTGAGATGGAAGGCTGAAAAAGGGTTTCAAATGTATCCAGAAAATTGTTAAAGGGGAGAGTCCTTAATTTTGAGCTTTGACCTTCTGACCTAATATAAATAGTTCTTTCCCTTTTAGGTAGGTTCTGTGTAACCATACGTGAAATGTGGTATGAAAAGTGTGGCATTGAAAATGTTTGTTTTCAATTAAAAGGAGATTTAAATTTATTACAAAGGAAATAAGTGAATCAAGAATTATCATATGGATTCTAAGGCCTAAATGCCTTAAGATGAAGGTCAAGCTCTCCATTATCAAATTCCTCCAGGAATGCGGCAAAAAAAAAACAACTTGTGTGTCAAATTTGAAGAAAGTATGCTTGCATTACTTCAAAAGATATAGGAGTCATTATAAACATATATTTCTGCAGATTTTATCTTAAAGATCATAATAAACACACCAAGTTACAGGACACGAGATGAAATCACAGTTGAGAAATTGAAGCCATCAATGTAACTTGTCAGTCTTAAAATAAAGGAATAAATGAATTAAATAATTTGAAAAATACATGAGCGCCACCAGTCTTCAGGAACTGATGAAACTATTCATAACCAATAAACAACCCGGGTTTCGGAACACTAGATGAAACCAAAGTTGAAAAACAGATGCCAACAATGTACGAGGTGTAGAGGAAAAATGTGTTAAAATAGGAAAATACAGGTGGCGCCACCAGTCTTTAGGAACTGATGCAGCTAGTCATAACCAATGAAAAACCGAGGTTTCGGCACACTTGATGAAACAAAAGTTGAAAAACAGACACCAACAAAGTAACAATGTGTTAAAAATAGGGGTTTCAGGACAATGGATGAAACAAAAGTTGAGAAATTCACAGGATTGCTGTCCTTTGACGGTCTCAAAATAAAACAAAATAGAAACTATACAGGTGGCGCCACATCTCCGAGAGGGCATGCTAAAATGTCAATAATCAGTCAGCCTAGCAAAATCATGGCATTTCTTGTATTAATAAATTATCTATCTCCATATGTTTAAATGTCTGAATACCTCAATTCCATCCTATATGACTGACCTTGTGTTCACAGAGTTCAGGATCATATGACCCACGCAATAGCTATTCCCATAAATAATACGTATCCAACTTCGCAGGAGACTAAAGATATCCTTTTTATGCAGAGGCCTTACTTTGAGAAATGCATCAAATGTCAATAAAATGCTCCTGCCTAAAAATCATGAAAAAATGATTACGTTAATCCTTCGTGGTGTCTAAATGCTACTTCATGTGTCCTATATTACACATTTTGCCTCTGCGAGGAGCCTATGCGCTCATGTCCGTTCGTGTGTGTTTTTGTTTGGCTATGATTGTGTGTTTGTTTACAACATAACTTACGCAAGCATGGCATTATGGGAATAGACCAATGAAGAAATCGATTTTGGTGTAGATCAGATGCAGGATCCGGATCCAGGGACGTCATCAAGGCATACTTAAAAATGTACAGTTACTTATGAACGAAAAAACCTTGGAATACGGGCCGAATTAGTGAATGCAAACACGTGTTCGGCATCATCCCACGACATGTACCTCAACATGGCGGAGGCTTGCATTCCTTGGAATGCAGATTTCTAGGTTCATATTGTTCTATATATTTCCTAGTTCTCTCATTCTCGTCAGTACACTGTATCTTACGTTTCATATTACAGTTTCATATTTTCATGTTTAATAGATCTTGCGGTATCATATTGTCGTTAGCCACTTTTATCATATGTTCATTACCTATTGTATTTAACATAATTTTACGTTGTATATTCTTTTCAACAGGTCCCCGTACCAGATAAGACAATCTATTTACGTGTATAAATATTTATATATAAATAATTAAATAGACACAACCATGAATTATTTCCTTTTTTAGTGCAGGGTCATAGGAATCGTCCTGATAATGGCCAGGCCACTTTCTAGGACTTTTCTTTCTGCATTCCTACACATACCAGCGGACGAAATAAACAAATGTAATGATCATTTGTTTTTCATCCTATAAACATTACCCTGAGGGCTTTTGGAATCGTTCCTAGTCATATCAGGCATGCCCAGCGTACCTTTGTTGTCTTATCTCTTAATCTCTATATATTTATTGGCTATTTTTAGTTTTAACCCGAACATGAATAGCAGATGTGTAGTAAACAAATTAATTTTGTTAACATAATATGTTTTTGAGACGAATTTTTCGAGGGTTCACGTCTGTGGATGCATGCTGAATAATAATAAAAAAAATGTTTCCATGTGGAGGATCTTGTTTTTTGGCGGATCTGTGTGGGTATTAAAGGGGATCACTTTCGTTTTGTTTATAGTAAATTTAAATTCCATGTGTCCAATATGCAAATCATAATGTCGACAATCAACTCCTGTTACCTGCCAACCATGGGTGCTGTGGAGTGTGGGCACATATTATGCCGGCCGGCATGGTACTCATATTCATCATACAACCAAGGCAGGTTTTACAAATATGGGCTTGGTTTTTTTTTAATACAAGTTTGGCGGTGATTCCATTCTATTTTGAGGACCACTATTTAGATATCTGTAAATCGTAACATATTTATGCTTGGTATACATTCATATTGTTAGGTAAAGTGTAGAAATTCAACAATCCCGATGTAATGAAAATGACCATTTAGACAATTTATTCTCAAATTTCAGGTGTATACAGACAAACGGTAATGTACAATATAACCACCAGATGGCACTCAGTGAGAGGTCAACCAGTACTGAGGCCTATATTTTTATTCAAGTTTTTTTTGTGTTTGTGAAATAACCCCTGATTAAAACTGGAAATAACTTTTGGGACAAAGGGGAGTTGATCAGATATTTAATTCCGATAGAATGTTCATTCCTCAAACAATAATGAGATATTTAGCCCGGGACAAGAAATTATGAACCGAGCGAACGTTTTTGTATATTAAATATCGTGGGTTTATTATAGGATCGTCCGGCTCTGCATAGTCCAGTCACTCTATGGGCTCACGACATATTCATTTGACAAACCAATATACAACGCATCAAATGATAATACACAAAAACGAAAATTGTAACAGATAATGTACTTTATTTACAAATATACAAATAAATTTACACATGTCACATTTTAACAATGATTTCAAATGTATACATGGAAATATTTACATATGGTGATGAAAAATGCTTATATAATATGAACAGCAGAACATGATATATACATCAAATAAATATCATAAACATGTTAATGATATTCACACGTTCTTTCTGAGCGGTTGAATTGTCATAGTTCAACCGGTAGTCGCAAGAGGGCATTTGCGTCTTCTGGCGATCTCTCTGATGTTCTTGGTGTTGCCAGATCTCAGACGACGGTTTGGCGAACCATTTCCTGACTTGTTCTGTAGTGATTCTCCCAGTGGTGGCCAGGTACTCAGTGGTCTCAGCGGTCGGGTACGGGTGCTCCTCATTCATAGAGTACCAGTTCTCCATGATACGAGTAGCTACAGGGTTCAGCTTGGCGGGCTTGGTTTTCCGAGGTCGGATGGCCGGAGCAGCAACAATTTCCGTCAGACTGAACACGTGACCTGCTTCTACCTGATGACACCACTGCTGGACTTGACTGATGAGAATGCTGTGCTGGTTGTCATAATAACTGTTTATTTCTTGCAGTTGCCATGGTGACACCCCTTGAGCACTCAGCGCCTGGTAGCCCTGTCCTTCAAGTTGACTGGCCTGCATGGCGTAATAATTCTGGATCTCCTGGGACCTCGTCTTCTGCTTGGACTCGAGCGTCAGGAGTTGAAGGTTCAACATGGCGATGCGGAGAGACAGTGGTTCAGGAAACGCGTTCTTGACTGGTGCTACCACCTGTGGCGTGGTGACCTCCGGTTTGTGGTAGGTAGGTGCTGCCACCTGTGCGGTGGTGACTTCTGGTCTGTAGCTGGTCGTGCTGGTGCTCGTGAAGAGTTGCTGACCGTTCATTTCTGCCAGTGGCTGTCTTCCTGGTACAGAAGGTTTCATGCTGATGATCGAGAGTTGATCCCCTGACTCCGTGACTGACCTTGGCTGCTTAAGGGAGAAAAAAGATACACGAAAATAAAGTCAAATGGTTTAATAAGTTAAATGGTCATCAAATTTATAATAAGTCATAATAAGACTTATTATTATTTGGTGGAAAGCTATGCCTAGTCACGTTACATCAGAGTAGTATAATAGAAATGTTAACAATCTGAGGTATTTTTTTCTATTGATAAAATATAAATTGACACACTTATCTTTAAATTATATGATATGTGCATTTAATTTCCTTCTTTAAATAGAGCGATTTATTTTTAACGAAAAAAGGTTATAAAAATATATCGTTCAATACATTTGATAAACAAAATTTCCTTTTCATTAGCTAACATTTAAATTAGATACTCACCATTTGAACGTTCATTCCTTGGTTTGTGGTGAACGATCCTAAAAACATGAGGGAACTCAGCTCCTCAAGGCTGGGTACGTCCAAGTGAGTCAGGTCCATTTCCAGGTTACTCTTATGTTATACCTGAGCAGTGTATGAGTACAAGAAGCCACGTGTACTTGAATCAGTGAGTAGCAAGTTGAGCAGATTCTGGGTAAAGACTGAGGTTGATCTATAGCGTTGAGTAGATTCTGAGTGAATGATACCTACTCACCAGCTACTCATCTTTATATACCAGTTACTCACACCTGGCTCAATGGCGGACATCAGGAACTTGATTCTTTCTTTGACGGCTCAAACTTTTTTTGATCTGCCGTTCTTTGATCCCTCTGATCACCTCAGTGCAGTTTAATTAATCAAAGGGTCTGGTTAGTAAACTCAGCCCCGTTTATCAAAGGATGGTTTGTTGTTTGTCCGACCGGCTACAGAACATCAGACTCAGTTTGGTTGTTGTGTTTGTGTGTTTGTATATCATCAAACAGTAATCAAAGAAAGTTGTACATGTAGCGCAGAAGAAGAAGGAATGTTTGGTTCTAGTGTTTAACAAACAGACCTGGGATTTGACTCGACCCATCTTCAGATAATACCATTAAAAAATCAAACCATATATTACAAATTATTGTTACGTGTAATATGTATTATTTTAAGTGATAAAAATGAAAAATTCCCTTTGAACAATGATTTTACTTAACATTACACATTGCGTTTAAGATGATAATAAAGTTGTAGCATATAAGATATGACTGTATCACATGATGTAGCTTTTTTGGATAAAATACATATATAAAAAAGTAATATATAAAAATATTGCACTTTTTTATTTTTCGTATTGAGACTGCGTTTGTTTTGCCTGTATAATTCCGTTTTGTTTATTCTATGTAATTCTTCCATTCTTTATAAAGGTCCAAGCAGAGCGGCGTAATAACATTATTATTATTATTATTATTATTATTATTATTATTATTATTATTATTATTATTATTATCTACATTAATTTGTTTCAGTAAGTTTCGTACGGGCCGTATTCAACAAGAAAGATGAATTTATTGTTCTTCGTTTCTGTTTTAATAATTCGTCACATTTCAGATTTCTTGTTTATACCCATTATTTAGTTTGCTTGTCACTATTGACTAAAATAACTTGCCGGTTGATTAGGTTTACCGTGGGGTTGAACAGAAAAAAACAGCCCATGAATACGGTGCAATATTCACTGTAATATACACATTTTCACAATTTTATTTGAATTATTACCGGGGGATTTTATGGAGAGTGTAAAAGGTTAAAAAAATCTATCTTTAAGTATCGGGAAATTTAACCACCGTTGATTTTGCCCTTCCCCCGCCCTACCGAAAGATTAGGACATTTTATTGAGATCCACATGAAACTTATCAACTATTTTTTTTGGTATAAAAAATGATACAGATAAACACCCATTAAAGTATAGAATAACTAGGTGTTATACAGGATTACTGTTTATATTTTCTTGTAATATGATGTTATATGATATAATGTTTATTTTTATTATATCACATAATATGTTTTTTTGTGTCAATGTAAATTTTAGATCTCATATTATTTCGTGTTCGTAATATAATAATTTATCATCATCAAATTTAAGGCATTTACTGTACCACATAAAAATAAAAAAAAAGACTGTCATTTTATTACTCTAAAAATGAAATCAAAATGTCAATAAAAATATTTATTAGTGAAAGAAAAAGAGAAAGACTATCATAAAGATCTGTCATTTTATTACTGAAAATATAATGTATAGTTTATGAAATAAATTATGATATGGTCAGCGGTTTAAATGGTCCGATCGGTGCACGCAGATGAAAGCCAGGTCTGTTTATCAAACACTGAAACCAAACGTTCTTTCTTCGTCTGAGCCTCATGAACAAACTTACTTTGAATACTGTTTGATGAGTAACAAACATACAAACATAACAACCAAACTGAGTCTGATCTTCTGTAGCTGGTCGGCCAAACAACAAACCATCTTTTGATGAATGGGGCTGACTTTACTAACCAGAGCCTTTGATTAATTGAACTGCTCTATGATGATCAAAGGGACCAAAGACCGGCGGATCAAAGAAAGTTTGGGCCGTCAAGGAAGGAATCAAGTTTCTGATGTTTACCGGTGAGTCAGGTGTGAGTGGGTGGTATATAAAGTGAGTAGCTGGTGAGTAGGTATCATTTACTCAGAATCTACTCAACGCTACAGATCTACCTCAGTCTTTACTCAGAATCTGCTCAACTTGCTGCTCACAGATCCAAGTACACGTGGATTCTTGTACTCGTACACTGCTCAGGTATAACATAAGAGTAACCGGGAAATGGACCGAGCCTTGGGGATTTGAGTTCACTCGTGTATTTAGGATCGTTCACGTCACACCAACAGATTAACGTACAAATGGTGGGTGTAAAACTATACGTAAACTACTGATCTGGATAAGGTTCATTTCATTAAAACTGTTTGAGAAAATGATTATTTTCATTACATTTTTAATAGATTAAATTGAAACCATTTTCAAACAAACTAGTTCATAAAGACTACAGTCTTTTAAAACCTTTTTAAATAAATTTTATAATAATTTTTAATTACAAAATGTTGTGATGCTTTAAAATATATCTTGACCACATAATAATTCCTACTGATAACCAACATTAATGATTTTAATAGTCCTCCTAGTTTAACATCAATAATAACAAGTGTGTAATTCATTGAAACGTACTTCAGTTTCATCGCAAAGGATTGATGTGTTTTAAATTAAACTAATTTTCTTTGTTTGTTGCTTCCTGTGGCAGCCCACGTCAGTCACAGAACCAGTCCGTCCCTCCACTTCGAACCAGACAATCACCAGCATGAGGCCGATGTATCAGCAAGACAACCGCTGACAGCTCTGAACGGTCAGCAACACAGAGACTGGTTCACCACGATGTCGGGATGTGTCAGCACTGCTCCAGTCATGACCACGACCGGAGCGGTTTTGTGTCCCACCACACACCACAGACCCGAAGTCACCACGTCACAGGTGACAGCGCCTATCTACCACAAACAGGAAGTCACCACGCCACAGGTGGCAGCAGTCGCGAACACGTTCCCTGAATCCTTTGTCTCTACGAATCTCCATGTTGAACCATTAACTACTGACGCTAGAGTCAAAGCAGAAAACCAGGTCCAAGGAGATCCAGAATTGTTACGCCATGCAGGTCATTCAACTTGAAGGACAGCGTCACCAGGCACTGTGTGCTCAAGGGATGTCACCATGGAAACATGATGGCAACAGTTACTTTGACAGCAAACACAGCATTCTCATCAGTCAAGTGCAGCAGTGGTGTCATCAGGTAGAAGCAGGTCACGTGATCAGCCTGACGGAAGTTGCTGCTGCTCCCGCCATCCTGCCACGAAAAACCAAGCCCGCCAAGCTGAACCCTGTAGCTACTCATATCATGGAGAACTGGTACTCTATGAATGAGGAGCACCCGTACCCGACCGCTGAGACCACTGAGTACCTGGCCACCACTGGGGAAATCACTACAGAACAAGTCAGGAAATGGTTCGCCAACCGTCGTCTGAGATCTGGTAACACCAAGACCATCAGAGAGATCGCCAGAAGACGCAAGTGCCCTCTAGCGACTACCATATGAACTATATAGTTAAACGCGCAGAAAAAGTGTTTAAATTATTAATATGTACATTACCTGTATATGGCTGTATATATAATGTCGTGTTATCCATATCATTAGCGGAATTTTCATCATCATATGTAGATATTTTCATATAAACATCTGTATATCATCGCAAATATTTATTTGATATTTATATTACACTTGTAAATAAAGTACATCAGCTTTACTGGTTGTATTGTGTTTGTGACGTCACGAGTTGTGTAACCACCAAAAATCAATGCACACGTATAAACTTAAATATATAAGGACTCAATTGAGTCACTGAATCCCTAGAATGTATAAGGAAACTTCCCAGAGAGACGTTTTAATTAAACAGAATATATTGAAATATCAAACTGATTTCTCTACGTCATAAGCAGCATTCTGTATATAAAGTATTACAACAAGAATATGTTTACTTTTTTTTAGATTGTCATACAATATATTTCCACAGATTACTCATTCAGTATGCTGTGTTCATTGAGGTCCTGATACAATTAACATGTAGACATAAGTACAATATTAAAGATGCGGACCAGTCCGCTTGTACCGGTCCTGTCCAAAATTTTGGAATGGACCGGATCGGACGGCTCTTCGTAATTTATAAATGTTTAAGCTAATCAGATGACATTTTCGATTTAGTTTCAACCTGGAATTCTTGTTATAAACAAGGTTTAATTACCATCTAAAAAAGACTCTTTTGCTACGTAAAATGTATTTAAAACAATGGCAAGTGCAATGGTATAATTATATATATGTGCATTATTTTATATTTGTTTTGTTCTCTGAGTAACAGTAAAGGGCTATTTGTTGTTATTAACTTGTGACTTTGAAGTGACTTGTTCACCACTTGAATCAAGGTCCTCTGCCGAATTGCATTATGCTGATGCTTTTCCTCTGTATCACTCTGTATTTAAGTATAATAAAAACACTTTCTACACGTTAAATATATTTAATTAATGGGCCTATATAGACAATAGAGCTCTGCGCGGGCCCAAAACTGCCCCGCGGGCTGATTTTTTTCAGGATTTTGTTGGGGGAGCGGGCAAAAAAAATTCTCCGCGGGGCGGAGCGGGTGCGGGCTAAAAGATAGGATATGCGGGGTGGGGCGGGTGACATGATATTTAGTGCGGGTTTCTGCGGGGCGAAAAAAAATGGTTAAATAGCGAGATGATGATCACATTTACTTAAATGTTAAGCACTGTAGGTCTGTTTATGTTCCTTCGGTTATTTAATTTTCTGTGGTTTTTTTCTATAAAGCACATGTGAAATATAAATTCCCTGAGTTTTGAGACAGATTCATCTTTGCAGTGACCACTTTTCAGAATATTGCAAATGTACCTGGAAATAGCTATGTATAATTTAGACTGTTCAGCAATATATAGGCCTATACACTTGTGGCCATGCAGTCCCGGATATTTCGTAACATGGCTTAGAGTAGAGCACCAGCATGATGCCTCCCGTTGCGGGCGGGTGCGGGCTGAAAGCTAAATGTGCGGTGCATGGCGGGAGCGGGTCCATTTATCATTATAGGTGCGGGGCGAGCTTTTACAACTGCAGGGTGGGGCCGTTGCGGTCTGAAGGTTTGTTGCTTGCCGGAAGATTTCCGGCAAGCATGTTGGTCAGTTGCGTATGTCCATTTGTCTGTTTGTTTTTTGCTTGCCGGAAGATTTCCGGCAAGCATGTTGGTCAGTTGCGTATGTCCATTTGTCTGTTTGTTTTTTGCTTGCCGGAAGATTTCCGGCAAGCATGTTGGTCAGTTGCGTATGTCCATTTGTCTGTTTGTTGCTTGCCGGAAGATTTCCGGCAAGCATGTTGGTCAGTTGCGTATGTCCATTTGTCTGTTTTTTTGTTTGTTTTTTGCTTGCCGGAAGATTTCCGGCAAGCATGTTGGTCAGTTGCGTATGTCCATTTGTCTGTTTTTTTGTTTTTTTGTTTGTTTTTTTTGTGTGTTTGTCTGCGCTCTCCTGGCCACAATTTTGCAGCAATCGACATGACCCTTACAGGGTTGATTGACAACCGAACACCCTGGAACCCTATTGTTTTTGGTCAACATTGCTCCAAGGTCAAGGGTCAAGGTCACGACAGGTGTGGTTAACGGTTTTTGCACTATAACTTCGCCATAAATAGGCTTATCCACTTCTGCAATAGCTCATTTTTTTCGTCATCACCTGGCCTTTCTTCTGATATGTAGCTTACTTAAATTTGCCGTTACCATGGTTACATTTTTTGGGCAAAAATCATGGGAATTGGAAATAACACGACCATTTTTTTGTAACTTTGTCAGTTTTTAAGCTAGGCAGATCTAGTTTTCGGCATTTTGTTCCACATGACCAGCTTGACACGACAGAACTGAAAGTTACGCCAAATCTCGCGCCATATCTCGTCAAACGAGAAAAAACGAGACTTCGCGGAAATGCTTATAACTCAGCGACTTTTACAGCTAGACAGGTCTGGTTTTCGGCATTTCGTTCCACCAAACAAGCTTGACACGACAGAGCTGCAAGACAGGCCAAATCTCGCACCTTATCTCGTCAAACGAGAAAACACGGGATTTCACGGAAATGCTTATAACTGGGCCAGTTTGACAGCTAGACACGTCTGGTTTTCGGCATTTAGTTCCACTAGACCAGCTTGACACGACAAATATGCAAGTGCCGTTACCATGGTTACATTTTTTGGGCAAAAATCATGGAAATTGGAAATAACACGACCATTTTTTGTAACTTTGTCAATTTTTAAGCTACAGACGTCTGGTTTTGGTCATTATGTACCTTATAGGCAGCTTGACATGATAAAACTAAAAGTCTCGCCAAATCTCGCACCATTTCTCGTCAAACGAGAGTCTTCGAGATTTCATTAAATATGACCTACAGGTTGCATTTTTTTAACAATGGCTTTTAAATTGATATATTTTGTGTTATTTATAAATATCTCGAAATCAGTTTTTCATTTTTTGGAAATAGCCACCAGGGGGCGTGGTACCTGGAACACTGTAACATATCATTTTTCTGCAATATCTAAAATAATTTTAAACATGGCACAATTTTTATCGTTGTATCTTAAACTAGGAACATTGGCTTATTCCTCCGCACATGTAGCTTTGTGCTGCCGTTACCATGGTTACCAAATTTGTGGGTTAAACTTGACGATCTGAAAATATGCAGTTTTTGGCTTCTATCTCGGTTAATATTTATGTTTCAAGGGTCTAGTTTTTTGCATGAGGCTGCTTCCCCTTGGTTCTAAGTCATTCAATTGCAAGTCTCGTCAAATTTCGCTCGGTTTATCGTCAAACGAGAAAAAACGAGATTTCACAGAAATGCTTATAACTCGGCGACTTTTACAGCTACACAGGTCTAGTTTCCTGCATTTCATAACATATGACCAGCTTGACACGCCAGAAAAGAAATCAGGCCAAATCTCGCACCATATCTCGTCAAGCGAGAAAAAAACGAGATATCATGGAAATGCTTATAACTAGGCGACTTTTACAGCTACTCAGGTCTAGTTTTTGGCATTTGGTAACATTTGGCCAACTTGACATAGTAAAACTGTGATACTTGGCGAAATCTCGCACTATATCTGGTCAAATGTGGAAAAACGAGATTTCACAGAAATGCATATAAGTCGGCGACTTTCACGGCTAGACAGGTCTAGTTTTTGGCATTCATTAACATTTGGACGGCTTTACATGACAAACCTGCAAGACTGGCCAAATCTCGCACCATATCTCGTCAAACGATAAAAAAGGAGATTTCACAGACATGCTAATAACTCGGCGACTTTTACAGCTAGACAGATGTAGTTTTCGCCATTTCATAACATTTAAAGAGTTTGATATGACAAATCTACAAGACTGGCCAAATCCTGCACCATATCTTGTCAAACGAGAAAACACGAGAGTACACGGAAATGCTTATAACTTGGCAACTTTTACAGCTAGACGGATCTAGTTTTTGCCATTTCGTAACGTTTGGCCGTCTTGACATAATAAAACTGCTCGTCTTGCCAAATCTCGTACTATATCTCGTCAAGTGAGAAAAAAACATGATTTCACGTAAATGCTGATAACACGGCGACTTTTGCAGCTAGACAGGTCTAGTTTCCGGCATTTTGTAATATTTGACAAACCTGACATGACAAAACTGGAAATCTTGCCAAAGCTTGCACCATTTCCCGTCAAACGAGAAAACACGAGATTTCATGCAAATGCTTATAACTCAGCGGCTTTTATAGCTAGACAGGTCTAGTTTTCGGCATTTCATATCATTTGGCCAGCTTGACATGACAAACCTGAAAACGTCTCACTGCTTCTTGTTTTTTTGTTGCTTGCCGGAAGATTTCCGGCAAGCATGTTGGTCAGTTGCGTATGTCCATTTGTTGCTTGCCGGAAATCTTCGATTTCGGCAAGTTGGTTGGTCAGTTGCGTATGTCCATTTGTCTGTTTATTTGTTTTTTTGTTTTTTTGTGTGTTTGTCTGCGCTCTCCTGGCCACAATTTTGCAGCAATCGACATGACCCTTACAGGGTTGATTGACAACCGAACATCCTGGAACCCTATTGTTTTTGGTCAACATTGCTCCAAGGTCAAGGGTCAAGGTCACGACAGGTGTGGTTAACGGTTTTTGCACTATAACTTCGCCATAAATAGGCTTATCCACTTCTGCAATAGCTCATTTTTTTCGTCATCACTTGTCCTTTCTTTTGATATGTAGCTTACTTAAATTTGCCGTTACCATGGTTACATTTTTTGGGCAAAAATCATGGAAATTGGAAATAACACGACCATTTTTTTGTAACTTTGTCAGTTTTTAAGCTAGGCAGATCTAGTTTTCGGCATTTTGTTCCACATGATCAGCTTGACACGACAGAACTGAAAGTCACGCCAAACCTCGCGCCATATCTCGTCAATCGAGAAAAAACGAGACTTCGCGGAAATGCTTATAACTCGGCGACTTTTACAGCTAGACAGGTCTGGTTTTCGGCATTTCGTTCCACCAAACAAGCTTGACACGACAGAGCTGCAAGACAGGCCAAATCTCGCACCGTATCTCGTCAAACGAGAAAACACGGGATTTCACGGAAATGCTTATAACTGGGCCAGTTTTACAGCTAGACACGTCTGGTTTTCGGCATTTAGTTCCACTAGACCAGCTTGACACGACAGATATGCAAGTGCCGTTACCATGGTTATATTTTTTGGGCAAAAATCATGGAAATTGGAAATAACACGACCATTTTTTGTAACTTTGTCAATTTATAAGCTACAGACGTCTGGTTTTGGTCATTATGTACGTTATAGGCAGCTTGACATGATAAAACTGAAAATCTCGCCAAATCTCGCACCATTTCTCGTCAAACGAGAGTCTTCGAGATTTCATTAAATATGACCTACAGGTTGCATTTTTTTAACAATGGCTTTGAAATTGATATATTTTGTGTTATTTATAAATATCTCGAAATCAGATTTTCATTTTTTGGAAATAGCCACCAGGGGGCGTGGTACCTGAAACACTGTAACATATCATTTTTCTGCAATATCTAAAATAATTTTAAACATGGCACAATTTTTATCGTTGTATCTTAAACTAGGAACATTGGCTTATTCCTCCGCACATGTAGCTTTGTGCTGCCGTTACCATGGTTACCAAATTTGTGGGTTAAACTTGACGATCTGAAAATATGCAGTTTTTGGCTTCTATCTCGGTTAATATTTATGTTTCAAGGGTCTAGTTTTTTGTATAAGGCTGCTTCCCCTTGGTTCTATGTCATTCAATTGCAAGTCTCGTCAAATTTCGCTCGGTTTATCGTCAAACGAGAAAAAACGAGATTTCACAGAAATGCTTATAACTCGGCGACTTTTACAGCTACACAGGTCTAGTTTCCGGCATTTCATAACATATGACCAGCTTGACACGCCAGAAAAGAAATCAGGCCAAATCTCGCACCATATCTCGTCAAGCGAGAAAAAAACGAGATATCATGGAAATGCTTATAACTAGGCGACTTTTACAGCTACTCAGGTCTAGTTTTTGGCATTTGGTAACATTTGGCCAACTTGACATAGTAAAACTGCGATACTTGGCAAAATCTCGCACTATATCTGGTCAAATGTGGAAAAACGAGATTTCACAGAAATGCATATAAGTCGTCGACTTTCACGGCTAGACAGGTCTAGTTTATGGCATTCATTAACATTTGGACGGCTTGACATGACAAACCTGCAAGACTGGCCAAATCTCGCACCATATCTCGTCAAATGATAAAAAAAGTAGATTTCACAGAAATGCTAATAACTCGGCGACTTTTACAGCTAGACAGACGTAGTTTTCGCCATTTCATAACATTCAGAGAGTTTGATATGACAAATCTACAAGACTGGCCAAATCCTGCACCATATATCGTCAAACGAGAAAGCACGAGAGTACACGGAAATGCTTATAACTCGGCGACTTTTACAGCTAGACGGATCTAGTTTTCGCCATTTCGTAACGTTTGGCCGTCTTGACATAATAAAACTGCTCGTCTTGCCAAATCTCGTACTATATCTCGTCAAGCGAGAAAAAAACATGATTTCTCGTAAATGCTGATAACACGGCGACTTTTGCAGCTAGACAGGTCTAGTTTCTGGCATTTTGTAATATTTGACAAACCTGACATGACAAAACTGGAAATCTCGCCAAAGCTCGCACCATTTCCCGTCAAACGAGAAAACACGAGATTTCATGCAAATGCTTATAACTCAGCGGCTTTTATAGCTAGATAGGTCTAGTTTTCGGCATTTCATATCATTTGGCCAGCTTGACATGACAAACCTGAAAAACGTCTCACTGCTTCTTGTCAAACGAGATTAACGGGATTTCATGAAAAAATTTTGAACTTGGTCCCTTTTACACTAGAAAGATATGCAGCTGTTAAAGGTCAGCATGCTTAAATAAACATATTATCCGTTTCTGCTGCCCCCACAATGTTGCTCATTCATATGACTGTTTCTACATGCACTCTCTGTCTATCTGTCTGTATCATTTCCATTTCCGGCAAGCGAGTGACCTCTGGTCATCTTGTTGCTTGCCGGAAGATTTCCGGCAAGCATGTTGGTCAGTTGCGTATGTCCATTTGTCTGTTTGTTTTTTTGTTTTTTTGTTTTTTTGTTTTTTTGTTTTTTTTTTGTGTGTTTGTCTGCGCTGTCCTGGCCACAATTTTGCAGCAATCGACATGACCCTTACAGGGTTGATTGACAACCGAACACCCTGGAACCCTATTGTTTTTGGTCAACATTGCTCCAAGGTCAAGGGTCAAGGTCACGACAGGTGTGGTTAACGGTTTTTGCACTATAACTTCGCCATAAATAGGCTTATCCACTTCTGCAATAGCTCATTTTTTTCGTCATCACCTGGCCTTTCTTTTGATATGTAGCTTACTTAAATTTGCCGTTACCATGGTTACATTTTTTGGGCAAAAATCATGGAAATTGGAAATAACAAGACCATTTTTTTGTAACTTTGTCAGTTTTTTAGCTAGGCAGATCTAGTTTTCGGCATTTTGTTCCACATGACCAGCTTGACACGACAGAACTGAAAGTCACGCAAAATCTCGCGCCATATCTCGTCAAACGAGAAAAAACGAGACTTCGCGGAAAATGCTTATAACTCGGCGACTTTTACAGCTAGACAGGTCTGGTTTTCGGCATTTCGTTCCACCAAACTAGCTTGACACGACAGAGCTGCAAGACAGGCCAAATCTCGCACCGTATCTCGTCAAACGAGAAAACACGGGGTGTCACGGAAATGCTTATAACTGGGCCAGTTTTACAGCTAGACACGTCTGGTTTTCGGCATTTAGTTCCACTAGACCAGCTTGACAGGACAGATATGCAAGTCTGGCAAAATCTCGCACCGTATCTCGTCAAACGAGAAAACACGAAATTTCACGGAAATGCCTATAACTCGGCCAGTTTTACAGCTAGACACGTCTGGTTTCCGGCATTTCCTTCCACATGACCAGCTTGACACGATAGATGTGCAAGTCAGGCCAAATCTCGCACCCTATCTCGTCAAACGAGAAAACACGAGATTTCACGGAAATGCTTATAACTCGGCGAGTTTTACAGCTAGACAGGTCTAGTTTTCGGCATTTTCTTTCACATGACCTGCTGGACATGACAGAACTGAAAGTCAGGCCGAATGTCGCACCGTATCTCGTCAAACGAGAAAACATGAGATTTCACGGCATTTGTTATAACTCGGCGATTTTTACAGATAGACACGTTGGGTTTTCGGCATATTGTTCCACTGGACCAGCTTGACACGACAGACATGCATGTCAGGCAAAATCTCGCACCGTATCCCGTCAAACGAGAAAACACGAGATTTCACCAAAATGCTTTTACAGGTACGAAGGTCTAGTTTTCGGCATTGTGTCACAGATGAACTGCTTGATTAGATAAAGCCATAAGTCTGCCCAAATCTCGCACCATATCTTGTGCAACGTGAACAAACGAGATGTCACTGAAATGCTTATAACTCGGCGCCTTTTACAACAAAGTAGTTCTAGTTTTCGGCATTTTGTCACATATGACCAGCTTGAGATGACAAACCTGAAAACGTCTCACTGCTTCTTGTCAAACGAGATTAACTGGATTTCATGAAAAAGTTTTGAACTTGGTCCCTTTTACACTAGAAAGATATGCAGCTGTTAAAGGTCAGCATGCATAAATAAACATATTATCCGTTTCTGCTGCCCCCACAATGTTGCTCATTCATATGACTGTTTCTACATGCACTCTCTGTCTATCTGTCTGTATCATTTCCATTTCCGGCAAGCGCGTGACCTCTGGTCAACTTGTTGCTTGCCGGAAATCTTCGATTTCGGCAAGTTGGTTGGTCAGTTGCGTATGTCCATTTGTTTGTTTTTTGCTTGCCGGAAGATTTCCGGCAAGCATGTTTGTCAGTTGCGTATGTCCATTTGTCTGTTTGTTTTTTTGTTTATTTGTTTTTTTGTTTTTTTGTGTGTTTGTCTGCGCTCTCCTGGCCACAATTTTGCAGCAATCGACATGACCCTTACAGGGTTGATTGACAACCGAACACCCTGGAACCCTATTGTTTTTGGTCAACATTGCTCCAAGGTCAAGGGTCAAGGTCATGACAGGTGTGGTTAACGGTTTTTGCACTATAACTTCGCCATAAATAGGCTTATCCACTTCTGCAATAGCTCATTTTTTTCGTCATCACCTGGCCTTTCTTTTGATATGTAGCTTACTTAAATTTGCCGTTACCATGGTTACATTTTTTGGGCAAAAATCATGGAAATTGGAAATAACACGACCATATTTTGTAACTTTGTCAGTTTTTAAGCTAGGCAGATCTAGTTTTCGGCATTTTGTTCCACATGACCAGCTTGACACGACAGAACTGAAAGTCACGCCAAATCTCGGGCCATATCTCGTCAAACGAGAAAAAACGAGACTTCGCAGAAATGCCTATAACTCGGAGACTTTTACAGCTAGACAGGTCTGGTTTTCGGCATTTCGTTCCACCAAACAAGCTTGACACGACAGAGCTGCAAGACAAGCCAAATCTCGCACCGTATCTCGTCAAACGAGAAAACACGGGATGTCACGGAAATGCTTATAACTGGGCCAGTTTTACAACTAGACATGTCTGGTTTTCGGCATTTAGTTCCACTAGACCAGCTTGACACGACAGATATGCAAGTCTGGCAAAATCTCGCACCGTATCTCGTCAAACGAGAAAACACAAAATTTCACGGAAATGCTTATAACTCGGCCAGTTTTACAGCTAGACACGTCTGGTTTCTGGCATTTCCTTCCACATGACCAGCTTGACACGATAGATGTGCAAGTCAGGCCAAATCTCCTACCCTATCTCGTCAAACGAGAAAACACGAGATTTCACGGAAATGCTTATAACTCGGCGAGTTTTACAGATAGACACGTCTGGTTTTCGGCATTTTGTTCCACTAGACCAGCTTGACACGACAGACATGCATGTCAGGCAAAATCTCGCACCGTATCCCGTCAAACGAGAGAACACGACATTTCACGGAACTGCAGCTAGACAGGTCTAGTTTTCGGCATTTAGTTCCACATGACCCGCTTGACATGACAGAACTCCAAGTCAGGCACAATCTCGCACCGTATCTCGTCAAACGAGAAAACACGAGATTTCACGGAAATGCTTATAACTCGGCGAGTTTTACAGCTAGACAGGTCTAGTTTTCGGCATTCATTAACATTTGGACGGCTTGACATGACAAACCTGCAAGACTGGCCAAATCTCGCACCATATCTCGTCAAACGATGAAAAAGGAGATTTCACAGAAATGCTAATAACTCGGCGACTTTTACAGCTAGACAGATGTAGTTTTCGCCATTTCATAACATTTAGAGAGTTTGATATGACAAATCTTCAAGACTGGCCAAATCCTGCACCATATCTCGTCACACGAGAAAACACGAGAGTACACGGAAATGCTTATAACTCGGCGACTTTTACAGCTAGACGGATCTAGTTTTCGCCATTTCGTAACGTTTGGCCGTCTTGACATAATAAAACTGCTCGTCTTGCCAAATCTCGTACTATATCTCGTCAAGCGAGAAAAAAACATGATTTCACGTAAATGCTGATAAGACGGCGACTTTTGCAGCTAGACAGGTCTAGTTTCCGGCATTTTGTAATATTTGACAAACCTGACATGACAAAACTGGAAATCTCGCCAAAGCTCGCACCATTTCCCGTCAAACGAGAAAACACGAGATTTCATGCAAATGCTTATAACTCAGCGGCTTTTATAGCTAGACAGGTCTGGTTTTCGGCATTTCATATCATTTGGCCAGCTTGACATGACAAACCTGAAAACGTCTCACTGCTTCTTGTCAAACAAGATAAACGGGATTTCAGGAAAAAATTTTGAACTTGGTCCCTTTTACACTAGAAAGATATGCAGCTGTTAAAGGTCAGCATGCATAAATAAACATATTATCCGTTTCTGCTGCCCCGACAATGTTGCTCATTCATATGACTGTTTCTACATGCACTCTCTGTCTATCTGTCTGTATCATTTCCATTTCCGGCAAGCGCGTGACCTCTGGTCATCTTGTCTGTTTGTTTTTTTGTTTTTTTGTTTTTTTGTTTTTTTGTGTGTTTGTCTGCGCTCTCCTGGCCACAATTTTGCAGCAATCGACATGACCCTTACAGGGTTGATTGACAACCGAACACCCTGGAACCCTATTGTTTTTGGTCAACATTGCTCCAAGGTCAAGGGTCAAGGTCACGACAGGTGTGGTTAACGGTTTTTGCACTATAACTTCGCCATAAAAAGGCTTATCCACTTCTGCAATAGCTCAATTTTTTCGTCATCACCTGGCCTTTCTTTTGATATGTAGCTTACTTAAATTTGCCGTTACCATGGTTACATTTTTTGGGCAAAAATCATGGAAATTGGAAATAACACGACCATTTTTTTGTAACTTTGTCAGTTTTTAAGCTAGGCAGATCTAGTTTTCGGCATTTTGTTCCACATGACCAGCTTGACACGACAGAACTGAAAGTCACGCCAAATCTCGCGCCATATCTCGTTAAACGAGAAAAAAACGAGACTTCGCGGAAATGCTTATAACTCGGCGACTTTTACAGCTAGACAGGTCTGGTTTTCGGCATTTCGTTCCACCAAACAAGCTTGACACGACAGAGCTGCAAGACAGGCCAAATCTCGCACCGTATCTCGTCAAACGAGAAAACACGGGATGTCACGGAAATGCTTATAACTGGGCCAGTTTTACAGCTAGACACGTCTGGTTTTCGGCAATTAGTTCCACTAGACCAGCTTGACACGACAGATATGCAAGTCTGGCAAAATCTCGCACCGTATCTCGTCAAACGAGAAAACACGAAATTTCACGGAAATGCTTATAACTGGGCCAGTTTTACAGCTAGACACGTCTGGTTTCCGGCATTTCCTTCCACATGACCAGCTTGACACGATAGATGTGCAAGTCAGGCCAAATCTCGCACCCTATCTCGTCAAACGAGAAAACACGAGATTTCACGGAAATTCTTATAACTCGGCGAGTTTTACAGCTAGACAGGTCTAGTTTTCGGCATTTTCTTTCACATGACCTGCTGGACATGACAGAACTGAAAGTCAGGCCGAATGTCGCACCGTATCTCGTCAAACGAGAAAACATGAGATTTCACGGCATTGGTTATAATTCGGCGAGTTTTACAGATAGACAGGTCTGGTTTTCGGCATTTTGTTCCACTAGACCAGCTTGACACGACAGACATGCATGTCAGGCAAAATCTCGCACCGTATCCCGTCAAACGAGAAAACACGAGATTTCACGGAACTGCAGCTAGACAGGTCTAGTTTTCGGCATTTAGTTCCACATGACCTGCTTGACATGACAGAACTCCAAGTCAGGCACAATCTCGCACCGTATCTCGTCAAACGAGAAAACACGAGATTTCACCAAAATGCTTTTAACTCGGCGATTTTTACAGGTACGAAGGTCTAGTTTTCGGCATTGTGTCACATATGAACTACTTGATTAGATAAAAGCCATAAGTCTGCCCAAATCTCGCACCATATCTTGTGCAACGTGAACAAACGAGATGTCACTGAAATGCTTATAACTCGGCGCCTTTTACAACAAAGTAGTTCTAGTTTTCGGCATTTTGTCACATATGACCAGCTTGACATGACAAACCTGAAAACGTCTCACTGCTTCTTGTCAAACGAGATTAACGGGATTTCATGAAAAAATTTTGAACTTGGTCCCTTTTACACTAGAAAGATATGCAGCTGTTAAAGGTCAGCATGCATAAATAAACATATTATCCGTTTCTGCTGCCCCCACAATGTTACTCATTCATATGACTGTTTCTACATGCACTCTCTATCTATCTGTCTGAATCATTTCCATTTCCGGCAAGCGCGTGACCTCTGGTCATCTTGTTGCTTGCCGGAAATCTTCGATTTCGGCAAGTTGGTTGGTCAGTTGCGTATGTCCATTTGTTTGTTTTTTGCTTGCCGGAAATCTTCGATTTCGGCAAGCATGTTCGTCAGTTGCGTATGTCTGTTTGTTGCTTGCCGGAAATCTTCGATTTCGGCAAGCATGTTCGTCAGTTGCGTATGTCTGTTTGTTGCTTGCCGGAAATCTTCGATTTCGGCAAGCATGTTCGTCAGTTGCGTATGTCTGTTTGTCTTTTTGTTGCTTGCCGGAATCAAAGATTTCGGCAAGCATATTGGTCAGTTGCGTATGTCTGTTTGTCTGTCTGTCTGTTTGTTTGTTTGTTTGTTTGTTTGTTTGTCACCACTCTCCTGGCCACAATTTTGCCACAATAACCTTGAAACTTACAGGGATGTTGGAAAACATAATTTCTAGGTGCCCTATTGTTTTTGGTTAAAATAGGTCAAAGGTCAAGGTCAAGGTCGTCAAAACTTCTCAAAACGTTTTTTTCTTCATATCTTTGTGACTATTAGTCGTATCTACTTCAACAATAGCTCATTTTAATCGTCATTCCAAGGCCTGTCATCTGGTGTGTAGCTGACCCAAATTTGCCGTAACCATGGTTACAATTTTTTTGGGAAAAGTCATGATATTCGAAAATAAGGGATCTTATTTTTCTAACTTTGTCAGTTTTAAAGCTAGAGTGATCTAGTTTTTTGCATCAGGTAGCATTCAACGAGTACTACAAGATTTAATTACAAGTCTTGCAGTATCTCGTAAAATATCTCATGAATAGAGATATTTCGAGATTTCATTCATCTTGCGCCAAAGGCCACATTATTGCAGGAATCTTTTTGAAACTGACATATCATAAGTCCTACACTAGTATCTCGAAATTGTTTTTTCATTTTTCGAATATGGCTGCTAGGTGGCGCTGCACACGACCCTCACACAGATATCATTACATTGGCCATATCTCTAAAACCCAAAGCCTCAATTACATAAACTATAGCTTATTTTTTCCCTCTGAGTCTTCTCCATAAACTGATACTGTCATCTGGTCTCAATGTTGTGTCACTTTGTCATTGTGTCCGTCTGTTTCTCAGTTGTCCTAAATTCGCCTGCTTGCTCTTGCGTCTCACATATAGCATTCTACAGGCCACAGTTTTGAAAGAATCCTTTTGAAACTATTACATCTTAAGTCTTACACTAATATCTCGAAACCAATTTTTCATTTTCCGGATATGGCCGCTAGGGGGCGCTGAACTCGAACCTCTCCCAACATATCATGCTTTGGCAATATCTCCAAAACTATAAGCCTCAGTTACATAGACTGTAGCTTTTTTCTTCCTTTGAGTCGTCTCCATAATCTGGAGTAGTCATCTGGACTCAATCTTGAGTCACTTTGTCAGTGTGTCCGTCTGTTTGTCAGTTGTCCTCCAATTCGCCTTCTTGCTGGTTCTTGTTTGTTTGTCACCACTCTCCTGGCCACAATTTTGCCACAATCACCTTGAAACTTACAGGGATGATGAAAAACATAATTTCTAGGTGCCCTATTGTTTTTGGTTAATATAGGTGAAAGGTCAAGGTCAAGGTCGTCAAAACTTCCCAAAACGTTTTTTTTTCCATATCTGTGTGACTTTCAGTCGTATCTACTTCAACAATAGCTCATTTTAATCGTCATTCCAAGGCCTGTCATCTTGTGGGTAGCTGACTCAAATTTGCCGTAACCATGGTTACAAATTTTGGGGTAAAAATCAGGATATTCGAAAATAAGGGGTCTTATTTTTCTAACTTTGTCAGTTTTAAAGCTAGAGTGATCTAGTTTCTTGCATCAGGTAGCATTTAACTAGTACTATAAGATTTTATTACAAGTCTTGCAGTATCTCGTAAAATATCTCGTGAATAGAGATATTTCGAGATTTCATTCATCTTGCGCCAAAGGCCACATTATTGCAGGAATCTTTTTGAAACTAACATATCATAAGTCCTACACTAGTATCTCGAAATTGTTTTTTCATGTTTTGACTATGGCTGCTAGGGGGCGCTGCAAACGACCCTCACACACATATCATTACATTGGCCATATGTCTAAAACCCAAAGCCTCATATACATAAACTATAGCTTATTTTTTTTCTCTGAGTCTTCTCCATAAACTGATAATGTCATCTGGTCTCAATCCTGTGTCACTTTGTCAGTGTGTCCGTCTGTTTGTGATTTGTCCTCAAATTCGCCTGCTTGCTCTTGCGTCTCACATATAGCATTCTACAGACCACAGTTTTGAAAGAATCCTTTTGAAACTATTACATCTTAAGTCTTACACTAATATCTCAAAACAGATTTTTCATTTCCCGGATATAGCCACTAGGGGGCGCTGCACTTTCACCTCCCCAACATATCATGTTTTGGCTATCTCTCCAAAATTATAAACCTTACCTACATAAACTATCGCTAATTTTGCTCTTCTTCACCTTTGGCGCTTTTGTCTGTAATCTGTTATCACAGATGTGTCAGTATGTCTGTCTGTTCGTCTTTTGTTGTCAGCTTTGTCTGCTTCCTCGTTGCTTTGTCTGATATGTCATTTTACAGGCCAAAACTTCTCAGCAAACGCTGAGGGTCATTCAATAATAGAAAACCCACAATATGTTCTGTCTGTCCGTCTGTCTGTCATTTCAACTTCCGGCAAGCGCTCGACCTCTGGTTGTCTAGTTTGTTTGTTTGTTTGTTTGTTTGTCACGACTCTCCAGGTCACACTTTTGCATCAATCAACTTGAAACTTACAGGCTTGATTGACAAACCGATTTCTAGGTGCCCTATTGTTTTTGGTCAACATTGCTCCAAGGTCAAGGGTCAAGGTCACGACAGGTATGGTTAACGGTTTTTGCACAATAACTTCGCCATAAATAGGCTTATCCACTTCTGCAATAGCTCATTTTTTTCGTCATCACCTGGCCTTTCTTTTGACATGTAGCTTACTTAAATTTGCCGTTACCATGGTTACATTTTTTGGGCAAAAATCATGGGATTTCGTGATATTTTTCAAATTTGCAGCAATCGTACTGATTCTGAGATATTTTATGTAACACAAGAATATCTCGAAATTGTTTTTTCAGATTTTGGAAATGGCCGCCAGGGGGCGTTGCAGATGAAAAAACATGAAAATTTGTTTTGGTGCTATACCTCCAGAACTATTAAACATTGGGCCATTTCCATCACAGCACCTTCAACTGGGGTTCATGGGCTTATTTTTGCGCATAGGTGCCAAAGTGCGCTATTGCCAGATTTCTCTATTTTTGGGGTAAAACTTTTGAATTTTGAAAATATGCAGTTATCAGTTATCAGCTTCTAACTCTGTCAGTTTTTATGCTGGAGAGGTCATTTTTTTTGCATCTTGTAGCCCTTGGTGAGTTCTCGGTGATCCAGTCAAAAATCTTGCAAAATCTCGCACCGTTTCTCGTCAAACGAGAGTCTTCGAGATTTCATTAAATATGACCTACAGGTTGCATTTTTTTAACAATGGCTTTGAAATTGATATATTTTGTGTTATTTACAAATATCTCGAAATCAGTTTTTCATTTTTTTGGAAATAGCCACCAGGGGGCGTGGTACCTGAAACACTGTAACATATCATTTTTCTGCAATATCTAAAATAATTTTAAACATTGCACAATTTTTATCGTTGTATCTTATACTAGGAACATTGGCTTATTCCTCCGCACATGTAGCTTTGTGCTGCCGTTACCATGGTTACCAAATTTGTGGGTTAAACTTGACGATCTAAAAATATGCAGTTTTTGGCTTCTATCTCGGTTAATATTTATGTTTCAAGGGTCTAGTTTTTTGCATAAGGCTGCCTCCCCTTGGTTCTAAGTCATTCAATTGCAAGTCTCGTCAAATTTCTCTCGGTTTATCGTCAAACGAGAAAAAACGAGATTTCCCGGAAATGCTTATAACTCGGCGACTTTTACAGCTACACAGGTCTAGTTTTCGGCATTTCATAACATATGACCAGCTTGACACGCCAGAGGAAAAATAAGGCCAAATCTCGCACCATATCTCGTCAAGCGAGAAAAAAACGAGATATCATGGAAATGCTTATAACTAGGCGACTTTTACAGCTACTCAGGTCTAGTTTTTGGCATTTGGTAACATTTGGCCAACTTAACATAGTAAAACTGCGATACTTGGCGAAATCTCGCACTATATCTGGTCAAATGTGGAAAAACGAGATTTCACAGAAATGCATATAAGTCGGCGACTTTCACGGCTAGACAGGTCTAGTTTTTGGCATTCATTAACATTTGGACGGCTTGACATGACAAACCTGCAAGACTGGCCAAATCTCGCACCATATCTCGTCAAACGATAAAAAAGGAGATTTCACAGACATGCTAATAACTCGGCGACTTTTACAGCTAGACAGATGTAGTTTTCGCCATTTCATAACATTTAGAGAGTTTGATATGACAAATCTACAAGACTGGCCAAATCCTGCACCATATCTCGTCAAACGAGAAAACACGAGAGTACACGGAAATGCTTATAACTCGGCGACTTTTACAGCTAGACGGATCTAGTTTTCTCCTTTTCGTAACGTTTGGCCGTCTTGACATAATAAAACTGCTCGTCTTGCCAAATCTCGTACTATATCTCGTCAAGCGAGAAAAAAACATGATTTCACGTAAATGCTGATAACACGGCGACTTTTGCAGCTAGACAGGTCTAGTTTCTGGCATTTTGTAATATTTGACAAACCTGACATGACAAAACTGGAAATCTCGCCAAAGCTCGCACCATTTCCCGTCAAACGAGAAAACACGACATTTCATGCAAATACTTATAACTCAGCGGCTTTTATAGCTAGACAGGTCTAGTTTTCGGCATTTCATATCATTTGGCCAGCTTGACATGACAAACCTGAAAACGTCTCACTGCTTCTTGTCAAACGAGATTAACGGGATTTCATGAAAAAATTTTGAACTTGGTCCCTTTTACACTAGAAAGATATGCAGCTGTTAAGGGTCAGCATGCATAAATAAACATATTATCCGTTTCTGTTGCCCCCACATTGTTGCTCATTCATATGACTGTTTCTACATGCACTCTCTGTCTATCTGTCTGTATCATTTCCATTTCCGGCAAGCGCGTGACCTCTGGTCATCTTGTTTTTTTGTTTTTTTGTTTGTTTTTTTGTGTGTTTGTCTGCGCTCTCCTGGCCACAATTTTGCAGCAATCGACATGACCCTTACAGGGTTGATTGACAACCGAACACCCTGGAACCCTTTTGTTTTTGGTCAACATTGCTCCAAGGTCAAGGGTCAAGGTCACGACAGGTGTGGTTAACGGTTTTTGCACTATAACTTCGCCATAAATAGGCTTATCCACTTCTGCAATAGCTCATTTTTTTCGTCATCACCTGGACTTTCTTTTGATATGTAGCTTACTTAAATTTGCCGTTACCATGGTTGCATTTTTTGGGCAAAAATCATGGATATTGGAAATAACACGACCATTTTTTTGTAACTTTGTCAGTTTTTTAGCTAGGCAGATCTAGTTTTCGGCATTTTGTTCCACATGACCAGCTTGACACGACAGAACTGAAAGTCACGCCAAATCTCGCGCCATATCTCGTCAAACGAGAAAAAACGAGACTTCGCGGAAAATGCTTATAACTCGGCGACTTTTACAGCTAGACAGGTCTGGTTTTCGGCATTTCGTTCCACCAAACAAGCTTGACACGACAGAGCTGCAAGACAGGCCAAATCTCGCACCGTATCTCGTCAAACGAGAAAACACGAAATTTCACGGAAATGCTTATACCTCGGCCAGTTTTACAGCTAGACACGTCTGGTTTCCGGCATTTCCTTCCACATGACCAGCTTGACACGATAGATGTGCAAGTCAGGCCAAATCTCGCACCCTATCTCGTCAAACGAGAAAACACGAGATTTCACGGAAATGCTTATAACTCGGCGAGTTTTACAGCTAGACAGGTCTAGTTTTCGGCATTTTGTTTCACATGACCTGCTGGACATGACAGAAATGAAAGTCAGGCCGAATGTCGCACCGTATCTCGTCAAACGAGAAAACATGAGATTTCACGGCATTGGTTATAACTCGGCGAGTTTTACAGATAGACACGTCTGGTTTTCGGCATTTTGTTCCACTAGACCAGCTTGACACGACAGACATGCATGTCAGGCAAAATCTCGCACCGTATCCCGTCAAACGAGAAAACACGACATTTCACGGAACTGCAGCTAGACAGGTCTTGTTTTCGGCATTTAGTTCCACATGACCCGCTTGACATGACAGAACTCCAAGTCAGGCACAATCTCGCACCGTATCTCGTCAAACGAGAAAACACGAGATTTCACCAAAATGCTTTTAACTCGGCGATTTTTACAGGTACGAAGGTCTAGTTTTCGGCATTGTGTTACATATGAACTGCTTGATTAGATAAAGCCATAAGTCTGCCCAAATCTCGCACCATATCTTGTGCAACGTGAACAAACGAGATGTCACTGAAATGCTTATAACTCGGCGCCTTTTACAACAAAGTAGTTCTAGTTTTCGGCATTTTGTCACATATGACCAGCTTGACATGACAAACCTGAAAACGTCTCACTGCTTCTTGTCAAACGAGATTAACGGGATTTCATGAAAAAAATTTGAACTTGGCCCATTTTACACTAGAAAGATATGCAGCTGTTAAAGGTCAGCATGCATAAATAAACATATTATCCGTTTATGCTGCCCCCACAATGTTGCTCATTCATATGACTGTTTATACATGCACTCTCTATCTATCTGTCTGTATCATTTCCATTTCCGGCAAGCGCGTGACCTCTGGTCATCTTGTTTTGCGGGGCGGATGCGGGCTCTAAATTCCGGCCCGCGCAGGGCACTAATAAACAAGCAGCCATCCCCTCCATGTAAATTCTTTGAACAAGCTCACCCCACCCTGCATGATTTGGTTTATATTCTAATCACCCCGCCTCGCACACTAACACAAAAAAACACTGTAGTCATTAAAATGTCAAACAGAGGTCCTACGATTGGTGTATAGATCCAAATGTTACATTTATGTTACTGTTGCACGGTTTGCTGTGTATATACCTTATATTCTGGTTTGTTACATATTAAAAAAAATATATGAAATGGAGTACATTAATGATCGATCAATCAAAGATATCCGAAGACAACATGAGCTACCGGATAAAACTAAAGTTACAACATGAAAAGTATTATCTATATAAGATAATGTACATTAAATAAATATGAGCTACCGGATAAAACTAAAATTACAACAAGAAAAGTATTATCTATATAAGATAATGTACATTTAATAAATATTTTACATAATATCGGTTAGTATATAACTAATATATATTATGAGTGCAACATTGTCCTTGGCATTAAACATGTACTAGTACTGCTGACGTTTCCCAGACTGCTTTGTGAACAATGCCCCCAACATTACACATCTATCGGTACGGCTGAGGCTTCACAGACTGCTCTGTTTTGAAAGTGACAGCGCCAGTTTGTCCACTGGAAGGAGTAGATCGCCCCCATGACCACGCAGTGCTTCTTTGGTGTATCGAATACTGGCTGTCCTGGAAGCCAGTGTTTGTAGTCCATCAGTTTACCAGTGGAATCCCAGCGCCATACGTCATCTCGAGGATCAAAGGATCCGGACAGCCAGTAATACACCAGGTCCCCTGATGGAGAGAGGTGACATACTTTGGTAGATTGAGACATACATACATTTGTAGATATTAGTCTACAGTGATTAGATAATTAAAATTCCTCGGAATATAAGCCTCGGCGATGCTCCCAAAACCGTTTTTGCATCCAATTATTCGGTCCATATTCCCAGGTTAGTTCGTACCTTTGTGACAGTACATATGTGAATATTCCTGTGTAACCTTCCTGGATCCAGGTTATGGGCCGGATCCTCACCAAAATTTAATCGATTCTTTAATTTCCGAAATGCCCTGAATATTAAATGAGAATCTATTGGATTCCACACAGGAAAGGGGATGAACGGAGGTAATTATCAGGTAAAAAAATTGCTTTTTCCGATATCGAAAAATGACTTTAGCCCGTTAGGGGCCTGAACGGTCGAGGGGTAAAACGCTCGGCTCACTATGCTGGCGACCCGGGTTCGATCCCCGGCGTGGTTATGAGAGTGGGTTGGAGTTTTTCATCCTTGACCGGTGGTCTCCAGGATTTCCGGTTTCCCACACACTACCGAACCCCATCATCAAAGCCACGGAGAGTGCTTTGATTATCAATAATATCTATGCTTAAACAGTCCATGTGAAATAAATAAGTTAATAAATAACGCTACACTTTGATTAACAGATAAACACTGTAAACTTCAGCTTAATGTTCGAATAATACTGTATTTATGAAAACAATAATAATACCAGTTACAGCTTGTAAAGCCATTACCAATTACATGTATTAACTAAGCGGGAGTTTCTACCTAAACTTCGCCTTTCCGATATGATGACCTTAGACAACGCATCTGATTCCCCATTGCTCGTTTTATCGGACAATTAATCGGACGATTAACGGACATCTCTTTACTGTGTGGATAAGCAAAGAAATACAGAAGTTATGGAAAACCTGGCCCCCTGTACATAAAATTTGAGTGTTAGTTACAGCTGAATTTCTCGAGTCGTTGGATGAATCTTGTCACATGTTCCTGTTCATCTTCAGACTCGATAGCAAGGAGCTTGGAGTTTTGCAGTTTACATGATCTGTCTGCGGACGTCCGGTTCCCCAACGCCTTTAAAATAACAATAGAAAACTAGAATGTCATATACGTTGCCCTCGAATCTCATATACAATTAATGGTCAACGGGTAATAGCAAAGCAGCATAAGAGAAGGTAATATATAAAAATCTATTTTTGTTTCGTTTATGGAAACTTAAACATGTAGATACACTTTATAATTCAAAACATAACATGTAAAAATAAATATAATATAGCATCTTTACTACATATAATATTGAATTATGGATGAAAGATTATAACATCAGGAAAACTTTTTCATACGAAAAAAAAAGAAATTATTATATACCGTCATGTATTGATAACAAGATGGAGTCCGCTGATTGACCTCATACAAAGTGTTTTGGAAAAGATATCCAAATTTACCGGGGCATTCTGTAAGAAATGTCATATAATAGCATTAAAAACTTGTCATTGTCATTTTCTAATGTAAATTAGCACGGAACGTTCAAAACACGTCACAATGATTTTATTAGCACGTTAATAATTTATGTAAATTTATGTAGCCGCAAAGTGTTTCGGGAAATAATTGTTTTTTTTTTTTCTTTATACGTATAAAGAATTAAATCTGAAAAACAGAGACATCCTAATATCTAATGTATTGTAGAAATGCGAGTGAAATTAGAAATTACTCACTGAACTTTCCTGATGGTGCCTTCATGTGATATTCCATTATTTGTTGAATGGATTTTCGTTTTAGATCATGGTCTCAAGTTGAGGTAAAGAAAGGTGATTGTGAATGAAACGTATGCAAGTATTGTTATCAAATACATATTTAAATACAATAAATAGATTTCTTTAATTCGCAAAGAGGAGTCCGTATATCATTTATCATAACGGGAAATTATTAATTAAGAAATGTATATAACGTAAAAGATGGCCTAACACAACATTTTTTATCTATTTATTTCTCTGCAAGTGTTTTAATGGTTTTTTTCATAATAATAACCATACTATCCATGCAATGTAGGCTTTCTGGCACGCTAAACATCTATAATCAAATCAAATATTGTTTTAAGTTTATATTTGTCCCCGCGAAGTATATATTATTTTGTTGCAAAATCAGTCACAGTGGTTAAATGATATGCCGCGTTGAAGTTTTAATATATTTGAATATAAGTAAAGAATAATCACTACATAAAAACTACTAATGTGTTCAAAGTATACAATAAGAGCGAGGCGGTTTTTTTTATCCATGTTAAACTTAATGACGATATCCTGGGATTTTGTTTGTTCATCTATGACATGCTCCTTTCTTGTTTGAAACTGATTTTTTTTTTAAATTTTGTTTAATGTTATCTATTGTGATAAGAAGCATTATAGATTGACAAACAGAATATCTTGATATATTATAAAGCTAAGTCACCTTCCAATACTAGCAGAAATAATTTGAATGCTATTTATTTCTGTAGAATTGTTAAAAAGTCTATAGAATTATTTGACCGGCATAAATAATTAAATATAAGTAAATCTCATAGGAACACCTGTGACTCGAGAAATAAACACCCAAACATCTTAAATTAAGTGTCCACCACTTGATAATTGAGTGTATTTATAGCATTTAGTTATTTCCCTTGATCTCCTCTTAATATATACTATTTATTGCCTGATAGTATTCGTCCAGCTGTCACCTAAAACAAAAATATATATTCACATACCTTTGATCTTGTAGTATGAGGTTGCCCGGTTTTCGACATGTAACCGCCACTTTGTAGCCAGACCAATGACGCATGTTCCATTCTCAAAGAGAGTGGCCATGGTACATTTGGACTTTATATTACAGCTTGACAGACAAAGCAGTGTGCATGTTGTTGTCAGTCCTGTTAGATGAAGCCGTTGGTGGTTGCTGAAAACTGCCCTCTTGCCATTTTGTATAAGGTAATCATACCAAGTATCGCTTTGCGACGACGAATGGACACCTGATAACATGTGATATTAATTATCTTAATATCTAACAACATGAAAAATGTATTGATGAAACATACATAATTCATTTCTATGATAAGTCAGTATCTATTTATCTATTTATTATCATCAAATAAAATAAATACGACTTTATGACTGTAAATAGGGCTATAGCCAAATTATAATTTCTAAATCCCTATATAAAAGTAACGGAGTCAATTGGACATATTCTTAACGCCCATGAAAATATTCAACTAAGTCTAATGCCGTAAATCATACACATTTGTATTTGAAATTAATATAAGTTTCTGTCATACCCACAATAACTCCCCCGATGAAAAATCGAAGAACAATCATGTTATACAGATGTGAAAATTAAAGCCCACGGCAAGAGATTGGAAGTACTCAACCACTGGTACTATCGAAAAGCATTCCATTTATGGGAATAGATTTTCATGCTAAATTTAACACACTGGTGCCTAAGCACGGAAAACTAAAAAATATTAATTGATTTTAGCAAGTCCTTGTGAAAGTCCAAAACTGAAATCCAGTTAAATGAAAGAGATTTGTTCAATCACTTTACACATTATTGGGTTGACAGGAATTCAATACTTTATTCTGCTTTTAAACGTTTTCCTTTTATGCTTAACGGACGCTGGATATTGACTAGTCGCATTGTTTTCACATCTATGAAAGACATGCTAACACGTACTCATAATACAAAACAGCCATTTCCCCGCCTATCGTATAAGTATTGATATTATGTAGAGGCTTCGTGTTAAAAAAGGGCTTTCTCTGTAGGAAGGTACTGACAACCGGCCGTGAAATGATTGGCACCTCATGTTTGTGTTATATGTGATCCCCTTTCTAATTGTTTTTTTTTATTCCTGATTGAATCCTGTACCTCATTTACCCAGAATATGCAACTCACTGTAAAACAAGTTAGTATATCTTGCCCGAAAGATGAGTTACTTTTAACTGTAGATGGGTGTTGATATTTTTACTTAATCCATAAAACGGGTGCAATGTTATTTTCAGTAATGGAAAGTCGTTAATACTAATCACAAAACAGTCTTTGGGCCTATATTATCATCTAGTGCTGGTAATTAAATACGTCTAAAGATACTTGGTAGGAAATATACCATTATTTCCAATCCCTTAAGAAAAATCAATTCTCTCTTGTTGAAACATGTTAAAATGCATCCGTCTAATCCTATCTATAGGGTTACCGACTGTTTTTTATTAAAGCTATGGCCAACCTTCACTCCTTACGTAGGGCTCATACGCTGCAGCCACTTTTCCCTTAACCACTGCCTGCTTTAGCAGGATTTACTGGGTTTATCCACCAGATGATTGACACGGGACCAAGAATGTAATCATTCCAATGAGAGCGGGATATCTGGGGTTTCACACCCTTCTTTACTTGGTCTGATTACACAATAATTGACCGTGTAAAGTGACTTTGTAAAGGCCCAAGTTGACTTGGGATAAACAATTACTTAATAAAAACTAGAAATTTACACTCAAAGAGTGCAGATCTCCGCAAAGGTAGCTCATTACCCCATTGTCAGAAATGTGTTGTCAACAAAGCAGGACAATCAATGAACGTTATAGCTTACTGACACTGATCGCCATCTGGTGGCTTGAGAGTTAACAATTCAGCTCATTAGCCCCATATGGCAATGTCAGAAATACAGCATTTTTCCTTAAATAGATCCGAGATTCAGATGGTGATCCGCAATTAATCCACAATTAATCTATTGTTACTTGTGGAGCGTGGTGGCGTAATGGATAGGGCGCTGGACTTGTGACCGCAGGGTCTTGGGTTCGCGTCACGTTCTGACCGCCGTCTGCGCTAAGACTGTTAGGCAAAGTCTTTACCACAAGGGTACGCTCTCTCGACCCAGGAGTGAATGGGTCCATGATATGATGCGCCTGATATGGCAGCTTGGGTTGTATGCTCCCCAGGGAGCCGAGAAAAGCTACAAGAATGAAAGACCCGAAAGACCAGGAAGGCAAAGTCGGATGAGACTGACATCGTATAGGTGATATCAGACTATAAAAAACTCTATCCTTTTTTTTTTATCAATGCCGAGCCATCCTGTAAATCTCTGCTTAGCAGAGGAAATAAAAATAAATTTTAAAAGACAAGTACGTGCAAAGTTACATCGATTTTTTTTAAATTTTCTCCCACAGATGGCGCCACAAAAAGCCTTTTGAAGTGTTCGGAGTGTGTTCTAAAGTGAGCAGAAGGAATGAAAAACTCTTATCTCGATCGAACGGGGTCTCAGATTGTCGAAAGAAAATTTACAACTTATATTTCAGGATTAGGCCTATAAATTTATCGAAACACATTCGACCGGAGAGAAGCAAATTTATACAGACACACACCCAAGTTCAACTAAATGAAAGCTGTTTTGATGCGGAGCAACTGTATTCACTAATGAGCTAGAACAAATACTTTCAGATACCGGTTTACTTATTTATTTATTTTTTTTTATAAATGATGGTGAACAAATGAAAACATGATTAGCTACACATGTGATAAATGTAAAGCATGTTGAATATTATATATGAATGTCTGTGTACGCATCTGTAAACATGTAATTGAATCTGTTCACGTTAGTTGTCGCTAGAGGGCACTTGCGTCTTCTGGCGATCTCTCCGATGTTCTTCGTGTTACCAGAACTCAGACGACGGTTGGCGAACCATTTCCTGATTTGTTCTGTGGTGATTCCCCCAGTGGTGGCCAGGTACTCAGTGGTCTCGGCGGTCGGGTACGGGTGCTCCTCATTCATTGAGTACCAGTTCTCCATGATACGAGTAGCTACAGCAACAATTCAGCAACAATTTCCGTCAACCCAGTCACGTGACCTATTTCTACAAGACTTAAATAATGAGAGTGCTGTTCTAGTTGTCATAATAACGGGTGTTGTCATAATGTTGCCATAGTGACACCCCTTGATCACTCAGCGTCTGGTAATGCTGTCTTTCAAGCTGACTGGCCCGCATGGCGTAACAGTTCTGGATCTCCTGGGACCTCGTCTTCTACTTGAACTCAAGCGTCATGAGTTGAAGGTTCAACATGGCGATGCGGAGTGATAGTGTGGTTCAGGGCAAGAGTTCTTAACAGGTGCTTCCGGTATGTGGTAGGTAGGTAGGTGCTGCCGCCTGTGACGTGGTGACTTCCTGTTGTGGTAGGTAGGTGCTGCCACCTGCAGGGGCGTATTCATAGGGGGCGCAAAGGGGCGCGGGCCCCCTCTAAAATTCTGCTTACACTTATACCAGTCAACTACTGGCAGGTGTTATGTTTTCAAACTCAAATTTATTTTATGTTCGATTATTTGAGTGTACACACACACATAGATAAAATATGGCGTTTTAGGTAAATAAATATTTTCATGTTTCTCTATGCACGGTTATGGTAATGCTATTCCCATATGGAAAAGAAACAAGAAAAAATTAGAAAGATCTTGTCTGTAATGTAAATATATATATTTATGATATAATAATATATATTTATTATCAGTTCTAAAGAGAATCTGGTTTTGTTGTATTTGTTGAAATTTTGTGAAGAAAGAAACAAAAGCTTAGCAAGATATTGTCTGTAATGTAAATGTAAAGAGTGTCAGACTTTGAAAATTTCTTAAAATAAATCGAAGCAGTAATGGGATTATATATTTACACATTTCTCCTATTTTTTTTTTTCTTTTCTACTTTTTTTGTGTGCAGAAGTGAAGGCTCCAAACCCTATGATTGTTCTGTAACATGATGGTAGGTGGCCGAACATTGTTAAACGATCCATGCAAGCTATATTTGTACTTCCACTAGACGCTTGCTATGCCTCATTTTTTAAATTTACCCTGGAATACACCAAGAGACTATATAAAAGCTTCCGGTTTCTTGGTTCTGGGGTAATTAAAATCATCTCTAAATACCCAGCTACTGTCACTGGTGCTAGATGGCCAGGTTTTATATCTGAAAGCTGCATTTTCAATAATATAAACCTGAAAATGGTATGCAAATAACAGTGAATGAGTATTTTTCACTTCTAATATTTCTTGTGTTTATGTACTTTTATTACCTCAGGTCAGACTATCTGTATTTCCTTTTAACTCCAACTGGCTATAGTTCGAACTTAATTGCTGGAAAAATAATTTATCTACGAAAACCTATATTATGGAATTCATATCAGAAGCTGTACATGAAAAATAGATGTAGTAACCTTTGACAGATTCAGTGACATATAATAGTTAATGTGTTGTGTGTCCACTATTAACAAGACAGTCTCCCAATCTCGATGCTTTAATTCCAATGTTACATGTGCCATCTGCAATGTATCTTGTTCTACATGACGTACCATAAACTACTACATCGTAGGCCCGCAGCGCCACCTTGTGGTAGCCTGGTATATCACCACAGTTAATCCATTTCAGTTCTTTTACATGTGTGCTGAGCTTCTTCTACTTAAAAATACATTTAAGTTACAACGCTACACTTACTGATGCATGTATTTTTCTGTTGTTCAAACAATGCATTATATTTAGATGAGGGTCTCACGGTTAACATAATAAACAAATTTAACTGGATACCTTACAAAATTATATATAATAATCATAATAATTATGCACGAACTAACAATGTTTGATATGTTTAGAAGGAGACAATTTAACAGCCAGGCAATGTGTTCAAACAAGTTTAAATATGCTTGCTTCCTACTGATAGGTACGGAGCCCGGGAGACGACATGGTGAAAAATATGTATTAATTCGTGCGCACGAATTACTAATCCGTGCGCACGAATTACTAATTCGTGGCCACGAATTACTAATCCGTGCGCACGAATTACTCGGTGTGAACAAATAAATTTCCAAGGTGGAAAAAATATTTATTTATTCGTGCGTACGAATTACTAGGTGTGAAAAATATATTTCCAAGGTGGAAAAATATTTATTTCAATAGGATAACAAAGTAGCCGATAAGGCTAATGCAACTGCTCTCCTGCATATAAATTAAAAGAAACTGAAAAATTAACATGAATATATATATGTATATATAAATGATCAGATTAGGAAAGTGCACATATATTTACACTCGAAAAGAGAAATATATATATACATAAAATACGTTAATACAGATTGACATACACTGATATTTATACATATATTAATACTGGTAGGCGTAATACAATTAAAATAAACGTCTCAGTCCATATCGAGCATATCAATTAGATTATAACCATCAGTCTTTCCAATTGAAAATAGGTATTGATTTAAGTAACTGGCACCTAGTCGTAACCGAGTATTGATAATTTCATGTTGACGATGTTTGTCGCAATAATAACTGTATATTTCTGGAGAGGCAGGGTTTAAATAGTCACGAACATTTTCCCTAAAAGGAATCGATTGAAGTTGAATGAATTAAAGGAAACTGTTCAAAAGTTTGCAGGCTATTGAAAGGAAAGAAAAGAAAATTGGAAGGAAAGAAAAGCGACAGTCTTTCCGTGTGAACCTCGGTATCTTTAGCAAATGGGATTTTCGCGGACTGTATAGGGCTGAGCATGAGACAGAGTTTGAGTTAATATATTAGCAGATAATCTGGAGCTAGTCCGTTAATCATTTCATAAAATGTGGATTGTATAGCCAGCTCTCTTCTTATTTTTATACTTGACCCTTATAGCTCGTTTACCATAGCTCCAGTGCTGGAAGTCGAGAGCGCTCCAGTACATGTTAAACATGCTTTCCGTTGTATACTCTCCAGCTGGTATGACTGTCTGACAGAACAATTGTTAAATATTAAAGCACCACACTCCAGTACTAAACGTATTAATGATTTGTACATACGATCTTAAACTTTCATAGAGAAATGGAATTTATAATTTTTCAAAATTTCCAAAAGCTTATTTGCTTTCAAACATATCATGTTTATGTGTTCCTGTCAGGAAAGCGAATTCCAAATATGACATGAGAAGTTCTGTGAAGTTCATTTCATCTAGTTTATGTGTTATTTGCAATTTAGCATCATCGTCAATGGCGGTTGAGAACTGTAACTGTAGTTACTTTGTGAAGCAAAATAACTGTTAAAAATTTCAGCCGGCTTTGTCTATAATAATGTGCCCATTATGCCCCAACGATTATAAGGTTCGTTGTTGTTTTGTTTTACAAGAGAAAGCCTTAGAAATTTTCCACCATGCACGGCAACTGGGTCTGTGAGTTTTATATTTATATTCTTTAAGTATCGCTTAAAGCCCTTTCTATTTTCAATATACAGAGTTCCGAATTTTCCAAGGTAGGAAGTCATGAAATTGTCGGAAGGCGCTGGGCTCCATTTTGACAACCGTGTGTGCCCGCTTAAACTGCCAGCCTCTGCCTAGACAGAGTCGATGGGTTCTTGCTTCTCATTGGCTAGTAATTCGTGCGCACGAATTAATAACTCGTGCGCACAAATAAGTAGCCAATGAGCATTGAGCCAGCAACATAAGAGAGCTGTTCTCATTGGTCACTAATTCGTGCGCACGGATTAGTAATTCGTGCGCACGGATTAGTAATTCGTGCGCACGAATTAATAAATATTTTTTCCACCTTGGAAATATATTTTTCACACCTAGTAATTCGTGCGCACGGATTAGTAATTCGTGGCCACGAATTAGTTATTCGTGCGCACGGATAAGTAATTCGTGCGCACGAATTAATAAATATTTTTCACCATGTCGTCTCCCGGGCTCCGTAGATAGGGCTTTGTGGAATATCAGTATAATTAAAAAAAAAAAGATTTATTAATATATATATAAATTATATATATATATATATATATATATATATATATATATATATTACATGTCTAAAAGACGAAGAATAGCCCCCTTTTTCGACTTATGACCTGCACCCCCTCTATTTTCAAATACTCGATACGCCACTGACCTGTGACGCGGTGAATTCCTGTCTGTTGTAGGTAAGTGCTGCCACCTGTGTTGTGGTGACGACCTGTCTGTGGTAGGTAGTTGTTGCCACCTTTGACGTGGTGACTTCCTGTCTGTGGTAAGTAGGTGCTGCCACCTTTGACGTGGTGACTTCCGGTCCATCGTTTCTGACGGAACATGGACTGGCTCGTTCAGTGTTGCCAGCAGTTATCCTGCTTGTGCAGCTCCTGAACACGGAAGGGAATCCATTTCCTCAAGGCTTTGAACGTCCAAGTGAGCTTAGTTTATTATCAGTGCACTATCTATGCACGATACGATGCCGCAAATTTAATCGAAAACGCTGGTTATGAGGGTTCTGAGCACTAAACGGGTGTTTGGCAATAATGAATGAGTACTCACCGGCTACTCGACTCTATCAGCCAGGTACTCACACGGTATTCACTGGGAGTGATCAATAATAGGTTCAGTCGTTTGATGCCCAAACGGTTCTTTGATCCGTTAAACTTTTGATGCTTTGAGCATGACTGTCTACTTTAATTTATCAATTATTGAATACCAAACTCAATCCTGCTCATCAAAGCACTGTTTGTAATTTGCTACGTCCAGCTCACACTGATCAAGATTAGTTTGTCCTCATGTTTGTTTATTTTACGACCCAGTTAATGAAATCAAACAAAATTTGGCCACTGCTGAAAGATTTTGGGGGATTTGTTTTGGACTTTTGAAGATGGCTATGCTTTTGTTTATGTTCATGATTCACGATTCCTGGTACATTATTTGCTGTGAAATACACTTATTGTCACTTTTTGGTCTGCAGGACATTATAAATCAATCCAAGCAATACTTTAAAAGTTTCTGTAAATAATTATATATAGAATTCATTTATCTGTTAGTGTTTTAATTGTTGTCCTAATACACACGTTCTCTCTTTCTTTCTCTCTTTCTCTCTCTCTCTGCATATTTGTTAATATATTATATACTTATTATATATATTATATATTCATATAATTTTGTTATAATATTAGGTTTCATAGTAAGTATGTTATATGAATCGTTGCTTGGCAGATAATTAACTTATTAGAGGCATATAATTTTATTTCTGTGGCCATTATAGATGTTATTTTAGCCTTTTACTCTCACTATGGATTAGTTAACACATATATATCCCAGCCTCCCCCCAGCATTTAAAGTGTGTTATTTTCTCTCTAATTTGCGGGTTCTATCAAAAAATCAAATTATACATGAGTTAAGGTATTAGAACTTATTGTTACCTCTCTGGTTTAGCTTATTTTACATCCGCAAGAGATCATGTTGAAGAAATGTATATATATATATATATATATATATATATATATATATATATATATATATATATATATATATATATATATATACCATAAAGAATTTATTGAAATTTGTATTTTGGCGACGAATCACAGATGATCCATCGAAGGAGATTATGTGATGTAGTATACTGCGTTGAAAATAACATGGCTATTTGTTAATATTTGAACTGCGAGGATTAAATGTAATACCTGTTCAAACTAACTGCTAATTAGTTTACCAGCAAACTGTCCACCATGTTGAGAAATAAATTAATTAAGGGTTTACCTGGGAGTATGAGCGGGCATCGTTCAGTTGTTTGGGCTTGTCCATCTGGCAATTGCAATGGTGTAAATATTTTTTTTCATTTATATGTATTGGAAATCATATAATGTATTTTCGATCACATCGTGATAATTTTCCGTTGATATGCAATGCCAAAAAGGGAGAATTCTGAGTCACCCATCGTATACCTATCCATCTCATACCGAAACCCTTTTATTTATATATAACAACATTGTTTAAAATACAACCTTACTTATGACTATTCATAAACACACGCCTGTATTGTGATATCATGTGAAAAGTTAAAGTCAGTCATCTTTACAACAGAAATCAATATTAAAATTTGCGATTTCCAGGCATTATCTTCTTAGTTAATAGTATGAGTGCATAATTATACAGTTGATAATAACACAATCCCAAACTCTCCAATCCCCAAATCTTTTCCTGATTATAAACTATATATATATATATATATATATATATATATATATAGAAGGTAGTGTTACCCTCCGATGTAAAGTGCTCTATGGCCTACAGACTAGGCCAGAGCGGTATAACTCTGGAGAAAAACAACACTTAATTCACAACAGTCTGTTTCACTTTCATTCTAATCTGGATTCTAACCACATTTACCTGATGATCGGGTCGCACCCCGTGAAACAGACTGTTGTGAATTAAGTGTTGTTTTTCTCCAGAGTTATATATATATATATATATATATATATATATATATATAATATTTTACTATGTGTATAGTTAGCTATATTTCATCCAGTACTTTAGTGGGCCGGCTGGTAAGCTGAATATATAGTACTGTATTACATTATGAAGTCAAGCTAACTATACACATAGTATGATATCATTAATGCTCCCTTGCACATTAGATCACTTTCACTGTGATGTATTGAACCATAATGTATTATATTTATTATATATATATATATATATATATATATATATATATATATATATATATATATATATGTATATATATATATATACAATTACCCTCCAGGGAAAGTTATATCTGTTTGTGTTTCTATTGATTATGTAAATCCCAATTAAATGTAACCAAAGGGAAATTATAAATGTAGGGATAATGCAAAATGTATTGGAAATACTGCGTGATTCATAAAGAGAGAAATAACAGGAATACACAGAAAATTCTGTTCACTCCGCGTGGGAATTGAACCCATAACCGTCCAATTGTTGGTTTGCTCTATACGATTATATATAATTGTACATTACCCTCCCAAGCAGGACCTTTTTCTACGGTCTAAATTTTTTACGAAACATCCGAGCAAATATCCAGCCATGATCAAGTCAGCGCCAGGGAAATAAACAAACAACTGAACAAACTTATCTTGACCATTTAGACCTGTACAAACACACAAGCTCGACTACCAAACTTTGTTTGATCGGTGTGAGCCGAGCAGTTGAACAAAAGAGAGTGACTCTGAACTAACCTTAGGTAAGTAACCAGAGTCTTTGATTAATTAAACTACCCTGTGATGTTCAAAGGGATCAAAGCCGGCCGGATCAAAGATTATTTGGGTCATCAAATGACGGAACCTAATGACTGATCACCGCAAAGTAGCTGGTATATAAAGTTGAGTAGCTGGTGAGTAGGTATCATTCACTCAGAATCTGCTCAACGCTACAAATCAACCTCAGTCTTTACTCAGAATCTACTCAACTTGCTACTCACTGATCCAAGTGAACGTGGCTGCTTGTACTCAAATACTGCTCAGGAATAGAATAAGTGGAGCCTAGTTCCATCCTGTATTTTGGACCGACTACACAACCAGACAACAACGTACAAATGGTGGGTATCAAGTCGAACAATAACTTTATATATAATAAAGAAGGATCCTGGATAAAATGTAAACAATGATTTAATTTTATCAATAAATTTTTAGATGAGAAATAATGCAAAATTATATTAAATTGTTCCTATCATGGAACACCTAGTTTTAAATAAATTTAATTATAACAGTGTTGATCTGATATCCTAATATATAACTGATAATAAATACTATCCTTACGTGTAATTTATCTTTGGTTCATCGATATATAAGGATGATTGCTCTATGTTCACTTTCAACAGAAAAAAAATGTACGGAAATTAATTTTCAATTTACAATGTGACGCATTTCTTTTATTTTCTGCAGCCATCACTTATGACGCCAGTCCGAAAATCTAGATGGAATCAGACGGCCATCAGCAGGACAGAGCCTGTACAAGTAAGACAGCCACTGACAGCACTGAACGCAGAGCAACTAAGAGACTGGTTCAGCACGATATCTGACTGTGTCAGCAAGGCCCCGTCATGACCACGGCCGCAGTGATTCCATGCACCATCGTACACCGCAGATCGAAAGCCACCACGTCACAGGTAGCAGCACCTATGTACCACAAACAGGAAGTCACCGTGTCACAGGTGGCAGCACCAGTCAAGAACGTGTTTCCTGAACCGCTGTCTCTCCGAAACGCCATATTGAACCTTCAACTACTGACGCTCGAGTCCAAGCAGAAGACGAGGTCCCAGGAGATCCAGAATTATTACGCCATGGAGGCCAGTCAACTTGAAGGACAGCGTTACCAGGCGCTGAGTGCTAAAGGGGTGTCACCAAGGCAACTGCAAGATATCACCAGTTACTATGACAACCAGCACAGCATTCTCATCAGTCATGAAAGTCCAGCAGTGGTGTCATCAGGTAGAATCAGGTCATGTGATCAGCCTGACGGAAGTTGCTGCTGCTCCAGCCATCCGACCCAGGAAAACCAAGCCCGCCAAGCTGAACCCTGTAGCTACTCGTATCATGGAGAACTGGTACTCTATGAATGAGGAGCACCCGTACCCGACCGCCGAGACCACTGAGTACCTGGCCACCACTGGTGGAATCACTACAGAACAAGTCAGGAAATGGTTTGCCAACCGTCGTCTGAGATCTGGTAACACAAAGACCATCAGAGAGATCGACAGAAGACGCAAGAGCCCTCTAGTGGCGACCAGCTAAATCATACCAGCTCAGGATCAGATCCTAGTTTTCTCCGCCGTATCGATCGGTCCTTCGATCGTTCAGCCTCCATTCCTCCCTATTTTAAAGTTCATCGTTTTTCATTAATGAGGCCCCATATATTTTATATCGAGCAACAAGGGGTGCCTTCGTGTATTTGAGTCCAAATAATTATAACCGAGCACTTTAATCCAAAACTAGTACCCCAGTATCAGGGAAGGCCAGCTACCAGGCTTGCATTAGCCGTGAAAAACAAGACTCAGTTAGGGCCCCTTACTGAGTCGTGACACAAGCCAAATTTAGAACCGCGCCCTTCAAGGCCAGGCCACGCTTTATAACTGTATCTTCGCATACAGTCAGCAGGCAGACCGCATGCAGAAATCTCCCATACATGCAGATCAATATACGAATATATTGGGTTATAACGGAATATTTCACACACATGGTAGGTGTCGGTGGAGAGATAAGAAACTTATTAAAAGGTCTAGTGGGTTTATTTGAAGTGACACGATACTTGTAAGCAATGATGCGTTGTCAAAAATGACGAAAATATTTGCATCCTCATGGGGCCTTATAATGCGATCCTTAGAGTTTGATGTCCAGGCACTCTGGCAAGCCAGTATTCTGGCCATAATGTCTGAGGGCCGATCTGGCGCTAGGCCTGCATATGAAGACATTTATGCGATTATATACTTATGTATGCTGTATTTATCCTGTAGCGGGTAGTCAAGACCGCGCGTTTATGCTAGGAATTATATTTTTTTAAACTTAACTTTTTTTTCAGTATGAGATAACCGCCTTCATTTTTTAATGCTAACTTAACTCTAGTTATATATGTACATCTGCAGAATTTCATTCCGGTTGGGGACTACCTGACCAGGCCATATCACACGCTTCCTTTCCTTTACAACCTGGTGTTAACCGGGCCAGGTGACTATTGCACCTGCCCTTGGTGATTATTCGTCCAAATCGCTGGTTTCTACCACAGAGGAGCCCCCAAAAGGCGCACTCGTATGTGAGTGAAGTACGGCCGTTTGACACGACCTAACCATGCAGTAAGGCTGCAGATCGCTCACACTGGGTGAGGGTCACCCTTAAAAATTATCACCGCCTCGGCTGATCTCTCGGAGTTATATGCCCTACCCTTGAGCCACAGAAGCCGGTAGGAATGGTTATTTAAATACTAGCATAATACCCGAACTGTAAAGGTTTGATACGGTGTATCTTTGGGTTGTATTGGCGGAGTTCACAGTTATATTATGATACCTGTCACTGAGAGAGCTCCCACGCGAACATAAGTGTTGCTTTCATCAGGATCTATAGGGAAATATAGAAAATGACCCCCTAAGTGCACAATTGGTACAGTTCCCGACAAATCAAGACCAGAAATGAACATTTCCGAACACCAGTCACACGGGGTTGCGTGGTAAGGATTTATTTCTACCTGTGTTAAAAACGATATACGTTTACAGAAATGTTATGGATTCTTCAAAAACATAACGATAATTTATCGATTATCCTTAACTAATTTTTGGAATTAACAAACATCCAGGACGTTACCCTACGATGTTATTATTAAGCGGCCGCACCCCTGCCCGGAATAGAAATCAATATTTGATCAACAGTTGTTATAGGCAAATGCTGACCTCTGACGGTTGAGTAGAGTATTAATAATCATGTTCTTTTGACACTGGATAAAGTATTCAAGCCCTTGTCTTCACATCAGTAGAAAAATTAACATTTATGTGGGACTTACCTGTGTAAAACATGTAAGTGCATGGTCCACTGATGTAATTAGAGTTACTTATAAAGTAATAAATCTCAACCATTTGTCAAACATATCTGGACAACTCATTTTCTTCAAATATTTTAATATTAGTTCTTTATATAGTCCACAGATGGCAGCCATGTCGGTGTCAGTCAGAATTCCACAAAAACGGACGAATGTTTACGAAGCGAGCCCTCAGGAGGACCGAGACACATGCTCCAAGACATATGATGTGCATTAATATCAGTTAAAAATGGTTAATTATGTCACAAAAGAACAATAGGTACAGTATGTATTTTGCATGGAGTTGGGTATGATACTAAATACCATGGTACATAAAGCCCAGTACTCATTGGTTTAATAAAGGATAATGCTTCTGGGGGCTCAGTATCATTAAAACTAAACGCAAGTTATGAAAGTGACCGACTCGACGAATATCAGACCGTTTATAGACGTTTTGTACAGAAATATAGGATCTAGTTAACTAAAAATAACCCCATAGGGTATACAATATTGGTTCAATTTTCCTGTGGACACAGTGGTAAATGATATATATATATATAAAATCATATATGTAATCATTTTTCAATGATACTTTTATTGCAAAACAGATACTGAATTCACGTGATCACATCACGTGCGTACTTGTGTTCGAGAAAATCCGCTGAGGCTGCATGTGTTAACGAACAGCTGCCATTGGCCGGATCAAGAATTAACAGAGCACATTCCTTGTGGAAGTGTGAAGGGCCGCCATTTTGGTCGGAGAGTATCAATACTCAGTCTAGTGGAGTGTCGGATTGCACTTAAAAGCCTGATAATTATCAGTTGGTCTTTAAGCACACCTCTGTGTTTATTTCCTGCGCGTCCACCCGTGCGGCCCAGGTCAGTGGTCCCTCCCGCCCTCGCTGGCTCAGTGGCGGGTGTCAATCCGTGTTTATAAAGCAAGCTACGGAAACTAACCAAACAAATTCGCTACTATTAGCTGTCCGGGAGTGCTGCGCGATGAGATGTTACAGGCCTGATCAGCCTCCCAGCAAGGGTAAACCAGCACTGCACCAGTCCCCATGTACCTGCTGTTCAAGATAGCCTTTGTTCGCTCCCTTTGTTTTTAACTCAGTTCTGTTAGAGAAGGGAGACGTGAATCTGTCACTGTATTTTATAGAATATTTTATATATATATGGATAAAGTATAAATTTCGCAAATGTTTAAAAAGAAAAAGAAAATATCTGTCGTTTTATCCTACCACTGATTCTTTGAAAAAATGTACATGTATATATACTTTTTCATCGGTGATCATATTCCATGAATTCAATAAAATGCCAGCTTGGAAACCGGTAGCCGTACCGCACATGCAACTTCACAAATCAAAACGTGTCAGGTTTTCTTCTGTCATTTTTCATCTCCTTGAAATGAGCCATGGTCACGCAGTCCTGTTTCGATACACTGACGCACGTGGACTGTGGCACACAAAATCATAGCAATGTATATTACACTACAGGCAGTATAATGGTCAATGCGGGACACATTTATATTTTGCAAAAATGAGCTCACAGCGTAAGATAATACACACATCATAAAATGTTTCTGTTTGCATGGAGAAGTTCGTATTTTTCATCGTGTACCTATCCTTACCTGTTGAAATGGTATTTGCTGGTAGTTCACGTCGGCGCAACATGCATGCTTCCAGGTATCCAAAAACAAACAAAAACGACCTAACGAATACAACCCCTCCTCTACTTTTCCCTTATATATCCACATCTGTAAAACCAGGCTCGAGTTTACAGGCAAATGCATTTAAATATGTCGCATTTGCATTTAAGTGCATAGATGCCATGGAGTAATTTCGTATAAATTTGCAAACGCAATCCCATCTAGTTAATTATCATGTAGTTATTTGAAAGACAAAAAGACAATCTTGAAATATTTATTTCAATTATATACCATATACATCGCAACATGTTTTACCCTTGGTTTGTCTGAGTGAAATTAGACGCAAACAGATCTGAACAAATTCTAATGAATTTGTTTGTTTGTATAAAAACAAATAGGATAACACCTAAGTAACAACCCATTACATTTTGGAGGTAATCTGGATCATCATCATCTTTTTTTTTTTCATTCAAAGGCTACCGTTCCATTGTGACGTGTACCGTGTTTGCTATTTTGTTCGCGAGGGTTTCAACTTCGCGATTTTCATGAAGGGCAAATTATCGCGAAAAAATAAAACCTGAATAAAACGCCACATCTGCACAGGTGAACAGTAATTTACTTTATCGCCTCAGTGATACCTCACGCATGTATTGTGCCGGTAACGTCAATATTAGCATATAGTTTAGTGACCCGAATATCAAACATTGGTAATTTAAATATAATGTCTATTTTTAATTGCGTTAGAATATCCACCAGTTCGATTTGTCCCTTTTAGGCTTAGCTCCTCTTGCAATTGTGAATATTTTGCGTGCATATTATAGGTAATCGATATATAATAATTGGTACGTACATTGAGCAAGTTCTGTATGGTAAATCGTGAAAATGAATTCCTCGCAAAATCCTGAAGATTTCAAAATAGTGAATAGTTAAACTCGCGATTATGAAGCCCACCACAGTGTTTCGTTTGTCCCTGACGAGGCCTAGAGCCATTGTTATATATAACTAACCAGTCAACCGTGACAAACATTTCCTGCGCTGCTGTGCAACTTATAATTGATGAAGCCTCTGGCCACTTTCTTTTTAAATATATATATTCTATCATGACCTGTTCATTGTCGTTGTACAGATTAATGTATTTATGAAAATATCGACACATACCTTAATACTATATGAGATATAAGTGCGATATATACCTTCGTGGATCCGTTTGCATTTGATATACTATAACGTATTTTTATTTGCATTAACATTTATGTTACGAAACATTTGATTTAACAACATAAAATCGTATTTGAATTTTATACTAGATACATTTTGTGTCAGCATTTAAATCTCCCTTCATAACCAGTTATATAAGTCTATAACACTGCAGAACATCACGAAAGACATATGTAACTGTTTGCCTAAATATATATAACCATGACAACGGACTCCGTATATACACAACGGACTCGAGTCAAACACCAGGGCAAAATCGTATAATTGTAACCAACTGACAAATGATGCTATTACATATTTCGGTCATCACGTCCTCTATCAGCGCAGTCTTTAAAATAAATAACCAGAAGATAACTGCAAAAAATATATGATGGTCTTCTATATAAACATGCATTACATTTGCAAGATTTATTTATTGAAGCTTTTAAAAGAATAATTAATTTTTTTAGACGAGGACACAGAAAAAAAAAATATAAATCTATTACACTGTATTTATTTACACAGCAATTCGGAAAAATACAGGTGTTTTAAATTGAATGCGCCTGAGTCAACGTACATGTATGCATTTTAAGTACTAATTAAAATACCTCTCTTTCTCTCTCGGTAAAATAAAACTATATCTACATTTTCCAGTATATGCCTTTACATACGCGTGTCAGTATATATAACTGAACGGAATATGATGATAAAGCAGAAATTATTTATCTCATGTCGTTAAAATGTTGTTAATGCTAATTTAAAAGTAAATGTGTTCTTGTACATGTTTTAATATAGGACAAAACACATAAAATTCTGTGGTTTTCTATTTTTAATGCAAATTGCTAATTACGTCATCAAGTACATATTTTTCACTATATTTATATACCCGACCCTTCCATTCCGGCATAGCGTTTTCTCTGGATTGATGTAATAATGGCCGACCACCTAAGGAGTGTAGCAGCGGGTCAAGTCACCCCCGGGGTGTAGGGGTATTGTATACCCCGGGGTAGACGGGATTACAGATACACTGACGCTGACAGGGAAACGTTCATATGAGAGTGAATATGACAAGCCTGGGACAAGGGGCACCCGCTGTGAAAGGCGATGCGATGACACGATACAGGTTGTTAATGGACGTCTTTGTGTGTGTACCATAATTCTCACTCAAAACATATTTATGTCAGTCAAAATAAATGATACTTTAACGTGCATTAGTCACAGCCCGTACAGCAACATATTCCAAATAGCCGAACATAAAACAGAAACTTTTACTCGTGATGCTCATGGTGAAACGTGCTAGCTGTGAAAAATGATTTTTTAATATGACATATATATATTAATATATATATATATATATATAATATATATATATATATATATATATATATATATATATATGTATATATATATATATGTATATATGGCAAGAGACAGAGACGGGGGGATGTAGGGATAGATATATACATGAGCACATGCACAATCAGGGGCGTCAATTTTGGGGCGATGGGGGTATATATCCCCCCACTTTTTGGTAAAGGGGGGGGGGGATGGTCAATGTAATCACCTCCCCCCCCCCACACTATTCAGAGGATAAAATTTTATTAATTTCAAATGAAATATATTTTAAAAAATAGAATTATAGACTCGGTTCCATTTATGAGTTTACTTTGAAATATTTATAACTAAATGGTTAAGAATTAACTTTTAAACTTAATTTTTAAAACCTTATGCTTAATTGATATATATATATATTATATGTCACACAGACAATAAAAGGTATATATATATATTTATATTATATATATACGTATAAACATGTCTGTTTTATTCTACCCTCCATGCCTGTCATCCCCCTCCTCCCCCCCCCCTTGAAGATAAATTGACGCCACTGTATACAAACATACATACGTATATATTTTAGGGTACGAAGTTAATTGAATGTTATGCATATATTTTAAACTTTCTGATTTGTTCACCGCTGATTTCCTTTAGACATACACTTCTTAATGAGTAAACATGCACCCATCTGTTTGATCAAAACTGCTATAAGTATATGCTTCCTTGTACAACATTTAAATATTACGTTCGAAGTCGTATGTATGAAACTCTATTTGTTAAATTGACGGGGCGAGTTGCGGACAGCATATTTAACTTTTTGTTGACCCGGTCCACGCAGAGTACTATATAAGGCCGGTTAACTCTTACAACTGTATGCATGCATATGTATGTATGCATGTATAAACACTAATTGATTTAATCTTATATTGAAGAACTACTTATTATTTTGCATAATGAAACGATGGAAATCTGCAGAAAACAAGCACACATATGTGTGCATTTGTGTATAAATAACTTGTGTATCTTATACTGCGCATGTATAGTAAAATAAAAACAATCGAAAGATTACATTCATGAAAAACATAATAAATCCCCCAATAAATAATATCCTTGAAACGGTACCGCATACAACAGTACATAAGTATATTGTATATATAAACAGGCCTGGTTGTTTATCAACAATAATACCTGATAGTAAAAGCACAGATCCGTTGACTGTGTTTGTGTACATAATAACGTCTGGGCCTGTATAGGACGCAGGTTTGTTTTAACTCCGTTAGTTTACTACAACCACGACACACTAGCCGCAGTCATCAGTGCTTAGTTGTCATAGCACTGATCACGCAAGTTTGTGATTAAAAGTGTTGTGGTCTGATTCTTTGTCATATTTATGTTTGAACTGCATGTACACAGCAAGAGGTGATGAAAAATGTTGAACAATGGTTTGTAAATATATTAGTATATATATATATATATATATATATATATATATATATATATATATATATATATATATATATACGTGTGTCTGTGTGTATATATAAAAAATCTTATATGAGGTGTCTTTTTTAAAGTGTTAAGCACCGCGTTATATTTGTGATGGAAAGAACTGTTAAGACCACCTGACAAAACTCACGGGACACGAGCCCATATATATATATATATATATATAAGTCTACAAAGCCAATTAAACTTTTCCCCAAATAAACGTTTGCTTCTTGATTAACAGTTTTTTTAAAGTAAGCATTTAATGCATGTGTCTCTGTTTCACTCTTGTGAGTTTTCGGAAGGGGTCACGGTTTTGTGAAGGGGAATTTGCTACTAGGATGACTTTTTTGTTTGAGAATTTACGTCTCAAACATATTATTTGTTTTGTAGGCAAAACCCATTACGCCCTGAAATGAGCGATAATGGGGAATAGGCCATGTAGTGTACGACCTTTGAGATTAGGCCAAGGTCATAATATTGGGTAAAGGATTATTATTGTTCCCGAAGGTCAGTTTTAAATCAGCCATATTGGAGATCAAGGAAACACGAACAGGAGGAAAAGAAGGAGAAAACAAATGAAATCGATGGTTTTGCTAACGAGGGAACCTCGGAAAGTCCCAAATATTGATACAGAAATATACACATCAACCCCAATTAGCCTATTATATAAGACTGACGGAGAAAACCTATATCCTCGAAAACCCATGGAACAGACAAACGCCAATTTGGGAGGGTTTTGTCCTATACATGCAATTGTACCAAAGATAGGATTTCAGCTGGTGCAACATTTATCGTATTTATTTATCCATCCGCGGTTGGTCATTTGTAATTTATATGAATTTCAACACGTAAACCTGCTTGGGCTTCACGGACTTTATGTTGGAAATTTACAGTGTAAAGCCATGCCTTTTTTTTTCATAAGCAAATGGACCTTTGATTTAGTTACCTTAATTTACGGCAATGCACATATGTTGGCTACATTATTTATAAATACCTTTCATGTTTTGCGACATTCGAGTTTTTGAGACCTGATATTTTATAGACAAAAAATCGTTTATAATGTGACCTTGATTTACGCCAAAGCGCCTTTGCTACCTGCATTATTTATCAATACCTTTTATGTTTAGCGACATTCAACTTTCTGTTTGAAGGAGCAGAAAGCGCATGGGAAACTCTTCTCGCTTTGGTGAGCGTTAATTAATATAGCGAAATTCCAGGTTGTCGCGCAGATGATACTCTAAACCATTGGTGACAACAAACGGCGGATTTAATGATCTACATCATGTCTACATGCATGACATATGCTGTCAGTGGTTGTACACCAGTCAACGGAAGCAGGCTTGAAACAGACAGCTCTGTGGGCTTACGGAAACCGGCGCTGGTAAAACCAGTTGACCAAGACGTCGCGTCAACCATGTAGTTTCGATGACGCGCTTGATCGGAGCGTACAGCTGCCCCGGCCTTGCCAGGGTGTGTGCAGGACTGTAGCAGCACACAGATGCTACCAACAGGGCGGCAGCCTCTGTGCGGAGGTAAGCGGAGATCAGCGCTTCTGGAAAGTTAAACCACTTTTTGCTGTCTGCAGACTGCTGCTCGAACAGCCGCGGTCTTTGTCAGGGCATGTTGGCCGCATTGCGTTGATTGGCGAGGAGAAAAGGAGCAATATTAGTTACCGCTCGCCGCCTCACTCTTTGGAGGGTCCTAAAGCTGTATCCTTATTGCGAACGTGAGAAATCCATACAGGGCGCCCATATACACGCCGACAACTCAGTACAACAGACCGCGACGGGACTGCTTATAACAGGCATCTCAGCTGGTGACATTTGTATACAGGCGTATCCACTTATAAACACTCCGCTTTACGTAATATTTCGTTTAATTGCAACTGCACTTGCAATTTCAGATTATTTCCAAAATGCACCTGTATCATCAGAGGCATTTAAAAAAAAATCTATTAACAAAAATGATTCTCAATTCATTTGATGTATAATAAAGTTACCGCATATTTGTATATTTATATATATTATAAAAACAGTTATCCAAAAGTACTATATTTAAAATATAAAACAAACGTCACAAACACTAAGTATTTGTTGAACACGCAAATTATACCTACACGAAATCTTAAAACCTTTCTACTACATACCACCTTACTAACTAGGCCTCCACCCGAAAGTATTGAAAAAGTCGTATATATATATATATATATATATATATATATATATATATATATATATATATATATATATATAAATGATTCATCACAGGTATTTGTTGAAGTGACCATTTAACAGTATTTGTAGATCTTGTATGTTATATTATGTGCCAGTGACATTGCGCCTAGTCTTTACATGTTATATATCCTTTAATGTGTGTTAAATGTATGTGTGTGTGTGGGGGGGGGGGTCCGCCATTTCCTGTTATCGATATCATAAAAGCTTAATAGTACAATAGCAAGCGAGTCTAGAATTTCAACACCTGTGTCGTACAATTAAAATAATAAGATTCATTTCCAAATCAAAGGATGATGAAAGGCTAATTATAGGTTTGTTTTATATTCACTGAATATGCAGATTGAAAATTCACCGCGTCTCATGTTATCTGTAATCTATATTTCTGAACAGAAAACACACACACAGATTTAAAAGCAATAAAAGTATGTACAGTGTATGCGGAGACAAAATATAGGAATAATATATGTCCCATGTGGACGTGAGATTTTTGGTCCGGTTTACAATGAGAAAATGCATGTCAAATGAGCTTAAAGTATTTATCATAACAATATTACGAGTGTATAACACGACTCCGCATCACTTGTGGGACTAACCATGTTTAAAACCAGATACACACAGATTGTTCTTTATATATTACATTTGACTGTAATGTAGACACGCTGATAAACGCTGATATATACTTTTTACTATTTACACATGGTTGACATCCCGCACAGGTGTATAAACAGGGCTTGACGAATTCTTGTGTTAATGGACATGACATTCGTTATCACGACGCTCTTTTCTTTTACGGTCAGTTAATTTAACAGGTTAAAACTATGATGTATCTCTATTGAGTTACAAGTTCTAATGTTTCTATTATGTACTGATCACTTTATCAGGTAGTACAGTTGCCTCATCATAAATATTTTTACCACACGCTGCATTGGCTTCTCTACTCCATCTTATATATATATATATATATATATATATATATATGTATATATATATATATATATTATTTTTCGTATGTATATATTAACCTTTCATGTGCATTAATATATATATATATATATAAAGCTATCATATGTCATATATATAAAGCATTCTCAACATATATCATATCGTCAATTTTTGTATGTATTGTCCTAATTTGTTTAGAATATAATTACATTACAGAGCTTCATGCACCCATATTGTAACTGGTACTATTGTCATATTATATGCTGGTATGTGCGCTCTAGATTTATATATGTTCAACTTAATGATTCGATGAAATAATGTTTTTCCTTTTGATAATGTTATTAAATAGCAAAAGTTTTGATTTCATGAAAGATCTGTCTCTGAAAAAGGATTCACCTACATAAACTATGGTAAAATTACCTGTCAATCATGTGCTCTGTTTTATTTTTGTCCATTCCTTAATGCTTTTACCCCACGTATGCCATACGTGTATATAAGAATTCTTCAAACAATTGAATCCTAGTGATGAAAAATGAGATTTTGCCCGTGCCATTTACATATGGTACATTTCAGATCGCCATAGATAAATAATCATTTTCACAGAACTACTTTGCCCCGGCGTTCATGCATTCGTGCATGACAAATGTTACAACACCTAAAAAAAGTGTCCATGTTTTTATATAAACAAAAACACAACAATTAAACACTATATCTACTATACATGCTATGCATTGTGGCTGAGATATTTATACTTGGTACTTATTCTGTTTTAACTTAGACATGTTATCATCTTCATCATTATCATCATCATCATAATGATCAACATTACCTTGTTCTTAGTTCCGCTTTTCATGCACTGTTATAAATATAATTATAACATTTTATCAGATTGATTTCTGTATATGCATGCCTATAGGGAATGCATATAAATTATTAATGATATTAGTATATTTCACGCTATAATGAATACAAACACGGGTTAATCAAAACAAATTGATAACATTAAAAAAAATATGTATGAACACTTGAGAGACTCTATATATGTTCGAATAACGATAAAAAAGACCTTCATTTAATTAAATTACAACACAGGTGAACTAGGCGCAGAGGACATTGCATATACAGATGCCAGTACTTTGGTAAGTGTGGTTACTGTAAAATAAAAAAAATGAAATTGAGAAACGTTGTTGTTCGGAGGACTGGGCCGGGGCTGTTGAAAGCATCAACCCACGGTGGTACTGACAATCGCTTCCGTAAGGAATCTACTTCACAAAGAGACGGGAGGCAATGGTCAAATCAAATAAAAGTGGCAAGGAAATGAGTCTGATTTGAAATCGGGGATCATCCCAGAACCCCATCCGGTCAGATCAGAGGGGGTACGGGGAAGAAATACTCATCAGTAAATTGTATTATGGGGATTGGGCCTTTGGGGTAGAGGAGTTTGACGGATCGGTGGTGGTGCTCTTCCTATCTACCTTAGGACGATTCATCCAGGTCAGGCGGGCCCACACCTGTATAGGGGGAGGTTTGATGAGCGGGGGAGGGCAAGCTAGAGCTCAGGCTGCTCACAGTGGCTGGCAGAACTGCTTGACTATAGGCTGTTTCAGCCATTCATCTTTGCATACAAGAGACAGCTGCTACTGTGCTGGTTTCACGGCCTGTCACTCAGGGGGGCTGCCCACCACAGCACAAACAATGCATTAGGAATTCAAAACCCAACTTCCATCATTATAGGGCACGGGTTGGGAGCGGGACGCAAGTTTGTAAACTCGCTGCGCCCCGACTGGCAAGAAAAGCCAAACAGTCACTGAGAACTCAAATCTATCACCACAGGTGATACGAACTAAGATTGATTATGGAGAATTGTGACAACTATAATAGCGTAGACAGCACTCCGTGGAGGCTGCCCCCAACCCACGTGAAGAGAGAGAAAAATGATTGGGAGGTGGGAGGCGGGGTGCCCGACCCCACGGGGATAACGCAGTCTTCTGATCTTAACCCCAGCGCATCCCTAAATGAAACCAAATCTGGGCAACGACCCATGAAACCGGAGGATGTTACGGCAACCGGCACCGGCCGACTTTCTCCTGTACCCGGAGACGCTCCCACGGGAGACACCAGCCCAGAGAAGGATTCGCAAGATTCTGAAAAATCTCAGGGGAACAAAGAAAAAACCAGCAATAAGGATAAAAGTGACAGCGACCCTAACCAGAAACCGCCGTACTCCTACGTAGCACTCATCGCCATGGCGATAAAAGAATCGCAGGAGAAACGGCTTACATTAAGCGGGATCTACCAATTCATCGTCTCAAAGTTCCCTTATTATGAACGCAACAAGAAAGGCTGGCAGAACAGCATACGTCATAATCTTAGCCTCAATGAGTGCTTCGTGAAAGTGCCCAGAGAAGGGGGTGGGGAGCGCAAAGGTAACTACTGGACTCTGGATCCAGCGTTTGAGGATATGTTTGAAAAAGGAAACTATCGCCGACGCCGGAGGATGAAACGCCCGTATCGTCCTCCATTATCGCTCCCAAAACCTCTGTTCGCGGACTCCACGTGTTCTTATAGTCAATTCCTAATGGCTAAAGACTATCAAAATTATTTTGGACAAAATTACAGCACATGGGGGTTGGGCCACACTCCCTCTCATAACAGTATAGGCATGAACTCGCTTGGACACTCGCAGTTTTCCCAACTGAACAATTACAGCTCCTGTCAAAGGGTCGGACCGTTAAGTAGCCTGTCACCCTACTCTCAAATGACCAACATAGGGAACATGCAATTCGGTGGGCAAGGGGTATACCCCTCTGTGAGTGACTACACCCCAGGGGGTAGCCAGACCATGCCATCCATGTCTGCCCCACCCCCTGCTATGCCCCCAACCAGTTCTTTCCCCTACCCCTGTCGGCAGCAAAGTGAAGCCCCCATGCCGTACCCATACTGGACGGACAGACAACAACTATGACCATAGTCAGGTAAGAAACTCAGGCAAACTAAATAAGTAATTAAACAGTTTACCTGTATATGTATATGACACTCGTCTAATTCTGTCACCACAACATTTGCACTAATTACAGTAGGAAAATGTATAGATAATGTGAAATTGACACGTTATATTCCTAGAAAGAAACTCCATCGTCCAGATTTCGAGGTTTGATTATATATCACTGCAAATTGTATTCCATATATTATATACATTAACCGTGTCTCTTTTAAAAAGCGTCCTGTTTAACTCCAATAGGCTATATGGAGAAATACGTTACACGATTTCGCTCACATGTACCAAAACATATGTAGAACTGTGTATGAACCGTATAATTGTATCATTAGACTTTGCAAACACAATTATATATGGCATTATAAAATAAAGAATCTCTGATATATACGAGGTGACCTTTATATGAAACATGGCAAGGAAAACGCAAGTATATATCATATAATAAATATATATAGAATAAAATCATAAGGGGGGGGATATACGGTAAGCAACGTTAATGATACATGTATATACGAAATCACCTTAAATTCCATGAAACATCACAAAGGAAACACATGCGTGTATTTATGAATATTTCACAAAGACACGCATGCAGATGTACTTATTCTTATAAAGATTCTCATCCGGATAAAATAATATCTAAATGCACGAGTATATATATATATATATATATATATATATATATATATATATATATATATATATATATATATATATATAAAACAATGTTAAATGTGTATACTTCAATCTCTTTGAATGCTCACGTATATATACGTTTAAGCGATACACAAACAGGTAAAAAAAGGTTTATAAATTTATCAAGCGGGTCAATTACAGGCATTAAAAGTGGTCATCTAATTTACTGGCACAGACAAGCTGTACGGAAATATAATGTTATACAAATCTTATCAAAGAAAAACATGAAATGTTTTCTTAAAAGGAAATCGGAACCATTCAGTACATCAATTATGTTGTAACATTCATGCCTATATTACACAAATCATAACATACACACACACACACACATATATATATAAATATGTATATATATGCGTATATATACTATGTATCGACACCGAATGTTACACACATCAGAGAGAAAGAGAGAGAAAGAGAGAGAGAGAGAGAGAGAGAGAGAGGGAGGGGGATCGAAGAGAAAGAGATGAATTTCTGGAGACACGAAGGTACTGCTTGTATATAAATATATATAAATATATATATATATATATATATATATATATATATATATGTGTTTACATTATAAGATAACATATAACTGAATATAACTGAAAATGAAGAGTTTGTGTTTAATTATATAAAAGTATATTAGAACTATACATGTAAATATATAAAATGTATTGACAACGTATAACTGCATTATACTATATATTTAACATTGGCTGCTCAAGTACGTATATATATATAAAAACATTTTGCGATTAGATATTTTTCCAGTTTTATTTATTCTCGAATTTATAAAAAATAGACATAATTAAAATTAAACAAAAATTATATAAATCTGTCCTGCTTTCCCTAATGAGCAAATACGTTCTTTATTCACTGTCTCGGGTTAAAAGTTGATATATTCTGTATAGTCTCATTGTATAATGGCAATTTTGAATGAAAATAAATTGATATATATGTGTATATTATTATAATGTATCTATATATTACATGCATATGTATACATATATATGCGTATGTATAAATTAATATAATATGTATGTTATTGATTTATGCTTTTGTATCCTCTTTACATATTATAAAATGCGTGCGAATATTCAAATATTATTATATTGGTATTTGATAAATTAATCAAATTAATGAATTGTATTGCCAATCATGCAGAGCATGCTTTATTACCAAAAAAAATATGAAATTCAAAATATCTTGCATGAAACTGATCATGCAAAACATTCACTGAAACTTATTAATTGAAATTTTACTTCCATGCGGAAGGTGATTTTTCATACCGTTCACTAAAGATGAATATGTATATATCCCGTGTGCGCTTCCGATCAGTGAACTAAGGCTTGAACGGGCGAGGCTCGACGAAACTATATGGTTTGTTAAAAGCATGTATAATCAAGGTAATATACATTATCTTATCGATGGAAATAAAGATAAAATATATATATACTTACCTAAAACTATAAAGTCAAATTACATATTAAAATTAATATATAAATCAAAATCGAATATACCCCTCCTGTTGAAGTTATTTTTCATAGCGTGATTGTTAGAAATTCCAACAAGTTACTGACTGGGGTAGGACGTATATATATATGTGTGTGTACGTGTGTATAGTGCATTGAACAAATATCCGAGGTGATATATATAGCTCGCCTGTGGCGCAAAGGTTAATTAAGTGGTGCATGAACAAGAAACTTCTGGATCGTTCATTGCCCAAAACTGTTACACACTGCATGACCGTAAAATTACAGTAAAATGTATACTGGCAGAAAAGCTGCCCGTACATGCATGTAACGGTCGGCCCCTTTTGGAATCACCGTATGATCTGAATGCATTGTCCGTGTTTATGCGGTACATTGTACTGGTATTTTAGGATGAAAGGTCAGGATGTTTACATTACAGTTTACTGTGATTTCTCTTCAAATTCTCTGAAATTTAACAGTACTTAAGCTGTTCTATGAATATTTTTTTTTAAATTTAAGTTTAGTTGAAATGTTAGCGGATATGTTACATAACCCGAATGACATGGTAATAATTGTAAAAAATAGGGAAGTGGTCTAAAATGACTCTGTGTATAATCGAGGAGGTTATATATATATATATATATATATATATATATATATATATATATATATATATATTTATATATATATATATATATATAAATGTATGTGTAACCTAATTTATATGTAATCTTCTTTGTATAATTTTGATTCTCCGCTTGGCTCTAGAGGGATTAAGAGATTAGTATAACAAAAACCCCATACATAAAAATGGTCATTACAGTTTGTCATATATATTGTAACTTTCACCCTCATTCAATAGACGGGACCATTCAAAGGCCAAGTATGACTATATCTTATAAATTTTTTTCCAAATTCTTCGAACACAACATTCTATTTATATATACGCATTCATATAAGAAGTTTAAAAACCTAATCATATATAGCGACCGGCTTTTTTTAAACTGCATGCAAGGGAGATACTATATAGTATACTTTAACAAAGCCTCTGTTTATCTATGATGTAAACAACCAAGCAAAGCCACTCTAACCCCTAAAACAAATACAAATATCATATTAATCCCGCGATCCTTATTCCATTATATTTCTTCCCCGTTTTTTCTTTATCTTCAATATCCAGTGACAAAATGAACCAGGCAGCCCGTGTTACGGCTTCAAACTTATCCACACACCGGCTTGTCAGGGGGCCGTATCAAGTTAGATATAAATTGCTGGGTTTTTATAAACTGTGCTGTATTGTTATAACACTCTGGTTATATGTAAACCAAATGGGACTTTTTTTACCAGGACATGTGTCAGGACTTTTCTGCTGTTTTTATAAATAATTAGATGCAGAAATATGTAAATTGGGTTTTCCAAACATCTGGGTTGGTGTGAAATTTTCGGTTACACCTGGGAGCAAATAACAATAGCTGTCAGCTCTGATGCCAATCACTCAACCGACTTTAATCATTGCTGATATTTTACATCTTAATTTCATAGGCCACAGAAAATTTAATTTTGTTTGTTTTTCATTTGTGTGCCAAGAGAGAAGGTATATATACATAAAATCACATATATATTCAAAAATATACTTTTACTGTATATCATAATATATGATAATTGGTAATTCACGACTGACTGGGAAAACTTGTGTACTTTAGGTATCATAGAACAGTATAGTTATTATGATGGTAATAACAATAATAATAATATATTTTATATAACATCTCTAATATTAAAATATATAATAAATTGAAGTATATATAAACAAACAAATAAATAAATGAATAATGAAAATAAAAAATAATGATACTTATAACAATAATAATAATAATATTAATAATAATAATAATAATTATTATTATTATTATAATGCAGTATACACTGTTTTTATTTTTAAATCTTTATCTCAGCTTTCAGCGACAAATTTAATTTTTTTTCCATACACTTTTGTCTATCATTTAATGCTTTGGCATTTTATTACATAACAAGTATTACTGTGTTGTTAATATAGGTAAAATGCAAAACTGATAAGAATCTATAAGTGTTAATAAACAGTTTGAAGCTGCTCTTTAATGACGGGAATAAACGCATTCATTACATTTGTATTATATATTGAACTAATAGACACAGATCTCACCCACGAGTACATCAGTATATCATATATTGGATTAAATCTCCCTGGACATGTATATTCCATATTTTGTAATGAAGAATTAAGTAATATTTCGTAATTTTAAACATCTAATTTTTAAAAATACTACATATATAGCTTCTAAAACTCCTGTGTTACTTATTTATTATTATTATTATTATTATTATTATTATTATTATTATTATTATTATTATTATTATTATTATTATTATTATTATTATTATTAAAATAGCTGCTTTCGTAATCACCATCACATTCACATGGACATGTCACGCTTCTGCGTCGTCCATACATGAATTCACAAATGATTATAAATAAGCTTTTGTTTTAATCAGAAATACTGGCTAGAATTGTACTAGATCTCATAAAGATTCATATGCAGTGTTAAGAGTATATATATATATATATATATATATATATATATATATATATATATATATATATATATATTTAATTTTGTTATGGCGACTTTGCTGACACATGCAAGTAAATTATTCTTACATATCACTTTAATATTGAATGATTTGTACTGTTCGGGAAACAAGGAAATGCCTACATTACATTTCGCACCTTCTAACGACTGGTATATAAAAATATATACAAGTGCCCTTCTTGTTCTAAGATTGAGAAAGATCCATGTGGATTAAGCTAGAAATCTCCTGTCATCTTACGCTCCTGTGAATAGCACATAAATAAATGGTTAGCTGTCAAAGGCAATTACATATACAGGACAGGTGCGGAAGAGGGGGCAAACGGGCTGCCATTTTCGCCGTTTTCTTTCTCCGCACACCAGCGCGACTCGTCTCCTAGCAAGTCAGAAGTATGCAGGGCCAAAGCGTTACTCCGCTGTGCTGAATTCTATGTAATTAACGTAACAGCAACAGCATATACATTATGTCTCGTTAACTTGCTCTACCCTGGAATTAACGCTCTCACCTTTCGCGTGTATTTCTGTGCACAAGATAATGGTGGCATGCTCGTCATACTTCCATAATCTTTAAAAAAAATCTGCTTAAAGTGTATGAGCACAATTTACTAAGTGCGCCTTGCCATGCAGGTTTATATAGGACATGTGTGTTTTCAGTCAAATTGACAAACTTTAAAGTATTTTCTTGTCTCAGTACAGGGGCGGATCCAGGATTTTAGAAAGGGAGGGTCCAACCCAGAACGACTAATATATATATAAGAAAACCTAAAAACGGTCCCCTAATCCAAAAAGGGATGGTTTCCGGGAGGAAAAAATAGTTGTTGTGGCTCGAAATGGTTGTTGCGGCTCAGAAGGAATAGGTCTAGACCCCCTGGACCCCCCCCCCCCCCGGGGGATCCACAACTGCAGCATTTAGTATTTCTACCGCATGATTCATATCATTTGCATCAATGCATGCACGGTCTCTCTCTCTCTCCCTTTATGCCCGCGTGTCTGTCTCTTTGGGTGTGGGTATAAGTTGCAAGGACTCTTTAAAACATATGCGTGCATGTCTGTATGTGTGTGATATTGAATTGACATTGACGTGTGCGTTATCATTGTCTGTGTTCCTGTCGTTTTTTAGCTCATTATAATAGAAACATTGAGCCGGTGCAGTTTTTATTTATTTGCTATAGAAACAGAGAAACGACTTATGCTCTCAGAGAGAGAGAGAGAGAGAGAGACGGACAGACAGACAGACAGACAGACAGACAAACAGACAGACAGACAGGCAGGATATTAGTATAAATACATGTACAGCTCAATACGTAAGAGCAATGGTCGAATAAAAGGCGGGTATAGGCATATCCATCTTCTACTTGCGCTTCTGTTGCCCCCACCCCGGGGGTCGGGGTAAGATGAAGGCGGTTACAATCACCCCGAAGATCCACCCCACCCCGTCAAGCCCACGCCGCTTGACCCTCGGAGCTTGGGGAGCATCGTTTAGTGAACAGCGCATGCTTATATTAAAACAGACTCCCGCTGTTTATATAAACAAACCGTTTGTTTTATCAATAAAATGTCGGCGAGTATCAGCATCAATTGTTGTTGTAGGGTCGGCGGGATGCTGGCGACACGATGTTACACCGCTCACGTGTATACGTTATCTTTACCGCAACCTATGTGACACGGAATTGACGTTACTGCAATTGTGTCCAGCTGTTGACAGGCGACAAAGCCTGTCTTCAGGAAACAATAATTTAGAATTTTTACGCTTGTGTACTTGTGATATATATATATACCATGCAGCATTAAGAGAAAACAACGACCCGCCATATTGGACAGTTACCTCAAGCAATGAAGACGTCACGCCGCATCCATCTCTCAGAAGGAATATAATAATTTAGATTCCGTAATTAAAGCACTTACCATTTCTATAATCGCATATAGCAGGCCTTAGATTTACAATATATAAAATAGGTTATGTTTAAATGTCGATTATAAAACTATGGTCGGTAACTGATAAAATTTATATAAACTGATATCACTGTAAACTACCACACCGTATATTATTGAAACTATACTACTACTACTAATAATAATAATTATTATTATTATTATTATTATGATATTTTTATATTTATTATTATTTTATCAGTAGTATCAGTTGTAAAAGTAGTAATAGTAGTAGTAGTTGTAGTATTAGTATTAGCACTAGTGCAAAAAAATTGTAATCCATACAACACCAAAATCAGCCAAGATAACAGTTACAATAATTCATTATTATTATTTTTATTATTATAATTTTTATTATAATTATTTTTATTTTTATCATTATATCTTTTATTACTCACTCCATGAACACCAATCATACTACATTAAGTAAATCTATTATAAAGCCATAATCATGTTGTTGTTATCATAATTAATCATTCCAACAAGTATAATAAAAAAATGTCGAAGAAGAACAATTCCGAATATATTATCAGATGAAATGTTGATATTATTCAATTTTGTGAGTGCATATCCTGATCCACCAGTCTATCCTATTTAGAAGTAAGATTTTCCACACATCTTGGGATCAAGGTGTTTATAGTAAGGAGACACGTGGTTTTCTTCATTTAAAAAATCCCATATACTTAACCAGCACTCAAACACATAGCACTTAATTCGAATAGGCCTCGCGTAGCCTAACGCACCTCTTTAAATGTGCAAAGTACAAGTACCGGGCAAGAAAAGCAATCGGTTTGTACTTAAGTGAAAACACCAAAAACAGAAACATGTACTTGACTCATAAATGCAAGGTATAAAATAATCAATTAACCTCCGTTGTAATAATATTTTATTTAGATTTTATGTTCGTAAAATATACCCGCAAATGTAGACAATAAAAGGCGACTCAAACACGTTTTACCCGTAAAAATGATTTAAACAAAATTAGCCTTCATTCAAACTTTTGACCTGATGTATTTAATGACTACTTTTAGACTACTACAGATAGCAGCCACTTTTCAATTCTTCCCACCCAGAATTTATCTTTTGCCTTAAATTCGTTTAGATTTAATACGAAATATATATATATGAATTATGTCTGTTTATTTGTTTAACAATTATTTTAATACAGTGTAATTAGAATATAATTACATCGCAGTACACATGCAGGTATGCGCGTATAGCCCGAGAATGTATCTGTTTTTGAAAGACAACTTCCGTTTGTACTTTGTTTATTCTGAAAGAAAACAGAATGGTGTTGCATAGATAATGATGAACTGCATAAATTTGTAAATCGTAATTATACTTATAGCATTTTGGGAAATAATATAGTTTAAGAATTAAAGGTCTTAATTGTTTTCTTTTTATCGATGATCTATTTTTTGTCCATCATTATTAATTGATTTTATATATACATATGTAAATATCGCCCTATTATCTCTATAATTAAATACCTTTATTAAACATATTATATTTATATATACGTTTATATATGATCTTAATGATTAAAATTTATTATTATTATGCATTTAGGTCACAAATAAATGTATTTCGTTATAAATGGCAGTATGCAGCAACATATATCATATATGAATATATATTAACATATAAATATAGATAGATAACCTGTCATTTTCCGGTTCCTTGCCAAGTGATTAGGGTAGCTTTTGGTGTGTGTATGTGTGTGTGTGTTTCTATAGATGCGGGGTGGGTAGCTTGTTGTAAACCTGTCTGCTGCCAGTAAAGACCTGCAGCCGTACAGAACTTCTGCCGAGACTGTATAGGCCAAGCAAGGACTGTCTATGTGTCAATATGAGTTAAACTGAAAAGACCCAGACTTTCTTGCCCTGGCGTTATGTAAAGCATGTCCATGTAAAACAGACTGGAAATATGTGTCTCTGTTGGTATATTCGAATATTTAATTATAGTTTATTTATTTTTTATGTAAATCTCACTGCCTCTCAGTCTATGATTATGTTTATCTGTCTATCTGCTTATGTCTGCCCCCTCCCCCCCCCCCTCTCTCTCTCTCTCTCTCTCTCTGATATGTCAATGTTTAAGTGTAAAGTGTTATTTGAATACATAAGAATGTTTTAATCTATGTATAGATGCACGAAAAATATGTATAAGGATTAATATTCAACCTTTCAGCTGGCCTTCATATATGTATATTGTGGGATATTTTGGGATGCTCCCCACCCCCTATTTGCCTCGACTTATTCGGCATATATTCAAAAGTATTAGGAAATATAATATAGAAATACACACTTATGATATATATATATATATATAGATATATATATATATATATAAATTGGGGAGAGATAGAGAGATCTATGTAAATATGGATCATATGTAATCTTATGCGCAAGTGTTATTTAATGATTTCCAGATAAAATAATGAATGGTTAATTAATGATTAGGTCTTAACTAAAAAGAATAAAACGGTTAGGTGTTCTATAAGTAACAAATATAAATTATGCATATGTATATGCGGAATTCTCCACCCATGCCATTGTGGAGGTATTAAACGTGGAGCAATTTTAAAGACCCCCCCCCCCCCCCCCCCGTCCGAGCGAAGGCTGTGCATGTGAGGCCATATCATCATAGTACGGGTGTAGCTGTGATAAAGTGTCACAGGGTAAGGAAACGCCTGAAACGTTGAGAACGTTCACGCTGTGACGCGAATGTCGGGTTGGAGGCCTGCTGGGGTCATTTGGCCAGCTAAAAAACAGGCCACTCGTAAACAAGCCGGCAACTTGCATCTGCCAGCGACCGTCTCTTGAATGTCAGCTTTGAAGTGTAGTGACGGACGCGGCTCTCTAACCGGAGCTGAAAGCTCGTCTGATTTAGCGATCTGTACCCCCGAGTTCCGGGGGAGCAACGAATGCCGACAGAACTCTACCCCAGTGTGTACAACCCTAGGCCAAAGACCCCCGCAGAAATATAATTTTCGACAAGATAAATTAACTTAGCAAAACTGTTCATATGTTTTCTCTCCTTCCCTTTGTTGGCTGTTTGATCCCACTTTGATGTAAGCTGTATTCACATTATAAAAAATTGTAAAATCTTATTGTGTTCTGCAGGGTACAACTATTTATTATGACCGCATATATAGGGTTCCACATTTGGTTAATTGTTGATAATAATAAAATATAAGAATTTATATATTTAGATATAAACACAGTAAGACGTACAGATAAGAAAATATATTAAATGTTATAATACTAAAGGGCACTTCTGAACAAATAATATATCAATAAAACCCCAGGAAAGATTAAGGGTTTAATATAAAGTCATTTCTAGATAATCTTTATTCATACTAACTTTTATTGTGTTATACAACGTAAAAATTGTAATTTACTAGAAAAAAAATGAAAATGAGTGAAATTCGTGTGAAAAAAAGAGAACCCAGCAGCTGAAAAATGAGCTCTTATCACAAGAGAACATCTTGAGGTATCCAAAATCTGGTATCCAAAACTTCTAAAATGAATATACTCTAATACATAAGGTGAAGCTGCACTGGTAAAAAAATGGATATATATGTCTTCAACAAATATTGCTCGAGTGTTCCACCATATGACATTGGCCGAAAAGGTATCATGTTTTGTGTCTGTTGTCGCCAGATAATCCAGGAATTTTCACACCTAGGAGCATCTTTCCACAATATAGAGGGCGGGGGTTCACAAATACAGGGGTGGTAGCTGACCCTCTTGACCCCGGCATACCCTTGGGTAAGTGGTGTGAGGGTAAACGCTGCCCCTGGGGTAAAGCAGCCACCATAGCGGTCCACATCACAGAAACTCGTGAACTTGAAAGCAGGGTGCTAAATTATAGAAACGTCCGTAAGAGGGCAGCAAGACGTCGCTTGTCCCATTGTGACCACGCGTGACTTTGTGTAATAGGCTGGCATGTTAACATCAAAGGGGTTATTTCGCATTTTCCAAATATTTTATTACACTAACTTATCGATGGCCTTAATTCTCGCCGCACAATATGTTTTTTGCGCGGTCTCATGTGGACGTCCTCACGCAAGGTCATGCAGCATTTAACGCCTGAGTGTATGCAAACGAAGGCCATGGTGCTTGTTCTGATGAGAAACTTAGAATAATTAGAAAAAAATTGATTAACTTAGGTAATGATGGATTTAAAACTGAAATAATATATCGAAACCTTCAATTACACGGATTACGCTGTCAAGTTTAGAAAGACATCTTATTCTTTACGGGCCCAGCACGAAACTAAGGGGACCTTGTTTATAAGCTGCTCCATTCGGTGAAGTTAGTATCCCAGATATATCTAGGAAAGCACTATTATTTTATGCAGTGAATCATACACATCAAAGACTGCAGGGTTCAAACCCCCGCCATAGCGAGAACGTTACACAATTTAGCGAGCAAATAAATTTAAATCAAGAAGAAATCTTAACTCGAAAATAAAAAAGAAGAAGACACAGTGGCTATAATTAACTTTACGAGGAGGTTTATTATAACAGAAAAAATTATACTCAAAATACATGAAACAGGTATGCTTGATTTTTGTAAAGTATTACCAAGGTTTTGTGCCAATGCATGTAAGTAAAATGACAAAGTTCATTTAAAGTTTGGTATTTCTAAAAAATGGTCGAATTTTGAGCTTAAGGAGTTAGGGGTGTATATATTGGAAGAAATACAAGTCTGTTTGTCCAGCTATGGCAAGACCTTTACCTAGTTCTCATCGTTGTGCCGAACGAGACTGCATGGTTTACATACTCATATATTCCGCGTACATATTCATTTCTTTTAGTTGTCAACTGGATTTGTTTATTTTTGATTTACCATATCAATAAAAGGCATATATGTATTTAAAAAGTGGTCGTCTAGCGCTTTATCTCTGTATGATACTAACTGGCCATTACTACCAATGATTGAAGGGCTTCAGTTACAACTTCTATTTGTTTGGAGCTTTTCCATATAATTGGTAGCAGCAGATTGCGCACAACACAGACTTGCTGACATGAAATTGCCGTCACCACACTTAGTCCAGTCATTTAGCCAAGTTCAGGGAGGTAACAGCTGACAACACGTGCCGAGATTACATATATATCTGAAGTTACTGACAGCAGTGATGAAAACGGAAGTCCTCCGACAAAACAAAGGCATAAACGGCAAAATATTGCATCGACCAACCATATATTACACCAGTGGCGAAAGACCTGTGTCACATCGGGGCGATGGAATTGCAGAATGTGTGAACGTGTTCCATTTCGTGGGACATTGTATATATGGTGTACACGCGCAGATGTGACTTTTATATGGACTGAAAAAAAAACGCATTTATATATATATATATATATATATATATATATATATATATATATAAAAGAGCAGGCGTGGTCATACGTTTCTTTGGTCAGTTTAACTGTCACTGACGATAGCGTGCTAAATACGAATTGGCCGAATGTGAGATTTACGACGCAATCTTGTGTCTTGTAGGTATTTTCCCTAAAGACCAACACCTTAATAATGGTAAAAATTGTAAACTGTATTTTACATGCTAGGCCGATGTGATAGAATAGGGAAATAGTTTATGAGCTGTAATATCTGATCTAGCTGAAACCATGTTCATCTGAATCAGGCTATGTCCTATTCTTCCTCAGTTATTAGAGATCCAGATCTAAACATAATATATATGTATATAAATATATATATATATATATATATATATATATATATATGTAATTTCAAGAATGCGATTTCAGATTCCCAAAGAAATATGTTAAAAAAAAACATATCCACTGGTGCTATTAATTTGGCAATTAATTTAGGATTATATAGTTAGGCCTATATGATTAGCATTTACACTGGACACTACATATATAGCGGTTACCAACAGATGATTATAAAATTTGATAGGAAGAAAATATCTTCACGAAAGCTTAACTGTTCACACCTTGTATCTTGTCGTAAGGGACCATTTTTCTCCATGCACCATGCTACATGTAGTGGCGAAAAATTGTTTGCCAAACATGATCGTGTTAACACAAATATTAATAATTATGTCTTGTATTTAGAAGAGATCAAGGCCACGCCGTTAGCATTGAAAGAATAATAAAGTGCCCTTGTAAAAATTCTGAGTATATAAAGAGACGGCAAGGGACCCCCTGTGGATTTTATGCTCTCACTCTTGACCGGGCAGACATTTTGTATCCTCGACTCAGCCAAGCAAACCCACAGAATCAAGTGTTTCCCCGGGAACCTGTGATAAGAAGGCATTTTTTGTTGTGTTGAAATATCGGTGGCACTCTTTGTTGCCAGCAAGTACTCGATTGGTCAAAAGAGGAAATATATTATATCCTGGCCGGCAGCTGTTTGAATACACGTGCTAATTTCAGCGCTTAATTTTTATCCGAACGACAGGTTTGTTTTGATGTCGGCTAACGGGCGACATACGGTACTCATGTATAACTTGATTTAGTGAAGTGCACATGTCATAAATACGATGTTCAGTAGGTTAAATATAAAGAATACGGCATTCCCGTTTGATGGCGCTTCACGCTGTCACGTGCATGTGTGCCGTATAGGGGCGCTCAAAGCCGCTTGTCGGCACCTTTGCGACATTCAGTCGGCACCTGCTGGTTTACAACAGATCTGGTAACGCGTTATAACCTGACTGGTGTGAGTAACCGGCGGGATATTTCACGCTTTTTTACGGCCATGTTTTATCTAAGCCAAAAAGAACATTTGGTTCGCCACTTGTTGCACTTGTAATTACTTTGATAAGCTGTAGCTTACCATATTCTCCCGCTGCTAAACTTGACTGGGCGTTGTTTTACCCTGTCAGCACAGGTGTTTTTGCAAATCAATTCGTAATCCCTAAAATAGTGTTTGATATGGCCTACGTGAGAAGGTTCCAGGACACCAAATTATGAAGTATACCCTGAACATATAGTGTAAAATATCTTTTGATATTATTTTCTTAATAATATATACCCGCGTTGTTTCACGCCACATACAGATGCAGCATAATATATGCAGCTTTAGTTCGGTATTCTTAGGTGAATAATATTTGCATTATTTTTAATATATATATTTTAATTAAATATATATATATTATAATTTTTATTATAATAATTAAATAACGTTAGCGTGCAGATGGCATTTGCATTATTTATGTCAATAACTAATGATTAAAGGCAAGCCATAATTTTTATACGAAATATATGAAGAACGTTTTCTATAATGACAATCAAAGGAGAACTTTCTTGTCGTTGATGGTGAAATCACTGAGACAATTGCGTTTTCAACATTTTTCAACAAGCTGTCAATCATATTATAGTACATATTCATTTGTAAGCTCGTTTACACTGAAAACTTGTAGACGCTTTAATTTAAAATGTCAACTTTGTTGACGTCAGCCTTGTCTATATGTATAAATGTGCATGTATATTACTATAAGTGTAAATAACTGTCTGTATTAACGCTTGTATATATATATATATGTATATATATATATATATATATATATATATATATACATATATCAATTCACTTTCAATATATCAATCAAAATATGGTTATAGGCTTGTCTTTGACTTAACCAAACACATAGAATCTTCCTTATATGATGATAAAAAACTTATTAGAGAAGGATCTTAAAAGATAAATAAAATATGCTGTTAAAATGTATTGCTGAAGACGTTTAAAATAACATAAATGTTAATTAAAGCATTCTTATTGAAACTGAACTACTTATTCCCAGCTTACATATATATATATATATATATATATATATATATATATACTGCATGGCGCTGTACAGCTTTCCATGGACATATAATGAGCTTTGTATGTTGTGTATACATTGTGTCTATAAGAAAACATGCACATGGATGACATCTCATAACTATACGTTGTACTCGTATCGTGTACACTTCCATTCATTGTTACGAAGTCAAATTGCTCAGGGCAAAACATTGGGCCGATCCCGGATTCGAACCCATGTCGCTGGTGCACAAGTCCGGCGTATCAACCGCTTCACTAGAAAAGCAAGCTTCCCTAGCGAGACAGTTCGGTCCGCTTTTACGTCACCCCGTAACACGCCCCTTCTTAAGAGCGTTTTGCTATCAGAACAAGACTAATTATCCCAGGAGTCACACTTTGGTGAGCTAATTCCCTGGGCCACAAAGTTAACTGCCACGTTGGACGAGCCCCCATTTTTACGAAGACGAATTGTTCAGGGGAAAACACTGGGCCGATCCAGGATTCGAACACAAGTCGGTGGCGCACATGTCCGGCGTTCCAACCGCTTCGCTAGAAAAGCAAGCTTCCCTATAGCGAGACAGTTCGGTCCGCTTTTATGTCACCCCGTAACACACCTCCTCTTAAGAGCGTTCTGCTATCAGAACAAGACTAATTATCCCAGGAGTCACACTTTGGTGATCTAATTCCCTGGGCGACAAAGTTACCGTCACGTTGGACTAGTCCCCATTATGTTAGGGACGATCCGGGAGTCGAACCCATGTTGGTGGCGCACAAGTCCGGCGTACCAACCGCTTTGTTAGAAAAAGCACGCTTTACTAGTGAGACATTTCGGTCCGCTTTTATATGTGCACCCCGTAACAGCATCCATAAGATATGGGCAGCAGGCTTTATATTTCTTAATGGTGCAATGGTTGTAAATGTATATGCTAAAACCCTTACATAAAATTATATGCATTCTTAATTTTACCTTTGTATTTTAATTTTCATATTTTGCAGATAATCCTGGTCAAACGGCTCATGTGTGAACGCAGAAGTTACAAATGTCTTTACGAAGAATATCTGTGAAATAGCCACGTGATCAACGCGACAAGGATCACGTGCCGAACGGCACCACAAAAAAGTCTTCCAAACATGTGACGTTACCACTTGACCACCTTACTACTTACAGAGAATCCCTATTGGTGGAGATCTTCGCTCATTATTTGTCAGGGGTGAGGACCCAGCGCTGTACGAAAATTCATACTTTCATGGAGTATTAACCACCAACGGAGATCCAAGTTAGAATGTAAGTTTTATTAGGATTTGACACCATGCATGGATCCGCGTTCGAACAAAAAAACTGCAAAAGATAAGCAGAAAACTACCTGTCACTTGGGTATGAGAGACTTCAGTTTACGTCAATGAAAAGAAAACTTTGATAAAAAACACAGACTGGGAATATATATAAACATTAAATAAATATCCATTTATTTAATTTCTCATATATATATATATATAAACAATTATTAAATCACAATTGTAAGACGCATTATTTTGGCTGGAATTTAACCAGCTGGTCTCATATCTGACTAAAGACCGATATTTATCGGTTATCAACCGAGATGTTATGTTTTGTCCGAAACAACGTAAACCATGCAGTGTAAAGGACATGTTTATCAACTGATGTACAATGTATACTATTAATCTATGTATTGGTTGTGGTTCTTTGTAAATATTTCACTTAATTCTGTCAGGAATGGTTTTGTAAGCAATGTATATGTGCAATAAATTATTTCTAAAACAATACCGTGGTCTTCAATATTCTGCCTTTTCTCTTCTTAGATTTTACCGAAAAAAAGGCAATATATATGTGTATGCTGTGTGTGCTATTTAAGCGGAGGAAATATATCAATGCAAGACCAGAGAAATGTGTGTATCGCTTCAACAATCCCATGGTTCCATCAAAGTCAGCTCTGCTGGTCAGAACGAAGCCCCGGTCTCTATATTATACCCGAGAACGTCTCTGGCTCTATAGAGCTCAGTTGGGGTAAACAAATACTTCACCTTTTACAATGATTAAGAATCATTTGAATAAAACATGGTGGCAATGTCGATTAAATCCTATATTTTATGAATTATTCATCGGAAGTTATAACCTTACCCTCAGATGATACCTTAATCAAAATCCATTTTTAAATTGCTGGTAGACAATCCAACCAATATAACCAATGAACCCACAATACATATACAGGGGAACTTCAAAACGACCCTCGACGAGGCGAGGATGAAGTGGTCGCATTATCGAGGTGGTCGACATAAAGAGCAAAGCAAAAAAGAATTGGGACCGTGAAATAATGGTCGTTATTTTAAGGTGGTCGTCCAATGGAGGTGGTCGTTAAGCCAGGTTTTACTGTATCCATATTTATATATATCCATCGAAATAACGACGATAAAAATAATATACTTCCAGGTAACAAATTAAAATTGACCTGAGATTTTTTTTTAGAGGAACTGATTTGCACATATAACAAAAGTGCCTATATACAAAAGCGTGTGGCTCATCGATAAACCATATGTTTACAGCTTCCAGATTACTCCACGCTCATATCGACAAATTTGATCTTCATCTGCATCTGATATAATCTCGTATGGCTGCTCATCAAGTAACCATGTTATATTCGTGGATAAATATTGGTAATATATATTCTACCTGGAAAAGAACCTTAGTAATACAATGTATTTGATATCTAAGAAACAGTCTATATGTAACGAAATATTTTATTGAGATATAACAAGTCATTGACACCTTTAGACATGCAGGCTTTGACTGGACACCCATAGTACACGCGCTTGGTATCATATATATTATAAGTATATCATCAGCAGAAAGAGGCCATCCTCAAATAAACGATATTTGGAATACTCAATGTTTTGTTTAATTAACACGACATATGTCCACGAGAAACTTAATTTGGAAGGGGTCTAGCCAAAAATGTCAATTATATATGCACGAGTGTCTTTGTGCGGATGTGTGTTTGAGTGTGTGTGTGTGTGTGTGTGTGTGTGTGCATGTTTGAATTGCCTGGGTATTCTTTACCTAAAATCATTTATTACATTGCATGGAGTAAATGAAGATCCGAACTGATTTATTTATTGGGTCAATAAAGTATTAAAACATTTTTTCCAAAGTTGCGTATATAGTACAAACGCAACTGGTGTTTCTTATCCACAACTTTGGTTATGGAATAGACATATATATATATATATATATATTTATATATATATATATATATATATATATATATATATATATATATATATATATAGAAAATTGAAGGAAAAATATAAATCAAATAAAAAAAGTTAATAAAAATTTATTTATATCACCACCAGCTATACCTTATCTGTTTTACATACGCTGTGGTGTATAGACTGATAACTCTCTCAAATACGGAACAAAATCACATTGCTCTACGAAGCACTGACACAGTTATGTGAGCAAGTAACAAGTCTAGCACAAATGGCTTTGAGCAGACGACATGTGTCTGCTGGAAACGATTTCGCGCCCCATCAAGTAACACGCGTGAACAGTGGCCTTTTGATGAGAAGAGATGGTACAAAACGATGTACATGCAAAGGAACATATCGCTTTCTTTATGTATCACTTATATTCGCCACAGAAACACATGTCGCAATCAGCGTGAAAATTTTGTGGGACTCAAGCTGAGACATAAAAAAGTAAAGCGTCATACTGGAGACACCAAGCGCACGGTTACCGAACTACACTACACCTGTTTACATTTTAATAAGTTTTCCATAACTCGTGATGAAAAGCTAAGTTCATTTTAACGAAAACTGAAAAACTTTTACACGCGTGTTCTTCTTTGGTTTCAACTCTAGCACAAAGTTTATAATAGAATTATTTCTTATATGGACAGGGTTTTCATAAACGCGGAGGTGATGGACTGACCCTCAAAATCTCGTTTCGGCGCTCTGTTCTTGAAGTCCAAAGATCGGTCCGACCCCTTAATTTCAGGCTGTAACACCGAGAGAATCAAAGCCACCTAAAATCAAAACTATTCGTCTGGGTATACACTGCGCTGATAGCCTAGCCTTTCATTTCGCTCTGCTCAGATAATTATATAACAGTCATGTACGACAAACATGTTGAACACTAAAATAAACTATAATTACCTTGATTTTCTATAGTATACAGAATATTGATATTAGCATCCAGCAAGACACATCAATTTCTCTGGTCGACATAGATTTCATCCAATTCATGAATATATAGTCTTTCACCGATAAATTAAATTACACAACGTCCTATTAATTTTAACCAATATGCGATTATGTCGTTATTCTTAATATTGATATGTCCATATACATATATATATATATATATTTATTTATATATATGTGTGTGTATGTGTGTGTTCCTTTCGTTTGTTTAAATTCAAAGTTGGAATCTTTGCGTGCCTCTCGCCTTATATTTTAGAAAAAAATATGTATTACTTTCTCTTAGCGGTATATATAGCCTCTTAATAGTATTAACTGGTACCACGTGAACAAAGAACAACTCTTGGGAGTGCAAAACATGTTGAAGTCTCCAAATGGATCACTAGAATGTTGACAAGAGAGGAAACAAAACTATAAGTTGAGTGATAGTATGCGAACACTGTATCATGGTTTGTGTAACACATACGTTAATATTTTCACAAATATAGCGCATATCTAGCAAGTGACATAACCCAGGCCGCCAAATGGCACCAGTCCGACGCGCTCAGGCACGTCTCGCGTTCCGCACTGCTGACAGTTGCGGACGTCTGAATCCCTAATAGAGCATGGTGATTCAACGTAAAAACTGACGGTACAACGAGTCCCCAGGCACCGAGGTTATATTAGCGGCTTACAATACACACTTCGGACACTGTATAGTTAGTACTACGGGCGAACGTGCAAGTGTAACACATACAAAGACGCCTAAAACACACCCCGCCCGGTTCTTGTAATTTCACCCTGGTATCACTTGGGGTTTAATTAACCTTTTGCGTCTACGCTGTGATATTAGGTTAAATCTTGAGCCCTGATATGACCCAGGCCGTATGAAGGTACTTATGTCTTCTTATTAAAAGACTTAATTTTTTTTTAATATTCAGATTCACAAAGCTTTTAGAGAGAGAGAGAGAGAGAGAGAGAGAGAGAGAGAGTGAGAGAGATGTATACCCTATAGTGACTGGGAAAGACGGCCATTCAGCCGTCCATTAGGAAGTAACAGATACACACCTCTCGAGTGTAAATGAGAGCTTGGCGTGGTAGCTGGCCTGCCGACCTCAAGTGGTCAGTTATACGAGGGCCTGAGTCCAACTTGACAGCGTGACATGTATCTGTGGTTCACTTTTAGACATTCCAGCGTCCGTGCACAGCGGGAAGTAACTTTCGGTCACGTGACACTGGCGGAAGCCTGGCGACAAGCGTCTCCACCGCCGTACAGAAGATGTCGAGGGTCACATGGGGTTGTATGTCACATTCCACAATTTTACTTCTGTTTGTCACTTTCAAATAATCGATATTGCCGCATGCTTAAAAAATGGATACAAGGAAAAGAATGTGACAATGTTTTGAATTGATATTTGTAATCTCTTGGAATGTGTATCTAGCTGAAAATATGTAGTGTTTACAAGAAGACTCAAGAAATCCTTTGTAAATACAAATATTTAAAGTATAAACGACGAAAATATCTAATATATATATATATATAACATCCCAGTTAAGGCCAGAACAATAATCTTAACATTCTCTGCCGGACACTATGCAGTCTTTATATTTGTTTTTATTTTTGTTGATAGAAAAGTGCATTAAATGTAAGTGAGAAGTGTCACCAAAACAGGACTACTTTTGTTGGCCGTGTTATGGATAGCCCAAATCTGCTGTGTCCATAATTGTGTGTTATAGTGTAACACTTGTTTCATTTCTACAGCCTATTTCAATTTAAGCCCACCTTGTTGTTTAAAATGTGTCATCAACAAGTTTAAAATAAAGTTCTTTGATTAGTTTAACATTTGTATTTACATATTTTAAGTATAGTGTTGTAGGTTTTAGGAGACTGACGCAGTGATGTGAATTAGGGCATGTTAATAGACATTTGTACAATTATGGTTTGCAATATGACATCAAAAATATGAGTATGATATAATATATAATAATAGATTATTACATTGGCTGTCACCTCCTCGCCCAAGTTCTGTTTGATTACATGACTGATGTCTAGTGCTGCCTCGATCGCAGGTCACAAGAAATGGATCGAAAATGGCTGCACAATCCAGGGTGATTATATACAATTAAAGATCAATATTTTGTTTATTTTAAAATAATATATCAGCGTTTAATATATCAGGAACCTTCCGTTTTTGAGCATCCAGGAGAAGTGTTTTATATTTTAATAGGACCATTTCAATATTTTTTTCCTTATATAGCTGATTTAGGCATATTCTGGCACTTTAGACTATACCAACCATTATTACAACAATCCCCTTACATGTAATTCAGCAGTCTCTTAATGAACAAGGTAATAAGTTATTTAATTGATTTTACAGTACAGAGACTAGTGAAGTCCGCTGTGCTGCGTGACTGTAATAGTTACGGCTGAGGTTCTCCGCAGCTGACGAGCACACCGCCTCTGATCCCGGGGGTCAAGTTACCCGAGGGGGTACAGGGGGGTGAATGGGTCGGGCAGGTGTAGGGGTGGGGCCGGAGCGACCTTAGTAGCCAAGGGCAAATGATGGCGTCGTTTCATCAGTGTCTGTACAACACGCAGCGTACATGTTGGGTCAACGCGAAAGTCAATACTGCTATACCTGTTACCTCACGGTATGCAGTATGCAGCTATATGGCAAGAAGGTAGGACATATATCCGAGTGTGAATCACGATTGAGAGTGCCGAATGTTAAAGTATAGGCCAATAAAATTCAGACGACAGACGATATCTATGACTATTCAACTTTTTAGTCTTCCCAATCAAAATATACACAATCACAAATATATGTGCCAGACATGCAATCTTGATCTTCATGTATATAATTAAATACATGGTATCTCAATAGTTTATATGTGATTTTTATGCATTTAAAAGTAGGATTTGTGGTCTCAGGGCGGATATCAGTAAGAAAAAGGTGAACACCACCTATATTAATACCATCGCCAACTCATATCAATATTTGTTTTATCATTTTTTTTTTGCCCCCGTCAGGATCGAAGGTAGCGTTTATCCCCGTTGGTGTGTGTGTTTGTGGTGTGTGTATGTGTTTGTTTGCAACATAAATTATTCAATCACATACAGAATCTCATAAAAATTTTCTGGGCCTTTCATGAATGAGCCAATAAAGAATGGATTGTATTTTGGTGTGGATCCGGCTCATGATCCGGATTCAGTAACGTCATTACGAAAACGAACTAATGTATTGTCGCAGTGGACTGAAGATTAAAGGGAACTTCAACCACGTGAACTATTATAAGCAGAGGACTGTATTGTATAAAAGCGGGTTAGTCGATGCGTGGACCGACAATAAAATTATTAATAACAATCGGGAAAAACATGTTGTGCTTATTTCATAGTTAATTTAAAAAGTTTATACAAACGAAGAAATTTCACATGACCGTCTCACACGGAGTTCTTACTAAAACACTTGCATCAAATTCCTCTTGCTTTCTATGAACATTCCGAAATTCCCCATTTAGATTCAATTAAGATAAATTAGCTTTAACAGTTATTTTTATATTAACTTTTACAGAAAGCTAACTGTTAAAAATAACGTAAAACTAGAATGACATATACGCCCTACAAGATAAAGCAGTCCTACTAGGCAGAACTGTATATTTGAGGCTTTACATAAAATCATATAACACAAACGCACGATTTTACGATGAACAGAAAAACAATTAACACATCACAAAAAAAAACAAAAAACACGAGGGGAACATAATATGATTGATTAGTTTATGACCAACTACAATGTTATGGTCAAAGCAAAATTATAATTAACCTGGTAAAAGAATTATTAAAACACATTATTATAGAGATAATCAAATGCATGTTTATTAATAGAGCTCACTCCTTGGTTTCTATGAAACCTTGCTTTATTTACAAATCGGTCCGATGTGTGTATTAGACCTATGGTTTATACGTTCACATTGTGAATGGGGGACGGGCCCCAAGCCCCATTTAGTGTAGACTCATTAATTATCTGAGCGCGCCACATTAAGTTCTCCGACCAGACACAGCGGGGGGACCTGACAATTTTTTCTAGGGTTAGTGGTCCTGTTGTAGCCTGGTTTGTGTCACACATAACGCGCCTAGAAGTGTATATTAGAGGCCAGCTTTTCTGCCATGTATCAATGCGCATCTGCCTCCTTCGTGTAACAGCAGCAAGCTCTCGATTACCGCTAGCAGCTCCGGCCGATTAGCACTGCAGAAGGTCTGTCAGTCAGCCAAGCAGACAGCTGGCCCAGCCAACGCGCACCTGCTGCTACCAGCAAAAGGAGGGGGAATGTTGATAAGGGTCAGTGATGACCGGGAACAAGATGACTAAGTGATTTCAATCAATTATCCTTCAAATCATCTTCTCATTTAATGTTCTTTATTTTGTCGATTTCGTTCAAGAAAATACATTAATATGCGTTCGGATATTTGTAAAAAAAAGGATATTTAACAATTAACGAGACCTTTAATATGCTAAACTGGATATTAACGTAATATTAACTAGTCTGTTACTGTTACATACATACATGAATAAATTGTAGCTGGACACCTTGCTTATATAGCTGTTATATATGTATAACTAAATTTGTATAGAGCTGTGCCATTCAACATACAATGCGTACACTGGTATGCTTCCAGGTGTACAACTATAATCCAATTGTCTGACAGACGGATACAAAACATAGTGTCATTTTGATTAATATGACACGGTTGTTTTCATTCCAGTTAATTACAGAGATGCATCAGGCAGTAATACTCAAAAGAAAGGAAGAAAAGGTGACACTTTACGCGTTTACTGTTCAAATTAGCTTTAGTTTCCTGACAAATCAAACTCACTTAATTTATACTTATATAAAAGTTTATATCACGCTCAATAGTTTTATGCATTTTTAATATGATATTAAATGGAAATATTTAGGACCGAAAATAATAATGCAATATACTTTTTCTACGGCAAATCTAGCCCAATGCAGGTATTCTTTGTTTCAAGTGGTTCACCTGTTACAAACGGACTTGAAGAATAAAAATATTAACCGTCTAAAATAAAATTATATTTCTGTAAGCCACAAGTCACAACGTTCATTGCCTTAGTATTTCCTGAAGATCCTCATATAGTGGAGACTACGTAATAATGCAAAATATGTTCTTTTGTGTGATTGTGTGTGTGGGCGTGTGAGATTTGAATAAGTATATAGTGACAATATATATAGTGATTATCTCGGAGCACTATTATAAGTGTTACTATATTGGTGCAAACACTTAAACATTGACATTATTTCTAATAAATGAGGAGGAAAAAATTTGTTGTCGCACACATTAAGTTGACGCATGGGTGAATGGACAGACGAATATAAGATATGTTTAGATTAAAGGATACTTGAAGGAGTGCGGTATTTGGACGGAAATCTAATTAAGCGATGGGTCCTACTGTCGGATGCGTTATAATATATTTACCAAAATGCAGGCACTGATAACATATGCATTACTTATATGTAGTTAATACATGTAATAATATATATACTTGGAATCATCAAGTGAATGATACATAATAACTATATAAGATGGAGATTTGTGATACAATAGACATACTTATGATCTGAATAAAAACTGGGTTTTTCATTTATTCCTCTGTACTTCCCTGCCCCGTGGGGTTTGGGGTGGAGTATATGAAAGGATGGGAGTCATTAATCATCTCAGTCATAAGTGAGTGACGGGAGTAGTTAATCGGGTCGCGGTAGGTCTTTGTAGATATCGGCAGACAATTATCTCTCCTGCTAGCTCACTACAGGTGTACACCACCCATAAAAGATCAAAGGGGCCGAGATGTATGTTACCCCCTCACAAAGCCAGGCTGGGAGAGAGGTGAGACATACAGGGTAAAGCGTGCATACACTGAGTTTCTCTGGGTCCAAGTTCCTATCATGCATGCACTGCCACCTCAAACTATAGCCTTAAATATTAAAACGTTCAATTATACGATTTTGTCTCGAATAAAAAAGAATACAAATGAATGTTCAAGTAATCCCGTCACATTATGTCCTGTAAATGTCTGTTTTATTATATACTGATGAGCTTTCTTATCACGTATTAAATATTATAAAGATGCTGTAAAATTATTTGCTGACTAAAACTATTTGTAAAAATTCAGGGTTTTTTATGTATTGATATTTTGTTTTAAATGCTTTTTTTATTGTTTTAAATTCTTTTATATATATTTTGACACAAGAACGTTGTTTGATCATTTGGTCTAAATGTTGATATATATCTAAATGTGTTACAAATTATCCATGAAAAATTAGCAAAGCGTTGCGTCCTCAGGGCACATTATTTCTATATACTGTATAAATGCTTGCAGGGACAGGTGTAAATGCAGCTTATCAGTCTCGTTAATTAACCTTACCTCCGTTTGAGATAAGGCATCGCTATGAAAATGATATACGCGTTTCACCAGAAAACGATCCTCCACGGGTATCAAAGACCTCTAGGTCTCAGGTGTAAAAATGGATGATTTCATAATATTCTCCACCTCACGTTTCACTCTTTAAAACATCCATGAATATCCAGAAGTGAAAAAAAAACATGAACATGGGTATGTGAGAATCAGAAAATAAACCTTTTAATACAGATATAACATTTCCATGCATGCAGTGACTATATGCAGGGTAATATAACGTATGTTATGTTATTACTGACGTTATTATTTTCATGTACATTATAACTGATGTTAGCCTTCTTTTATTTTTATTGTAATATATATGTCAGTCATAAAATTGTATATAATTGTATAAAACCTTATACCGCATACGTAGCGCATGCGCATAATGATTGTCTGCTTGCATGCAGAATTTTTCAATTGAATAAAACTACTTATCAGAAACTCCGGCAAAAATTCCATCGTATCAGAACAGGTTAGGTTTATTACGTCTTATCTTGTGAGTGATAACACATTTGAGCTTTCTTTTCGATGTAACGGACTCGAACAGCTAGTGACAGTCGTGGGCGACAGGTGCCGCTAGTTTGTATTGGGCACATTTGGATAAACTTTGGCATTCAGTATATGTATGCCCATCTCTGTATAGAGATTCTGGTACTTTTAGATGACCATGAGATATGCATGAGCTATAGTCTTTGAAAACTTTATTAGTGTGTTGAATGATGCTTGATATTATTACTATTGCATTAGACAACTGTGTGCTAAGACTATTATGGTTTCCTCCTCAAACCGTTCTTTTTTTTTTCTTCTCTCATTGACATATGGACATATAATTCATCTAGTTTTCATCCAATATTTAATTAATGCTATAATCAAATATAATTTGTGAGGGTTTGCCATACTCTGCTGTAGATTTTACTCAATATTTATTATTATTTTGCGACGAATGTCAACAAAACATTATATATTTATATATAGTTTTGATTTATCTTAGCTACTGCCCCTATCGACGAAATTAATGAACACCTTGTGCTTATTAATATATATATATAATTGGCATTCGTATATATTCAGCGGGGTAATATGAACTAACCTTAATTAAATATAGATATATTTATTGACTTTGTGACTGAAAATGCCTTGTCTCAATTATGATTGGTGTTTAAAAATGGAAAAAAAGGGTTTCTACATGTAGTAAAGTTTCGGTATGGTTTTTGGACCAGTCTTGGCAAGATGTAAAAAATGACCGTAAACAATGCCCCCGCAGACTTTGTAGAGTTTATAGCTAAATTGACAAATGATAAACTACTATAATTGAATGCTGGCCTTCCCAATAAATCCAAGCCAGTTAAGTGAATCTACGAGACAAAGATTGAGTCGTATCGCCAACAGGCAACATAAATATGCGCTTTGTGCCCGGGGCTAATTGCATGTTTCCATAACACGTCATTAGGTAGTAACATTTTGTTGAGGAGCTGTTTGCTGGTACCCGCTCACGCAGATGATCTCTCCCGCGGCTTGGAGTTCTTATGGTAGCGCAGACGTCTCGCATCGCCTGCAGCAGAGTTACTTACGGTAATGTCGTCTGCTCGCTACTCGCAGGCTCACTGCCTCATTGCACAAATAAATAGCCACGCACTCAATCACAGATAAATATTTAGCTTGGGCTCCCGTAGCTGTTTACAATAGACATGGTTGTTTTCCTTGTATACAATAAACACTGCCAGTGATTGGCGTTTTGATATGGGAGGCGTGGTCACACGAATGCCACTGAGTCAGGTGGGACCTCTGTTGTCTTTTACTGGAAAACTCAGCAATATTGACTCTAAAGACATCAAGAACAACAAAAAGGAGGTCTGAAACCCAGCCCTATCCCCTGCGGTGACTCTCTGGAATGCAAGACTTTATATTTACCTCAAAAGGACCGATGCCTGTGTGAGCTGATATTTCCGAAAAAAGATATAATGATTAAATAATAGATTCAGTGTAAATATTAAATAATTGTAAAGTCTGATATATTACAGATTTTTTTCAACATATTTAATAATTATTAATTCCGAAGAATAAAAGGTCATGCAGATAACGTGTATACGTTACTTAGATACTTTATTTCGTTGAGAATATTAATAATTAATATTGATTATAATTAAGCATATCCATGGATTTGTTCATTTATCTCTGTCATCAATGAAACACTATGACTTGGCCCAAATCTGTTATCAAATATTTTTATAATATACATTTGTTTATATTGTAAAACAGTTGCCTATGAAACATCGCTGTTCCATATAATAAAAAAATAATAATAATGACAGCAGTACAAGTAACATTTAAAAAAAAATACCACAACCAGTTTGTCTGGATTCTTAAACCACACCGCTGTCTATCAGAATCTACCTCAATTTAGATAGGGAATTATACTTGTATATACAAAAGATACACAATGACCTTTCAGTTATTTTGGCCATCTCGACATGCAGTCAGTAAAAAAAATACATTTCCACACAATCATGTCAGTGAAACACTGAAATCATAGGGTTGTCAAATCGACAATTTTAGGGTTGTCAAATGAGTGTACCTGAAACAACAACCCGGGTTGTCAAACTATCAATTTGACAACCCTCTAAAGTACATTTTTGCCAAAACCTAAATTCCAAGAAAGTAAGTAAACAAGAAATTTATGTGGAATACAACCATATTTCTTTCCATCTAACTCTCTATAGCAATCAAAGTTGTGAACCTATATTGCTCTTTCCTCCCGGAAATCTCCGAAGACATTGCAGAAAAATATAATAAAGAATTACCCGTGCACATCAAATAATCTACAAAATAGTATACGCATTCTCCAGTAATTATGAATATTTTAATGTATGCATTTTTTCAATGTTAAAGAGACACTGATTCAGGTAGCTCTATCTTCTCATGTTAGTGCACTATGTCTCGTCAATCTCTTGTTTACTTTGAATGATGTGAAGGCAACCGTGAGTATACACGTCCTAGTATTTTCATCTTATGCGGACTAATATGGCCTTCTTGAACATTTTTCATGTCAGAGGGACAAACATGTACAGGCATTGAGTAAGTGATCATTCTTGTTTTTTTTTTTTTTTTGGGGGGGGGGGGGGTAATTTCCATAGCAACACAAGAGCATTTTGAATCAATATATACAGAATAATTATTAACACCCGTCCATAGTCTGGCCTCACATCTGGATATTATTTATCACAGATGATAAACATAGCCTTCCCTTTGATATAAAGTTTAGAATAAAATTATAACCGCATTGCATAAGGACGTACCGAGGGATATAGAAAAAAAGAACTAATTACTCAAATCAGGTATTATTGCATGCACAAGAAAATGCATTTATTATGTGTACAGTTTATAAGCAGTATATATGTTGTTGTACAAAACCGAATAGTACAACAGTTAATAATTAAAGTAGCTATTTTAACGGAAAATTCCTTTTCTGTTGTTCAATAGAGCATAATTTCCAGTAAATTGCCATGTTTTGCAAATGGGTCAGTTATATTTCTCCTCTGCATGGATATATTGGGTTTCCTATGAACACCTGAATCTCAAGACCGGAGACTTCATTTGTATACTATAGTAGCTAGATCTTTTTTTTCAATAAAGGAAGGTCCACACTCAAGGAGGCTACAAATTCCATTTAACTTCTCACTATATGTTGGCACTGTTGCAAAGCGACATCTGATGACGAGTCTAGGAACTGGTAAGTGAGGGATAGGCAAACAGATCGCATCTCCGGGGGAAAGTGTGTGTGTGTGTGTGGGGGGGGGGGGAGGGGGGATTGGGGTTTTATTGTTGGGTAGGCATGCGTGTCCTTTGATTTTGAAAACACCCCTTTTTTCCATGATCTTCAACTAAAGCTGACAGACTTGAACATTTATTTTTTTTGAGTTAGAACAAAATTTATTTTAAAAAAAACAATAAACTTTATGTTGTTTACAAGGATTGTAATAATAGAATTATAAGTAATCGAGGCACTCTCCATGACTCATGTGGTTAAGTTCGGTATAGTTTCTGAGGGAAAAGTAACCAGAGAACCACTACAGCCCACGTTCATATTATATATTAAAAAGTAAAATTAATATCTTTTCTAAAAATGTTTTTTCTATTCTTATGAAAACCAAACAGAGGGTTTTTATTAATAAAGATAATTTCCAACAATATCTCAATCTTATCAATACTGTCATATGCAGTTAAACGGGTATTTGCGTCAGCACAGTTGAACCACGGACATGTTTTGATATTAAAATAGGCCTACAGATGGTTTAAACAAGTTGAAGGCTACAGTAACTGGTCTAGAAGACTACCATGCAACCAAACATGTAGCTGAGCCCCGCGGCAAAACTTCTGTCAGGGGCTTCCACTCACTGTGTACAAAAGAAAGCTTCACGCAATGTTACAGATAACTAGCAGATGACATGATAGTAATTTTGGTACAACCACAAAACATAAACTTAGCTAGCAGTATACAGTGTATGTGGAAAGCGATCGAACGCCTTAGATAAATGATCGCACATGTTTACGCTTTCCAATAGAAATTCTCCATTTTTAAGCAAAACACATGTTGATATCCATAATATATGCCAATGTTAAAGCATACATATACCCTAGATTGTTAATATCCCATCTGTTTAAACTTGGAGCACATGTTTAATAATAATTGTAGTATGTACTAAACATGTTTACCATTCAAAGTTATAATAATTACATTCACATAATGATAGTTTTTCTTAATGAGAGGGGCGTTTTATAAACTGCATGGTGACCTCTGCTTAGAACAAGATTTTCATTAAGTGAATGATATGCTGAACATGCTGTCGAAACCGATAATTGGTTGGCCAAGATAAAGTGCGATATCCCGAAGTAGCCTGAAAGTCGACTGCTTTTGATGTATCAAGATTTTGTAACATGGCCAAAGCTGTATAGCATGAAATGTGATATACTAGGGGTATTTATCAGGTGGTCGAAGTGATCAGTATGTTGTTGAAAGCACCTCTCGACAAAATCCTGTTAAGACAAGTTGTGTCATATTTTCATTTGGTGTCACCTCGCGTAAACTTGTGACTGAATACAAAAAAGTGTGCAGCTTCGATTTAACCTGTCCATGAATATATAGATTATTTTAAGTGGTATATAGTACTGTCGTGAACTTTGCCTGGCATGTAATGGAAGTGCGACAAAAACGTAAGGATCATTCAGAGTAAACTTTCCCTGTCTCAACAGCGTTATTATATTTTTATCGGGCTTCACAAGCTTATATAAGACCTGTCCCCCGGCTCAATTATGCACGGTTTTATATATGCGGGTTTTAACATTTTATTATGGTGTTGAGGTCTGTATTGGACGACTAGCTGTAGACATGTATACAGGGGTGTGGAAAATGATTAATGACTTGGGTTCTGGATTCTTGACCATAGGTTTCCTGCGGGACTTGAAGGCCAAATGCGGAATGGCAATGTCGTACCACTATACATACATATACATATTCTTACATATTTTTTGTTGGAGTAAACCGCTAACTTAAAAAAGTCTACAGAATTAAATTCGGAATACGTGACAGAGCAGTAGAACACACATTAAAGATACACACTCACTCATTGAAGCCTTATGAACACACGGATTAAGTTTTCTAAAAGTCTGACACAATTTAATGGCTGTCTTAAAGGCAAAAAGCCAAAAAAATTAAGTTTTCTAAACCTCTGTCACAATTTAATGCCTTTATATGTACTTTTACGGTTTAACCACGTTGAACTTGTAAATTTCAGCGTAAACACGAAATAAGTTGGAACTAATTATTCTGTCTATATAGTGTCTTAATTTCTGAACGTTCTTATGTCTTGTATATAACAAAGTATTGCTTGTTTAGAGTTATTGAAGTTAGATTGAAATAAATGTTCGCCATTTAATATAGCAAAACATAAGCCGTATGATGTTTTATTATTTTGCCAATGTTTAATTCTTTCATTGTATCAGTTTTACTTACTGTTGTACTCTCCGAAATCGGAGGAAATAAAGATCAATCGAAAATCATGCCACAGAATTACTTATAAGTTACTAGAAAGCCTTTGGAATTCAGATTACCTAAAACATCAGATGGCGTAGAAGTTCTAGTCTTAAACTACGAAAATATTTCAAAACAGTATTGTATATAATTCTCTATTGATAGCAAGTAACTAAGAAACAAAGCACAGGCATAGACAAGCAAAGAACAAAAATTATGGTTTAAGATATGACATAATGTATTAACCAGGTCCGTTTAGGTTAAATGAGAGCTTCAGAGAATAATAAGATATAGTCAAGAAAACTTAGTTAATCATATTATATAAAGTTATCATTAGTTGTTTCAGTAGATCGAATTGTTTATTGTCATATAATGAGACTTATAACTAGTCTACGGTTTGTTATGATTTGGCTGACAGAAGATTCTAGAGGTCTAGATGTTTCGGGGTACTGGTAACTTCTATTGAGAGAAGTCTGTAGAACATTCCTTGACTAGGACTTTCCCGAAGTTACATTGCGGCAGGTATAAATAGAAGCCGACTCCAGGGATGCCAGGGGAGGTCAGTCTAGAATTATCTTTGCAACAAGACGTTTCAGATTCGCACCAGAAGGAGTGTTTGTCAAGTACCGCGTTAGGATTATTATTGGTCCTATAGATAGTGTTTATTAGCCAAGGAGGACGTTAGAAATAGCTTGGTCGTCGTTTTTTGTTGAGGTAAGAGCCAGTTAACGGTTTGCGAAAGCAAAGAACTGTTGTGGTGTTGTCGTGGGAGATTGGAACCAGTCAATGGCGGTGAAGGCCAATTCTGGGACTTGATAAGAATAAGCCTGTTTTGTTATACGACTTTTCTCGACTTTTGTGTGAAGGTTCCCGGGAAATATATGTCCGTTGCGTCTGTTGTGTAACAAGATAATGACCTGCAATAACCAACAGTCGATTCATAGTACTGCATAACCAGCCGTGTCAATGACTATGTTTTACATGGTGATTTTGGGAAATGAATGACTCGTTTGATCATCAGCACGAACGCGTAAGCCATAAATTTTATATATACAAGTCAGGGGAGACACAACCTTACACATGGAAAATTTTAATGTTTTAGAATCATTATGCTGGAATCGTATTACAGCTGGTGTTCACTTTACAACAATAACCTTTTTCTAACAATAAAATATTGAACTTTATTCAACAAAGTTTAACTTAAATCCGCAACTCTGTCTCTAACATTTTCTCTCTTAAAATATACATTCAGTACACTTATGATAAAATACATACACGACAGAAGGAACTAGGGCCCTGATGGACTTCACTTATATGAATATCTTTACACATAAAACATAACACTAATTTAATTCTCTCTCCCCATTTAACGTATTACATGTATATGTCTATGAGACCTTTCTGAAACAACACAGGGATATGTCGGCACAGTTAAAAATGTGCGTTCGGGTTTGTTATATCGGCAAGTAAGTTATGTCTGCGTTATATCTCAGATAATAGAAAAATCATAAACCTTCCTATAGAGCATATATATATATACTAGAAAAATTGACACCTTTTCATTAATAAGTACTGGACATAAATCGAAATGTTTAATTCGTTTCACAAATATTTCATAACACACACACACAAAAAAAAAACAGACATGCACCCACAGCCACTGCAAGGGTTATTAAACCTCATTTCGGCTAGTTCGAAATACAATTAATATATTGTAATACAAATTGCAGACGTGTTGGTGAGGTCTGAACCTATAAGTGGTCATGATCTTACTCATTATTTTCTTTTAATTTTTCTTAGAGGATTTATAGGTCCATTGAATGTTTGTGGCACCATCTATTGAATGAGGATAAAAGTATCCATACGATAAGAATGACATTTTATTTTATTTTTTTTCTGGATTTCAGGTTTTGTATGCATGGGGTTAGATAACTTGTCGTTAAGACATTAGATCAAATTTCTGAGGTTGTTTAACGAGATTTCACCATTGTGTCGTTGAGGCACCGGTGAGGTACGAACCGGGAACCTTCAGCTCCAAGTCCAACGCCTTAACCACTAGGCTACGTCGCTACCCAATCTACCTGTTTCTTGTTTATAGTCTCAGAGTCCACGATAGATACTTGTTTCGTAGAGGTTAGAGCCGGAGAAATACCGGCAGAGGATAGAACAAAGGATGTTTCCGTAGTCTGAGCTGACGATGAATCAGTTGAAAAATCAGAAGAAATTGAAACTTGAGGAAATTCAGTAAAGGTGGAAACGTTTGGAATGTCAGTAAATGTTGAAACTTCAGAAAAATCGGTAGAAGATGACATTTTATTTTCTGTTGAAGTCAACACTTGAATTTCTGTAGAAGTCGAGACCTGATTTTCTGTAGACATCGGGATTTGCTTTTCTGTATAAGTTGAGGCCTGATTTTCTGTAGACATCGGGATTTGAATATCTGTAGAAGTTGAAACCTGATTTTCTGTAGACGTCAGGACTTGAATTTCTGTAGAAGTTGAAACCTGATTTTCTGTAGACGTTTGGACTTGAATTTCTGTAGAAGTTGAGACCTGATTTTCTGAGGAAGTCCACACTTGAATTTCTGTTGATGTTGAGACCTTTTTTTCTGAAGACGTCAAGACTTGATTTTCCGTAGAAGTTGAGACCTCATTTTCTGTAGACGTTGGGACTTGAATTTCTGTAGAAGTTGAGACCTGATTTTCTGTAGACGTCGACACTTGAATTTCTGTAGAAGTTGACACTTTATTTTCTGTAGAAGTCCGCACTTGAATTTCTGTAGAAGTTGAGACCTGATTTTCCTCAGAAATTGAACTCTGAGAATGTTCAGCAGTGCATGAAGCTTGTGTCGATTCAATAGGACCTGGAATAGAGAGGAATATATAGAAGGCGTGTATCTTTTTTCAGTAAGAAAAGTTAGAGGCCTTAAAATACTTGCTTTATATACTTGATAAACTTTGATGTAAGTGAAAGAATGTTGCTTGAAACAAAAGGTCGGTCAGTTGATTAGCCAGCAGAAACAATCACGCACATTCGATTGGTATTTTTTTCTAATAGGGTCACATTTTCACAAACCTGTGCACATAACTTTACAATTTATCAAACTAGCGGTTTACCCATAATTTCGACATGCGACCTGTGACCTCCAGGATTTAGTGTTTATATAAATTAACCTCTCTCTGGTTGCGATACGTGAGCATGGATGGGACATGAGAGTACTCCGTAGACAGCGTCCAGGAGAGAATCCGGAGAGTTGGTGACATGTGGACGAGTATCGGAAAGTTTAATACTGGTTAATGCTTTTTGGACAATACCCTACACCTCAAATTATAATAGGATGACTGTATCTGACACCGTTCCAGTTATATGTCAACTGTGCAGGTTTTTCCGCATCACATTTCACATAAAAAATAGTACTGCATTACAATATGTTTCAAACAAAAAAATAGGTCGGATGCACTCAAACTAAAAAACCCAAACCCTTTTTCGCAAAACCGGCTCTAGATTTTAAGACATGTTTGTAATGCTATCGGGAGGCAGCAATCGGAATTTTTATATATATGAAAGAACAAATCTTTCCATTGCTGGAACTATAACCCTAAGCGTCAAGATGTTGAGTAGAGTAGCCATCTTGTCTATGTTTGAGGAAAAGTAAATGTACAAGCGAGATCTCGTGAGAAGTGAGATTACCTGGCACACGTAAGTACGTGACGACCCCGGTCACCGTTTTGAGGATCCAGCCGGAGGTGGGCATTTCAAACGTAGCGTAGGTGCCATTAGGATATCCCGTTACTCCGCCAAACTCACTGCAGCCCGCCAGAGCTTGGAGACGAGAGGAGGAGGCGTATTGTAGAATTTCTCTGACATTTCCATCGATTTCACGATCCCTGTGTCTTTTGTATTTGTTTTCCCGCTGAAGGGCTTCCACTGCGAGAAGAGCTAAAACATAAAATTCAAGTTTAACTTTATATATATATATATATATATATATATATATATATATATATGTATGTATGTATGTATATTGAAAGAGAGAGAGAGAAAGAGAGAGAGAGAGAGAGACAGAGAGAGGCATATGTATCAAGGCGATCACAGGAAATAGTGAAGTGACCTTGAACAAGAGATTATTGGTTTAAAGATATTCAACATGTACTAAATTTTACACTGAAACGTTCAGGAATGAAGTTCATTACGATATTACGAGCGAATGTATTTAACTATTTGTATGCAGCAAAGCACAATTTTGAAATTAAAATTCAATACAGTATACTAATCTATGATAAAGTTTATTTCCACAGCATCACATCATCACTTAGATTTACCACGTTAATATACCTTTCATATCTCACAAGCGGCCCCTGCCGGTGGTGATCAACACTGACTGATCGGGTCTGGTGTAACAAAAAGAAAGATCATAATGTACGGTGTCTCGCATAATATATGTAATACACCTGATTCCTGCCGCGGTCCCTTGCTTGCATGTGATTCCCCTTGACTGAACCTACGATGCAAGCTCATTGGACCCGAACAGCAGGAAAACACCACACGTAGTGTGCTCACTCATGGAAAAGGTCTATTCTTACATATTTTATACAAAAGCAGTTAAACAAACGATACGAGACCATAATAATTACAACATGTTACATATAAAAGATAAATAATACAAACGAGTTAGGATGAAGATCCACTTCGCCCAGGCATACATCACTTTTGGTGAATTAAAAAAAATGAAGGGTTAAAGTCAGCTGGTTTACTGTTGATGTCTATTCCGGTTCAGCCCTCGCGCCTCTAGCTGACAATATACTTTGAGTAAATTGAATTTTTGCTGCGTTTGTTCATTAACTTAACATTTTCTTCTCAGAGCGGCCTTCTGACCTGAGTGCTCAAAACGAGGCAAGGGAATATGTCAATGACCCTGTGACGACCATGAAAAACTGTGTTTTCAACTCTCTACACCTCTCATGTCGGCCAGGCGCGTGCAAGGACACTACTTTTTCGGTTCGATAAGATACTTTTAATTTACCTATATTTTTATCATTCCACGTGCTTGTATGGATTACCGTGACGAAACTTATCACTTAACTACGTAGTGCTCTGAAATCAACTTAGTTGCAATTAATGCTAGGAATACCATGCAAGGAGACTTTCGGCATAAAAGATCAGAGATCTTGCCCACAGAAATGATTGGTTCTTCGGTAGAAATATATTGTTTTTAATTTCTTGGTATGCATATATCATCGGATTTGAACTGGGATGAAAATGCAGATTATCATATGAAGAAGGCCCAACAGCGACTGAACTTTTTAAGGAGACTAAAGAGTTTGGTCTTGGCCTACCGGTGCTGCTGGGCAGTATAGAGCAGTTAAAAGGAGTGTCTTGACGCTCTCTGCCACTGTGTGGGAGGAAGAATCAATGCCGGTGAACGGAATTTACTTAATAGAGTTGTTCAGACGGCTGGGAAGTTAAACGGGACTTCTTTAAAAACTTATGAATCAATGTACTGTATAAGAGATTGCGTAAGAAAGCAAATGCTATAATCAAAGATTTTAATCCCCCTGCGCGCTATCTTATTCAAGGAAGGAAATCTGGAGTTCGTTATCAAGGTATCCAAAAAAGAATTTAAACCAGTAAATATTGTCAGCAATCCGGGAACTAAACCGATCCCTTATCTTTCATATAAGATTTTATGAGTTTATTTATTTATTTTCTTCTTACAATGGACTCTTTTACAAAAAGCTTGTCAAAACATATACTATTGTATGTAATACTTGTATTACGTTTAAATAGCAAATAAAACTGATCTTATCTTATTGTTATGTAATTATATGGTTGTATATTCGCGTACCATACTATGTCTCACACGAAGTCACATCAAAGAGACATGGTAAAACGCTCGGCTCTCTCTGCTTGCGACCTGGAGTTCGATCCCTGGGAGTTGCCACGAGCGTGGGTTGTAGTCGCCCGTCCAAGGTCGGTGGTTTTCTCCGGGTCCTCCGGTTTCCTCCTCATCTACAGTTAACCGAACGCCACCATACGAGTCATAGAGAGTGTCTCATGTTAGTTATTAGAGCTAATTGTACAATCTATGTAAAATAGTTTTAATGTAAAATACAAATTTTGTAGACTAACTTAACATGAAATAGTACGCAAAAATAACATCAAACTTTTAATTAGCAAATTCTCATCCCCCCCCCTCTCTCTCTCTCTCTCTCTCACTTTCTTTCTTTCTTTCTCTCTCTCTCTTTTTCTCTCTCTCTCTTTCTCTCTCTTTCTTTCTCTCTCACTCTCTTTGCTATTAAGAGATTTAGTTTTATATACTGGGAATAAAATATATAAAAAAATTAGAATGAGAGACTTTTGTTACATACTAGCCTTCCTGCTTGACCATATTTTTAAATCTTGTGTACTTAGTTTTAATATATATACCAAAGATAAATTGACGCCACGGATAAGGGGGCGTTATTGATATATGTTAGGGGACACCATTCTTGGAGCCAGTCGATGCAGCCTTCTAGACACAGTATGGGGTATATCCTGGGATCAATATTATTATTTCAGGCAGGGTGTGCCATATGCCTTAAGGTTAATTTCTCCTAAAAAATGTCGATACATTCCATTAAAACTGTAAACACAATCAAGAAAATGTCTATACATTAAAAAAATTATTATTATTAAGGTCTATGAAACATGTTTCTGAGTGGATATTTATTAAGTTAATTTATGTAAAAAAAATTACAACCCCACCCTCCCCTACTATTGTTTGTTTGCATCTCATGACTACGGATACGAGGATTCGTTGGTTTCCTGACACAAGGCTGTGTCAGGTAAAGATCAGTGGAGCTTGCCATTTATATGGGAATCTATAAAGTAGAGAAGCACATGGATACGATCTGAGACAGTATTTCCATGTGGGTGTGTATGCTTTAAAATTCGGTCATATGATTTTGTAACCCTCGTGTTTCCATATGTGGCGGTCAGCGTATGTGCGTATATGCATGAAAATCGTAATCGGCGCGAGTGTTTTAATCGGTGGTTTTGCGCTCTGGGGACCTAAGAAAGTCCACTCACAAACAAATTTTGACCCAATACTTGAGCAGAAATAAATTCATCGACCTCAATACGCCTTCCCCTTCATACGAAGTTTAAGGCTCTCTCGTACCGCCATCTGGGGAGTGCGAAGTGAACTAAATGAAAAAAAAAAAAAATGTCTAAGGCCCAAATAAAAAAAGGTATGGTTCTCAGGCACTTTTTTTCAGAAATCAATGCAGGCGGGCGCTTTTTTTATTTTAAATTTTTTGGTATGTTTCGACAAAAATGTCAAATGAGAGCATGAAAATAACAGTTTTATTTTGCGAAATAAGTAAAAGCACTACAAAAAAAGGAAATTGTATGGTTTTATCTTCTTGAAAGAAATGTCGAAGCTGCATCAGCTCAAATTGGAAAATTTTTATTGAAAATCAAAATAAAAATATTTGATGCGGGGGTTTAAAATTGATGCGGGCGGTGCCTGAGAACCATACCTTTAATTTTTTGGCCTAATAACTCTGGTATATATGAATTCCGAAACCAGATTATCGTTTAAAATGCAGGAGATATTGTAGAGAACTACCTAGAGTAAAATTTCAAAGTGAAAATAAGCACGTCTTGTGGATTCTTTCTGTGTTCAGTCATTGACATTTGAAGTAAATTTTTTTTAAATATATTTTTTACCGCCTCTGTTATATAGAGCTTACCAGTGGATGGAGTTTTTTAATCTTGACAAATATTTCCTGTGTTTCTGTGTAGTTGATATATTAGGATTCCGGCGGAGGTTGTGGTCTCTGACCACTTTCTTGTTTTTTTCATGTAATAGATCGTGCCGTATAAAATGTGTTATGATACATATCGAGCAGGGCCTGTTTCCTGGCAGAAATTAACAGTATGATTACCCAGAGGAAATGCTGGAAGCTTATTTAAAAACAAAAGATACGATATTTTATGCAATTTTTAATGCCACAGTTTAATCCTAGTTTCTAGTTATTTCTAATCACTGTCCCTGACGTCAAACTTGCACTATTAGGTCAGCTGAGAGCCCCGTTTACTACTAAACCTGGTACAAGCATTAACTGTGTGTTATACAAGTATTCATGCTTGGCCTTCACGTGCCTACTCTATCACAACTTGTATGAAATCATGACGTCATCAGGATAGCACACCTAGAATTTAGTCAGTGCAGTGTCCACTAGATGTCTCTGTCATATCACTTTATCTGTCTGTTTTTTTATATATAAAATGCTGCCAATATCTTTTTAAAAAATCCACAAGATTTAAACCAACCAAACCATACTGTTTGAAAAAAGAAAAGGGAAGATATGCGAAATATTCAAAGTGTGCGGAAGAAAACTATGTGTAAATTATGTGTATTTACCGAAAACTACTTATTAGAATTACACAAAAATCTAATACTTATAAAAGGAATTCGGTTCACGTTTGTTCGCAATGTTCTCAAAAACCGCGTTGTGAACAATATTGTGCCATACATCATTTTAAAGGTTATCATCCCCGCAGTGACATAGGCGATATGAAAATAAATAATTTTTTATATACATATAATTTTGAGTGATTTTTCCGTTTTTTTTTACCGAGCACAGTCAAACTGCCTTCGGCAATCACCGGAATGCGTGCATCGTGGTCACTTATCCTCTAACACTAAGGACTATTGTTCATATGAATAACGCTTGCTTTCAATGAGGGATTTGACCCATGTGCGTGGTCAGTAAAAGAGAAAAACACATGTTTCTCGCTTTATGAAATGGAGAGTTCAACCCAGGAGGAATAATGACAAAACCTAATTCAAGGTCCCAATTTCAGGAACAGGGCTGGGGTTGTGGTGGGGGTTTCAGGCCTCAAAATGTGTCTGATACCATGAAAATAAGGTTGCGGTGCATGGCTGAAAATGGGACACTGACCCACTGCATGGAGTCCCGCTTGGTCCGCTTCTGCTACTTACGATGTATGCATATTTCTGTTTCCTTCTTCAGGAACAGTTTCCTTGCAACGTGCATATAATTAATCTTTCATGTGTTCCTCACATCAACCTATATTCTTTATACGTCCAACGATATAAACCAGTCAAATATCAACGAAACACTGTATGCCTCCGCGTCTCATTCCGGTTCGCAATGTAAACCATCACTTACCAGGTCTTCAAGGTAAACATACCGGGGTATGATTTTTGCCACGAGCACAGCGCCACAAAATAGCAGTAAAAAATTATTTGTACATATCGTATTCCGAGAGTACCCCATTAAAAATCTATATTTTCTTTTAACTTTTATAATAAAAATGAGCCAACATTCAATATCTCAGTTAAAATATCTCCCAAACCCCGGTAAAAAGCTCGGTATACCGGGTTTATCAGCTAGTTGCTTATATTTATCAGTCGAATATTTGCATGGAACATATCAGACTCATCAGCCCAAATGTAGGTTGTGATTGTGATTGGTGGCAGGGGCAGTCTTCATATTCATAATACAACATAATCTTGATGAGAATTTGTCACCCACAGGTTACAAGAATATACAAAGAAGACAAAAGATATACATATATAGTAAAATGAGAAAGACGAAATAAAACGTATGAAGGTTGCACAATGTGAGCAGAGTCCTTTTTCACTAAGCAAAACCAAATGTAAGTTAAAAATATAAACTATTTAATGCCCTCCCTTTTTTTTGTTAATCATAATTGTAGATGTGCATTTAAATGCCCTATTAATGTACAGTGCTTTATGAACTAATAATAAACTATATAAGCAGTTTATGTGTTTATTTTCGGGTTGGTCACACTTGTCTGTTCTTACGGCAAGCTGCAGTAAACATTAGAAAAATGCTACATATAGACTACTTTGGTGATTTTCATTTGTGTCTCTGACTGTTTGTGTTATGACAGTAACCCGTATTCTCACGTGCTTTGGTCCTGTCATCTCTGTTATGTTTTTCGTGGTGTAATCGTGTGTTTATGTTAAACATAAAAAGGGACATCAATCATGATACCTCACAGGAAAGACAAATTAAAACTGAGATGCCTTAAAAAAGAGTATATGTATATAGTGTTTTTGCAAGATCTCCCATCACCTGGGTCAGCCAAGAGAGAACAGGTGTCGACAGCCTTTCTAATATTGTGTAATCGCGGAACAACGTAACGAGCGAAAGTCAACATTGATTCCGCTTAACGGCAAACACTGTCAATAAGGGTGTTTCTGTACACGTGGTACAAACAGCAAACGCCGCTCAGATTCATAGTGACCAGCTTCAATGAGCAAGTAAATCTAAAGATTGTCATGCATAGCGGTACAAAACTAACTTGCATAACCTATAATTCCGGTCAATGCGAGTCGTAAATGCACATATTATAGAGACGGGAAAGACATCTGGTGGCAAATATGGAAACTACGCTGGGACCCAGCCTCTGAACAAAACACTTAAGCGCCGACAGAAGCCGACTATTTAACACCAGGCCTCTGATCACGGAAATACGGTATATATAAATACCGGGATTATTACCGGGGTTGGGGAGATTTATTAACTGAGATGTGAATGTTGGCTCATTTTTTATTCTAAAAGTTAACAGAAAATATAGTTTTTAAATGGGAAACTGTCTCCATAAGGTATGTATAAAGATGTTGGCACGACTGCAGAATAACTCACGCTCCTCTCTGAGGCACAACACTTTTGTGAACAGAAAACGTTTCTATGTCCAGCTGCTTGTTTCTTAATTTTGCCAGTAACTTTTGAATTAAATGAATCCTAAACATACCGTCCGTCCGTATAAACTGATCTGGTGGAGACAAAGCGTGAGTGATCCTGCAGTCACTCCAATATTTTTAACATTTATTTTGTGGGGCTGTCCTCGTGGCAAGAAATTTATACCCCGGTAAGTTTACCTTTAACACCTTGTCACTGATGGTGTTTACATTGCGAAGCGGAATGAGACGCGGGGGCATGAAGGTTTTCGATGATATTTTCTATCGTCGGACGTATAAAGATTAGGTTGATGTGAGGAACACATGAAAGATTTATTAAATGTACGTTGCAAGGAAACTGTTCCTGAAGAAAGAAACAGAAATATGCATACCTCGTAAGTAGCGTAAGTAGCAGAAGCGGACCCTGCGGGACTCCATGCAGAGGGTCCGTATTCATTTTCAACCGCCGCAAGCTTTTTCATCATATCAGACAGATTTGAGGCCTGAAACCCCAGACACCACTCCACCCCACCCACCCCACCCCACGCCTGTTCGTGATATTGGGACCTTGAAATAGGTTTTGTCATTATTCCTCCTGGGTTGAACTCTCCATTTCATAAAGCGAGAAGCATGTGTTTTTCTCTTTTACTGACCACGCATGTGGGTCAAATTCCTCATTGAAAGCAAGCGTTATTCATATGAACAATAGTCCTTAGTGTTAGAGGTTAAGTGACCACAATGCACGCATTCCGGTGATTGCCGAAGGCAGTTCGGCTGTGTTCGGTAAAAAAAAAAAAAACGGAAAAATAATTAAAAATTATATGTATATAAAAAATTATTTATTTTCATATCGCCTATGTCACTGCGGGGAAAAAAACCTTTAAATGATTTGTGGCACAATATTGTACACAATGCGGTTTTAGAGAACATTTCGTACAAACTTGAACCGAATTCCTTTTATAAGTATTAGATACACACACACACATATATATATATATATGTATATATATATATATATATATATATATTGTTACGGACCCTAATTTAAACAGATCACGTATGCGAGATGAACACAAAATTTTGTATTGAAGATAAAAAAAAATCAGATTCTGTAACCTAGGTTGCGTGAAATGTCTAGGGGAATGAATAAAGAAGTCAGTGTTTTTTTTGTTAACAAATAACCATAATTTATTCTTAAAACAATTCTAACATTACAATACAATAAATCAATACAATTAAACAGTATAAAAGCGGTAAAACAACAAATTAATACAACCACACAGTAAAATAAACAATGTGCACAGTACCTGGATACCACCACCGTCACAACGATAAGTTCTTTAAATGTATACTCTCGGAGAATGACAGTCCAGTGTAAATTAAGCTCTTGTAACAATCCAGAAAGTAAACTGAAGTCCAAACAAGACTCAACACAAAATCCAGGAGAAAGTCTGAAGAAAATCTATAATTGCCCACTCGTCGGATAAGGTCCCACAAACCGACACACACGCTTCTGCGTCCGCTGGAATCTTCTCTGCTGCTCTCTCTCGGCTCTAAAACACAGCCCCCTTATATAATTTTTCACCTCAAGCCGAGAAGCTTTTTTTTCTCGAACATTCGAAGAACCTAACACAATACGCGGTAAACACGCGTTCAAGAATCATCTAGAATAATGTCGCTGTGTCCACACGTGACCTCGGCCAGGGAAGAAAGTTCGCCCGTGTCACACTATAAAAAGAGCACCTGTAACAACATATATATATATATATATACTAGACAGATAGATAGATTATCGCATCAATATTGTGATATTTATTTAATGGGATGATTTTAAGACCTTACACAAGAGGCTCCTTTACAGATCAGACATTCAGTTTGTATGACCCTATAATATGACTAATTTCCTGTCCATTATAATACTTGTATGCACGCATCCCTGCTCACCTCAGGTAATATCCCTATGCCGGGGGTGACTTTAAAGGGTTCATGGGTATTTAATTTCACTCCCGTTTACTTGTAAATGTCAAACCCACGTGACATTTTGGAAAAAAAGACAACAAAAAGTTAATGGCGCTGATCTGGAGAACAAACCACGGACGACACTTCAGAATTGTTTTAAATCTAAATTTGAGTTGGCCTAACTTAGTAACTATCTTTTACTTCGTGTGTGTGTGTGTGTTTGTGTGTGAGAGAGAGAGAGAGAGAGTTTATAGTTCCCATTAGACATTCAAACCAAAATCATATCTTTGGTGTTACAGTGCACTCAAATGAGCAACCTATTTGTTTGATAATTACGTGATACAATCTATAACATTACATTATGTATCATTTGAACTTCATATCTATTTTAAAAGCCTGTTCGATGACGCCTCTATACGTACAACCATAAATATATGCAAGTGTTGGATTGAATAACGTTTTAATGTTATAATGCCTTTTATGAGTTGTTTTCCTTCTTAGTTGGATACTTCTGTCTGAATGTTTTGTAGGTTGGTTGGTTGGTATATATGTTGCTATTTTTACTCTAAAGCTATGAACGGATTTATTTTCAATCTTTTGGAGGGTTCAGGAACACCCAAAGAAAAAGCATTTACATTCTTGAAGTAGTCTGAATCATAATAACATGTTTATGAATAAAGAATTCTTTACCCAAGACGATGTTTTATTATCAAGCCAAGCCGACATCAATCACAAGTGTAACCACCGGCTTTGTTCTGGTGTGCAGAGCTTACCTGTCATGCAGCCATGGAGTACCGCGCATTTACACATATTTTTCTTGGCTTGCACTAATATATTTCCTGAATTTGTGTAAAACAAACCAAGAGCTAATAGTATCCTCGTGGAGGTAGATATATGGCCTCTACTATTTATTTATGGCCGTCGTTTTCTTCGACCGGGAGGGGGGAGGGGGAGGTGTCAGCTTTGTCCAACGGGGGTCTAGGATTTGCTGTTAATTATCACTTATCATTAAAAATTTACCATAGGGATTAGATATGAGCAGGAACATATTAATTATATAATATTTGTGTATCACTTTATCATTCTTGCATCACAAAGAAACATTTGGTAATTTCATTGAATGCAAATGTCTGGAGAAAGTTGCTTAGTTGATTATAGATGCACTTGCATCAAATGTGCTCTTAACATGTACATATAAGCAATCCCAGTCTAACGACCCCCGTCACACGAAGCACTCCATTAATTTAAATATGTAAGCAAATATGTATCATTGATTCACCTTCTCACTACTGTCCGCACTCGATTATCCGAAACCGGTGCCTACCTTTAAAATCCCTCGTTCCACTTTTCTGCTTCAAATCTCGCCCTGAGTGGATATCTTATATGTTTTCCTGGTTGAACAAATATGCAGGGGTCTAAATTACACTGCAAAATGTAACGTTCACCATCGCGGCTACGACCCCTGAGCAGGTAGGGAAATAAATTGAAATTTGTCATGCGGATGCCAAAATACTGATTTAACAGTTAGACGCACGGTCCTGAAGGTGGTACTTTCATTGAGCACAAACGGGTTACATACTTAATGTAGTGTATTTTGAAGAAATCCGTGAACAGCCCGTGATGGCAGAAAATGTCAGACAATATTTATCCTTGAAGGTCAAAAGAGATAAAAATCTTGAACCAGGGGCGGATCCAGGATTTAGAAAAAGGAGAGGTCCATCCCAGGAGGACTAAAGAAAACACTTTAAAGAAGTCCCAAGGTCTGGAAGGGGGGGGGGGGGTCCAGGCCCTAAATATTGTCTGAAGCCCTTAAAAAACGTTTTCTGATGAAAAAAAGGGGGGGGGGGGGGGCGAACCCCTTGGACCCCCACGTGGATCCGCTTCTGTGAACACAAACTTAATGGGAAAAACTAACATTTAAAGTCTACGGATCCTGATCTGTCTTTACATATCATATGCGTTGTATTTTTCGGGGTTAATTTTTACTACATGAACATGATTGCAAATGATAAGGTAATTGCTATTGCTTCTACTATGTGAAAGCGGTGTGTGATTCAACTTCATTTAATTGTTATTTGTTTATAACTCCTACAGTGACTGGAATAATACGTACAAAAACTTTTGAACATAGACTTTTTAATAGATGTGCACACCATTTAGGTCAAGCAAGGTGTACGCTGAGGTGAATGTCAGTACTTCAGAGCGGCCAGACCTAGGATCTATTTATTTTTTCAATTCCAAATTAAATTCCGAATCAAGAATTTCAATGGAACTTCAGTTACATTATGTTTGGAAAATACATTATCAAATATTAAACTGATCAAATTATTTTCATTCTCTTTAAGTCCAATTAGTTTGATGATCGAATCAAAGTTGGTAACAGGAGCTGTGAAAGGTAAAATTTATTAATTAATTAAGATCAAGCAGCCTCCAAAAAAATTCAATAACTAGCCTAATTTTGCAGCTTTTATTTTCAAATTTCAGATTTTAACAGATTAAATCCTTATGTATACATGCTGTGAAAATTAAATCCACAGTACTTACAGGAAAAAAAACGTGCCGTGGCCATAGTTGGGCAAAACTTAAGGTACCAATTTTATATTTTTGCCAATATTAAAAAAAATTATCAGATTTTGTTTTAATTTTTGGTATACAATTAAATTTTGATTAATTAAAGTTGTATTACTGTAAAAAAGTCCTTACCTTTAACACTTTTGGTCTTAAGTGACCAAATATCTTCCTGATTTTTTTTCAAAGTCCATTATGTTTGGGCCCATAACTTTTTTAAATTATACAATACTGACTTAATATCTAGCATGTACATAGGAACCATATAGAGGAATATTTATGGTAAATATGAAGAAAACCAGATGAGTGGTTTTGATATTAGGCAGTCCTGAAGTGTGAAAATAGATTTAAAGATTCAAAGTTTAGGAGTATGAATGGAGGTTTATTTTTAAAATTTAATACTGATTATTTTAAGTCAGAACAGGTTCGCATTAGGTCTGTAGGCCTTGTTAATTCATGGGTAGATCTTAATTCAAGATCTTTTTTAGCTTAGCTGGCTATAAGTCATCTGAGCTATAGTCGTGGTCCATTGTTCGTCGTCCGTCCGTCTGTCTGTCCGTCCGTCCGTCTGTCCGACCGTAAGACTAGCACGTTTCGACACCGTTGGACCTACGAATCTGAAATTCGGCATACAGTTAGATGTCCCCAAAATCTCCTACCATGCCGAAAATTGGGTCAATAGGCCTTCTTTCCTTCGAGATATTAAGGAAAAACCTCAATTTTTTATTAGAAATCTATAAAGCTATCAAAGGGCTACATTTGTGCAAAATTTTTAGCCTGATTGGTCAAACGGTTCCCGAGAAATGCGGGTTTATGTGTGGGAACAGACGCACAAATGGACGCTGGGCAGCGAGAAAAGGTCAGAGATCAACCAAAAATGAGGGTGCAGCAGTTCACATGTGACCTGATGATAAACCCGATTTGCTTAAAATGCAAACCAAGTTTTTTCAAACAGTTGAAAGATATAGTTCCAATAATCTGGGAATTCTGTCAGGTTGCTCTTTATGATAAGTACTAGTGTCATCCCAGTTTGGCTGCATCGCTTGTCTGTAAACTGAACTCCATCTCTAAACATGATCAACACCTAGTGAGCAAAACTGGGAATAATTTTATATGTGGAACACGTTTTTTTATCAATTCATATAAATTCATCTGAATCTGTTGAGTTCAGTTCTGCTTAAATTTGTATTCCTCCCTTTTATTTCAATTAGATCAGTTCTATTCAATTCCACCTCATGCACTTTCACTATCTATTGGTTCCAGTTCCAGTTCTCAGGCAGTGCAACATAAGCTTCTCGTTACACACCCTGTCCCCGTCTTCAGAGGGGGCTCAACAGACACGAGGCCTTTACAATCCTATCAGTGAGGTTAAAAGGGCTTTCAGCTTCATAAAAAGGTCAGGAGCAAACAACTTTTGAATCACATAGGACTCACTCAGAATGTTGAGAAGCAATTTTCAAGAGTCGCACGAAAAGTCACTGGTGAAAAGAAGGGTCTGATGGGTAAAGAAAGATCGATGGCAAGGAAATTTGTAACCTTAAAATAATCATATTTTATTCTTTTACAATTTAGTCAATGTGTTAAATAAATAGACTGAATTTTTAAGTCAATTTGTAAAATGCCTTAAAAAATTTCAGTCATTTTATGAAGTGCTTGAGTGAATCAGGCAATTTATAAATTGACTGATTTTATACATTGACTTTAACACACATTGTTTATAAACAATTTGTTTTAGCTATCCGATGACGGTATCTTGTGAGCTCTGACCAACGTTTTACATACACACCAGATAAAAGGCGTCCATAAATCCCAAATGGCTGGAAATATGGTCTCTGAGGTGTGAGTGGGCAACACACTTTGCACTTTCAACACCAGGTTTTGCAGGTAAATCAACCACATTCAAACAGTGAGCATTCGTCCCTTTCCATCCCTTACATGGTACCATCCCTCGAACTGCTTGCAAACTCTATAATTACAGTAAAACGACCAAAATAAGCATCAAGTTTTATTTTTCAGAAGAATGTATCCAGAATAATGTTCAGTTTTAGTATATGAGACTTTGATGACCGTCGGGTTGTCTTCTCGACTGTTTCATATACAAGTTAATGTCTGTCTTAAAATAGTTGTTCAAAGAATATTTGATTTCTTCATCCTATGAAGGTGGTTAGACTGTTATCTTTATAGAAATGTTTCGTGAAATTAATTTATCTCCATATAAATGTTTATCAAATATATTTTTCAACTTGGTATATATATTCATGTAAATACAAATTATAGTATTCAGATTTACGTATATATCAGCGACCTGGTTTGAGATTACAAGTGTGTAACCGTATACTAAATCAGGGCCCTGCGTAATATGTCACGTGACGCATGTGCTTCCGACAATAGGTACTGACGTCACTGCTTTACTTCCGGCGAATCCAAAACCTTTTCTTGGCCGCATTAACTGGCAACTTGTTCCTTGCAATCTGATAAAAAAAGAACATCCGTAGTCATTTTAAATGTTTATGGCTTCCGTTTCTGATTAAAAAGTTTTAAAGTTTAAATGAGATCCTGCGTATTAAGGACAAGAAAGTTTACAGAAATAGGATTTTTTTTACGAGAATGTGACACCCGACTGGTGGTGACATCAATGATATTTGGGCGTTAAACCATACAATAACGATGAGAATACAGAATGATATTGGATAATATAAAGGAATGTGCATTCAAGTCTTTTTAAAGACAACAATGAATTATGCATGGAGTCCCATAAAGTGTTTTTTTTTCATACTTTCAATATTCTCTACTGCGTTTAATAAGAAACAAAGAAACCTGAGTCAGTTTAAAATTTAAGTAGGATACATTATCTCACCTATGTTTCAAAACATTGATTAAAATGAATTAAAACAATCATACAAAATTATTTTTCAACTATTAAATGGATTTCCATAAGAAATAATCTACAATAACTAATGTTGAGACAAGTATTTGAGACGAGCATGTAAGCAATAAAAATCAGCAATATATAATTATGGTAAGTTCCTTTTTAATAATGGAATAATTTTTCTGGAAATTAAACTTTCTAAAACAACTTTTCTACTTTAATACCTCAGTGGTTTTCTTTTCTGGGCTTTTAAAACTAAGACGAAACATGTTGGAGATGGCAATATCCTAGAGGGGTTTGTGTTTCTTTGTTGGGACCATTATTTATTTTTAAAGGCTCTCGTTTTCGCACAAACTTCAACAATTCACTTGGCTGCTGGTCCCTTCCCAAGTGTTTTTTGTATCACTCTAAGAAAGAGTTTGTCTATCTCTTATTGAAATCTTAACCGGTCGGTGCCCTATTTCGCTGATTATTTCCGACAGGGTTACCCGTGTAACCCGTGTATGTATGTTTGTTGGTTTGTTTATTAGCAGGATATTGCTAAATCATCTGATCTGATTTCCCAGAAACTCTGGAAGTTGGAACATGCGCTATGAAAGACGTAGTTTACATTTAGTGAGGATAAGCTACTCTACACTGTCCCGAGCTAAAGCCTGTTGGCTTCTTTTGCTTCTTAAGGTAGTTTTAGTTTGCACGCGGTAAGGCGTCTTACTATATACGGATTGCGGCAGCCTGATCTGATATGCGGAATGCAGTATAAGTTCCCGTTTTGTGTGTATTGGGAGGTCGATAAAACACTGATATATGGGATCAGAGATGTCAAACCTGCAGCTACATCACATTGTAAGCGTATCACATGGTAACAAGGCCCGGTGGTCATTGCACCGCGCGGGGTATGCGGATCCGACAGTGCTATAGAGAATTCCATTTTCTGAGTGTCTGATTAAGCTTAAAATGGTTAATGATAAAATATCTTGAGTCGAAGATTCTGCATACCACTATACTGCATACCCGTCATGCCATACCTGCAGTACATGTCATGGCACATTTTACGGTCATGATTTCGTCTATGTATTCATAACCTAAATTGCTGTCATATCATCTGGTTGGATTATCGCAAAAATCACACTGTTACATATTTTTTAAATTATTTTTAATGAAGCGGATAATTTAATACTATTAAGTCAATATTCGTGTATATAATTTCCTGAATTAATTGCACATTATCATTTTAAACAAGGTATGTTTTACATTTTATTTTTATTTGTGTGCATGTATTTTAGTTTCCATTTTGTATTTAACTATTAACTCAACCGATAGCATATAGACCAGCACCCTAAGGAAAAATAGTTCATGCTGAATAGGCTATCCTGGTTAAATATGTATAATAAATAAATAAATAAATAAAACGGTCCAAGTAAACACATATTTAAAGTGGAGTAGTGTGTCTATGGTCAAGAAAAACTTTAAATTTTGATGCTGATGTGATTAAAAATGATTCAATAGAATATTGTTTTCCCTTGGCGGAGTAATGCGCTCTGGTGATGCTATTTTATTTTCGCCTAAATTTAATTGTGATTTTACCTGTCCAGGCCTGACTTCTCTCTCGCACCAGACCATTGGTGACAAACTAGGAGGGTCTGCCACGACTTCCTGGAAACCTGGACAACATGGCGCCGGACACAACTCAATGGACTTCATCTGCTTAAGTCCCCGCATACAACACAACATCTGGAAGGAAAAAAATGAGCTATATTCTGCATCAAGATATGGAGAGCACACACACCTAAGATCGGGGAACCTGACAAGGCCAGAGAATAATCCTTACGCAGTGGTTATTCATATTCGCTAAGAAGTATTGGCAGTGGTTGAGTGGAAGGAATTCTCGAACGAATGTAGCGTGGCTACTGCGGAAGAAATGGAGGATTAGAGCAACTGGAGGCCCTAGTGGGCTAAATTTTGTATTATCTTATCTCGAGAAAAAAGTCCCACATATCTTCTCTAACTAACTCAATGAAAGCAGACCATTGCTGTATATTTACTTTAAGAATATTCATATTTATCTTTTAAAACATCACGCTGTAACTCCACAATGCATGTACGCTTTTGGAGTGGTTTTTCTTGAGTACTTTGTGTAAATTAACTGACTCTAAGTTGATAGGTGAGTGGGCGGGTATTGCCTTCTTATAGGAAGCCGTATCATTCCTCATCCCCATAGACAGTACGAAATAAGTATGTTAATAACACTTAAAAGGTATAACCTCGTACTCAGGTAAAACACAATAGGTCAGATCTCCCCCCCCCCCCTTAGATTCCTTCTGGTGCATTTATTATGCAATTTTTTACTAACAAAGGCATAAGGCGAAAAGAAATAAAAGTTATGGTTCTCAGGCACCGCCCGCGTCAATTTTATCCCCCGCGCCAAGAATTTTGATTTTGATTATCATCTTTCTAATAATAAAATAATACAATGTTCATAACATTTCCTGGTTAAGGTATTGCTTTTACCTGTTAAGCAAGAACAATTCTTTTATTTTCATGCTTTTCACTGATCATATTAAATTCCTATCGAAAAATACAAAAAGGGTAAAATATAAAATATCGCCGACCGCCACCGGTTTCTGAAAAAAAGTGTCTGAAAAACAAAACTTTTTTTAAATAACCCAATATTGAATAACGTGTGTTGGGAACTGTTGGCGAAATTTACATATTTTGTATTCTGTCATGACTGGTAAATTTAAAAAAAGAAAGAAAAACATTCACCATGAGCTCCATACATTGGCCCTAAAGTCAATAAAACAATTTCTTTCGTGCGGTGCTAAAGGGTTTTCCAGTGAATTCGGCTTCCGACCTCTTTATTCGGCCTTTGTGAGCTTGACAATCCTTTATCATGGTAGAGTATAAATTATTCCAATATCTAGTGTCCTTCATAAGTAGCAATACCAGAATCGGGAAATTTTTGCTCTCCCTGAAATGTAAGTTTAATCATAATAATAACAGTTATTAGCGAGCCAATTTGAATTAATAACACACACACAAACAATAAATTAGACCATCAGTAATTCTATCGTCAGTGCGTTCTTTGATTAGCAGTTGCAAAATAGTTGGGTGACCCGTAAAACGTGCCTGATAATCAATTAATTACATCTTGAAAAGGACAAAAATAATCAATAATTGCACAATTAGTGACCTGCGATCCCACTAATATGCCACAGTAAGTTTCGAATTAATCTTTTCTATGAACACAACCCCTTTAAAACATGTGAATAGATTAGGAATTGCATCGCCAATTGCACCCGTAAAAGTGATTATGAGCAACAAAGCGGACTGTCAACCATCGTTTAAAAACTGGGTCATAATTGGCACGCTGCTCGCCCGGCGTCACATGGACACCACGGATTATTCAATGGAGTCATTTTTCTCAATAAATCCTGACAGAAATTTGGTGAGCGCTTACGGCCATAGATAGGGAAACTGGGAAATAAGTCGCCAGGCATAACAGAGTCGTGACCCATGTTACAAGTGCACATTCACTGATTCCTTTGAAGATGCAGTAAGGATCAAACCTGATTTTGACGTGCGTGTTGTCTTTTCAATGAATAATACATTCATTTCCGATTCGCCTCAAGCTCGTGACTCAAAAGGATAAAATCGGGTCTTAACGTACCCTGCAGCTTATGAATGAAACTCTTCACCACATCGTCCCGATATCACCGGCAATATATTGCGTCTGATTGTGTACCAGGGTCGGATCCAGAATTTTTTACGGGGGGCTGGAGACTAACACATGATTTGGCAACATAACATGCTTTAAACATAAATTTCGCAGGTAAGAGTTATTAAGATGAATATAAAATGGAGCCGGGTACCTCAAATGAACACAAAGTACTTTGTGTAATTTTCGTAGACGCTTTATTATTGTATTTCCTGGTAAAAAGCAAGAAATATATACTCCCGTATTCTATAAAATGTATCTTAAAACGTTTAAACGGTAATGTCCTTTCGTTCAGTCGAAGGTCTATTAGGTCAGTAAGCATTTTGCCTTATCCATATTTACCGACTTTGAAACAATTCAGAGTTTGCTAGAATTTGTATGTGTTTAGAATGGATAGAACACAACGACCATGTTCGAATTCATACAAACACGAATAACCTGATATACGAATCACCTTCACTACCAGAGTCACCTACATAATCGTTGAACACCACATAGTCACTTTACGGCTGACAAAGATGGAAAAAAAAAGATAACATATGAGTTTGATCGGGGGAAAACCTATTGTTTGATAAAAACATGAGGTTAAACGGACAGGGCACATGTTGTTTAATACAATCTTGCAGAAACAATTTAGCCGCCGTCAGTTTGCTCTTAACAAGTGCGCAGCAGAGTAATTGTGGATGCTCTGGATATCACGGGTCGTGCACTGGGCTACACACCTTCAATGAACAGTTCAAGTCAAATGTCCCCAAGGGAGGTCGATGATACAAAGAGAATCAAACGCCGACGTTATCACGCTCAAAAGATTATCATGGATGAGAGGAACAGGAAATGAGTCGTAAGGGCATTATGAGTAAACTAATTGAACATACTGCACACGTAACCGGAGTAATTATGCTGCCTTTTTTTAGTCCGGAGCAGTCATTAACTGCGGGACTGCTCTTATTGAGGAGCTTTATGGGAATTCCAACATAGTCGGTTTGTCCACCTTTAAGGTCAGTTATTCCGTGAATTACGTGCCTGGACGTGGTTTAATCACTACTGCTTGTCCTGCCTCGTGTTTTATTATGATTTATTCATCGCCTGTTAGTACTACTTTTCCTGTCTGACAAACAAGTTATCTTTCCAGGTGAAGCTAGAGTCTATAGTCATTTAAATAAAACAAGAACCAGCATATTGCAGTCTTCGAGCCCTATCGCCGGTATGTCAATTAACACTGAATACAAAGCAGAGCTCAGGAGAGGAACCTAACTGGTAAAAATAATGTAAGATTTATGATTATTTTATGATATTTGTCAATATAACGGACGAAAACACGCACTGTCAGTCCTCACCCTCCAGACACAGGACAGAAATATCCAGAAATGTAAAATAGCAGGAGGTGAATTAAAAAAAAAAAAATTGCGGGACCATTATAATAACATTGTATCTCATTAAGTCAAAGGTTGCAAGACAAAAACTAAGACAATGTGACTGGTAGTAAAAAAAAATGGAAATAAATACAAATAGATACAAAAGGATTTGTACTTGTATTATTATCTCTCTTGTTTTATATCCCTACTTTTAAAGTACATGTATACTAAAACATGCAATAATAACTGTAACTTTGCCACGCTTGACTCTCATTCCACTTGGTCTTGTCGATCTTTTTATATCAAAATTGGTGAATGAAATGACAGAAGCACGTAAAGCCTATGTACTGATGAAACAGACAATAGAAAAAATAAAGGTATTCATAAGTATCGTAAAGTGGTCAATTCTCCTTCGATCTCTCGCTCTGTTGGGGTTTATACTGCAACCAGAGAATGAATTGTTAGGACACGTCTGAATGGAAGTGGCAATTTATGACAAAACATATAAAAGAACTAAGTGAAATAATAAGTGATTTTCCCCCAGGTATTCGTAAAATGCGCGCCTAACCTTCATCAACTAACCTTTTATCCTGAAACCTCCCGTACTTTCAATCCAGGCCTTACATATCGCACGACAGTCTAAGTGAACTCGCTCAGAAAATACCTGGCACCTGACATTTAGATTTCTTGTAAATTATACGTATCATGGCCGGTCTAGGGCTCTGTAAAGTATAAACCTGATATAAATGTGTGTAATTACTTCGATTCGGGAAGTTTAAGTTTCAAACATTTAATTGGAAAATGCCGTTTACAATCAGCATTAGTTCTACAAAACTGTTACATAACATACTTAGTTTCATAATTTTTCATACCATTCGTAAATCCAAATTAATATTTATCAATTTTAATCAGCATTTATCGTGACAACTGTGGATTTTATCCGATATGAACGCCACATCAGTAGACTGAGATATGGTAGGCGCTATGCTATTGCTGAAGTTGTTAACTTTTAAAAGTTTAATCATGTCACTACTTTAGCATTGAGTGAACGTATACATCCATTTTCAGAACAGAGATTTGTATATGATAATACATTTGTATTAATGTCATTGCACAAGCATCAATGTTAATGATATGAACAGAATATACGCAAATCAAATTGAAATGTAACACTTGATAATGACCACTCAAAATTCTGCCATTAGTAAATGTAAACCTTCTGTTTTTTTTATTAGTTTTGTTCAGCAAGAGTTAAATTTCTAGTATTTGTAATGATGTGTTCACTCATATCAAGTATTAAAACTGTTTCTTGCTACTCTTAAAATTCCTTTTCCCATATCAGATATTTTTTTTTACATCAGAATGGTCATGGGACAGACGATGGCAAGATAATTTGAGATAAGTAACCATATGGTTAATCGGAAGTGTGAATTAGTCAGGTGCATTGAGCTGCCAGTTAAACACATCAGAATCACGAATTAGATAAATTATACGTTCTAATTAGAAGTTTATTACTTTTTTAACGAAATATTCAGTTTGGATTATGTTATCCGCATGTAATGTGTTCCATAGAGGTGCAGCTGCCTACAATAATTGCATTTTTTATCCGAGCCCTCAATATTGCTTTCCATAATGACAATGAATAATGTTTTTTTAAAAGATTAGCATTTACCTTTTAGATGGCATTGCTTATAAAACGGTATCTTTTCATCATTGATGGACAGGTTATGTGATAAACACATGTTAAAAATAATGTAAGGTTATCTGATAAACACGTGTTAACAAGCTTATAAGGTTATGTGGTGAACACGCGTTAAAAAGCATGTAATGTTATGTGATAACACGCGTTAAAAAGAATGTAACGTTATGTGATAAACACGCGTTTAAAGAAGGTAAGGTTATGCGATAAACACGTGTTAAAAAGAATGTTAGGTTATGCGATAAACACGTGTTAAAAAGAATGTTAGGTTATGTGATAAACACGTGTTAAAAAGAATGTAAGGTTATGTGATAATCACGTGTTAACAAGCATGTAAGGTTATGTGATAAACACGTGTTAAAAAAATGTAAGGTTATGTGATAAACACGTGTTAGAAAAAATGAAAGGTTATGTGATAAACACGTGTTAGAAAAAATGAAAGGTTGTGTGATAAACACGTGTTAAAAAGCATGTAAGGTTATGTGATAAAGACGTGTTACAAGCATGTAAGGTTATGTGATAAACACGTGTTAAAAAGCATGTAAGGTAATGTGATAAACACATGTTAAAAAGCATGTAAGGTTATGTCATAAACACGTGTTAAAAAGCATGTAAGGTTATGTGTTAAACACGTGTTAAAAAGCATGTAAAGTTATGTGATAAACACGTGTTAAAAGGCATGGAAGGTTATGTGATAAACACGCGTTAAATAGAATGTAAGGTTATGTGATAAACACGCGTTAAAAAGAATGTAAGGTTATGTGATAAACACGCGTTAAAAAGCATATAAGGTTATGTGATAAACACGTGGTAAAAAGCATGTAAGGTTATGTGATAAACACGTGTTAAAAAGCACGTATGGTTATGTGATAAACACTTGTTAAAAAGAATGTAAGATTTATAATAATACATTGTGGCATTTCCTTATGATTTGCCTTACTTTTCTTAAATTACCCATTAATTAATTAACAATTTATTGCTAATCTTGCACATCCAAGAGTCCGGACTTCTTTTTCAGTGAATCAGACTTGCTCTCGAGAGTCCTGGACCAGAACTCCTACTTGGACTCGGAGGTAAGGACTAGAGGGATCAGGCCGAGTAAATCTCGACTCCAATAAAAAAAATCATACTATAAAAATATTTATAAATGCGCGAACTCATACAGGATACTAGGTTTACAAAACGGATATATATTAACTATAAGGTTAAAATCTGGAGTCAAATGTCTCATTAAACATTCAAGTAAAAAGTATGAGCAAACAAACCTAAGAATACATCTAGTAATCTCTTATTTCTATTTAAAATGTCTTGTAGAAAAGGAAATCTGTATTTGACTCGGACTTGGAATCGGGTTCCAAGTGGACTCGATTCTATAGGACTCAGACTCGTACTCGGGCGGGAGCTGGACTAGGATAGCACTTGGACTCGGATGTTGTGCACTCCTTGCAAAAGTCTCACTTTAGCCGGCTTGTGTCTCCAAGCCAACATGGTTCTTACTAGACATAATCTGAGAGAACTCCCCACATGTCTTAACAGCAGGCTGTGAATTCTGCTTTATTCACGGCCCCATAACAAAAACATATTACGATAAATTGCATCTAAAAGAAACGTTATATACCTATAATTTTGAGAAATCAAAAAACAGGAAAATCAAGTACAGGGTCCGATAGGTACACCGAGCTCATTGAAATATCTTCAATGGCATGGGAAGTCTTGAAATCGGCATTTTTAACAACTAATCTCGGTAGATGACTTCTTGAAAATATATGGGTCAATGTCAAGGGGTCATTCTAGGAAATTGTTCAGTGGAGATATTTTTACTACTAAATTCAATCAGAGCTACCGATTAACCTACTTCTGATGGGCTTAATCGATTAAAATTAATTTCAAAACTCTATTTTGTATTTATACCCTTCAGCTTTTAAAATTAAAAGTTTAAAATATAAAATATTAAAAACTATAATTATGAAACGTAACTGTTATTTGGGATATAAATCAGGCAAAATTAGTTCTTTTCATCAATTTGATGAGCCAAATGGATTAAAAACGTTAAGTTTGTCATTAAGAATCTCTAAAACCTTAAAGTTTACAATTTTAAGCTTCTTAAAGTAATTGAATAAATGATTATATGTTATAATTATGGTATACATCAGCTTTTTGGGCAGAGTAAAACTTTGATGTTTATATGCCATGTCAACGACAGAAGGCAATACGATGTGTACTCTTTAATTCGACTGCACTGAAGTTACAAAAGTAAATTTGAAGTTACAACATGATCTTTTAAATTAAAAAGAAAGAAAATTCACAGAATATTAAAGTCTTAATGGCATTTGCAAAAAAAAAATAATAATAATAATAACTGCAGTTGCAGTTCAAAATATAATTTGTATGAACAAATTCAGGGATATAATTGCCTTCAACACATTTCTGGTTTGCATCCTTAAACGTATAGCATTTAGAATTATAACTTTACATACATATAGCATGTATATATTTTTTATTGATGTTAAACTTTTTGTTACAGAGGCATTACCTGAGAAAATATTGCACTAACCTCTGATAATAAGAAGTAGGGCGTCAATAGCTTAAATTATACGCCCCCAAAGTGTGAAAAATAATTGAAAAAAAAAACATGCATTGTTGTGAGTTACACATAATAAAAACAATAGTAGAGCTGCTACTCATAATTTTGGAATTAAAACTTTTAAATTAGATTTTATTTTCATGAGAAAGACTGGCATTTTCAGCTCAATCATTCAAATTCTAATTAAAAACACTTTGTTTATATTTGATAGAAACCCCTGATTGAAATCTCTAATTAAAATCCCTACATTTTCTGTATCTTAACTGAATATTCCGCGAGACTTGGACAGAATACATTTGGTTCTATTTTCCATTCCTTTTACCTTTTGGAATAAAATAAAATGTTCAAAGTTGAACTTTTATTCTCAACATAATTTTAAAAAGTCCAGAATTCATCAGAATACCAGTCTAAAGCCTGATTCGGATTGTGAACATTCAAAATGACAATGAATCAATAGGCAGCCAATTTTTTTATAAATATTAAAAAAAAAAACATACATCTGTTCAAATCTTAGACACAGTCATTAGCTGGTCAGGGGTCTTGATGGCTGTCAACTTAATTTGATCATAGAGGTATTTATTGTTATTAGGAAATCGGGACTTTTGCTGTAATGATTGGGGACTGGTCAAAGAATCCAAAAACACTGAAAAAGGAAACGCGTAATAAATTTCCCTAATGGTTAAGTCTCTTGTTATCAAATTAGTTTTGCTCTTCTTTTCAGCATCGTATTGAACCATGGATGGTATTGTCAGAAATTTCAAGACCGTTTTGTAAGCCAAGTTTGCATTGCGGTTCTAAAGTACTTGTCAGTACGAATGGCGACTGATTGTGACATATGCAGATGAACGAACTCCTGTGGTATTTCCAATTAATTGTCAATTCCACTTTGCTGGATATTTGAGAGTGAATAATTCTTCACTGATATAATATATATCATTTTCGCAAATACTCGGCAGGTGCTCACTAGACCAGCGCCATTTAAAAAAAATCTCACACTATATATGTTATACTGAACCTATGATGATCCTTTCAAGTCTTTTTATCGACCGTGAAAATCTCACAGTCTCGGCTGGATTTGAACTCACGACCTCCCGGCTTGAAGTCCTGTGCTCTACACCTTTGTCTCAGAAGCCGGTTTAATCCATATTTATTTTCTGATTATCTCCCTCTTTAATTAGTCTTAACCTTTCATCTTTTTTAAAAAGTTAATTTAATTACCAGCTATCCAGTTTGTGAGTTACTAACTCTAAAGATTGCGAACTTATGATCTCAAATGTAAATTAAGGTAAGAAAACAGGTCCACTAGTAATAAGGTTACCTGGGTAGCATGGCTTTAGGCTTTAACACAAGGTACTATAACACCAAGAAAACGTTTGATAATTTTAAATTATAATTCAATGGTTTAAGCTAAACGTAAAGATAAGCTTTGTTCTCCTCTTGGTTCGGTAGTTTTTCTATGGTCTATAGAAAGCCTATGAAGCTTGTAAAGCCTATGCCTTAAATTTGTCCAAAATAATGTTATCTTCTGAATGCTTACCTAACTTTTATCTATAGGATAATCACACTGAAGTTTAGCTGTCCTGTCAGACATAATTATAATACAAAATTAACACAAAATGCTAACATACACATTAAATATAAATATATTTTATATTATTTCAAGAACAATTTGGAGATAAAAATGAAGTAACGGTTTAACTTTAGCCATACATTTAACTAGAATTTCATTGAAAGATGGTTTAAAAAAACTTAAACCATAAAGATAAGCTATATATTTATGTTTAAAATAAATCGAAATGCCCTTGCTGTCCTGACGGCTTTGATAAAGACGTATACATCCAACATGAGCATATTTTTAGTTCAGATGCATGGACTATGTTGTAAGAATTGGTCCGTAATGTGATAACACGATTTCATTGGTGTCTGTCCATCAGATTTAATTTTGATCAATATGAAAGTAAACTTGTCTGTGCCTTTTGTGTGGAAACGTATTGCTATGCCTGTCATTAACGCTTGGTTGCACCGGCCCTTCCAGGTTCCATGATAGATATAATATCGCAAATTAATCAGTTTTCGAAGATGCCTGCTGAAGCCGACTGTCCTGAAAAAAAAAGAATGAACCATGAAACAGCAAAGAGAGAGATATATATAAGGAGAAAAATATGTTCGTCTTTGTATTCCTTTCGCGATAAAAAAACTGGATATTTTTTACAAATGTATACCTCGTCATATATTTGATTGTATAGGGGACGCATTCCGTCCGCGTTTGTTATAGTAAATCGACGGCTTTTCATTGAATTTTGTTTTATTGATACTTCTTCTTTTTGTGTTCAATGAGTCCGCAAGCCTGAATGCAAAACGGGACAGAAATTAGGATCAGAAAAAGTAGATTACCAAACGCTCCTTTAACGGAAGTGCTCATGTGAACATGATATTATCTTAATAGGAGAGGAAAGTCACTCGATTGAATATGATGAAAACGGAAGAATAATGGTTACAAGGAAAAGCAACACTTTATATCATTATTATCTTTGGTTTAATATTTTTTATAATTTCATAAAACTAGCCTAATATATAATTTATTTATTTTTACATGGATTATGCAAATATTTATAATAACTAATCGCGGCCCTCTCCATGGCTCGAATGGTGGCGTTCGGTAGTCTGTAAAGGGTGGAGGAAACTGGAGAACCCGGAGAACACCACAGACCTTATAGACGGGCCACTACAACACAGAAGGGGTTCCAGGGGGAGGGTCCAGGGGTTCCGGACCCCCCCCCCCCCCCCTTTCCTGCCGCGGTTCCTGACACATTTTTGCAGCCTAGACCCGCCCCCTTTCTCCGGACCAGGGGAATTCTTTTAAGGTTTCTCCTAAGACTTCCTCGGTTTGACCCCTCATTTTCCTAAATACTAGATCCGCCTCTGTAACCCACTCTCATAGCCACGCCAGGGAATGAGCCCGGGTTGGCAGAGGAGAGATCAGAGCCTTTTGCCACTCGACTGTCCAGGTCCCCCTTACGGTACTCTACAGTATCGGAGATGTGAGGAGAAAAGGAGAATGCACTTGCTTGGCTTCTCTGAACTCTTTTATGGAATCCCTCAATCAGCAAATCAATATTGTATTCTCAGTGATAATATCTTTGATCCTTGGCTGAGCTCGGATCAGTGCTGTCGAAAATGTCAGGTCAAAGAGAACTTTCTAACACTTAATGAATTACAGAAGAATAATTGTACTAATGGGAATTTTATTACATGTGGCTGATTCAATTCCTTGCTACAAATCAGACAATCCGGAGTAAAAAGCTCACTCTTCAAGGATGTTTTACTTTGATATTACTCTAAAACATAACAGGGCTTTGACTTTTTTTTAATATCCACGGCATACCCAAAGTAGTGTACAGATAAAAGAGTAGGCCTGATATTCATTTCGTCCATGACAAAGCACATTTTGACTGAAGTAAGTCACGAAAGCTTCAAAAGAATTCCCTCTATCCTATTCTCTTCTTCATAAAAATGTCTGGAAGAATACCAGGAGTTTTGTGCGTGTTTTGTACATCTGAGGTGAAGCAATAATCAGAAATATTTTCTTTTAACTTCATTCAGAAAGAAATTTCAATTGAAATTTCATTTGAAGGTGGGTATTCTGTTATTAACGTAATTCTTGTCTGGTTGATAAGAGCAGAATGAAAACAGGCGCTTCAGTGTCTTCTCGAATAATAATGAAATGGGGAGGCGGATTTCAGGCTTTAATGTAAAGAATAATTGCGAGAAGCAGACAATTATATAACAGCTGCCTCGACATGATGACGTCAGTCCTCTTGAATATTCTCAGTGAGGTCTCTTTTCAAAGTTAAATATCTAGAAACAGGCTTCCGAAACAACCATATTTCGGCAACGTTGCCTTCCCGAGAGCCGAATCTTGAGTTTCTTGTTGGTCCAGTCAATTTATTTTTATGCCAGTAAAAGTACACATGATTAAAACTGCGCTAATTGGAGACTTTCGATCTTTGATACTTTAAGAGAGTGTTGCGATCAGAGAGTGTATACAGGGTAAATTTTCGCATCGTACTTTTTACTTTTTTTTTGCAAACTTGATACATTGGAGATTTTTTTCCTGAAAGATGTACTGTATGGATTGTTGTATGTTGTTGACTAGTATCGATTGAAATAACCCTTTTCATAAATACATGGAATCTAATATTTTTACGTTGCGATAATTATCGCTTTGTATAAGTACCGCATTAGGGGTGGAAATGGGGTTATTATGCAGTATTCTCTTATCATATAGTTCCATTGCCCATTTAGCTACGATAGATCACGCCCATTAGATTCAACGGATCATCAGACGATGTTGCCCCTCATATGTTTTGATGATTTATAACACCCTTGTGAAACTCAGATGTAATTTGTATTTCAATGCACCACGAACACATTTAATGTCAACCCACTCGTTTCCATCTCTACATTTTAATCCAGCCATCTCCAATATGGCTTTATATGAAGCACAGGGGAATTTAAGGTCCGAGCAAAACGTATGGTTGTAAAATGTCACTTCACTGAATGATGATTGGGGTGCATAAATTTCCCTCCTAAAATCCTATTTATGTTGGCGAAACGGTAGTGATCTGTTGAAATTAAATTTTTGCTCACGTACACTGTATGGAAACAGCCATATTTTTAATATTACTTATCAAATACTCCTGTTGTTCACCCAATATTACAACGAAGTATATAAACACCCCCAACAGTAGACTATCCCAATTGTGTACATTTATAAACTTTTAATATATCCTTTGTAATGCCCAAGATTTTCATTTTGTGACGCGATATAGATGACGTCATCGTCCAGTAGAAACACAGCTTATAGGATATTTGTGACCTACATATGTCACACATGATTGTCTGACATTGTTACCACATTGTTATCTGCTGTAATATTTAGTATCTTTCCAATAACCTTAATTTAAAAAATAGAAATATCTATGTTACTATTTACAAGATACATTATTCTTATTACCATTCTCTATATTTGGACCATATAAAAATATACATCGTGTATGATTATTTGCATGCGCACGTCAAGAATACAGCTAATGTATTCCGAATTTCACAGCCACACATTACACACCATATATATATATATATATATATATATATATATATATATATATATATATACATATATATAAAACAATGTCTGATTCTGAAGTCATAAGATAGTGCAAAAGCGTTATGCAAAGAAAATGTGGAAATTGGGATATGAAAAGAATCAAAGACCCTCGGTAGAAATCCTCGCTTTTTATACTACTATTCAGATGAGGAGAAAGCGAGCTTGTATATCGACAATTATCATCAAAGCGCATGTAAGAGAAATGAAATACAGAAGGCGACAGTTGCGAGTCAGTTGGCAAAATTACATTTAGTCTTTTCTAACAGTGTAAAATACAATATCTCCAGAGGCAGGTAACGTCTGGAGAGTTTATTCATATGTTGATAGAAACGGGAAGACCCATATTTTTTATCACAGATGATTCCATCGTTTCAGTTTATAAGTGTGGTGAATTTTTCATGAGTTTATATATCTGCCATTTTCCAGACAGTGTTATTATCACACTTATCACTTCCGTTCAATCAAGAAAGGTAGATTATACAGGGGAAAAGTATCTTTTTGGATCAATGTGCAATATTAAACTGGTTCCTTATAACACGTCTATTGCAAGGGTTCCTTTGAACTCTGTCCGACGAAATATAAATAATACAGCAATTGGTATATAAAGAATTGTATTCCAACCCAGTTTTCTAGTAATGTGACATCTTCAACATTACCGCAGGAATCTGGTATCATTCAAATAAATTCAACGTGAATTCCTCAGTAACCATACAGGAGAGTTTTTATCCCCACTGCAGAAGTACGGAATTTCATAAATATAAATAAGACCACAACTGACGGACACCATATCTCAGTGACAATTTCCACTTCTTCGAGGTTTATTGTGTTTTGGATTTTGTATAGTGCTTAGCCTTTGGCGATAATCTTGATAAATGTTTTAAGATTTTTCCCATGAGGCCACATCAGAAATGTTTTCCGCAGACGCGCTGCACCATTTTTCACATGCGTGTTTACTGTACCTCTCTCTCTGCTCTCTCTTGTTTGTCTGCCAATATATGTTTTTTTCTTTCCACCCTATAGCTTTAATGTTTGTCTGTCTTTCTCACTATGTTTGTCTGCCAGTTTTCGGGTTTATTAACCCTTCTCCCTTCCTCTGTCTTTGTCTTTTTTCTCTCCCTCTTTCTTTTTCTTTCTCTGTCTCTCTTTCTCCTTATCTCTCTTTGTCTCTCTCGCTGTCTCTCTTTCTCTATGATTCTTTTTGTCTGTCTTTGTCTCTCTGTCTCTCTTCCTCTTTGTCTCTCCTTGTCTCGCTGTGTCTGTCTTTGTTGTCTCTGTCTCTCTTTCTCATTGTCGCTCTTTGTCTCTCTCTGTCTCTCCTTCTCTTTGTTTTTCTTTGTTTCTCTTTGTCTCTATCTGCCTGTCTATGTCTCTTTGTCTCTTTTTTTATTGTTTCTCTTTGTCTTTCTTAATCTCTGTCTGTCTATATATCTTTCTGTCTTTATCTCTCACTTTTTTCTCTGTCTCTCACTTTTTGTCTCTCTTTCTGTCTGTCATAGACACTTTCGTTCTCACTCTGTCTTTATCTCCTCTCTTTATTTCTATCTCTGTCATTGTTTATCTCTCGCTCTCTCTGTCTCTCTCTCTGTCTTTGTCTCTCTCTCTGTCTTTCTCTGTCCCTGTCATTGTCTCTCTCCCTGTCTTTGTCCCTCTCTCTGTCTCTTTCTCTGTCTGTCTCTCTCTGTCTGTCTTTCTCTCTCCACTTACCCTGTCATCGCCGCATACTAAATTCAACGCAAGCAGGAGGGTACAAACTTTCAGGCACAGGGTGAACAGAGCCATTCTGTAATACAAGAAGAACAGAAAATTAAATCACATGCATAAACGACAGTCACCATGTACATGCAGCATGGAAAAGAACTTTAATGATATATTCTCCTTGTAACGTTATCATTTTTAGTCCACTTAAAAAGAGAGTATGCAATATCAGTGGAACATATAATGCCTCGGTTTATTCCGCCCAAAGTCATTTTAACGCGCTTTTTTCTGATCGCAGGTTTTGCAGCATACTTGAATAAAATATAATTTTTCAGTCTTTGCATGATTTCACATTTCCTGGCAAAGCTGGTGAAATACAAGCGGCATTTATGTTTATGAATACACAAAGAAAATATCGTGTCCTTTTTGTTATAATTACAATGTTCGTTGTGTTGTATTCTTTCTTTCCTCTGTCTATATGAAACACGATAGTGTGAAAACCAACACTACTGTTTATGTCTATATTCTTTTACCGGTAACGTGGTAGCCAGAACTAAAACAGGATCCTGTAAACAAGACACAGGCGCTTATATCCAGTTACAGACCTTCTCGGAGACAAACACTTCATAAGTTCACTTCATTCAGAATAAATACTGTCGAGTGAGTTTAGAATCCCTGAAGTATGCTGTTATCTCTCCGTCAAAATTATATATATATTTATCCGTCAAAATTATATATATATATATATATATATATATATATATATATATATATATATATATATATATATATATATAAGCATGACATAGCAAACTGGACTTTACAGATGAGAACAAAACTAGATTAAGGAAATCTGTCCGTAGGGGTTGCAAATAGTTAACGCACCTGAGTATAACAAGTATCAAAGGGACAAACTTTATGTAAACACATGGAGAATTGAATTAACAAAATTGACCAGGTCTTGGTAATGTTATGTGGTTGCTTATGAATATTTGAATATAACAAAATACTAAATCAACCACTCATTGTAGATGTAGACATAGACAGAGTGAACCCTGCCCATAAACTATTAGCTAATTAAACAGGAACAAATAAAAAAAATTTGTGTACTATAAATGGTATGTGCTTCTAAATTTAATAGATTTTAAGATTTAGATATATAAGAGATAGTGCCTCTGTCTTTTCAATATTCACGTTGAACTGCTACTTATCAGATATTATGTGCCCTACACCCTTAAATTGTGTAATAAATGGATAACATTTTGGATGATATATGATCTTGGCATATAACAATTTTCTTCACATAATGAAGAACAGGCACGTATCTATTCACATCTCTCGATCGCTTTCGTGGTGTGTTGTGCAGGTCTGGTCTATTTTTCAGCCTAATATACACAATTTTGTCTGTTTTTTCTCAAGTATATTGCATCCTGAAAACGGGTTACTTGTTTAAATTCAGTTTACCAAATTATCCAAACCGTATGCTATAGTTTAAATTTGATCTTAACTGCAATTATCCTGACTTATTTTTAAACTTTAATTTAGCGTTTAGATTTTTGTTTTCTTCTTTAAACCAGCTTTTCTATTTAGTATGATATATATATATATATTCTTTTTCAGTTTAACTTAAAGTGTCATTTATGAACTTTACCTTTTAATCTGATCAGGCATGTGTTCGTCTTATATATCTATATATATGATATTAATTCATATCTGTAAACATTCAAATTACATTTTATGGTTTACCTCATAACGTTAAGGTCGACTTTTATTCTGCTATATTAGATTATTAAAGTTCAACTTTTTTCGCCGTATTTGGCGCTATTAATTTATACACCATACGGTTAATTTGTAAATTCCAAAATCAAATGAAATAAAAAGAGTTAGAGGAAAGGGGATTATAACCTGATCCTGCCTTTTACTGGACCCATGTTTTTAAATTGGATAACATAATGTTTCACCGACTTATACTTAGAACGGCTAATGCATGTCTGAGCCTGGTGTTGGGTGCTTTCAAGAATAATACAATTATCTCTAATCAATAACCTTTTCGTGGTGTTATCACACGAGCTCCCAATGAGTGTCCTGTGTGCTTCCGGCCTCAGCTCTGTACAAGACCGATTCACGATTGCTGAAGAGTCCGTACCGACTGTCCCAGGCTCATGTACAGTCTTTACTTTCTTACTGTGTAATGGAGGATTAAAAGCGATATAAAGTTGGACCATCATGATAAACAGTTTCCGTTTTAAATATGAAGCTTTGAGAATATTTAAATGTAGTCGATCCTCGTTATCTTTCTTCTCAATTTAATAAGTACATAAAGATATTTTACTTGTTATACTGTTTGAGAGAGGGTTTCCCTATTAAAATGAGGACCATATTTAAATAGGCATCTTTAAGGGAGTATTTAGAGACATGTTTTTATAATCAGCAAATGAAAGAGTCATAGGAGAAACATTAACCCGACGCAGGTAATAGATTATATGGACATGGCTTCTATTGGGAGATAAAATACTAAATCTTACCAAGAATATACAAATATTTTAACACCCTGGGAAGCAAATTTCCAGGTTTATTTAAATACATAAAATGAGAAACAAGAAAACCGAAAATGGTACATAATACGTCCGTCCCATTATTTATGACCTCTAATCTCATTAAATATGCGAAAATTTTGCTGGATATCAAACTTAGGCGAGATATTTTATGGATTAATACTTCTATGGAGTTTAATTAATTTAATACTGAATCCCTTATTTTCTTCGTAAGTTATCATTGCGGCACCATAGAGTAGCCTAGTGACCTCTGACCTGATTAAATATGAGTGGAAATTGCCCATAATTGACTCGGGCCCATAATTGAAATCGATTGGTAAGAAGTTACAGTGAATTTCGTGAAAATCCATCCAAGCCCTGGTAAGTTATCGGAGCAACATTTAAAGTTAACGGACGCACCCGGACGGACGGACGGACGGAACGTAGGAATACAGACAATATTACGTCCCGTCAAAGAAGAATAAAAATGAGAAAAATAAAAAAAGATATACGTTTAATTGTAGATTCACATAGAATAAAATGTTGTATTAATATGAAATGGCTGTTTATGCGAGACAAACGAATTTAATATCCATAAATGGATATAATTATATGAATAATATGTTGATCATTCATTTCATTATCTTTTGTTATCTAAATGTACCAAATACGTGAAAAAAATGTTGGTGTTACATTAAGATAGCTCTGTTTATATTAAATTAATTTTTTCATCTGTTTTCACTTGGTCCCTGTGAAGCATAAAGTGTCATTTGTTCCATGAAAAATTATTTTGCATTTTAGTGCCCCCTTTTGGACCCAAATATGTGATTTGGGTTGAATGAGGCCCTTAAAAGGACAGGGGTCGTTTGCAGTTTGATACAATTTTTTATTATTTTTTCTGATTATTATTTTTGTTACTATTATTATTATAGGTAATAGTATAGTAATATTAGTTCCAGGTGCAGTCATAGTAGAAGTATTATATACAGTGATGGTAGGATTAAAAGTTGGTTACAGTTCTAGTATTAGACCTCATTATTTATTATTTTTTTACATGTATTTCTATAGCGCAAAATTCAGACATAGAGCATGCTCTAATGCGCTTTACATAAAAGAGGTGATTATGTCATTAAAAAAGACACAGTAAGAATTTAGAAATGATAATAGCTCAAACATTGGGATCAATAAAAAAGACTTTACACTTCATGTGACATCATGCCCTTTTTGTATTCCGACCAGTTAATAAAAATGCATGGCATGACCTAGTTCAGTTATAGACACATATTAACAGGTATACTTTCAAAACCTTCCTTAAGACATTCACACTTTTAACTTTTTGGATAGCATCCGGTAAGGAATTCCACTCAGTTGATGAGGAATACTGGAAGGTCCAGCTACCCCAAGACCTTAACCCTGTTTTTTGGCGCAATTAGAAAGTTGTCGCTTGGTGCCGTAATGATCTGGCAGATTGGTATAGTCGCAACATAAAGTAATGGTTGTAGTTGTAATAGTAGTAGTAGAAATATTAGTGACAATACTATTTATCATACATTTTCAATTAAATGAAAAACACACCCTAGCATTATTAGACACTTATGAAATCGTAATCGTTTTCGAATTTTTCATTATTCCATGTGGTATAGCAAGATGGTGCAAGGGGAGGGGTTGCTAACACATCCCCAAACCATAACATCGGTACCAACAGGAGCTCTCTATTGCAGTTCGTTATTTCTTCAGCATAGTTCTCACGCGGGATATGTCAGTTTGGCTTCGTCCTGTTATGTTTGCAAATTGCATATATCCCAGGTGTCTTTCTGGTCCAGTCAGCAATGATTTAGACACATTAGAATGCCACCAGTTCTCTCAGGATAGACTGGCCATGTTCAACAAACAGACTGTCATCCACAGGCACAAGGTGACGTAACAATCCATAATGTTCGCCACCGGTTCGTCCCACAGAGACCGACCGCGCTAATCACAGTCTTCAATCCCCTTCCCCGAGTGACGTAACCATCCATGTCCCAACATAAGGATGCGAAAATGCCCAATAGGCAAAGTAATTCGGTTTTCTAAAAATTGTTTTAAGAAAGTCCAGCATGATTTCATGTCACAATCAAGAGTGGAACATGAAATATAACTATTTTGTTTAAATATTTATTTAGTGTTGCTTTCATATATAGAGGTTACCTTTGCTTGATAAACGATAAGTGTGTTAAGTGTAAGAATTTAGTCCTCGGGGTCGGACTAAAACATACCTGCATCTTTTATGTAAGCTGACACTTCGTAAAGGCTGTTTATCAGACGTAATGGCCGCTGGAATCTGTTTTGTGTCAGGTCTGATTCGCGTTGTCCCGATTTCAAAGTATTAAATGATAAGTTAAAGACGTCGTGTGTTAACGGATTTGCACAGACCCCGAATAAAGGGCAGGCTTAATTAGAATTCGTAAACGTAATTGACGGGTGGCTATATTTGATGGCATAAGTTAAGTTGTAATTTAAGATGTAAGCGTGAATATATAGGAGAAATTAAAATAAGGGCGGCAGATGGGAGAGCGATGACAGTGCAGAAATGTCACCAGATGTGCCCTTTGGATTATCATAACTGTTGGGCAATATATCTGGTACTGATGAGGACTCATAACTCAAGGAGAGAGACTTTCGCGTTGAGAGACGTTTTATGTAGCATTCAAATAAAAAACTTGGCTTTAGTCCCTTTGAACAATTTTTTTCCGAAGGCCTTCAACGGACGTTGTTGTAATTGTTAGTCGGTGAAAGTCGTGTGAACATTATGTTCTACCAGTGAGAAGAGTAACCAGCAGCAGTGGGATTCACATATAGCCTTTGAACGTATTTGATTGTTTTACCGATATGAACATTCATTATTTTATATTTATTACAGTTGTTATAATTATAACTTATATTTTAATTTACATTTTTTTTGTACATAAGGCGCGACATATCTAAACAGGAATACTCAATTTAGGCCCCTGTTCTAGTGATTAAGGGCCCGAGAGCACGGTGTGGTAGATATGTTGGGACCAGTTCAGTGATGTATTTTGGTTGCGATGCGCGGTATGTTATAGGAAAGATTCTTTATACGATACGTTGACGTATTGTCAACCAGTGTAGATGAACAAAAACGGTGTGACATGGGGGAACCTGTTTTCATCTTTTATAAAATGGGCTATGTCGTTTAATCAGACAGTAATTTATCTACGTAAGAGGGCAAACCAAGAAGTGAAGAATTGCATTGCACACGCAGCGAGGCATGGAGACTGAGTCTTGTGATTAGGCATGAGAATATCCATTACGTGATTTTTAACGTGCACTTTCATTTTCGGGTGGGCGTCAAAATAAATCACAAGGGCTACATTCCCTGAAATTAGTGTAAAAATATATGTGAAAAATCGTCGAGCGATTGCGTGGGAAGCCTCCTTCCCCCCGGTCACCCGCAAATGAACGATAATAGGGAACTAAGAAAGTCCATCCGTAAAACTGTTTACTCAAATATTAATATAGAAACTATATGTAACTATGAAACTATATAACTTCTGATTTTTATTTGATTTCACTATATAAAACCTACAAAACTCGCTCATTCGACCCGGACACTAAGCGCAGTGCGCGCACTCGAGTCTTTTGCAGAAAAAGAAGGGGATATTTATTCATAAAGATAACAACTAAATCAAATGATAAAGTACATATTCCCATGATCAAAATCCCCTTTTGTGATATAAAGCCACTTCCTTTTTGTAGGTTCTCTTATGGCTATTGATCTTTATTTCTTTCATCTTACAAAGACACCTTGTTGTTCGCAGTATTCTCGGAATCAGATATCTAATGGATTATAAAACCTTACATAGGAACTTTAACTGTGAGCAATGGCTGTTATCAATGCAAAACATTTCATATGTTGTCTTATCCCTTTATTCAGTTTAAAAGTAATAAGTTAAAAGCAAGATGATACCTTCCGTTTGTTATCGAGTGAAAAGGAACTCGTCTGCAACTATTTTCAAATATTTCCACGTAAGTTAATACTGCCTAAAATGCTTTGTGAATTGTATATGATACCTGAACAAAACTATGAAAGTATAATTCTTTGAGAACCATGACTCAGTTCTAAGCAAAGCTTTGATAACATCTGATATTTTTTAATGAAATTTATAAATTCTCCGTCTTGAACAAATATGTTATATTTCCTGGCTGGATACTGTAACTGTAATAAAGTGGGTCTGTTGACAGGTTTTCCAGTGCACCCTCACCAGCTTTGGCGAATTGTTGCCAAGGCATACTTTTACACTTTTACTGGGGACAATAAACCAATGACAATTATATATAATAATAATAATATACTACAATTTTAAAGAAGGCTTATATCAAAGCGTACGGCTTTCTATGATTAAAACAAAGAAGCCCCGAAGATGCTCAGTGGCAGAACTAAATACCATAGTTGCAGATGTGACGTTATAATTATTACTATAGTAACGCACATACGACTCGGAGCTGAAGTTAACTACCTGACTTTAGTCATCTCATTGCAACAAACCCCATGTCCGTTTCAATAATATTCAGTTTTTCAGCATAAAAAAAAATCACTGTGCTTTCAAAAAAAGTGTGACAGATTTTTCCACAATTGTTAGAAAAATCTTAGTTTTTGCTTCGTCTAAATCTGTCAGCGTATAAGATCCCTGGAGATTTTAAAGGATCCGCCTACGATGAATAAATTCCTCTTATAATCCTCCTTCATTCAATAAATCATGGATATTCTGTGATTCTCCTATATTTCCTTTAAACATAAAGGTTCCAACAGCAATTCAAAAGTAACGTCTGTTTTTGTTTGAAATTGTCAGGCAGGTCTTAAACATGCAGGAGATAAAAGGCCCATGCAGTCATCATCAAGCATGTCATGAAAGAAGAAGGGAGCAAGGATTGCTAAATATAAACTGTTTGTCTCATTTCAATTCAAACCTTTAAGTTAGGTATTTACAGAAAAAAAATATACTTCGACCGCAGTTTTAGTTTTTGCAGCTATTTCCTACATGATTTGATTTGGACATATAACCAAAATTATTTTCACTTCAAAAATGGGTATGAATCATATACGTGCAATCCTTGCCTCAGATAACCGACATGAAAAAACACGAATGCAATGTTATATAAAAGCACTCAATAAAATGAACTGGAGCTTGTTTAAAGTAACCCTATCAAGGGTTCTGTCCATGTTTTAACGGTAATGCTTACAACACAATAGACAAAAACATGGACACAAGGACCAAAAAACAACATGGAGGCGGATTATCACGTTCCTGGCAAATATCAGATTACATAAAACATGCTTTTACATAAAACATGTTTAATGGTAAAAAGTAAGTATTTTTGTAAAATACATTTAGCAGGAACCTGTTCTTCTAGCTCTGTCTGGTTTGAGTGACGTGTTAATCCTGAATTTGTTTTTATGGATGTCAAGCGGAATAAAGCACATTGCTTCTCGATAGGTCTAACTAGCTGATTGCCAAAGTGATTAAGATTATACTACACTTTTGTAAATCTGATTTATGTTATATATAAATGATTGATTTGATATAAGTATAATAAGTCTACAAAATATAGTGACTGAGCAGGAAAGGATCTTAAGCGTGCACTCTTTCGTAATTAATTACAAAGTAAGGCATTTTATGTGAAAGCTTTTCAAAGGTTATTTATAAATATTTATAAAACCGTCACTGTTTTTCATGTGTAGCGAAAATACATACTCTAAAATGAAATGCAAGTGTTAACTCTTCTCTCCCACTCTGCTGACCCATGTGGTCTTGAGAAAAAAACATATGAATTGCCACATTTCTCAAAGGCAAATCAGCTTTACCTTGTCGACCGCTTTGTCCAGATAAAATGTAATTGCTTTACGGACCCAACCGCAACGTGTCGTGGAAATCGGTGCTATAGTTTTATTTTTTAAAGATATTTTTGGTGAAGGTTACCGTCCCTGTTTTTGAATGCCTGATTAACTGAGTTTTATGTACAGCTGCAGAAGAAAATTCCATTCTGGTTTCGGACTACGTGACAGGGGCTTACGATAAATCTGGTGTCAACCAGGCTCGGTGTATCACTCCTCCAGGTCCTTGGTGTGTCGTCCCCATTGCTGGGTCATATCATCGAGGAACCACTGAAAGGCGCACTCGTTTGTGAATGAAACACGACTGTTGGGCATAGTCTCCCTATTAAGCCGGCAGAGTGCTCACCCTGGGTGGGGGCCCACCGTGAAAAATCTCACCGCCTCGGCTGAGATTCGAACTCACGACCTCCCAATGACCTGTACTCTACCCCTGAGCCACAGAAGCCGGTACGCTATATAGTTATTACATAAATCAGTTGACAGACAAAACAACATAGCGATATACAGACACGCCTTGTCCCCCGGGTGGTTCAAATTTTTTGCTCGCGCTTTTGTTAACACCAAGAACTACATCTGAAGTGATCGTGAAAACTCGGGCAACATTAGAATGAAATCGTTAAGTCAGACAGGGTCGCGGAGAAAGAAACCACATCGTTACAGATAAGGCAGGTTTATTACTTAAAATCATCTGAGATATAACATATATGATGTTTCGCGTTGATATAACGGACCCAAATTCTCAGTGACAGTCTTCGCCGACAGGTGTCAATGGTATAGTGGAAAAGATTTATTATTAAAATCAGGATCGAGTGGTGAAAAGTATTGATAAGAAACAAGTCTTTGCATAATATATTAGAATGCCCTTTCTTTAAATATGTTGATTTTTACAAAATCGACCTGATTGTTAATTATCTGTTAAACCGTGTGAAAATGTGAAAATGTTCCGTGTTAAATTTCTGAACAGTACCGATCCTCTTAATGTTATATAAATATATATATATATATATATATATATATATATATATATATATATATATATATATATATAACTCTAAATGTGGTGAGGGAAAGAATAGTTTATTGGACTTGTTGATCATATATGCCTTCTCTATTGGAAATAAGACAGTCAGTCTTGGCCGACAGGTGGCACTAGTGATTCAGTAATTTTAAAGGTCAACAGTATGTGAATGCTAATAAATTGTCAAGTAACAAAGGCATTCCCTTAAAGAAAAAACAATCTCTGTAGAAAAAGTGTCTTAACAGATTTTTTTTTGTTTATCGTGGCATCGTAATATTTGCCCTTTATCTCTAGTTTCAAACACTGGTTAATCTGCTGAGTGTGAACTTATTTCAACAAGAGAACTGACTCACTACATTTTATTCAGCTAGTTAAGGTGCTCAAATGTTTGTGATATTCCTCATCTCTCTGCTCCTTAATCGATGCTCAATCAAGCATAAACGAAAGAATCAGGAATTCCAATCTCGAAATCTAACAAAAGCAAAGGTTTATCGAGTGTTTTAGTACAGCTTAACCACTGGCAGCGGCCTGGCCGCCGCAGTCTGAGTGGAATTTCACATCACTCGATATTGTGACATTTTTTTTTGTTTTTGAGCAAGTCGCCAGACTGACTCATAGATATGACGTCATTAATGTTTTATTGACCGCAGTACCTCTGCGCTCCTTGTCAACATAAAACTGTGTCCCGATGTGCTCTTTATACTGAAATGGATCTCTTCATACGTAACAGATAAGAAAAACCAGCTATTAAGTTAACTAGGATACATGTCCGCAAAGACTGATAGTCAGTGTTCGTGTCTGGTTCATAGACAATTAAAGACAAACTTCTAGTTATATATATATATATATATATATATATATATATATATATATATATATATATATATATATATATATATATATGGGGTGTGCGATATCATCGATATATCGGTATATCGCGAGACGGTGAACCGCCTTTTGCGTACCGCGATAGGGTTTTTCAAATATCGATTTTTTTATATTTTATTAAATATACCTAAACTTAATTTTTTGTTTATAACATCAATGTTTCTGTTGCCAAATGAGACATCTAAACTGGCTGTGGTTAATGACAGCTTTAATGTGAAAGCTGCCTTGGGGTCTTTAGACGGTTATTAGGAAATGTTAAGGTAGGCTTTATATACCGTTACAGGCCTGATATACCATTGTAGCCTGATATTCCAACGTAGGCCTGATATACCATTGTAGGCCTGATATACCATAGATCAAAGGATCGTCCCAAGTTAGTTGCGTATCTGCTCGATATTTCAATACAACAAAAAGAAAGAAGCACTGAACACGGTTATAATAATAAATAATTCATTAACATTCTCTCTTAACGTCGAATGGTGACTGCATAAAGATGAAGTGTCAAGTTAATTGGAATTTTGTTTAAGAACATGGCTTTGATTGTACATACCATCTATACCTCTCTGTGCTAAAACATAGTTCAGAATTTTATAATTGCAAAGTAAGGCCTAAAGAAAATTTTAATTCTAATGATTTTATTTGTATTGCCAATAGAGTCCTACATACTAAAAACATCAGTGAGTAATATTGCAATATTTTATGTTAGAAATAACCTTATCCTTATAAATATTTAAAATGATGAATAATGATTAATAATAATGAAAATAATAATAATAATAATAATAAAGTAATAATATTTATTATATTGCAATACGAAAGGCGAAACCCATCCCTAATGTTTATGTGTGTGTTGTTAAAAGAGGCTACCTCATCCTTTCAAGAGATTGGTGTTGGAGTTTTTTTTCACTTTAATCTAAGACCATTTGCCCTCTTGTCTGATCAAAAGACCATAATGGCGGGTTAACAATGTGTTACAGGAAAAAATATTGGTAAGTTATATTCATATATTTTCACCACGACGGGAACCACCTAAGGGAACTACAGCTTTCAAGAAAAGTTCCATGAGCACCCTTGTTGCCCGGGTTGATGAAAGCTTGAAAGAACCTCTGAGACGTAATGAGTGAAAGGCAGTAAACGATTACTGCTTAACCATAAGATCAATATACAATGTGCAATCGTTGTAGTCGAGTTCACAATAGTACAGTCCGAGTGCAAACCCGAATCCAGGTTATTCAAGTCCGAGTCCGAATATTCAGGTTCATGTCCAAGTCCAGCTTCTTAGAGTGCGAGTCAAAGTCCGAGTCGAGTCGAATGCAAAAATCTGTGTAAAAAAATAAGTGGAAATTAGAGATAATCTTGTGTATTTTATTTTTTTTTCACGTGCTTTTAACTTGAATAATTGATTACATTTCGCTCTCGATGCATTGCTAAAGCTTGGTATACATAAGACATATTTTTAAATGTTCTGTTTACAGTCCGTACGTGCATATACGTCTCTATAGAATATTACAGAGTTTTTTATGCTAGTTTTTCGAAGTCCGGGTCCGAAAACAATTCCGAGTCCAGGACCCTCGAGTCCAAGTCCAAGTGTCGGGAAAAGTGGACTAGAATGCGGAGTCGAATCAAAATCCGGACTCAAGTCTAACATCACTACAAATAACCTTAATTATACATCCATAATTACGTTTACTCTACTTCACAAACTGCAATCCTGGTCGTTCGGGCTTGCTCACACTTGCAGCTTTTCTAGCCCCTTAAGAAGCATATGGTCCAAACAGCCATAATGCATGGTCATCGCTTGAGGGTTTGTAGTTGTAGTTGCCCATCCTAGGTCGGTGGTGTTCACCGGGTCCTCTGGTTTCCCCGAATTCCTATAGACTACTGAACGCTGACATCCGTGCCATGGAGGTTGACTCGTATTTGTTATTATAACTAGTTGTTCAATCGATGTAAAATAAATATAGACTTTTTTTATTATCTTTCCTCTTATTGTGATAAAATTGTGATTTTAAAATATCAACATCTAAAAGTAATTTACCAAATTATTTTGGCTAAAAATCGATAGTGGTGCATTGCATGATCTGAAAATGAGCGACTGCTGACAAATACAAGCAGAGCTGTATTTTAAATGACAAATGCCCCATGTTTGAATGGCATAACGACTGACAGAAAATTAACGTTTTGTGCAAGGGATTCTGTAAAAGTGTCAGTTCTCGAAATTGTATCAAATTCCAGAAAATAAATACTTCCTTTCATCAGCTTGTATTAACGAATTTAGGAAGGACACATTTGACAGTGTAGTCACAAGCATTCGTTTTTTCCAGGCGACTACGTGAGGTTGTGTCCATGCCGTGGGCGTCCTGTCGGCTTCTAGACCAACGACCTTTCTTAACGGAAGCGTCAATCAGAGCTTCACCGGTGTAAAGACGTCAGGTTATCCCCCGTTCCGTTTACCTCCTCTCCTCAGTAGTCTCAAATCGCTTTCTGTTTACAGTTTACCCCCCGGAGATGCATTAATTTTCAGGTAACCCCGTACTCTCTGATCACTCCTCTCGATAATTTAGCAAAACGATAACGTTTTTCTGCTTTTAACTCATTGGATATGTTACTACTACATGTACATGTTAAACAAGTACAATTTTATAAAAAAATAATATTAACACAACCAGTCTCTTAGGTTTAGGAAGCACTATACAATTAAGAAATATGATAAATAAATAAATAAATAATAATAATAGTAATAATAATAATAATAACACTAATAATATTTATTTTGTCAAGCGAAAAAATTCACGGTGATGTGCTCAAAACGCTATTACAAGCAAGAAATTGCATAACAAATGGCTGACTACGAAAAAAAAATAGATGTTTCTTAGGCTAGATAAAAAAGCACATAATTTAGTGATATATTATGATATGATATAAAAGCTATAAAAGACAATAAACCCATTTAAGTAGGTAAAACCTAGGGTATAGAAATAAAAATCTGCACAATCTGCAAAATCACAGTACATCAAAACATTGCACAAATAAGTATGTCTTGAACGTTTTTTAAAAGTGGCTGATTCCCAGCTTGTCTTAATTCCAAAGGTTATAAATTCCACAAAGTGGGACCTGCTACACAAAATGCTCTTTGAGCAACCATGGATGACTTTGTACGCAGAACAAAAAGTAAGTCCTGGTCGGCTGATCTGAGGCATCTACCTGGTGTGTACGAATGAATTAGATCGTGTAAGTAATCCGGAGCTGTGCGATATTTGGTCTTGAAAGTAGTATGGCCATCTAACATCTAATGCGATGACTCCTAGGGAGCCAGGGTAGCTCACGCAATACAGGTGTAATGTGATTATTTTGATGTGATCAAAGTTTTAAACATCAAATATTTTGGTCCAGTATGTAGTGAATTATATGAAACTTTAAACTCAGCAGTTTTCGGTTATAAAAATGCAATATATATGCAATATATCTTGCAGTAAATTATTTACGACGTCGCCGTTTTATAATCGAAACATCAGGTTATCTTTTTCTGTAAGATAACTGTTAGAATGACTAATTCCACAAATAATTGATCTATATGAATAACAGTTCAAAAAATGTATTAACTGAATAGAATATTGCATTTAAGATACAAAATTCACATCTAGACTCAATTTCTGAAATAAAAATAATCACAAGATTTTAATGACAAGTATATTTTCCTTTCAATAATATTGTCTGATGAAAACACAAGATATAGAAAAAAAAATCATCCTAATTTGACAAATTCAGAAGAAAGTAATTACAATTATTAAAAATGTATGAAGACAAAGAAAAAATGTTTATAGGGGAGAGGACGAAGTTACCCCATGGGCAAAAGTTACCCCTCCCCCCACCCACCCCATACTCCTGTAATATGAAGTGGGGGTAAACTGAAATCACCCGAACTGTATAAGAGCTTTTTATGGCATGTCATAGAACAGATCTCTCAGGAACACTTATATTTTTCAAATTGTTAAAAGAAACAGAAAAGAAAAGTCTTAGTACGTTGCCAATTGCAGTTGTTAATTTTTTTTGGAGGGGGCTTTTCATGGGAGATGAGTTTGTTCGGCTCTTCAGGGAATGGATAATTTTTCGGACAGACAAAGCATTATCTTAAAATATAAAAGTGAGTTTTCACATGAATCATTTCTCACGTTTTGTACCCTAGCCTTTATTAATAAATACTATAACATTCCAATTGCTCTGCCTGAAAAGTGGTAAAAGAACTTATAAAGATTTTATATAAAATTACAACATAATACAAAAACAGATAAAGCCTGGAGGTTTTAGAAAGTGCTGATGCAATAAAAGGCATTCAAGGTATTTTTATGAAATGTTATCCGAGTCTTTAGTAATTATAGAGTTGTTTTTTAAACACCAAAGCTAAAAATAAAAAATAAAAAACACACAGGTTCGTTAAATGCATTATGTTACATACGACGGCCGCATGTTAAATTCACGGCAGATATTAGTACACTGTACTGGTATAATATGGATTTTTTTAAATATTTGTTTGCCTTTATAAAAGGCCACCTAGAAAAGTACATTATATTAGGGAACCGGTGCTCCCATTTTAACGGGTAAATTGTTTTATTGTAAATACGCACCACTTCTTGGCATTACCGTCGCCGACTGCTGCTTATACATAAATCGCTATATAATATCAGCGTAATAATATTGTCATACTTTCATTAAAACAGGTATTCTTGATTATGAACTTCTCGATTTTTTTTACCTTATTCATCATTCAAGAATTTTTTTTCTTCATAAAAACTTGAAAGATTCCACGAAGAATGTCTCCAAAGGTAAATATTAAATAGATGACAAAATGTTACACCCCTCCCTGGTGATTATACACTGCAGTCGTTCAAGATCTCTTTCGTACCAGACCTGGTAGTGAAACCCAAATCATCTTGCTTTACCATGCAGCGGGTAAAAACGAAGGAGACATAGAACAATGTACGACTGCTGCGCGAGGACTGTTGAAAATTGAGCGTTCTCTCAGCTTTTTTGGTTAAAAAGTCAGTAGAACGGTCAAATTTCCCTCTTGAAATAGTCAATATCACATTAGTATTAACACAGCTAACAAAGAACGAAGGGTATTTTCCGTGCATGCCATGGCAGTGTCGCTGACTCTTATAAACCACACACATTGCAGAAAATATATCCCATATAGAGGCAGAGAGAGAGAGAGAGAGAGAGAGAGGGAGAGAGGGGGGGGGGGATCCAGAGAGTCAGATCAATATTTGACGTCTGGACTTCCCTTTTTCCGGACCTTGGGAACCTTTTTTATGAGTTTTGTCATTAGTCCTCCAAGGTCGTACTTTTTTCCTAGATCCTGGGTCCGCCCTGCCACTGTGCTATATAGTAGAACGCGGAACATAGTGGCTGACCGGGGGGGGGGAGGCGTTATATATGTCTTTTTAACTATTTCCCAGCTATTTGTGATTAATATTCATTTTTATAGATCTTTCGTTTCGATCTTAAGTTTTTAACAGTTAATGACTTTCTAATTCATTCTTTTAGGATGTAATTGAACAGCTCTGAGATTTGCACTATTAATTAAGATAGTATCCTAATGTTTGTATTCTGAAGGATCAAGTCTTTCCGTTATTCCACTGTGCCGGGTCATAACACCGAACACCTGATCCTCGGCTGATACACGAACTCGCGACCGGTCCTCTGTTAAGTCCGGCGCCCTCATCTGACCACAGAATCGTGTAAAATGCAAAGTTTAACATGCGAGTTGATTTGAATTTCTTTACCACGAGAATTATGTTTAAACGATGATGTTTTGCAAGGTATAAACGTAGACGTGCATTTTTACCATGGAGACATCAACATGGAACCCCCCTCTCAAACATTTCCCCTTGTATTTAAAAACGTTGCTCTAGATTTTATAACAAACAAGTACAGTCGAGCCCACTTTGTGTCATATCGATTAATGGAAAATCCCGTTGTCACAAAAATCTGAAATCCCAAACCATTTCCTATATGTATATATATATATATATATATATATATATATATATATATATATATATATATATATACATATATATATATATATATATATATATATATATATATATATATAAAATGGTAAATCTGACCGGTTAATATCGGTTAATATATTGTTTTGCAAGGTATAAACGTTGACGCGCATTTTCACCATGGAGACATCAATATATATATTGCAAACATTACAGAAGAAAGATAAATTTACGATTATTGACTAAGAACAAAGAAGTTTAATCACACCATAAAGTAAGCGTGAAGGAGAATATATTATTGACTGTGTCATTACAAGTATATTATGCATAATCATAAAGATTTAATTTTAATTAAGATTTAAATCTAATTTTGGAAATGCAGACCCAAAACACCATCACGACTTTGTCATGTGAATGAATGATGCGTTTGTGCAATTGACTCTGTTTGAAATAACACAAAATATAAATATATTCATGCCATTATGCCATAAACTTTTGATCACAGGAATGTTCTTTATTATATATGCATTGAAAATTCATCTATACTTTGGGGAACCTTCGGTAATTCATTTGGATGACCTTACAAACACCAGTAAGTTCAACACAGGTAACTTTTACTTAGAGCGTTATTAAGAGCAGCCTATTAAGTACTCCATTTACAAAATAAAAAAAAAAAAACGAGAAATTTTATCTACACGTCTCTTCTATTGAAAATTCTAGACACTTCAAGAAGCACTGATGGACTGTCCTTCTCTGTATCTTTGTCTGGGCTTCAGAAATAATAGCCACCCTTATCCTGCTAATCTGGCGACGCTCTTTGAATGCCACCAGCTTGATGCCAAACAGCATCTCAAAGCAACACAAATAATATGGAATCATTGATGAAACATTTGTACATGAAAGTTAGTTTCTGTATGTTGTTATATTAAAGGCACTTTCATAATCGTTTATAAAAGCAGTATATCTAATTCGCCGATAAGAACAATGTCAGTTTTCTTCTGATAATCCCTCTATCTCATTACCAGAATAAGTCAATGTGAGACTGGGAAGATTTAAAGTGGAACGATGATGTTATCATGGCCTCTGATGGCTGTGGCACAAGGCCAGCAATTCACGAAACGGACAAAAGGGGTATAAAAACAGCCTTTCAAGAGCAGGCTTTTATTCAGAATCATTGCAAGAAAATTGTGGACTATCATAATTAATTAATAAACATTTATGTTTTAAAAATCGTTCACTGAACAATTATGATAAATTTTGAGGTATATTTGTTATATATTTAGATATTTTAAGTTTACCCCTGACCCTTAAGTGGGTGCAAATTATAACCGCCAGACCTAGAAATAATTAACATCCATGGAGATCCATGAAAGTTTTTCTGGGAAACCTGGAATCATGTCACAGCAACCTTTATTCCCCGAGTTATGGTTTGGAGACCCGAGAAATAATTAAACATTAGCCCTATTTACACTAGAAAAATGTGCTCGGGCTAGACCGGTCCAGAAAAATTTGGAGCGGGCTACATTTAAACTTGCGTTCACACTGTGCCGGACCAAGTGACCATGTAGAGCTCGTTACCCTGTCAAGTTAGGCCGCATTGCGCTTGGCCGGGCCTAGAATCTCAATACGTTTACACGCAGATAAATACTGCAATCTAGCGCGGTCTAGATTGTATCCCCCCTTGCTCGCATGGGTAAATCCCAGACACATGACAGCCGAGTCTTGCTGGAGCGCGCCATCTTTATACCGCGCTCTACTTCTGTTTACACACGTTCGAAGCACCAATGTAGGCTGCGCCTAGACTTTGGAACCGACTTAAACCGGTGGTCAAAATGTAGCGCGCTCCAGACAGAAAATCCTCGAAATCTGTCGCGTTTTGGGGACTTGGCGCGCGCTAAACGATGTAGAGCGCTCCACAAAAACGTGTGTAAATGGGGCTATAGAAACAAAAAACCCTCTTTCTCTCTAATGTGTGCATGGATTGTCGGGAAAATTTTGTTACATTTTGATAATGGATAGGTTCATCAGTTCTCATAGCCATGAGGTGCCTTCTTTATTTTACTCATTCTTTCCCCTATTTTTAAACAATCAAATGAGTTTAATGGTATCGGTTTCTCTGTTGTGATTTCATCTTTTGTCCTCAAACCTCTCATGTTTATTGATCGTGCCTTGTTTTATCAGTTATTTTTCATAAAATTTATACCCAAAGAAAAAAACCCGGTATACAGGCTTCCATTTCCAAGAGACAAAAAAAATACAAACTGTTAATGACAGGAAGTAAGTGTTGTAAGTCTGGACTTTTTTTCAATTTTTGTTAAGACCACCCGAATGTTTTGCCTCGGCGGTTTTTCCGTCCAGATGTCTTAGCATATTATTTTTGTCTGGTGGAGGATTCCGCCTCCATTTTTCAATGCTAACTTAATTACGTATATGTAAATCTGAAGAATTCAATTCCGAGTTCCGGACTACATGACGGAGCAGTATCACACGCTCCTTCTAGTTTGTTTATACTGGCGTTAACCAGGCCCATCGATTACTGCGCCTGTGGGCCGTGGGTGTGTAATCGACCCCGTTGCTGGGTCATACCACCAAGGAACCCCCGAATGGCGCTCTCGTTTGTGAGTGAAACACGGCCCCGGGGCACGACCTTCCAATTAAGGCCGCAGAGACCTCAGAGGGTAGGGACGGACTGAAAAATCTCACCGCCTCGGCTAGAATTCATACTCGCGATCTCCCGACTTTGAATCTTTTGCTCAACCCCTGCACCTATATTTCGTCTATACATTCAGGTTCAAACAGCAATTCAGATGTCTAAGCATCCTAAATTTTGTATGTCATCTAGGAATACAGATTTTTAGTCTACAAAATGTTATTTTTGTCATAAATAAGTTATAACATAGCCGTGCTGACCTTTCTTTGACCACAGCCCTACCAGTGTGCAAAATTACACGGACGGAATGATAATGTTGCTTGTGTTAACTGAAGGTTGGACTCAAATGAAAGCTACCTTGTCACTGTCATTACTAAAATGTCACCATCAAATACCACAGAATGACCACCGACTGACCAGTAATCGCGCTTGAATTTAGAAGCACCGTGTTCTAATTCCTGAAATTACGGCTGGGCTGACCCCGTAACTAAGCAATTTACCAGCACCACATGCTTCTGAGAAGGGATTTATCATTGAAATATATACCAGGGACGGCTTCTTCACACTGTCATATCAACCATCTGTGCCCTCCGCCAGGAAGGTATGCGTTCATCCCCGCTCATGTGTCCGTTTGTGAGTGTGTGTGTGTTTGTGTATTTGTTCACAATATTGATCAAGCAATCATTAACGAAATCCCATGAAATTGTGGATCCGGCACATGATACGTAACATCATCTAGAATATTCACAAATGCGCAGTCACTGATGCACGAATGAAGCTGGGATTGGGTCGAATAAGTGAATGTAAGCACGGTTTTGGAGGCTTGTCTTCCTTAGATTACAGATTTCTTGTTTCTTTTGGATCAGTGAGTTGAAACATGCAACCAAAGATATAATCAGATTTTTTATGTGATTATATAGAGTGTGTATAGTTGGGAGCCTATATATAAACCGGAATAAGACTGTTATATGTGTGCACAGTGGCGACTCTTATGTAACATGACATGGGCTCTCCTGGTGAATGACAGAGCAAGAACTCGCTATTGACCTTATCCTACATTCTACGTGACCTAAGTAGCAATTTTTTCAATGAATAATCATAAACAGTGTGGTTGCGAGCATGCAATCAAGTTACCTTTGGAAACGGTAACAGTCAATCACCCGACAAACGCAAAGTTTACATAATTTGGGCGACTCTCCCGAACAGAACACGTGTTTTTTTCGTTTTTTTTTTCTTTTTTTGAAAAAGATGTCTCAGAATAATGTATATATTATCAATTGCCTATGTCAAATATTTCGGACCCTCCCTCCCTGAGTCCTGGCTACGACCCTGGCTAACAGAAAACAACCACCATCCAAGAGGAACGCATAACACCTTTGCTTTTCGGTGGAGATATGATAAAGATGAACGGTATTCAAGAAATTCGTTCTGTGACCACAGGCCCATCAATACATAATAAAGCGGTCGTCCTTTTGGCAACAAAGATAATGCCACCTGTTTAACTGGAGGTTACGCTCAAATGAAAGTCATCCGGTCACTGTAATTGCAGTAATGTGTCCACTAAATACCACATTATGACGAGCAAGACCATCGACTGACCTGTAATCACGCAACAAGCACCATGTCATAATTATTGGTTTTACAGCTGGGCAGAACCCGGTATATGCTCACAAGAAGTAAGTTCTCGTAGAATTATATGCATGGAAATCCTGCCAAGTATGTCATATCTATAATCATATCTTATTCGTCATTAATAAGTCAGCTGATATACAAGACCAAATACTTATATTTTGGGATACATACAAGTCCCCTGAGAAAGTTGATATCCTTCGTTTTATGAATGACCTAAAACTATAATCATTGAATATAATAATAAAATTATGAATTGTGGTTATTAAAAATATATATACTTTACATGGATTATACAAATAGTTATTATAAGTAAACAAGGCACTCTCCATGGTTATGGTGGTGACGCTGTTAGTGTCCAGAGATGGAGAAAACTGGAGAAACCGGAGAAACCACCAGCCCCATGACGGGCAACTACACCCCACTCTCATGACCACACCGGGGACTGAACCCGGGTCGCCTGAGGAGAGAATCGAGCATATACCCCCGAACCAGTGGCGTACCTAAGGGGGGGGGGGGGGAGGGGCGGCAGGGGCGGTCCGCCCCGGGCGGCACATTTTGGGGGGCGGCATTTCGGGGAATTAGTATAATGAGTGGCACAAGGAATTCCCCAAAAAATACAAATTTGTCCTTTTTGTCCCACGTTCAAGTATTCCAGGGATTATAAACTGCTTAGACAATGGAACCTACCAAATGATTAGCGAACGTTTTGTACATTTTTTGGGGCGGCATTTCTGGGATATAGTATTATCAGTGGCATAAGGAGTTCTCAAAAAGTACAAATTTGGCCTTTTTGTCCCATGTTCAAGTATTCCAGGGATTATAAACTGGACAATGATTAGCGAACGATTTGTACATTTTTTGGGGCGGCATTTCTGGGATTTAGTATTATCAGTGGCATAAGGAGTTCTCAAAAAGTAAACAAATTTGGCCTTTTTGTCCCATGTTCAGGTAGTCCAGGGATAATAAAATGGACAGTGGAACCTACAGAATGATTAGCGAACGTTTTGTACATTTTTGTATCGGCGTCATTTCTGGGATTTAGTATAATCAGTGGCATAAGGAGTTCTCAAAAAGTACAAATTTGGCCTTTTTGTCTCATGTTCAAGTATTCCAGTGATTATAAACTGGACAGTGGAACTAACCAAACTATTTGCGAGCTATACGCAAAAAAGAAATACATATCTGTAGTTATCCTTTGTTAGAGTTGTGGTCTTGCAATGTCAGAACGCCATCGATAAACTGACAATCATGCAAAAAGCCTGCATTTCAGGGCGGTCGTCGTGTACAGAAATCCCTAGCAGCACCTGATAATCACCAGGGAAAAACCCTGCCAGAAGACCAATGGCCCCCGGTGGTGGGGGTGAGGTGTCTGTCATACACATTGTGCGAAAACTATTTTGACGAATTGTGTTGCTCTTTCCTTGGAAAGTATTAAGAATTTCCATTCTTGAACTCTTGAATTCCCGAAATTCCAGGATATTTAAACAGCCTGAAACAACCTGAAACGCCCTTTTCCCACGATTCTTCATACAAACGTTAACACTATCGTGTTTATAATGAGTACTATCTATAAATGCCTGTGTCTTTTGATTAATCAATATGGCCTGCATGATCTTTTATGTAACGTGAAAAAAAAAAACAATGAACACCCAGGCCTATGTAGGAATTATTTAACTTTAAAATATAATTCTATTAGAACTGTCCGGCGGGATGAATCAATTAGCCAATGTTCAATATACGTATCAAATATCAGTTTTAACTTTTAGAGTTCAAAACTTAAATTAAAGATATATTTACCTGTACTGTTAATTCTGTTATTAACAGTTTAATTATCCACTACCTACAGACAATTGTTGTATATTGTGACAAATCATTTGAAATTAAATTATAATATATATTTAAATTATATAATTACTTGAAATTTATTTAAATACTTTTTGAATAACAAATAGTTATGAGTTCATAAATAAAACCTCGCAAAGTGCATAATCACTATAATTCTTAAACGATTTTGATGTAGCCTTGAAATAAAGTATGCTTTTAACTTGGAGGATTTTTTAATTAAACAAAGTCAGTTTGTCCAAACAGTGGATTTTTTAACTCATGAATTACGCTTTTTTAGTAAAGACTAAAGTGCCTTGCATGCAGCAGTACCATGCATATCTCAATGGCTCTATTAGGTGTACCTGCTGTCATATGCGTTAACAAGAGGTGGATTTATAAATGTGGTATTTGTACACGTTGAGAATGGAATAACACTCACCAAATAAAGTTTTTCCCAAGCTGAGTATAAAGTAATCATGAATAATGTAAACATGAATGATGAAAATTTTATTTCACACATTATATATGTATCCTGCAGTGTAATCTGTTTATAGTTACAATTTATTCGTTTTATTCCTTTCTGTTCACTTCATGATGAAATATAATTGTTTGAGCTTCGAGTGATCTTTTGATTTACATTAGCAAAGAGATGTCTGCTCTTTAATATGTGGCGGAAGAATTCCATGCCAGTGAATCCATATAATTGCGTTGTGGTCAAATACAAGCCTGTAACAAGGACATTTGACAAGATATATTTCAATATGTTATCCAGGTTTGTAATGTTTTGTTAGAGGGACCGCAATTTCTAAATCCGTCCCGGGCGGCAATGAGGCTAGGTATGCCGCTGCCCCGAACGTTCAGGTTGACAACTTACAATAAGTTATATCATGATTAATAAAGTCGCAAAGTAATCAAGCGTTTCCTGTGTTTGCTGGCGTCAACAAAGCTCATATTTTTCAAATATTATTAGTTAACCACAAAAACAAATATCGAAAACATGTTCAAGGTAATTTCCTTTCTAAAATAATATTTTACTACTTCAAATTAAATCAACATTATAATGTTTCATTACACATGCTCAATGATCACAAAAGAACAAGTATAAATGCAAACACAAATACAATTCAAAGAGAACGTAATATGATTAATTAAAGAAATATCTTATTCACTTATGCTGACAACTGAGAAATGTGTAGAACTTCAATATAAGTTATTAAATTTGAACAATTGGCATATATGACTTTGTATGAGCTTCATGAAAACGTAAAGAGACAATAACTTTTGCAGCCAGGAAATGCGGCCACCGAAAGTGAAACAAGATGTATGCAATTGCTAAGAGTTCACTGGAAGACACCCCCCCCCCCGGGCGGCAATGAGGCTAGGTACGCCGCTGCCCCGAACGTTCAGGTTGACAACTTACAATAAGTTATATCATGATTAATAAAGTCGCAAAGTAATCAAGCGTTTCCTGTGTTTGCTGGCGTCAACAAAGCTCATATTTTTCAAATATTATTAGTTAACCACAAAACCAAATATCGAAATCATGTTCAAGGTAATTTCCTTTCTAAAAAAATATTTTACTACTTCAAATTAAATCAACATTAAAATGTTTCATTACACATGATCAATGATCACAAAAGAACAAGTATAAATGCAAACACAAATACAATTCAAAGAGAACGTAATATGATTAATTAAAGAAATATTTTATTCACTTATGCTGACAACTGAGAAATGTGTAGAACTTCAATATAAGTTATTAAATTTGAACAATTGGCATATATGACTTTGTATGAGCTTCATGAAAACGTAAAGAGACAATAACTTTCGCAGCCAGGAAATGCGGCCACCGAAAGTGAAACAAGATGTATGCAATTGCTAAGAGTTCACTGGAAGAACCCCCCCCCCCCCCCCCAATTCCTGGCTAAGCCCCTGGCTAACAGAAAACAACCATCATCCAATGGGGACGCATAATACCTTCGCTTTTTGGCAGAGATATAATAAAAGAGAACGGTATACAAGAAATTCGTTCTGTGATGACAGGCCCATCAATACATAATGAAGTACGTGGTCGCCCTTTTGGCAACAAAGATAATGCCACCAGTATTAACGGGAGGTTACACTCAAATGAAAGTCATCCGGTCACTGTAATTGCAGTAATGTGTCCACTAAATACCACTAAATGATGAGTCAGACTACCGACTGAGCTGTAATCACGCAACAAGCACCATGTCTAATTATTGAAATTACGACTGGGCGAAACCCATTATTATATGCTCGCAAGACGTGAATTGTCGTAGAATAATATGCATGGAAATCCTGTCAAGAGAGTGATATCTATAATCATATCTACTACGTCATTAGCAAGTCAGCTGATATATAAGACCAAATACTAATATCGTGTGATACATACAAGTTCCCTAAGAAAGTTATTTTCCGCAGAATTTTCATTTTATAAACGAAATTAAATTTAATCATTGAATATTATTCTAAAATTATGAATAGTGGTTGTTATAAACATATATTTTACATCGATTATACAAATAGTTATTACAAGTAATCAAGGCACTCTCCATGGTTATTGTGGTGACGTTCGGTAGTGTCCAGAGATGGAGAAAACCGGAGAAACAGGAGAAACCACCAGCCCCATGACGGGCCACTACACCCCACTTTCATGACCACACCGGGTATCAAACCTGGGTCGCCTGAGGAGAGAATCGAGTATATACCACTGAACGTCCAGGCTGACAACTTACAATAAGTTATCTCATGATTAATGAAGTCGCAAAGTTTTCAAGCGTTTCCTGTGTTTGCTGGCGTCAACAAAGCTCATATTTTTCAAATATTATTAGTTAACCACAGACACAATTATCGAAAACATGTTGAAGGTAATTTCCTTTTAGAATAATCCTTTACTACCTCAAATTAAATCAACATTTTAATGTATAATTACACATGCTCAATTATCACAGAGGAGCAAGTATAAATGCAAACACAAATACAATTTAAAGAGAACGTTACATGATTAATTAAAGAAATATCTCATTCACGTATCCTGATAAAAGAGGAAATGTAAAGAAATTCAATATTGTTTAATTTGGATCGCCCGGCACAAATGAGCTTCATGAAAACGTAAAGATACAATAACTTTCGCAGCCAGGGAATGCGGTTACCGGAAGTGAAACTAGATGTAGCAATTGCCAAGCGATCACTGAAAGCTCCCCTCCCCCCCCCCCCCCCCCCCCTCACCGGGGCCCTCATATGAGCGATAATGGAGTTACGTCCTCAGAATTAAGGTCAAGATAAAAAACGAATATCTCCTGCAAATGTGCTGTTAAGGACAAATTTCATCTTTTGTAAATTTGTCAAATAGGAGATTTAGCGCGAACAGAAAATGGTTTAATAAAGAAAAAACAGCCTAAATACGATCTTTGACCCTCAGAATAGAAGTAACAAAGATAAATAAACACTTCCTGTTTGAAGAGGATCACCTGTCTGAACAACAAATAATGAAACAGGGATGATTGGTTTTATTTTAAAGGAAGACCTCCCCGATATGTTAAATAATTATTATGTTGTGTTATATAACAAGCCTTTGTGGGAAACCTACGTCAACAAAAAGGAGACTTACACGAATAAAAATAAAATTCACAAATAATTGAGTACAATTGGAAAAAATATAAAACTCTCCTTGTGCTGGCAACAGTCAACATACAGGTGGTCCTCGACATTTCCAACATAAGAACGCCCATACCAGTGACACAAACGAACTTGTTTTCACTGATAAAGAGTTTATGTGATGCCTAATCTTTTTCCTAGCTTCAGGCGAACAAAAAGCTTCACTGAAGCCAGTCAATGGTTTGGTTATAATTGATGTACCACGAATTCATCGGTACCATGTGCAATCATTTAGCGTGTAGGGAAAAGCGTTTCAAGCTAGATTGGTTTCCTGCGGTATTTTCACAGCACTAATCTCGCCAAAATGAACATATCGATTGCAAACAACGTCCACTTTGGTAACAATAGTTTCGACTTTTGACCTTCTAGTATGCCTTCTCTTGGCTTTCCGGGAGACCCTCTGTATTGTCACGTTTGAGCATATCTCAGCCAACTGAAACCTGTTAATATCATGTTGTGTATATATCCTAAATAAACACCCTAAATGTCAAGAATGAAAGTGAGGATTTGATTTACAGTACGCGTATACGGCTAGATTAAATCCAAGGGCCCAGTCACACAACACTACTATCGCCTACGACGTCATGGTCACTCTTTGCCTATTACCTACGACTTGTCGTATTAAGTTGACCCCCGGCCACACGTGTTACGACCGGTCGTAATCAGTCGGTACACTCTTATCGAAACCGGTCGAAAAGGGATGTGTCACTGGGCCCAGGGGGGCCGACGTGTAGACGAAATAGTGGCTAATTTCATAATTTATGTGTGAGAGAGAACGTTGTCTTTAACCTTTCTTTCATATAAAAAAAGTTTTTAACATGTATCAGTTTTGTCCGAGTTATTATACCTCCGACAATGATAAAATTATATTAAAAATTCAACTTCCACGAATTTGGTTCAGAATCATCATGAACTGACATCGTAATAATTCGTTTAAATTCGTAGGGGTGTCGTAGATGATTTTCAAACATTCATTACCGTACGTAGCTTTTTTTTGAGAACTTGGAATACTTGGCAATATGCTTCGTCTATAGACGTGAGCGATGTCGGAGCAGTATTGGTCGATACTTGGTTGGTTTGTTTGTTTGCCAATTTACACAAAAGTTTGTGCATTAATTCTGATGATATCTTTTAGGATTAGGATATCTCAAAAGAAACAATCCATTATATATAAATAATCTTTATAACCAGAATATATTTTTATTTTATGGATTCTATAATAATGCGGATTTTTGTTCTTCGTTCTTCGCCCACCTTTGTTCTTCGGGTAAACACTTGGACCATGTTAGTGCCTCGTGACACTGGAAAATAAACAAAACAGGAAAGCTTGATCCTAGGACTAAGGCATAGCCATGTTGTCTCTGAAGCGGTCCAGGGCGAGGGTCCAAGGGCTCCGGAACCCCCCCCCCACCCGTTTTTTTCTAGCCGCTGCAACCTTTTTAAATGGGCTCGAAAGTTTCTTCTCTTTATTTTACCTGGGTTTGGACCCTCCTTATAAAAATCATGAATCCGCTTACAGTCGCTAGTTTCTCATACATATCCGTTTTGAAATATAATCTTTAAACACCGAAAAAGGAATAAATGAGCTTTCGATTATGAATTTTGCAAACTTTCTGAATTTTGTACTTCTCCATATTTTATGGAGTGAATAACTTCTTAGATTCTAACGGTTACTGGTCTATATGGCACAGAGAGCAGATGTCATAGTAGCTGCGAAAACAAGACTATGCTGTGTTTTTACTTTGGGCGCGGTATTCGCTAAATGATTTTTATATGCAAAACAGATTTGTTGTGCTCTAATCATTTTATCATTAACATTTTACTTGGCCTAAGGAATGCGGTATGAGACACGCAGTAAAATAGAATTCTCAGTGGAAAATTGGATCCGCATACCGCACACGGTTTTGCCTTTTGATTATGGTATATTTCCTTATGTTTATTGATGATAATTTTACACATTTTAGTTTACTTAATCTACTTAATTACTGTGCTTACTGAACATAATGGCGGGAATGCGAACGTACATTTCATCATAGTCATGTTCTTATGATGTTATTTACGGATTTCTACGTCTCCTGTGGTGAACAATTTTTCAAGGAAAATAAAAAACTTAATTTAGACATGTCAGAATGCAACTGCTACTACGTATGGTGTTGCCATTTCTTTTAATCTTACATGATATGACGAGCAAAAGTTTAATCAACAGATAAATAAGCACCTCTGAAGATTAGATATTTATTGCCTAGGAGGAAGTCAATTAACCATACATTTAATACACCATTATCAGAGAAGAGAACCGCAAACGGTGAAAGATACGTCCGTCGCCCGTCTTTTGACCTCTGACCTCATTAAATATGCGTAGATTTTGTGAGATAATCTATTGGCAAGTTGTTATGGTTAGTTTCGTGAACATCCGTTAAAGCCCCGGTAAATTATCGCGGCAACACTGAAAATTAACGGATGGACACACGGACGGACAAACCATCCGTCATCACTGGCGTATAAAATGACCGCTTGATAATGTTTAAATCAGCATCACCTTAGTTATTATCCAAACGTGTGAAGCCATCTTTTTATTTCGTCTTTTACTGCTTCATGTTATGTTTTGTATCATCTTTATAATATAATTCGAATTAATTTGTTAGGATAAATAGAAGACATTTGTGGATTTTGTCTGTAGCTAATAAAATAATAGATACTTTATCTAGATGCGTACTGCGCATAATGGTGTTCGGATCGAATGAGCAAGCATTGTATGTTTTGTCTAGAGAAAGCTGGTACATATCATCTCTGAGTACCTCCCCACCAAAGGTAATGTAGGATTTTACTGTTGTCATTTAATATATAATAGACCCGAACACACAGTTAATTGGTTACCAGCAGATGTCGCTGGTGTGGTGGGATTTCTTTTAACATTAACACCTTGGGTCCTGAAATGTTTTACTTAGCTTGAAGGTAGTTTCCATCGATATTGACTGAAAATTGAAGGGAACATAGTCCAATATTTATGTTATATCATTTACAAATAAGTATAATTGACAGGTGCGCAGTTATGAACTTGTGGGAATAGAAACAATTCATTAGAAACCAGTTCAGATCGAACTGATGCTATGAAGTTGTAAGGTTGGCGTGAACGCTATCAGTGAAAAACTAACATTCTATCATTTTGCTCTGAAGTATTTTTTTCATATTATGACAACCCTAACGATGTTTCCGTCAACGACAAATCACATATCAATAGATTATACCTTGCAGCCTTAACGTGTTCTCTTTTTTTTTCTTTTTTTTGTACACTGAGATGAAGATAATTTTAAAATATCTTGTAAAATAAATATCAACCATGGTCTGAATTTTCTTATTACTAATAACTTTATGAATTTATATTTAGCTACAAAAGGAACTGTAAGATACATCACTAAATTTTCTTTAGATAAAGGATATAAATTTTAAAATGTCATTGATAATGTTTGGCGCATTCACCAAACTACGATATCTATGGGTTCAATAGGGTTAGAAAAAAAAACCGAATTCCCGGTGAAAAACTGAACCGACATCCTGCAGAAACTGTCAATCAATACATATGGCTTAAAGATATATATTTAAATCACTACTGAAACAGCACAGTCTTGGACCACGTCATAAACAGAAGTTGTACCTTACCTCAGCAGTGGTAGATTTATGTCCTGGCGGAGGGCTGTGTTGTACAGACTGTAAACACTGGTTGACTGGGAGTCTGGCTGCCGGGTTACAGTATACATAGGCTGTCCGCAGGTATTGATCCCAGCCAGTACCAGCACTGTCCCAGCACTGCGTGGGTTTCGCCCGTAGATTCCGTATTTTCTAAGTCTCAGAGCGAAATGTCTCTTGTACTTTGTGCTCTGTGTTAATAAATGTTGGCATAATTTCAGTGTCAAGAAACGTAACAAAATTCATGATACCGTGTTTTCCCCGTTGATGAACTGTCATGTTAAACATTTGGATTTACTTTGTGATTTAAATGAATTATACTGCCGTTGACGAAAAAAATATAATATTGGATTTTCCTTGGTTATCAGTATTATTCAGTCTATTAATGTCCAATTACCAAATACTTCATTTTATATCACAGCTTGTAATGTAATTTAATGCCGAATCTGCTTACAAGTTTAGTCTCCCATATATGAAACTTCAAGTCGGGACATCTGAGTTGTCAATATGCTCAAGTAACAGGTATTTCCTTTAACTTCGATTTTACCCGAGATCGTAGTTCCCCGATCGTAAAGTGGTCCGAGATCGTATTGGCCAGATAAAAAGTGGTCCGAGATCGTCGGCCCAGTGGTCCGAGATCGTTATGGTCCGATCTGAAGTGGTCCGACTTCGTGTGGGCCGAGATGTAAAAGGTCCGAGATCTCCAGGTACCCGATTTTATTGATAGTAGGGGTATTACATAGCCTAGAGGTGAAGGCGCTAGTCAAGGTCCTAGGTTCGAATCGAGCAGGCCTTTAACAAAAAGGTGATGAAGTGACGTCATTTTACCCGAAATCTATGACTTCAAGTAGACACTAAAGAATGCGGTAAAATCGCTCCTGTGGCGATTTCCACGCATATTGGCCTAACGGACACATAGAAACACTCCAGTTACAAAATTATATGAGCGATTTTTCACGCATATACATTAACACGCGTACATAGAAACACCCCTTTAATCATACTATAATTTGCGGATAAGGGCGCGGTCACCGACAGAGCGTTCCTCCGGTTTCTGCTTTCAGGATACGGGTTTACAAACCACCCAAACTCTCTCTGTAGACACATTGCCACCTTAAAACCTCGGGATACTTTCCTGTTGTGTTTAAATGTCCTTGATAAACCCTGACCTCGCAAAAAAAAATCAAACTCGCTCACGGAGGCTGCCAATTCGCGCATCATTTAAAACCCGAACGTCACAAGTCGCATGTCGGAATTAAAGATCGTTATTAATGGCATTCTTCATCTTCATTATATATAGACAGTGCCACCAACATGTCTTATCCCAAAAACTGTTATTTTACCTTCTTTGCTTTACTTCTTATAATGATTATGTGAAAATAATTCACTTGGAACCTTTCTGGACCGGCGTTAAAAATTATAACTATACACATACTCCATTTGCAACTAAATGCATAGTTTTATCTAGATTGTTTTTATAAATTCATGCCACTGAACAGGCTGCTATTAAAAAAGAACCCTTTCTAACGATTATACTGTTGCCATATTTTCCCAAAGAAAGCAGGGTTAAGAGAAAATATTTTTGATATTGTACAATTAATATTTTTGCTGTAAAATTTAAAAAAATATTTGTCAGACTTGGTTACACTAAAGCAAATCATTAAAAACTTCAAAAATACTGTTCTTTTTGTATTAGTAAAGGTGATTGACCTGAAGATTTATCAATGTTTACGCAGGCCTAATTAAAGGCAGCAGTTATTGCGATATTTTTGCGATATCTGTGCACCCGTTATGGATAGTGATTTTCGTCACGCGAAATTTCTGAGTCTCATTGATTACGCCCATGACTTCCGGAACTAAAGTCAAAAAAGTTCTGTTTGAGTCGGCGGCGATGACATGAAACGTGCTTCTATACACACCCGGCAGTTTCAAATCCTACCTGAACATGCGATCCAACCCTCAGTTAGTATCTGAATACGTTCCGCTGGTATTTAATCACAGACTCTCCTTTTACATTCAACGTGTCTATGGTCAAGAAGGATATATATTCAGAATCACGTATTGTCAAGCATAAGCCATTCAGCCATGATCATTGAGGTCGCACGAACAATAAATTGCTCAACGGATTATAGGACCAAAATATGGATTGAACATTTAAAAAAAAATATTTATATTCTTTTCATAATTAAAAAAACCAAGGAGAAAAAACTGCATTAAATGTTGCCAAAAACATAAAGGATTAGAATTATAAGGAATAACAGAGTTTGGATTTTTGTGAACAAACTGAGACAAAAACAGTAGTTTTCCTAGGATTTCTTGCACATTCATAACTACAAATGTGTTCTATGTTAATAAATGAGTGGCGATTTAGTAGTACAAGTGTCTTTTTTTGCTTTGAGTTATCTGCACTATATTTTTTATTGCGAAATGACACGGTTGTCATTTTCCGTCGACTTCACATTGTCTCATTTACTCCTCAATTTACTTTCTTAGGCCGGCCTCCCATCGGTAGGATCGGTATCAATGTGAAGGTTTAGCTGGCGGGATAAATCGGCTGGAAAAATAAATGACAATATCAAAGATTTTCTGGCCGATTTTTATACGGTCAAGATGTTCATTAGATGTGATGACGGAACCCCCTAAAATAACAACCGATTGTACAGCTTTCTTTCATCATTATAGAAATATGATAAAATATGACAATAGAAATCCAGAGAAGAAAGAAACACAAAATTTAGCAAACTTGACGTAAACCTCTGGTGATGGGCTTACGATATCAGCAGTTGTGCGGGCACTCTTCAGTCGTCGAGACTTGAAGATTTTTCTGGCTGTTAAAAAATAAATCGGCCGGCAAAAAAAATCGGTTGTAAGGAGGCCGGCTTCACGGAACGTCCCTTGGATTACGCTAGCAATCTTGAAACACCAGGTAAACAAAATCATGGTAAAACATACATGAAAGCTATGTCTTGGAGGAAAATCACAATTTTTTTACTTAAAAATAATTTCTGTGATTCAGTTTCATCTTATGTCTCATTGAGTACAAAGTTTCATATGTATAGAATCTAATTAATCTAAATCACATTAATATCAGCAACTTTGAGCCCCTCAACAGGGATTTCCTCATGTTCTCTTGACCGCTATGGCGGGGTCAATTTCTAGAGTCCAGCGCTAACTAAACGGGGAGATCGAAAACATCACGCGAACAGTAAAGGAAAATATTGATATATAAAACATAACAGGAAAGGAAAAGTATATCCTGTATTTTTCCTTAGAGCCAGCGGATTGGTAACCCTTTTATCAGTACGGAAAAGATCTTCCCCCAAACTGCGTGTACCAAACGCCTATCGTCACTATTGCATATCAACAAATAAAGGTACTTACTTTTTTTCAGATCTCAAATTTGGAATCGAAAACCTTTTTTTTTTATCAGGTCATGTTTCATGTCTTCCGTGTTGCCGCCTTTCTTTGACAAAATATCGATAGTATGCTTTCTGTTTTTTTCCCGGTTGATGCCCAACGCGCTTGCGCGTGCTCATTTACGTCTTCATCTCCATCCTATATGATGTTTAATATCATTCGTACGGTCATATCATGTGGAATCATATTTGTAACATGTTTCGCAATTTTATAAATGCGTAAATTATCTATATTTTAAAAGGATCAAGGCAATTGTTAATATTACTGAGACCGTTCTAGATATAATACCGTCTATAACGCTATCTATCGTCAACACTACAACCACATGGATTTTTGGCGGCAGTTGAGGGCAGCGGCATCGATTTCGAGATATATCAAATAAGAACTATTAATGAAGACAGAAAATGTTGTTTAACCTTAAGATGGCAGGATTTGGAAAGAAACCCTATATTTAAAAACAGAGTAAAAGTTGTTTTTTAATTCACAATAGACCCCATAAAGTATACCTCTTTTTAAACATGGCAGTGTTCTTTCTGTTGGTATAACATTAATTTTAACATGGTTTCGTTACCTTAAAATATAGAAACATACATAATTTAAGCATCAGGTACTGTAAGCTACTTTTTAGTTAGCTTACATTAAACAATATAACAATATCTCAATGTGTTTTTTCTAATGTGTGTCTTCCTTAAAAAGAAGGAATTTGATATTTTTGATTGAATCAAAATTTAAAACTTCAGTTTTAGATAGAAAAGAGACATGATAGCGGGAAAAAATACTTTTTAGATATTGGCATGTCGTTTTAAAATAACCTGCTATGAATTTGCTTGCTGTTACTCGGTGCTTTAAATACTGTACTGTTTAAATATTTGAAAAAAAGAACAAATGTTAATATATCAGATAAAAATTGATGAAAATTTTAAAAATATGTATACCATTACTGTGCACATTTAAAATAGGGTAAATTTTAATTATCTATTATGGATTTACGACAACTTTTGGATTGATTTTAGATGAAATTCTTTGCAATCTGCTACCATAACGTAGGGCACCATAATACCATATAGGGCACCTAATACTGACTTCCTGTTTGTGATTTATGATTTCCGGAATGAGGCAGGTAATTAAGACAAAGTCAGTCAGCTGGAAAACTTAAAACATGTTAACTGGCTGGTATCAAGTTTGGTTTATTATCCCGGCTAACAGACTGTATACTGAACTTTCAGAATTCGACTTATTTCTGTTGTGTTAAATTAGCGACAAACGGATAACAAATATACAATGTTACATTGTATGTTGAAATAAAAACCTGCTTAACGCTATTTTGTAGGTCGCAGTAGCTAAAGAAAGGACGTAAGCCATTTATTATTCTGTTACATCCAGCAAAGCCCCATTAAAATGGTACTATTAACGGATTAGGCTGCAATAAACTTGGGAATAGTATCCGGATATTGTACCCAGTGGTCGCTGACCTACAGCATGAACATCACAAAGGTAGCTGTTAATGCGAAAGTACCAGTCTATTGTGAAGGCCTAACTGAGCAGAAATCCTCGATCTCCTAGGCAACAAAGCTTGTACTGCGCACTGAATACTAATTGTTCTCCAACAGTACGTAGCAAGAGGTCATTCCGAACAGAAATCCACCTAACTTGCAGTATATGGGTAGCCGTTGTTTGGACTACTTATCGGTATTTGGAGTATTCATGTATATTTTGTTGTAGTTTTCATATATTTATATATATGATTAAATTCGGTAAATCCTATCATGGTGATGCTTTTACCACTAATTAAACACAAATAAATGAAAAGCTTGTATATTCCAATATATTTACATTTCATGATAATAATGGAAACATTTTACAGGGAGGAATTTGGTTATGTACAATTTACTATCAAGAATATAACCTCCCATGTACTACACTCTAGCACCTCTGCACCACAAACAATAGTCAACTTATCAAAATGTTTTGTTAAATTTACCCTATGATATATCGACAATTTTACCCACTGGTATTTAAATGAAAATGTAAAGCAAAAAAAAGGTATGGTTCTTAGGCACCGCCCGCGTCAATTTTAACCCCCTGCATTAAAAAATATTTTCTTTTATTTTCATCTTCCATGAAGATAAAATAATACCATTTTGATAAGAGTTTCTTCGTTATGTAGTGCTTTTACCTGTTTAGCAAAAAATATCTGATATAATCATGCTTCCTTGGTGATATGACATTTTTATCGAAACATACAAAAAGTAAAACATAAATAAAAAAATCGTCCGCCCGCACTAATTTCTGAGAAAAAGTTTTTTTTTTGGCCTTACACTGTGATTTTAATTATTTACGCTGTGATAATTCAACAGTTATAAAGTTACAAATTAACACCAACAATGATTAAGTGTAGGTGCCAATCAGGGACAGATATTCCTTATATGACTATGTAAGAAATGAGGTATGTTATTCGGACACCTCTAAATAAAATACAGTTTAGCACTGTTTATCCGTACATAATTTATCCGAAAATTCTTTTATCCATAATCGAAATTGTATATGCGTAAGGAGCCAATTTAATTATTTTCAAGGGTCTTATTGTATTTGAACGGCATATAAAATCACTTATAGACTAAGAATTTCAAACAGAATATGTTTAGGGGGAAATCCTTACCTTTGACACTCTTTCAAGACAGACTTAAAGAAATGTTACTACTTGTATGTATATTTTGAAAAAAAAGTTTTAATTTTTAAGAATACTTTACAATCACGGTTTAAATATGATGAAAATATACACAAAATTGGTAAACGGATGGATGACTCTGTCTTGCATTAGTTTCAGGCATAACATTTCTGAAAACCGGCATGCCCCGAAAAGACAGTACAGGCCGCGTTGAGTTTCATCATAGTACATAGTTAGTATATGGCCATATAGGTAACTTGGTGATATAATGGTATTATATAGCCTAACGCGATCTTATAAGGTATAGAATGTGTTGTTTCATTACCATATCCACAGATATCGACACAGAGACAGTTTGAAACCGACAGAATCAATGGGAACACTATCATGCCATAAATCTAGTGATAAATCCGAAGGAGCAGGCCGTTCGAGCCGGAATTAGTGTGGTTCTCCAACTTGAAATCCACATAATAGATCCTCGGCCCTGCTTGGTTTAATCCACGTCCAGTTACAGATTAGATTTACACAGGGCTCGTTCACACAGTTCTCGTCCAGACAATGATATTTTCATCTTCACAGCAATGTTATGTATATCAATTATTAATATAATATCGAACATTTTCATTTTTCTCTTGTCATTTATCTTGAATACAAAAAAAGGAAACAAAGCCATATTTGTACCTTTAAAGTCTGTATAAGAAAGGGATACGTGAAATAAGCTCCTTAAACCAAAAGCAGACAAATGTATTCAGGTAATTCCAGAATTAAAGCAGCCTGGATTACCTCAATGCTTAACTCGACAATGCCGTATTATACTCTAAGTTTAATAAGGTTATGGATGACAATTATATTATAACCCTCTTTAAACTTGATCGTCACAGGGAACTCCGGGAGGGGCGGGGGCAGTGATGTGAGTATCTCGACTGATTGCCTCCGCTAGGAAGGTATGAGTTTATTCCAGTTCGTGTGTGTGGGTGTGTGTTTGTGTGTGTGTGTGGGGGGGGGGGGTGTGTTTGTGCTTGTGCCAAACATAACTCACGCTATCTTGATCTCATGGAATGCTATGTCCATTTCGGGAACGGACCAAGGAAGAACCGATTAGATTTTGATGATCATCCAGCGTCTTCTTCGGATTCTGGAGCGTCATAAATGAATATTCACAAATTTGCGGTCACTTATGCACAAATGAACCTGGGAATAAAGACCAAAAAGAAGGTCACGGTCGAGCGCTGAGCGTTTTTGAAATTTTTACTCTCACAGCGGAGGCTTGTATCAATTGGGAGGCAAATTTCTAGTTTTAATATGTTTCAACCAACTATGAAGACAATTATAATGTCGTTTGTAATTTTAAAAAAAAATCGTTTATTTTGAATACCCGAACAATGAAATCTGGGCCATATATGTGGCTCTTTGGGTTAATTAAAATTAAGATGAAATAGCTTGAAACAGACAAATTTGTAATGAACATCTCAAGTAAGGCGCAGACAAAATCTAATTTCAGCTAAGATCGTTCTAGTTACTGATTTTTTATTATCAAATATTTCTCTCAGTCATGTGACAGACGATTTAAGGGAAGCATGGGACAACCATAAGATTAAATCGGAGGTTATGAGATCATGGGAATTTGTGGAGTCCCATACTTGGTGTTTTAGTAATATAGCCCATTTTAAGTAGAACAAGCCTTTTTTTAAGTTTAATATATCCATTCCCACTTTTTTTAATAAATCATTTTTCTATACTGAATTGAAATAATAGAACAGAATTTATACTAAAAAATTGTAGAAAATGATATTTAAAAAACCTGATGTAACGGTAAATGTCAGCCCTGTGGCGCATTAAAAAGCGTAAGTTGAAAATCTTGCTAGAAGCACAGAGATTTGCTCTAATGTCTCATCAACAAACTAGTTCTGCAGTATTTCTTTTCCCGTGCATTTAAAGCCTGAAATACAGAAGGCTTAGAAGTAATATATGATACAATATAATTAAATAATAAAAAAATTAGGACATTTAATTTAATAATACATGGTAACCTTCATCCCCTTTCAACAGAGATTACCCACAACTTGAAAAGGCCCTCCCCTGAAAACCTTCATATCCTAAAAAAAAACTTTACAAAGTTATTCTGTCTATTTAGGCCTCATTGATACTGACACATGTTAAACGTTCACTGCATGCAGCTTAAATAAATTCATTATCTGTGAGTTGAATCAGAGTTTTATATATTTTCCCTTTTGGGGTCTTAAACTTGCCGATTTGCCAATCTTATTTTAAGCCAAGTGTTCTCTTGAAGTGAACTTGTCATCCTTTTTCCGGGCCACGTTTTGTACTTTGCCTGGGCCCGGGATCGAGCGTGAGGACAAATTTATACTGACACAGGTTGTAAGGTATACCACCCACCTTAATTTTGCACTCATTTCTTTCAGAGTTAACCATTATCCAGAAAATACTCACTGCCTTCGTACTGCATTCATGTAATTTAAATAAATATATAATACATATGTGGTACCATTAGGAAAACCTGAAGAATGCTTACATTAGCAGTTTCGGACCGCGTTTTTCTGTCACAATCCCTTCTGTCACAAGAAGATCTATGTACATTAATGTTGTGAAGCTAGGACTTTAAAACCAACGGAGCTATAGGAATATATATGATTTCTAGTATTTTGTTTCACGATTCCGTTAATCATCCCATATTTAAGTCAAAATTAAATATGACTATTAAACATTCTGAACAATCTTGAAGTGATAGTGTCACTTTTAAATAAATGATTTGAACTAAATTTAAAATTATTTTAATTTTAGCTTGATTATTATCTATCTTTGGGTGGTGTATAAATACCATTCTGATTTAATATAGGCAAATTGGGTCCCTGGAAGCCCCTGCAAACAAGAAATTAAATAAACAAAATGATCAGCCATCAATTTTCTGCATGCAAGTAACCAGATCATTTTCTTAACATTCGGCCGGGTCCTGTAGTCTTAATTTAAACGCTCGGGACTTCTTCTTTCTTTACCAGTCTTAATACATACTTGGATGATACCTATTTTTTTCATGGAGCTCAATAGATGTAACGTCATTAATCATCGCCTGTCTCCTGTGCTTCCGGTGGAAACAAATTACTTTAGCACTGTGGTTATTTGTTTCCGCGGCTTAGCTTCCGCCTTTAGGGTCAATTTGCGAAACTAATTTCAAGCAAATGAAAATCCCTTTTGAATAACCTTATAGGTAATTCATTCTGCCTCATAGTGTCTGCATGAAAATTGGCTCAACGTCTTCCTGTGAACATATGCTGTGTCTTTAAAGTATCCTATACCGATATGCGACGTTTATTAACTAAAGATAATACCTTGCACCCTTTAAGTATAGGCCACAACACGCCGATCCTGCTGTTCATGTACACATGTTTCGTTTATTTCCATGTGTTTATATAATGTGGCGGTTCCGCAAAAATAATCCAAACACACTGAAAGTTTTGCGCACAGTGACCTTTCAACTTCCGCAAATATGCATCCTACATCCTTAGATTTCATGATGTTTTGCCGTTTTTTAACCTGGCGTGTTTACTAACAGCTAAACAGGCTCACAGAGGCATTCACCTTGGTCGAAACTGTAATGTATCGGTTGCGTTTTAACCAGTGTGGATCGAAATATAACCTTTTTTTTTAGGAGGGAACTGGTTCGCGATTTTGTTCATGGAAGTGGGGGGGGGGGGGGTCAAAGCTATTTTTGCAAATAAATATATATATAGAGAGAGAGAGAAGAAGAGAGAGGAGATGGGGAGGTGTGTTAGGGTGGCCAAAAAGAATTTTTCAGTGAACCAGATAGCAGTATATACGTTTGCTCAGCTTCCCTTTATCAAACTCAATAGCTTTAACAGTGAAGATATATAACAATCGGTTAGCGTCTGTTGATGTAAGATCTAAATAAAGCCTAGGAAGTAAAAAAAAAAAAAACGAATGTACAAGCCGGGGTTTCCTTGACACCTCCATGTTTCAGTCAGCCTATCAGAAATGTTTAACTTCTTATTGTGAGCGATAATCAGTTCGATAAATGTTACATATAATAAACACAGTTCGGCGAATGAAACACGGTAACATGGTAACCCACTTCAAATAGCAAGATATGCGACAAGCCCATGGGTCCATCAGTGGGTAAATAAAACCAGATTTATTATAAAATATACTGTTTTAGGATATTCATAGCACTTTTTGCAGAATTTACCAGCTCGTTATAAAAATAAGTTGTTGATTACCAACTCCTCGAGCCGTGCATCTTAATTTTGTGGGCTTCACAGAGCCTATCCGTTTGACCGTCGTCGAACAATTCTCTTCAAGGAGTCAACACCCTCCAGAGAGTTAACTAAATCCTTGTTTACTGGTCACATAGCACGTGACAGATAGTTTGTCATGATTATAAGACCTAATGGCTAAACTCAGGAAAATAAGGAGACTGGATATTGTAGATATAGGTCTATCTCTTCATTACGATTAACCAAGGTCCCAAATTTAGGTGAAATATCAAACACAAAAATGTTTCTTCTTGCAACGCTTAAAACGGAGAGTACGCAAAAATAAGAGGTGTATTTCACTGGATCGCTTAAACAATTTCAATTCAGCAAGCATTAGCTAAGTTTAATGCATTAAGCAACTTACATTAATTTTCATGTGTAATATACATATATATATATATATATGTGTGTGTGGGTGTGTGTGTGTGTGTTGTGAAACTTCGAACTACCCTATTTCTATTTCTTTTTCCCGATAATTCATTTTCCGAAATTTAAAATGGAGAACTAAAGTTTATACCTCCATCAACCAAAAAAAGTAAATAAGACCTTCGGAAAATATAATTTTTTCCCAATTACCGAATGTGACTTTGAGGATAACTTGCTGTGTGGCGTTCCTTTGCCCGTGAAATAGAACGAAATCCCCGATAGAGACAATGGAGAACGCATCTTATTCAGCTGAGTGGGCTATTGATTGCTAGTCACTAATAAATATATATATATATATAAATCTTTTTTTTTCTTTTTTTTTCGGTTTTCCTTGTCTTATTTTTATGTTTAATGGGAGCCGAGGGGGTGGTGATGGGGGGGGGGGGGGGGGGAGGGGTAAGTATGCATGCCCTCATCCACTAGGTACTATCCCTGATTTAACTTGTATATACGACGAAGCTCAATACGCTCGGATATCTGACATGATAATGTATATATTAATAGTCTACAAACAGAAAAGAAAACGAAATAAAGAACGATCTAAACAACTGAAAACATGTAGCCTATCATACCATAGTAATCCTAATATCTGTATAATACATAAATTAACATAATATTAAACTAAACTGCAGGTTCGTGATGTCCTCAGGGATTTATTTGAAGTCCTTCGAATAAGGCTAGCACGAGGGAGAACACGCTTCTACAAACGCCATTTCTTTATCAACAACAACAACAATAATGATTTTCATTGGCAAAAAGTACAAATAACGCAGGTAACATATAAACATATACAAGTTTGCCATGAATTTCCATCAATATGTTAAAAAATAACATAACATATCGTGGAAAAGAATAGAAAACCACTGACAACTCTAATATAATGTATATTTTTTAATAATACATAAATTCACTTGTCAGTAAATGTATTAATATAAAAGTACTACTTTATGAAATATTATTTTGTAAAATATCATTCTGTTCACGTGAAACAATTATTTACCATTATCAAATTGTACCCTGTGGTTCTGTATTCTTAAAATCTAAATAATCCCGTATTTATTTGGTGGATAATTCTGTATAAATGCTTTAAATATATTTCTTTAGTCTTCATATCTTGCTCACTTGAAAAGGACATGGATCTATCTTTAATCTCATCATTCTCACAAAATTTACAGAGTCTCATATTAACTGGAATATAACTTCTCCTGCCTACCTTAATCTCAAAATCATGGTCACTTAGTCGAAATTTAGCTAATACCTGTCTATAGATGTATGGGATATTAATTAGGTGTCGTTCTGATTAAATGCATGATTTAATTCACTATAACATCTCTTTATCCATTTGAGCGATTTCTCCCTGCCTTTGTCTCTCTTTGTCTGTCTGTCTGTCTGTCTGTCTGTCTGTCTGTCTCTCTCTCTCTCTCTCTCTCTCTCTCTCTCTTGTATATACATATATTGTTACAGGTGTCTCTTTTATTGTGCGCTGTTGACATTCTGATTCGTGATAGGCAGGCCCTGGTGTATTGTGCTCAGGAGTCTTACATGTGTCTGTTAGGCCGGCATAGTTCGTTGACATGGAGAAGGGCGAGTAGGCCTGGCTCGCGTGTGGGGTCTGAAGTGTAGAAACACAGCGTTCTTTGTTCTAGATGTTTCAAGTCTGTTCCTGTAACCAGTGTTCTTTGGGATTTTCCAATTTCTAGCACTTTCGGATGAAAAAGTTACAAATAGGGGCTGTGTTTAGAGCCGGCAGAGAAGAGAGAGAAAAATTCCAGAGGACACGGAAGAGTGTTAGTCAGTTTTGGGACATTTCCGATAATTGCACAACTTATAGATATTCTTCGAAATTTGTAATAGATTTTATACAGTCTTCAGTTGCCTTTAGGATTATTCCCAGAACTTTACTTTTGGATTACAACAGATTGATTTAGAGATTACACTGGACTATTATTCTCTGAGAAGATTCCCGTGAACTGTCCATCTAAAATATTTATGTTAAAGGACTTGTTGAGCTGTGACAGTGGTGGTATCCAGAAAAGCGGAAGATCCGGACACTCTTTACTGATCATTTTTATTGTTTTACTGTGTAATTGTATTGATTTAGTGTATTGTAATGTTAGGATTGTTTTTAGAATAAATTATAAATATTTGTTTAAAAAACACTGATTTTTTTATTCATTCCCAAAGACATTTCACGCTGCCTAGTATTACAGAATCTGATTTTTAATTATCTCCGTAACGTAATTTATTTCTCGTCACGACTACGTGATCTGTTGTAATAAGGTTCCGTAACAATATATACATATACATACACACGCATATACATACACACACACACATATATATAAGCAGCTTCCTTCCTCCGAATCCATCTGTCGACAAAATTGTTTTTATTTAAATTTTAATAACAATAATAATTTCCAGACTTCTTGTAACTGCCATACGACAGACAAGGATCTCCATGATAATAATAATAATAATAATAATAATAATAATAAAAAAGATAATATTAATGATAATAATTATAATAGTAATAATAATAATATTTATAATAATAATGCCAAAAACAAATATCTCCGCCTATGAGCAGATGGAGATAATAAGAACAGACCAACAATACGACCGAGAGATACAGGTGAACTCTCTCTCTCTCTCTCTCTCTATATATATATATATATATATAAATTTTCGAAGGCGTAGGCGAACCGTCAGCACATGTCGAAATATGCCTGCGGCGGGTCTTGTGGTCAATGAATAATGCATGAGCCACATCAGTATTATAGGAATAATATCCCTATTACTTGTGGTTATGGTAATATATAATTCATTACCTGTCTCGATAGGTTTTAAACTCTGCATCTTAATTAATTATGCAGACCGAAATTGGCCTAACCTAGCGGTGAGGCACCCTCAATATAATAGTCAGCGTGTGGAGTAAATTAATTACCTCGCTTAATGACGTAATTAAGAGACAGCAACAATCCTGGTACAATCTGTGTGCTTAATATCAAACGGAGAGTGATTCATAAAAATCTAGGACCAGAGACATTCATGCAACTTTATCGAGGGATAGAAAACGCTTGGCTATCTCCGCCATCACCCCGGGTTCGATCCCCGGCATGGCTATGAGAGAGGGTTGTAGTTGCCCGTCCCAGGTCGGTGCTTTTCTCCGGGTTTTCTGGTTTCCTTCCTCCTTGCAGACTGCCGAACGCAATCATTGGAGCTATGGAGAGTTCCTTTGTTAGTTAAATAACTATTTTCACAATCCATGTAAATTCAATTAGTTTATTTACCAAATTATAAACGATATTTAATGCCAGACAAAGCTTAGGCAACAGATACCCTTGCCCTGACGAAATTCGTAATATGATTGGGGCAGAATTGTCATAAAATCTTTTTTCGTAATATCTGACTAAGCCTTTAAAACAGTTGCGGACATTCTGGTGGGACCTACGGGATCATTTTCAATCGGTCAAAAACCTGGGTGGCATTTACAATGAAATCGATGAATAAAGCCGGCAATATCTAAACATAAAGCTATGACTGGTTAATCAACATACATGTGTATGTATCCATGGTAATTACCGTCATTTCTTGGTTATCTTGTCACATTGCATGAGCAAGACATGCTCGTTTGTGGTCAGAAATTTCTAAACACGCAGGGAGATTTACTGATATGCCATTTATTAGACCGGAGTCTTTCTCGCCCATGGTTGGTGTTGTTAGAAAGTATAAGCATATGGTTAGGGATTTAAAACGTGACACGATACCTGTAAGCGGCAAGGGATTATTTAAAATGAAGGATTAATTTGTTGCATCCTCAAGGTTTTTCAGCTTTGTTTTCGACAAATTCCTTATGCTGCAACCTTGGCATATGTGCTAGGCGTTAAGACGCGATTCCGTATGAATTTATATGGGACTGGTTAGCCCACTGCAGTCGTGACACGAGCCATATTGAAAAATAAACGCACTGCAATGGCCATCTATACCAATATCGTTGTAATCACCCTGTATTCTTAAAGTAAGGTAACGAGTGATGAATTAACATATAGGAATTCATATGAACTTGCAAATAAAAATGAAAATCAATCTGTATGGCATCAAGTCATCCCCTGTGAAATGTAAAAGTTGGCTGTAGTCCGGTACTGGTGCGAGCCGTGCTTGTGGACAAACTGAGAGGGGTGATCAAAAAGCCTGTCTCCAGGTTCATTGACGGATCTAACAACACAATAACCAGGAAAACACACCATGGTGTAACCTGCGACTATATGGATCTGACATTCACGTTTAGAGTAACAATATAACATGTGTGACAATGTTATCGCTCACTCCGGGTATTGGCTGTCAGCTCCTTATACTTTGTGGTAATGTCACCAAGAGGAATCCTTGAAAATGGATGCACTATGTACCCGTTTCATCAGATTCCCACAGTTGACGTTTCTTATTCACAGGTGACAAACTGTCAAAATTGAGTGAATTTACTGAGATAAACATGATACCTCCTTTTCATCACCAGTACACTTTCGACACTCGATGAGCGCGTATATCACTCTATAGAGTGGAGCTTCGCATATCCGTGTCTCCTTTAATAGACAATACATTTATCAGTAAATAAGACACAAGGAATCTAACAAATAACCATACGTTTAATTATACATCTAGGAGATCCGTACCTGAAGGCGATTATTTACTTTATATACACAGAATGTCAAGGGATTGGATATGGTCATTTTTAATTTAAACTAAGAAACTTCGTTTGTAGCCTTTAATGACCTAAACAAAACAAATATAACTGAACTCTAAGACTCAAACTTGATGTATAATTCACTAAGTACAAATACACCACCATGTAATGGGCCAAAATGGCAACACTGATATTTTCCATATCTTATAAAATATAAATCGGAATACCTCAACTGTTAGCCATGTTAATGTTCGGATGTTTGAAGGTAAACAGTAATTGTCCATCAGCGCCCCATCAGTCTGTTTCAAAAAGCGGCTTTGTTCCAGACAACAGAACAACAAAGTGATATTTTTAGTTAAATTAAGACATCCCCGTTAAAATAAAGTTTTACACTCTTATTATAGATTATACCGCATGGTAAGTGCCTTCAGCTTCGAGCAGAGTTCGGCTCGTTTGTACACTGACGATTGTAGATGAATCTAATGCATGGACCAACTATTATTGTCGAGTGCATGTGTCTCATTTTTTCGAAACTGAATATTTGTTCTTATTTATGAGGACTTTGTGCATAAAAATTTAAATCCATTCTCTTAGATATGTTTACTCGAGAGAGCAGACAATATTTGACCTTTTTTTTCATCGGGAATTAAATCAGATGGCCACAGATGCTTCCAAGGGAGGATCTGCGCTTCAGGTGTTCGGGTGGAAGGCTTGTCGATATCGTCCCTCACCGCTAAGAGTCTTCATTTTGAAAGATGGCGCTACATCCGGTTGTCATGGTCACCAAGAGGGTCTAAATCAATCAAAACGCAGCCATCAGAGAGCAATCATAAAACCCTTACAGCTTCAATTAGGTCCTGGTGTCTGATTCATCTAAATCGGATAACATCTTAAGACGCTTCTACTCTCTACGCCAGCCGTGGTTTAATTCTCTCTCTCTTCCGCTCTGTCTCTCTCTGTCTATCTCTCTCCCTGTCTCTCTCCCTCTCTGTCTCTCGTTCATTGTCTCGCTCTGGCTTTGTCTCTCTGTTTGTCTATCTGTCTGTCTGACTCTCTGTCTGTCTGTCTGTCACTCTCTCTGCCTCTCTCCCTCTCTGTCCCTCTCTGTCTCCTTACCTCTCTGTCTCTCTCTGTCCGTGTGTCTGTCTGTCTGTCTCTCTATCTCTCTGTCTCTCTGTCTCTCTCTGTCTCTCTCTTTGTATCTGCCACTCTCTCTGTCTATCTGTCTCTCTATGTCTGTGTCTCTCTATTTCTGTCTGTCTGTCTGTCTGTCTGTCTCTCTCTCTCTTCTTGTCTGTCGCTCATATAGTGGCGATATATAAGGTATCTATGATTTTATCTACAGATAAGTCAGATTTTGACTCCACCAATCACTTAACAGCAGAGCCGTACTCTTATGAGTCTGCGCAGTGTGGTCTGGAGCATCTTAGAATGAGGTCACATGACATTGCTAGAGCTGGCATCTTCCTCGCCCTTTCGGTCCTCAAATGACCAGCACTAATTAACAAAGTAGTCCCAAAGAAACCCTTCAAATGTTATCTCTCACTGCTAATATTTAAAGGTTTTCCAGTGTCCTGTACTGTGTCGGTCTGTATTAACAAACGATTCCTCTTCAACCAGTTGTACCAAACAACCCACCTGAGATAAGGACGAGAAGGATAACTTAGGATCCACATTCAGGACAAATCTCGAATTCACTTGCGCAACATGGAGGAAACTGCCATCTGTTCCACCAACCTATGTCCACTTTTTTTTAGATAATTTTCCTAAACTTTTATATTTTTAAATAATTCCCTATAAACTGCATATGGTAGTGACGGTATAAAATGGTAATCGACAATTTAAAAGATATCTCGAGTTTATATTCAGAGCTTGATGGCCGGTCAAATGTGCCCCTGCATGGGTATAGCCATCCTTGTTTTAGCTGGTTATATTTTTAATGTGATTATATGACATCATCAAAAAAGCAGCTGTCAGCTGAGGCTGTTTTTGCAAGTGACAATTGACCGAAGTGGGAATAATACGTTGTAAAATTAGACTGATTTCACATATTTTAAACTAATTCTATTTTCTTGAATAATGTATAAGGTATGTGTTTATTTCCCCTTGGTAAAAATATTCTTTCCTTCAAGTTATCCCTAAAAATATAACTATTCATAAGTTATATTGAAAAACAGATGTACACGATCTGATGAAACGGACTATGGTTAATAGATAAAAAAACTCAAGCCAAAACCGTAAAGGGAATTTGTTCAATATGGTATCATTTGTTGAAGGGTCAAACAGCTTGCCAACTGGATGGTTGACTGTGGTCCTTTTTTAATGTGGAAATAGGTAGAAACTTTGATAATTGAAATTACAAAGCTCATCATGGAAAATGCAGGGAAATCGCAAGGAATATTTTTTTTGTCATGAAATAAGGGAAAATCTGTAATATTAAACAAACTAAAAAGGACAGACTGACAAACAGGCATAGATTCGTCAACAGAGCACTAAAAAAATCGAAGCACCGATATAGCACTGATCAAGTAGGGAAACAGCCGGTGTCATTAAATCTTGAGTGGAATGAGCAGCGTTTAATTAACACACAGGGCAATTAAAAATGCTTTATTAGCACGGAGCGGCATGTGTCCGGGGCGGACAGGTGATACAAACGACAAAATTTTCATTAAAAAGTTTTATGTTCAAGTCCAATTAGCAGTGATTCAGCTCCGTCGGCAAGACTGGTATTCTCTCCAAACATGCATCTGTCCAGGCAACAGAACTAATAAACCCATAGCATCATTAATCCATGAGAACTGATAGCAGAAACCCGAACCAGGGAAAATAGCATTATGGGTGCATTAAACAGGGCTGAAATGTACACGCTTTGACAAACATCATGAGAAATGGACAACTGGGAATTTGGAAATGGTTGAAATATACATGTTCAGATATGTACAAGTCATACCCATTAAGATGTAAAAAAACTTCAAATTTCGTTGTGTTTGAAATAAACGAGTTCAAAATATGTACAAGTCATACGCGTCATGATGAAAAATGTACAAACGCTAACTCGGAAAGTTACGGTTACATATTTTAAATGCACGGAAAATTGAGATTTCGGAAATGAAAAGAAAAATGCGAACATTGTTCTATATGCTCTGTACAAATCTGTTGTGAGTTTACGTTACTGTACACATATGTGTTTCATTTCATGTGACCGACAGTACGATATATCTCAGAAAAACGTTTATGTTAACGAACCCATAGGTTTTTGAGAAATAATTATTAAGAAATAAATTTAATAACTTAAATGATCACAGTTGACTTGAGAAAGCCCATGCAAGTTTATTCTAGTATAAAACTAATTTCGATGAGCTCCAGTCAAAAATTAAATTTTAAAGATAATATTTTTCCACCTTGAAATTTGTTACATTGATGCGGTATATATTGTAATAACTTTCCTATCGGCACCTATGTGATTTGATTAAGTTCATAAATGAATTAAGCCGAATATTTAAGTCATCAGAGATTAAATCAAAAGAAATACTACCATAATCATGAGTTTTAGAATATACTAATATTTCAATAGTAAGTGTTTCTCTCTATAACTCCATGACTGGGCAGGTCTAGGTGGGGGGGGGGGGGGAGGGGAGGGGTGTTTCGCTGCCGCGCAGGTGCTGACAGAGAAGCATTAATGATTTAGAAGTAACCAAAGACAAAAAATCTAATATTAACTCGTCTGTGCTCTCACATTAATCGAAACGATGATTATTTATATCAAGGAATAGAAGACATTTCTCTCTGTTTCTCTTCTTTGTTGCTGCTTACCTGGTTTTAATAACCCCGTCAATGGGATTGAGGATGGATTTTCTCAAATGTCTGATGGCTCTTTAGCTGCCCTGCTGGATTATTAATTCACTCAATAGCATGGGGGATATTTATTAACCCATGTTTGGTGGTTTGTTGGATGCTCAGTTGGTTTAATATTTCTGTAACCGGTTTAATATTTTTGTAACCGGGTATAGAGTATGTTCTCATCCGCGAATATGATTTGGTCTATTTTAAAAGTTATGATTGGTCCTGTGCATCCCGCTCTCACCCGAGAGTGGTGCCAGTGTGTCACTGAACAAAGTCAGACGGTTAAATCAGCGAGAAGTTGAACCCCTAAAAGCGTGGTGTTTCCGATGCAATCATGTGTGTTATCTTTGACACACAATGTTATTTTTTAATCACGAGCAAACGATCACGCGGAAATTTGCCAACTAAATCATCCTGTTTTGACCGAGCTTCCTTTGCGTATAAACATCCCTGTCCCATCTATATGTCAGAGGTTTATTCTACCTAATTGTGTGTATATTTTTAATGTATGTGTCTGTTTACGTCGAATGCTTTATAACCTTTTTTTACAGCGGCCTTCTTTGCTTTGGACAAAGACTTAATCTGATATATGGAATACTAATCGACCAGAAGCTGTATCCAGGCTCTTCCCGGAACTCCTTGTTTAGGGTTTATGGTTATATAATTTAAAGAAACAACATCTTAGGTTTTCTGGGAAACATCAAACTTTTCGGGTTATTAACGAACATATAAAAGCACCTGTCGTTTTGTCTTACATCTTCCAGGAAGGTTTAACCCATGCAACTGCACTTTGTATGCCAATATAAAAACTCATGGAAATGTATATAACAGACAACGTGACGCAAGTTTGAAATATTTAGAGTGATACCATGACCATTTTAGAACCTGTGTATCCACAGTGCTTTACAGTGTAGACGAACATGCCGTAAGGATTTAAGGGCTTTTTATTTATATTTATCGCTGCTCACGCGATAATTTATGTTCAGTGTCCCCTGTGAGAGCCTCCGTAGCCTAGGGTATACTTTAAAGAATATTCAGAACCGCAAAATCAGGCGTTCCACGATAGCGTAAAATGCAGCCGAAAGGCAAACTTTTAAAACAATTCATATTTTTAAAGTTGAATGGCTACCAGGGATGCCGGGTGTGTATATATACATTTATACCCAAACCTATTACCTCCTCCAAGCGGCGGGGTTATGTTTTTGGCGGCCTACGTTTGTCTGTCTGTTAGCAACTTTACTAAAAAAAGTTATAAAACTGAATTTGATGAAATTTTCCGAAAAGCTCGGTAATGATACAAGCAACAATTAAATAAAGTTTGGGCGTGATCTGTGTCACCATCTGGAACCGGGATTAAAGAAAGAAAATGCTGCATTTCTGACAATGCAATGCGGGGGTAATGAGCGGACTTTTCACTTTGTTGTCACTAGATGGCGCCAAGTGTCAGTATTATATAACATTCTGCGATTGTCCTGCTTTGTTCATCACACATTTCTGACAATGCCATCTTGGGAACGAGCAACCTTTATGAGGTCTACACTTTCTGGTCTATATAATACGGAGAGTATAAATGGTAATATGACAAAATATATCAAGAAATATATGACGTTTGCTTTGATAGAAGTATAAATGTATTTCCATTCTATGACAGGCATCAAAACTGAAACTGCATAAATCAATTTACAACTTCACAAATAGGGGCCTACTGTATATTAAAACATACCCTGCCGTAGTCACAGAAGATAGGTTGGCAGTCTTAATTGACAGCTTGTTTTTTTACTGCAGTGTTGCAGGGCATTAGAATATTTACTTTGACATTAATCTTCTACATAAATATACCCGTTTGTGGTTTTTACTTTGTAACATTTGTGACAAATTCAACAAATGTCAGTGGCATCTAACCATTGGCAAACCACAAAGGGTATAACCAAGACTCATTTTAAGGAGGCAAATCCTGTTACGATTTTAAATAATTCCTGTTTTACCTCCATCTAGAGGTTATGATTTTGCCGACGTTGGTTTGTCGGTCGATATTTTAGGACACCTCGGCAATGATAAAAGGAATAATTGATTAAATTTTAATGGTTGTCTGGACCATCTGCAGTCAGAAATATTTTAAAGGAAAAATACTGCATGTCTGACAAAGCCATATGGCGGAGGGTTGCACTCTTTGAGTGCTTTTCTAGTTTTTATTTATTACTGTCTATATTCAACAAATCTAAGGTTTAATAAAAGCAATATTATCAAAATATTTCAGATTGAGGATGTGCCAAAGCCATAAAGCGGATGTCTACGGCCTGTATGTGCTTATCTAGTTTGTATTTACTCCTACCGATGATCAACAAATGTTAAAGATATGATAAAAGCAATATTTCGGAAATATTTCAGATTGAGGATATGCCAAAGTCATATGGCGGGGGTCTGCGGTCGCCGAGTGCCTTTCTAGTTTGTATTTGCTACAATCGAGGTTCAACAAATCCGAAAGATATGATAATAGCAACATTACTGAAATATTTCAGATTGAGGATGTGCCAAAGCCATAAAGCGGATGACTGCGCTCTCCGAGTGCTTTCCTAGTTTGCAATTACTACCAACAATTTTAAACAAAACTGTAGATATAATAAAAAGCAATATTTTTGTAAAATTTCCGATTTGCGGCAGTTGTTTTACCTATATTGAATTATAGCGATCTTTTATCAAGTTTCCTCTGTGTGCTGTTCTGAACAACCTGACACTGATAACTGCCACTGGGTCGATACAGAGGGGTCGATTTTATAAAGATACATCGACAAATTCAGTAAACATTTTATTGATATGAATACAGTATGAACACAACATGGTAGAGTTATGCAAGGCAGAAAAGTATCCCTCCCCCCCACCCCCGTGTCAGTAATTAAAGATGGTCAAAGTTGGGTTAACAATCCCAATGTATTTGTAATGAAAATACAAATGCAGTTATCCGAGTTACATTAAGCATAAATGCGCAAAACAACGACAAAGATAACAAACTACTTTTCCAAGGAAAAACAAAACAAATAGAAAAGGCAAAACAGTGTAGAAGTAAATAATGTCATACAGAAAGAAAGAAAGAAAAGGGAAAACAGCAGAGAAAGGAGATAAATAAATAAAGTCATAAACAAATATGAAGTCAAATTAAACAGAAACTGACCGCCAACGGCAAGCAATAAACAGCAATAATCACAACAAAATGTAGATGCTGATCGCCTAAAGCTTACCTTGGAGTACCTTTATGTAACAAACAACAACAATAGCGAAACGAAGGACCAAATTAATGATAAATTGTGTTTGTCCACTATGGTCTTCTTGAGTTTTAGTTTTCTTCACAATGAGGCAACTCATGGTCATTCCTTTGACTCGAGAGAGGTAAACGACCTTGACCCTGACCGCTCAGACGACCTTGACTATTTCGTTTCCTCAGGCCCCCAGACAATTCCTGCTTCCTCAAGGCTGTGTCTGATGTTTGTAAGTTCGGCTCCAATGGTTTTCATGTACATCAAGTATTCGCTTATCGTCCATTGTTTGGCAGCTTCTGTAAAGATAACTTTTTTTTTATTTTTACTTCACCATATTTCACATGAATTACTAAATGTGTTTCAAGGTTCCATTAATAAATTTATTCTATCGGAAGCGTGAGATTTTCCGACAACAAATGCATCCTGCAGGGATTTGGTACAACAAAGGGATTTTATTATACATAACTTTCAAACAAAACTAGAAAAGAGCAACAGAGGGACAATGATGCATTATGTACCGACAAATACCCGACGAATGACCTATCCCTGACACGGTGATGATATACAGAGTTCGGATTTAATGAGTCCGTACTGGTGTCGATGAAAGGGACCCCATTGTACAGGGAAAGGTAGCAACATTTTTCGTATGAAATACACAATGTATAAGTAAACAAGATCTTTTAGTCAATCTAACGGGCTCATTGATTAATTCTCATTAGTTGCCGGCAGGTGGAGCTGACGAGGGATGAAAAGTCATTGATGACCATGTTGTTGTTGCACGCCTAGATTTGTACAATAAACCGACACGAGGTGTGAATTTTTTAGAGATTGTAGCAACTCAGGAATCCATCAATGGGCCTGTCATTCCATGGTCCAGAATCAAATTATATAAATAATAAGCATTTACTGCAGGACAGCATGTTAGCGCTTATAGCCCCTAATAACATTAGCATAAACTATAACCTTAGCGTGGTGTTCCTTAGTCTCTCCAACAGACACCAGGTGCCGCTACCGCTCTTGCACCAGAATCCCCCTACTATACCACCCTTGCAATAGACAAGCAAATGTGGATTATTTTTGCCAAATAATATAGTTTACTTGTCTTTATCGGGGTCTGCCGGGTTTGTCCAAAGGCGACATCCATTCTGAATTCACCTCCAGATGCTGGGGGGGGGGGGGGGGGGAGGGAGGGGGGGGGGGGGTTCCTTGCGCATGCCCAACGGCACTTCCGTTTTTCAAGATTCTTGAAAAAAATGGCGTCCAATAACAGACGTACTGGTGCAAGAGCGGTAGCGGAACCTGGTGTCTGTTTGAGAGACTAGTGTTCCTTAACCAAAAGCGTATGTTTTTACGTTGCAACATTATTGAAGAGCGTCAGTGTGAAGTACTTAAAATAGGATCTGTATCCTGCAGAATTTTTAGCTCAGCTGACTATAAGTCATCTGAGCTATAGTCGTGGTCCATCGTCCGTCGTCCGTCCGTCTGTCTGTCCGTCTGTCCGTCAGTCTGTCCGGATGTCCGTCCGTAAGACTGGCACGTTTCGACACCATTGGACCTACGAATCTGAAATTCGCCATACAGTTAGATGTCCCCAAAATCTCCTACCATGCCGAAAATTGGGTCAATAGGACTTCGTTCCTTCGAGATATTAAGGAAAACCTCAATTTTTTATTAGAAATCTATTTTCACACTTCAGGACTGCCTAATATCAAAACCACTCATCTGGTTTTCTTCATATTTAACATATATATTCCTCTATATAGTTCCTATGTACATGCCAGAAATTAAGTCAGTATTATTTAATTTAAAAAAGTTATGGACTTTGTAAAAAAATCAGGAAAGATATTTGGTCACTTAATTAAGACCAAAAGTGTTAAATTTAATTGTATACTAAAAATTAGATCAAAATCTGTTAATTTTTTTTTAAATATTGGCAAAAATATAAAATTGGTACCTTAAATTTTGCCCAAGTTTGACCATGGCACGTTTTTTTCCTGTCAGTACTGTGGATTTAATTTCACAGCATGTTTTTGTTAGCATTTTGTCTGTTAACACCAAAATTTGAAACCAGTTCATCAAAAACTGTAGATTTTATTTAAGTTTTCAAGCACCATGTCACATCAAGTTTACATCAAGCTAGTGTTATGCAGTTTGCTAGAGCTCAGCTCCCCAGCTTCAGCTCTAAGTTCCTTAAATTTAGCATACAGTTAGATGTCTCCAAAATCCCCTACCATGCCAAAAATTTGATCACTAGGACTTAATTCCTTCTAGATATAAATAAAAAACTTCATTTTTCCATTAAAAACCCATTGTTACACAGTAAGACTGCCTAATATCAAAACCACTGATCTGACTTTGATCATATATAATATACATATTTTTCTATACATTCGCAATGCACATGCCAGAAATGATTTCAGTATTGCGTAATTGTTTTAAGTTATGGGCCCAAACATAATGCACTTTTTAAAAATCAAGAAATATATTTACTCCCTTAACAAGAGGATTGCTGAAGCTAGAGATTTTTTGTCAGGGATGTAACATTATTTAATCAAGATTCAATTGAATACCAAAAATTTGTTCTGAATTTTTCAAATTTTATAAGGTATAAGTATTAATATAATATTAGTACCTTAAATTTTGCTCAACTTTGACCATGGCACGTTTGTTTCCTGAGAGCACTGTTTATATAATTTTCATATCATGCACACATAAGGATTTCATCTTTTTAGTTTAGGAAGCTGAAAGAAATTGGCCAAATATTGTAGCTTTTATTAATGTTTTTATGAGACCATGTCAGACCCAGGCTTAATCCAGCCCCTCTTCAGTCACCTGTATGTTGACCTTCTTGACCTTTCATCAGATTATGCATGCTTGAGCGAAGCATACACTGGGGCAGCCAGGCAGCTAATGCCCAGCCACAGTTGATCCAGGTGTCCAACCAAACTCTTCTAGTAGTTGTTTTGAAAAACAACATACCAATAAACAATAAATTAATAATTTTGTATTGGTTTTTATAACAAATTAAAGAAAAATTAATAGAAAAGGAATTTGTTAGTTGATGAGTAACAGAAAATTAACTTGCAGTTACTGATGATGTAAGAATCTTGTATGGATGAATAGAATGTCAATGTTATTCCAAATAACACCATGCAGTCACCTATGGTATTTTTCAGTGAAATTTTAATGATAAAAAAATAAATCATATTATTCATTACTAATCATTAGGGATCATATGAAGGAAATTAATGATAGACAAAGATGCAGTTGATAATATTAATTTAGATTCCTACTATGTATAGTGTGTAGATTGATGTGAAAGTAGTCCAAAGTGAATATATTACATTTATTTTTTTTAATATAAATAAAAGCCATAAAACCAGGTACTTATGATCATTATTTAAATTTGTGAATTTTGTATATTCTGGATTCTCAACATCTTTGCTGGCTAAAACTGAATAAATACTAGACATGGTGCGAATGCTTTGCAAATGTATTTGAATACGAATATGAATATGTACTGCATTAAAAAAATTTATTGCATAAGAATGGGAATTCAGGTAAAAATGAAAGTATTTGAATACCAATGCAGATACTTTCAAAATGTATTCATGAATGCATTCATGAATATATTCTATAATATTATTTCAATAATCATTTCAGTTATATTTTATTTTAAAAAATCATAGGATTTTCTTATTTTTTTTCTTAATAAAAATTATATTAGCACAATATTTGTTATTAAATTTTAATAAATAGTTAAACTTTTATTATATGTGCTGCTTATAAGTTATACGGCCAAGTCAAAATCTGTGTGACAATAGCACTCCATTTGTTAATAAAAAAAAATGAAATCAATCCTCTTCCCTGTGTCCAAAAATACTATCAAAATCATACATAAGCTAAACACCAACAACTCATAATGAAGCTTATATTTATTACCACACAAAACAAGCATGTGCCTCTTTCCCAAATCATATTTTTTATCATATATAACAGCTGAGCGCCGTGACCCATGGGTTCCTTGTTTTTACTTAAACAGAAAAAAAAAATTAAAAAAATGTTTTTCTGAGAGAGAGAGAGAGAGAGAGAGAGAGAGAGAGAGAGAGAGAGAGAAGAGAGAGCAAATAAAGTTAAATGCAATTGTTTTACTTTTAAATAACACTTTAAATAATAAGGGCGCCAGACGTCCATTCCTGCGGTTCTAACGGACGTCTTAACCTGCATTTACCTATTTATTTGTAAATGATAAGTTAAAAGAAAAAAGGCTCTGTCTCTGTTAAACATTTATATACGTTCAACACAAAGCGTATTTACCAAAGCGTAATAAAATTTTAGTGAACAAAGTCTTCACATGACAAACTAAAATGATGCACTGGCTATGACGAAGCTCATCATAACAAATCCCACGACAGTTTAAAACCTAATAACGCACCATTTAAGACCGATTTGTTTATTTGTCAAAAGTTTGAGAAATTTGGTAGCATGAAGGCATAATATTCTTACCAATGGTTGGCACTAGTTCCTCTAGAATTTGCATGTGTGCAAGTAGACAGTTTCCGTCACCTTCAAGCGCCGCCAGTAATTGACCCAACATTCCCTTCTTGATAAGCAACTTAATAAACTCTAAAACAAATGGACATTTACATGCATATAGTAAATTCTGAAAATAAAAGACAAATTCAAAATGGAAGATATACAGATATATATTTATAGTACAACTTGTTTTTATAAAGTACAACTTGTTTTGTATAAAGTAAAACTTGTTTTCATAATAAAATACTTCCTTAATGTACAACTTTCCTACGTTTAAAATATTTAGCACTTTATATTCGGATACAAACATTCATTTAAGTAATTATTATGTACATTATAGTATATGTTTATCACGATAGTTGTGAGAAATAAATTAGTCAACATTCTGATTTTGGTTATATTCTACCGAGTCCAGAGATATTATATAAAAATATGACAATTTATCCTTAATGTCTCATGGTCAACTGAAAATTTTAAAAAAAATATCAGTTCCCTTTATTCCACTATATGTATTAGCGTTCTATAATAAACTTACCGAGTCCTTTCTTTGATTTTAACTTGCCGTCCTTTATGATCGATTCCACAAAATCTGTCACACTGGTGCACTCCAGTGGAAGATCTGAAAGAGTGAATCAAAATAAAGTCTGTAGAAGTTGTATAAAACTGTGATGTCTATAACCCTATGACTTTACACTTGACAATCTTGTGGGATAAATTTCTTAAATATCAGACGTTATTTAAAAATATATGTTTTTCTTCGTATGTGGTGAGTAACATCACGACTTCTTTCTTCTTTAATTAAGAAGGCCCAGAAACAAAGGCCAAAGACAAGAATGGTCCCATCCTGTGTCCCATCCCATAAACATAGAAGGTGAACGATCAACAGAACAATCCGACTGATTAACCATCTTACCTTCTATATCCAAGTCGTCTGGCTCCTCAGGAAAATCACCATCATCTGGAAAATCCCCATCATCTGGAAAATCATCATCATCGGGAAAATCCCCATCCTCCGGCTCCTCTGAAAAGTGTCGATCCTCTGGCTCATCCGGAAAGTCCACATCATCTGGAAAATCTCCATCCGGAAATTCCCCATCCTCGAGCCGTTCATCACCTGGGGGTGGGCCTGCCACAAACCCAAGCATTCCGACTGCTTTTTCACCCTGATCGAACCAGAGCCACAACAACCCATACATATTTTGTCCAAGATGGAAGATCGTTTCCGCCTTCACCTTTTTCCCAGCTGCATAAACAAGCGTTATTCTTTTAATATATTCCGTCGAACCTCTATAATGTGGGCACCCTTGGGACTGGTCCAAACTGCCAACTTTATAAAGGTGCCCACTATATGGAGGTTATAGCTTCCACATTCAGTGCTGCCACCTACTTTGAAATATAACTATAGTTGCTCCAGTTTTAAGAGTACTTCATCAACTCTATGTACTTTCTTCCTGCTTTTAAAACATGAAGATTAATAAGTAAATATTATAAGTACATATATATATATATATATATATATATACATATGTATATATAAATGTATATATATATATACATATATATACACAAATATATAAACATACATCTATATATATATACATCTATATATATATACATATATATATATACATATATATATATACATATATATATATACATATATATATATATACATATATATATATACATATATATATATACATATATATATATATATACATATATATATATACATATATATATATATATACATATATATATATATATATATACATATATATATATATATATATATATATATATATATATATATATAAATATATAACTCTGAAGAAAAACAACACTGTTAATTCACAACAGTCTGTTTCACGGGATGCGACCCGATCATCAGGTGAATGTGGTTAGAATGAAGCTAACGGCGTGGTTTGAAAAGCCCAGACTTTACGAGATTACGCTTAGTGCGATTCGGGGCGGGGGGGGGGTATGTGAAAGACTGACACTGATCATTTTGTGCTCGGGTGCACAATAGGATTGGTCGGGGTACACGTGCGCTACTGGAACATAACAGGGCAGGGCAAGGAGGTTATTTATTGTTTTAAATTTTATATATAATACAAAGATATGTTCCAGGATGCTCAATTAGCATATTGAACTGATTTGTAAAAGGGTCTTGGAAGCAGTGAACATATCAGTAGTATACATATGATAAAAATACACATATACTATGGAAATACACAATATACAAGGCAAATATACAATATAAAAGGCAAATATACTATACTATACTCATACCAAGTGGAATCCACTCGGTAAACTCACCATGATGTAAGTGGTAACGCTATGTCTCTCAGTGAGAGAACAACTACCTGAACAGGTAAGTCTGCCCAGCGGATCCTCGTTAGGGGGGGGGGGGTTGAGAGGGGCACGCTGAATGCTAGGTTTTAAAATATTTCAGGGTGAATTTGTTTTGATGGCGGCACTTGGAGAGAATTTCAACTCTTGAGTTCAACAATGATCCAGGGGGGGGGGGGGGCCGTTGCTATAAGTAGCTTTTCAGACAAGCAGAGATCACACTTCCTAGTCCCACAGAAGTAAGGTGCTGCCTTGGCAGATATTTCCCAGGAGCTTGTAATTGATATTGTCTTTTAGTGACCAAATGTGTTTAGACAGTTCAGTATTTTTAGCGTGGGATCTGTTTCGAAAGGATTGCTTGTGGTTATCGTATCTTGTCTTGAAATCACCTTCAGTACACCCTATGTAGTGTTTCACGCCATTGTCTGTTCTAACTGTTGCCTTATAGACAATGCATTTCAGCTGACACTGACCATTCATAGGACATTCGTCTTTTTTACGGCAGTTACAATGTTTTTGAGGTACGTTCACAGCATTGTCAGTATTTAAAACCTTCATATTATGTTTGCTGATCAGGTTAGACATGTTGGGTAGACAGCTTTAGCTAATTTTCAAATTGTTCCTGTTTAATATATAATTTATATATATTTATGTTTCTGTGTCTTATAACGTACACATGTATATCGATGGTCATAATCTACTAGCATTGGTCCTGTTATTTAAATCTTTCTAAATATCTTTCTATATATTGATAAGTATGCTTAATGCATCCTTAGATATACCTTTCTGTTCTACAAACTTTCTTTAAGACAAAAAACAGGTACACCTTTATATTTTAGTCAGGGGATGACATTTTGTAAGACAGTGGACAGTAGCAGTGAATATTACACAGAATGCATGCGAATGACCAGTCTTTGGTGAAGATCATTAAGTGCAACTGCAAAGTAAACATTGCCCTGAGAAAGGGGAACCTTACCTTATTACCATGGAATTGGGTGAATGGGCAGGTCATCCACTCATGGTATTAACTATAACAGTTTCTTTGCTTCATTTACATATGAAAGTCTATAGTAAACGTCAGATCAAGGTATGCCTATGTATGGCTATTGGCTATTGAGTGGTCGATTCACTGCTGGCTATAAACATCACATGAACAGCCAGTCTGGGCTCAGGTCTGACCATACCGAGCAGGCACATCAAAGCAGTCTAATTAGTATGCATGTATCCCGTACCTTGCCTTGAGTCAAGAGGGATATTATTATAATTAAGTTATAAGATAGTAATACACCTCTGACCTTTGTTCATCTGTTTGATCAGTATCAATAATAGTTGAAATATAAATATTTAATAATAAATGGTTATTCTGATTACCAATAAATAAGAATTCACGATAAATAAAACTCCTTAAGATTTATAAGGAAGACACTTCAACTGGAAAAAAATCGATCAATTGCCCACATTAGCTTGGAAAAAGTGCCCACTTTCCATAGTATAAATGTGCCCACATTAGCTAAACATAATAACATAATAAAGAGAAGAGAAAAATAGGATTGGCCAGAGGTGCCCACTTAATAGGTGCCCACTAAGACGGTTTTTACTGTGTATATATATATATATATATATATATATATATATATATATATAGTATATAGTATATAATGCATATGATATATATATATATATATATATATATATATATATATATATATATATGTTCCAAAATGAGGACATGCCAGGGTTTGCTAGTGACAGCTCCTCCCTATATTCCCTTTTATACTGTTATAGTCTGTTTCACCAGTAGGTGTCCATTGAAATGTTGATGTTATTATCTTAAACTCAAATATAATCACACATTTTCACCTTAAAACTGATGAGGACCCAAAGGCCAAATGTGAGATAAAAAAAAACTGAACAACAATAACCGACTTTTATATTTTTGCAACCTTCTAGCTCTTCTAAATCTTTTGAGCAAGTGACATGGCGTTTGTCATAGATTGGCAGACTCACTCTGACAATTACATTTTGTAGAATATTTTTAACAAAAAACAACCAATTAGGAGCTTTTAAGTGTTGTTTGAGCATGTGACCAGTGACCTTGCACTTCATGATTTGGACCTAGATATAAAAAATAAAGACTTTACTCGGATATTGTTATATTACATTACTTAAATAGTATGTTTTTAATTTCATTCCAGTTAATAAGGCCCATGTCAAATCCTTCATTTCAGAATACCATTTGGAATTAATCTATCAATTTATGAAAATATTGCCAAATTTCAATGGGCATTCCGCCGTAGATCAGGCTACAGCAAACTCTCCCCAGTTAGGGCGGGGGGGGGGGGAGGTGCACCAAACTGCACAGAAATGTCATTTACCGTGCTCAACACATAAAAAAAAAGACCAGCTGGGACTTACCATGGAATCACTCGAGCCTGAAGAAACGGATCAACTTACCGCTAAGTGTTTTCCGAGATTTGCTTAACTGGTTCATCAACCATGTTCCATTCTGCTTCGCTTCAGTGAAGAATTTGTTAAGGACATGTTTCGCAAGATTTACCACGTGTTCTGTTAAAGAACAAAAAAAAAATGAGCACAGCTTCTGCACTTTTAAGTCAACATAACGAAGATTAATACAGGTCTATCCAGGAAATGATGAATTGCTGCATTCAGAAACGCAGGGTTATAGAACACAGCTAAACTGTTTTGATAGAAGTAGATATGAGAAGATACAATGTAAGCTAATTTTGCATTGTCAGGTGGAAAAAATCAAATTACATTTAATCTGGAAGTTCATCAGGAAATTCATAAATGTTAAGGATATTAAGGACAGGATATTTATTGATATTTAAATAAATCAATATCAAAACCTTGATATTTTATCAAAATGAAAGCAAAATTTTATTTATTTATATTTTTATCAAAAATCGATTTCAACTTCCACATTATTCATTAACAATGTTTGTTCATAGACCAGCTTGTGGTTAGGAAACTGTATATATGTGCTTTTTTTGTCATTGTGTTGTTTCTAAGTGTTTTATATTTTGTCATACAGGAAAGCTTCTGTATAAGCCAACAGGGCTACACTTGTATAATGTAGTATAAATAAATATGTTCAAACCATCTGTATAATAGTCCTAAATATTAACGTTTAGTCAATGCATTTGGTGAATAACATTATGAGTTAAATGGTCCCATTTCAATTTAAATGCAACCATTCATCAACTGTTCTCTATTACACAATTTTCCCCTGTAGATCCTTGGTTAGCTCTTAGTAAAAAAACTGTATGACAGGTGACATGTTTCAACTACACATGATAAATTGGTCGTCTCAACACCCCTGGTGACCAGTAAGGGAATCATGGTCTCGGGTGATGCACAGGAGCTGCAGAAGTGCCACCCCGTGAGCCTCTTGACAATTCTGACTGGACACAAACTTTCTCATTTCATGAACTATTATATGCATGGGAATTACTTTACACACTTTCCTGCCCTTGAACTTAAGAGTCGAGACTGTATCGGCTTGCTTCATTTAAACGTAAAATAACATTAACAAAACCATTAAGAATAGTACTTACTGGCAACCTGTAGACCTTCTTGTGGTATTTCTGCGGCCTCAACAGACATATTCCACATATCAGAGTAAATCATTTCAGTGACGTACAAGTTATGGGCGACGGCCGGAAGATCTGCGAAGTTTTAAAATACACATTATGGTCACTATTATGGTCATTCTTATCTACACACAGTCCTTCCGTTTTACTTATCAACAGATATCGAAAATGTGGATGTGCATTTTGTTACTTTCAATAATACAGGACCTGCTTGCGGACATGCACGTATAAGGGTTTCTTTTCTGGTATACGTTTAATTAGGTGTTAACACGCCTTGCTTTCAAGGGTAAAGTTGGAACTTGCGACGTTTCTGATCATGCTAACGAGCCGTATACAAACGCCTCCTGTCATAAAAAAACCTGTGTTAACCAATCCATGTACAAATGACGCTACAGAAGGATTTGAGAGATGACGAAAGACTAGCAGTAAAAAAAAACCTTGTGTTTGTACACGCTAACATGCATGGATAGATATAAATACAATTCAAGCGGACTATTCAAGTCAGTAACAAAATCTACGCCATCCAGACAATTGCTATTGAATTAGGTGAACGGTTTCAGATAGTTTTCAGACGAAAAAGAATCAAGAGTCATGAGAATAGATGAGAAATGAAAACAGATTTAAAGCAAATGTAACAGGAGAATGAGGGTAGTGTAACAAAATGAGATAAAGAAAATAGAAAACATGAGGTCAGGAGTAAAATGTAGATAAAAAAGAGAAAAACACCGTGAAAGGATAATAAAGAAAAAGAATAAGCAAAAAAGAAGAGGAGAAGATAAAGGAAAAAGAAGGAATTGGGGAGAGGGTAAAAAAGAAAAAAAAACTGAAAAAAATAAAAGAGAAAACAAAAATAGGGGGTGGGGTGTTCAAAAGATAAAAAGAAAAAAAAAAGGAAAAATAGAGAAAAAAAATGTATTTATATTTGTCATTACCCATGGGTACTCCATGGGACAGCGAGTCAAGATGGTAGACCAGTTGTCCGATGTTAGCAATAAGGCATTCGATCTGTGTATGAAGGCTAAACCACAGGCCTTTCATCGCATCCGTGACGGCCTTCTGGCAGACTTCTGAAAATACAGCGTATATTATCACGTGCAGTTGACCCTTATTTTTTGCAGCTGCAAATTAAACAGCGCAGTTTTATTTCTGGAAAGGGTCATCATTTTTTAAATTTATGGAATTTTTAACCATTTATGCTCATGAGTAAATATTTGAATTTCATTAAATTTTTTTTAATCTGGTATGAGTTTGCATATATTGTTATTTTACAGTTATACTTGTATGTTTTGGCATAATTTTATTCATAATTTATTCATAATATTCATTATTTAAATTAGCTGTATATTCAAACTGGCATTATGGTAATGGTTCAACCTTAATGTTAAAGGCCATTTTTCGGACGACCCTGTTGCCATGCCCTCATTTTATGCTGACGGCCCCGGAACACTATTACAGATTTTTTGGGGAAAATTCTTAAAATTCCTGGAGATATACTCTGACAGAGAGAAAAAAAAGTTATCTAGAAGATATGTGCGACCTGCTGTGCGATTTTTGCGCCGTATCAAAGCAGGCACTCATGTATTATCATGACCGTGCTGTTTTCTGATGCAGTTGTTAAGACTGAACTTTAAAGCATCCAAAGACTTGCTGAATTTGTCTTCATTATTAATATAAAACGCGTTGGTTAAATAGAGAATTCAAAAGCAAGTGCTTACGGCTTCTCTCTTGTTTAAAACTCTTGTTTAATCGGGCGAAACTGTAGTGCTGGATTTTAAAATTATTCAGGTTTGTCCTGTAAGCTAACCAGCGGGAACTGTTAAATACACAATCACGGAAATTTGTATAAGAATTGGAAAATATATATTATGAGACACTTACTTGCACTAATGAGTATTTTCAGCAGGGCCACCTTGCCATGGATATGGCGACATCTGGTGATATTCATGTCAACCGCAGGAAATCCATCAGGGAAACGCTGATCTGTCAGTTAACACAAGTAAAAATAAATAATTCACCTAAACGGGACATTGACAGAAGGCATCGAAGTACAATACAAATGTATGGTTACTGGTAATTGACACAATGTGATTTAAGCATCCTTGGTAATTTATGGATGTTCAATGTTAATGTCTTCAGACTTGCGCTCAGAATGTTCTCGCATGTGCATTAGAGGACCGACTTCCCTAGTCTAAATGATTAGAGGAGTACAGAACGCCTTGAAAATCTTTCTTTGCAAAGACTGATTGTCAAAGACCATACTTAAAAGGTCAAAATTGCTCTTGCGACAATGATCTGCTCATGATTTGTTACCAAAAGCCTCCCTTGAAGTTAACGAAAATTTATGCTACGACAAACTGATTCAATAGTGATTCAAAATTAATACAACATTTACCAAAACTTGGGCACAATTTCAATTGACTACTGCCACAGCACCATATGTTGGGCAAAGTGTTAGTTTCAACACATCAAATAAAGTATATGTAATTTCAAATACTAACTTGAATATTCCATAGAGATATCCAAATAATGTCTACAAAGGGTGTGAAAAAAGGTGTGATAAAGAGCAAATATATCCTTAAATCTTTTTAGTAATAATTTAGAACCACAGAAGCTTTTATTAACACAACAAGAACAGTCCGAACCCCTGAAATACGTCTAATACCCATCACCTGCGGGCAAGTTTGTTAGCGCTCCTTGCAGAGCTGCGTGGATCAGTGTTATAAACAACTAGTACCAACCGTTGGGTGTAAAATCGTAGGGCATACATATGTATATTTCCTATACGCCTGCACATGAACATAAGTTCTTCTTCTTTAGTTAAGTAAATCTGGTGTATTGCAGGTTTTCTGACTTTAATGAGCAAGTGAATACTATATTTGAAAGTTCAAACTTAATAGTACATACAATCTTTGTTAAGTTTGCCTAACGATTATTTGATATGTAACGCTCACGATCACACACACACAAATATATACTTATATGCGTGTGTGTTAAGGTTTATATATATATATGATTTCTCCATTTCCCTTATTAAATAGGACTGGTGAATTAAACTATTGGCATTTTTATATTTTTTTAAGGACAATACATTAATAAAATGAGTTAATTTCATAGAAGCTGACCTCTAATCAGCTGGCGCGTAGAGGTTGTTAGGTTGATCACTCGCTGTTGCACGTCATTGTCTTGCCATGACGACAGGTTAAACAAAGCCACATCGACGACATCCGGTCCTAAAACAAAGACTTCCCACTCAGTTCTGTTGTGGTAAAAATAAAAAAAAACAGCGAACCTATGCATGTGGACCACCAGTGGGACTACCCAAAAGTTGTCTTAATTTACAGATGTTCTTATTGGTCAGGTCAGTCACAAAAGTATATGCGTTAGGGTTCCTCAAGGGTGGTCTCAATAGACAGGTGGTCTTTCAGGCAGGTTTCACTGTATGCAGCATATCCGACTAAAACATTGGAAATAACACTTGAGAAGGCAAATTACACAGAGGATAAAAAAGGCAAGTAACTAAGGATGAGGATCTTAAGTCTGACATAACAATCAGGTTAAGAGGAAGGACTTGTTTTTTTAATGACAGTCAATGGGACCTTGTATAAAAGAATTATAATACAAAAAAGGGATCTCAGAAATCTTTAACCCATATTTTTGCCATTGCTGATAAGATTTCGCCTTACTTGTTTTTAGTTTTTGCGGTTATACGCTCAAGTACATTGTGTCCTAGCGTTTTACCAGGTTATCTTAAAATCAAACTCAAAGAGATTATCTTCCATAAGAAATATAAAGTGAACATTTCTTACCTTTTTCCAGCATTAAGAAGTTCTTCACTTCATTCAAGTAGTCCTGTGTGGACAATAGAAGGTTCTTCAGTCTCCGAACTTGTTCGGCAACTGCTCAGGAAATCAGAGACAAGTTTACCCTGTTTCGGCTTCAATCAGTAAATATTGGTCACTTAACTGCAAAATCCATCCATACATGAAAAAATACACTATATCGCCATGAGCCACCTGCAGTTTGAAATACCTATGGATACTGGCCTACTGACCTATAAGGGAAGAAAAATGTTAAATATAGTTGTACAACAGCTTTGTAATATGATTCGGTATACAACAGACCTTAACCTCCTGCATGCACGACCAGCGTACTTTGACAGGTGTTTTCAGGCTCAGTGAGGCAGCACGATAGCTTTTGTCAAGTGAAATAAATACCCAACAAAACCCAGTCATGAATCTCGTAGTTGAGACAAGGTAGATTAAGTAAAGTTTATAATTAATGAGATAAAACAAGAATCTCGAAGTTAGAAACAAAGTATGTTTCGTATGTGTAATTTTCTGAGATATAACAATACCATTTACATCTTTCATGTCGATATATTCGACCCAAACTTCCAGTACCTTTCGATCACGACAGGTGTCGCTGGTTTGGTAGAATGGTTAATTGTTTGGTCACAGTAAACAAGAAAAAGTTTATACCCATGAGCGATTTATTTACTTTGAGTGTCAGCTGGTGACGGCACTCTGGGAGATTCATCCTTCGTGGAGATCGCCGATCGGATTTCGGGTTCACGCAATTCTGGTTCGAAGATATCCAGCTCCTCCTGAAAAGTTAAATATTTGAACTGACCTATGAATATTTATCTGTTATTCCCCATATATCAACTACATATTCAACGCAAGACGCAATGACCTTTGGTGTCAGTTCAGTCCTCACCATGCATTTTTTTTAACTGTGTCCTTGTGTTTTTGGTGAATCTACTGTTTAATAGAAGCAACGAAAAACCGTCATTGATTTCCAAGCCGTCTGCTGTTAGAATTAGTTGGACTTCATAATATTCAAAGACAAAACTTATTAAATTTTGCTTGACCATACAGTATTCCATACACACAGTGACACACACACACAGAAAAAACACGCCAAGGATCTGGGTCAGCTTGCTTGCATCGGGCTGGACCACAGGTGTACATAACACACACTAACATCATTGAACCGAGCACCGAGTGTCAACACCCGAGTCATGGGAGTACCTCGTATTAGTAATTACAACTAGTTTTTCAATCCATGTAAAATAAATAAAGTTTATAAAAATCTAAGACCAAAATGCATCATATTCCTGGTAATTAATCCATCATGGCGCCAATACAAAGTAGCCTGGTGTCCTCAGACTGTGGTGGTAGGAATCTGTGGTAGAATCAATGTACCCATACAGAAGCAGACCCGGGGGAGGGGGTCCATACACCCTTTTCCAGCCACCTCAACCTTTTTAAGGGGTTCAGACCAATATTTGCGATCTGGACTCCTCTTTTTCTTATCTGGGAACCCTTCAGGTCTTTTTTTTTATTCTATAGTCCTCCTGGGCTGGACCCTTCCTTTCCATAAATCCTGGACCCGCCCCTCCCATGATATTTGGACATAATGTATTTAAAAAGTATCCGTACGAAAAGTAAAATTCACCATCGGAAACGTGTTGATACTCCTGATAGTGTTGACACTCCTAAGTGCACTTAGGTACTCGATAGGGATCACAAGAATCCAGATCGAATTGAAATTACCTTATTGGCACTCAAACGGAATATTAACAGAGACGGACTGAGGTGAGAAACATGCCCTTGAGATTTGAGCGAAAGCGGCCCAAATTAACATCACTGGCATTATTTTGTCCACGCTATCGGCCTACAGCCATTAATATTTTGTTTATACCATCGCCCCACCGGGGAAGCTTCGGGTGTCCTGGTATGGATTTCCGCACCCTAATATAAATGGGATCCATTCAAAAACTGGACGTGTAATAAATAAAGACAATCTCTTTAATCTTTAAAAAAAGTAAGAAAGCCGACCCAACGGTACACAAGATGTACGTTTGTTTATATATAAGTGTTTATAACATGTGGGGCCCTCAAAAATGGCCGCCGATTATAATCCGGGTACGTCTATCAAGGAGATCAAGCGGCAAATAAGAAAAAATATACCATTAACAAGTAAGAAAAGGTCGTGTTACTCCACACACTGCAAAAAGTGGGGGTTAGTTGCCGTTTCAAAGTAGATGCGACATGTCTCACTTTATATGTTTTAGATAGAGAAATGTTTAAAACATGTGGTACGGTACTTTTTTTAGTCCTGAGAAGCTTCAACATGTTTGACACACGATTTAAACATGTTTCGCTCCTAATCAAATCGAACGGGTGGGCTTTTTCGGTGTTTTAACGGACACTTGATGACGGAAACGCGCGGCTAACGGAACTGATTGAAGGACAAGCTGTAGTACAGTGGAAAACTACCTGTGATTGGATATGGAAGGAAATTAGGAATGGTCAGTATACGAAGGCGTAGCATGGGCTCAACGCATATTCAAAGTGGAAGAAGCTGCAGACAGACTGAAAGGTGAATTACCGCTGTTCACTCCAAACACCTATTATCACTCAGTCATAACCACTGAATTGATGGATAATGCATGAAATGACGAATACATGCATGGCAAACATTTGAAAAAAAAAATACATGTATATCATTGTTTTTCAGCTGCTAATAACTAAGTATATGTCAACTGGGCTCTGGCGATGACCCTGCGTCCGTCGTCCGTCCGTCTGCTTGCCGGCGCGTTTGGATATTGTTTGACCTACAGATTTTAAATTCCACAATATTTTTGAAAATGGGGCAGAGAGAGGAAAATGCATATATAATTGATGTGGAAAATATTGATTTACATGATGTGATTTTCCTGCAAACAAGTTAAACATGATTTGAGAAGAAAGCCTAGACGTGGCGACATTTTTTCGTAACCCCTTAAAATGGACATGGCGGACTGTGAGAGAACTGGGATGACGTCATAATAGGATTTTACTTGCAAAGGAGGCACCCATAAGTACTGGACCCAGGGGCAACTGAAGTTTTGGTTCACTGTTACACCGAGGGACTAATACCCTTCCAGATATCCACAATATCCAGAAGAGGGGAATTACACTTAGGGATTTGTGAGAAAAAATACACATTTCAGTCTTTCCAGGCTTAAGTCAAGTACAAGGCATCTCTACCTCAGTACAATTAGCCTACTTTTTTAATGAACAAATACATGTACATGATTTTTTAAAGCACTTGAGTACAAGTTCAGGGGTCTGTAATTACTTACAAGTGTTTTTCATTGTGCAAAAATAAGATAAGCAAATTATTCTGAGTATTTATTTGTAAATGTTTTACCAATATTATATACACAGTCATATGTTTTTAGTCTGCACTATTGATTTGTACTGATTAATTGTAAATAATTTATAGTTTGCATTATACTTTTAATTGATTTACCTTAATAGCCTCATGAAACCCTATTTAGGGTAGATTTGCATTCCTTTGATGTCATAGGAATTGTACAAATTGTACAAATACGAATTTAACACGACATAACCCATCTATTCAAAATCCCAATAAAAGAAATTTAAAATGTCTTATTCACTCAATTTACTGAAAAGACAACTTAAAAATAAATCCTGCATGGCAAACCATAAACATGACAGTGGTATGGTAATTGTGATTTTTCATGCCATCATGATTTTAACCCATTTCATGTGACAAAGCAGACTTGCAGTCTCTTCCAATTAACTGTACCGTGATACCATAATGTTCCTGCAGACCTGCTCATTTCGTTATAAAGGTATATTAATTGGAGCGAGTATAGAATCCGGTCTACATTGACAAGGCTATGGGTGTATACGGACATACGTACCGATGTAAAGGATTCATGTAAAGGGGAAGTAAGAGGCATGTCGATGTCATATCATCAGACATGCCATGGCTCATGTTGATTACTACTAATATGAGACGGTCCAGTCAGTTAAGATCCATCATGGGAATGAAGACCGGATTCTATACTCGGGCCTATTAATTTTGTTTGATGTGATTGGTCTACATTATAAGATAAAAATCTCACCTCTTATAATTAATATGAGGCTCTTAGAATGTACGTGTGTATGAGCCACTTCTTCAATTGTAGCGATAAAAGAAACGTCCATGAGGTAGGAGATAAACTTACCTCAAGTCTCCTTAACAAGTCTGATAGTTTGCTTGCATTGGCCGTCAGGATGGCCGCGCACAGAAACCCCACGATCAACGCACGAGACATGGTGAAAACTAACGCGCAACACTCGCGGGGGAGTCCTTTTTACACAACTGATCAGTCTGGTCACAGAATGGTCACAGTGGAGTTGACGACAGAGTGTTAATCTGATATTGTTTGATTTAACAGTGCCGGCAATGGTTGAAGGCCCCATTTTCTAGGCACAATGGTTGGTTTGAATCCGTCGGGTTGACTTGGTGCGTTTGGAATTGAACAATTGGCAGGGGTACTCAAGGGATTCTTTGACAGGGGTTGCAGGGAACTGATCACAGGAAAGCCCAGATCATGCTTTGAAAGTTTTTTTAAAGTTACACATCAAATATAGATACGTAGTTTGCTTACATTCTTTTTTTCAGGATAACTGAAATTAATATTTTAGTATGTTTGGAGATTTGTAAATATCTCATGACAACATCTTTATCTGCTGTTAAATTTACAGCTATGGTCCTCCCGCCTATATATGTTATACAGGTTTTGTTGTCAACGGCACACATCCTAAGTTGAAGATAGCAGACACAGGACATGAGCAAGAATATTTTCAAGGGAGACTTTGTAAGGAGGACATGCGACCCCCGTATTCCCCTTTCCCCGTGTATCAGGCCCTTGAGATAATTTTTTTAAAGAGTAGTTGCATATCCCGAACTCCTCAACCCCCCCGCCCCCCATCCACCCCACTAGCTCGATCTGGCCCTAGAGTATAATGTTTGTAAGGAGCAGTTGCATTTGCATATCCCGAAGCTCCCCCCAACCACCCCCACCCCCTGGATCTTGCCCTGCGGAGCCGCACGGTGCAGGGTATTTAATTTGATAAAAAGGGAGTTCACGGATTCGGCATTCAGTTATTTATCAGATAATTATGGGTAGTGGTAATTTGAATACTAAATATATTGTCTAATATAAACCTCAACTTTCTTAATAGTTCCTTAATATTTCTGTGATTTATGGCTAAATAATAACATATAAAAACACTGAATAATTTCAATACCGCACTCAGCGGGCTGCTCAGAGGAGGTGGTCATATTCGAGGGGAGCCTCATCACTTTTAAACAGTTTCATTCAGTCATAGCTGGGCGGGCACAGGCGTGTATGGCTTCATGATATGCAAATTAAAAGAAGAAAATTAAAATAACAATGAATTTTAAAGTGTACAAATAATTGATTTATCAATGCTAAAAAGAATGACAATGTAAAACTTCTAATAAATGAAGTTTTACGCTTTATAAGATTAATTGTTATTATTATTATTATTATTATTATTATTAAAAGGGAACGAAAATTTATTTCTCATAACTAGGCACTGATATATCTTGGTGTGATAGGGTATCCAGTCCTAGGACATCCAGTAGCTTATATAGGTCTCCGAACTCTCTCAGAAATTTGTTTGGGTTTCTTCTATCATGTTTCTATCTACACTAAAACTTAAATTTTGAAATTAATTCAATCAAAAATTTAAAATTCATTATCAACAGTACAGGAAAATTTTTTTTAAAATAATGTCATGTAGTGTATATTAGTCTACTAAAGAATGCATGGCTTTCTGTTACTGGGTGTATCAAAAATTCTATACCTTTTGAAAATTAAAAAAAAAATGTAAAATGATATAAAATCTATGAAACGCTACAATATGTATATCATCAGAAAGATCACTAATGTATACTCTATGGGGGCCAATATGAATTTACACACCTTTTCGATTGATTTTAGACGTAGGGTTTTGGCCAGGGATGTTACCTTACACGCTGATTCATTATTTCCTTAAGACTGCATACTGTTGCTTTCGGAGCATTCGGCATGTCCATATTGTGCATGCTAAAGAATACTTCCTCTAATATATTACAAGAAAACACTGAGATTCCTCAAAACATGTTGGCTTATTAAAGATTAAAAATATATCTTTAAAAATATAATAGTTTTTTTTTAATGTAACTATGAAGCGATATTTCTCTGTCATAAAAAGTTAAAAACATTCCATTTTCATCAAACAGAGCTATAAACATATGCTCTTCGTTTAGCTTATTTTGATTTTTGCCTGTCACGGGTGAGAATAAAAACTGTGTGAACATTTCCATATTAAATACACCAAAAGATTATAATCTTAAATCATAAAGTTAGCACCCAAAATAAAATAAAAACTGGGAGAAGGGTAAGTTACAGAATTTTAGCTTGGTTACCACAGGTATTCTGCATCTGCAACAGATATACCTGAATTAATGATTCTTGGTATAATATCCTAAATAAATTTAATTAATATATTAAAATCCATATAAAAATAACAAGTATTGGAGAAAAAAATGTCTGTTTGACATAAGTGGGGCATATTCACAGCCTTCAGAATATGAACGTGCTATTAGTCTGCCCTTTCCTTTGGGAAAATTGAAACTTTCATTACACAAGTACACGAGATATAAATCCATGTGCTGGAAAAACTGTCTGGAAATTCATGTGTTTATGTTGAAGCCTTTGGTCGCGTCCGGTCCATTGGTTTTATCACTTGTTTACAGAAGTAGTCAAACGGTTTCAGGGCAATATTTTGGCAGGTACCAATTTTTTTAAATGGGAAGACGCTATGTTTTGTGTTAATTCAATTTGCTTTTTAGGCGATTAGGTCCCCTTTACTCTTTGACTCGCATAACAACACACTAATCCACACGTGGCACCACCTAACACAGCTTTCATACGTATTACGGTCAAATGACCAATACAAGTGTTAATTTTTGAGCTGATATCTGCATCTGTTCCTAACATAATTAATTACTTTTTTACAACATGCAGTCACATAATATCATAAGGTATTACAATCAATGGCCCTATGACTTGAAAAATGCCTATACGATTCTGTTAAAACTTTGCATGCTGATAGTTTTAAAGGTATACAAGAAGCACATAGTTTCTTTAAACAGGAATCAATAAAAAATATTCGTTAAACAATCCTCAACAATCGAAAGGGTCTTGTTTTCAGGTAGCCGTGACAACCCGACTCAGTAGGCAATCGGATAATTGGGCTGGTAAGCCTACTCGCTAGTAATCTGGTCGTAATGCCAGAGGGTCGATATGACGCTAGTTTTCAAGGTGCCCAAAATCATGTTTTTTTTTCGGCCAATAGGTCGCAGAACTTAAGTGACCGTGACCTTATGTGGGATTTCGAAGCAGAATTCCCTATAGGACATACCGTGATGGCAAAGTTTCTAAGTCTAAATGTTACGATTTGTGCCCTGTTAACGAACGGACGACCAGATCTCGATGGCCGCTCAGCCGGCAGGACAGACGACAAATGACTGTTGCTATAGCTCAAATAACGTAGAATCAACTGGTCTAAACTTATGGACCCTGAAACCGTTTAAAAGGAAATACCATTTGAGTGCCCAATAAGTGTGAAATTCCCTTTTGAAAGAAATAAATTGCTATTATTTTTAATTGATATCTGGTCTTTAAATCAGACAAAAACAATTTCTGGTGTATGAAGGCCATGCCAGTTTTAAAGGGTTATGCCTTTCGAGCACGGAATTACATTTTATTTTTCATTTCAGTGGTAAATATAATTGCCAATAGCCCGGCATGTCTATGGATGAACATTAGTTATACCATAAAACAAGTGAATTTAACTTAAAAGAAGTTAGAGGAAAAATATAGGGTTGTCCAAATATATTTGAGAGTTCTGTATGTGAAATATATATTAATATGTAAAATTTGACATGCATGTATAAATATTACGGTAAGAAATATAACTCTTCATTAGTATATCACAAAGAAATAAATAACTAACCAGCTTTCAACAAAGAGGTTCATTTAAGAAAACGGGACCTTATCATGAATTCCCCGAAATATAAACGGAACAAACCATAGAACATAAGCTATATATATATATATATATATATAGATAGATAGATAGATAGATATATATATGGATATATGTGTGTGTGTGTGTGTGTATACACGCTCGTTGTCTTAGTATACAGAGTTCAAACGTGTTTATACTCATCACACATTGGTGAGAGAACATTTATGTGCATCTCAAGGATATGCGGGAGTGTTTATTGTTCCACGCCATGCCGGGTAAGGCACCGTCGCCCGTCACGAGACTGCATATGACTCACCGTGACTGGTCATTTTCCAGGATGTACATTTCAGCGTTCACAGGTTCAGGAGGGTTTTGCGGTGAAGACCTTCCCCGGTGGTGTTCCAACCCGGTCTGCGCACTTTGTTATACCTCCCCCTTAGGTAACCCGAAGGGTTCATTTCTGTATTCATATTCGGAAAAAAAGCGATCGCTTGGCGATTGCATATGCATCTAGTTGTATTTGAAAGCGTAAACTATTTGCATTAAATCTTTGGAGGTTCTTAACAATTATTCTCCCCTTCCTCCTCCTCCTCCTCCACCTCTCTCTCTCTCTCTCTCTCTCTTTCTTCAATTTTCAGCGTAGAAAGAGAGAGCACATAAATCATTATTATTGTTTTCAATCACAGTATAATAATTATCTGCAGTTGGCTAAATACCTTGAACTTGTACCTCATTCGTATCAGATTATAAAATTTTCCTTACCATGACAAAACCGCGTCTAAATTATAAATGTGTTTTGATTGCCTGGGGAGTTAAATGGGAGGGAGGGGTGCTTAATTTCCGCGGGGTTTCTCTGTTTGAAGACACCATCGCCTGGTCAATCGCCCTTCATGCCGGTCTGTATACTTTGCAGTGTTAAATAGGTACACGTCGTGACTGTCCCAGATTTGTAAACTGTATAAATAGGTCCTTCATGTGGTTCTGTGGTTAGTCAACTCTTTTTGACGAAGAGTTGCTAAGTGACGTTCATCTCAGGTGAGTTTTCTGTTTATTTAATTACTAGCCTATCATACCCTTCATTATTTTAAACTTGAAGAAAAGTTTAGTTTCATCCCGAATACGACAGGATATAATGAAGGCTGGCTAAAATATTCTGATATTAACCTATGACACAACAAATCTGCCGTGGCAGGTGAATATTTGTTACACAGGCCATAGGAATAGCATGCCTAATGCTAATTTAAAATTAATGAGCAATAGATAAGACAAAGGTTTATTTAAATCCAATGTTACCAAATATTATATTAATGGGATCCTATTATCTGTCACAGGTTTGTACATTTTTTTGACAAATCGGTCAAAGGTCGTGAGCTGCATATTATAATGGCTGAATGCTGGCAAGCGTGCAATCCCTATTTATCAAGTTTGCTCAATGTTTATATTACGTATATCTAAAAGGGGTTTTCAATTAATCTTTCACAGACTTATGAGGTCTATCGAGTAGGAAAAATCAAATACATTTTGGAGAAGGCCTGTATCAAGAATTAGACATTATAAAAAGACTGTTGCTCCAAGGGTCTTGCAGAATATGTACAGTAGTCCAGAGTTACGTATCTAAATTTGCATGGTCACATAACTCGTTTAAATCAAATTCAACCATATAGGCATAAACTAGTGTACAAAAGTTTATACAGAAGAAATATAAATTGATGTTACTTCAAAGCCAAAGTACACAACCGGCAATTCAGATATGGAGCAAATTTGAATACCTGATCTCAAAACAGAATGAAATTATAAGACAATTTTAAAGAAACAACAAATCAAGGGGTAGGGATCGCCATACAGTACTGAACCTCTCTTGTTGGAACATATGGCTTAAAACGAGCTGGTAATTTGCAATACGTATATAAACACTTGATTATTATAATAATCACCATATTCAATCTAATTACCACCTGCCTTTATGGGTGCTATTCGTTTTTTTTTTTTTTTTTTTTTTTTTTTTCTCGCTCATCGGCCATATCTTTTCTCAAAGAAGTGCATGTTTGGAACAAACTAAAGCTCCGCTTTCTTCAAGTAAAAGGGAATGTCTTCTGTGTTTCACTGTTATTGTCACATTAAGGGATACACGTCGTTGCCCTTTTAGGAAATAAAGTATAATTCTACCGTTAATTGGACTCACAAGAAGCTGTATCGATATGTAGCATTTTAGATGTTACCCGCCCAAGAACTCAGTAAGACATTATGTCAAATATGGCTTATTACCTAGAAATATATTGTGACCAAAGTATTATATATGTATTGATTAATCTATTACATAATTAATTCTGTTCTAGATTCATGATGCGGTTGGTTTTGGCGTTGTCACTGTTGGTCTGCCTATGGATGGTATCGGAGGGTCATCGGGGTGGTTACAGGGGACGCTCCAAGTTTTCTTCTTGGGGCGGGAGAGGGTCGTGGTTCCGCCCCTCTTACCAGAGCGGTTATAAGCAGTGTATGATGGTAAGGACGTTTATTAAATATAGAGAAATCTCACCTGACGACCACTTCCCTATGACGAACACCTCCGCTAGGACGAACACTTCTGTGGGTCTCGGACTAATGTTAATCAACATAAAAACCTCACGCCAGCATGACCACTTTGGCTGCTCCCGTTACAACCTGGGCGAGGGTTATTTGTATACAAATTATTAGTAATTATTAACAAGGAGGTAATAAAGCTGTTTTGCTATATCAGGTTATTATGTTCATATGCACATAGCAGGTTTTGTATTAGAACATTTACCATAACATGTCATGTCAAACATGAAGATTTCTATAATTATATAATTAATTATATAGGCCTAATTACCAATAACGGGTCTTATTTTGCTTTCTGTAGGCCCGCAAGGCCTGTCTTGTGACTAGTGAGGACGGGAAAGTTTTGAGAAATGAAGTTTGTCAGAACAACAACACCTGTAGCCGTGGACCAGTACAGATAGTGAAAGACGGAGTGACGTACAACTTCACCTTCTGTGACGGCTACCAGACCAGAAAGTACAACGTCTGCATGCCTTCCTGCAGCCGAAAAGACGGGAAAATCCCAGAACTCCCAGAGCCAACAGACCCAGAGGGAGGAAACGGAGAGACTCCTAGTAACGGAGGGTCCGGGACAAACAACGGAGGGTCCGAGCGCCTCATTAAGGGTACTCTACCTCCAGCTGACGAGAGCGAGGCTGAGGATCTGTTCTGTCAGCACCAAATCTGGGTAAGGGAGACGTGGTACATTATGTATAATTTACATGAACCCTGTTTATCAACGGTCCATTGTCAAATTAGTATGAGTTTAACCTCAGGAAAATTTAGTACCTTCATTGCTTCTGTCTCGGACACGCCCATTTTTAACACAGTTTATTCATCTTTCTTTCCTGTAAGTTGTTTGTTATACTTATGATTCTTTGGTACCAACGATGTTAAGTCTTAAATTTCACTCCCGTGTTTATTTGCCCTTTTTGGTTTGTTTGTGTGTCTGTTTAATGTTTGCTAAAGAAATTTTAAGTCCCTTGTATTAATATACTGTTATAGTTATTTGTATTATGAGGAATATATTTCAAGCGCTGCCCTAGGAGAGACATACATATTTTGCATTGGCGGCGGTTTTAGCTCTCTTCTTTCTCAACGTTGTCTGGTTATTCCAAGATTGTACATCAGTAGATACAGGCATTCACTCTTGATACTATTTTCAGTACCTGCTGGCCTGCCGGGTGACTGATGCGGAGAGTGGAGGTTCGGTGAAAGAAAACGTGTGTTCTCGAGGCGGTGCCTGCACGCTGGGCCCCGGTCAGTACAACTATAACGGTACAGCCGTACAGGCGTTCTTCTGTGAGGGCTGTCAGCAATGGAATCCTCGCCAGTACTGGAGAGGAAGATCAAGATCTTACAACACTGGTTGGGGCCGCAAGTCCGGCTGGTTCCGTCGCGGATAAACTCCTACTATAGCTTTACAGCCTCCTTGCTGTAGCTTTCAAATCGTCTAAAAAATTAACTAGAAAGCTATACTAAAGTTTGATTGTACACAATCTTCTGAATATGAATGAATATACATGTAACATCGGAAATTTTAGTTGCTGACATTCACGGTTTTTCTCGAAGATTAGGCTTACATTTTATGTTATCGTTTTTCCACCGTTCAAACCATGCATTTGCAAGAACCATACCGGTGAATAAATGAATTCCGCATGAACCATACTCTTTCGTTTGTATATCCTGTGTTTTGAATGCATATATGCTTATATGGCCAATGCCATAAGTCGAATTTAGTTAAGTTTCAACCAGATTGCAGTCTCGCTACCACCTTAGTGGTGGTGGTAACTAATAACACTGTATCGGCTGATATTGCTGCATGGTAAATGTGCTTCCCAGGGAGCCGAGCTACAATAATGTAAAAGGCCCGAAATACCAGGAATGTCAAGTCGGATGAAGCTGTGACCATGTCAGACTATATAGACAAGCTACCTTTACCGTCTTTGCCTTAGCTATATAAACTTTATCCACTCCCTGTGGTTCAGGTGGTAGGGTGCGGTAGTGTCAAGAGGTTCGAGGACACTTGAGACACAGGGAAAACCATCGGCCTCAGTGGCGTAGCTAAGGGGGGGACACGGGGGGGGGGGCACGTGCCCCCCCCCCCCATTTGAGATGAGTGCCCCCCCAGGTGCCCCCCCATTTGAGTCTGCTTAAAGTATTTTTAAGTATGTGTTTGACCTTCCTCCCAAAGTCGTTCATACTTTAACATAAACCCTAAAAATGCATACAAAAAAGAAACAGGCAGTCAGTTCCAGTCAATCCAGTGCTTCCTTTACTTTCCACCACAAAGACCTGCCCCTCTGCAAATTCTCTCTTAAATTGTCACACCGTAAATAATACAAATAGCCATAGGGGTTTTAATTTATCAAAGTGTCACTGGTCAAGCCAGCGCCTGCAGAGAAGCTGCCATGCTGAGAACCTAGGTCCTGACAGTCATTTACACTGGTTCAAGTGAGAATGTCCAGATCATAAATGCCCAGCATGAACTGGACTGTTGGTCAGTATGGTCAGTCTTAGTCAGTCAGATTTGCTTGTGCAATGAAAGGATATCGTGTTCACATCCCGTGTCGGTATTGTGTATTGAAAAGAAATGTCAATCAACTGATAGCCGAAGACATCTGATTTCTTGGCCAGATCTTGACTTCACCTCAACTGTGACTCAATAAGGTATGTAAAATTAAATTTTCGTTATACCAGTCTTTAAAAAAACAGGGCCGTTGGAAGTTGAACAAGGGGTCTGGGCTCTAATGTTACACCAAGTATAGCGTTGGCTTGCTGCCTCTCAACTGCTACCCCCCCCCCCCCCCCCCCCCACCCACCCACCCAGTGCAGACGTGTGGCCAGGCCAACACGACAATGACATAAACTAGTTTTACTCTTGCTTACTTTTAATTACCTGTGAAAGGGTTATGTTATAAAGTCAGCTTAATCATCACCTCTACTTCTGAGATGTTACTTTTTTGCATTCAAAGCTCTTGACTGAACCCCCGACCTTCAGCTTCTGTTAGTTATTCAATATAATCACTTATTCATTACAAACAAGGCACTTTTGTCATATTTTCCAGACTTTTCATACAATTATCCAAAATTTCCTTTGATGTCAAGAATGTTATTATCTTCTGAAAAGCTGACACATTATGCATTTCATTAGCATATAATCATTATCATATAAATGATTTAAAAATTGTTTTCTGTTTAAAACAATCCCTTCCTGGTAAATGATCGATCGGGCATACTTTTTCTCTCTTTTTTTTTATTATACATTTTATTTATATACATTTTTATTATACATTATGACAATCATGGACCTGTATATTCCTACTTAGTAGTACAGGCAACATATTTTCACCTGTTTTTTTTTCTGATACATGTCATAATACGTGTTGGTGCAGAAGATTCTTGTTAAATGTTATAATTGAATCTGGCATTTTTTTTTTAACCCATAACAAGTATTTTACACCCCAGTAACAAAAGGAAACCTAGAACTCTGCCCTACTGACCCTGTCCACACTGGATATGCTTCCACCGGGCCTGTTAAAATAACCTTATCAGGTTTATCCCAAATGAATTAGTTTTATAGCCCAGCTGACTTTAAGTCATCTGAGCTGCAGCGATGACCCTTAATGTCCATGCTCTGTCCGGCCCTCTATTCAGAGGGCTATTTTTAGGAAGTGTCACATAAAAACATACGGACCTGGGTGATGAGACCCAGGGTGCTTTAAATTTCTGTTGCGTCTGCTGACTATAGCTGCATATATCATAGGGGGAAAATTGTTCCATGATTTATCCACTCATTTAAATCAGATCAGGGAAGAAATTATGGCATTAGCTCAGGCTAAATATATAAATATATCAAGAGCGCATTGTTTGGGACTAGAATGAACTATTATAATCATTATTATTATTTTCCAAGAAACTAAAACCCTAGCTGCCCTGATCATAGAACCTTGGGCTGCCGGCCGCTCGGCCGGTTTGTAGATCCATCACTGTCAAAACAGGGCACAAATAACAAAATGGTGAGGCTACATTTTTGTAACCGCATATACCATTTAACATGTATGATTGTGCCATCAATCTTTCCGAAAGCAAACCCATTTGCACATGGTAGTATTGTGTGCTCCTATTTTTTTACAATTACAGATGTACACGTGTATATTTTGGAATTTTTGAAGTATAATAAACACATTTTTACATATATGAAATAGTTATAAGATTATTAGTACAACATTATTGGTTTAATCTTATTTTGTTGCTTATTTTAAAATGCTGGTATAAACAAAACGTTAAGCTTACATGAAAGTCTAAAAAACAAGCACCTAACAACACAAGTCAGTCACTTATGGATAACCCCCATCCTGTTAATTAATTTTTGCAGTATTTTCTCTGATTTTAACTGAAACCCCTCCCCCCCCCCCCCGCCACACACACACACACACACACACACCATCCCATTTTGGAGATTGTGGTCCTAAAGTTAGCATATTCATCATACTCACTCTTTGAACACTTGCCCTCCCGCATTCCTGGAACCGCCCCGATACGACACTAGGCTGATCACACTGATGTATTTATAAGAAATTATTTTTGCTGCATTGGTATTTGTGGCTGCATGACCACCTGATGCGAAAGAGTCTGCCGATAAGTATTTATATACATGGAAAGCCTATTGTATTTTTATTTTGTAATCTTATTGCTTTTTGTCTTCATATAAAGAAGGAATGTTGCCAAGTTATGTGTTGTCCTCTTATAAGGTTATACATTCTGTTAAAAAGATTAAACAATATTGGTCCGGACCCAGAATAAGGCAAATTTAAGAGAATTGTTTGCTAAAGTTCACACTGCTGAAATTTTCTAAAGCGGAAATGGAATTTTCGCAGGGGTGTTTATGCAGAGAGTGGGTGTATACATTGTCCCCCCCCCCCCCCTCCCCCCCCCCCCCCATTTTAGCAAGCGGGATAACAGTGTAATTATTTCCCTGCTTTCTGATAATACTATTTAGAGATATCTGAGATAACAAAAATAGGCTGGTTTACTTCGGTCTTACTGCTAGAGTATAATTAACAAATGGACTATAAATTACTTGGATGACCTCAACCTTACATTATATACTGTACACATTGACCAGTTTACAAATGTGAGTTACTTATCCAACCAGTCAAAGCAACTGGCTGCAGTCTGATGTGACGCAGCAGGTCATCAGGAGCTGTGTGTATGCCAGGCATCTGGGTTGACAGGTATAATCGGTCACATGCAGCTGCTGCGGGCTGCATAGTATCTGTCGTAAATGACCTTACAATGACCACAGCTTGAATGAATCGACCATATAGGTGCATTCCTTTACATGTACTCCCATGCCCTTTTGTTGTAGATGAACTTAAATCTAAGTAAATAAACACAACATATTATAATACCCTTTATTTTTTGGACTAACAAGTTTTTATTCTTTCTGGATTCTAACATGGAATTATTACAAGACCATTACTATATTATTAACATGGTTTTCAAGAAAGAGTGTAAATAGTAGCTTAGTTTACAATCGATTTTCATGAACATAAAATCTCTACTTCTCTTCCCACCCTTATTAATTATACATGATAACAGATAGACATGCTAGATGTCCAAAAGCTTATACGCTTTACTTGCTCTGTACCTGCCCCATTCCTTTTGTTATGATAAGCTATCAACATTCAGCACTTGCTGATTTTCCTCTAGCTTTATAGGGAGCTGTACTGATAATTAGGCACCCAGGACAGTAATTCCTGTAACTGATCAAGCATAAAATCAGACATGTATATATTGCAAGGCCACAGAAGGCAATTTAGGAAGTGGTCACCGGTCGAAATGCCTTGATAGAAAAACAGCTCAAAATTATTCGTTTGGACTACATATTTATTTTTCCACAACATTTGAGAGATATACTCTTATCCAATAAAATTACCAAAGTAACTGCAATGTTATTATTTCACAAATTCATCATCTTGAATTTTATTAGTTCAATTGATTGTAAGTCATCTGAGCTATAGCAACTGGCCTTATAAATTAAATATAGTCCGTCTCCTGTCTGTTCGGCCGTCTTAGCATTAACAGGTCACAAATAGTAACCATTAGCACCCATAATCTTCTAACTTAACATCAAGGCAGGCCCTCTGGTAATTTCAGATCTATATAATAAGTAAACAATGACCAATATTCTGCGAGTTATGGGCCGAAACATGATTCTGGGGAACCTAAGTCAGTTTCTTCCCTCGTTCAAGGTTGTTGAGGATATATTTTATATTGCTTCATAACAAAAATAACATATCATGTCTTATTCAAACTGGTTGTTCTGCTTATTGTTGTATTGCTATACCTGATTTATATAATAAATTTAAAAAAATAAAAACATTGAAACCAATATGAATGTTTAAACTAATATGCCTCTTCTGAACCATTTACACTATCAACATTGGGGAAATTTGAACAGAATCAGATTAATATTCCATATATTGTAGTTCCAATAATATTTGGCGTATTAGGTGTGAACTAAAGTCAAAATGCAATGTATCCAATATTCCAGGGACACCTGTACAACTCTCAGCTCCGGAATTTTTTTTTTAATATTGGTTACGTGTTGCATGTATATATTCCTTACAGAAAATGTAATTAAATGAGTAGGGAGTTAGTTATATATTTTATAAAAAAAATGGCTTTTTGAAACTAAAAAAAAATTAAAGATTACAAATTTTGGCGATTTGAGTGTTTGTTTACCTTTAATATCTATTGGGCAATACCTCAGGAATTTGCTAGTAGGGTTATCAACACCAAACGATTTTAGTTATTTTCCTGCGTAATGGAATCTTAGCTATTGCATATTTCCATGTGGTATGCAGATTTTATCTGTATGTAACACCATTGATGCTAGACCACATACAGCTGATATGGTATTTTCAATTTTGCTTCATTACCTCGTTAATTGTTACCAACTATCATACAATATTTAGCACAAAGTGAATGTAAAACCTCAGGGTAACTTGTTGATATTGATATACTATCTATATATTTTTACCAGTGCACAAATCATAACCATTAGACAATTCACGTTCAAATTTATTAATACGCAGATAGGTTCTGTTAAACTCTCTTCTCTCTTTGAAAACCAAATATAAGGTCAATCTGACCTGTATATTTATGTTCATTTAACTTTAGCAGTGACGCAGTCTGTCAGGTTAAGTTAAGCGTCATGGTCACTGGAGCCTTGCTGTGTTTTGTTTACTTGTTTTAGCATTTGTAAAAGTAAAAACGTCAAAAAATGTATTTAACACAATTCAAAATTAATCATAGGAAAAGTTAAGCTCATTGTATCTTTTAAGTATCTTTTTGAAACATGTTCTGCTTAGATACGCATCTGAATTCGTTCACCTGTCTGATGTGGCACATACAGATACAGATTGATGTAGGTGCCAAAACATTGCAATATCTTTAGAATGGTATTAAATTCGTATTGCATTATCTCTTTGTGAATAAAAGATTGCCAATATTTCAGTGGCAGTTTTTGATTACAACTTGGGTAAATGATTTCGCTAACACTATGCAAAATGATTTATTTCTTAGCTGCTTTAGATTTAATATATACCTTGAATATAAAACATGTTTTCATGTAAACCATGTTTTATATTATAGGCATCTCCTCATGCAGGCTAACATCAAGTCCTTTTTTACGGGCAAGAGGAGTGCAGACCCATCTGAGTCACCATCTCACAGAACAAATGTAGATGAGCCATGCTGCACAATTGAAGATGCATTTCTGGACACGTAGTCTTCAAGTGATTCCAGCTCTGATGAAGTTGAATCTTCAACACTAGCCCATGTGGGGGTAACAGAAGTCAAAAGACCTATCCATGTTTCACAGACCCCAAGTGCAAATCCACCTGGTCCAGACGATTTAAGTCAAGGGAGAGCTGAAGGTCCAGTCCAACCCAAACAAGTTTCATATCCTACAACGTAATTTGGGGTCAAGAGGCGCTCATTCAGGCCAGCTTGGTATGATTCATATAGTTGGTTGGAATATTCAGTCAGTCGTGATGCAGCATTTTGTTTCTGCTGCCGCTTATTTCCAGTGCCAAGCAAGCAACACTCAGAAAACAACTTCACTTCAGTTGGCTATCGCCAGTGGAAAAAAGGCAACTGAGAAGGATGCAGGGTTTGCACAACACGACCGAAGTGATTACCACAAACTGACTTTTTGTGCTTGGAAGGATTTTCAGGATCATCTGATTAAAGAAAGAACTATTGGTAAAGTACTGACTTCAGCACATGAAAAAACCATCATTGAAAACAAACACTATGTGAAACAGATAGCTCGTGTATTGTGTTTGACAGCAAGACAGAAAATAGCTCAAAGAGGTCACAGAGAAGGTATTGAAAGTGAAAACAGGGGAAACTTTTTGGAAATCCTGGAGCTCATTAGTGAGAATGATGAAATCGTTTGCAACAAACTAAGAGGGAAACAAAGAGTAAAATACACCAGCCCACAAATCCAGAATGAAATCCTTGGCATTTTAGCCCATATGATTAAAAAAGAAATTAGTCAGGAGGTGAATAACAGTGTGGATTATTCCATAATGGTTGATGAATCAAAATACATTAGCAAGAAAGAGCAAATGTCAATTGTTGTCCGTTACATGTACAATAACAGCATACACGAAGAGTTTCTTGATTTTACTCGTTTGAAGGAACTGAACGCTACCTATCTGAAAGACAGAATTTGCGATGTTCTTTGTGAATGTGGTATACGAATCCATGACTGTGTCGCGCAAACATATGACGGTGCCTCTGTGATGAGTGGGTGCAACAAAGGTGTGCAGAGCTTGTTCCGCGAGGATGCACCACAGGCAGTCTACATCCACTGCTTTAACCATCGTCTTAATTTGGTCATTGTTGACACTGTTAAATCAGTTAAAATGGCAGAAAACTTCTTCAGTTTTTTTTGCAAGAACTATATGTGTTCATGTCACCCCATGTACGATATGAGCTTTTCCTGAAAAAGCAAACCGAACTGTTCCCTGGCAGTCAACCTCGCACCCTCAAGAAACTAAGTGACACTAGATGGGCGTGTCAGTATGCTGCACGCAAAGTGATCCTTGACACATTTCCAAGTATTTTGGATACTCTTGGTGAAATTTCAGAGCTTCATACAGGAAAGCGAGTCCATGATGCACGGTGTCTGCTAACAAACTTCACCTTTACTACCGTGATTTGTTTAGAGATGTTCACCCACATCTTGATTCAAACAAAGTTACTATCAGACATGTTACAGTCACCTAGCTTAGATTTATCAGCCGCTGCTGATTATATTGAGACTGTAAAATCAGACGTTAAAGGGCAGAGGAGTGAAAAAGTGTGGCACTCTCTATGGGAAAAAGCACTTGAGCTGTCAAAAACCTTGGATATTGAAATAGAGCAGCCACCCAAGCGAGTAGGAAGGCTTCCGGAACGCTTTAGTAGTGATGTCGTTATGGCTTCAACAGGACAACGAGGAGAGGCAAGTATTACATGTCCAGAACATGAATACCGCACGAAGCTATTCTACCCAGTGATGGACTCGCTCTTGGCAGAAATGGACCGACGATTTACAAGTAGCAATAATCAGCTACTAAGGTCAATATCTGCACTTGATCCAAGAAGTCCCAGCTTCTTGGACAAGACGCATCTGTTGACCATGGCACAGCAGTACGGCATTGAGGAAGAATACTTGGAAGTCGAACTTCGACAGGTCTCGTTGATACACAGGTTTCAAAGGGTATGAACATTGTCAGCACGGGAGCATTTGGAGCATTCATGATATCTTACAAAGATGCGTTCCCAGACCTTCGTAGATTAATTAATATTGCTCTAGTTCTTCCACCTACTTCTGCATCACGTGACAGAAGTTTCTCCTCAATGAGACATATAAAGAGCTATTTGCGGAGCACAATGTCTGATACAAAACTATCTGCCCTTGGCATTATTGGTATTCACACTCTTGAGAGCAAAAGGAATCTGAATATGGAAGAGTTTGTTAGAATATTTGCTAACAAACACAACAATAGACTTTTGCAAATGTTTTAAATGTCAAGTAATTTAAGCAAATACTTTATGGTCATAATGGAAGCTCAGATTTAATCAGTCTTATGAGTCTAAGGGATGCGTATGAAAGCATTTCAGATTTATGTATCCTCTCTCTCTCTCTCTCTCTCTCTCTCTCTCTCTCTCTATATATATATATACATATTTATATATTTGTGTAAGCCCCTTTTTTGACATGGAGATAAACTAAAATTCCCATTTCTATCTAATTTAGCTAGAGTTTTAATATGCTACAGTTCATATGCTGTCATTTGTTGGATTATATTTTCTCTGCATATAAGTTGGTAGATGTAGGCCTAACAGAAAAAAATAGTACTGTATACTGGCACCCTTACTTGCAGTTAGTCTATTGAGTATCTGTATAACATTATGGCTACTGAATGCTGAAGTACTGTGGTTCAATTTGGCATCACTGGGTATTGTCAATGTCAGGCATCACACCTGGGTAGACCTATAGCTGATGCAATATTTTTTGTTATCATCCATGTTAATTTTTTTGCCACCCACATAACCCAATGGCAGTTACCATGGTCGAGGTGAAAATTAATAAACCAAAGGAGCACAATTAATTCACACTTTCTGTAAATTCTGTAATATATTTTATATATAAGAGAAATGCCTCATCTAAACATTGTGAAACGATGTGCATTATTCCCACTTATGTCTCTGTCATCATTGACAATCTGAAAAAAATTCTGGTCATTATATTTTTGTTATTAAACAAACTGGTCACTCAGCTGGCTGTGAAAAGCTGCAGTATTATATTTTAGCAATTCATATAGAGTATTTTCTACATTTCTTTGTCAAATAAAAAGGTTGTAGATTAAATTGTGAAGCTTTCTTTTCATGAAACATTGTAATTAACGATACTTTAATTTTGCTTGAGGGGAAATGGGAATGATAATGTCATGGATGATTGCAATAGTGATAATTTTAGAATATTTAACAAGTGAGACGGTGCCCCCCTGATGGATGGTGTGCACCCCTGGGTGCCCCCCTGGTCATTGATGCCCTGCTACGCCACTGATCGGCCTTGAAAGAGCCTCTACACCCCACTCTCATCAACTCTTGGGGCTCGAACCTAGGTCCCCAATGGAGAGAGCTGAGCTCGATTATCCAAAGAGCCTATTGAAACGCCCAACTGTATGAAAGTTTAGAGGTTCATCTTTGATCTGATTGTTGAATGTGGGTCTGAAACGTCCAGCAAACATAATCCAAATCTCATTAAATAATTATCATATACCAAACTTGCAGATATGAAAAAAGATATAAATATAGGTTTCACATAAACTGGACCATTTCCCATTTATTTAAAAAAACATGAGCTAGTGTGATTCGTTCAAAAGCTATTGGGATTTATATAAGTACAGCCAACTCGACAGTAAGGACAACCCATGCACAGGGAAACCGCTTTTGACTAACAATTCTATATCTCATCAAAGCTTAGTATTTTTGACAATGTCGGTCCCAACTTTTCAGGGTAGAATAAAACAACGTGTACTGCTATATTTGTCATTTCTAAATTCTGCCTGTGATGTTGCACTTTGAAAGAGCCAATCACATCAGGGCCGAGCCTCTTTCTTGGATGCAATGCTGACTGCACATAACACCACCACGTGCTACGAGGTTTACCAAACATACTAGTATTTGCCGATAGGGATTAGCAAAATGGTTAAGATGTCCGGGATGAAGGTCCCCGGTTCGATTCTGGTCCAACTAATCATCAGAAAGACAATTAAAATGGTGAAATATCGATGGGGTCTCAGATATTCGATCCAATCATTTACTCATAAAGATTACAGCTACAATCATTCATATTTAATAAACAAAGTTTATTCTAAATATCCTTTTAAATGTGCAAATCTTGAATTAAGTAGCTCGACGATGTGTTTTGAATTAACATATAACAACACAATGTTACTTTGTCAATATTTTCTTAATTCATGTAGATGTAATGTCGTAAAAGTCATTTTTCTTTAATTTTCCATTCGGGACATATTTTTGTATAGCTTTACATTCAGTAAGTAAGGAGCAAAAAGGGACGTACATTTATTAGTCTCTTGAGAATGTGTTTGATATCCCATATTCCCGTAAGTTTGTAGCCCTATAGAGAATGTGTTAGATATACCATATCCCCGTAATTATGCACCCCTGTAGAGACATGGGGCTCTTCCACCGTTAAATTGAATCCGATAAGCAGGTTAGAGAACCGAGGAGAAGGCAGCTGGATGTCAGGCGTGTGAAGGGACGGAGGACGTTAAGCAATGGCGAAGCTAGTTGCCAGCAACCCTCCATCTCTTACCTGGGAGGCTAACCGGAGACTGGCAGTATAGTGACATTTGGCATACTAAAACAACCATTCAAATCCGGACAGACCTTTGGGCCGTTTTGACGGATACATTTTGGTTTAAATGTCACGTTGTTGTAAAATCTTACAATCGACGAGCGTGCTAGCATGCAAAGCCTCCTATGTGATTGCATTGACAACCTGTCTCCTTCTATAAAATTAAAACAAACAAAAAATCGATAGGTATCTGTCAATGTCCCATAGAAAACTGTTAAATGAAAGCTGCATTAGTATATACGTGTGCAATTAAAACACAGCCATTCATCTCACGCTGTATGCAGCCGAAAAATCTTACAAACGTAAAAAAAATAATAACAATAAGTCTTCTTCATACTGATCCACGCACTTGTTTACAGTGATCTTAATGGAACATTCTCTCATGGGTACTTTAACGAGTTTTGACGATTTCTGAAAATCCCAAACCATTAAAAGTTCTGACCGACACTTGATCAGGAGTGGGGTATACTAGTAATAAGCCAAGCATCTGATGAATCTTTCGCCCGTGCATTGGCGAACCTCCTGTTGTTGAATTCTACGCCGGAGAATTAAGGAAAGGATTTTAATTTATCTTCTAAAATATATAAATCGTAATCTTCGTATATGATCTGATGTAATAGAAAAGATTGTCATATAATCTTAGCCAGTTTTTAAGTATAGCGCCGTCTCCTTCCTTTAAGGACCTCGTACTTTTCAGCATTTTAGGTTTTATCTTTTTTTTTTTGGTTCTTTTATCATTGTTATTAGAGTCTAAATACTTGAACGATTAACTTAGGAAAATATACTGTGACTTCTTCCTTCATTCTCAGAAAGATTCGCAGTGACTGCCATGTTTTTTGCTATAATTTTAAATGCTTCACCTTTTTTATTCTATTACTAGTATATGTGTAACAGATATAGTATGTGTATATATAGGCATGTATATGATAATATATGTATGTTAGTGTATTTCATGTATTACTTACACAGGGCCTGCATAGTGGGAGAACAGAATGGCTTCAGAACAAGTTACCTTATATATAAATATACTGAAATAATAATAGTATAATAAAATGAAAGTTAAATTGCTTGCTAAGGCGAAACGTAAAGTGACTGTTTACTTCTAAATTAATCTAATCTTATTTGATTTAAATAATCTAGTTTGGAATCTCGAAAGAAAGCTCATTTGTCTATGCGCTTCACAAATACGTTACCTACTTATGACTATTAAGTTAATATTTGATTTCAATTTACTTTTTTACGTAATTGTAGAGTAACGTGCAGTTGATACACATATCTTACGGTATATAGATGGGAGAACTTTTACTGCCTTGTACATGTATTTGTTAATTAGTTATATATACAACGTATATCTGATTGTTAAAAGTTCATTGCTTATCCTAATTCCTCACGATGCTGTATTCATTTATACTTGTGTATATACATGTAAGTCATTAACACATATAACAAACTTTTATTCATTTTTAAATTCATTGTTTAATTTGATTTATACTATGCATCACCAAAGTAAAGCACCACAAACTGCCATGTTAATTGATGTGATGTTAATTATATGGTTCTATGGGCCGGAGGCCTTTAAACTTAAATAAAATATTAATTATTATTATGTTTACTTTCATCCACAGTTTCGGGACATTGGTTGTTGGGGGTAATGAATATTACTGGTATTTGTTTTAGTGTTTTATATGCAAAGCCAATGTTACCTTTTAGATTAATTCTTGTTGCACATTTCTGCGTGTAATTGTTATAAATTGACAATATTGACCAGTTATATTGTTATCTTATGTATCGTTAAAATTCATTATAATACAAATTACTATTATTATTATTATTATTACTAATAATATCATTATTATTATAATTTTTTGTTTATTTACCAAATCTTGACTATCGAGAGTTGCATTAAGCCCTGCTGGATACGGCTCAGCATACATGACACGCGGACCATCCGCGGGATACAATGCGTGTTTGATGTGGATTCTGGCAGTGCTGGGTTGTTCAGTCTTAATTTAATTACTGTCAGTGATAAAAGCTTACACGGTAGTGCATGGTAATATCACATAAAAATGTGAGTTGCATATGCACAACTAGGCTCACTTAAAACTTTATATATAAAAACGTGTTAATGTAAATGAGTCGATTTCTTGATGTGCTTCTATGTACATATATGTGTGTGTGTGTGTGTGTGTGTGTGTGTGTGTGTGTGTGAATTATGTGTGTGAGTGTATGCGTGTGTAAGTATATATAAATGTATATATATATACATATATATATATATATATATATATATATATATGTGTGTATTTCCATGTGTAATATCTTGTACATCTATACATATATGGTGTGAATGACTTGTTTTTTATCATTTACTTTTATTGACTTTTACTTTGAAAATTCATTAAATTTCAAATGTAACGTTTGATTGGTTAAGCAGTTTGAAATGTTGTTTAATTTATTTCTTTTTTTTTTTATTGAATGATCTATGCTTTTATGAACCATGGGCCTGCATGGGCCTTCTGAGGCCCATAAACTATATTTCTGAATACATTCATTCACTGAATATAAGTTGACAATGACCCACAGCCCTGCGGGGCTGCTCATCAATGGAACAACATGGTCCAAAGAATGCAGGAGCTTGTAAAATTTTGAATATTATTCACGTCTTCAAGTTTTTTTTATCTCATAATTTAGGGCTCCAGACACCGGAAGACAGTGTTGTAGTCAAATCCACACCATCCGAGTTAAGGTGCAAGTCCAAGTCCAAGCAACCCAAGTCCAAGTCCAAGTCCAAGCAACCCAAGTCCAAGCCAACCAAGTCCAAGTCCAAGCAACCCAAGTCCAAGCCAACCAAGTCCAAGTCCAAGCAACCCAAGTCCAAGCCAACCAAGTCCAAGTCCAAGCAACCCAAGTCCAAGCCAACCAAGTCCAAGTCCAAGCAACCCAAGTCCAAGCCAACCAAGTCCAAGTCCAAGCAACCCAAGTCCAAGCCAACCAAGTCCAAGTCCAAGCAACCCAAGTCCAAGCCAACCAAGTCCAAGTCCAAGGCACCCGAGTCCAAGCCAACCAAGTCCAAGTCCAAGCAACCCGAGTCCAAGCCAACCAAGTCCAAGTCCAAGCAACCCAAGTCCAAGCCAACCAAGTCCAAGTCCAAGCAACCCAAGTCAAAGCCAACCAAGTCCAAGTCCAAGCAACTCAAGTCCAAGCCAACCAAGTCCAAGTCCAAGCAACCCAAGTCCAAGCCAACCAAGTCCAAGTCCAAGCAACCCAAGTCCAGGCCAACCAAGTCCAAGTCCTTTATGTTCGAGTCCAAGTCCACCATCTTCGAGTCCAAATCTTTTAGAGTTCGAGTCCAAGTCAGAGCCATAAAGAGTCCAATAAAAATATCTTCATTTAAAACACTCTAAATTGGATATTCGAGAGTATCATGAATATTTCTGTTACAGTTTTCACGGTTTTTAGTCTGATTTTTAAATACAGTTGTCTCCTGGTGCAGGAACGAAGCTTGATATCTACCGGTATACAGTCTGGAGTCCCTATGATACCAAACCTAAACATCCTATAGTTTATGTGATAGGTCTTTTTCTCTTTGACTCATGATCGACTCCCAGTCCGAATACAATTCCGAGTCCAGCTAGGGGCCTGTTGCAATAACATTATACTGGACTAAAGCCCAGTAGTGGGCATAAATACTATTGTTACAATTGTGACATCTTAATGGTTACTATAGTGACGCACAGATGCCACTGGGCTTAAGTCACCTACATGACTTAAGTTACCTTATTGCAACACACCCCAAGACCGTCGAGGTTAAGTTCCAGTCCCAGTCCGTGGAATGGTGGACTCGAAACCTGAATGTTAAGTAAACCTATTCCACGTGCGTTTGTTGTGTGATGGGTTGGAGGATTTCACCCAGATCCCAGACTTGGCCCTGGTTTGATTGGCTGATACACGTGTGACATCATGGACTGAATTTTATCAACAACTCAGATCTAGTAATGCATGTTGTTTTTATTCTCTGCTGAAAATTTGGGACTGACAGAGGTGGAAATATTGTGCTTTTACTGAGATCTAGAATTTTTAGTTACAGGGGATTTCCCAGTGTGTGACGTCACTGCCGATTTGACAGTGCTCATTGATGTGCCCATAGTTTTTGAACAAATCACACAACCTCATTTTTTTTTAGTGGAAAAATAGATAGAAAAAATGTTTTTCCTCCAGGAATTGGGCTCATTTTATGTAAAATCTATATTCATATTTTTTCATAGGCAATAATGTTATATGATAATATAATGAGATTTGGAATACGTTTGCTTGACCTATACATCATTGCCAGATGACTTACTAACCGATATATACCGTTTAACAATGTTTAATTTATAAAGCTGGAAAAATGACAACATTTCAATAAACATTGATCTGTGATGAAGAAATCAGAAGACTAGACGATATTTTATAATTTGAATACACCGTCACGTATAATTTTAATACCCTCAATTAAATATTGTGTCAAGTAAAAATAACACCATCAAACTGTTTATCATTGGTTGTAAATAATACGGTTATAGGTTACTGTGCGAAACTGGGCTCGCTTCCCGGAAATCATTCAAATTTATAACAGCGAAGCCAAACTGGTGTCAGCTAACTGTGAAATTATCTCTGGAGCAGGTCTTGCTTTAGTCGAAAACTATCAAGTTTAAAATCATATTTGCAAAAGGGCGACATGAGACTAAAGAATTAAGAGTATGTTAATTAATTATTTTATAAACAATATCCAGATATAGCTTACATATAGATTTTTTTTTTTCAATTTGTTTTAAATAAATAATCATTTAATTTGAAAATTAAAATGTTTGAAATGATGCCAGAAGACCATTCCAGTGGATCTGTGGCATATTAGATGCATAGTCTGTACAATTATGAGAAAAAAAAAGAATCTATATAATTCAACCATCAATCCAATTTATATTTTGCTGTTATATTTTGCTAACTTAAGTCAAATTTTAAACAACAAACTTTAATACCAACGCGAAATTTGTCATTTTACAAATTTAAGTACATGCTTTGAATTTCACTTGCCAAAAGTTGCCATGTTTCCAGCGTGAGAAATACGCACAAACGGACATAATCAAAATGTCATTTATGCAGTTATTAATTAAGCCATTACAAGAATTGACACCAACATAAACTTATTTTTCTTACAATTTTCCATGTCAAAACCTCCACATAACATGTTGAACAACAAACCAAAGATCCTTAATTCTGAATAATTCAGTTAAATATCAAAATGGCCAATCCTTCCTTCGGCCTTGTTGCAAATTTCGTGTCCATCACAGTAAAAATATGTGCAGCTGATCCCGAAGTTGATTTACACTTCAGGCTGTATCGATTTTGCTACTATCTGGTGGCAATTCTTAGAACCAAAATAGGTTATAGTTTTACGATCACTCGACAGATGGCAGGAGTATGTGTATACTCTCCATCATATTACACAAAATACTGTACAAAATTGGATTTATTTGTACTCATTTATAAGTGAATAATACCACAGATTTAACCATGTAAAAGATTTAAATATTCTCAAGCCATGTTTATGGGCCAGGTTCTATAGATCTGTATCATGTATGGTAAAGAAAAACAGAAGCTAGTTCGTGCGCATATTTAGGTATGCATGGAGAGTAGCTGTTTCACGCCGCCATTTGTGTGAACGTCCTCCATTTGCAAAGGAACAGCGCACGCGAACACCGACCCTTGCCAACAATTCCAGTGTGCTAGAGGTCTACAAAACCTACAAAATGACACAGTATATTCAAGTTCTCGAGGATCTTGACCAAGACGAGCCAATTGAAATCCCGACAGAAGACGACGGCACACTGTTGCTGACCACGCTTGCCGCACAGTTTCCTGGCGCATGTGGACTGAAATACAGAAACCCCGAGACGGGGTGTATGCGGGGAATAAGGCTGTCTGAGGGACGACTACACCCTCCCGATGGACAGTGGGGAATGAATGTCTACATGGTGGTATTCCCTAAAGGTATAAACCATCAGTATTGGAAAATGTAAAGCTGTATGAATTTTGGTGTGAGCCACGTGCACTTGTTTTTCTCTCGCAACTGGCCCCTGCAGGATTTTTAGAATTGTTTCAGGCAGTTCTGCCAGCCCAATAAATATCCAAAACAGACCCCATTATTCTGTGTTATATTAAAATCATCCGGGGAGCGACTTTACATTAGTTGAAAGTGAGACATAATGGTTTGAACAATACTGTCTAAATAGGGTTGGGCTAGAGAAAAATAAGGCAAGTACTATCAAGCCAATATATTCATCGCATAAGATGGAAGAGAACCTATATAAATTATTAATCACCAGTTCAAGGCTTTCCTATTCTATCTTAATACTAGTGTCGCACCTAATGTCAAATCGTTACCCATCATGTGGTAGATATTAAAGTTTTAATTTAATTTTTTTTGGTACCAGGTTTGCAGGAATGGAATTGTGATTTCAAACAAGAAAATTTGTCATAGTTGATAGTGATCATCTTAAAAACAAAGCACATAGCACCTAGACTACAAGTGTAAGAGCCGAAAGTGTCCAAGTAAAAACCTAAATTATGATAACATAAGTACCCTGGTCCATATTAAAAACATGTGCCTTTTTAAAAAGAAAAGTTTACCAGTGGATGTAAATGAACACATTAATATTGATATAGTCTCATTCTGTCCACTGAAACGCCCAAAACACCAGTATTTGGGTACTTCTCTGTCTTAAGAAACACCCATTTCCAATCTGGAGCCAGAATATAACATCAGTCGATAAATAATCATTTGTTGAACACATCTATGAAATGTTGTACCATAATTTTAAGAAATAAAGATATTTAGAGCGTTTGTGCTGCAGTCGGTTCACCTGCCGACACGGCAGTCATTTATGCCAGCTATGACACTGCTACTGAGTGGTGCAAGAAGAAATAAATCTAAGCACTTGTCAGGTGAAGAAAACATTCTTGTTTTCTTTATTTTACGAAGTATTTGCACAATATTGAATTGGCATTTTCGAGAGATGATAATTTATCCACTGATGTCAGCTCTTTGCTTCAAATTAAAGTGTGTTTCATTGTGTTTAGTCTGAGGTTTCATGGATGTTTCTGATGACCTGATATATAATTAACGAAGTGTCTAGAGCTCCGGACCCGTGAATACTGCCGTGCAGCTATTTTTCCGTACTAGTTCCGGTTTACATGCGCAGTGGCGTACTGCGCAGATAACCGAAAACGGGCATTTTGTTTTGACTGGTACAGCCAAACTGAGCCGTGCTGTGCCAGCGACGGCGTTCTCCTGCTAAAATGGCTGTGAATAAGCTGTTAAATGAGGCTTCAAAAAGCAGCCTCCATTTCTGCGTACGGCATTGCAAGAACAGCATCCAGCATCGAGAAGGACAAAACGTTTCAAACGCTATGGCTGCCGTCGTGGTTGGTGACCTGTCCGGCACTGACTATTTTTACTATATAAGTGACATAAAATAAAACTGCCGGACGAATAGCTCAGTTGTTGCGGGTCCGGCACCGTCTCTTTTACTATTTAAGTGACATAAAATAAAACTGCCGGACGAATAGCTCAATTGATGCGGATCCGGCAGTGTCTTCTTTGCTTTATAAGTGACATAAAATAAAACTGCCGGACGAATAGCTCAGTTGTTGCGGGTCCGGCACCGTCTCTTTTACTATTTAAGTGACATAAAATAAAAACTGCGGGACGAATAGCTCAATTGATGCGGATCCGGCAGTGTCTTTTTTGCTTTATAAGTGACATAAAATAAAACTGCCGGACTACTAGCTCAATTGTTGCGGGTCCGGCACTCACTGCCGCGCCGTGCGTATATCATATGAAGTACCGGTACTGAGCCAGATTCAAAGAGTGCCGGACCATTAGCTTTGCGTAGTCTGCGCCCGGCACTTCTGCATTACGGTGCAACTGCGCATGTGCACAGGAAGTGCCGGACGAATAGCCGGCTGCATAATGGGTCCGGGCCCGGACCAATAGCAACAGCCTATAATTAATCCAGTCTTTTGAGCATACAAGTGGAATATTGCAACTGACTGTAAGCAAGTAAATTGTATTTGGTTATTCTAGTATACAAAGTAATATAGACAACGTACATGGTAATACCAAGTGAGCCAGTTAACATTTCCAGTTGTAGAATATTTTGGTTTTTATAAAACTTGTTGTCCTAAACATTGTACATAAATGACTATATATGGGTTCTATGTATTCTGATGATTTGATGCATAAATTGTGTGCACTACTGTAAACATAATTTGTGCAACTTCATCTTAAGTGGTGCAGAAAAATTCAGATTTATGAGCCAGTTCTCTGAAAGTGTAGGATTATGTAACATTGTTTTGTTATTGTCATCCTCATACCCATGATTTAGTGTTTGAATTATTAGCGTGTCAATTTACAAGTGTATTTAAGTTAACAGATGATAAAGAGAAATATCTGATTGTATTCTGTTGTGTTGGCTATGATCTGTCTGTAGCTCAGTATACTAGTGATGGAATTTTTGTTTTTGATAGTGGGACCAACAGCCATGGTAGATGAGTTGTGATTATATAATATGAAGTTTCAGGAATTGAAGATATAACATGAACACACATCAATTTGAGGCCAGTTTAAGTTGCACAGCATCTTGTTTCAGATTGTAAAGGGAACAACAATTCTGTTGCAGAGAACAAACGCAAAGGTGATGATGGTCTGGAAAACCCCATGGTCAAAACAAAACGTGTTGAACGCCAGAAATGTAGCGACCTGATTGTTCTTGGCTTGCCATGGAAGAGCAACGAAGATGACCTGCGCTCGTATTTCAGTCAGTTCGGAGAGCTGTTGATGGTGCAGGTAGTCTATCGTAACATTTTGTTCCACTCGAAACGTTCTGAAGAACTATTTTAAACACAACAGTTATAATTAATAAGGCAGTCCTTTAGTTAGCAATTTTAATTTACAATAAAGCCACGCATAAACAATACAATTGGCTCTACTGACTCTCATGTCAAAATGTATAACATCATTATATGATTTCAAAACTTAGTTTGGTCAGGACTATGCAGTCAAGTGCATGTTGAAACCCAAAAGTATAATCTTTACATTGTGGAATTCCTAGCTACATATAAATTTTTTACTAAATGAAGGACAAATAATTTCAAGTGTAAACACAAGTTTCACTTTGTTGTTTTAAACATGCTTTAAAGGGGAATAATCTGTTTTTGTCAATGTTAAAAGCTGTAAGTACTCTTTATTGTGGAATCTACAGTTGTGATACCATTACAGTTGTAGAAATGACCTGTACATTAGGCCGTATAATGGTGAAATTGTAGAAGGGACCAAAATACACTTTAAAGTGCTACAAGTACACATCAAAATAAATGGGCTTATGTCTTTAGTAGTGAATGGGTTTTTCTTGAAACATTTCCATGTTCCTGCCTTAATATTTTAATGAAACATCCCTTAAGCTCCTTGTTAGCACGCTGTGATTCAAACATAACAATCTTTATGAACTTGTTGTGAGTGGTCATTGGTCGAATGGTACCCAGCACAGGGCCCTATAAATGCCTGCTTTACCCAGTTCCAACAGCAATATGTTTGAAGTGGGGTACCAGTTAATATCCTATTGCAAAGGACTGGGGGACAGTTCACATAATCATGGCAACATCTCCTCTATGTAAACTTGAGGGCTCTTAGTAAAATTATGGATGTATAGTGCAATTCAGCTTTACATTGGTGCTAAAACCTTTCAGAAGTTTTATGAAAAATAGGAGACGACAGAAAGGTAATTGTCATACATGTTGACACTACTTAAAAAGTCCCCTGTATGATTCCAAAGTGGTTTCCTATTTGGAACCTTGCATACCTTTTCATTAGGTTTGATCTCAAGAAGTTGATGTAGAGAAGCAGAGCAATAAGAAAAAAGCGCTTGTGACAAAACAATAAGTACTCCTAAAGTTCATTTTTATTTTATCTGCTTGTTTCAAACCTGGCAGCAGAACTGTATTTGAGCATTCCCTCAGAATACACCTTACGGGCTTACACTGTGGTATGTAAATGGCAGGTTACAAGCTTTATGCACAATGTGATAGCTTGCTCTCATTGGCTTACATTCTCGACCTGCTGCCAACGGCCTGGAGTTGAAACCTGTCAAACCTGGCTGAAGTAAACTGTAATTGAGTGAAATGAGAATGCAGTGAAGGAGTGAATTTGGAATCAACGCAACCGAGACATAACAACAATTTTTGAATAGAAGTGCATTGAAAAGAAGCAGTGCATACTGCGTAGTCACATGCATTCATTGACTAAACAATTTGTGATCAGCCTGCTTACCTTATTAAGTGCTGCTAACTGGTCAGATATCTTGGTAATTATGAAATTATGACCAAAGGTTCTACATAAATATGGTTTGTTTTGTAAAGAGAATTCCCTGCCAGTGAATAAACATGAATCTTAATTTTATTGCACCTAAAGCACTTGCATGCTTCACAGTTGTTTAACTGCAGACCTTTAGCTGATTAAGAAGGGATAATCCCATGGGCTAGTCATTTTGGGGCTTCAAGCATTTTAGACTGGGTCGATTCATTCTGATGGGGTAGTATTCATGTCAGTAAGGGTTACATGCTTCCTGCATGATCTCCTGAGATCTGAAGTTCATCTTCAGGAAAAAAAATGGCTATAATTAAAAGTACATGTGAATTTTTGGGATGGGACACGGCTCCCAAGCATTTCCTAAAAATTAAAGCTTGGTTTTCTCTTTCATTATGGCTGAATAATGATAGAAAGTCCCTGTGAAATGTTAATAGCTTTCAAGTCATTTGGGAAATTGTAAAATATGTATAGGTCTGTCTTGTTATTAGGGTTAATGAAAGTGTGTAAATTTATATTCATAACATGTATGCTGGATATGATAGACTGATGGATGTCCAGAATTCAAATGAAATGTTAATGAAAAGCTGAATTTTATTTAAAATGAGCAGTTATATGCATCTACCACACTGTCAGAACATCATTAAAACAACAACAAAAAACCCCCAAAAAATTGAAACAGAAATTAGCTATCTACTAGTGTTGAGAATCTGTTGATATCTACCGACAGAAAATTGGAAATAATTGGTTGTTTAGAAGAATGAACTTACATATAGTATATAAAGGGGCACATCATCTGAACTGATATGTTAGCCTACATGCAGGCTAATAATGTCTTTATTCTATAGCTTGCATGTCTGTATAGTAACTTTGGAATTAATCTTTAGCTTAGCTGACTCTAAGTCATCTGAGCTATAGCGATCATCCTTTGTACGGCGTCCTTTTGGTTGTCGGGCCGTCCATCCTTCCGTCCATAAACAGGGCACAAATCCTAACCATTAGACCTAGAAACTTCTAACTGTACATCCAGGGAGTCCCTGGGTAAATCTCCTTGGAAACCCCAAATTAGGTCATGTTTACCTGTATTTTGTGACCAAAGGGCTGAAACATGATTTTGAGCATCCAGACAGTCATACAGGGCATAAATTGTATCGTTAAGGCCTAGAATCCTCCAACGTGAAAATTAGGGAGGTCCTAGGCAAATCTCCGTGGAAACCCAAATTAAGGTCATGGTGACCTATATTTTTTTACCTACAGGCCAAAAATATGGTTTTGAGCACCCTGAATGTCAGATGGGGACAAATAGTATATGTGAGGCCTAGAATCTTCCAACACAATATCCTGTAAGTTTCTAGGCAAATCTCCTTGGAATCCTGAAATTAGGTCATAGTGACCTATATTTTGTGACCTACAAGCCAAAACATGATTTTGAGCACCCAGACAGTCAGATGGGGCACAAATTGTATCCATTAGGCCTGGAATCTTTCAACGTGACATTTAGGGAGGTCCAAGGCAAATATCCTTTGAAACCTGAAATTGGGTCACTGTGACCTTTATTCTTTGACCTATAGGAAAAAGATTTATGAACACCCTGAATGTCAGATGGCATCAAATTGTATCTGTTACGCCTAGAATCTTCTAATGCAACATCCTTGGAGGTCCCAGGCAAATCTCTTTTGAAACCTGAAATTAGGTCATGGTGACCTATATTTTGCAATCTATCAGAAAAGGTGTCATATAAGCACCCAGACAGTCAGACAGGGCACACATTTTGTGTGACATACAGGCCTAAAACATGATTTTGAGCACCCAGAAAGTCAGTCAGGGCACATATTGTATCTGTTAGGCTTAGAATCTTCTAATTTAACATTGAGAGATGGCCCTGGGCCAGTGTCCTTTAAAAACTGAAATTAGTTCACCATGACCTATATTTTGCAATCTATGAGAAAAGGTGTCATATAAGCATCCAGACAGTCAGACAGGGCACAAATTGTGTCTATTAGGCCTAGAATCTTTTAACATAAAATTCAGGGTGGTCCTAGTGAAGTGTCCTATGAATCCTGAAATTTTTATTTTCTATCCATTTTTCAACACAATAACTTTAGCCAAAGGCTATTCTCACAGTTAATATATAACATTAATAAAAAAACATGAGCACCCAGTTAAAATTAGCTGAGCATCATTGCCCATGGGCCACGTGTTTTTAGCTCAGCTGACTTTCAGTCATGCTGGGCTATAGCGATGGGTCTTTGTCCGTCGTCCTTCTGTCTGTCCGTTCGGCCGGCCATCAGTCCTTTAGCAGGGCACAAATCGTAACCGTAGGAGCTAGGGCCATGAACCCTATGCAGTCTTAGAGGTTCTAAAAAGATCTCCTTGCAAACCTGAAATTAGGTCACTGCCACCTATATTCGAGAAGTTATGGGGTGTGTTTGCACCCCCCAGAAATAATTCTTTTAGCCAAAATTTACATCCCAAACCTTCCATCTTTCACATACAGCTCACCTACCAACAGGGGAAGAACCATAATTATTTTGAGGTCAAGGTCAAAGGTCAAGGTCACAGAACCAACTTCTTTGAAAAGCCTGTGGATGCATTTTAAGCCAATCCTTTCATCCCAATTCTTTGATCTTTCACATATAGCTCACCTACTAAGTGGGAGAAGAATTCTATAAGTGCTGAGGTCACAAGGTCAAAGGTCAGGGTCACAGGATCCACTTCTTTGAAAAGGTTGTGGACACATTTCAAGCTAGACCTTTCATTCCAAACCTTTCAGCACTGATATCACTTCTATGCCAACAGGGGAAAAGACCTGTTGATTTTGAGGTCAAAGGTCAAGTTCACAGCACCCTGTTCTTGCGTGGAGTCATTTTCAGGCAAACTTTTCAATCTATACTTTCCATCTGTCATAAATGGCTTACCTACCAATAGGGGAAGAAGCCCATTAATGTTGAGTTCAAAAGGTCAAAGGTCAAGGTCACAATATTGTTCTAAATTCTTGTGAACATATTTCAAGTGAAACTGTTCAATCCAAACCTTCAGTCTTTCACATATGCCACATCTGTGCATCACTGAATGTGATTCAAACTTCATATTTATGGGCGTTTTTTTCTGCAGACTGGTGGAGCCACCTGTATTTATTCAAAGTTTACACATTTTTTCTCTATTTTTGAGATATATAAATACAGACACAATCTTGGCCTGTTGGATAATCTGTTTGATGCTTCAGGTGAATGGGTTTATACTACCATTCAGTTGATGAAATTTCCTTTTACGAATCTCTTCCCAGTCAGCTGAGCGTCATGACCCATGGGTCACTTGTTAAGTAAACATTTCTAGTTTGCTTGTATATAAAAGAACACATTGCCTCATCACAAAGCCTACGTTGCATGCAAAATTTGCAGTTAATTATGGCACAGCAAGATCGATCATTGGATTGTTTGTATCAACCTGGCCCATTAAAAGTTAAAGCCCATCACTATTATCTACAGGAAGAGTTTTATAGTTTCAAATGTTTACTGCTTCCCTTTTCACTTTTCAAAGCAAGTTCAGAGCTTTAAAGAATCCAGGTTAATTACATACAAGTGTTACTTCTATTGCTCAGACAGGTCATGATTGTGAAAAAAACAAGAAACTTAACCACAAAGGCCCAATTCGGGTGGGACCCCACCGGAGTGATCCCATCCCAAGTGAAGCTGGTTGAGACTGACCATGAAATTAATGATCCAGTGTGCCTTGGGGCAGCTTAGGGAATTTCCCAGCCTGGCTGCATGGGGTATATCAATGTCACCTCTGTGTATCAGTGTAAAACTTAGGACTAGGGATAGAAAGCTAATGAAGGGGATATTGTTTGCTTTGTTTACAAGCTGTTTAAAAAAAGTAAAAATAATCATGTACCTGTACCATGTGGATTTAATGTGTGGACATTTTTTAACATTTTATATAGATATATTCCGAGTGTAAAACTTCATTGTTTATGCATATAACTGTCATAATAAGTGTGTTTACATTATCACATATTCCCAAAGAATGCAAGTTGTTTTTCTTTTAAAATTTTCTGTCCCTGTTGTCTTCGTGGTTTTTAACAGACATTCTGTTAGACACTGATGTACTTTCTCTGACCACATTTTCATTCCACTCAATTACTGACATGTTGCTGTGGCGTTGATACTCATCATAGCCAAATGAGATCCTTAATATTTTATCATGGTAAATTAAGCACGCATTGTTAAAGTACTCAACATAATGGGTGTTCTGGCACAATATAAAGTCTTCAGCATTCTTGTTCACCCTGAGGCCTGTGATGGCTTTCATTAGCATCTGCTCTGCTTTTTGATCTGTAATCAAACATTTTGTTTCATAAAGGGCACCTTCTTCCTTGCATCTAGTAGATGGAAAGCAGTTAGCATGGTTCCCTTTATAATGTTCTACAAGGCCTCGCATGTTTGCCCTCAGTTTGTCAGCTGAACCATCACAGTGCTTCATGCTCCAGTGTATATGAGTACGGACATGGGTCACAAATGGATCTAATACAGAATAATAAAACTGCCAATATCAAAGACATATGTTTTACATAGTAACATATTAATTCATCAAGTACTACACTGTCTGCATTATCATGCCATCATGACTGTTATATAAACTGTAGTAGCCAGCCTTATCAGCAGCTGAGCTTCTGTTGTGATAAGATGATGGCTGGGTCAGAGCAAGGCCTGTCTTAGTGTCTGGCATGTGGTATGTGCAGTAAGCAGGGGAAAGTGGGTTTCCAAGCTGTCACATGTGTGCCTCTGTTGTGATACTGGATACCCCAAAGCTAGGACCGGTAAATTCAAATTTGTGTTGGCTGCTGTGTACAAAACTTAGGAATTTTCACTTAAAATTAATCCTTAGTGCTTAATGAAGGAATAAAATGATATCTTTCCAAGAGATGTTTCTCAAAGACATTTTTGGGGACAAACAGGTAAGTAATTTTTGATAAAATCCACATTAAAGCTCCTGAAGCCAGGTTTGTGTGAGCACTGTGGTGACAGGTTGTATACTGGCTCGGCTGTGGCTCCACTTCTCCTTTTATACCGGAACTGGGCCTTTAACCACTCCGCTAACATGGTTCTATTTCTATTTCAGGTCAAGAAGGACATCAAGACAGGTCAGTCAAAGGGCTTTGGATTTGTGAGATTCTTGGAATATGAGGCACAGATCAAGTGCTTGTCACAGAGACACATGATTGATGGAAGATGGTGTGATGTCAGGATCCCAAACTCAAAGGTAAGTCTTTGTTTTGGACATTTTTGCTCAGCTGACTGTAAGTCATCTGAGCTATAGTGATGGTCTTTTGTCTGTTGTCTGGTCGTCTGTTAACAAGGCACATCTTGAAACTGTTAAACCTGTGAATCTGAAATTGGGCATGAATTTTTATGTTTGGGCCCTTTGGTGTTCACATGCATTGTCAGAGCCATAGCCACCCCACTTCGGGTCACTTTAGCCCTGCCTGGATAACCTTATTAACTGGTTGGGTGCTGTCACAGGTGTACAGTAATTCTCGTTGTTTAGTTCATGTTTATATTTAAAGTTTGCACACCATGCTTGATATACCCAGTACAAAAAATAATGCTCTAAAGACTCAAGTTGGAAAGTGTAGGAGAAGAGTAACTGTCTAATTTATAGAGCACAAGGGCGCCCCCTAGTAGCAGATGTCATGCAAGCAGCCATGTTTGATCAGATTACAGGCTGTTTCTGAGTATTCAGGAGGTTTCAGACACACAAATATAATAGTTGCAACATTTTAGCCAACTAATTTTTAGATCGGCCGACTTTCAGTCATACTGTGCTACAGCAATTGGGTCTTTAGCTGTAGTCCTTCTATCTGGTTGTCCTGCCATCCGTCCGACTGTTAGCAGGGCACAAATTGTAACCCAAAGGGCTATGCACCCCTTTGCAGTCTTAAAAGTTCTTAAAAGATCCCCTTGCAAACATGAAACGTGACCTATATTCGCAGAGGTACAGGGTTTGTTTGGATCAAAGTCAATTAGGCATCCTCCTCCACAAGACTCTAGTTGTCCATAATTTTATGCAACACAATATCTCAACAAGTTTCACTTGGGTCTACTTCCAATTGAGGACTATAAGTTTGCCCAAGTCACACTGTAGCCGGCCTTATTACTCTGAGTAAATAATTGATGGCTGAGGATGATGCAATGAAGATGACACATCCCACTGAGCAATTGACCACCAGCTAGAAGAGAAACATAGAAAACAAAGGGACTGCTCCTCATTCTTGTGTTTGTTAAACACAAGCTTGTGGCTGCGTGAAAACAGTGAAACATGATCCTAGAGAGACTTTCCAGTTGGATATCAAGCTTTATATATTAGGCCAAAATAAAAAAAATGTATGGTTCTCAGGCACTTTTTTTCAGAAATCAATGCGGGCGGGCGCTTTTTTTTATTTTAAATTTTTTGGTATGTTTCGATAAAAATGTCAAATGATAAGGGAAAAACATGAAAATAACATTTATTTTGCTAAATATGTAAAAGCACTACAAAACAAAGGAAATTGTATGGTTTTATCTTCTTGAGAGAAATGTCGGAGCGGCAGCAGCTCAAAATTGGAAAGTTTTTATTGAAAATCAAAATAAAAATGTTTGATGCGGGGGTTTAAAATTGATGCGGGCGGTGCCTGAGAACCATACCTTTAATTTTTTTTGGCCTTATGAATATATTTATAAACCTTCTGAACAAATTTATCCAGATTAGCATTTATGTCAGTTTAATTAAATTTTACTGGGGTAGTCTTGGTTTGATCCAGTTTAATCCAGTATAATCAGGATGACTGGATCAAACCTAATTAAACCCAATTACATCCATGGTTCTTGATTAAACAAGTTTTATCTGGATAAAACTCAACCCTGTGGCCAACCCCCACTTTTGCTTTCATTCAATCTTTAACTTAAACCAAAAAGCAACTTAAATTGTAGTGGATCCAGTACAAATAGTTCAATCAAGAAGTTTTAAGCGCTTCTTAGTTCAGTAGAGCGATCCTTGGTCTTTAAGTCGTAATATCCAACAGAAGGGATATAAATTAACAGCAGGTTTGTTCATCATTAGCGTTTTGACACACTTGTGTTTATACATGGTTATAGTATTAAACTCCTTTTCTTGATATTTTCCTTTGAGATCCCCATATGCTGATATTCAAATTTAAATAGAAGATCTATAAAAAGATATCAGGTCTATAAAGAGTTATATTGCCCTCACTATTCAAGATTAATTTCAGAATTCAGGCAAACTGTGACACGTTTTATTTACATTACATATTATAGTGTGTAGATCAGTTATATCTATGATTGATCATTTTTATTCATAATCATTAAATTGGCTGCATGTTGTGCATAATTAATTGCAAAACATTGAATATGATTACGGAAAAAAAGTCATAAATATCCAGAAAAAAATTTCTAAACTTGTTAGAGATATAAGAACAAAGGGACACAATGTAGAGAATAGCATTTAAAGTGAATCTTGTGCAGAAAACAAGTGTATACAACCTGGCAGTTACCTGTACTATACTTTTCCAACACCCCTGTCCACTTAATTTTTTACAATACTTATAATTTATTTTGTTGGCTAATACACATTAGCTTTAATCAATGGCAATAACATCGCCTTTCATTATGATTTAAAAAAAATGAAATAAGTATATACAATGTAATGACAGGAAAATGGTGCCCTGCCTAGAATAGAAAGAACTGACTCAAAAATACCATTATGACATCATTTCCATGAATTGTCAAATGTATGTTAAGATTTTCAACAAAGGCCATCCCTTGTATGTTGCAAGACCATACATTTTTATAGTCATATGCCTTTCTGAATTAATCATATTGAATCTATACACTGGGGAGTATTAATGGCTGTTAGATAACCATCACTGTTAAAGTGGCAGGTCTGGTAGATCTGTTTTCTGTTAGGTGCCCGGCCCTATCTAGAATAAGCATTTGGTGCTGGATTGGAACACTTTGTAGGCCTCTGCTGTATTCTGAGATGCTCATGTCTGATCTTATGCTCTCAACATCATTCCCAGAGTTTGTCACAGTTGAAGGTACAAGATCATTTGCTACAATATGTTTAGCATCTTATGCTATTTGTCCAATTTTAAGTGACTACAAAAGTTTCCCTGCAAAACAATCACAGCTCACAGACGTGCTTACTCATGTTTATCTTGTCTTGTATGTAACGGTTCTGATTGTTAGTAAAACACAGGCCATGTGTTTCTAGTTAGCATAACAGCACTATGACCAGAGATGGAATTTTACGCATGCACAATAGCTACCAAGAAGACTTCGAAGAAACCTTAGTTTGAAGCTTGAAAGTTCTTTATTTTTAAAGTTATGGTGGTATGGCCAAAGGTGGCGCAGTTTTTTTTGGGCCATTGATCAAACCTGATGCAAGCTTACATCTGCTCATATGGGAGTAAGCAACAGGCTTTTTGAAGGAAATTTTGGCAGAAATCATGTTTTCTTAAGGAGAGAACACCATATTGCATGAATATAAAACATACATGGTAAATAAATAGGCCCCTTTAAAGATCTGATTCAGGTTGTATTTTGTCATTGACAGGAAGGAGCACAGAACCAGATGAATCGCAAGGTGTTTATTGGCCGCTGCACAGATGATATGACGGCTGATGATCTCCGCAGCTATTTCGCCAAGTTTGGTGAAGTTGTCGATGTCTTCATACCAAAGCCCTTCAGAGCATTTGCGTTTGTGACCTTTGCCGACCCTGAGGTTGCACAGGGGTTGTGTGGGGAAGACCATATCATCAAGAGCGCCAGTGTGCATGTGTCAAATGCAGCTCCAAAGAATTATGATCGCAGCGGAGACCGCAGAGGGGGTGGTGGGCAGCAAGCCATTCAGTCAGGTGGAAGTGGGTGGGGATCACCAAACAGTGGGCGTGGCAGTCAGAATACAGGCAATAATATGGGGGGGTCAAATATGGGAAGTGGGGGGACCCAGGGGCCCAACATGGGGCAAGGAAACATGGGAGGGTTGAACCTTGCAGGGTTTCAGTTAAATCCAGCAATGGTTGCAGCAGCACAGGCAGCACTAGGACAAGCAGGCTGGGGAATTCTGGGAATGAACAACTCAAACCCTCAGGGAGGGTCAGGGGGTGGTGGTGATGCTGGGAGCAGCAACCAAGGATCTAGTAACCAAGGCAACTTTGGTTCATTTGGATCAGGGGGTGGCAGCGGAAGTGGGAACAGCGGGTTTCTTGGGTGGAACAACCAGGGGGTAGACAACACGAGTGGCTCCCCCTCACAAGGGGGATGGGGGCAACAGAACAAAGGACCTGCTTGGAATTAAGCAGGTAGGTCTGTTATTTGTTGGACTGATTTCTTTATTCTAAATTACATACACATATTTCCCAAATGTTCAAGGGGCCTTTGAAGGTTAAGTTGTATAGTGTCAGAGATGAAGGCCATTTAGCAACTTCATGGACTTAGAATCCAAATTTTCAACAGTCCACCAAATATCTCACAAAACAGTCCTTGCATGTGTTTTGACTTGCTGATTTGGGAGCGTGTAGAGTGGCATTAGATAACTGGTCAGACTCTGTACCATTTTCCTACTCCTGATGATATTTAACATCACCTGCATCACTAACAAAGGTAGGTTGTTGCCAGCCATATGACTCCCACCAAAAGATACACAAGTAAAAAAAAAAAAACATGCATGATCTGTTCATGTATTTATTAACAAGTTTGTTTTCAAATGCTTTTACAAGCACTGAATACACACTACAAACCTGATTTTGTGATAAGCAGCTTCATTACTAGACATTAGAAATTTATTTCCTTGTGATACATTTAACTGTGTCATTAAAAATAGTTTATCTGTAAGCATGTCTACTGCATTTTGAAAGCTATGGGTATTTTTGGAGTATCTTTTATAAAGAATTTTCAGACATTGCAGTATTGTACAGTTCTCTGTTGACATTCTTCGATCCTTGCTTATTTTTGGCTGAGGAAACAAAGGTAAACATTTTTGGGTCCTTTTCCCTGTATATTTCTATGCTCAGTAAAAATTAGGTGGGAATTTATGGTCTATTTTAAAATATATCTCCCCAAGCTTTGAAAAAAAAGTGAGAAAAGAAGGTTGACAAATTACAAGCATTGATTAACCATACAGATAGATGTCAGCGGAGCAGACGCCAATGTCGTTGCAATAATTTTCAAAGGCAGCATGAATCGTTTCACTACTTGTTATATTGAGACCGGTATCACAAGCACACAATAGCTTCTTCATTTGGAATCACATTGGTGTCTGGTGAAGGTATTTGGGCGAGCTGTCATCATCTTTTGCCGCTCAACATGCTCCCTTCCGGTGTAAATGTGTTTAAGAAAGAGGCGCCAGCGAGTAAGTTTTGTTAAACCCATTTGGGATAGTGGGTACGTGTGGGGTGAGGCGCCTATTTCCTGTACATACAGTGGTGTATTCATGTTTTTAGGGGTGACAGAAGCAGGGAATTTGAATTTTTATTTTATTGGTGTGGATATGAATTGTACTAGTAATGTGTGCTTTGTACTTTGGGAAAATACGCAGTTTGCTGTCTCTTATTTGTAAAACCAGATTTTATGCAGAAAGTCTAACACTGCTGTATAAATAGCTGATCACCATCTGGTGGATAAGTAACGAAACAAAAGTGGCCCTTCATGACAAAAGAAACACTGGTGTTTACGATCTACGCTAGAGGGCGGTCTGGCACATTTTGCTACGCCGCGGCGTGCCCCTCTTGCGGAAAATAAGATGACGTCTTCACTGCGAATTTTCCCAAGAGCATCCGGAGGCGCTTGGTGTGTTCAACTGCGTGAAAATTTCTTCTTTTTTCCCGGAGTGGATCTGACAGATTTCTATTTTAATACCGATTGAATGTTGTATGTCTATGTAAATGATTTTCCTGTTGTACATCTGTTTGTTAATGTACTGTTGATGGAGACATTTGCCACAGTGTGGCCAACAAGGTCAAATGGTATGAACTGTACGGTGTGTTTCCAGTAGGATACGTGAACTACCCCTAAACACACCTTGATTCAGCTATGGTAGAGCACATCTCTAACCGACCCGTGTAATGATCAGGGCGAAGGAAGCATACAGTACACTTGTGTAATGCAATACAGTAGGGGGCGGGGTTGCTTTGGTGTCATCGATGTAAATTAGTAACTTTCTATTCATGAATAGCTTGTACTCAAAGGTTTCGGTAAAAATGCATAAAATTTGATTTTCCCGGGGGGCGGGGGGAGGGTGTAATTTTAATGGTCAATTCTGTTTAAAAAGGGATATATGTTTGACTCTTACCACGCCCCCTTCGTTTCCTCTGCCTTTGACTGTAGTTACGAATAATGGTTGTCTAAAGAGACACTTAAATGTATACTGTAATGGTCTGAATAGTATAGGTAACCAGCTCAATTGTAATGTATAGGTTCACTTTGAGTTTAAACTTTTTTCTCCAAAATCTAGCCATTCATTTGATTTGAAATTGGTACAACATTGTATTATGCCCCATCTCTCTGCGGCCCGAATGAACTAGAGAGCGGGTTGCATGGTGTCATGTGACAGTATGACGTCATGTGATGATGCGCTGACTGGTGTTGAAGTCGAACAGTAGATGGCGCGGTGTGCATAGACAAATCTGGATTACTTCTCTTTAAGTCGACGAATGGTGAATTTGCAGCGCATTGTGCTGGATGTATATTTGCGCTGCATGGTGCCATATGATGATGTATGCAGTGAATTAGGACCAGGCGAGGACGGATGTACTTTTTAGTGTGTGACGTAAGCGGTATGACGTAATCAAGGTCAGAGTGAAACTATCAAGTAGCGTTTACCTCTCGGTGTGAATTCTTAAAAAGGAATGCTGTTTTTATTCTCGTGTGAAACATTATATCGGAGTGCATACCTGATGTTACTGTGGAGGTTATGAGATTTAATGAGTGTTATCGTCACTGATGGAATTATTTACCCGACACAGACGCCATTCCAGTATGTTTGGTTTCTGTGACGTGTCTGGTGGATGTACCAGCGAGGAGTGGCAGAAATTGGAGTGGTATATTCGTGAAGTGTGATGGTTGTTTCTCTGACAAGTCATTGCAAATAACCAGTGGTACCTGATCTTCAGACCAGTGGTGCCACAAACTTTGCATTCCATACGAAGATGCTTCTCACCAGTCAGTTGACACCTTTGACAATTTAAATTCGGCTGCAAATTATGGACTAAGTTAAGCACTGTTTCTTCAAAAACTTTGGCCATTATAAACATTCAGGCATCAACTAAGACTCGGTATTGAAAATTTCATGTAGTCAAATGTATTTCTTTTTTAAATTCTGTATATTGAGCGGTACCTGGTGATGAACTCTAAAACAACAGTTCCCCGCCTCGATGTGTACAACGAATGTCAATGGTTAGAGAGTGCGGGCTATGATCACGGCACTAGCGTGAAGCAAAAGGCCCTGATGTAATGAGACTTTCAGGCATCCAACGGCAGTCCATCCTTGAAGGTATAGTGAAAAAACGGGGTGGTCCCCATTATTAACCTTTTTTTTCCAATTAAACACACCGAAAGAATGATATCCCAGCACGCATTTATGGTCTTTATCAGAAGTGCGCCATTTAGCCTCTTAAAAGAATGGGCTGCTTGCTGCTGATATGCCCCGAAGTCTCTTTACAACTTTCCCTTCTGTGTCCGCGCGGCATGAGGGGGCTACAGATGCACATGGTGTATATAGGCGAGTTGGTGATGCCAGTGATTGTGGTGTCTAAGAATGTTGCGGGATATTAGATTGGATGTATGCTTGTTCCGAGTGTATTAAACATTTTTTTTCATAGTTTTTGTCAGAGTTGTGTATTTGTTGGAGGCCTTAGTGATTCTACTTTCAGCTTCCAATCATCAGACAATGTGTTAAAACTTTTTAAATGCCTATTCATTACAAACAACATTGTTGAGGTCATAGAGACTTGAATTCCAGTCCTCTGATGGTCCAGTCATCATTGCTCTCTTGTCATGCAGATTATTTCAGTCCACAGCTGACCACGTCCTTCGTGTCGTCAATAATACTAGTCCTGCCCAGTATGGACCTTGTTCCTGCTAGCGTTGTGGAGAGACCTGTCGTGGGCACATAATTTTAGTCCACCGTTGATTGTCCTAACAATCGTAATGGTGACTTCAGTGCATTGGCCATGTCCAGTTTTATCCACGTCAACCATGGACTCCGCCCGCCGTTTTGTTATGTAGACAGTGTCCAAGTCAACCATGGACTACCCGTCCCTTTGTTATAAAGGCATTATCCCAGTTGTCCATGGACTCCGCCCCCCCCCCCCCCCCCCCCCGGTTTAGTTATAAAGACATTATCCAAGTCTACCATTGGCTCCAACCTTTCCTTGTTATGTAGACACTTTCCCAGTTCAACATGGACTACGCCCTTTCGTTGTGCAAAAATTGTCCTAGTCCACCCTGGACTTCATCCTTCCTTCCCTTTGTTATGTAGACATTGTCCCAGTCCACCATTGACTCCTGTTTTGTTATGTAACCAGTCCCTGTCCACCATGGACTCCGCCCTTTGTTTTGTAGCCCCAGTCTACCATCGACTCGGCCCTTCCCCATCTTTTGTAGACAACCCAGTCTACATGGACGCCGCCCTCCCTTTGTTATGTAGACATCCAAGTCCACCATGGACTCCATCCTCCCATTGTTATATAGGCATCCTAGTCCGCCATGGACTCGGGGGGGGGGGGGGGGGGGGGCCCCCCTTGTTATGTAGAAATGTAGACCTTATCCCAGTCCGCCATTGGCTCAAACCTTTACTTGTTAGGTAGACACTATCCTAGTTCAACATGGACCCCGCCCTTTCATTATATGCAGAACGTGTCCCAGTCCACCCTGAACTCCTCCTTTACCATTGTTATGTCGACATTGTTCCAGTCTACCATGGACTCCGCCCCTCCTTTTGATATATGTAACAAGTCTCTGTCCACCATGGACTCCGCCCTCTGCTTGGTATTCCTAGTCCACCATGGACTCCGTCCCTTCCTTTGTTATGTAGACCTAGTCAACCATGGACTCCTTTATGTAAAAATCCCTGTCTTCCATCCACCCCGTCCGTCCTTACGGAGACATTACCCCCGTTTGTCTCGTGCCAAGCTGCTGCATTCCAGTTCGCTCTGATGCTGTGACGGTATCACAGTTGTGGATTCTGAATCAATATCACGGTCAGCCATGACCCTGTCCCTTCCTTTGTTATGCAGAATTTTTCCAGTCCACCAAGGACCCCGCCATTCTCTGCGATGTAGACCCCTTCCTTACTCAGTCGTCAAAGGAACAGATATTTTTTTACGATACTTCCACATTTGTTAACGAGTCTTGTTGATGCCCGTCAGTTTGTAAAGAATTCCATTATTTTACCACCTCTATCCCGGCACTTGATGAATACCCCCCATTAATGATCGAGAAGGCTTCGATCTCGTAGCCTCTGGACATTGTTGACACTGAAATGGGAACTTAACCCAAAATGGGGGAAACTGACAGACATGCATATTATACAGGTAAAGTATACCAACAATCAAAGCTGATAACTTCCTTAATAATAAATGTGTTATGAAATACATGCCTTCGTATGTTTTTGATGTGATGCAAATCAAGAACTGATCGTCATTAAAACACATGTATAGAATAGATTAGTCAGTGGGCCATACGGTTCAAATCCGGAAGTCCATTTGTGTGAACAAAACCTGAGTTCTGAACCCCCCCCCCCCCGGAGACCCGCCAACACGCATATTTTTTACACACGCGTAGCCAACATACGCACCCATTGTATCCCTGAACGGCGGAAAAAAAGTCCATGTGATGCCTGAATCCTCTGCAAGGCGCATCCTTCACTGTCATCCCTTTAATGTGCACTTCCATTTTACATTAATGTGAATGTCGCCCAGTGTTGATCAGTTTAACTAGATTGTAAATTAGAAAGGTCAATCTGCTTGAGCTTAAAATCTCAACCCCCCCCCCCGGTTCAGGGGTACTGGTTGTAGGGGTATTGTTAAAAGAATATGGGTATTTTTAGGGGGGGGGGGTGATATATTGAAATATTCGATTCGTTAAGCCATAAGTTAAGATTTGTATAAATGGGTGACCCCAGTACATTTTAAAGAAAAGCTAATGGTTTGTCTGCTTATAGTAGTTAAAAATCATTGTAAGCTGACGACCCCTAGTGCATGAGTTACAAATGATTCCGCTAAACCGAACGCTCATTATTTTGATTGGACATAACACACCAATAAAGCAAAGAGACTAGTCCAAAAGTCGATGTGTGACAAACTTTTTTTTTTTACAAAAACAAAATATCATGCTTGAGGCATATGGGCCCACTCGGGCTTCAGTGGTTCTCTTTCGGAAAAAATGGCCTAGTTTCTTATACTGCCTCCTTCCTTTGTATAAAAAAAAGTCATTGAAAAACATTCGGACAGCAGTACTGGTAAAGACCACATTTTGGAGTGTCACCCTAATTATGCCTACTTGCACTTGTCAAGTGATTGTTAACATTGCCAACGATAACTTGATCGGTTGCTCGCAATTGCAATAAGCTCCTGATAATCATTAAATGAAAATGCGAATACGGTCACACAGAGTTCATGGATAGGTCCATTACAGACTAACATGTCCGAATTTATATAAGGCCGCCAGAGCCCAATCGGTGAATTTCTTTCTCTTTATATAGAGTATGCTTGATGCTTCTCAAATTCACAGGATTTGCACCTATGATGGCTCTAGTCCTATCGATTTACTTACACAAAAAGAAAAATGCGACCGGCATGCAGGTCATAATTCATGATTTTCTATCGTGCTCATTATCTCATAGAGACTTGTTTTATCTTTCTCAGATTCACAAAATGATTGGTTTCTATTTGCCCTCTAGCCCTATTGAATAACAGACCCATCCAAAGAAAAATAAATAAAAAAAAAAAAAAAAAAAGGCCGCCAGAGCACAACCTCGGTATCTCGAATATCATGTATTTGATCGTTCTCAAACTCCGGAACTCCAGCTCCATCAATTAACAGACCTGCTCAAAGTCCGGGATGACTGCCAAAGAACATTCGCTTATTTTCTTTCGAGAGCAGTATTTCAAAGAGACTGTATAATCTTTCTCCAATTCCCGGCGTCGATTGGAGCTATATATATTATATATATATATATATATATATATATATATATATATATATATATATATATATATATATATGTGGGCGCTCCTGCAGTATATAGGATCGCAGACCTGCTTAGTACCCCCCTTTAAGGGACTTCATGAGGGCTTTGTGCGACGGGGTCTGACTTTCGTGGTAGTGCATTTAATCTGCTGCTTACGAATGGGATCTGACCTCCAGGCTGCATGAAAACGTTACCACAAATATAGAGGCAGTCACAGTGGCCAAGCTTTTAGGCCGCTACTGGCCTATACCATATGAGAATTCCCAAGATACCCACGACAACGCTTGTAGTTCATTGTAGCGACTTGGGTTACGACTTCGGGGATGATACGAGTGGGAGGGTAACCATAGTTGGGGGAACTTTAACCTAAAGAAAAAGGTCCCGAGGTCCGAAAAAAGGGGAATCCAGGCCAAAGGGGGGGGGGGGGTCTGGGCCCTCCCCCTTGATCCGCTTCTGAGGATATCAGGAACAACTGCATAATTGTATCCCCAGACAAGGTCCGGAGACACTGTTTTCATGACGGTCCCGCCGCCGCATATAAATCTTGTTGGCGCGATAACTCAAAAAATATTTCACGGATATGGATGAGAGGACGACGCCTATTTAAAATTAGGACATGACCTTTACTAGGAGAGGGTCTTTGACCTTGTATTGGTCCAATTTTGGGGAAAATCACACAAATTCTTAAATATCTCAAGAAATTTTGCATGCATTCAGGCCCGTAGGCTGACTGCTGAGTGGGAGGGTTCGATTTCACTGATGGTGGAACATACATACATATATATATATATATATATATATATATATATATATATATATATATATATATATATATATATATATATATATACCCCATGTTTTCTTTCAACAGGTGTAACGGGTTTTCTTTTAATTTCTCGCCGTGTGTACTCAGAACGTCCCATCCAAAGCGTTTTGCAAGCGTCTGCTTCAGCACAAGTATGGTCATAAGGTGGATTTGGCTATATATACGTGTACACTGAACAGGGGCATTTCAGTTGCAAAAAAAGTGCATTGACATCCATTTCATTTCAGATTTGAAAAGAAAACAACCATATTCATTGTCAAACTCACACCTCAGACATCCGATATCCCCGGTAGCTGTCCATACCAGTGATTATCACGTTAACTGACAGTTAAATGAGGTTTCTTGAACTTGATATACATTCACAGCAAACTTCTGAAAATTAACATTCTTGGAAAGAAATGAACCGGGTATTGTTTGGTGTCAAAGAGGATACTGTTTGCTGTTCCTTGGTATACTCGAAATTTGCATAAATTAAAAAAATGACCAGCAGGCGAGGCAGTTAGAAGCTGAAAGAGTCAGAATTATATTTTAATTCTTTGACAAATGGATAGACCTGGGCCGGAGCTGGAACTTAAAGGGATCAATTAAGATCCCGGGGCACTTCTGCGAGTTCCGAATAAAAACAAACTAATTAGGTATATACATTGTACTGTATGATAAATGAAATGTGTAGACTGAACTATTTAGGGGGTGTATAGGCTAAAAGCTGACAAAATAAAAGATCCAAGTAACTTAAAGAGCCTCGGTGAATAAAATCCATATTAATATTAAACATATTAAATGATAATTTAGTCATTCCTCAGTCCCTACAGGCAAGGGGCACACAGCAGGTTTGCTCCACTTCGGCATATATCTATAGCCAATCTCCAGCTTGCCCTCCAGTACACTGTGGAGGTGGCCTGTTCCCTGAACTGGATTACGCATAAATTATATAGTATTACCCCCTTGAAAACAGTTTTTTTGGGGGTAATCACAATATCTCAGTAAGGGATACGTAGAATGATCCAAAAATCAAATTGACCGAAGATCCTTGATAGTTTTTTGTCTTTTGCAGTCTTCTTGTTAAAATGATGTTAACGCAATAACTTTGTAAGAATTTGAGGTACAGTCACCAAACCCACAGGTTTGATGCATCTTATCAACGGCTAGGTCAAGTTCGAACATGGATGACCTTGATGGATTTTTTCAAGGTCACAGCAGGGATTATGTAAAAATGATATTAGGGCAATAACTGGAAAAGAATTTGTGGTACAGTCACCAAACTTACAGGTAAGATGCATCTTATCAATTTTTATCTATTTGTTTATTTTATTTATCACAACATCATCCAGGCTCTGTTAACAGAAAGACCCTATAATACATGGAGAAATCTCAATAAAATACAATTTTCAGTAGGTCCATTAAATGGCAACCTACAGCCTCAGAATATATAGGCTTGGTTAAAACACAAAGCACCATAGTGTACAACTGATATTAAAGCCTAGATAAAATGCGCCTAAGTGTGGTAATGAACAAATTTACATGACATTCAAATATTAGTATTCTTTTGTATTTTTCAAGTATAAAATAAAAGGAAATTTTTCTACATTTGGTTTTATATGCAAGGAAATATGAACGTGCTAGCCTTTTACAGCTCTTTACATTGCTGGCATTTTTCACTTTTATCGGAAGGGTTGACATCCCCCCCCCCCCCCCCCCCTCCCTTTCATACTCGAAGTAAAGCCGTGCCCAGCCAATCCAGATGAAAGCGGGCCAGACAGACTGTAAGATATCCAATGTATATACTTTAAGCTAGAGACATCTAGTGACGAAAATCCAAACAAATCTGGTCGTTCCAACCCTGTCCGGTCGTAGTGTAAATATCAAGTGAAATACAGGCTAAGGGTGATGCAGAGGGTCACCACCACTCAACCCACCCACCCACCCAGGAGCCAGTCGTTGACCAGTAAGTCGGCTAACTTGAAGCCCAGAGGGAGGGGAACCATAAGTCAGTTTTTGCATTGCTTAAAAAAAAAAGATTCTAGTTCTTCCTGTGGTAAACAATATCTTTTTAGGCCAAAATAAAAGAAAGTTATGGTTCTCAGGCACTTTTTTCAGAAATCAAATGCGGGCGGGCGTTTTTTTTATTTTAAATTTTTTGGTATGTTTCGATAAAAATGTCAAATGATAAGGGAAAAGCATGAAAATAACAGTTTTATTTTGCTAAATAAGTAAAAGCACCACAAAACAAAAGAAATTGTATGATTTTATCTTCTTGAAAGAAATGTGGGCAGCGGCAGCAGCTCAAAATTGGAAAGTTTTTATTGAAAATCAAAATAAAAAGTTTTGATGCGGGGGTTTAAAATTGATGCGGGCGGTGCCTGAGAACCATACCTTTAATTTTTTTGGCCTTAGGGGTTTAAAATGGTATGCCATAAAAACATGCTTTCGAATCAGTTGGCTCAATGAGACTTCTACTGAGCTGAGCTACATATAGTAATGAGGCGATGATCGAGTTTTATCGAAAGCAATCGATCTTCTTCCAGTTCCGAGCGCTCGATAATCATGGGCAATTATCCTATAAAGATCCAACAAAGCAACGTCTCCAGCCGTTAAAAATGTCCCGCTCCAAGATTTTTATGACATCTTTTGGAAATTGAATAACATAATATTCGCGGCAACCTGAGTGCGCTGTCAGTCCTCGCCTTCAAGATCGCGTTTCCGAGCGAGGAGAAGTGTAAACCATGTTTTCCAATGATTGGGTTTGCGCGCACAAGATACTATAGTATACCAGCGCGGAAAATCAATTGCGCAATGCACGATTTTTCCGCGCGTGGAAAACAAACCGCGTGCGGAAACGCGTTCATGGAAAATGGGCTTAAGTTGTAATTCAAGACTACGTCTGGCCTGAAACGGCCCCGACAAAGATCGTAATTTTTTTGTTTCTGCGTTGGTTCCTTTTCAATTTTAAGAACTCCCTCGGTCGCTACATTATTCACTTGATTTGAATCGGAATTCCTTCATAAATATTCGCACATTTGCTAGCCTCAGTCGTTCCATACCCTCGCTGACCCACGGGAGGTTAATTCGTCACACATGCGTTATCTCCAATAAATATCACTTAAATTGCATGTTACAAAACATATCAGAACTGCTTGAAATAAAACAGAAGTTACCATTATAGATATGTTTCTCACTTATTTCTGACAAGCAATTTGGATTTTTGCCCAAATTATACTTGTGGAACGAAAATAATATTCATGGCGTGATGCAAGCCCATACTATTCATACACATTGTGTCAATACACACAGGGCCCTTGTTTATATTTCGACTTGTCACATATCTACAACGCCTGGATACAGAATTTTGATTGCATTCCCCATCCCTGGTTTGTATGCCTACTCGTGAATTTATATTTTCACAACTTTCTCTGAATTTGGTTCCGTTCACGTTTGATCCCTATTTAAAGAATGTACATTAATTTACTGTCATCCACGAAACAAAAACAAAATCTGTTTCTTATATAAAACGTCCTTTGAAGAATTCAACAGGAAAATTCATTCGATGCATCTCGCTTCGGGACCTATTATGTGACTCGGCTCATGATATTATTCTTTAAGAGTTTCACTTCACATAATAAATTTTGTTATATTCGGAGAAAAAGTCTAATTTAAAACCTACCAGGTTCCTAGAAGCCTTCAATGAGGTATTTTACCTCATAGCATCCGATAATATTGTCATTATTTCACAGTCTTTCTCTATGACACACGTCACCCGTGCAGGTCCATTCTTTACAAGGTTAACCATGTGGTAAGCAATGGACAAATGATATCATAAATCACAAATGCAATCCGCTGATTGCATGTCAAGGCTATAATTCTATGGGCGGATTTCAAAATTTTTATGACCGGCGATGTTGCCAGATTGGAACATGGTGCTGTCTATATAAATTACATATATGCGCTTTGAGGGTAATTTCGTAAAAGATGCCACATGCAGTTGCTGCCGCAATTAATTTGTTTTTGATGGAATTCGAAATAGCCGATTTGTTTAACATCGGGCCTCGAAGCTCATGCATACTATATTACAAGATTCATAATTAACGTTGAATATTAACCACCGGGTACTGTTCGGACAATTATGTGAGCTTGCGTTTAAATATGAATACCTACAAAAAGTCAGACTTTTTAAATGAAAGGAACTGAAAGATTAGAAAGATAACCAGAAAGTAAGAGTGTATAGGCGAGAGAAGTCACTTCATCGGAGTGCGATTTCAATTCAAAATATGGCATAAAAATAAACAAAGGATACATCCAATCTTTCAGTTGCAGCTGGTCTAGACTAGACGGTCACGTAGCTTAATTGTCCTTGTACTGAATGGAAAAAGTGTGCTTTACAATTGTTGACGACATTGTATCGGCAAGACGGACCGGGGACCAAAAATCGGAGCTATAACACTGAATAGTCTTTGGTCATAGTACCAGACTGCGATGTCCCCGAGAGTCTGCTCTTAATTCTGATGCAGTTCCACGTACCAACAGTTAAACTAGGAATCTTTTTTCTAAGGAATGCAACTCTCCGACATGTCCCTATTATGGGAACAAGAGACCCAGGGTCTAATGTTCACTCAGTGAATTACTGTGCATTTTGGCAGGTGATTAAAAAAAAGTTTCAGAAAGATCAGTCCAAGAGTCTCAGAGGAGACTCTGTTTTGGCAGATTATAACAAATAAATACTTAATGACATATTATGGATAAAAGTGGAAAAGACCATTACAGCCTGCTGAAAGTAGCTAAACACAGGTAGCGCTACCTGCAGGTCAAAATCATTAAGCAGTCACATAATCAATATTCTTGTGAAATTTGAAACTGAAGGCTGCAGCAGTTCCTAAGATATTTGGTAACGGACAATACATCATGTATGGAAACACATCAAGTTGTTAAATTTTACGATCGACAAAATTTGAAGTTCCGTAGAGACGCCATCTTGAGGATGACTTGACTAAATTTTTACTCAAATTATACCCCTTCCTCTAAGGAACTGTTGACTATGATATGAAGGCCAAAATATTAATGCTTTGTGACTTATCTAGTAAGAAGTGGAAAAGACCATTTCGTCCCGCAGAAAGTAGGTCAACAAAGGTGGCGCCACCTGGAGGTCAAAATCATTGAGCAATCACATGATCAATATTCCTGTGAAATTTGAAACTGAAGGCTGCAGCAGTTCCTAAGATATTTGGTAACAGACAATACATCCTGTATGGAAACCATCAAGTTGTCAAATTTTGCAATTGTCACAATCTGAAGTTCCGTAGATATGCCATCTTGAAAATGACAACTGAATTTATACTAAAATTATTATTTCCCTTCCTCCTAGTAACTGTTGACTATGATATGAAAGCCAAAGTATTTATACTTTATGACATATCTTGGAAAAAAGAGAAAGACCATTACAGCCTGTAGAAAGTAGGTCAACACAGGTGGCACCATTTGCAGGTCAAAATCATTCAGCAGTCACATGATCAATATTCCTGTGAAATTTGAAACTGAAGGCTGCAGCAGTTCCTCAGATATTTGGTAACAGACAATACATCTTGTATAGAAACACATTAAGTTGTCATATTTTGCAATCGACAGAATTTGAAGTTTTGTAGAGACGCCATCTTGAAAAAGACGATTGAATTTATACTCAAATTATTCCCCTTACTCTAAGGAACTGCTGACTATGATATGAAGGCCAAAATATTAATACTTTATGACTTTATTTCAGAAGAAGTGGAAAAGGCCATTTCATCCCGCAGAAAGTAGGTCAACACAGGTGGCGCCACCTTGAGGTCAAAATCATTGAGCAGTCACATGATCAATATTCCTGTGAAATTTGAAACTGAAGGCTGCAGCAGTTCCTCAGATATTTAGTAACAGACAATACATCCTGTATGAAAACACATCAAGTTGTCATATTTTGCGATCGACACGGTTTGAAGTTCCATAGAGACGCCATCTTGAAAATGACCTGACTGAATTTACACACAAATTATTCCCCTTCTTCTAAGGAACTGTTGACTATGATATGAAGGCCAAAATATTAATACTTTATAGTGGTGGGAGTCGGTTCCTTTTTCATAATCGATCATCGGTTTTGGCAAACCGATCGATGAACGATTATTAATCGGTTCAGACAAATATAAAGAAATATGCAATTATCTGTGAAACTGTACTCTCTTAACCCAGCCCGTATGTCTAAGTAATTCTACCTTATAAAAAAAGAAGTCTTTGCCTTTTTATATTTTCCTGTTATAACTAAGATATGCTATTCAAAGTTTCATTTTAATGAATTATAATAATCAAGAATTAAACCACAGTCCAGGACATCTACTTACTGACCCCCATGAATACTCCCGCGTACCATTTTAATTTCACCACAATCAAGGACTTTCATTTTATAACAATTATGACGACTGCCGACATGCATACTGGTTTCACAACCCCGCCAGGAAAATTACAGGCCTATATAATTTTTTATAAAAATTTTCAAAAAGTAATTGAAAGCTAAATATATAATTACTCATGCGGCAACGGCACCTGGCATCAGTTTAAGAGATTATTTCTAAGAGAATCTCGCAAAATTGGCAAAGACCTGGAAAATTATGGAGCGTTTTAACGCCATATCCCCCATATTTTGCAATGAACATCTCGTTAGACAACAAATTTCCACTAATTCTGCAGCTCCCTGCCAGTTTACAGAGGTTTAATAAGAGCTCCGTTCTCTCATCTACCGTGTCATACTCAGATACGGAGGTTATTTGGGAACACAGACTCATTATATGAAGCGCGGAATGTTGTAAAAAGTGGAAGAATAATTTTTGCCTATAACAAAGATATTCTGGAAAAAAAAAACAATCATGAGTATGATGTAATCGATAGTTGCCTTTGGTAATCGAGCGCTTGAAAGTGGCAGCAAACCGACTGACTTTCGAAAAAACTCGATGATCGGCCCACCACTAATACTTTATGACATCTTGGAAGAAGTGGAAAGATCATTTCGTCCTGCAGAAAGTAGGTCAACATAGGTGGCGCCACCAAAAGCTTATTTTTGCATGTCCATCCCATGATCATTAATTCTGCAAAGTTTCATGAAGGTAGCTGCTGTGGCTTTTGAGATATTTGGTTACAGACGGTGGACAGTGGACGGCGGACGCTGCGCCATGGCATAAGTTCACAGAGTGAACTGAAAACCGTGTTGCATTCATCTGTTAAACCCATATCCCAGAATCATTCATAAGTGATTGTACAATTGTGAATATTCCTAGACGACGTCCCTCAATCCAGACGATGTTCCGGATTGATACCAAATCTAAGCGATTCTTCACTGGCCCATTCCTGAAATGGCCTAAAAATTTCAAATTCCGTGCATGATCACGTGAGTTATGTTGTGAACAAACTCGCACATACAAACACACCTACGAACGAGGATGAACACATTACCTCTTTGCGGAGGCAACCAGAAGGGCGGGTATAGTAGAGCTCATATTTCTGCCAAATAAGGTAATCCTATACTTGATTCCCTTATCATTACCCAAGCCAAAATGTAATGATACACATGTGTACTTGTAAAATACATCTTTGTTTCAGCGCTTTGATCCGTTGATGTCATATATGGTCAGCTGGCAGATGACGTACGCTTAATATATCTTATACTGTTTTAATTTACGGTTTGCCTTTATTGATGCATGACTTATTTCTGTATCAATATGTTGGTCAATTTGTTTTCTAGGTTTTGTCTTTCTTACGTTCTCTCGAATGCTAGACCAACAATTATTAATTGGTCTCTGTTGTTTTTGTTCCTGCTAGGTCTCAAAGCTGATTTAAGCAAAAACTATCTTTGGACACAGAATTGGTGACAGATTTGCACCTGATATTTTTTTTTGACCGTAACCTTATTCCAAGGCCAGCCATTCAATAGCAGGGATTCCATTATCCCTTATTGTTCTGGCCCAGTTTGCGCAAGATCTCTGGTATGACTCATTTGCAAGGGAAACGGGTGGGGGGGGGGGGGGTGTAACAGCCCCCTCATTGTTATAAATTTATAAAATTAAATAAAATATTTATGTATATCTCAAAGCATTTTTATATAGGCCATTGGCTTCTATGGTAAAAGATAATGTGCCCATTTATAGAATGATTCTTCTTTAAATGCCACACCAACAATTATTAATTGGTCTCTGTTGTTTTTGTTCCTGCTAGGTCTCAAAGCTGATTTAAGCAAAAACTATCTTTGGACACAGTATTGGTGACAGATTTGCACCTGATATTTTTTTTTGACCGTAACCTTATTCCAAGGCCAGCCATTCAATAGCAGGGATTCCATTATCCCTTATTGTTCTGGCCCAGTTTGCGCAAGATCTCTGGTATGACTCATTTGCAAGGGAAACGGGTGGGGGGGGGGGGTGTAACAGCCCCCTCATTGTTATAATTTTATAAAATTAAATAAAATATTTATGTTTATCTCAAAGCATTTTTATATAGGCCATTGGCTTCTATGGTAAAAGATAATGTGCCCATTTATAGAATGATTCTTCTTTAAATGCCACACTGTGGCAGAAGGCTAGCCCTCTTTACGATTGCTTAGCGATTGCAGACATTTATATAGTTCTATTTAGCGTTACAGCGTGTTGTGAGAGGTGTTTGTCCCGTAAAATTTGGTCAGTGATTACCAGGTGGTGTTGTGAGAGGTGTTTGTTCCGTAAAAAAAAAAATTTGGTCAGGGATTGCCAGGTGGTGTGGTACCAGGAAAGTGGTTTACACTACGACGTATAGCAATCAGAGTAAGGACATGCAACTCCTACATTTTAAGCATAAAACCTACAGTTGAATAATCTCGGTTTGGACACCGTGACTAAATATTCAGTATGATTAAAATAATGCTACGTAACTCGAGAAAAAAAAACAGATTTTTTCGGCTGGCTGAGGAACCTGTAGTCTGTTCCACCCATATAGTGGGTGCCCATTGAAAATTGTCGATTATTCTCTTTATCTTAAACTTCACACAATTAGGCACTATTGCTGATGAAGGAGCAATTAAAAAGGATTAATGTGAGATGTAAAACTATTCATAACAAAAAAAACAACATACTTATATTGCAACCTTCTGTTTCTCTGAGTCTCTTGGCCAAATGAAATGGTCTCTGTCATGGCTTTTAAGCCTAGCTCACTTTTTATATTTTACATTTTTATGAATATTTATGACCCTCGACAACCTATCAGCAGCTTTTACATTTAGTTGTTTGAGCATTTCACCAATGACCTTGCCCTTCATCAGTTTGTTTGAGATGTAAAAATACTGTTTTCTCATTTTGGTGAATTAATAAAATATTTTTAAAGGTTTGTTTTGTTGTTTTATTCTAGTTAATATAAGGCCTATACTTCATTTCTCCCTAGCAGCTTACTTTCTGGCTCTGATCTGTGAGTTTAAGAAAATATCAGCATATTTCAATCAGCGCCCAACTGTGGAACAGACTCTAATCGTCAACGTTACGAACCTGATGTTGTCCGGTTTCAATATCAATCGGAATTTTAAAGTTTGACATTTTATAAATTCATTTTTATCGGCAATCTTTCCACGGAAACCCTGGAAATGCCCAACGAAAATTGCTCTATATTAATGCAAATAATGCTCAGGTTTATTTTAATTATTTTGCCACATTTAAGTTACTATAAGTATGTTACATTAGCGTGTACTTCAAGCACTGAATATGTTTATATCTGCCTAACGGTTGCTACAGTTATTCGGCTAAAATGCAGCTACTAGTAAAATCCAACCATTCAAGGTTTATATGCATTTTTTTTATAGTTTTAAGAAGAAAAAAATAACAGAGATAGTCGAATGGAGTGCATCAGTACAGCTGACGTTGTAACAATCATCTCACATCTAAGCCGGAAATAGAATTTCGTAAGGCCTTACCAAGACTCCGATATTTGGCAGGTTTATAAACAGAGTCCGATTAGATTATTATCCCGCAGACCTACTAAATAAAACATGTCCTTAGGTTAGTACATGGGCCTAGAAAGTCCAGTGGAAACAGGCTAGGCTGTCTCCACTGGCGACCTGGGTTCGGCTCCCGACGTTACTGAAAGAGGACTGATTGTTATGGCCCGTCCAACGTTGGTGCTTTTTTCTACGGGCAGTCCGGCTTCTCCCAACGTAAGAGACTACCGAACGCCACCATTTGTGCATTGGCTAATGTCTAGCGGCAGGTTTTTAACTATTCGTAAGACCCATGTGAAATAATAAAATGTTTAGAAAAGCACTCGACCACCGACAGGGACCAAGTTTCAGATAAAAATAAAAGCTTCACTTTGAGGGAGGTGAAAGACCTATCCGCTATTTTTTCAATAAACAACATAGATCAGTCAAATGCATCTGAAGATCCCTCGAGGAACTGGAGAGCTGTTATCATACCCTATAGATAGCATTCTTTTATCAGCACTTCAAAACTATATAGAATTATAAGTCTCAGGAAGTATCATTATTTATCATTATCTTTGATTCCTTTGTGAGTACCTGTCTTATTATATTGGTTTTCAAAGACAGCTCTTATATGGTAAGATGTCTGAGGGAAAATCAAGGCCAATAAAAGTGCCCCTAGTGGCCGCCAAAAAGTATACTGTACGTAACTGTAAATGATTGTCGGATTCCACAGAAAAGAAGGCATAGGCAGCAAACTACATACCTTGTCCACTGAACTTGTTTGTGTATAAATTGCTGAAATTGCATTAATTTTACAGATTTCTTTTGGGATCAACCTGACCCTGTCCGTCGACACGAGCTTCATTAGTGTGAGTTGAGTTCTTGATTCAGTTTCAGAAATTCCCTGATCTACTTTGAACTATTTAATAATACCATATGTTGCTATAGACACATCTATATTCATGTATAAGTTATTCATACACCAGCGCGACTTTATCAGGGGTGGTTTTCTAAGGTGCCGAGTTCAAACCCGGTCGGAGTTTCAGTGGCCGGAGTCCGGACATGGTTAAACTTAGCGTAGTTTCTTGTAAATGTATTTCTCATTTTTTTGTTAGAATATATATTTCAACAGAATATATCTTTCAGCAAGTGCCGTTTTTCAGTGAGGCCCTTCTACAGCCTACACCATACGATATAAATGGATACAATTGACATATCTAGACATGAATACGAAAAAATAGACAACATGCTTGGCATTTCAGTTGTGTTCTCACGCGATTTTGTAAGCTAGATGGGGTACAGTAATGATCGTACAATCAAAGATATCTTTTGCCTACAACACGAAACTAATAAAAACATAGTATCTATATGAGAACATCCACCAAAGAAAAAAATACCATGTAAGAAGATATATGGGTAATAAAAAGGAGTTTGAAAAAATAAAAGATTGTTCGCCTCAACATCCCCATGATGTGGATGATTCCATGAGATGGACGAGAATTAGCTTCAAAGGTATACGTAAGGGATGAAAGAACCAAATGCAAGGAACTTGAGGTTGAGTGAATGATCTGGGGTTGAATCCTTGACACTGTCAAGGAAAATGTTAAAGTCCTTGTGATCTGTTGGAAAAATATAGAAAAACACCCCTTTGAACACACTTTACATCATCCCGACACTTAGGGATGAAAGGAAAAAGCATTTCGGAGGCGCGAATCTATAAACCTCTCCAAAGTAATTCAATTAGTATTTTTTAGAACACCCGCAAATTCGCAATGATGCACTTCATTTTTTTTTATTTACATCATTTAAAAATTTGCCAAGAGCAGTTACTGTTGATCTTCCCCGGCACTTGTATAAAATATAGTGTTTTAAGTATATAATATATGGATGTGGTAATATTGTCCCATGTTAAAATGTAAGGGTCAGTTGTATTAGGATAACCGTTTTTATGAAATCAATCACACATTTAAATAACTACATTAGTACTATATCTGGTAATTTCAAAATAATTTAAAATCAAACCAGATAATGCATTTGTTTTGTTCCTATTATTATTCCTTTGTGTTTATACTAGTCTCTAATTAACATTTTACATTAGATTGCTCTGATAAGGAAAAATCATGTTGCGAAAATCTCACGAATCGTGAGTACACAGTATAAGTAAATGTGCAGGTAACTGGATGATATAGATGCTTGTAATATTATTTAAACATGTGATTGTAGTGCTTATTATAGCACTCTTGGCTGCGCAAGGTCTGGAATCCTCCCATCAGTTTAAGTCATAGTAATAGAAATAGTAATAGATACTCCAGTAGTAGTAAGAGTAATAGAAGAAAAAACGTGGTAATAGTGTTAGTGATATCAGAAATTGGAAGTAATGGTAATAGAACAATTGTAATAGACCCCATGTCTGGTAGGTCCAATGGTTTCAAAATGTGCCCTGTTAACGGCCGACCGGCCGGCTGGACGACGGACAGAGGACTATGACTGTAACTCGGATGACTTATAGTCGAAAAATGTTAAGAGCTCAAACCAATCTCTTACCCAGGTGCTGTTCTTGCATGCAGTAAATGGTCCTAAAACACAAAAGTAATTGCAAAAAGTAATTGCGATTTCTTTTATATGTAATTGTATTTGTAATCGATTATTTTTCTAAAACACAAAAGTAATTGTAATTGTAATCGATTACTTTTAAAAGTAATTGTATTTGTAATCGATTAATTTAAAAGTATTTGGACCCAAGTCTGCTCACGATTATAGAAATGGCTTCCGCAAGGAAAAATAAATGAAAGTTTTAGAGTTAATTGCTGCATGTCAAATGGATGACTAGGTGAATAAAAAAGATAGGCCTTGATCATGATTTTCTTTCGATCAAAGGGAGTAATATAAAAAAAAATTTTGCTCTCTCATATTTTATTTTAATTTTCAAAGAATTAAAAAAATAGTCAATATAAGCAAATAATTTCAGTCTCACAGGGTTAAGTGCAGGCTAGTTTCCCCGCCTACACGTTGATTCTGGGTCACACAAACTATCCGCTTGTCAGGAAATACGGACATTGTCGGGAGGTTGATGATGACGTCATCGAGTTATAGGTGGTACCTGCTGCCCTCTAGCGTGTGCTCACTATACTTATTTCTTAATTATATTTCATGCTTTATTTCTGCCTTTATTTTTATAGATGGCAAGAGAAAATGTCTTCTCTCTTCTGAGAGAACATGTCTTCCGTTAAATATAAACAGGGAGTTTGGTGTCGTAAATACAATGTGGGTCCATAAATCGGTCCCTTCATTCTGAACTCCCCCCCCCCCCCTCCCCCTTAACCCCCCCCTCCCCCATTCTCACATTCATCTTGTGTAGGTTTTTGAGTTTGCACGACAAATTCCTCTCTGTGTGGTTGTTTGAGTTGTCCCTCAGAGTCTCTGTCTGTCTGTCTGTCTGTCTGTCTGTTTGTCTGTCTGTCTGTCTGTCTCTCTCTCTCTCTCTCTCTCTCTCTCTCTCACACACACACACAGTTATCATGTCTAGGCATTTGAGTTTGCACAACAAAATCCCCGTCTCTCTTTCTTCCTCTCTATATGTTTTTTTAGCTCAGCTGACTGAAAGTCATCTGAGCTATAGGGATCACCTTTTGTCCGTCGTCCGTCCGGCCGTCAGGCCATCCGGCCGTCCGGGCGTCTGTCCGTTAACAGGGCACAAATCGTAACCGCTAGAACTGGAATCTTCTTACTTGACATCCAGGGAGGTCCATGAAAAATCTCCTTGGAAACCAGAAATTAGGTCTCTGTTACCCATATCCTTCGAGCTATGGGGCCCCAAAGTACCCCCCAGAAAAGTCCAAAATTTCATACAAAAACTTCAATATCTCATTTACCACTTGACTGATGGTCATGATTTTTGTAATACATATTGATCATGAGAGGTTCCATCAGTTCCTGAAGACTGGTGGCGCCACCTGTATTTTTCGATTTTTTACGAATTTTTTTCTCTATTTTTGAGACCTTTAAAAATGTGAACATCTGTTAACAAGGCACAAATCGTAATGACTGGACCTAGAATCTTCATTCTCGACACACTGAGAGACCTATGAAAAGTCTCCATGGAAACCAGAAATTAGGTCTCTGTTACCCATATCCTTCCAGCTATGGGGCCCCAAACTACCCCCCAGAAAAGTAAAAAATTTCATACAAAAACTTCAATATCTCATTAAATACTTGACTGATGGTCATGATTTTTGTCATACATATTGATCATGAGATGTTCCATCACTTCCTGCAGACTGGTGGCGCCACCTGTATCGGTCAATTTTTTACGATTTTTTTCTCTATTTTTGAGACCTTTCAAAATGTAAACATCTGTTAACAAGGCACAAATCGTAAAGACTGGACCTAGAATCTTCATTCTTGACACACTGAGAGACCTATGAAAAGTCTCCATGGAAACCAGAAATTAGGTCTCTGTTACCCATATTCTTCGAGCTATGGAGCCCCAAAATACCCCCAAGAAAAGTAAAAAATTTCATACAAAAACTTCAATATCTCATTAACTACTTGACTGATGGTCATGATTTGTGGCATAACTATTGATCATGAGATTTGTCATCACTTCTTGCAGACTGGTGGTGCCACCTTAATTGTTCGATTTTTTTACGATTCTTTTCCTCTATTTTTGAGACCTTTAAGGATGCTGTCATCTGTTAACATGGCACAAATCGTAACGACTGGACCTAGAATCTTCATTCTTGACACACTGAGAGGTCCATGAAAAATATCCTTGGAAACCAGAAATTAGGTCTCTGTTAACCATATCCTTCGAGCTATGGGGCCCCAAAGAACCCCCCCCCCCCCAGAGTAGTCAAAAATTTCATACAAAAACTTAAATATCTCAATAACTACATCACTGATGGTCATGATTTTTGGCATACATATTGATTATGAGATGTTCCATCAGTTCCTGCAGACTGGTGGTGCCACCTATATTGTTTGATTTTTTTACGATTTCTCCCTCTATTTTTGAGACCTTTAAGGATGCTGTCATCTGTTAGCATGGCACAAATCGTAACGACTGGACCTAGAATCTTCATTCTCAATACACTGAGAGACCTATGAAAAGTCTCCATGGAAACCAGAAATTAGGTCTCTGTTACCCATATCCTTCGAGCTATGGGGCCCCAAAGTACCCCCCCCCCCCCCCGAGTAGTCAAAAATTTCATACAAAAACTTCAATATCTCAATAACTACATCACTGATGGTCATGATTTGTGGCATAACTATTGATCAAGAGGTGTTCCATCAGTTCCTGCAGACTGGTGGCACAACCTGTATTTGTTCGGGTTTTTTTTTACGAATGTTTTATCTATTTTTGAGACCTTTAAAGATATGAAAATCTGTTAACAGGGCACAAATCATAAAAACTGGACCTAGAATCTTCATTCTTGACACACAGGGAGACCCATGAAAATTCTCCATGGAAACCTGAAATTAGGTCTCTGTTACCCATATTCTTTAGGCTGTATGGCTCCAAAATACCCCCCAGAATAATGGAAAATTTGATACAAAAAGTGCAGTATCTCAATAACTACAACACTGATGGTCATGATTTTTGGCATACATATTGATCATGAGCTGTTCCATCAGTTTCTGCAGAGAGGGTGCGCCACCTCTATTTTTTTCAATTTTTTACGATTTTTTTTTCTCTTTTTTCGAGACCTTTGAAGATGTGGTTATCTATCAAGAGGGTACAAATTGCAACAACTGGACCTAGAAACTTCATTCTTGTCATGCAAGGAGGCCCATGAAGAGTGCCTGTGGAAACTTGAAATTAGGTCTCTGTTACCCATATCCTTCAAGCTACAGGACTCTGAAGTATCCCTCAGAATAATGGACAATTTGATACAAAAGCTGAAGTATCTGAACAACTAATACGGAGATCATCATGATTCTTTGCATGGATATTGGCCATTAAGTGTTTTTAGCTCAGCTGACTGTAAGTCATCTGAAGTATCCCTCAGAATAATGGACAATTTGATACAAAAGCTCAAGTATCTAAACAACTATTGCAGTGATCACCATGATTCTTTGCATGGATATTGATCATGGAATGTGTAATCAGTTTCTGCAGTATGGTGGCGCCACCTGTGTTTTTTTTTTATTTTTACAAATTTTTTTCTCTATTTTTGAGACCTCATAAGATGCGGTCATCTGTTAACATGGCACAAATCGTAACAACTGGACCTAGAATCTTCTCTCTTGACATGCTGAGAGGCCCATGAAAAGTCTCCTTAAAAACTTGAAATTAGGTCTCTGTTACCCATAACCTCTGAGCTATGGGGCTCCGAAGTACCCCCCAGAATAATGGAAAATTTGATACAAAAGCTCAAGTATCTGAACAATTATTATATTGATCACCATGATTCTTTGCATGGATATTGATCATGAAATGTTTCATCAGTTTCTGCATTCTGGTGGCGCCACCTGTATTTTTTCAATTTTTAGCTCAGCTGACTGAAAGTCATCTGAGCTGTAGGGATCACCTTTTGTCCGTTGTCTCTCCGGCCATCCAGGCGTCTGTCTGTTAACAGGGCACAAATTGTAACCGCTAGACCGGGAATCTTCTTACTTGAAATCCTGGGAGGTCTATGGAAATTCTCCTTGTAAACCTGAAATTAGGTCACTGTGACCTATATTCTTTGAGCTATGGGGTTCTGAAGTACCCCCCAGAATAATGCAAAATTTAATACAAAAGCTCAAGTATCTGAACAACTAATGCATTAATCACCATGATTCTTTGCATGGATATTGATCATGGAGTGTTTCATCAATTTCTTGAGATTGGTGGTGCCACCTATATTTTTTTTATTTTTTACGATTTTTTTCTCTACTTTTGTGATCTTTAAACATTTGGTCATCTGTAAACAGGGCACAAATCATAATGACTGGACCTAGAATCTTCTGTCCTCACCTCCAGGGAAGCCCATAAAAGGTCTACATGGAAACCCGAAATAAGGTCCCTGTTACCAATATTCTGTAAGCTATGGGGCTCTGAAGTACCCCCCAGAATAAAGATTTGGTCATATATTAACAGGGCACAAATCATAATGACTGGACCTAGAATCTTCTGTCCTCACCTCCAGGGAAGCCCATAAAAGGTCTACATGGAAACCCGAAATAAGGTCCCTGTTACCCATATCCTTCATGCTCTGGGGCTCCGAAGTACTCCCCAGAATAAAGATTTGGTCATCTGTAAACAGAGCACATATTATAATGACTTGACCTAGAATCTCCTTTCTTGATATGCTGGGAGGCCCCTGAAAAGTCTCCTTGTGCACCTGAAATTACATCTCTGTTACCCATATCCTTCATCCTATGCGGCTTTGAAATACCCCCCAGAATAAACATTTGGATTTGTTAACAGGGCACAAATCATAATAACTGGACCTAGAATTTTATTTTTTGACATGCAAGGAGGCCCATGAAGAGTGCCTGTGGAAACTTGAAATTAGGTCTCTGTTACCCATATCCTTCAAGCTACAGGACTCTGAAGTATCCCTCAGAATAATGGACAATTTGATACAAAAGCTGAAGTATCTGAACAACTAATACGGAGATCATCATGATTCTTTGCATGGATATTGGCCATTAAGTGTTTTTAGCTCAGCTGACTGTAAGTCATCTGAAGTATCCCTCAGAATAATGGACAATTTGATACAAAAGCTCAAGTATCTAAACAACTATTGCAGTGATCACCATGATTCTTTGCATGGATATTGATCATGGAATGTGTAATCAGTTTCTGCAGTATGGTGGCGCCACTTGTGTTTTTTTTTTATTTTTACAAATTTTTTTCTCTATTTTTGAGACCTCATAAGATGCGGTCATCTGTTAACATGGCACAAATCGTAACAACTGGACCTAGAATCTTCTCTCTTGACATGCTGAGAGGCCCATGAAAAGTCTCCTTAAAAACTTGAAATTAGGTCTCTGTTACCCATAACCTCTGAGCTATGGGGCTCCGAAGTACCCCCCAGAATAATGGAAAATTTGATACAAAAGCTCAAGTATCTGAACAATTATTATATTGATCACCATGATTCTTTGCATGGATATTGATCATGAAATGTTTCATCAGTTTCTGCATTCTGGTGGCGCCACCTGTATTTTTTCAATTTTTAGCTCAGCTGACTGAAAGTCATCTGAGCTGTAGGGATCACCTTTTGTCCGTTGTCTGTCCGGCCATCCAGGCGTCTGTCTGTTAACAGGGCACAAATTGTAACCGCTAGACCGGGAATCTTCTTACTTGAAATCCTGGGAGGTCTATGGAAATTCTCCTTGTAAACCTGAAATTAGGCCACTGTGACCTATATTCTTTGAGCTATGGGGTTCTGAAGTACCCCCCAGAATAATGCAAAATTTAATACAAAAGCTCAAGTATCTGAACAACTAATGCATTAATCACCATGATTCTCTGCATGGATATTGATCATGGAGTGTTTCATCAATTTCTGGAGATTGGTGGTGCCACCTATATTTTTTTTATTTTTTACGATTTTTTTCTCTACTTTTGTGATCTTTAAACATTTGGTCATCTGTAAACAGGGCACAAATCATAATGACTGGACCTAGAATCTTCTGTCCTCACCTCCAGGGAAGCCCATAAAAGGTCTACATGGAAACCCGAAATAAGGTCCCTGTTACCAATATTCTGTAAGCTATGGGGCTCTGAAGTACCCCCCAGAATAAAGATTTGGTCATATATTAACAGGGCACAAATCATAATGACTGGACCTAGAATCTTCTGTCCTCACCTCCAGGGAAGCCCATAAAAGGCTACATGGAAACCCGAAATAAGGTCCCTGTTACCCATATCCTTCATGCCCTGGGGCTCCGAAGTACTCCCCAGAATAAAGATTTGGTCATCTGTAAACAGAGCACATATTATAATGACTTGACCTAGAATCTCCTTTCTTGATATGCTGGGAGGCCCCTGAAAAGTCTCCTTGTGCACCTGAAATTACATCTCTGTTACCCATATCCTTCATCCTATGCGGCTTTGAAATACCCCCCAGAATAAACATTTGGATTTGTTAACAGGGCACAAATCATAATAACTGGACCTAGAATTTTATTTTTTGACATGCAAGGAGGCCCATGAAGAGTGCCTGTGGAAACTTGAAATTAGGTCTCTGTTACCCATATCCTTCAAGCTACAGGACTCTGAAGTATCCCTCAGAATAATGGACAATTTGATACAAAAGCTGAAGTATCTGAACAACTAATACGGAGATCATCATGATTCTTTGCATGGATTTTGGCCATTAAGTGTTTTTAGCTCAGCTGACTGTAAGTCATCTGAAGTATCCCTCAGAATAATGGACAATTTGATACAAAAGCTCAAGTATCTAAACAACTATTGCAGTGATCACCATGATTCTTTGCATGGATATTGATCATGGAATGTGTAATCAGTTTCTGCAGTATGGTGGCGCCACCTGTGTTTTTTTTTATTTTTACAAATTTTTTTCTCTATTTTTGAGACCTCATAAGATGCGGTCATCTGTTAACATGGCACAAATCGTAACAACTGGACCTAGAATCTTCTCTCTTGACATGCTGAGAGGCCCATGAAAAGTCTCCTTAAAAACTTGAAATTAGGTCTCTGTTACCCATAACCTCTGAGCTATGGGGCTCCGAAGTACCCCCCAGAATAATGGAAAATTTGATACAAAAGCTCAAGTATCTGAACAATTATTATATTGATCACCATGATTCTTTGCATGGATATTGATCATGAAATGTTTCATCAGTTTCTGCATTCTGGTGGCGCCACCTGTATTTTTTCAATTTTTAGCTCAGCTGACTGAAAGTCATCTGAGCTGTAGGGATCACCTTTTGTCCGTTGTCTGTCCGGCCATCCAGGCGTCTGTCTGTTAACAGGGCACAAATTGTAACCGCTAGACCGGGAATCTTCTTACTTGAAATCCTGGGAGGTCTATGGAAATTCTCCTTGTAAACCTGAAATTAGGTCACTGTGACCTATATTCTTTGAACTATGGGGTTCTGAAGTACCCCCCAGAATAATGCAAAATTTAATACAAAAGCTCAAGTATCTGAACAACTAATGCATTAATCACCATGATTCTTTGCATGGATATTGATCATGGAGTGTTTCATCAATTTCTGGAGATTGGTGGTGCCACCTATATTTTTTTAATTTTTTACGATTTTTTTCTCTACTTTTGTGATCTTTAAACATTTGGTCATCTGTAAACAGGGCACAAATCATAATGACTGGACCTAGAATCTTCTGTCCTCACCTCCAGGGAAGCCCATAAAAGGTCTACATGGAAACCCGAAATAAGGTCCCTGTTACCCATATCCTTCATGCTCTGGGGCTCCGAAGTACTCCCCAGAATAAAGATTTGGTCATCTGTAAACAGAGCACATATTATAATGACTTGACCTAGAATCTCCTTTCTTGATATGCTGGGAGGCCCCTGAAAAGTCTCCTTGTGCACCTGAAATTGCATCTCTGTTACCCATATCCTTCATCCTATGCGGCTTTGAAATACCCCCCAGAATAAACATTTGGATTTGTTAACAGGGCACAAATCATAATAACTGGACCTAGAATTTTATTTTTTGACATGCTGGGACACCCCTGAAAAGTCATCTTGTAAACCTTGAAAATAGGTGTCTGTTACCCATATCCTTCATGCTACAGAGCTCCATAGTACCCCGATGAATATTGGATGATTTTATACAAAAGGTCAAGTTTGGAAAAAAGTATTTCATTCAAATTTGACATTCAGATGATAAAATTACTTTTGTCAATGTCTTCCTGGTCAGCTGAGCGTCATGACCCCTGGGTCACTTGTTGAGTTGTCCCTCAGAGTCTCTGTCTGTCTGTCTGTCTCTCTCTGTCTCTCTCTCTCTATCTCTCTCTCTCACACACACACCACACACACACACACAGTTATCATGTGTAGGCATTTGAGTTTGCACGACAAATTCCCCTCTCTCTTTCTTCCTGTCTGTGTGGTTGTTTGAGTTGTCCCTCAGAGCTTCTCTCTGTTAAATTCTGGCTCTTGAAATCGGTTCTTTATTCTCCATCCTGCCGTGTTTCTGTCTCTCATTATTTTAATTCAAAGTAAGAGTGTAACTATATATCCTGACACTCTTCTTCAATCTTAGACAGCTCAGATAACTATTCATTTTATTCCAGGCACAGATGTGTCTGGCGTTGATTTTCATGATTAAAACTGTCGTATGAGATTGACCTGAAGCTACCCCAGACAATGGTTTAAGACAAACCGTCCCATTTACAGTTCACACAACAGACGTGTCGGGTTTTCAATAGCTTGATTAAAATCTAGAAGTGTAGATTTTCAGCACACAATAACAGCTCCGCACTGAAAGCTTGACCCTTAATCTATTGATTATTGTCATACTGGTGTACCTATCAGGGAAGATGAATTGAAAGATCCGGTTTCAAGATTAAATTACGTCAAATAATAGTACAATAATAAATCCCTCTGCATATTTACAAAACAAGAGTGAAATGAATAGAATAAATGACAGTTACTGAAATCTGAATGTATTTTTAAGTAACACCAAACGGGCAAACATATGTATAGTTTATGGTACTCTAAAAACAATCACGGATCGTGAAATTCGAGAACAGGGGGCGCTTATATAGTGGGTTAGCGGTTGATGGGTATTAAGCAATAATATATACATATATATATATATATGTATATATATATATATATATATATATATATATATGTACATATATATTATCAAAGTAATACACATAGAAGTTCAATACATCATAGTGAATGTGCTCAACCATGCAAGGGAGCATTAAAAATATATCGTCAGTTATCAGTTTGTGTAATTTGAACTTGAACTAACTGGATCCAGTAGAGTAATTTAAACTTACAGTATATGATACATTATATAAAAATATATATAAATATATATATATATATATATATATATATATAAATATTTATATATAAAGGTAGAGTTACACTCCGGTGTAAAGTGCTGTATGCCCTTCAGACAAGGCCAGAGCGATATAACACTGAAGATAAACAACAATAAATTCGCTACAGACTGTTTCACGGGATGCGACCCGATCCTCTGGTAAATATTGTTAGAATGAATTGCCCTCGGTAAAGTCTCGGCTTTTCAAACCATGCTGTTAGCAACATTCACCTGAGGATCGGGTCGCATCCCGTAGCCTGTAGTGAATTTAGTGTTATATATATATTTATATTTAGTGTATATATATATATATATACGTAATATATTTTTTAATATATTTTCAGCCATTGGAAATTATATTTTATAATTTCAACTACAGTGGAACCTCTCCTAGTGGGCACCTCTATAAAGTGGGCACCTCTATAAAGTGGGCACTTTTGGGCAGTCCCGTTTTTTCTTCTCTTTATTATGTTTAGCTAATGTGGGTACCTCTATATTCTGTAAAGTGGGCAGTTTTCCAGAGCTAATGTGGGCACTTCACTGATTTTCGAGGTTGAACTATCTCCTAACAGTAACTTTGTAAGCCGTCTTTATAGCACTTTTAAAGTTAAAAGATAATATTAATTCTTAATAATTTAATATATATTCATAAATTTTAATTATAACAATCAAAACAAATGAACCAAGTTCAGAGGTGTACAAGTGAACATTGCATAATAATGATTATACTTAACTCAAAACTTAGCTTCGGATGCATGCATACAATTAGATTAATATGCCTGCACCGGCTCAAATCAGAGATCACCCCAGTGCTAATTAATTAATATTTATTTGTTTGGCTACCAAGAGTGGAAGGAAGCCCTGCTGACACAGCTAAATGTCCCTCATGCCAATCAAAGCTAGTCAGGTATATGCCCACCAGACCAGGGCAGTGTTTATTTAACAGTTGTTACATAACGACTCATACTGTTGAAATGGTGTTCAGTCTGGACTCTCTAAAAGCAAATGCAAAGCTACAATGTGCACTTTGCTCCAAACAATATACAATCACAGACTTTTTCACCAAGTATAAGAATTGTAAAAAATTAACACATTCATTCAAAGTGTATCACACAAGAATAGATCATTAACAATTATTACTTCCCATGTTATTCTAAATACCGCATGCTGCTTTGCCATTTTGTGCTTATAATTATATATATAACAAGCAATATATCGTACTAGGGGGCAGCACTCATTACCTCCATATAGTGGGCACCTCTATAAAGTGGGCACTTTGGTTCAGTCCCAACGGTGCCTACATTATAGAGATTCGACTGTATATGGTTATATAATGTGAAGCCATGTCCATTTTGATAGTTACTTACAGGTACAGGGGGAGGGTATGGGAGAAAATGTTTAAATATGCAATGTAAAGAAGACATTTTGAGGCACCTTTAAAAAGGATGACAATTTTCTGTTCCTCGACTACTGCTCTCTTAAAATAACGTAATCACTTCAGGGGAAAGGGGTTTACGTGGGACCGGCAATAATATAAATTTTATTTCTTTATAATTTGGATATTAACTGGAAAGTCCAGATATTCAATCGTTAGTAACATGTTGATATCTATATGGTGAAAATACAATCATTAAAATGTAATCATTTGCATTTTACCGGCTTCTGTGGACCAGGCAGCGCACCAGACACACCACAACACAGGTCGCGAGCTCGAGTATTAGCCGAGGAGCCGTGAGAAAAAAAAATATATCAAATTAGAGATGTTAAAGCACATGTGACGAATCAACAATTCTTTCACCCTATCCTTCATTTTTTTTCTTTTTGCAAAAATCATAATCACCTCCACAAAGACTGTGTTACAAATATAGTCTGACCTTACAGAGCTAAAACATTCTTTTACTTCCAAATATTGCAAGAATAAGTTATGATATTTCCTGATGTTGGAACACATTTTCTTTATTTTGTATTTTTTTGTATTTAAAAGCAACATAAATATTTATGCTCTACACTCAGTTCTGGTATTAAAAGTAAAATAGCCATGATGTGACTCTTACTAATTGGCTTAATGTAATTTAACTAATTATACATTAAATTGAAGTCTTAAGGGGAAAAAAAAAAACAATTACCATACAGCACAAAAGCAAGTAGACATAGAATATTAATTCATGACAGTCCAGTGTAAAGCTCTTGTAACAATACAGAAAGTAAACTGAAGTCCAAATGCACAAAATCCAGGAGAAGTTGGAGAAAATCTATAATTGCCGCACTCGTCGGATACGGTCCCAGAAACTGACACACGCTTCTGCGTCCACTGGAAATCTTCTCTGCTGCTCTCTCACGGCTCTAAAACACAGCCCCTTTATATACTCTTCACCCCAAGCCGAGAATTTTCCACCTCTAGAACATTCGATGAAAAATACACCATACACGGTAAGCACGCGTCACAGGAATTCTCTAGAAAATCATCGCTGTGTGTATCTCTACATACCAGGGTCATCATGTGACCTCGGCCAGGCGTGAAAACCCCAAGCCAGCATGACAACGAGAGTTCAACCAGTACGGATTAAACATAGAATGTAAGAAACGGCCCGGCGAGGGTGTCACAACACGAGTTACGCCCGTGTCACACAATAAAAGGAGCACCTGTAACAATATATTTAAGCAATAGGTTAATTTCAACCCCTGTGGTTTAAATTGTCTTTATTCAGATAGCAAGAGGGCGCTTTCACGGTTCACTGGGTTTCGCCAGGTGGTCACCGGGCACGTGTCCAAGGGCGCATTTTTCGTTGTGACTATCACAGCGAACGCACGCTTATTATTTTAACCTCTGAGTGCTGAGTGCAATTCGTACAATGGCAAATAACCTATAATCATATAATATACAATTTGGTGGAATTGGCCGAAAAATGTAACATTTGTGTCACATTTCAGTAGTGTGAAGCGTAATATATTTTAATTGCACTGCATTGTTTTATTATTATCTGTATACTTGTGTACTTGCTTACTATGACGACGCGCATTTTTACATTGTGAAGTTTTCAGAAAATAAAGTTCTCCATTACCCACATCTGTGAGTTTGTTGTCTGGATAATGATAATTTCAACCCCCCGTGGTTTAAATTCTTTATTCAGATGGCAAGAGGGTGCTTTCACGGTTCACTGAGTTTTGCCAGGTGGTCACCGGGCACGTGTCCAAGGGCGCATTTTAGTTGTGACTGTCACAGCGAACGTACGCTTATGGAGCGTGGAACATGGAACGCTTTTAACTGGGGGTTTCTGCAGTTCTAAACTTTCCTTAAATGTGCCCAGAATCGATTATACTTGAAGATTTACAGACAAACGTGTGGAAAACCTACTTTGCAGGTAATCATCACAATGAAATGTTATATTTGTATGCTAGAAGTGTCACTTTGTTGACACATTATACTAAATATTACACACTTTTCTATATGTTATACATCATTCCATTTATTTGGGTACAATAATGGGATCACAGACCTTGCAACTAAATCGAAATATCCATTGTCGAGGTTAAAATAAATGGGATTATTATGTAGTTTATTAAATAAAACGAGGAATAGCAACAAAACTGCTTGCAGTCTGGCAATTTATTTATCATTCGTATTAACGCGGTCACAGAAATACTTGAAACACTCTGTGGTCTTTACTTAATACCAAGCATATTTATATTTGTGAATGATCCATAAATATCAATTAAAGGGAAAACATGTACAGTAAAACGCTGAAATGACGACCACCGACGGAACCGCGATAAGGTTTCGCATTTTCGAAGTGGTTGTCTCAGCGAGGTCTTTTATTAAGAGCAAAAGGTATTCTGACCGTGAAAACGTGGTCGTCATTTAAGGTGGTCACTAAACCGAATTGGTCTTTGTTTTTTTGTTTATTAAAATTTTTATTTAAACTGCTACTGACTTGTAAAACAAAATCACTTTACAATGATTACTTTTATTAGACTTTACAGGAAAAAAACTTAACTATCCATTGCATTGGTATAATCCATGTAAATATATCCAAACAAATATTTTTTATGCATGATCTAAAATAGTTAATGTTAGTTTTAAGTGCTTGTGTCCAACTGGCTATACCCTTCTCCATGCCAGGAATTAATTAATCAATCCATCCTTCCTAGCTCCGAAATTTTATATTTTCATTATAGATCAATACCATGTTTAATGTACAATCGTGCTGGTTTGTTTGCTAAAATGATTAATGAAAATATCATATGTCATGGATCTGATTGTACCCACCAGGAATTGAATATCTTGTGCAAATCTAAATAATGAACTTCGTACGTTCCTGTCTCTAAAGGTTACGTTTCCCAACTCACTTTGCTTCATTAAATTGATGAAATAAAAAAGTTCCGTACGATGTTTGAGATGTAATCCTTTTATTTTTTTGTTTAATTACAGTAGGGCCATCATCAACTTTCATATATGAAATATGATAAAATGATGGGAATTTCTTGAAATAGTAGCTAAGCGTGTTAAATAATTAACAATTAATAAAAAAGAACAAGGTTAAAATACGGTGGTAAATGTTCACCCCGGTGTAAGAGAGACAATCACATTTTGAAGGAAAAGTGGGACCGCACAAAAAATAATAAAAAAAAAAAAACAGAAAAAAAGCACAAAAAGTACCATGGACTCGCAGCAATGATTGTAACTATTCTGATTGGCTGTAATAGCGTCAGCCGGGTCAAATTAAGCTGCGTTATGTCGACGGGTGTTCTTTGCAGATAATCCGGTAGGCTGTCATCTTTTCTGGGTTTCCGATTAAACCAAACCCGAGGGAAATTACTCCGTATTGCTTTAAGCGGAAGATAAGATCGTCAGGGAGGTGTAGACATAATCGACAGATAGGGCTAAATTTGGGTTCTGTAAGAAAAGCGTGAGAGACCGGCATAATGGAATCGTTATTTCATCTTATCTTTCTCTCTTTTGGTTTCTTCCGGTTCTTGGTTGTACTTGTTTTATGTAAATATCGAGAGAAGTGGTATAGTGATTCAAAATATATACAACAATACTTGAGAAACTTATCACCAGTAACGGCAAAACAGCAGGCTGTAAAAAAAAAAAAGCAGACCGTCCTCTCGTGAATCTGTTCACGAAGTGTTGGTCCCTTTTGTACGCAAAATGTAACACGTTTTATTCTGGCTAAGTCATATTCTCTGTATATACATTTTAGCTTGTCAGATCTCAAGGTCCTCCCATTGACATCCGACAATTCAATGGCCACCCAACGAGCCTGTCACTCTAGCTGATTTTGATGACAGGATGGCGCGTGGATTCCCTCTTGAGCTGAGGTAGAGAAAATGTGACAGTTTCATCGTCAGTGTAAGCTGCCGGGGACTCCTTTATGGTCCAAATAATCCACGTAGGCCCTGTGAGGACGCTGTGAGGAGCGATTGTGATTTTGCGCACGGCTTCATACGATGTGACCTAGACAGCCGGATCAGGCCTGTCACAGGAGGAGACTGGAGGTTAAGTACCAAGGCCAGGGCACAGCACGGGCGACACTTCACAAAAATAATAAACTGTATCCTCATGAGTTCCCTATATAAAAAATCTGCGAAATTTTATTTTTCATGATTAGGGGAAAAATGACAGGTATGGAACTGTTGAACATAATTGAAATTTTCGGAATAAGGCTATAGAGTTCAGTTAATCAGAAGTTGTGACCAAACTGGTCATTTTAAATATTGGGTGATAAAACTTGCTTTTGTTTCAATGGGCCCCAAATGTGACACATTCCTTGAAAACCTAATTACCCCTACACGTATGTTGTTCCAGGGGCTATGACTTCTTTTGTGGTTCCCTTGCCTTGTACAGAAATCAAGAAATCATTCACTGGCTTCATAATAAAATATCATAGAATTGGCTTGATCTACATTCGATTGACATACTGTTAAAAATCGTTATTACCTTTCATTAATCAAGTGTCACATGGACCATGAAACAAGGCTGATTTTGACATAATGGCAATCCATGCGTGAATAACTGATATTATTGATAACTGATTTAATTAAGAACTCCCAGGATGTTACTTATTAAGTTCCGAGGTCTAACAAATACGTGTTGTGTTCACCTGTGTGCTCTCAGTGTTCTAATCATATTTTGTGCACATAGATTCCAAAATACAGGTCATATAAAAAATGTTTTAGGTTCAACAATTCGTGCCTGGCTTTCGCTAAATTCACAATATATGCAGGACCACATGGGATGAATTACAGTCAGCTGAGCTAAAAAAAAAAAACAAAAAAAAAAACTGGTATGGTCTTATTCATTTCCCATATCTGTTTCGGGAGTCAAGTGTTATATCAAACCTGATGTTTTGTGTTTTGTAACTTGAATTGTACCCAGGACTACTCTGAGAGTAAGTTGGCGTGAGACTAGTTCAAGACCTGAAAGAAATACATGGTCACTTCCAACTCACAAGTTATGCCAGCCTCAGGAAAATTCCAAGACCCTAGAAACTCAGATGTCAATAAAGCTTCAGACTATCTTTATAACGGAAGAGTATAATATCTATTTCTGAATGTAGGTCATGACATCACAATTACACTGGTCTTATCTGAGCCCTCTCTCTGTTCGTTGGTCAAACCTCCGGTGACATAATAACCGAACACGTAGAATACGTTCTTAACTACCTAACCGACCTAAATTATACACTACGCACCTTACCCTTTATAAAATATCCATGACTGAAAAATATCCGAGGAAATATTTATGATATTGCATTCGTTGAAAGATGACGAATATCTCTCTTAAATTAAAATAGTTTATCTGATCTTCTTTCGATTTGGTTTTATAGAGAATATTTTTAATTAAAAGATGAAAAGTTTTGCTAGCACTTAACGGGGAAATAAATATTTTAAATTTGGAGCTCGTTTTGGTTTATGGCCGTTTCCGATATAGGACCATTCTATTTTGATTACGACCATTCTGAAATGTCATATTGGATGGTTGTAAATGTAATTTCATACCACCTGATGTTTAAAAAGCAATACTTGCCATAAATCTTATTGTGTACTAATCGGTAAATTAATATTTCAGTCTCACGATTGAGTGGTTTTGTTTTAGACATTCTCCGTGGAGTCCAGGAAACTTGCCTATATCCATTACTGGCCTTCATTAAATATTTACAACATTTAAGAAGAAAATATTCATATATCAAATAATGTCGTTAAGACACTTGGGCGAATGTCTTGGAATCTCCACTGACTGGGAATTGATAACGTAAGGACACCCAAACCCCCATCCTTCTACTCAGTACTTGAATTCAAGTTTCCCTGCACTTCTACGTTTATCCCTACTCTGATTTCGTTTTATCGTTCTTAAGTGATAAATTCATATGCGTACAACTCAGCTTTTTTTTTTATTAAAACGCATAGGAAATTCAGGATTGTGCGCTAGGCTACTTCAGTGTTCACAAGAAGTAAAAATTAATGTATTAATACCTCTACTACATTAGTAAAAAGTGCAGGTAACATTACATATACACAGCGGCATGCCTAGCCCCAATATACCCGGGCGGTCTTACAAATGCCGCCCCTTAAATGAAATATTACAGAACTATACCACATATAGAAAGGTATCACGCCAAAGTTCCTTGTTATAGCCTTTTATAAGGATGAATTCATCAGCAGGAGAATTCCTACGCTACACATTACAGAACAGTCATCTCTTCGCTAATGTAAATCAAAAAGATCACTATAACTTCAAACAAGCATATTTCATTAATGCACAGAAAAAAAAAGAAATTATAACTAGAAAAAATGACATCGTAGGATACATATATAATGTGGTTCTTCAATTTTTCACGTAAACACGATTTATGAGCTAAAACTCAACATGAAAAAAAAAAAATTAGGTGAGTATTATTCAATTTCCATGGCATATAAATACCTTGGGACTATTATTATTCCACCTCATGTGATCGCATATGATATCAGCAACACCTAAAAGAGCGCTGTGATATGCATGGTATTGCAGCAAGCAAGGCACTTAATTATACTTAAGTCTTTAATCAAACGCCTTATTTTGTGAGGTATATGTAGGCAGGGCATGTTAAATGCTTTCAAGATAAAAAATCCAATGTTTTTTTATGAATCATGATTCTTTTTTGTTAAATTACATATCCAAAATGTTAAAAGCATGCTTTAATTCAAGGCTACATCAATATTATTTTAGAATTAGTGAATATTAGTCTGCACTTTGCGAGTTTTTATTTTTGAACCTATGATTATTTGTTATTCGTTACAGTTTTAGTATGTAACATATATTAACTTAAAATGATTTGTAAGACCGTTGCAAGATATTGGAAGACCCTTGATCTAATAAAGAATAACAGCATATACTTGGAATGGGAAAAACAGCCTAAAACATTTAGATTTTCTCAGCAATCATAAAAAGGTTAATTTGTACTTATTTTAGGACATTTCCATGGCAATTCCTTAAACTGATTCCCGAACATGCCCCCACCAAAATTTGCCGCCCGGGGCGGACCCCATCTGCCGCCCCCTTATAGGTACGCAACTGCATACACGTAACATCTACAAAGATTCAACCTTTTCTTACGAAACGAAGAAATAAGCAACACTAATTACAAGTGAGCATACTAAAGGAATAACACTTGTCTGTAAATCGTGGTTAGAAAGACGAATTCAGTATCAAAATACACTCCTGGGTATAACGGACAAGATTTCAACCCAGCTCCCGGTAAAGCTTGTGTTTACGCTACTGGAGGTTGGGTGGGGAAGTCTGAAACAGAGGTGATCTGAAAACGCTACATGGAGGCCTTTAACTTCGTCTAACCACTGAATCACATGCTTAGTCTCGGCCCCCATGTGCTTGCTGTGTTATAATGAAGGCGTCATTATCCATAGATTACAACTTTTTGTTTGTTTACGACAGACAGGTAGATGTTTCGAAGACAGTTACATTTCCGCGATTTCGTAAAATGAATTGGCTCTTTGATTTACAGATGGTATGAGAATAAAAACGTGAACGAGAGGAAATGTAAAAGTAGCAATTAATCATACCCGCGGGGAGAATGGTAATAAAACTTAGCAAGTGGCCCCGAGTGCTAATGGACTGATTGGTTGTGTTCATCAGTTCTCCGTGTAAACTGCTGACAATTGATGTGCCTTTTTTACCGCCCACTCACCATCCTGGCACAAGGACTTAATATCTCAAAATTCACTTGTGTTTTACATTGTAGTGGGTCTGTAGTAAGTAAACACAGTCCACGTGCGCCTGTTTACTCAAACAGGACAGAGTGAGCAGTGGTCCGTTCTTATGCATGATTGACAGGTTCCAAACAAGGGGAAAAAGTAAGAAGAAACAGAGAAAAATCACCGGTCGGAAGCTTGAAATTCTTAATTTGTAAAGTAGCGTGGTTCGGTAACAATGTTGCGTGCGCGCAAGGATGCTATTTTAATTTCTCAAATGCATCACGCCCAATGCACGTTTATATAAAATAATGAAGTGGAAGAATCAAAATGTTGAAGAATGAAATACTGGCAGATACCATACAAGTTTAAGGAGAAAACACAATGATTCTTGTAAATTTTACACACCTGGTATGTGAATAGGTCTCTTTAAGGTTAAAATTTAATTAACTAGGCAACTGAAACGTTTATATAAATGTGATTTTATGTATGAAAGATTCATATCGTAATCCATGTTACATATTGAACATGTGGTTTTACACATGGTAAGGATAGACACGGTTTTCTCACCGTTGTGAAATAAAATAAAATGTTTATGGTTATATTTTGACAGTGCATTTGAAATAACATACAGGGCACTGAGAGCATAACAACATTCACATATCGCAGACCTCCACCAAAAGTAACGAAGGTTCAGAACATGAATCTTCTTAAGAAAAACTAGAATACCGGTAGTCGACAAGCGACTACGTTTATCCGCCGAAATCAAAGTGGGACGGGTGAGGTGAGGCATGGCTTGAGTTACAAGGGAAAATGTGTTGCATATTAGCATGGATGTCTGCAGCCGAAATGTGTAAGTAGGTTGCGCCACCTAGCACAAAATCAAGAAAGTTTTCCAGGTTGAATATATGCAAAATTTTAGGCAGATAAGTCAAACTCCTACTTGTAAATGAGTGATTTTATCCCACAGCAGACAAACAGAAGGACGCTGTGCAAAATTGTGGCAGATGCCGCCACCAATCTTGTGTATGATTAAGAGCTATGTGAAATTTATACACATGCAAACTTTCAGTGGGATATGTCAAACCAGTCCTGATATATAAGCCTGAATGTCTGCAGCGTAAACATAAATGTAGGTGGCGCAGCTGCCCTGCCACAAACTTGAGAAAGCTATCCAAGATGTATAAAAATGCAAAATTTAAGCAGATAAGTCAAACCACTACTGGGATTTGATTGATTTTTTTGCCAACGGCAGAAAAACAGATGGACGCTGTGCAAAAATGGTTGCAGGTGGTCCACCTGTTTTGTATATGATAAAGAGCTATGTGAGATCTATAAACATGCAAAATTCAGGAGGATACAGAAAACCAGTCCTGAGATAAATGCCTGGATGTCTGCAGCGTAAACATAAATGTAGGTGGCGCCACCTGCCACAAAATCCAGAAAGCTATCCAATATGTATAAACCTGTAAATTTGTTAGGTAGATATGTCAAACCACTGCCGAGATTTGAGTGATTTTATCCCACGGCAAACAAACAGACGGACGCAGTTTTGCGTATGATGAAGAGCTATGTGAGATATAAACACATGCACAATTTTGGCCCAATCGGTTGAACAGTTCCCGAGATATGAGCTTTGATGTCTGCAGTGTAAACGTGAATGGAGGTGGCGCCAGCTGTCATAAAATCAAGAAAGCTGTCCAGGATGTATAAAACTTGCAAATTTTCAGGTGGATCAGTCCAACAACTGCCTTGATATGAGTGATTTTATCCCAAGGCAGATGAACAGATGGACGCTGTGCAAAAATGATTGCAGGTGGCGCCACCATTTGTAGTGTATGTTATAAAGCTATCCAAGGGCTACATTTGTGTAAAATCTTTAGCCTGATCGGTCAAACGGTTCACGAGATAAGTGGGTTTATTTTATGGAAACAGACGCACAAATGGACGCTGTGCAGAGAGGAAAGGTCAGAGGTCAACCAAAATTGAGGGCGCAGTAGTTCACATGTTACCCGATCATAATCCCGAATTAAAAAAAAACATCCGCCCAGTGGTTACGGAGGAGTTTTCCGGAAACCTATGCGGCGGCCGCGCCGTCCGACTGAAAATATAGTATCCGCAAAACTCTGTTTTTGCGGAGACAATTTCTGGTTTCATCTTTACCTCGACATCGCAAAATGTCCTGAAAGGCAGTTACAAATGTAACGCGAAATTGTCGAACAAACAAACAATAAAAAGGCTGTTGAAGATATTCCAAAAATATATTGGAAGATGATATTCTTTGTTCATTTGTACTTGGTGATAATTTAGGAATCATCGCATGTAGCTGATTAAAGCGTTTATCTCAGAAACGATTTTAAATGATAGGTTTGAATATCTTTTGGTTGTAACTGGTCCAAAATGTCATTCCAGAATCGTGGAAGGGAAGGCGAATAATCTGACGTGGACTGATTTTTTCAAAACCCGGAACTGTAAATTATGCAGTTTGGTCTGCTTAGTAGATTCCAGTAGGGATAGCTAACTCTGAAATTGTTACTCTGAGGAACTTTAGATAAATGATGAGATATAAACTTTTACAGCTTCAACTCATGATTTATTAACAAATTAATTGGACTAAAAGTGTTAATACACTGAGAAAGCGTTTAAGCCTGTGGTACATCATAAATATCTAGGAAGATATATTCCAAACTTAAGTAAAACCAATAAATCTTTATTGCAATTTTCTTAGGTCAGACAATAGAGATAGAATTATAAGGATTGCCAGGCAGACCTGATTAAGCTAATTACAATTACTTATATGGCTAAAAGTGTAAAAATGAATCAAAGTTATTGTCTGTTGGGAATTATTAGTCACCCAGGAGAGAACACTTCCGTGTTAGATATATGTTTTCGCTCCTTCCTCTTTATAGGACGTTTCACCCTTCTGTAAAAGCAAATAAAACGGCAAATACTGTGGTCTTCTGTCGTTCGCCATAGTTTCAAATTCGCGATGTTCGCGAAAGGGAAAAACCAAAATGATCAAACCATCAAAATATAACCATCGTGACTTAAACACCCCAATTACTCAGGTGAAAATTAATACGTATATATATATATATATATATATATATATATATATATATATATATATGCAGAGCCCCCAAGGGAAATTTTATAATAACAATTCTGTTTGACCGATTTAATCAACTATTTCTTCGTTTTAAGCCCGAGGCTATCTACATAGTAAAGCGTTACTAAATAATTAACTGTCAGAGAGGGATGCATTGCTTTCCTCCATTTAATGCCACGTATATTTTCATATATATATATATATATATATATATATAAAACTATATATAAAAAGTCATATTGAGGTCTTAGCAGGCGTCCGTATATAACCTCAGAACAAGCAATGTACAAGAGGTTACCCATATCACAGACTGTGTCTCTTATGCTTTGTGTATAAAGTAAACCACAATACTATCACAATAACTACAAAACCATTTGAAACTTAGAAGAATAAAGAAAAAGAAACACAGGTTAAAAAACAAGGATTGAAGATAAAGCTTGATAGATCACCACATGCCACGGCGAAGGCGACTTCAGATGCAATAGATTGACATATTTTGATAGGTGTTAGAGTGGCAGTGGAAGCTGCATCGATGACTACTGTGATTCTGTGGAAAAATGATTGCCTCCGCCAGTGAGGTATGCGTTCATTGCCATGTGAGTGTGTGTGTTTTTCTTCACACCCTACCTCACGCAGTCATGAAGGGGATCCCAGAAAATTTTCATGGCAACAGTTAACTGGGGTATGGGCCAATGAAGAATAAATTTTGGTGTAGGTCTGGCTCGTGATCTGGATCCAGAAAAGACTTTCAGGGATATTCACAATTGTGCTGTCACATATGCACGAATGAACCTTGGAATGTGGGCCATTTACCGAATGCAAACACCGCCCTGCCTCCTGCGCTACGCAGGTCACCTGCACGATTGTTACGGTCGAGCATCCAGTACTTCGGAAAGAGGGTGCATGTCCAATGGTTATCTGCAATACAGCTTGTGTACACCAGCAGTTTCTAAGTACGCCTTTCAATGTTCGCAGATCGTTCTTGAAACGTGTGCTCTCAGTTATATTCTGAGACGAACGGGTGTCTGCATCCCAGAATTTGACCCCCCCCCCCATATGGCGGGAGCTTGAATTCCCTGGAATGCAGATCAATTCTATTTTTCTTTTTGATATTTAATATATCTCACGGTTTACATACATCAGCTTGCATGTTCCACCAAACAGATCGAAGCAAGCGTTTTGTTTGCTTTCTATAGAGACACTCGCCATGTATGATAAAAGCGTTTTATAATAAATAAAAACAGGCATATATTTGCTTTAAATTTATGAATGAGACTTTTGACAGTTGGCATCAAAACGTGGGTTTGTCAAACAAAAGGAAGCTAAATGGGGTTTTCGATAGTTGATAGTCGACATTATCTTGCACACAATATATAGGAAGCACGGGATTTATAAAGAAAATGAGAGGGACTCCACCTCGCCCCAACCCACAATCAGGCACACATACAGAAAAGCACCCATGCAGTTAAATTGAAAAAAAAATAAATAAATAAAATGGGCTTCTCCATTGACATTTTTTATTCAGTGCAAATATAATTAATATATAAATTTGGTTTCTTAAATAATTCTATTCACAAACACTTTGTATTAAAAGCAACAAACCTACAATACAAATATGATATTGTTACAGGTGCCCTTTTTATTGTGCGCAGCGGTTTTGCATGTGTTTCTTTTGTTGTGCGCGGGGTGCTCCATGCGTTGTTTACATTTTGTTTGTGTGCCACGCGTAGCTCGTGTTGTAGCGGCCTCGTCTGGCCGGATGTTGCAGGCTCGGTTTAATCCGCTTTGGTTGAACCCTAGATACACAGCGTTCCATGTTCTAGTATGTTCTTTGAACATGTATACTGTGTTAGATTCTTTAGATTGTTCGAGCAATGGAAGGCTCTCGGCTGGAGGTGAGAAGTTATAAATAGGGGGCTGTGTTTTAAAGCCGAGAGAGAGGTGAGAGAATATTCCAGCGGACACAGAAGCGTGTATTTCAGTTTGTGGGACCTATTCCGATAAGTGCGGCAATTATAGATTTTCTTCTGGATTTGTGAGGAATCTTATTTGGTCTTCAGTTTACTTTCGGGATTGTTACAAGATCCTTACATTGGACTGTTATTATCCGAGAGAATTTGTGTGAACTGTTCGTCCGGTTGATACATTTTAAAGAACTTGTCGCGCTGACAGTGGTGGTATCAAGGTACAGTGCACTTTATTAGGCTGTGTGATTATATTGATTTGCTTTTATACTGTTTTTGTACTGTGTAATTGTATTGATTTAGTGTAATGTTATGTTAGGGTTGTTTTAAGAATAAATTATAGTCATTAGTGAACAAAAAAGCACTGACTTCTTTGTTTATTCTCGTACACATTTCACGCTTCCTAGTGTTACAGAATCTGATTTTTTTTTATCTCCATTACAAAATTTATGTTCATCACGCATACGTGATCTGTTGATATTAGGTTCCGTGACAATATTCATGTTTGAGTTTATAGTTAAAATATAAAAATACATTGTAAATTAACGGGATATTCTTACGCTTTCAGTGGCCTTCTATGCCATGTAGAATAAAATAAATATCAATTCTGATTTTTTCCATGAATTTTTTTTCTAAATAGTAGTCCGAAAGATTTGCTTGGTCATTCGGTGATACCGTAACCAACGTGTACCATCACTCCCTAATTTCTGCATTTTCAAGCATTCTATTGGGCCCTTTGGACCCAATGGATAAAAACCTATATAAACTAGCTAATGCTTGTTTAACACAAATGAGACGTCCCCGTCAACCCTGTTCTCTCGCCCTCGGAAACACCTCGGCCCGAAGCCCCATGGTCCCTTATTATCACTTCTGATTAAAACTCTTCAAGCTAACACCCATGCGGGTATAAACTAACATTACGCATTTACAAGCATTAATTGGGCTCTATACATGCATATTCCATATATATCCAAATAAACACAAAAGCCAAAAAGAGATTTTCTCATTTTCAAGTATTCACTGGTATTATTTACAAAGGAAACTCCAGACGCGCCCGTGCCCCTTTGAAGGAGGACTCCCAATTAGAAACTCTAGATGTATGCTTCGAAAAAGACGTGACGTGTTCATTTCCGAGCATTTTCCTGTGCATTATTAGATATTCTTAAGCTAAACTAAAACTAAATTAGACTTTTACATTTCAAAAATTTTCGATTGGCCCAATTGAAAATTCCTGGCCAGTCCGAGCCACTTAGGTCCCTTCGGTCACACCCGATTAAAAACTCCATACACATGCTTCTCAAATGACAAACGGGATTTCCGCATATGAGCCCTTTTGGATACAGCTGGTCGACCCGGATCATCTCGGGGTCTCCTAACTAAAATTTTTATAAGCTAAAATAAAACCTAATGAGACTTCTACATTTTCAAACATATGATGGTGCTCTAGGAAATTCCTGTTCGGTACGAGCCCCTTTTTGGCCCTTTCGGTGTACCGGCTGCAACCCCCAACCACCCCCCCCCCCCCTTTATAGGGCCTGCGTAAAACCTCTTACATGTATCACTGACATATGTGGCTGTTTTAGTCATTGTTTAGTGTAATAACACAATTGGTCACTATAACTGTTAACAGATTGAATTTTAAATTAGGATAAAATATTAAACTTCCATAACGAGCCAACTTTGTGAGTGTTAAGCTTACCATGTTATAAATTGTATAGTGTTTATTAAAATGCTGCGTGTCTGGCTGGATGCTTCTGTCACTAGGAACGTAAAGATAACTACTCACACGAGATTAATATCCATCGTCATTTTATGCGACATAAAGTCATGTAGGGGGTCAAAAATGATAAAATTAATGGTAAAAATGGGAACGTAAGTCATTTTTACTGAAAATGACACCAAACCCATCAAGGTTTTCCGTCTTGGATAAGACAGTTTCATGTTGAACAAAATTAATCCTTACTCAGTTGGTAACTTAGGCGTCTAAAAGATTATACAGACCGTATTCCTTCAGGAAACGGATAGATTTAACTGAGCGAACGAGGACACGGCATATACATTACATTCACTTATTGTGAATCTATGTCCACCTGATATATCCCGCTCTCATTGGCGTGATTACATTCTAGCGCCTGTCCTAGCCACCTGGTGGATATACCCAGCAAATTCTGCTAAAGCAAGCAGTGGGTATCAATGCGTAGGTAATGTAAAACTCTTTTAATCCGACGATGGATAATGGCTGATTACTTGATAATAAAAATTATGTCACCTGCTGGGCGTCTTAGTAGCCACACATTTTAAACTCTCATGGAAATTTTAGACTGTCATTGCCTATTCCAAATGGAGAAAAATTTCTAAAGGGCAATAAACATATGTTTGGGCTGATGGAATCATAATGGTAGGAAAACCTGACTGTTTTTATTTTAATTTTTGGTGCATTTTGATCATTCAATACATACTTTTGCGAAACGCACAGACGCACTTAAGGGTCATTAGGTGCACGGGGTAACCAAATGATAACAAATGAAAGGATGAAAGTATATTAGTTTACGCCCTTGTGTAACATGGGCTTTTAATTTACATAGAGTCATTCGTATCACATCTGTAATATATGTTAACATAAGGGCGAACTCTCATAAAATTGTTTTGTAAATTTTATCTGATGGGATCATATGTACAAAAGTCGTTAAAGGGAATACTGAGCTCCCACTGATCCGGTCTTTTCAGTCTTTCGATAAACTACCGCGTTCTCTTGAGACAAAGTGAACAGGTTTCATACTCTGTTACACCAGCGATGTTCAGTTCATTTACGGAAATACACTCTGCGCAGAATCAGACCCATAAGAGTACGCGACTGGTGGTTAGGGATTGTTGAAAATTGTTGAAAAGTTACGACTGACGCTGCTCGCGCAACCAGGAAGTGACGTTTGTCGATGTGTCTGATGTGAAAAGCGGGCGTTTATAGGGGGGGGGGGGGAGGGGAGTACCAGTCTAGATCTAGGAGACGGTTGATTGTGACAACATTGATTGCAGATGACGAGACAGATTATCATTTTTTCTCTTAAATCAACAGGGACATGATCGAGGTTTTCGTGTGAATCATACAGACAACCAGTGATGTGGTCTATTCCCGACTTCCGGAGTCCAGGCCACTCGAGTCAAAGTCCGAGTCCTTGAGATTCTAGTCAAAGTCCACCTGCTTAAAGTCTAAAGTCCGAGTCATTTGCAACCCATTCCGAGTACAAGTCCAATACAAATAACATGAAAAAGCAATTTGAAATGGAAAATGAAGTTTATCATGTACATTTTAAAGTTATAGTTCATACATGTTATACCTTAATGGTTAATTACATCTACAGCTCTAGATGCTGTTTTTATAGTATTTTTTTTAATTACATCTACAGCTCTGGAAGCTGTTTTTATAGTATTTTTTTTTAATTTTGTAATATTTTGTGAGTAGTTCGCACATATACATCAATCTTTATAACATATGACAGAGTTTGGTTTCCTTTTGAACTCGAAATGGACTCGGCTTGATTTTTTCGAGATCTTACCTCCGATTCCGAGTACAAGTCCGAGTCCAGGACGCTCATGTCCAAGCCTGAGTCCTAAATAAGTGGACGCGAGTCCTACCTCAATGCAGACAACAGACTTGGATCTAGCAAACACACTCATTACCTACACTGAGAAAATAAAAACAGAAAAGGGTTGTTCAATCGTACCTTATGAATATGACTTTATTAATTCTCTTAACATACCGATTTGATTTCTGGTATATATCGCTCGAAATCTAATCAAATATCCACCATTCTCGGGTAAATTAAAGTATATTAAAGAATCATATAAATTAATGGGAGTTATTTTTTTCTTCATATTCCTAGCATCTCGCCATGAACGTATTTGAATTACTTATAGCAGTAACTGGCAATACTATATTTTATTTTCACTGATTGGTTATTTTTTTATAGATGTTTACGGTAAAATTAATTAAACCGATAGTAAATGAATCTATTATCCTTAGTGTATATAATGCACGTTTTGCTGCAGTTAATTCCGCCTAAATCTTAAGCGATAGCTGTAGTTTAATAACTTAAACTATTGAAGTAATCTGGCTTATTGTGTGTCTTCGTCCCAGGGGGTAACTATATTATTACTGAGAGTTTCTCATCGAAAGAAATCATGATAATATATATAACAAAAAAAGCTTGGAATTATATTCTATGACATTTTCGGCTGGGAATACCTTTATGAGATTTGGTTCATTTCCAGGTAAATGATACATTTAATTTACTTTATTTAAGTATACTGATACAATTTAGCAATTTGTCAAACATTACGGGATGGATAGAAATTAATAATATTCCATCATGGTATAAACATTGATTTAGAAGATGCTATTTTTCACTGAAGAGAACATCTATCCAGTTTAGTTTCTCTCTCCCATTTTTTTACGAGATTGTATGCAGAAGGTACACAGGGACAGAACGGATTGTTGGATAGCAAATGAAATCCCGTATACACTGTGTCGAGATAGTTATGATTGAAGCGAAAAATTCGTTTAATGGTTGTTCATACCGCAGGATCTAGCCGCGAATTCAAGACTTAGTGAGCATTTATTTTGGAAGGGTGAGCCTATATAGTCGTGACATAAGTCATACGGAAAAATACACTGCAACGGTGTTAAACACTATTATAGAACAATGATATCGCGGTAATTATACCAGTGATGAATTAAATAAATAAATTATACAAGTAACTTCACAAACCAAAATGAAAAAAAAACATCTCTATGGTAACAAGTCGTTTTCTGTGCCATATTCAAGTTGGCTTTCATCCAGTAATCCGTCCGCGACATGTTTGTATTAAGGCGGTCAGAAATTAAACAAAAATCATGCAGAGGGATTTATAATAATGCTGAGTTACAATGGAAGTTTGTTCAGGCGAGACAGGTATTGTTTGAAAATTCACTTACAATTTCTAACGATTTGTCTGGTTCATTCTAATGACAGCTTACAGCAATATAATAGCCAACGAGGCGTTGTTTAGCTAATAAAGCGTTGTTTAGGCCATGAGGCGTTGTTTAGCCAAGGAAGCGTTGTTTAGCAAATGAGGCGTTGTTAAGGCCATGAGACGTTGTTTAAGCCTTGTGGCGTTGTTTAGCCCATGGTGCTTTGTTTAGCCCAGGAAGCGCTGTTAATCTATGAAGCATTTGTCAGCCCATGAAGCGTTGTTTAGGCCATGAGGCGTTGTTTAGCTTTATGATGCGTTGTTTAAGTCATGAGGCGTTATGCATTCGAAAAAAAAAATCCTTGTTTTTATTTAGCTTATATTTTTTAATCCTGCCGTACGACGGAGAAAGCGTCATAACATGTCGACGTATTTTCGACAAATTGTGAACAAAATCTGCGTTGGTATATAGTATTAACACGGGAAATATATCTGTCAGATATATCGGTCATCTTGCCTTTTTTGTCGGGAGATCCCGCAAAATGGTGGCCATGGAGCTTAGTAGTTGTGCTATGTTCGATGAAGGAAAACGACAGGGGTAATACACACGATATACCCTTCTGTCTGACGCCATGTCACGGTGCCGATACACGTCAAAAGATCGATAAGGATTGACATTATAAACCCAGGCTTCAGACTGACAGATATATGCGTACTGTTATTATGAGAGTTGTTTTCCGGATATAATTATTAGAACCTTCAACTGAAACTCATTAATTAAGGACAGAGAGTATAAATATAACAATATTACAATAACCGGCGTTTCGGATTAATTTTAGAGTTTTTGACAATTTCCTTTAAAAAAAATAATATTTCACCAGACTAAAGATTTGGCAGAAGTCAGAGCCCCAGGAAATCACTGTTTTAATGTGATAAAAATTGTATATACAAATACCTATCGATTGGAACATGCGGGTTTTAGTTATTAGGCATACAACATGTCTATAAAAATGGTTAATAAGTTGTTATTACAAAGGTTAACAATATTTTTAAAAGATCCTTAGATTGCCCGTTTAATTGTTAAAGTTACCTCAGACTGATAATGCAGGTTACTCTTGTTGACCTGTCATCGACAAAATATCATTTTGCTCTTACAGTTCACGTAGAATCGCCAGTACAATTTCACAAGAGCTGTACTTGTTCCTTCTTTCCGTGCCTAAACACGTTTTGTTAACCATTGAGAAGAGTTCAATGGAACATACGTCAAAAGGTTTGCTTCCTGTCTAAATGTAACCCTCTGAACAGGATACAAACATTTTGAGAGGTCACATGGCGCATGTACCAAAGGTCCTGAATAATTTTTTTATTGTCACTTTTTGAGAAAAAGAACTTTGGCATACCTTTGCTTGGCCCAATTAATCGATTGTATCGATGATGAGTTTTCATTCATACTGGATTAAATTGGTTGACTATTTCCTAAATCGATAAAAAGCTATAAAATTCAATATTGCTGAGATAAAGAAAGACGGAACGCAAAGCAGCATTAAAACTGAACCTCGGTCAAAAAAAAAAAACCAACCTGACCGTTACCGATCGTTAAGCTGCTGTATGATTTAACCTTCATCAGTACACCTGGGGTCTTAATCTGTATTTCTTGCGATATTTTGTTAATGATCAGTTGTTGGATTTTCTCTTTTTAGGTAGTTGTCAGGTATATTGATGTCGTTATTGTGGTTAAAGATAGTGTGGTTCCATTGAACCATATGATCTGTATTTAAAATATTCTCTTGGGGTCCAAGTGGACACCAGTGGGAATCAATGCACGACAGAATATTATTGTGCAATTTTTTTCTCTTTTATTCAAAATACTACATCTCTGAAACTGTTATCCACTAAGGGATATATTATTTTGCATTTATTTCATATTTCTATTCAACCACAGTTAGGAATCAGTCAAGCTACATTATATTCTAGGCGATTAGTATAATTCATGGGCGCTACTTTGACCCTTCAAATGGTGAATCATCTGATGTGGGCGAAGATGATGGCGATGATCATATTGATTGTCCCTAAGTTACTTCTGAAGATACTTTAAATTGTTCTGAAGTCACATCTTAAAATACTTCTGATTGTCCTGCAGTCCTTGTGTGAGACCTTTATGATGGCCTTCTACATCAACGTTTGCGAAAATCTCTGGAAAATTCAGAATCTGTGAAATCAGCTTTCATAGACCTTAGCATGCTTGATGTTCACCAACACGCTGTCTAGGGAACTTCAGTAACCAAAACGCGTTGCTACCTCTGTCCCAGACCAGACAGACAGACAGAAAATTTGCCAATGCTGCACTATCTGTGACAATTATGCCTGCGCATATCACTCTATCCTCAGCATACAATGCGACGAGTGTTTGTTAGGCTAAAGATATATAAGACTTGTAGACTGGTTTCATTTTTTATTTCCTTTGATACTTTTGATGAGTTTCTTAAAACCAAATAAAAATAATATTGAAGCAGTTCATTCCTTTTTTCTGTCTGTCAAATAAAATTATGCCTTTGCTTGTTTTGAAATCAATTTCTTTGAAATTGCAGTGTTTGGGGTCCAATTGGACCCCAATACCAATTTTTATAATTCCAAGGTAAAATCTCTGGACTTTGTTTTTTTATTTGGATATGTTGTGTTTTATTTTATATGGCACCACTTAAAATTCAATAATAAGTAGTACTGATATGCTAGCCTGAACAAACTGAGAGAAAGCACTGCCAAAGAAGAAAAATGTATGTAATTCTTGGAAAATATGTTATAGATACCTTTATATGAAGTATTTTCTCTCATATGTTGTATTTTCTGTTCTACATTTGTCCAAAAAGCCTTTATTAACCATGGGTTAATCAAATAACTTCGATATTTATGTAGTATACATTGAATATGCATCAATTTCTACTGGGGTTCAGATGGACCCCAGGTGTACGGATTGATAAGTTTTCCGACGTGTATTAATGAAGGTTAAACGTCAGACGTAATATACTCAATATTTAGGTGTTATATGCAGCAGATTCCAATACAGAAAGGTATATATAAAAATCATTTAATTGTCTTTTATATATTTTTCCAATCATTGCCTCGGCAAGGAGGGTATGCGTTTATTCTCATTCGAGGGTATGTTAGTGTGTGCTTTTGTTCACAACATAACACACACAATCATGAATAGGTTCTAATGACATTTTCAGGGCATTTCTTGAATTTAGAATTAGATATATGTGTGCATCCTCTTCGGGTTCATGGGCGTAATCAAGGAATGTTCACAAAGTACGCGGCCACTTTTGCACATATGAACCTGGAAATATGGGCAAAAGAAATGAGTGAATGCACACAAGGTTTTGCCACATCAGTCTGGCCCGGCTACCTGTTCAGGTCACCATCGAGTGCCCAGCACCTCGGACTGATATTGCCCAGTGTGTTCACAGATCGTTTGTGAAGCGTGTCCTCTTAGTTTTGAGGTGAGTGGATGCACACACCTGTTAGTTTTCCACAATAGGGACCCCTAGATGGCGGAGGCATGTATCCATTGGGATGCATATTAATTTTTAGTTAAATGTAATTTTATCACCATCTCCGACCACTGCCTCTGCGTCGTAGACCTTTCTTCGTCTAAAATGGTGCGTCTCAGCCATTTCTGCTTTATTTGTGAAGATAATATTTTAAAAGATTTTTTTTGCACTTGCTTGGGAAATATATTGAACGTGTTTTAATCAACTTTACTTTCTTTACACTTTGAAATGATTCTGTGCTAGTCATCATTATAAATCATAAAAGTAAATATCAAAGTGTATAAAAAGCCAAAATATTTCATCAGGAAAAATTAATTCATGTTTTAGAAAAGAACTATTTAGTTTAATATACCAGCCTCTGCTTTTAATATAAGGCCCAAATTTTTTTTTTGCCATCGTTTAATTCATCTGAAAGCTTAACAAAAGCTTGTTAAAGTTAATTTGTTTTATTTTTCCTGGTTTGATTTGTGTATTTTTCTTGCGGTTTATGAGACGTTGTTAGTTATTTCTACTCTATATGTCAACTAAATCAGCTTCAGTATCCCTTTTATGGTCCAAAACATTTCGGAATGCTTTTAGCATTGACGTTTTCAGAAGCAGATATATCGGATTTTAGAATGGGAAGAGTACCATAACGAGGGTGTGATGTGCAAAGCTGTAACCCCTTCTCTCGTTTAAAACCAGATTAAGAATTCTCACTGTAAAGTGGGCTTTAAATACGAAGTTTGAAAAGCATGTGAAATGAAGCGTTCTGTTATAGCTAAGCATTCTATTCACAGACTCCCACTTAAATTCGCCCTTCATTTTAAATTTCTAAAAGTTCAAAAATAGATTGTAAAGAGTTATCGTCTATTGACAACAAGTTGTCCTTTGCAAGGTTTGAATTAAAATCACCAGGCCTTTCTATATTCTTCATATATGATAAATAATACTCAACACAGGAACTGATCTGAAAGTGTTTCTATAAACGCTACAAAATATGAATTGACCCAATTATTTATTACTTTAAATTTAAAAAAAAATATATAATTTAATCAGGAAATAGTGATCAGAACGTTATTTCGTTTGTTAATATCAATTTGTCCAAGCAACGTTGTGTTTAATAATGTAACGATTAAAATGTAAATGAAATACGAGAAATGAAATTAAGAAGTGTGTTAAGCAATTAGTATCCACAATTCTTTATTCACGTCTAACAACTCGTCGGTGGGCGTAAATGTCTCCTTTTAATTTTTGTTAATCTTCATAAGTTTTATTCCCACTAAAACTTGCAAAGTTTTGAGAGAACAGATTCCAGTATTAAAGCAAGGTAGAGGGACAAGTTAATTCAATATTTTTAAATCAAGTTGTCAGACATGACAACTCAATACTAAAGGCAAGAATGTCAGACAAGATCTCAGAATATTAAAGCAAGGCCGCGAAAGCAGAGCACTCTATAAGCAAAGCTATGTGAAAAGAGAATTATATATTAAACTAGGAAAGCACGACCGCAGACCTTCGCCAATGCAGCTCATTATTCCCATATGGCATTATCAGAAATGCGGCATTTTTCCAAAAGTGAGGCTGTGAAAAAAAATAAGAAAAATATATAAAAACAAAGTTATGGGTGGAAAAAACTGGATAATAAAAGCAAGGTTGTTTTGCATGGTTTAAGAAGAAGAGATAATATTTAAAGCAAGCTTTACGGTGAGAGAACCCAAGCAAGGTTACGAGTTTAAAGACCTGCGGGAAAAGAAAACAATCGCGAGGGAATACGATAACATTATTGCAGCTATATATTATATTTTCAACTTTTTTTTCGGTGTTATGTTTCCTAACAACACGTATACCATCCGTCCCCACCTACATATTTATTCCAATTTTTTCTCGCGAAAATATCAGTTTCTCTTGCTTTTAATATCGCATCCCGATCATTTGGTAATTTCGCATTTCACCTTGATCAGATCTTTGAAGGAAAATATTACAAATTCCACTATGAATCAGCACATTTCCAAAGCGCAATGATAAAGAAGATTATTTAACTTTGTCGCTAATGTTTCATTTACTTTCACTGGATTATCAAAATTCGTTTTTACATTACGAAGTTACATTTGACATTTAATTTTGAAATTTAGAACATGTTATAAATGAACCTGCCCGCCCAGCTGACGGTTGGTATCACTCAGTTTACCAATTGTAATAAGATCTACCCTTGTCTAAAAGCGAAGATTTTTTAAAATTTAATAATATTACGGCCCTTGCATCGTCGTTTAATTATGTATGAATTTTAATCTGTCGTTATTAAGTTGTCATTACCCAATTCATAATTCCAAAATGAGATGATTAGAAAGCCATTTGCAAAATTAGCTCAATCTATCACAATTATAGCAATTATGACACAAACATTAATTTTCAAAATCAGGCCTTTTCGGTTTCAAGATTTCTAGGATTATTCCTCAAGGGTTTGTCCTGGTTTGAAGACCTTACACCTATAAATCACCTTTTTTTTTCATTTTCCGTAATATTTTCTTGAGTAAATTCTTCGAAGATCAACAGATGTTGTCCTTTTTATATTGTTTTGTGAATGTTCTTCATTATACACAAAAGCATTCATCAATTCTTTCAAAATACCCTTCAAGTCATATGTTGCTATAACTGTTCTCTAAAGAATATTTTGAAGGAAAAATCGCCACTGTCATAGAATTGAAAGTAAATTTACCTTTCTCGTCACACCTGTCGGCAATAATTGATACTCAGTGTTCCGGTCCGTTACATCGACAGGATAGTATTGTGTCAGAGCACATATGATTGAATGTGATAATTCCACCTAAACAATAACAGCGAGGTTCCCTCCTGCAGTGTCCGATTCGTTTTTCATTTCACTTGAAAATGTCAACTTTGCCGGCTCATTGGCAGCAATACGACAAAAACAAACTATTACTCGCCTTACCTTTTTAATGACACTCCCTTGTTCAGCTTAGATTAGTGCGTGCTGTTTCCAATATTTAACCATTTTAAGCATGGATTGAAATTTGTTTCCTTCATAGTACAGCTAAATGAAAAAAAAAAAAACACACAATAAAAGATAATATACGGTTAACTTACATATATTGTTGTTATATATTATTTATGATATATTATAAATTATTTAAAGGTTATAATTTATAAATTAATCTATATTTGTGTAATCCAGTAGTGATTTATAATTTTAACATTAATGTGAATTCTCCTGTAGAACATTCTTAATATGATTTAATAACAGAATGACAGGTACATAGTAGACTTTGTGTCTTAAAACTTTAATCTAAACATGCAATTATTACAAAACGTTTCAAATATAATACAAGACTGACACTTATCAAATATTAAAACAGGTCTCCTCTCAGTGGCACATAAGAAGGACAGGTTTTCTCAAAAACCGTCCTGACTTCAAGACTCACTGCTGGGCCAATTGCACACGATGATCGGCCATAAATGCCCGGACTATATCTATATCTTTTTGTACCATTCTTTGACCTAAGTATAATTATCTTTCACCCTGTTTACCTCCAGTACAGATATAGTGTTTAATGCTTCCTACAAGCTTACCTTCACGACAGTATGCTTCCGATCAAAAACTGCTGACTTGGAAATAACCCGTCTTATCTTTCCCCATGGGCCTTTGTCCATTATGGATCCGATCGTTTATAGAATATATAATAAATACATTAAATATTGGCCGTTTATCAGATAATTTGAAACAATCTGCATTACAACATTCATCCTAATTTTCTGACAAACATATATTGAAAAAGCCCAATGAACGTTGGCGGTCAATGCTATTTAAATGATATACAAATGAACTTTTCCACTTCGTAGGTGACACCTGTCGACGACTTCTGACATTAGATGTTCGGGTTCTTTATGTCGTTCACAAAGAATACATTTTTTTAAATGTCGCATGAGAGCAGTAAGAAACCAAACTAATCTTTAACATTGAGCTTCTTGTTAATGTTGTTTCATTTGATTCGAACAACAAGACGACCAACAGACGCCATGCGATTACTCTTTGAAAAAGATGTAATGTATAATTTTTTCTGTGATTGTTGGGTATTTATTATTAGGTTATCAAAGGCCCTTAATTGAATTCATGTAAATTTGTCTTAGTTAAAACTTTTTTTTTTCTTTCAACGACTTATTCTGTACATTTTCTTGCATGTCAGTATTTCCTATGTTTATTATGTAAATGGCATGAAAACTTGCATTATCTATGAGTCACAATGGAAAATGAAAGGAAAATTTGTACCTGCACCCTTTAAGACTATTACATTATGTACAAGGCCAAGTCATATCCACGCTGTTGCCCTCATTACCTCCGCCAGAAGAGTATGGTTTCATTCCCGTTCGTGTTTTTTGGTGTGTGTGTGTGTGTGTGTCTGTTTGTGTGTGTGTTTCAACATAAATCACGCAAGCATGCCCGGATTATGAAATTGTCAGGACTTCCGGGACTGGGCTAAGAAAGAAGCGATTACATTTTGGTTTTAATCCTGCATCTTCTCCGGATTCTGGTGTATCATCAAGGAATATTCACAAATGTACAGTCACCTATGTACGGTGGCTCGTATAGGACATGCACAAAATTATTTTTATCTCGTTCCCACGAGATAGTATCTCGTTCCCACGCGCTAGTATCTCGTGGCCACGCGATAATTATCTCGTTCCCACGCGTTAGTATCTCGTGGCCACGCGATAATTATCTCGTTCCTACGCGTTAGTATCTCGTTCCCACGCGTTAGTATCTCGTTCCCGCGCGATAATTATCTCGTTCCCAAGCGTTAGTATCTCGTGGCAACGCGATAATTATCTCGTTCCCACGCGATACGGGGGGGGGGGGTGGTTTGGAGGGGGTCTCACCCTCCCAAGGTTTTGAAAATTTTGAAAAACTGTATGGGAACTACTACATTCTGGTGCATTTAATTGGTCAATGCTTATTAAGTAAAACAGTACCTCCTTGTAGGGAGATTATTTGTTATTTGTCTGGCAATGGATTCATTTTCACTCAGAATATCAACTTTTTTTCACCGCAAATCCCGGAGTCTGTGGCCCTGTATATATGGTACTCCAAGTACTGAGCAGAAGAGAATATATATATATATATATATATATATATATATATATATATATGTGAGGGTGCACAAACCCAATCATAATGGAGTGGATGTTTTTATACCCATCATTATGGTGGGGGGGGGGGGGCCGCGCCCCCCCCCCCCCCCACGGTTTCGCCGCCTATGAATCCATAACTGAATTTATATTGTAGAAAGAAAAATGTGAAGGGGAAGAATGAGCAAATTTCTCCTGAAAAGGTCTCCTTAACCACTCCCCCCAGTCATAATGAAGTGGCATGGCTGAGACCTTTTGTTGTAAGCTTCTCCCTTGAGACATAACACAAACCGACATGTTGTTTACCCTGTTCGGTATACCCGAAATTAAATAACCCCAACCCTAGTGCTAAAAAATAAGATTTTTTCTGGGAAGGTAAAATACAAACAAGTGTTTCAGTTAAATTCATGTTTGGTACACAAGGGTTTATGTCACCTTTACCCTAAAACAAACTCAATACAGTTTTCCATGAACAAATAAAAATGAGCTAGTTGAACCAACGCAATGAAATGGTGAACAAACGCAATGAAAACTGCTGAAATTTACCTCAAAGCATTCGGCGCAAACACACATACAACGAAATACATACAAACAATTTAAGCTGCATCGACGCTCGATATAAAACAGACCACAGACGTTCTTGTCCAAATCAGGGCTTAAGCTATAGCATGGCATACTAACGCGTGGCCACGCGATACTAACGCCTGGGAACGAGATAATTATCGCGTGGCCACGAGATACTATCTCGTGGGAACGAGATAATTATCGCGTGGCCACGAGATACTATCTCGTGGGAACGAGATTATAATCGCGTGGCCACGAGATACCATCTCGTGGGAACGAGATAATTATCGCGTGGGAACGAGATACTAACGCGTGGGAACGAGATAATTATCGCGTGGCCACGAGATACTATCGCGTGGGAACGAGATAAAAAATAATTTTGTGCATGTCCTATACGAGCCACCGTACCTATGCGTGAATGTTGGCAAGAAAAGTGAATGCACAGAAGGTCCCGCTCCATCAGTGTGGCACGGCCAACTGTTCAGGTCACGCTCGAACTCCAAGCACCTCGGAGTGACGGTGTCTATTTTGTTCACAGAGCCATGGCATCATTTTATCCTTTTGGCACCCTCCAGCCAGAGTTTTTTTCTACTCGAAACAAATCTCTATCTCTGGGCACTGTGGGACAGCCGGATCTTCTTGTCTCAACTGTCAAATTTCAAAATTAATATTTGTTAAAACACCTTCAGTTTTCATTTCACATGCGCTTGCTTACAAAAAAATTATAACTTATTCAATAAAATCTTTACCACAAAAACACCAATGTTTGTGTAATTTGCCCTGAAACTATTTTTGTCCAACACACTTGAACGGACTGCATTGGCTTCTTCATTACATTGATACCTTCGCCGCTGGTGTATTTAGAAGACCCGGTACCTTTTGGGGATCAGATAATGATTTTGACTCCAACAATCCCTAATCCACGGAGTCGTACTCTTGTGAGTACGTCCATTTGGATGCACATTTATAGTTATGCTGGTCAAGCCAACTGATCAGCCAGTGGCTTACAAAAAAGAAGAAGCCAAGGAGCTGGGCCGGGTGGCTGCTTTCGGTTTATTACTTCACGATGGCAAAACTGACAACTATACTCCCGATTCACATATACTAGTAAATGGGTACAAATATTTACTGTAACATGTAGTCAACAAGCTTGTCAGCTGCTTCTTACACATTTAAAAAATTCCATATCAAAACTTACATTATGACATTCATAACATAAATATACAATGGATATTAACATTTTTACAGGATTGTTTTGATTGTTATATGTGCCTAGTATTGTCTTCCAATAAGATGAAGTTTTATTTACATGGAAATTAAAACATCTTTTTTATTATGACACTAACCTGACGTTTATTGATTGGATATAATATAGGATAGAAAAAGGTCGATCTTACAGTACACAAGCTGTGCGTTTTGCTTATATCCACGTTATTTAAAATGTGGGAGGCGGGCTAAACCATCCGAAGCACATTCAACAAGAACGGATGAACCAGAGTTTCGTAAATTGCGTTTTGCAAATGTTTTTCAACTTTCACATTTGAAGCGAACCACCTTCAGCTATATGGTTTTTTTTGTTTGTCAACATGGGCGCATGCGCCGTGTTTACCAACAGCTTGTCAATAAAGGGTGATATATCCGTCACATAGGCGATAAAAGGGGTTTCTATGCAGAAATTCTCTACAGTCTGTTAATATGTATGTCGAGTAAGCCACGAAATCACATAAATTCTACAAATGGGGAAGTTGAATAGATGGCTTTAAAAGCACGATCACTTGTTTCCAACCACAGCATCATATCAATGTTAATGGTTACCTTCGCCGGAAGGCTATGTGTTCACTCCCGTTCGTGTGTGTGTTTGAGTGTGTGTGTTTGTTCACAATACAACTACCATCATGCACGGAATCCCATGATATTTTCAGGGCACTTCGGGTGAGGGCCAATGAAGAATCGATAAAATTTTGGTGTAGGTCCGGCTCATTATCTCAATCCAGAAGGACTTCAAGGAATATTCACAAACGTGCAGTCATAATATGAACTTGTGAAAAGGAGCAAAATAAGTGAATGCAAACCAGCCTCGCGCGCAAAGCAGATGGCCGGTTAAGGTTACAGTCAAGTGCACAGTAAGAATTTCTTGTGTTCTATCAACTGCAATACGGCTTGTGTAAACCGGCAATTTCAGAGTATGAACTTCAGCCCGGACATTTCAATGTTCGCAGAGAAGAGAATTTTGAAACGTGCTCTCACTTCTGAGCGGCCGTCTGCATCCTACAATAGGGACACCCATATCGCGGAGGCTTGCAGTCCTTGGAATGCAGTTTTCTAGTTGTGAATGTTATGTCATTACAATCTTTGCTCTTCTTATTTCACTGCAGAACTGTGCGGTCAGCCTGTATTCAGACCTTAGTGATATAATTAGCCAATCAATGGTTCCGTTTTCTAACGAATGAACGTCTGGCTTATCAGAACGCGGATTCTCATTCGTAATATGAAGACCTGGTTATAATATAAAGTGACCTACAGCTGACCAGTTACAAATGTTAAGTCGCATTATAAGAAAAGTGAATGCCAATTTGGTTTAAATGATAATGTGATTTATTGTAAATGAGGTAAAAGAGGACTGCTGAATCTGCTGATTAATGACCTATCTTTCACAGTGGGAGGTAAGTTGTAAGAAAAAAACATTTTGTGGTGACATGTCTTTGACAAATTCCTATTACCAAGTTTTTAAAGAGAACAGCTGACAAACTACTTGCTTTGGCGCTGATAAATAGCACACAATATATTCTCCGAGACGTGTTGATTTCGGGTCGGGAATGACTAATAGTAGTCCTTATAGCTTCTCATTATTTCAATAAAGCTGAAGTGTGGGGCGAAGTTTCACGTTATCATTCAGCGTGCACCGCGTCCTGGAAACCCAGAAAAGCCAGGCGTGAGGCCTCCAATTTAACGGTCGACCAAAACCGCATCTCTGGGAAAGATCAGTAGATTTAAGGCAATTTGTTTCTGTCATCTTCTACTGAACGGCATGATAAGATAAATCTGAAGCACAGACACAATAACTGAGGCCTGACGCTTTATACACCCGACACCTAAACTATGTGACGCAACCCCAGGAGGCTGTCCGCTATCGTCTTCTACACTAACCATAACACATCCTGTGGTTTTTCGTCAGAGAAAAGACATATCTTCCTCTTATTTTGGCGGGACGAGATCCATTACATGCGATATATTTTAGGTCTTTTGATTGATGACTCCTCAGTTTACTATCATTAGCATTATCCTTTGAGTTTCCTTTCTTCTAGTTTTTACCTTTTTCCGAAGCATCATACATTTTATTTATTTCATAGCTAATGCTGTATTTTATTCCTACCGGTTTTACCTTTCGAAACGGAGGTTTACGACGCCATTTTAGTATACGAAGCGTATTTATTCCTTCAACTGTAACCTAACCATTGAGGCTGAAATATACCTGTGTCATACGCCAAGAGAAGATCTATCAAGGCATAAAATAAATCCATTTCCCATTAAAGTATCATATAACACCGTTTACTGCATATATTTAATTAAGTTACTTCTGCATTTAGATTTTTAAATGTAGCTTTTAACTTATTAATGCATATAAATCAACGTCACAAAACAAATTTATATTTCATTAAAATACATTGCGTTTATAAGGAAATTTATGAAACAGCTTTACTGTAAATGGAACAATCAGTTTAGTTGGTCACATCTTGTTTAAAATAATAGCTCTATCATCTTTCCTTGGTGCATTAAAGTATGCATTTTAACACTCGGTTTTGCTTTATAATTTGAATACGCATGTGATGCAGAATTGGCAATAACCCCACGACACTAATTTGCTTGCAACACAAATACTGTCAAATTACGTCTCCTCATAAATCATGTTTGATTTAAAGGGAGGGCCAGAGACAGCTTGAGAGAGACAGTTGGAGAGAGTGAAAGTAGGGGGGGGGGTGGAGGTAGAGAGGGGGGGGGGGAGAACGAGAGAGTCCACTTTTTTAGGGACTCGGACTTGGACTCGAGGATCCTAGACTCGGACTTATGCTCTGATACGGAGGTAAGGATTCGGGAAATCAGAAGGAGTTCATCTCGAGTCCAGCTCATGAAATCTGTTACAGACCCTAAAAAAACAATATATACAGAATATATACAAAATTTATGCTCGTCACGACTGAGTGAGCTTTTGATATTAGGTTCCGTAACAATTTAAACATGCAATGGCCTTAAATACGATCTTTACCTTCTCTGCTTTCATTTGCCGTATCGATGTAAAGACAGGACCAGTGAAAGCTATTATGTTGTCATGTTTTATTTCTCTGACCCCATTTTCTTTTCCCACATTTAGGTCAAAATAACATTTTGGTTTTCCGAATTTTTAAGGCCTGCATTGGACAATAAGCTTTTCATTTTGCGCTGCTATCATACAGAAATGTAAAGTAGAGGTAATAAGCTTTCCTAAATGGTATGATAGAATTAGCCAACTTTCTGATACCAATTCCAAAACAGGCTACCTGGCCCGTTCACTGTAACATGAACGTCATGTGTAAACTTACATAATATACTTCTCAAGGTATAATCTGTAAGTTCCATTTTAAATGAACTTACTTAAAAATGTACATGATAATCAGAATTTTCCATTTTATAATACTTTTTTCTAAATTTTATTATAGACTCATACTTGGACTCTGGTTCCAGATGACTTGGACTCGGAGAAGGTGGACTTGGACTCGAACCTCAAAGACTTTGACTCGTGAATCCTGACTTGTACTCGGACTCGGATACATCACTGCCTAGATCACAGGATTCTTAGAAACTTATAATGAGAATTACAACATTCACAAAAGGACTTCAATGAGCCCGGCATATGAATTCTTCGAGCGATTTAAAAAATACACAGTTGTGTAGCTGCAAGTGTAACAGGTTGTAAAGACAAGAGAAACCGTGGTTCGCATACGACAACAGTGGATTTAAGGTGGACAGAAAATTCTTCTTCCTTTTTTTTTCCGGAAATTTGAAGGACTAAAATATACGTCACCAGTTAGCTAATAGATAACAAAGGAAGTATCAATTGTAATTTCCGAATAATATAGAGCCATTTCTGGGGTGTTCAATCGTAAAACTTGAGAAATGAGGGCTCGAATATTCTAGGGGCTTTCAATTTTGTCATTCACACATTGTTTTAGCGGTCTCAGCTGTATACAGAAGATAACATTATCATGCCATGATGATGTTATAAAACAAGTTCACTCGTGGAACATCCACTTCCGGTGACGTACATTCAAAATGAATTAAAGGCTTTCAAAAGAAGGGTACGTGATAACTCTTTTAAGCAAATAAATAAAACTTATTACAGTGACACAAGTTAATTTTTCCCCCACCGTCAACAGGCTTTGTTTATTACACCCTCCCTGCAGGTAACTCACAATACTTTCTGTCAATAAAACCCTGTAAAATACAAAACGTACGCGAAAGAAAACACATCTGCCTGCAAAGGTTTTAATTAGAAACAAAAAGATGGCAAGGCGAAAGATGGCAAGATGAGAAATATCTAAGCCCTCAACCGCACAAAAAAAAATAAATTGTCTTAATAAATCTTGGTCCAAAACGTTGAACATGCCAGGTTTTTTTAATTCACACACACAAAAAAAACTGTCAGTTCCCTTGGTCGATAAAAATAATGTGCAACTTTCTTGAAAAATTGAAATTAATTAAATAAGAAAATCACTTTCCTTTCATTAATTTGGAACCCTACCTTTAGGAATGAAGTTTTTGAATTATTATTGCACGCGGAGATTCAGGCTTCCTCATCAGTCAGCAACATTGATTCTAGTGACTGGCAGGGGGGGGGGGGGGAAGTGTCACTTAACAAGAAAAATATGATTATTTGTTAAAATATAGGAGCCGTGATTCCGAGACCGATTAATTTGTGTGGCCGTAAGGTTATCTGAAGATGTTACCTTTCTTGATGCTTCTGATCAATGTATGGATAAATCGTAAGGGGTGGTCACATATGATTGTAAAACAACTTGGCGACAAGGGCGATTTACTCGTCTCTGGGTGATATATGTGATCCATAAGAGGATTATCCTTGTTCTTGTGCAAATTCACCCGGGATGAATTTAAAGCTGAATGAAAGAAAAAGTAAAAAAATCCGATCAGACTTTTTTATGTATTTGTCATGGGACTGTAATCCAATCTCGCACATATCCTATTTCTTTGGTCAGGTCATGAGCTTAGTTTAAAAAATTCAGAACCTATCATACGCTGGAATAGCCTTTGGTAAATAGAACTTCTATGACGAAGAGCTTCTGATCACATCCAGGCCGCTATGCCAAATGTAAAATGTGGTATACCAATCCCATGGAACTATGAGAATGTAAGATATGTTATTGAGAGAAAATGCAGGTGGTGTATTTTTTGCAGGCTTAAATTACGGGATTAATTTCATCCTTTTCTTAGAGCATGCGGTACAGGAGTTCAAGGCGAAGACACAGCCTCCTTTTTTGTGACGTTCACTGCACCAGTGCCAACCTTTCTTTAATATGAAAGAAGTTTTATGTCTTACGAATCTTATCTGCTTCTCCCGCCTAATAGCTCGATTATCTACGTAGGTCTCAAGAAGAAATCTCTTAGTCGATCTCTCAAGTCTCTCTGCGGATTGCACTACATCGAACCCGAGACAATTAAATATAACTTAAACCTTTGATCTCTTTTGTAATTAAAAAAAACGAACGCCGCTCAGAGTGTTGTCTGAACTTTAACGCCGTCCAATTTCTAGAGGGATGAAAAGATTTCAGTGAGTTCGCACTGTTAATGGACTTCTTATGGCAACACATATAGTTATTCAGCAACACAACCAGTATCTTACTGTAATGATTTGTACCCGTCCCCAATGTATGTGCACCAGATAACTTTCACGAACCTTTTTTTCGTCCGCTGAACCTCGTGCAATGCCACAGATGAAAGAATTGTCACAGAAAATTCGCAAACACTTTAAGATACAAGAAGGCTAAAAAGGGGCTTGAGCAGGTTTATGCAGGTGAAGGCAAGAGTTTATACAAAAGCCGTAAGCCCTGTCTGCAGGTGAAAAAGCCGGCCCACAGGAGATGTAGTGATGGATCACGTAATTGTTTGACAATAGCACTCCAAGTGGGGCCTTTATAAATATGGAAAATCTGATTGTGACAGAATAGTAGCAGCCAAAATGCAGCGATCTCTGCCTGGGTAAATACAGGGTTCCGGCCATTGCCCGAAAGAAACGACAAAGGAGATAATCTTATTAATCCGTCGTGACCCATGAATTTACAATGACGACAACCCCCCGGCAAATTTGGAGATCCACATTGCTATTATGTATAATGTATATTCCACTGGTTCAGGTATACAGTGGCGGTGATTAATCTTCAAGGGGTTAGGGTGATTAAGGCGCGTTGCTTAGAGAGATTATATAATGAAATGTAAGGATAGGCTGCCGCTTCACTGAATAGAGAGATTAATACACAGAAAATGATATATGCTGCACACCATATAAGGCCACCTGTCCTCCCTGCTGCTTGCCAAGTTGTTGTGTCGACACATATTGTCGGTTGCACTCTGACGTCACTAACATGACGTCACCTCGCTAGTTCCTATAAAAGTGTGCAAATACACGGACGGGTCGGGGATCTGTCGTAGCTCAGTGTAGACGACCGGATTTGATTCCCATCGGCAGTGAACCGAATTTTCTGTGTTTTATTGTTCCATTTCTCTATACCATGAACCAGCATAGCTATTATTATATATCTCTATATGCGCACAACTAATTAAGAGCCCATCTGGTCCTAATTACATAAATGAAACCAAAGTCCATCATTCTAATTATTCATTGATCTCATTTAAAATCATGAATCTTATTTTATGAGCAGCTAAGGGAATTACATTTTAATCCTCCCTAACCACACACACATTTTAAAAAAATGGGGGGGGGGAGGGTATTTACTCCATCTCCATTATATTGACGCCCCAGCAGGTATGGTTAGATGGAACAATACTTTGCGAGTATAACGATGATTCTTATTACTAAGTGTGTTGGTCAATCATGGCCAAATAGTTTAAAGTATAAAGTTTAAAGAAGCAGCCTGTGTCCCCTGAGCTACTGTCAAAGGATTGAACAATGAGCGAGCGATGGATTATTAGCCAATCTAATTTTGACAGTTGCCTTTTGTGACAATAAATTAAAATGGATTTTACACTTTAACATATGGTTACTCGGGTCTTACCATTAACATTGTATCAGTCACACTCCAGGTTATCCGACCTTGATTGGAATTGATTTGAATGGTTCTTTGTACTTATAATTTGTATAATTTGAAAATCCAAAAATAATAATAATCGTAATTTAAACAAAGTACTCTAGTAATCAGCACTCAGAGACGTAAATGTTCAGTTCATGTATCTTGTATTACTTCATTATAAAGTTATCAAGACACATTTCTACCACTGGGATTAGAACGACAAAACATGAAGTCATCAAATGAGCCAAAATCCATTGAGACCTCATTGTTGATAATTCGTATGATTTACTTCCAGTAAAGCGCCTCATTGGAGGAACATTATGATTTAAAAAACAACCCGATGATGTTGATGCTCGTGCAGTTTCTCACGTCAGCATTGATGATCATTTCCCTGCTCCTCTTCTTATCTTCTCAACGAGTAAGATCAACTTGATTAGGATTCCGTTTTACTTTAATATTGAAGCATCCTCAACTGATCTCCGGCTGTAATCAAATAATAAACTAATTATCAATATTTTGAAGCATTTATGTGAATCTCTTGTTACAGAGAAATAAGGCAATTGGAAAAAGTTTGTCAGAATATTGAGGGTACACTTTGATTTATTAACTTATATTTTTAACAGAATTGCACATGTGTGATTATTAACAATAACGTGTAGTGTTTAACAAACTGACATTAGCACAATGCTTTGGGTTTAACTGCATGAATGCTAAATTCTGATCCTAATAACTCTGTACAGGATTGGTATATTTCATTTAAAGTGTTTGGTATAATTTATGAATCAACGCACAATAAATTCATTCTTATCTGTATTTTGTGTGTGTACCAAATAAAAAAAAAGATATTGGAATAATACTTGTGTTTTTGAGTAACAATAACATTTTTTAGTAAATTTCAATCGATTTCAATCGATGTGGCCCTCTAGGGACCTTGCGTTCCATGTGGTCCCCTGGAAGAAACGTTTCCCGGTCCTATATTAGCATGTCTGAGAGAGGGAGAGAGAGAGAGAGAGAGAGATATCATATTTATGCTATTAGTTGCTCTATCATATAGGTATGTCACATATAATCTTAAAATGCTTAATCCGCCGTAATGAATACACAAAAGATATTGATGTGTAATTAGCATTTGTAATAAAGTCTCCTGAAAGCGAATAAGACAATACTGAGAAACTTATGTTTCTTATGTACGACGAAAAGGATAATTCAAGTAGAATTGCTATAAAAAACCAGCCATACCCCTACCATTTAAACAGACCTAATGTGATTCTTGGCTTATATTCTGCAAGTCTGTCTATATAATAATGAATGCAGGGTGATTCTCATAACACCTCTGCTTCGGATGTATGAGCCTTTATAATTATAAGCTTTTGGTAAACATAGCAATGCTGACAACGGAGAATTATCTTGCCAAAGGTGGGTGGTTGCATATATACGGAAGATGAACGGCCACTTGTTACAAATCGCCCTAGCAAAGCTTTGGTTAAGATAAATCTTTTATATGTACAACTTTCTGGCTGTTAATTTAATTAATTTATTATGAATCATAAGCGTATATACATCTAATACGGAGGAGGTACAAATACGAAACTCAGAAATACATTTGCCTGATTTTACTGTCAAGGCACTGTTGCTTAGTACCTTAAGTACGTAGAGTAACTACTTTACAACGGTCTGTGTGGACTTATATAAATAATATACTACACTTTCTGAAGTTAATGATATTATCGACGATTTCAAATATAAAAAACTCTAAAGAAACTAATATGTGTATTAGTATTTGTGATATTTTATCAAAGCTAAAATGTCAGCAATTTTCAATCTGCCATGACAAGATTAAGAAGAGATCAAGATTTTAATTGTTATTCATGCGCATATGCTATTAAATATTGACCTTTTCAGGTCTCCTTCTGTAGGCCAGATTGAATTTGCCCGTTGATGCTTTATTCCGGAGTCGTTCAATGTGTATCATCTAATCTGTATTTATACTGTTATTTTACACAAGCCTGTGTTAAGAAAACAACCTATATCACAGCAGTTTTCTGTAATTCTATAATATAATGTATATCATACTATATATTCCATTCCCCAATACAAAAAGTAGGATTCAATGTCGTTGAATGTTGAGCTTGTAATTCCAATATAACATGAAAAATCTGATGTACGTTGGCAAGTTCGCAGACATTTTAGAGGGAATGCAGAACTTACTTACCCGACGTAGTGCAATAGAAAGATGTTGTGAATATTTATAATGAATCTCTGACATCCAGTTCTATATTAAGCAAACATAAACAAGCTTTATGAGAATGAGGGGGCGAAATATGATAGTTTACACTGTATGTAAATTTACAAGTTTATATTCATAATAAAGCCGTGTTATCTTTCCGAGTATGTTTATTGCACGAGTGCATAAGTGGACATATAAAGTCAAAGGACAGCTGTGGAGTGTTACATGATTTGGCGCAAGGGATGCTGGGAAGTCGTTTGTTGACGTAATTGCCCCGTCGCATCAGTAGTGGTTTTTGATATAATGATGAGGTAGAGTACAGCAGAAACAAGACTTTATTGATAATAAAACAATATATGTGAAATGCTTCCCCTCCATATGAACGGATTTCGGGAAATTTATATTGACCCATAGCAAAAACTACATAAAAAGGAATCCAACTGTCCACGGCACATATCGATTCTATAAAATAGAATCTTCCGTCGTTTTATCAAAAGACCCCGGGTCTCCCGCGATGGGATGGTCTTATAACACCTGAATGTCACATATTCAGATGTCAGATATTCGCCAAAGACGGCAATAAACCACCTGATTATATATAACGCCCAGTGGAGGTACTTTTATATCAGGTTGTTTTTTAGATTTTTTATTAATTTGAAAAAGTAGCCGATACCGATTTGGAGTGTTTGAGCGCGATCCTGTTTGATTGAAGAATTTTCACGCATATTATATTATAATATTCCACAAAACAAAGACCCGACATTGTAGTTTAAGCTGTATGATATTGGCTATCACGAACCAACCTAACAGTATGTCTTGTAACTAGAGCCGATGAGACTTAATCATTTTACACGGGGCTTTCTTTCCAAAGTCAGCATTCAAGAACAATGGGCGTTATTGTAGGTCGTTTATGAAGAAGAAAATGCTCGCCATAGAATGCAGCGGTGGGGGAATTAACGAATGTTGTCTCTACACAGAAAAAAATATAAATACCTGGGCGCAACTTCTTAAAAAACTTTGACACAGTCACGATAACCTGACATGTTTGGGCTACATATAAGCCGGGCACATATAACGCCGCCGTTTGCAAATAAAAAACAGCATCGGAACCTATAAATCGGAAATTGGCGTCGGTCAGTAAGGTGATCTCTTATGTTTCGTGCAAATGACCTCAAGCTCATTTATATTACAAGTGCAAAACTCCAAGTCCGCTTTATTACTAGATTTCATAACCGAAAACAGGTCAGCGAGATGATCGCTATATCCAACGTTTGTCTTTTTTCTGTCCAAACAATCTCGACGCCGATCTAGCCCTTCGGTTTTTGTCGACAATTCTTTGAAATGCAAACTGGTCTGACACTGATCATGTTGCACGACAGGCCATTTTTATAGTAGACCACAATACTCACTTTCGAATTTCAGAATCACCGTTTTATATATCCGTCTCTACATTGATATAATTAAGACGATGCCTTTAGATCACCTATTTACCAGGTACATCGAGTAAATTTACCAAGTGCTTCATTGAAGGTTTATCGGTGCGAATACTCTGTATTTTTTAAGGGAAGTTTCATATCATAGGAATTGTAAACCAATCAAGGTACACGGTAATATCCTACAAACACACGATGTAGGACTCGTGAAGGAAAGTATAGTGTCTATAAAAGCCTTCACATTCAAGTTGTATGCCTTCACTTAATGCTACTACCAGCTAGCAGAGAGAACCGACTATTCGTAACCAACGCTCTGTAACCTGTGTCAGACAAATGTATCTGTCGGCGAAGTACGGTTTCCTAATATTAAAAATTAGAAAATCGATATATGGCCACGTAGGAATGATGCTATAACGAGATGCATTATAATAACGAGATGGATTTAAATACTCGATACTCGATAGCCATTAGAAGTGAATACACTACTCAATAGGCTAGACACTCTCACCAGATAATTGTTAATATAGTGCGACCATACGCACGGATCTCAGAACTTTCTGAATCATTGGTGGTTACCAGAATAGTTTGATATAATGGTACAGTGAAACTGGAGCTACAGGAGATCTTTTTTTATTGCAATTTATTTTTTATTGCAGTTTCTCAAAAAAATGTCCTATTTCCACACACAATTCTGTCGATCTAATTTCCGTATTTCGCTCTGATTGTGTTTCAAAGTGTTTGATAGGGTTTTGTCGTTTTGCTATACCTTTTTTTGCAATGCTAAGAAGTTTTGTATTAAATGATAGATGGTCTCTCAAAGGTCATCTAGGATACCGAAAACCTGCTTTCACAAGTTTGAAGAAACTTCTCATAAACATTATTTCTGATTACATAAAAATCAACAGTCTTTCAGTCAAACCGGATTTGTGGAAAGTTCAAACCTTCATGCACGTAGCGGACATTTCTGAGACATGGTTGTTTAATTTATGAACCAAGTACAGTTATGAACCAAGTACAGTTAACTGTATTTCGATGTCTGACGTCTATTAAATGAAGTTAATCTCCTTGAAACTTTATAAAAGTAGACCAGAAAACTCCTATCCCATTGCACACACACTGTTTATATGTTTATTTTAACGTTGGGTCGCCAATATAATTCAAACAAATTTATCGAGAAATTTTGGGGACGCAAATCAGTTAAACCAGTGTTTTGCAAATCGGGTTTCCCAACTGGTGACATTTAAAGTTTTTCCTAAATACCACCAAATACCCAAGGTATCATGTATTTTTCGTTTGTTTGTCAACATTGGCGCAATAAACGTGTTTACTCACAGCCTGTAGATAAACAAGCTCTCACATCTGTACCAGAGGTATTATAAACACGTTTTTTACAGTAATAACCTACAGTTCATTAAAATGTAAACAGACTAAGCCAGAAATCACATAACGTCTGCAGAACAGGTATGTTAGTTAGCTGTTTTAATGACCTCCTGTATCACTTAGAAGGCATGGAATATCTTATGAAGAAGAACAGATGTCACAACGTCAAAGTGTTATCTTCAGTTCTGTTGCTTTAAACCCTGACATTAAGACATGGAAATTCAAACAGCGACGGCCTTCTTTTGACATCATAAAGACTTATGTTGTCTTAGTCTGCATATAAGCAAATTGGGGGGGGGGGGGGGGTCTGGTTTATGAAAGAAATATATGTACAATAAATTTTTTATCGTCAAAAGTGGTCAGAATGAGAAATTGAGTATTATGATAAATATACTGAAAAATGCAGGATTGTTTTAACGTTAGGGAATAATCTGTATTTTACCTTCGTTTTGCGGATCTGTTAACTTATTCTACATTTAACTCTGCAGTCATAAGGTTTTCTCCTTGAATAATGAAAAACATGAGAAATGAAAAACAACATGGCACACGTTACTTCAAAATATGATGTATTCACCAAGTAGTGATATTATAGTTCACAAGAATAAAAGTAGTCCCTAAAGCACATATAACGCCGCCGTTTGCAAATAAAAAAAAGCATCGGAACCTATAAATCGGAAATTGGCGTCGGTCAGTAAGGTGATCTCTTATGTTTCGTGCAAATGACCTCAAGCTCATTTATATTACAAGTGCAAAACTCCAAGTCCGCTTTATTACTAGATTTCATAACCGAAAACAGGTCAGCGAGATGATCGCTATATCCAACGTTTGTCTTTTTTTCTGTCCAAACAATCTCGACGCCGATCTAGCCCTTCGGTTTTTGTCGACAATTCTTTGAAATGCAAACTGGTCTGACACTGATCTTGTTGCACGACAGGCCATTTTTATAGTAGACCACAATACTCACTTTCGAATTTCAGAATCACCGTTTTATATATCCGTCTCTACATTGATATAATTAAGACGATGCCTTTAGAACACCTATTTACCAGGTACATCGAGTAAATTTACCAAGTGCTTCATTGAAGGTTTATCGGTGCGAATGCTCTGTATTTTTTAAGGGAAGTTTCATATCATAGGAATTGTAAACCAATCAAGGTACACGGTAATATCCTACAAACACACGATGTAGTACTCGTGAAGGAAAGTATAGTGTCTATAAAAGCCTTCACATTCAAGTTGTATGCCTTCACTTAATGCTACTACCAGCTAGCAGAGAGAACCAACTATTCGTAACCAACGCTCTGTAACCTGTGTCAGACAAATGTATCTGTCGGCGAAGTACGGTTTCCTAATATTAAAAATTAGAAAATCGATATATGGCCACGTAGGAATGATGCTATAACGAGATGCATTATAATAACGAGATGGATTTAAATACTCGATACTCGATAGCCATTAGAAGTGAATACACTACTCAATAGGCTAGACACTCTCACCAGATAATTGTTAGTATAGTGCGACCATACGCACGGATCTCAGAACTTTCTGAATCATTGGTAGTTACCAGAATAGTTTGATATAATGGTACAGTGAAACTGGAGCTACAGGAGATCTTCTTTCATTGCAATTTATTTTTTATTGCAGTTTCTCAAAAAAATGTTCTATTTTCACACACAACTCTGTCGATCTAATTTCCGTATTTCGCTCCGATTGTGTTTCAAAGTCTTTGATAGGGTTTTGTCGTTTTGCTATACCTTTTTTGCAATGCTAAGAAGTTTTGTATTAAATGAGAGATGGTCTCTCAAAGGTCATCTAGGATACCGAAAACCTGCTTTCACAAGTTTGAAGAAACTTCTCATAAACATTATTTCTGATTACATAAAAATCAACAGTCTTTCAGTCAAACCGGATTTGTGGAAAGTTCAAACCTTCATGCACGTAGCGGACATTTCTGAGACACGGTTGTTTAATTTTTGAACCAAGTACAGTTATGAACCAAGTACAGTTAACTGTATTTCGATGTCTGACGTCTATTAAATGAAGTTAATCTCCTTGAAACTTTATAAAAATAGACTAGAAAACTCCTATACCATTGCACACACACTGTTTATATGTTTATTTTAACGTTGGGTCGCCAATATAATTCAAACAAATTTATCGAGAAATTTTGGGGACGCAAATCAGTTAAACCAGTGTTTTGCAAATCGGGTTTCCCAACTGGTGACATTTAAAGTTTTTCCTAAATACCACCAAATACCCAAGGTATCATGTATTTTTCGTTTGTTTGTCAACATTGGCGCAATAAACGTGTTTACTCACAGCCTGTAGATAAACAAGCTCTCACATCTGTACCAGAGGTATTATAAACACGTTTTTTACAGTAATATCCTACAGTTCATTAAAATGTAAACAGACTAAGCCAGAAATCACATAACGTCTGCAGAACAGGTATGTTAGTTAGCTGTTTTAATGTCCTCCTGTATCACTTAGAAGGCATGGAATATCTTATGAAGAAGAACAGATGTCACAACGTCAAAGTGTTATCTTCAGTTCTGTTGCTTTAAACCCTGACATTAAGACATGGAAATTCAAACAGCGACGGCCTTCTTTTGACATCATAAAGACTTATGTTATCTTAGTCTGCATATAAGCAAATTGGGGGGGGGGGGGGTCTGGTTTATGAAAGAAATATATGTACAATAAATTTTTTATCGTCAAAAGTGGTCAGACTGAGAAATTGAGAATAATGATAAATATACTGAAAAATGCAGGATTGTTTTAACGTTAGGGAATAATCTGTATTTTACCTTCGTTTTGCGGATCTGTTAACTTATTCTACATTTAACTCTGCAGTCATAAGGTTTTCTCCTTGAATGATGAAAAACATGAGAAATGAAAAACAACATGGCACACGTTACTTCAAGATATGATGTATTCACCAAGTAGTGATATAATAGTTCACAAGAATAAAAGTAGTCCCTAAAGCCTTACTTATCCTAATACAAACCACACAAGCTGAGAATATTGATGTACTACCGAATGGAAATTGTATAGAAAAGGACATAACCCCGGGGTAATAGGAAATTTTGTCATGTTAACATGGTCAAACAGGTCGACCTTCATGGGTCAACTCTATTATAAAATGTCTCACATTGTTTTCCCTTACTCTCACGCTCAATATTTCTGCATAGGTCTACATCGACAGCATGGCCTGTATGAATAGAACAATAACTCCATCTTGTCTGAAGGTTGATAACTCCGTAAAGTTCAACTAAGTTCCTGGTATGAGATTTTTAAAGATTTCTTTTCGACTAATTTTGATTGTGACAAACAAGTATAAAATATAATTGCATTAGCGTTTACATACGCACCAATCTAAAAATAATACGTTTATTTCTCACTTATATCTACATTAACATATACAGGTCCCTTCATAATTGTTTCAGATATCGTTTGTACGGATATATACTGGGGAAAGGAAAACAAGCAGACAAACTGAGAGTGACGATGGATCGCGAAAATTCAGGTCATATTTTGCAGGAGGTAAATAAATCAACCGACATGGGGGATGACATAACCTCCCTACAACCTCGTTTGTCAGCGTTATAAAATATAGTACAATCGACCTTGTCGGGGTGGTTACTGAGGGCTAGACAGAACGTGAAATGTATTATGTGTCATAAATTGATATACAAGAAGCATGTTGAGTTGACTCAGTGGAATCGATACGTATCAGCTGTGACAGGCGTCTGATAAAGCGATCCTCAAGCTTAACCTTGAGAGGTCGTTCTTAACATGAAGTCCGTCCACACGGAGATCTAATCGGGACGTAAATGTTGCAGGGGCATAGTTGATGTGTATCATTATATCAAATCTGACAAGCGACCAATAAGTTGTTGATTTATATCTATAAAATATATACCGTAACGTGTTCCAAAATTTATTTTGTATATAAATCACTATCATATTAAATATCATATTTATGTAATCTGTCTTGCTCTGAAAGTAATATTATATATAATCGAAATTTAGTATTTATCATTTTAAATATGAGTACGTAATGTATATTTGTGTAAACGTAAGTTATATCTCAAAGATGATTCCCCAACCTACGAACAACTTTATATAATTTAACATGGACGTGCTTCAGATGATTCAATTACATTCCCCTAATTTAATTTAATTTAATTAAGACCTAATGAAGCACCAGAACTCTTTTATCCACAATGTCTCAAAGACATCCTGATGTAATGAAGTGATATATAGTTTAGTCAAATAAGCTTAAGAATTTCTTCTGTTTGGAAAAAAAAGCTGTGAAACGTTTCTTGTTGTACTATATATATTGCCGGGATGGTTTACTATTATTTTAATGTGCTTTAAATCGGATACGTTTAACATGACATATACTGTCATTGTAATCTCTCTAAACATTCTAAATCTTCCCATGTATACTTATAGAGATCATGCAGTCAATGACACTTTTTGAATTCGATGGTATATTTTTTTTATTTTTATTACAAATTCGTTAATTTTTCGTTTAATGTGCCGTATATGTTAAATTAAAAGGTATTAGAAAGCTATTTGACAGGGGAAGGGGAAACATGCCCTCTTAATAAGTCCACTTTATTGATTCCCCCCCCCCCCCCCCCCGAAATATATCATTACGTGCCCTGCAATCGAATGACTGCAACGTCAGGTTAGAAAGATTAGAACGTAATGTTGCCGAAAAACACAAAAAGTCAGAAATACATCTGCAAAAGTGGAAACGTATATTGTTATCTTTGGGTTGATACATTTATGATAATTCAAAAAGTTAAATGAAATAATCTTACATTTACGGTATAACATTGTTGCTCATGTATGCATGTAAATGTTTGTATTCTAAGTTCCGGGGGATGTCGATGATGAAAATGATAATAAATAAACAAACTAATAAAGAAAATATTCTGAGACATCTTAGGAGAGTAATAAAAGAAAAAAAAAAGAATGACTGCAACGACAGGGTATCTAGCTGCATAACTGTGTTCATGATTGTTATTTTTCCGCCTCAACGTTTGCAATTTGCAACGTTTGTATGACATAAATTCACATACACTCAGTTACATCACAATTAACCTATCACTTACCAAATAAATCCCTTGTCACTAACATGTACGAATACCTATGGAGCCCCCTACATGCAGAGTTCGTGAAATGTCTGCACGAGCAAACTGTCTGCATCTTAGATTGGTAACACGCTCTTTGCAATTTACCTACCACTCATCAAATTGTGACAGCTGTCACAAACCATGGCGTCTCCGCAGTCTGACAAACGAGTTCCCATCCCAACACAGCTGACATCAAATTCCCAAAGTACGCTCTTTTCCTACTTAACATCATTTTCGTACAGTTTACACATAAATCGTTTATCATGACTTAATAGTTTTTATAAGGACACAAAATACACAAAGTTATTAAAAATACTTCTTAATTCTGCATTGTCACTTCTGGCTTGTAACAGCTGTACGACCCCAGTAATGATGTAAGGCATTAAATAAGATTATTCCTGTGCCTTTTAATGGAAAGTCTGATGTTGTATTCCAACTGATGAAATCACGAAGGATTTGGATATGATTGTTTAATTGAATACTGATCTTAGTCAATCATTCTACCGTATTGATTCTCTATAATACACTACCGATGATGACGTTACAAAAAAATTTCCAGAACACTCCACCGAATGCCAAACAATGCCCATATCTAGGACAATGCGCCACATAGATCTGCTCCGTTGTGTACGTGTCTTGGAACACCTGAAATTTAAAACACCTGAAATTGCATTTATTTTATTCTTATATGTTTACAATTATCACTATTGCAAGAAAGTAGTTTATCTTTTAAGGAAATAACCTTTTACAACTATATTGCACTCGTAACTGTCAGCAGGTTACCGCGCATCATGATCCTAGTACTTTGACCATTGACAAAAAAGGTAATTCAGGATGTTTCACATTAATATTTATATCCTTACATTAAAGAACTGGCTGTCGCCTTCCCCACTCGTGAAAGGTTACGAAAATAAAACAATTAAAGCCCGCATAACTTGACTATTACTTGCTCTCTCCAAATTTGTTTTCTCCGGCCAGATATACACAGCTGCGACACGTGTGCTGACTTTCGAGTCATAAATTACCATTATTTTTAGTGATATTGGAAGGCACCAAGGAATGCAAAGCGTTTAATTCATCAAAGTTAATAAAATAGAGTGCACTATTTTTTTTTATAAACGCAAGAGAAATATATGTACACAGTTTCGTTTGCATTATTAAAATATCAATCTATTTTGTCTACCCACTTTTTTACTAAAGGTAAAATTAATGTCGAGCTGTCACAGAATAAATGTTTAGAAAGTGGAAATGACGATTACTTTTCTCGTTAGTTGTTAGGCTTAAGCTAAATGGGATTATAGGTGCCGCTTCTGAATCAAGTCAGCAAGTACAGAATTATAACAAAAATTGCTGCGTCAGCAATATCAACGGGCGTGGCTGCTCCGGTATCAACCATGTGATCTGTCTGATCTGACTGAGAGCACGCTCAATACAGGGACAACTGGCTTTCATCAGTCAGTCGGTCGCTGGTCCGACCAACCCTAACCAGTATTATATCAATCATCCGTCCATCGGGTTTTAATGACTGACGGAGGTGACGTCAAAGCTGACCTTGTTGTTAAAAACATGAAGCAATGATAGATACTTCTACATAGTAGGTCTTCTTGTATTGCATTTTTTCCCCAAACGAGGGTACAGTTATGCTTAAGAAAATGAGACACGGCGTCTCCTTAAAAAATTCAAATTACTCTTTGATGTGAATTTTATATAACCTTTAATTTATATTTGATTGTTTCTGTATTATTATGCTTATTTTCTTTTGTTTTTCTCCTGAAAGTTATTAATTTTGTAAGACGGTAAATAAAGAAAAACTTATTAAAATGATTTTGCACAGCGACATTTATTATATTAAAACAAATTTTAGTCGAGACCAAAAAGTACAAAATTGCAAAGTTTCAAGGAGGATACAAACAGATATTGCGAACCTTGAAATGAGGTACGTAAGTAAAATTAAGTATATAGTCCATTTTCTATTTTCCTTTATGATGTCTAAGGACAAATGTAACAAAAATACCGAACACGGTGTGTTCATTTTAAAAAAATGTAAGAAAACCTCATATAAATAGGACTACGTAGATCACTTTATTTTTATTTTTCTTTTTCATTTGGCCTAACTCGAATAGATCTACAGTGAGCCCCTTATATCTTCGCGTGAGCGATACTTTCATTGTTTGACCACCTGTCAATAGCCATAATTTCATATATACAGTAATAGTACCACAAAGATAATCAGGGATGCAGCGAAATCAAATTAGTGTTGACGTTTCGGGTAGCGTCATATCGCCCCTCTGGCATTACGACCAGACTACTGGCGCCAGAGTGTCATTTCATCTAAGTCTGAAGAATGCATTATAAGGCATTATGAAGATGCAAATATTTTCGTCATTTCTGACAACGCTTCATGGCCTACAGGTACACTGTCAATCAACATAAACCAGACCAATCGTTAGGATTTTTTGTGTTCTATCTAAAAATACCAAATATGAGCGAGAAAAGTTCCGTTTTAACCCAGCAAATTGGTAAACCCTTCGGCATGTTTGTTGATTTTATGACCGTATAATCACAAGCATGGCTCGCACAGGTTACAGGACGCAGACAGCTTGCAGGCGATACCGGATATGACCCGCGTCCGTGGAGACGCTGTTTCAGTTAGGGTTGTGAGCTCACAATTATATTATTGTGTTTATTTGTCATTCTTAGCATAATATTGAGTTTGGTCTTTTTTCCACAATATGAATGCAACCTGATGCAAGTGCGATACCTTCCCCGATATTACTTGTAACCCAACTCGAGCAGGATTACCAGACCAAATACCCTTTTGCCTACTGAGTCGGGTTGTCAGGGCTACGTTTCGGGACATAGAATGAGGATGTAGCAGATCTTATGTAAGTTCTGTTTTGCATCTGCCACAAATAGACCAACAGACTGGTCTTTCTACGAGAGTCGTTATAGTTACCGGAGGTCAGCAACAATTTTAGTTTTTGATATAATCGCAGACAATATCATTAAAAGCCATATAATATTCAACTTGAATGTGCAATGTGAACGAGATAAATACAGGTTCACTATGCATGAAGTATAGGGAAATATGAAAAAGACACCTCTTTATGTACCAATGCGGATATGTTACGGTTGACCCCTTTATACTAAGCCAGGATGCCATTTGTCATCTGAGATGGTTTTAATTCCTCACTCTTCTTTATTGATCTCTTTATTTAATTGGAGACATTGGCAGCAGAAAGGAATGACATACGTGAACATACGTGACAGATGTGAACGCCCTAAATAAGAAGATCTGGTTGTCATCATAACATGAACGAGTACGTTTTGTCAATTTAGATGTCTATCTAAAGCGGGGTGAGTCTCATATACCTTATATTATTTGATTATATGTCCTAGATATGTTATAGTGATTAGTGTTTTTACAACATGATATATCCCAGTTTTCAATTAGGAGTACAAAACGAGAATAATACAAGGATACTACATACCTCAACTTTGATATTTTGCGAAATTCGATTATTCCTCGATGTGAGCAACTAAAAATAATAAAAATATACAATCAAAACTGTCTGTTTGTTCCTGTCAGAGAAACAGTATTATAGGCAATTTTCCATAGAAACGGTCAGTACAATTCCAGCACCGGATCAAATTATGTGAAATATATGTATAGATCTAGTCATTTACGCATTTTTGAAGATTCTAATTGCTGGTTTATTTTTATGTTGCAATTCATCCTACTTAATTTTATCATTTGGGCGTGGGACAAAAAAGCGTTATTCCCCTCTAAACTTTGCCGATACACGTCTCATTTTCACCATACTTCCTCCGCAAATAGATTCTCGCCTGGACGCTGTCATAGGAGCACTTTTGTGTCGCATCCCCGCGCTCTTATCAAACCGTATCCTGATTAGTTTCTCATGACCGCTCATGGGTCTACCATTTTGTGTACTGTTATGAAGACAAATTATTCAGGGGAAAATACTCGGCCGATCCGGGATTCGAACCCATGTCGGTGGTTGACAAGTCTGGCGTACCAACCACTTCGCTAGCAAAGCAAGCTTCACTTGCGAGACAGTTCGGTCCGCTTTGATGTCACCCCGTAACATCACAAACTAAAACCCGGATGTCCAGGTCGCATATCGAAATTATGAATATTCCGCTTGTAGCCTACTAGATCTGATCTGCCGGAACGCATCTTCACGGAACAACCCCTTAATATTATAAATTTAACGTTTGATGTGCACTTGAAGGAGTTAGTGTCCAGAAGGAGAGTCTCCAGGGTCTATAATAGGGTATATTGAATCTTTCCCGCGTGATCACATAATATTTTTATTATTTTTTTCTGAAAATTGAATAAAAACTTCGTCGCTGATGCTGCCGCCAACAAAATATAAAACGCAAGCAGATATAGCATCAACCTCATATGCGAAGCCAAAACATATAGTGTTTCCAAAAAGTCGTTAATTGCAGGTCAACATACATACAACACAAATTAGGGGAGGGGGATGGTCGATTAAATAAGCACTGGAAGAGCCCTCTCCCGAAAGTCGTTTTAGCATGTTTTATCTATAATAACACTGGGTTTCCTCATTTTGGGTGCTCTGTTACCCCAAATATCCTGATTCCAAAAGCGCCTTAAATATATCTATAAAGAGAAATGAATTGAACATGACATCTTGACATGAGAGGTCACGTCAAGACCTCGCCTTGAATGAAGATGAATATTTAAATATATTTAAACTAGGGAAAGAAATGAAGATTTCTACAGAAACATTAAGATTTATTAATTTCACTTATTCATATTCATAATACATATGAACAGCTGCATAAAGATCAGAAATGCTGAAACGACCTTTGAGGAGGGGGTCCCCAGTACTAGTTATGCATCTGTTTTTCCTATACGTTAAGAGTAATTAAGTAGGTTCCTCTTTACTCTCGCACATAATATTGAACGGTGCTTCTCAGAAGGCTTCATCATACCACATGGCGGAGGTATTATATTTTTGCCGCCGGTCTTTGCTTTCTCTTACGTTAACTTCACTAAACATATCATGAACGGCTTCGAAGAGTTTTTTTTATAGTTTTAAGGATCTATTGCCATTTAGTCAGGGGGCGATTTGTTTACATTTTCCAAAGGGGGGAGGGGGAAGAAAGTTTGAAAAATGTGCTGCACAGGATGAGGGGAGGTGTCACCTTATCGGCGGGCAGAGCTGTACTGTGTTTACAAGATCGCGTGAGTGATCTATGGCATACATATATTTTTCTTTAGGCCCTCAAGCCACTTCCCACTTCGAATCACCACATTTTGACATCCTGATAATCAGGGACGCGACCCATGTCTCATTTTCTCAACATAGTTTAATTAAAATAATAATAATAATAATAATAATAATAATAATAATAATAATAATGTTATCAGTGGGGCTCCAGAATCCAGTTGGGTGGGGGGGGGGGGGATAAGTGTAATTGTTTTCAGGGAATCGCCACAGTCGAGTGTGGGTACCGGCTAAAGGGTCTGGACGTGGATGTCCCGTACTGCGGTGTAGGATTTGTTTATTTTTTTAATCAAAATGTAAGCTTTATTGAAGCAATTTGAGAATAAAACAATATCGAATACTATTGCTTCAGAAACCAAGAAAAAGTAATAAGTTTTCCTTTAAAATTCGAATTTATATAACCTGCATAATGTTTTTTTTTCTTTGAGCGTTTAATAGATGATTACCGCGGTGTCGTGGAAACGGGAGTCATATCATATTGTCAGTCATTTTTAATATTTTTTTAATTTCTTAAACAAGGCACATCATTGATATTTGAATAAAATTTGCTACACCGCGACATATTTTTGTTAACAACTTGTAATTTTTTTACAATTTGCAGTGAGCGCCCCTATATTTAATGACAAAATTACAATCATTTAATTAGCAAAGTGTGTGTGTGTGGGGGGGGGGGCATTACATGGTTTGTTCCCTGGTTGAAAAAAAGGGAGGGGGGCACCTAATTGCGCTTATGTTAATAATTAAGTCAAGAGGATGCCACGGGTGTCTTTAACAAGCAGCAATGGTCGTAAAATGTCTCTAGTTATACGGTGATATATTATTTTAAATGCTGAAAATAAGTCGAAAACCAGATGTCGTATGGAAGTCATAACAGTATCGTGCCAGTCGTAAATTGATGTCATAACGCGGGAACCATCGTGATATGAAATTTCATCACAAATGATCACGACTTAAGCTGTACCTTTAGGGGGATTTCCCACTTAAGACTGTTTTTCTTGTTACAGCAGCGTGTTTTGTTCTCTCACACAGTCCATACTGAGGTCTTAGCAACAACCTCGCCCACATTGTCCTTTCTTTATGTACGTATGTTGCCTTCTCATTTGCATTTAACGAATCAAGACTCAGGTCTGCCTCCAGACAGCTTCTTGCGGTGCTTTTTTTTTCTTGGTTGCACAACATACAAACTCCGAAATTATATAGAACTGGAAAAGCACTCACAGAGCGCATACCCCCGCCTAAATAGTCCATTACCCAAATATGACATTGTCAGAAATGCAGCTTTAAAAAAATTCTTGATCCAGATGGCGATCCGGATCACACTACAATTAAATCAATTTTTCTTTGTATCATTGCCGAGCTATCCTGAAATTTCTATTAAAATCCACGAATAACTGTTTGCGTATCGCTGCTAACAGACAAAGAGAGAGACAAACAGACAGACAAACAAACAAACGCCGACAAAAACGGAACCTCCTTGGTGGAGGTTACTATATTGTCATGGAATCACTGGGTTTACGTCGTGAGATAATATGCTGAGAGTAGGATGGGCGTCGTCAGTAAGTTGTAGCTCAATCGTGGAAAACCGTAGACTTCTCATAGTATCGTGTCACAACATGCTTGCATAGTGTCACTGTTCTAATATATCGTGTTGGCGTCACACGCTAACTCAGCGATTTGCCCATCATTCGCCAGGTTTTACATCGAGATAATTCGGCGTCAAATTTGCCATCTTCCTTGGTCTAGGATAGCGCAAGGGACTCAAAAACGGGAGGTCGTTATGTAAAACCTCATCCGATACGGCAGGTTTAATGCGGAGACTTTGCCCAATAGTCTTGCTTCAATCACCCCTTACTGGGGTTATACGATGTTTTTGCCTTGCAATGGGGATGACACGCGCAGGACCCACAGGAATGGGGCGATGAGCCTTGTGGGTTGCCAGAATTGTCACGGGTGATCTCATGTCACGTAGTCCGAAACCGGAATGGAATACTGCAGATGTACTTAGTACCGGTATAACGTTAATCTAGCATTAACAAAGGAAGCGGTTACCTCTATCATAGAAAATTAAACGATCGGCGTAAAAAAAAGAATGGTTTAACCAGATAGGTTTTGAATCCGATATTTAGCAAACTGACTTATTTCAGCGTTTTCTTCACCATGCTTGTCAGAACAAGAAAACATGTGACCCGCTTTCGGTACACACCAGGGTCAATACATAAAAAGCCCCCGTGCAGCTGTCTTTTAGTTCCTAGAGTAGAGTTTGGCGTGATCCAGGAATAGTTAAAGCAATGCACTTGTCAAATATATAAAGGCTGCTCAGTTTTCTACATAGATGAAGGTCATAAAGTATAACCCTGCTGCCTTGGTGGCGGGGCTGTCAATCAATTTATGTCATTTGCAACAATTAATTCTGAATGCTACTGGTTGTTATCTCAACACGTGTCACACAAAATGACTAAATAAAAAATCTAGCTCATCTGTTTATATCATCATTATAAAACCACTAATAAAGCACTTTTTAAAGATGTATTACAAGAGTTCAATATTTTCCTATACCCGTATGTTCAGAAAAAAATACAGTTGCTAGTACGGTAGCAATCTTGCCGCTAGCATATTAGATGGATATAGTTGAAGCTTTCCTATTGTTGTGTGTAATTTAGCATCTGACGGGACTTTATTGTATATATATATATATATATATATATATATATATATATATATATATATACATTAGTGCATCTCCTTTTAATTTATCAGTTGTGTTCCATCTTATTCCAAACATATTAATAAATATATATATCAGTTAGTACCGTTTATCGATCAGAATCCTTGTATAGAAATATCTCAGTATAAGAACTAGAAAATCACCCAGAGAACGCAGACCTACGACATATGATATTGTCAGAAATGCAGCATTTTTTTTCTTTAAAATAATTCAGGATCCAGATGTTGAACCGGATCACCCCCCCCCCCCCTTTCTAAAAATTCCATCGGAATCCGTTAATAAATTTGTTAGTAATGTTGCTAACAGACAGACAAACAGACAAGTAAACAAACGCCGACAAAAACATAACCTCCTTGGCGGGGGTAATTAAATTTATCCCATGAATTCTGACAAATGGCGACACATGTTAAATTGCTTTATATTCATCGTATTCTGATTCTTAACAGGAACCAGTGGAGTGCTTCAAACAAGATGATAGTCTATCGCCGAGCGTATATTGGGCTGGCTGTTAGAGGAATAAACGAGGGTGTTGTCTGGCTAATATTAAATATTTTCAGATATAATTTTATATAATCATGCGACATAATGGGCGCCGTGGATTCTTTGTCATTTCAACGACATTTTGCGTAAATTGTGCGACATTATTGGCATCTGCATGGCATCATGACGTTAACTGGAAATACTTTGTCGGATATATATCTCAACTTAACTCTAAGCAAAAAGGGTTCTTTGTTATTCTTCAAGAAACCAAATGGTTCCATCTAGAAACCATGGTTCCTTCAGGAAACCTTTTTTTCTTCTTTGAGGTTTCTATGCTGAGGTTCCACATGGATATGTGCCGATAATTGAATTGGGCATGCGCGGGTTCATTTGAAAAAAAAGATACAATCGTCGATGAATGGTCTCCCGACATTCAAAGAGTATATAATATTTTTTTTGAGGTAACACTTTTTTGTTTATGTTTTTTTTCTATTTGTTTTTGTATAAACATATATATATATATATATATATATATATATATATATATATATATATATTCATGTGGAGTATGGGAAAGATAACTGTCTGGCGACTTAATCTATCTAATTATCATCTGCCTGCACAAGAACTAATATTCAATTAACTCCAGCTACACGTGGGTCATGGCCGGTTTTAAATGTACAAGAACCAATGTACTTCACACATGCATGTATGGAGTTCATACATTAAAATTGATTTTAACGGATTGGCGGACGAAAAGTGTCCGTTGTCCTGAATATCGAGGTGTCCGCCCTAGAGTTGTTCTTAAAATAGTAAAACGTTGGGTCTTACCAAGATTGTCGGTTACGCGGAGTGTCCGCCCAAGAGGGTAATCCGCAACCCCGGGGTTTCACTCTACTTGTAATACCAAATTGTAATCAGTATTAATTACCGAATATTGTGATATATAAAATATAAGTCTATATTCTCCAATTGATTACGTGGATGACCTTCCTATACATTGTTACTGGTGCTCTTTTTATCGTGTGACACGGGCGTAACTCGTGTTGTTGTTGCACTCTATGTTTAATCCGTACTGGCTGAACTCTCGTTGTCATGCTAACTTGGGGGTTTCTCGCCTGGCCGAGGTCACGTGTGGACCCTGGTGTGTAGAGACACAGCGACGTTTTTCTAGATGATTCCTGAAGGCATGTTTATCGTGTATTGTGTTAGGTTCTTCGAATGTTCGAGAAATAGAAGCTTCTCGGCTTGAGGTGAAAAGTTATTTAAGGGGCTGTGTTTTAGAGCCGAGAGAGAGAGAGAGAGCAGAAAAGATTCCAGCGGACGCAGAAGCGTGTGTGTCAGTTTCTGGGACCTTATCCGATGAGTGCGGCAATTATAAGTTTTCTACAGACTTTCTCCTAGATTTTGTGACGAGTCTTGTTTGGACTTCAGTTTACTTTCTGGATTGTTACAAGAGCTTTACATGGGACTGTTATTCTCGGAGAGTATACATTGAAAGAACTTATCGTTGTGACGGTGGTATCCAGGTAATGTGCACATTTTTTATTTTACTGTGTGATTGCATTGATTTGGTGTTATACCGCTCATAAACTGTTTAATTGTATTGATTTAGTACAAACTTGTTAGAAAAATCAAAATAGGATTACTTGTTCAATATATAAAAATGTTGTTGTAAATAAAAAAAAATATTAGTTTACTATGGTTCATGTGATTAAAAATATTCGTTTAAGAATACTTCTTTATTCTTATAATAAAAAAATGTTAAGTTATAGACACATATAACATTCTTACACAACCCTTTTCTCGCGTACAAAGAGAGAGAAAAATGGAAAACGTTTGTCTCTCCCAACGCATGACGCGACTGCTAATTAATTCCCACGCCGCTTAACGAAAAGTCGCACATCACTGCTTTTTAAACAGTTTGACAACTATTCCCGAGCACAAAGCAGTTAGTATCTGCCATCTGCACACTTGTTGGAACATTATTCCTTTACTATATTTCTCTCCCCCTTTTAGGATTAGAGGACAAGTCGATGAACAATATTAAATAACCTATATAGAATTTCCATCAAATTTAGACAGTAAAGCTGAGGGCTTCTACCCAAAATGAATTCTGTATATGCGTGTTTATTTGGGTAAGGGTGTGTGACATATATCATTGTCCATCCTGTTTATTTACGTGTCATACATATGTCTTAATATTCAAGTTGAATTCTTCAAAACATAACTTATTACCCGGTACTAACCCTTGTAGGAATAAATGGATGCAGAATCAGTTATGGGTTGGGCCCTATTACAGGGGTTCTTTTACTATAACTATAACTATTACTTCTAAATCCATCTATTACTATTACTCTTACTATTACACCATTTTTTCACCTTTAACTATTACTTTTACTATATAGATATAAACGAAGTTAAAAAGATTTGTTCCATAGCGGCCTACAAACTCGGTCCTGTAAATCGATGACTTCCATGAAACTCTAAACTTTGTTAACGGTTCTTTGAAGAACCTCAAACAAGGATTCCACAAAGAACCTTTCAAGGTCTCCTACTCAGTTCACGATGAAGTACCTATGAGCTTTTTCCCGGAACCTTGAAAGTTGTTCCGGTTGAAACCCATAACGTTCAACAAGGACCTTGAGACATAAATAGTACCCCGCCATTTGTTTAACAAAGTAAGAGTGATATAGGTGATACCCACATATCCCCAAAACTTGGCAAAAACCCTTTTTAAAATCGAAATGATTGCAAAATACAAACTGGATTAAAAAAGAATTTATGTAGCTATTTAATAGATGGCTGTCGTGGTTGTGGCATAGAAGTATGTCTTCAACATTCTATGCTAACAGCTCCTGATGTTCCTTGGATAGTTGGTACTATCTTTAACATCATTTATTTAAACACCTGAAATCGTAAAATGTTGTGATTTGTAACACATTTAATTTCCGTTGTTGAATGGTACAGTTGACCATGATAGGAAAACTAAAATTAAAACATTTTCTGACTAATTGAGTGATAAGCATTACCTACCATAACACCTCACAGAGAGAAGGCTACCATAGCTGTGTATTGAGTAAATTTGTCTAAAAATTGCTATTGATTGGACAAGCGGTTCAAAATAAAGTAAACAAATATTTTGCTACATATCTGAAAACGTGAAATAATAAATATTAGCGAAATCCCTAGTCCTGGGGAAATATTAGTCTGAAATAATTCTATTCAATATAGTATTCATTGAATTTCTTAGCTCCATGTAATCCTTGCAAACGATTTCAAAGCAAAAAGGTTCCCCACTAAGTCCAATGAGAAGAAGCCAAGTGGGTTTTACCTGGGAACCCTTTTCGTTGACGTAATTTCGGCCACGTGATTGACAAGCCATGCTCTTCCTTCCAGCTGTTTGAGCAATAAAATATGAATGATAATCGGTGTCATAAATTGGAAACATCCCGCGGCCTCCTGACCTCATGACCCGGTTTATGTTTTCATCGGCCGAAAAAGATCGACTTACCTTGTCACTTAACTCAGTTCACATTTTCCTTAATACTTTTTGTCTAGAGAGTTTAGGGCAATGGGATAGGAACACATCTTGCGCTTCAGATAAAACGCCGGTTTCAAATGCATCAGAGATGACCTCAATTCGTCGAAAGTATGGAAGATTTGAGGCTCCTCAGTATATTGCTTGCCAAAAATAGAACACCAAGCACACTAACGTGGATCATTGTAATGGGAAGCTGACGGAAATCTGAGGTCTGTGTGTTTTCTTCAGTGTGTTTTAGTTTAATCGGAGGGTGATAAAAAATCTTATAGGAATTGGTAACTGCTTCTTATAGCATGTGAGGGTGCCGGGTACAAGGATGCCTTGTATTTTAGTCAGAGAACAGCGAAATTGGCAAGATATGAGCAATATTTCATTTAATGAAAATGTTAAGAAAAACATAGATTTATTAATGGTTCAAAAGGTGAAAAATATAATTATTATATTATAACCAATGGAGCAATAAATTAAATATGGAGAACATCAATAGGAATGTACATATCATTTAGAAACAGATATTCTGCGCTGTGAACAGATAAGGCCATTGGTCCAACCGAAAACAACATTTTTTTTTAATTCCTTGACATCAAAGCGGCCTTGTGAAGCGCTTATTTTTAGAAATACCGGGACCAAAAGGTTGGATCATTATTAATTAATAATATCAAGGTTCGATAAATCCATGAAAGTATTATCTATTGTTCAATCCAATATAGTAAATTCTGGTCAGTATATAATATCTAATATAAAAAAAGTTATTACATTAAAACAGTAAAGGAAAAAGGTGTTGGTTTATTATATGATATCAATCCGTGAGAGTCTTTTTACCCGGTTCCATTGGGAACGGTTCCATGGGGAACATACACAGTAACACACGTCTTTGTAGAGTCTATAGCATTATCCATTCTACCATTTGCCAGCTTCCCATGCATGACCAGTACCCATTCACTCCTGGGTGGAGAGTGCTCACCCTGGGGGTAAGGGGTTTGGCGAATGGTCTTTGCGCGGAAGGCTATTCTTGAATGGAATTTGAAACACAGCGGTGACAAGCTCAGTGTCCTAACAATTACGCTGGCACGCCCGAAGGAATATTAACATGGTCTCCCTCAAGTTGTCATGTGTTCAATAGCGCTTTAAGTGAGAAATATATTTACTGCACTTTTATGTCGGCGCAAACTGTCGGTGGAAGGGATTTCTTTCTCCAGTATGAAGCTCTATAACATGAAGTCCTTTCTCAAGGAATCAGGTCACTCCTAACTAAAATTATACTGTTGACCTTCATCCGATGAAGGAGCATGTTAAGTTTTCATTGTCTGGTGACTTTGGGTTGTTATTGTGCCTGTGTGAGCGTCGTACACCAGTATCACCGCCAGGACAGACACATTATCAAGAGTTACGCGACACATTGACAATGAGTCCTGTCAGCCGACACCGTGATAACAACCAGGGTCGTTGTTTCGTTCTTATATACCGTGAGGACTGCAATGAGCGTATCAAACGTGGTCGGACAAGCATGTATTCCGTCGCCCAGGAGCTTAAATATAGAAAAGAGATACGAGCTTGTTCAATCGAGTGAAAAACACCATCATCTAAACAGACAGCTCCAGACATAAGTGATTCTTGTATAAACGACATAAATCCTCCCTAACTGTGTTGCTGACCTGGACTACATTGGTTGCCTTACAAGTAGTTTGGTGACCATACCTCGTATAGTTTCGAAACGATACCTCGTACCACAGACAGCTGATACAGTAAAATCTTTATAATGTGGACACCTTTGGTACTTAACCATACCACCCACTGTAAAAAGGTTCTCATTCTATGGAGGTTATGACGGCAACATAATAAATTTATGAGAATATCAGGGATATAACAAAATGCCCAATATATAGAGGTGTCCACCTTATGAACGTGTCCACTAGATAGGAAAAGTTCCACTGTATGTATGTCTTCAATGAGGTGTTTACGACACATTTGAAACACGGAACAGGAAAAACGATTTAAACTCCAGTCATATAAATTAACAATTTTGTGAATTACCTGTCTCCCTTGTGGACATTGTTTGAAGACTACAGGCAGCCGGATGTAGAATAGGCATAATATATCTCATAAGGCATCTGATACTTATTCCAAGGAAATCCATTGTGCTGTAATTAGGAACCCTGATTTATTACCTTCCGTTGAAAACATTTTCCATTTACTTTGGAATTTTACTGGTTGATAACAATATGTAAAAAGCTTCATAAATACAAAGAGGGCATTGGGACTGCCCTCCTGAATTCTTTGGTCTAAATCTAGGAAATTGAACAGTTATCGCTAAATATCGAAAAAAAAAAAACAGCGCCAGATTCTGTTTCTCATAAATTTTTCTTCTCCTCTTCTGCATACGAGAGTGATATATCGTGAAATGTATTGTTATTTCTGGCACATTTGTCCACATGGGCGAAGGTGTTGAAGCCGCCTATAGTAGAACCCTGAAACCCTATCTGCTGTACAATGCTATGCAAACGATTTTATTTACAAGCAAACTTTTATGCACTATTATGTATACCCCTAACTAGACCGTTGGGGGTAATTACAATAGCTGAATATATGATATATTATTTTTGTTCGTTGATATTTCTGAAAAATGTCATATTAACTTCACCAAAGTGTTGAGCGTTTGGTCAGATTTCTTTTATAATTACGCTTTTTGTACCACGAGTTGTACCAGCGTGTCGCTTCTCATTTTTTAAAGTTTTTAAAGAAAGTTTTTCCTTTTGAATTTTCCGTCTCTGTATAACATATAAGGTTTCATAGATAGATTGCAGAAATATTGATATTATACACATATCTCTTAAGGAGTGTTGATATTGCTCTCGCATCCTCGTTCTCCGTGAGATTTCATGTCATGCACACGGAGAAAAGAATGTATGATGCGCTTAGTAGATTGGGCTTGCATATAAAGGGGAATGGAATGAAGATTCTCTCGATCGATCAACTCAATTACATGAAAAGCCAACCTGTGCTCCTCTGTGGCAGAAAACAAACGAGGCACCAGCTGAATAAAAAAAAATACACGAAGAAACGGAGGTGTTATTTTAACACTATTTTGATTGAAAGATTCATAACTGAATAGTGACACGTTTTTATATGAACTTTGCAGCCTGGATCTCATTGAAGGATAACAACCGGGGTCTTACGGCACATTTACGAAATAGAATCGGATTAAAATCCATTTTCGGCTCGAATATTGTTCGTTCAACGCATAATCGATCATACTGAATGCTATTAAGCCACCGTCAGTTGTTAAAATGGCGTTTCATAACGAACAGTTCATCACCTATCTCAGAGGAAAAAATAGGAATATTTATAATTGTAATTATGCGCTTGGAGGGTTGCATCTGTCCTTCCGTTGGGCTAGATACATTCGAGTGTTATCGATTCAGTTTACGTCCGATTCATGTTCAATCAAGCTCCGTGGGGAATTGTTCATTGCCCCAGCAATTAGCTATAGCGTAATTAATGTTGTAATTACAACAGCAGATTATAGCTCTATTTTCAGCCAGTGACTCGATTTACGAGCTCCATTTACAAATCGAAAAATTTTGCCAAATTCATGGTTCAATGGCCAAAAAGCCTTGCTTTGACAACTTCCATTCTCCGGGCAGAAAGTCCAACCAGAGAATTAAAATAAGTACAACCTCATTGATTAGCTGGCGTTATTTATATGTGGTTTGGTTCGTTACCTAATGCACATTAATACTTAAATGTTGTACCCAAGAGTTTCCTTTTCACGAACTTATGGTTAGTGTGTACGGGTTTGTCATTTTCAGTATATTATACCTGTTCCACTACCCTTGGCCAACCAACCCTTCGGGAAACGCGCACACAGTCAGACCTCTTGTTTCTCCAGAAGAAACCAGCCTGCGTATCTCCATCTGGTCATTTCCATTCCCGTATCCACCTACGTCCCCAATTAAGCCGTGAGATGTCCGTTATTAGGAAACCTGATTAGACTATTTGTTAACTCTAGAAAGGTTTCATACGTTTGTATCTTTTTATCTTTTGCAGCAAGACACCGAAATACTGATCTGATATTTATTCATGTAATTTTTGTAAGGAATGGAAAGGATTTGGCGCAGATTCAGACATCAAGACAGGTGTAATAGAATTGTTTTGCCTTGGCGCAGGGATAGGGTATAATTTCAGTTCCAGCGCAAAATAGGAAGGTTTTTTTGTGTGTCAAATAGTACAATTAGAATTTGTTCAAATCATGGCATATTTTGTGCCCTATTATAAAGCAAGTTACCTCTAAATAAGCAATAAAGTCGTTGACCTGTCATGTGGTAAAAATCAATATATTACACCACGACAAATCGAAAAGTGATTTAATGGCAACTTAAATTTTCTGTTCTTGTTTCACCTTAATAAGCGATTCTATTTAAATTACAGAACCACTTCAAAGTTAAAAAAAAGTTCAAATTGTACTAAGATGTACTAAAATGGTATGTTATCTGACCTCCTTAGAGGGATAAACTAGTGCATTGTGGCACTGCACAATGTTGTTGCTATCAGATGAAGGGTAAAATTGTATAACTAAAGTTTCTTGGAAATGTCCCATGGAGTTATGAATAACCAATAAGCAGTTTGTATTATATTGTTTAATATTGTTCTCCGAGCACAGCTTAATGAAATCTTACCTCATATTTTATGTTAAGCGAAAGTAATGATTATTTATATTATATTATGATATATTTAATTGGTTGTCCAATAACCACGAAATTTCAGCAGCTGTAGAAATAGCAAAACACAGAAGGAAACAGAGTATTCAACGTGATCTAATATTACATTGACCTTGAAAATTGGGATATATACCTTGCGCAAAAGAGTTGCTGAGTTTAGTGGCGAAAATGCGTCAGTTTAGAAAAGAGATAAGTTATCTTGCTGTTAAATTACACTTCGATTGTAATCAAAAAAACTATTTCAATAGGCGTAAATAACTATTTATTTTGATAATAATCATTTGATGTTCCACAAATTATATAGTCGTTGAATAAATCAACCACGACAGCAAGGATAGCTTAAAGGTACCAATTAACCTACCTATTGAAATTATTTTATATGATTTCTGATTATCTCTGTGTATATATTAATGATCTAATGGTAATTTTTGTTGTGAAAAGTTCTTAAAACATGTTCATCAACAACTTGTTTGTTAACACAGCAGTGTTGACAAACGAGAAAAAAAAATAACCTAAAGTGGTAGGTTCCAAATATACACAGAAAGAAAGGTCCCTTTTTACAAAACGCCCTTTGTAAAGCTCTGGTTTATCTGATTTGCTGCCGGATGCCCTTGTTGAATTTGTTTAGATTATTTTGGCAGGCCCCCACATATTATAAACACGTTGATATTAACAAAGCAAGCAGGTTGTGTGTGGTGATATACTTTTCTTTGTCTATTTTTATGAAAGCCCTTAGGGATTGTCGTTAGTTTATATAGGTCAGATAGGTGACTGGGCCCCTTTAATTGTTCACTTAATTGTCATCTATTCATTTCATTGTCTTCACGATGTAGACCAGAAGTCAAAATAATACACGTTGGCCCGCCTATATCTCTTTAATGACGGTGATGAGGGTGTAAAAAACGACCAAAGGACAGAGCTTTCATTCGAATAAACTGTAGGGTGTAACTAGCCGTGACAACCCGACTCAGTAGGCAATCGGATAATCGGGCTGGTAAGCCTACGCGAGTCGTGATACAAGCAACATCGAGGAATGCACCGCAGTGGTCTTGCATCAGGTTTCATTCATTTTAGGCCAGGAGTTTTAGCCAGAATAAAGACCAAAGGTAAAAAAAAAATGTTGCACATTGCATTTTCGTAAGGTATGTAGTTTGACAAACTAAAAGTCTACCAAAATCAAGAGATGGGAAATATGAAGATTTTACGTTTTTCTTCTTCCTTAAGTCGTCCTTTTTGAAAATATTTGATTTTAGATAAATGACAATACAAGGCTTTATTTCATTAACACTGGTTCCAACCACTGTACTAAAGTAAGCAATTTTTTTATTGATAACGTAGGATACTTAAAAGTGTAAAATTGAATATATATTTTGGATTAAAAAGTGATTTTAGGTGACTTTTCCTTCATAAAAATAGCGTATTTATATAGGGTCACTTCACATAGGGGACTTCTCTTTTATCCCTTACATCCTTCAACATATTGTTGTATGTTACGCTGAGATACATTTTATAATTTCTTGGCTGTGTTTTAAAACAAATTTTGACAAAATACTGTATTTCTGAGGAGAGATATGGCCGCTTTTGTACTTAAAGGTTACCCCTACCCCTTAGTGCTTATTCACGGTATACGAGCATTTTAGTCGAGTTGCCAGGAAGGGATATCTTTGAATGGTCTATATTATAAGTTTTTAATATGAATTTTGTGATGGTAGGGGTCTACTGATACTTTTAAGTTGGGTTGTGCTCACGACGACCTTGGCCAACTTTTGTAATATGCAAATTAGGGCCGCCATTGATGATAATTCTCTTTTCTTCGATATCTCAAGAAGTAACCATGATGATTGGTGGAATATTGTGTCTAGACCTAGGTTTTCATGGTCAAAGATTAAAATAAAACTATAAGGCCAAAAAAAATTAAAGGTGTGGTTCTCAGGCACCGCCCGCATCAATTTTAAACACCCGCATCAAAACTTTATTTTGATTTTCAATAAACACTTTCCAATTTTGAGCTGCTGCCGCTCCGACATTTCTTTCAAGAAGATAAAACCATACAATTTCCTTTGTTTTGTAGTGCTTTTACTTATTTAGCAAGATAAAACTGTTATTTTCATGCTTTCCCTTATCATTTGACATTTTTATCGAAACATACCAAAACATTAAAAATAAAAAAAGCGCCCGCCCGCATTGATTTCTGGAAAAAAGTGCCTGAGAACCACACCTTTTTTTTTTATTTTGGCCTAATAGTAATGTTTTACTTCACATTTTAATTTGCAATATGCAAATAAGGGCCGCCATTGATGATAGTCTATTTTTATCGATATCTCAAGACCTTAACATGATAATTGTGTGAATATTGTGTCCAGCCCTAGGTTTACATGGTCAAAGATTCAAATAAAACCATAATAGTAACGTTTAACTTCATATTTAACTTTTAATATGCAATTTAGGGCAGCAATTAACGATAATTCTATCTTCTTCGATATCACAAGAAAATCATGATAATTGTGTGAATATTATGTCTAGACCTAGGTTTTCATTTCCAAAGATACAAATGAAACCGTATTAACGACGGTTAATTTCATTTTTTACATTTTAATATGTAAATTAAAGCGGCCATTGATGAAAAGTCTACCTTCCTCCATATCTAAAAAGCTAACCCATTGTAATTGGTCGAACATTGTGTCTATACCTGGGTTTTTATGGTCAAAGATTTAAATGAATCCATGTGAACAATTGGTTTACTAAAATTTCATATGCAAATTTAGATGGCATTACATGCAGTTTAAACATAGGTTTTCATCTTCAAATATTGTAAAAAGATCATCGGAACAAAACCTGATGTTAAGTTTTCTTTATATATTTAAAAAAAAGCAAATTACGTTAGTCCTATTTTATCCAATATATATTTATAAATGGTCAAATATATTTGCTAAACCTGAGGTTTCTTGGTCAGAGAACAATTTAAGAAATTAGTATTAAACTAGGAGAAAGACGGGGTGTACTTTCAATGCTTAATAATAAGACATAGAGTCAAAATAAATAGTGTGTCAGTCATTTGTATCTGTGTTTCATGAATGGATATTTCCTGGTGCGGTTCTCTTTGGGGATCTGTTCAACATACAGTGCTGACACTATCCTTTTTCTTTATAAAGTATCTTAATTATGTTCAAGCAAGACTCTTTATATACATTTTCATACTTTTTTGGGGTTAATACTCTTTTTTTTATTAGCAATGATTTTTTCTGCGATCTTGATAATGTTATACTGAATCGCTAGTTATATGGAAAACTGGTATATATATATATATATATATATATATATATATATATATATATATATATATATACTTTCATCCCTTAAGCTTGTTTATAAGTATCGGATGTTGTAAATTGTACAAAAATTGCACAATGTGGCGTATAATGTACTTTAGTTTCATACTTTTTACCGACAATTTTATACTTTTTTCTTGTAAGATTTTATAAATTTTCCATTAAATCCAGAGTGGCAGTACTGAACATAAAATGCTAATTTATAGATTATCTACTTAACTAGGCCAATATATATGCTATATAGGGAGTATGTCAAGATATTAGATTTATTAGATTATAAGGATGTAAGTAAATTTTGCCATTTGGCTACTTTTTTGGGTGACATTTAGTTTATAAAAAAACACAATCCCACAGGGGCCAGTTATTATCATGATAAATAATGATAGGTGCATGGATCAGAAACAATTGTATACTGGAATCTATTCAACCATGCTCAAGAATAATTAAGGAAAACTATATATATATATATATTTTTGCAGATACAATGTATGAAACATTACTTTTTTTGGGTAAAAAATAATACAGTCGCTGTAAATTTTAAATTCTTCCACCAACAACAATATATATAGCAAATCTAACAGGAGATACTCTACTCTGAATATTTAAATTAAGTTTTTATCATTAAGACAGTTATCTACATAAAGAATTTATATCAAAATCCTTGAAGAGGCAATAAATACTTCTGCTGAAATGTTCCTCTGAAAAAAATACTTTGATAAGACCAGGTACACTAGCTAAATATATGTCGGCCATAGGGGGCAGTTAATTTGTTAATTCTGCATGTACACCTAAAACAGACAGGTACACGTACATGCTCTGGTATTTTATACTTAATTATTCTAAAAAAGGCGCTGACTACACTTAAATACCTTTAAATTAACAGATAAACTACAGTAGTTAGAGTGGGCATTGACATCAAAATGTGTAATCACAAGGCTTGTATCTCATCTTTGCCATCGTTTCTTCTAAGGTAGAGACGTTAATTCTCGTATACCATGATTAACCACCCGAGGTTATAGGGAAAACCCTGAAACACAAAAGCGGTAATTTCTCTCTACAGAAATAAATTATTTCGTCAAATTTGTTTTAAAGCAACTAATTTCAGTTAACCAAATTTTTACATGGTTTCATTTGATTCTTGACCATTAAATCCTAGGTTTAGACACAATGTTCGACTTATTATCATGGTAAGTTTTTCAGATATCGAGGAAGGTAGATATTTCTTCAATGATGGCTCTAATTTACATATTAAAATTTAAAATATGGACTTGGCCATTTAATATGGTTTCCTTTTTATCTTTTACCATCAAATATTGGTCTAGATACAATGATCGGCCAATTATCATAGTTATAGTCTTTTAGATATTGAGGAACCTAGGCTGTTCTTCAATGGCGGCCCTTATTTACATATTAAAATTTAAGATATGAAGTTAAACGTTACTATTATCGTTTTATCTGCATCTTTGACCATGAAGACCTAGGTCTAGACACAATATTCGACCAATCATCATGGTTACTTCTTGAGATATCGAAGAAAATAGAATAATCATCAATGGCGGCCCTAATTTGCATATTACAAAAGTTGGCCAAGGTTGTCGTGAGCACAACCCAACTCAAAAGTATCAGTAGACCCCTACCATTACAAATTCATAAAAAACTTTATAATATAGACCATTAAAAGGTATCCCTTACTCGCAACTCGACTAAAATGCTCGTATGGCATGATTAACCACTAGGGGGCAGAGGTAACCTTTATGTACAAAAGCGGCCATATCTGTCTTCAGAAAAACAGCCAAGAAATTATGATACAACAATATGTTGAATGATGTAAGGGATAAAAGAAAAGCCTATGAAGTGACCCTATAAATACGCTATTTTTATAACTTTTTTATCCAAATACATATTGAACTTGACACTTTTTAGTATACTATTTTATTAATTATATAGTTTTGCTTACTTGAGTACAGTGGTTGGAATTAATGTTAATGAAATGAGTATTTGTAATGACAAAATCTAATAATTTTAAAAATTACGACTCCATGTAGAAGAAAAATGTAAAATTTTCATATTTCACATTGCTTGATTTTGGTAGACTTTTAGTATGTCAAACAACATACCTTAAGAAAATGCGTTATGCAAACAGAAATTCTGTTGCATTTTTTTTTACCTTTGGTACTAAATCTCCTGGCCTATATTGTGGTAAAGGGCCCATAATCTCAATATTATGCTAAGAGTGGTGAATTTAACAAATCAGTATACATGTGAGCTCACAATCCAAACTGAAACACCGTCTTCATTTACACGTGTCGTTTCCTATATCGCCTGCAAGCTGCCTATGCGAGCCATGCTTGTGTTCAGGCGGTCATAAATTCAACAAACATGCCGAGGGGTTTACCAATGTGCTAGGTTAAAACGGAATTTTTCTCGCTCATGTTTGGTATTATTAGTAGGTACACAAAATATGCTAATGATTGGTCTGGTTAATGTTGATTGACAGTGTGCCAAGAAGCGTTGTCAGAAATGACGGAAATATTTGACGCATCTTCATAAGGCCTCATAATGTGTTCCTCAGACTAAGATGTAAAGATACTCTGGTGCCAGTAATCTGGTCGTAATGCCAGATGGTCGATATAACGCCAGTGTGTAACTTGTCATGAAGCCATCAAATTTAATCAGTCTATCCGACTTCATGGGTGAATGTCATTTCCCTGTCCGTATTTAGTATACTGGTCTGGCAATGAATGCACTCACTGCTGTAATATTATTACTGTCAGCAATAAGTGACTTTCGATTTCAGAAAAAGGATAAACAAGTTTACAGGTGCCAAAAATGGCGCTCGTTCGCTACAGCTGTTTAGAAAACATCACATAAACTAAGTTCGATCTTCCAGTATACACTTTTCTTTCCTAAGCTTTGGGGTCTGAGAAAACTAATTAATTTGTTTCAATTTCCAGTTGGTCAGTTCCAAGTTTCAGATCAGATGTTGAACCCTCAAAAGTGTCGAGGTTTTTCTGCCGTCCTTGGAATCCATACACGGTTTTATTGTATTGACTAATTCTCCATTTTATCATTAGAGTAAAACAAAATTGTATTTCGGAATATCATTTCTAGTTTGCAAAAAAGGTGTCCTATGGGCTTGGTAGGGGCTAATTAGCTCATTTTGTGAATTCATCATTCATAGTGGAGCAGCTTATAGAAATACACGATTAAAAGAATACTTTGCGAAAAAGCAAAAAGAAGCTTAACAGAACAAGGATGGTAAGATTAGACTTAGCATGGTTTCAAATCAATTTTAGCCTGATATCTAGACTTTAAGGATTCTGATTGACCAGTCGTGGATATTTAAGCATTCATTTACCTCTAACTTTTCATTTGAATGGTCAATGCAAAAAGACAAATGTTTTCCTATTGAGTATAACTGTAATTTATCCACAGGATATAAAGAATCGCGTGTGTTTTTGTTTGTTAACAAAACCAGTACAACTGAAATCACAAACGGTTTTTGTGCAGTCAAGACATATAATTATATACTTGAGGATGCATCTACAACTCCCACAACTATATATATATATATATATATATATATATATATATATATATATATATATATATATATATATATATATATATATATATAGACGCCTATCACAGTTTCGACATTTGGACAAATGGATACTCGATGTGAATTATATGTCTTTCCGAAAGGAACCAGATGCGATACCAGAATGCTGATCTCAGTGTAAGTCGGGTAAATTTTAAAGGGCCTGTCTTAACAGGGCCGGGTTGTGGGAGGTCAATTCTAATGAAACAAACATGCTCACACCAACACGTATTCACACTAACTCATATATACAAAGTTCTAACCTGACTCTGAAAGGCCACTGGGAAAACGTAAAACATAAGGCCAAAAAAAAGTTATGGTTCTACTTTTTTCACTAACACAAAAAGTTAGTAAAATAAGCGGTAGCCAGATGGCGCTGAAGTGGATGCTCCTGTTCCCCCATGACATGGTTGGGTGAGAAATTTCAGGTAACTGCAAATTCATATGTAAGCAAGCGAGACTCCCTATACTGAAAATTATACCAGAAACGACAATATCCTTCATCCTGTCAAGTTTTCTAAAAACTCGCATTTTACCGCGTTTTTTAAAGACCCAATTCTCGTATGAATTTAGTTATATCTCCATAGTCTGGATTTCAGTCAACTGGCAATGGACATGGATACCTTTTTTGAAGATACAAACAGTTTTCTAGAGAATTTATTTTTCTTCTAGGGTTAGTACAGTGTTAATGTTTGTCGGATAATTGTAATAATTATCTAATGTTAATGTTAATTATATGTTAATCAAAGGCATCCAACAAAAAAAAACATTAAAAGCACAGATTGGCATAATACTGAAAGTGTTTACTTAAATGTTCTAAGCTGAATTAGGTTTCTGTTAGAATTATGATGCTTCAGGCGAAATTATCATGCAAGTTAGTCGACTTTTTTCCAATTTATTATATTACGATAAAAAAATACTTAACATGATTAAAACAACTAAGACCAGATCGACCATATCTGAGCCCTTGCTGAAGAGTATATATTGCAATCTAGGCATGCAGTAAACATAAAAATAGTTATTTAGTACAGACTCTTAAGGATTCGGCGAGGTTCACTAAACATGTCCGTACATGTTATGCCTTTGTATTATGGCAGATTGATACATTTAATGTTTATGTTTTCGTCTATTTTGTCATGTTAACATCAATAAGAAAAACGACAGGGTTTGACACATTCTATCATTTGTTTTTATGTTATGTCTATTTATCTTTCTTAGTTCCTAGGTTTTAAAAATGCTTAATCACCGCGGTAAAATGATGTTATCGTATCAATGTAAACTAATGATCCCTTAAATTAATTACACAGAAACCTGGGACTTTTAGATGATGCTAAATTGTATGTATTTATACTTTTTTTTTATTTTTGTTAATTCCTTGATTTTATACTAGAAAAATTCATTTCAATTTGTATTTGGTTATACATGAGTATAAACTGTTTTCAGGACACACTCGTTGACACTCCTCCACCTGCAGTTTTCTGTTTGTTGAAAATATGGCTTAATACTGGGGTGTAATTTAGTCTAATTTTAGTCTAATCATTGTCTACAATATTTTTGCAGCCTTTCATGCGAATAACACAATTAAAACAAGTAATGTGCGAAAGAATGCAGGAGCTGCGGTTTATAAGCGGATAATATATATATATATATATATATATATATATATATATATATATATATATATATATATATATCATTGGAACCCCGCCTGGCGAACACCCCACCATTGTGATTAAACCAATTTTTGGTCACATTTCTTGGTCCCGAATATATGAACCAGGTAACTGAGAATTAAAAAAAGTCCTTCCCCAAATTACAACCAACAGTCAGTCCTCAAGACTGTTGTAATTATGGGGTTTTATTTTATACTTAAAGTTATGGTGTTGGACTCACGAGCGGCCCGCGGTTCGAACACCACGGTTGCCTTAAAGGCCAAACGTTGATAAACTTGAGAACAGTTTATGGCCTTTGCTTTTTTCCTAGTCCCGTACATGAAGATAAAAACTTGAAGATAAAAAGACATAACAATAACATTTAAATCTTACCGTATGGTAAGAACAATCCTATTCAGTATAGACACTGACACTATTGGGATATGAACCTATCCATACATCCTTCATTTTGATATTATTGCAACCGAGAGACACGAAATGTATGAAGAGATGCAAATGTATGAGAGACGATGCTTCTGATATCATGATAACACATTATGTACATCCATACATGTAGAAGGAGAAAGATTCTGGCTTCAGATCATAGTGACATGGACTATTTTATCCACAATGCCCGGACCGAAAAAGGAAGAGTCCCTAAGAGACGTGTAAATCTGTGGTTAGGCCACTAGCTTATCCCCGAGAGACGTTTACTGATGGAATAATTATCTCTCTCTGGGCCTCCTGTCATTTTAAATACGACGGATTCATTGCGATTATTCGGTTAGCTCCGGAAGGGACCGCTATAAGATCGACTACGCCATTACTTGTATTACTTGTGATAGATCGGTAACTCCCGCATGTACATTAATGATGAGAGTGCTGTGTTCCTTGTTCGTAATGTCATTTGTTGATGTAGATTATTTTTACAGCTGTCTCGTAGCCATACTTGTTTGAAACGATCAACGGTGTAAAGTGTATACCCATGATTGCAAGGGCTTCAATACAGAGGATTGTGTGTGTGTGGGGGGGGGGGTATTATATCCCCCCTCACTTTTTAGCTACAGGGGATGATAAATGTAATCTGCAATTAATATCAGATTAAAATAATTGAAAAAATATATTAATAGGTATAATGAGGAACTTTTGTTTGATTTTTCCATTTCTGAGTTTACTATAAAATATCATACATATGAGCCTGGTTAAAAATTTATCTTTTCTGAAAACATAATACCTTATTTTTTAGACTTATACTAATCTGTACTATATATAAAATGGGTCACACACCCACCCACACACACACACATACACACACACATATATATATATATATATATGGGAAAATATGATATTTCAATATTAAAAATATATTAGATGTTGTGTCATCCCCACCTTTAAAGATAGATTGAGCAATTGGAAACACTTCTTTCTCAGCAAATCTTTGTTTTTAACACTGGTGTTAGTACAACTGTTCAATTCCTGAAAAAAAATAACTTTGGGAAACTACAATTACCCCCCCCCCCCCCCCCCCAAGGTAGACAAAGGAGGCTTAAAAGGGTTTATGAGTTTATTTCTATTTTTATAATTAGGTCCAGATTTTTTTCAGTTTTAATTTAAGAGGGGGGGGGGGCTTGCTTATTTCTTCTTGAATTCAAAACCGTCGCACTGATTAATCATTGGCCCCCGAATGGCTTTTTTCTGCTGGTGTTCATGTTAGATCTTATTTTCAATAAAATGCTTTTGGTCTCAGTTATAGTCATATATGGTAGTTTTGCACTTTTATCTTTTGTTACCTTGACCTAGTTTTCAATGTTGCAGACCGTTTGCTGTACGAATTATTAAGTTTTTTGTTTACGGCCATTTTGACAAGTATATTTAAACACATCGAACTGTTCCAAACCCAGCACAATAACACAGATGCCAACTATTTTAACGCTTTACATGTAACCAGCAACCTTTCCTCACATTATGTCTCTCAGTTCAGTAGAAAATAGTGTTCTATGGTAGCAGGGGCTCAATAAATGTCCAAAATGCCCCGTTCCTTGGACCTAGCTGATATTTTTTAAAAAATACATTTGGTTGAAGTAACCACATCCAGTTTCTAAATGTTTCTTAAACTAACCATGCCGGGTTTAAATTTGACGGGGCAGTAGTGCACGCTTCCTCTTGTGATATCCTGGTGTTACAAAGGCCCGGTGTATACAGCACCCGCTGTCCTTATGTTATCACCAATAATGCTATGTCATAACACCAAAGTATAAAACTATTCGCTCACCGTTCTCCACATTGAATTGATGACCGTTGGGGCCGACCGTGAAATATCTCAAAGCTCCTAGGCTGAGATAAGAATTTATAATTTCCCGGTTACGTGTCCTGTGCCTTAGCTCTAGATCATAGTGGGTTTATAGTCTGAAAATACCGACTTGTCAGTCTCAGCAGACTTTAACACTTTGCCTTCCGGGCCTGTTCATTCTTGTTGACTTTCTAGGCTTCCTTGGAAGCATACAACCCAAGCAGCCACATCCACTCTCTACAACTGACCTTTGACCTTACGGTAAAGCCCTGCCCTGGAATAGCCGTGACGTCACGTATATGAGCCACATCAGGCGCTAGAAGGTTATTCGTTCTACATTGCGTGCCGCCTTGGACCAGTACCCCTTGTAGAGAGCGCACCCTACCCTTGTGGTAAAGACTTTGGCTCTGAATGTGACCCGACCCCACAGCCTAGCGGTCACAATTCCAGTTTCTGTGGAATTTATGTGGCTTACTTTTCGTATTTATTAATGAACTACAGCTCCCGTTCAGAAAAACCTTGATAACGCCTCTGCGAAGAATGTATTAGCTTCTTTATCTGAAACAACTGTTAATAAGCATGGTACATGCGCCAAAATTGACCATTAAAAAAAACAGGTAACCCTTGGTGGTTTGTTGCATATAGGTTGTTTAATGTATCTATTTATTATAAGTGGCTGTCATGTGCCTGGCGGCCTGATTCGTTTTAGGCATAAGCCCTGTGAGTTATGGGAATCGCATTTTTTAAAATCTGGCTTACCCTCAGAGTGTAAAGATAGCGTTTTCGTTGTAAACTTAAAGGATCGAGTTTGTTCTTTGGAAGGTTTCCGACTAGAAGCTACTTGACTTCGGGCGATAACCTATGAATAGGGGATGTGTTTGGAGCCGGTAGGAAGGAAAATACAATGGGGCAATAAAGGGTGCGACTTTCTCGTCAGTCTTGGGACCTACTCCGATAATTGCATAGTTACAGATATTTTACGGACTTTATACAGACTTTATTCAGATTTTATACAGATTGTCTTCAGTTTTCCTTTGGGATTTTACCTGAACTTCACTTCTGAATTACAACGGATTGTCCGCGAGATTTAGTTGGACTCTTCATCGGGAAGATTTACTTAAACTGTTCATGTGGAATATTTGTGATAAAAAAAAACTTTTGTTGGACTATGACAGTTGTGATATCCAGAATTCAAAGCCTAACATCCGGACTCTGATGATTTACATTTTTATTACTGTTATGTTTTAAATACTGTGTAATTGTATTGATTTAGTGAATTGTAATGTTAGGATTGTTCTAAGAATAAATGATAATTATTTGTTAAGAAAAACACACTGGTTCTTTTGTTCATTTCCCAAGACATTTCACGCTGCCTAGTGTTGCGGAATCTGATTTTTTTTTTAATCTCCGTAACAAAAAATTATGCTCGCCACGATTACGTGATCTGTTATTATAAGGTTCTGTAAGTATGAAAATCGAAAATCCCTCGTTGCAAAACGCCCTTTGTGAAACTCAGCTGTGAGCTGTCCTTGATGAATGTGTTTGGATTATTTTTGCTTGTATCCAACACCTATTAAACACGTTGACATAAACAAAACAAACATCCTGCTTGTAGTGGAATTGGCGTTTTCGGTCTATTTATATAAAACGGGTTAAAGTTATTATCTTTTGTTAATAGATTTCAGATAACGGAATAGGCCCCTTTAAACAAAATATATCCAAACATGTGTTTATGTATTTAAATAAGCTGGACAATCATAGGGAAATTAAATGGGTCACCTGTATTAGAACATGCCTATTTCAGGCAGGATTTGGTTTTGTATGGATGATAGAATATGAGGGAGATATGAACATTTTTATTGAATAGTTTTAACAACGAGAAAAAAAATTCCAGTAATAAATTATATTTCTGTGGAATTTGTAAATAACTGCAAACAGCTGAAAAGTATTTATCATGTATACCTAATAAAAACCAATACAAGGTACTCTTTAAATTGAGATGTTGCAACCATTAATTAGCAGTAGAATCCGGTCGACATAAAGTATTTAATAGAGAAGAAAAAATAAGTAAACACTTATAGTTTTGGTTATAACGTCATAGAATATGAGAGTCATTTTATGTTACAATGCCTTTTGTATAATGATCTACGTGTGAAACAGATAAGAAAGGATATGCTAAGCCACATGAATATCCTTTTAGAAGAATGTTCAATTTGGAAATATGTTTGAAATTTCAAATTTGGCAGCTTTTGTTTATTATTGTTTTATAAAAAGACAAGCAATGACAAATGATATTTATAGCACCACTTAATGGCACAATGGCAAATTTAGAATTCTTTTTATGTTTTAATAGAATCACAAGTACTTCATTTTATTTTATATTACTTTGATGCACATTGTGTTTAAGTGTTGTGAGTGTCTGTAAGGCCTCTGCTCATGGATATACTTTTTACATGATGTCTACCAACCCTTTAAATAATGGCTGTTTTCACACTATGAACGTTTATCACTCAAATGTCACTATTTGGTGCCTCTAATTTACAATCATCCATACAATATCAAAAGTCAGAACAGTATGGAAAAGTGTGGCATTGGTACTGATGTATATTTTTCAACGCTTCCTTAATAAGATTTCATTGTTGATTTACTGCAAATGTTTACCTATACAATCAGGAATAAAAAAAAACATGTGACAAAGTAAAGATTTGTGTTCTGGCACAACATTAAAAATGTTTTTCGTCGGGAATTTTAGGAATAATAATCGGGGAATGATATGTGCAGTCATGTGTGATGTCTTAGATTGTCAATTGAGAAAGCTATTTTAGCATGAACAGGCAAATTTCTCTTCTGTTGTGCTAAATTAATCAACGTTTAAGGAAATGCAGGTAGTATTTAATTGTAATATACCGGGAAACCTTATACGATAATGGAAATTTATTAACGCCAAGCATTATGGTGTTTTATGTACTTTTAATTTAAAAATTAATTATTTGATGCACAAAAGTTCAGGAATCATATGAAATACAGATGTGTGAATGATTTCATTATCTGTTCCAACTCTTTGCTATGTGGTCTTCCTAGCAAGTCACTGAACCAGCTGCAGAGAGTGCAGAATGCAGCAGCTAGGCTTTTAACTGGTGCCAAGATGCGCGACCACATTACACCAGTACTTAAAGAACGTCATTGGCTCTCTGTGAGACAGAGCATTAATTTTAAAATTTTATAATTGGTATACAAAGCCATAAATGGCCAATCCTATCTATATCAGGAACCTATTAATATTTTATGTTTCAGTCAGGCAGCTTAGGTCATGTGACTAAGGACTGTCAGTGATTTCAAGACACAAAGTCATGTCGTTTCAGGGAGCTTTCTCAGCTGTGGCACCAAGGTTGTGGAATGAACTTTCACACTCAGTTAGAGTTTCACCATCTGTAGTTCCTGTTAAAAGAAATCTTAAAACTTACTTTATTATATTAGCTTTTGGAACTTCTTAGAATTCAAGGATAAGCAGGAATACTGTAAGATATTTTATTTTTTTAGTATAATTGTGCTCTTTGTAAGGGTTTTATCAACATTTGCTCTTAGCTTGTAAAGCGCTTTTGATAACTGTTATGTTGAAATTACGCTATATAATTCATAATTATTATTATTATTTTTATTATTATTATTATTATTATTAAGATTATGATGAAGAATATTATCATTATTTTTATTATTGTTATCCTGTCTATTAGGACTTGGGATTGAGGTAACCAATACCTTTACAGATGTCGCTGAAAAGGAACAATGATCAACAAAAGCTTTGACAAAAAGCGATAAAGTTATAATGGCCTTGGCAACAATCATAACGGTTGCTGATGGCTCTGTCAAGAACTTTCACGATTTTTAGGGCTCTATCAAGAACCGCCATGATTATTGATGGCTCTGTCAGGAACCTTCACAATTATTGATGACTCTGGATTATCTGGACATCTGGTTTATCGATGGGTCTGTTATTCAAATACACTTCACAGATTCTCTAGTAATAAAAGTATTGGCATTTTTCATTTATCTAATGCCGATAATCAATGGGATGTGTCCCGAAAATTAGTACTAAACTACCTCCCTTAAAAATCGCTAGCCGAATCCGAGCCAAATATTAGTGTTATTAATTTTTCCAATAGCGAGTTATAAATTAGAACTTGTGTGAAACGTCCTACGAGATGACAGGACATTTTATTTGGATCATTTGATATGCTGTGTGTGATGCAAGCATTATTGTAATAAATGTAAACCAATTCCAAGGCAAACCTTGAATCTATGTCCATATCCATCTTATCGCAGTAAAAGTTTTTACAACTTCAGTACATCGCTGTGCATTACACATTTTTTGTTTGACTATGACATATATATTTATATTCTTTCTGTAAAATCAATGATACTTACAATCATATGTATACAACCAATATATATATATATATATATATAATATCACCCAATGGTTACAATTCAATTAAAAAATACAGTCATACGTATACGCATAAGCACATGGACGAACATATATTCGTAAAGCCCTAGACACTCAACTACGTTAAAATTTATTACGTGTATATCATAATCAACTCAAATAACTCACTGTCATTTACTTAATATTTATTCAAGTAAGAATACTGAACTCGTAAACATATATCTAAGCCTTGAACACATTTGCATATGTGCATACACACATGTTGGTTCACATACACAAACAATTGAGTAAAAATAACCCTGTATATATATTGTGTATATATATATACATATATATATATATATATATATATATATATATATATATATATATATATATATACAATTGTTACGGAACTTAATAACAACAGATCACGTAGTTTTGACGAACATAAATTTTGGTAGGGAGATAAAAAATCAGATTCTGCAACACTAGGCAGCGTGAAATGTCTAGGGGAATGGATAAGAAATGTCCAGGGGAATGAATAAAGAAGTCAGTTGGTTTTGTTAACGAATAATTATAATTTATTCCTAGAACAATCCTAACATTACAATACACTAAATCAATACAATTACCCAGTATAACAACAGTAAAAATGTACAGTTCCAGAGTGTCCGGATCCTAGGCTATGATTTCTGGATACCCTCACTGTCACAGCTCATCAAGAGTCCTTTAAGAGTTCTTATCGGAAAGGTCCTAAGGAAACACTGACTAGAGACTCACACTCTTTCGTGTCCAATGGTATTTTTCTCTCTCTGCCGACTCTAAAAGCAGCTTAATTTATTGTTTTTTTACCTCAAGCCAAGAGCTTTCCATTCTGGGAACATTACAAAGAACATAACAATGTCACACAGCGCCTGAACAGACCCGAAACATCTAGAACACAAAGAACGCTGTGTCTCGACGTGTCACACTCCCCACGCAAGCCCGAGCCCAACTCACGCGTCTCCCATAGCAACGAACAGGGCCAGCGCCCAACACGAATCAGAATGCCTGCCCATTATAAACAGATACATGTAACACTCCCCCTCCTGTAAAAAAAAAGAAAGTAGTATATATCATATTCTTAGTAGAAGCAAGGTAAATCTTCATATAAATAACCTGTTATTACCAGAATCGTAATTACAATTGCGATTAAAATCCCTACAATCATAGAATTCTGTTTCTTAGGCTGAGGCGCCCGTGGACATGAAACTCAGTCAATGTGTTTGTGTGTGTGTGTGTGTGTGTGAGAGAGAGAGAGAGAGAGAGAGAGAGAGAGAGAGAGAGAGAAACATTCCTTTTTTTCGGTTTGTGCTTGTATCTAAAAACAAAAACAATATAACTTTCCACATGTGGGTTATTTTAAAATTAAATCTATCCAAGGCCTACAGTGATTTAAGATGTTGAGGCATTTTTATTTGAGAAACTCAGTATACAATCAACCCTGTTTGTAGTTAAACATTGAAACGATACGCTTTGTTTTAAATGATAAACAGATACGTTTCAAACGTTAAACAAGTGAATTTTACATCTCATGTCCATGTAAGCAGATTTATGATTAATTCTTCAATCCGCCGCCTCGCCAAACTTCTAGAACTGAGCCTCTAAATGCTACACCGCTAAGTCGGTTGAAGTTTTCGTTTTTCAATGAAGGTGTCGTTTTATATTATTAATGAATTGGATCTCGATGTCAGGGACGGTGACTTGAAGATGCGGCAAAACACAAAACAAGAGACGGATAACAAACAGCGATAATAAAGCCGATTATTACTGTGACCGGAAAGAAAACTAATCATTCCTTCCCCGTGTTCAATTATTCTGTCCATTGATGCATACCTGGAAACGCAGGAAACACCGATGGATTTCAACAAGACTTTGAAGAAGCTGTTATCGCATTATGCAGACGATACTTCAAAGAATGTGAGTCCCTGTTTTCTGTTTATCAGAGGGTATTGTTGGTGCAGCCATAAAGGCTGTGTAAACTCAGGCTTTACCCAAGTGACATGCTTCAAATAATTTCCTCCGGTACGATTGACTAGTAGGTGAGACGTGTTGACATTTAAACGATTTTGAAGATTTAACAAGAAAGTAAAAATGTAGATTAAAACGTTAGACTTAAGTAACACAGATAGAACAAGGCAAATTTAATAATATTTTATAATACCAATTTATGAAAAAAAAATCAATTTAAGGGACCAATTGTTCGGAATTGAGAAGGAGGTATATTGTCCTACCTTTTTAGCTCAGCTGACTGAAAGTCATCTGAGCTATAGCGATCACTCTTTGTCCGTCGTCCGTCTGTCCGTCTGTCTGTCAGTCCGTCTGTCCGTCTGTCCGTCTGTCCGTCCGTTAACCAGGCACAAATCGTAACCGCTGGACCTAGAACCTTGTAACTTGGGATTCTGAGAGGTCCATAAAAAATCTCCTTGGAAACCAGAAATTAGGTCTCTGTTACCCATATCCTTCGAGCTATGTGGCCCCAAAGTACCCCCCAGAAAAGTCAAAAATTTCATACAAAAACTTCAATATCTCATTAACTACTTGACTGATGGTCATGATTTTTGGCATACATATTGATCATGAGATGTTACATCACTTCCTGCAGACTGGTGGCGCCACCTGTATTTTTAGATTTTTTACGAATTTTTTTCTCTATTTTTGAGACCTTTAAAAATGTGAACATCTGTTAACAAGGCACAAATCATAAAGACTGGACTTAGAATCTTAATTCTTGACACACTGAGAGGTCCATGAAAAATCTCCTTGGAAACCAGAAATTAAGTCTCTGTTACCCATATCCTTCGAGCTATGGGGCCCCAAAGTACCCCCCCAGAATAGTAAAAAATTTCATACAAAAACTTCAATATTTCAATAACTACATCACTGATTGTCTTCATTTTTGGCATACATATTGATCATGAGATGTTCGATCAGTTCCTGCAGACTGGTGGCGCCACCTGTACTGTTTGATTTTTTACGATTTTTTCCTCTATTTTTGAGACCTTTGAGGATGCTGTCATCTGTTAGCGTGGCACAAATCGTAACGACTGGACCTAGAATCTTCATTTTCAAAACACTGAGAGACCTATGAAAAGTCTCCATGGAAACCAGAAATTAGGTCTCTGTTACCCATATCCTTCGAGCTATGGGGCCCAAAATTACCCCCTAGAATAGTCAAAAATTTCATACAAAAACTTCAATATCTCATTAACTACATCACTGATGGTCATGATTTTCGACATACATATTGATCATGAGATGTTTCATCAGTTTGTGCAGACTGGTGGCGCCACCTGTATTTTTCAATGTTCACGAATTGTTTTCTCCATTTTTGAGACCTTTAAGGATGTAGTTCTCTGTCAACAGGGTACAAATCGTAACGACTGGACCTAGAATCTTCGTTCTTGACACACAGGGAGACCCATGATAAGTCTCCATGGAAACCTGAAATTTGGTCTCTGTTACCCATATCCTTTGAGCTATGGCACTCCAAAGTACAGATCAGAATAATGGAAAATTTGATACAAAAGCTAAAGTATCTGAACAACTAATGCAGAGATAACCATAATTGTTTGCATGGATATTGATCATGGAGTGTTTCATTAGTTTCTGCAGACTGGTGGCACCACCTGTATTTGTTCGGTTTTTTTTTACGAAATTTTTCTGTATTTTTGAGACCTTTAAAGATATGAACATCTGTTAACAGGGCACAAATCATAAAAACTGGACCAAGAATCTTCATTCTTGACACACAGGGAGACCCATGAAAAGTCTCCATGGAAACTTGAAATTAGGTCTCTGTTACCCATATTCTTTAAGCTGTATGGGTCCAAAATACCCCCCCCCCCAGAATAATGGAAAATTTGATACAAAAACTGCAGTATTTCAATAACTACAACACTGATGGTCATGATTTTCGGCATACATATTGATCATGAGCTGTTCCATCAGTTTCTGCAGACTGGGTGTGCCACCTCTATTTTTTTTCAAATTTTTACGAATTTTTTTTCTTTTTTTTTGAGACCTTTAAAGATGTGGTTATCTGTCAACAGGGTACAAATCGCAACAACTGGACCTAGAATCTTCATTCTTGTCATGCAAGGAGGCCCATGAAAGGTGCCTGTGGAAACTTGAAATTAGGTCTCTGTTACCCATATCCTTCAAGCTATAGGACTCCGAAGTATCCCTCAGAATAATGGACAATTTGATACAAAAACTGAAGTATCTGAACAACTAATGCAGAGATCACCATGATTTTTTGCATGGATATTGACCATTAAGTGTTTTTATTAGTTTCTGCAGACTGGTGGAGCCACCTGTATTTTTGTATCCGCCAAAACGAAGTTTTGCGGATACTGTGTTTTTGACCGAGTTCCTCCACAGCGGCGTTCGTTTCCAGAGAGCTCCTCGGAGACTAATGGACCGATTTTTCCCAAACTAACACCTATTATCGGGTCACATGTGAACTGGTGCCTAACCAATTTGCGTTGACCTCTGACCTTTCCTCTCTATCCAGTGTCCATTTGTGGGTCTGTTTCCACTCATAAACCCTCATATCTCGGGAACCGTTTGACCGATCAGGAAATAAAATTGATACAAATGTAGCCCTTGGATTGCTTTATAACTATAACATACACAAAAAATGGTGGCGCCACCTGTAACCATGTTTGCACAGTGTCCATCTGTTCATCTGCCTTGGGTTAAAATCACTCATATCTCTGCAGTGAATTGACTAATTCACCTGAAATTCGTCATGCGTATACATCCAGGATAGCTTTCTTGATTTTATGACAGGTGGCGCCACCTACGTTCACGTTCACGCTGATGACATCCAAGCTTAAATCTTGGGAACCGTTTGACCAATCAGGAAATAAAATTTATACAAATGTAGCCCTTTGATAGCTCTGTAACATACACAAAAAATGGTGGCGCCACCTGTAACAATGTTTGCACAGCGTCTGTCTGTTAGTCTGCCGTGGCCTAAAATCACTCATTTCTCTGTAGTGGTTCGACATAACTGCCTAAAATTTTGCAGGTTTATACATCGTGGACAGCTTTCTTGATTTTATGACAGGTGGCGCCACCTACATTCTAGTTAACGCTGCACACATCCAAGCTCATATCTCAGGAACCATTTGACCGATTGGGCCAAAATTGTGCATGTGTTTAGATCTCACATAGGTCTTTATCATACACAAAACTGGAGGGGTTACCTGCAAAGATTTTTGCACAGTGTTTGTCTGTTTGTCTGCCATGGGCAAAAATCGCTCATATACATGTAGTGGTTTGACTTTTCTGCCTAAAATTTTGCAGGTGTATACAACTTGGACAGCTTTCTGGATTTGTGGTAGGTGGCACAACCTACATACACATTTAGGCTGCAGACATCCATGCTAATATGCAACATACCTCACTCTATTTCCCCTTGCCACTCAATCCATGCCTCACTATCCGATTTTGGCAGATACATGTAGTCACTTGTCGGTTACCCGTATTCTAGTTTTAAAAGTTTACACATTTTTCTCTATTTTTGAGATATATAAATACAGACTAAATCTTGGCCTGTTGGTTAATCTGTTTGATGCTTCAGTTGAATGGGTATATACTACCATTCTAATGATAAAATTTCCTTTTGCGAATCTCTTCCCAGTCAGCTGAGCGTCATGACCCATGGGTCACTTGTTATTATAAATGTTCGATAAAAGTGTTATATGATCAGTGGATCAGTGGATCAGTGGATCACAAAACTGTATGCTATACAACTAAGCGTTAACACACACACACACACACATATATATATATATATATATTGAGAGTGAGGAAATAGTCAAGTAAGAGTCGCAATGTTGGTTCATTACATAACAGAGAAATTAAAAACATGAATGCACAGATAAATCAGTTTTCTTCCGACTAATGACCTCGATGGGTTCGATTCCCATCTGCAGTGAACCGACTTTTCTGTGAATTCAAGTTCTATTTAACACGCACACAAACATTAATAAATTATCAATTAAGATATATATATATGTTAACAAATAACTATGATTTATTCTTAAAACAATACACTAAATCAATACAATTACACAGTACAATAACAGTATAACAGCAAATCAATATAATCACACACCTAATAAACAAAGTGCACAGTACCTGGGTACCATTATTTAAAGTCCTTTAAAGCATATAATTCAGATGAACAGTCCACACAAATCTTCTCAGAAAATAACAGTCCAATGTTAAGCTCTCGTAACAATCCCGAAAGTTAACTGAAGACCAGATAAGATTCGTCACAAATGCAGAAGAAAATTTGAAGAAAATCTATAATTGCCGCACTTATCGGAATAGGTCCGACAAACATGTACATGTAAACACGAATCTGAACAATGTTGTGTTATCAGAACACGATCCTGCTTTGATGGATGGCGTGAGGGAGCTTTGAAATCGAAGATGTTAAAGAGGGGTAGAACAATATGGTGGTTACTCCAGCTCTATACAATGGGTTGTGTACAAATCCTGTCCCTTATACCTTTTCCATCAAACTTGGCAAAACACTCAATGCAGATAAAGGCGTCGTCTTTTGAAAGATGGTGTATTATTCTGGCCTGACGACAATGGTGTAGGACATCATTCCAGCAAAGAAACTTAAGACGTCTCTCAAAGGGAACCGCATGACCTTGTGCTGTTTACTGCGAAGTGATGATGCAAGCTCTTAAACACCGAATCTCTAACTGAAATATAATTAAATGCAGAAAACGGTGATACAGTGCAGCACTATAAAGGCTGTCAGCAATTTATAAGTGCAATCCTCACACAGCAGTTATACAATACAGTCGTCCCGGATCTCCTTTGCTTTAACCGCTGCTTTGTACAGGAAGATTCTTTTGGTTCCCTTTGGTTCAGGGCTGGCACCGGGGAAAAAATGTAATCAGACCGACGAGAACGTGATATCGCATTTTGCATCCAGCTCTAAATTCTACACATACGACACCCGGTCTTGTTAGCCTGAATTTGGGCACAGGGCCAGAGCCGACGTAAAAAAGGAGATTTAGGACAACTGCGTGAAGAGCGTATATATCAGTACATTCCACAAAGCGTAGGCATTATGGGCCGAGACACAAGTAATCCCTTTTTAGGGATATTCAGTCTGGTTCTGGCTCTGACGATGGTATATCCTGACTTGTATCTGTAAATGTATTTATGGAAACTATTAGGGGTGTAACAATGCATTGAAGAATCATTGCACTGAACTGCAGGCCATTGATTAAATTGCAATCGAATATTAACCCTTATTATTTATTTTGGATGAACCAACCCAAAGTCCCATGTAAGCTCTCAAATTTGACAGAGCAGTAAACGTTTGCTGGTGAACCACTCTACTCGCACGCATAGAAACATGTATGGCAGCAACGAATTGAGGGAAAATATTTCTTTTATTTGCTGAATTTACGAACCTCCATTTTGTGTAAATGGTATATTTTTTTAAATGTCTTAAATTTACAACTTAGTAAAAATTGAGTCGAGAAATTGAATCGAAGATAAAGAATCAATAATTGAAGATATTGCGGTAATATATATATATATATATATATATATATATATATATATATATATATATATATATATGCGGTAATTCTTAATACATTCAGTTTTAATTTTTAAAATTTTTTTCTTGACACAGAATGTAATGGAAACACTTTAACGCCCACGAGTGAATAATCTTATGATATCAATCACGCATATCCACGACCTACACTTTAATATTTGCTCTGGTAAGAGTTCGCAAACATTATGTTTCTGTAATACTTTGCATATTTTTATTTATGTGATATATTAAAATTAAATTCATATTAAACTTATACATATTATAGGTATTATAAATGATATTATGGCAAAGCAACTACTTTAGAATAGGCGTTCATGTGTGTTTCGTGTGTTTGTGTGGGTGTGTGTTTGTTCAAAACATAACGATATCTCATAAAATTTCGGGTCATTCAGGGGACGGGCCAGTGAGATAACGATTAAGTTTTGGTGTGGAAACAGTGTATGATCCGGAAATGTAGGGTCACTTATGTACGAATGAACCTTGGTAAAAGGGCTGAATAAGTGAATGCAAACACGATTTCGGGACCATCCCACAATAAATTTCTGAGAATTTGTAAGGTGGCGTTGTCCGGATGATTGGCAAAGAAGAAGACGCGCTCAGATGATAGAGATTCTCCCTAGAAAAAAGGCCAGTGATTTGAGATGTTTGATAGAAGCCCGTTAGGTATCCATTACAGAGTGAAATAATATGATTACATCCAATGCGTTTTCTCACGAGCGGATTTAGATAACAAATTAACATGATAGTCTTTTATACTTTGGTCTCTGCTTTTTGTCTCACGTACGTGCTTTGATGTCTGATTTCATTGATCTACCAGAGATCCAAGAAATCACATTAAACCCATAAAACTGCATCATTTACCACAATCTGGAATCTAATCTGGTATAATTAATATAATTAAAATGAATAATAAGCAACAGCATAAAACAGCTGAGTTTTGTCAATTAAAAGGTCAATAAAAATTAAGGATTATGCAGGGATATTTTTAGTTTAAAATGAGCTAATAAGAAATAATAGAAACAACGATGAAAGGATAAACCCACAGTCGTAATGAGGAAGTTTGTCTGTGAAAGTAATGTGATAACAGATAATTTAAAATGAAACGCGGCCTAATAACATTACTGCGACAGTAATGGATATGTTTTCTGTGTTTGATGTAGTCTAATTGGACTGTGAATAAAGAGATGAAAGGCGCTGTGAGATTCAGGCCAGATAACCCATAGATTTATATAGGTCAGCTGACATTTTATTGGAAGAACTAATGAGCAGACAAAACTAAAACGAAAGTACCAAATGTGAAACAATGACATACATAATTAACAAACATACCAAAAGAAATTGGGTACCACAGGACAAGTGAATCAAATATACCGAATGTTCTTCAATCGGCAAATTATCAATTCAACCCCTTGAAAATGTGTCCTTATGTTCATATTTTTCTATTTAATCGGTTAAAGTTTATCTAATATATAAATAGAAAGAGTTTGTCTACAATTTAAACAGTAGCAGTTTGTCTGCTATATAAACAGATGATGGTGCTTTCCAACTTAGGCGACTCTACAGGCGACTACAGGCGACCAGGCTTTCGCCTCAGGGTGGCAGAAAAACAGTCGACAGGACCTCCGCTACGACAATAGTTGACGACAAGCTACAAAAGCTTGACGACTGACTGAGGACAAACTACGACAAGCTGCCGACAACCGGCGACACAATCGCCGCTGACAAAGGACAATCACCTACGACAAGTTACGACCACATCTACGACAACTTACGACTACACTGGCGACAACCTACGACATCAGGATTCATGCTACGTGTACCCCTGACAAGTTTCGACGTGTCTTTACCCTGTGCTATGTGAGAAGCTGCCGAAGACAAAGATGGGCCTTGTTTCAAGTACCACGACAGGACGCACGACAGGACGTAGGCCACAACAACCCACGTCACCTGGCGACAGCTTACGACAGGATCTACGCGACAACCCAACGTCACCTGCCGACAGCTTACGACAGCACCTACGCCAGTAGATGACAGGCTACGCTCACTGGCGTAGAAAAAAACTGAATATTTGAACATGTTAAAAAATTCAGCGGTGACAGACAAGAGGCTACGCGTCTTTGGGCGACTACAGGCGACCATACAGGCGACCATGAGACGACAGCCTGGTCGCCTGGAGTCGCCCGTAGAATCGCCTAAGTGGGATAGCCCCCATAACAGTCTGTCTACTATGTTAACAGTAAAATGTTTTCTACTATTAAAATAGTAACACTTTGTCTACAATATAAACAATAACTGTTTGTCTACTATATAAAAGTATCAGTATTTTTACTTTATCAACAGTAACTGCTTCTCTACTATATAAACAGTAACAGTTTGTCTTCAATTTAAGCAGTATCATTTGTCTACTAGATCAATAGTAACCTGCTAGCTACTGTATAAACAGTAACCGTTTGTCTTTTATATGAAAACTTACAGTTTGTTTACCATATAAACAGTAATTGTGTGTCCACTTAATAAAAACTAAAAAAAAAACCGAGGTAAAAGTATTGCTAATTATTATTGTTGTATGACCTACTGATGTAATTGAGGCTTTGTATGAAGATGGCCATGTGTTTGTGTGTGAGAGAGAGAGAGGGAGAGAGCGAAAGAGAGAATGTGTGAGAGAGATTATTAGTCAAACGGTGTTTTTATGCTGCGGATCAGGCACAAAATATACAACGTCGTCGGCAAAATAATCCAATATCTTTGTTGTATATCAATACAAGTTCAGCCTGATGACGAGAGGAACAATAAATAGGCCATACTGCGGCGGGTCCGGGGACGGCAGTAAATTGCCATTCAGCTTATATCATTGATGATATCAGAACAAACGACAAAAAACAACGCCCAATTCTGTCGCCAGGATATTGCTTTTATCGTGCGTTAGTAATCAGACATATTTCACAGCGTTTCCTTTAGTATTTTTTTTATATATTTGACTCGTGCCTAGGATTTATTGCTGTTGTATAATTGTATCGCTTGTGTCAACTCGTTTTCGGTTTAACTTTGGTGAGACGAACTTTTTGTGTTTATATTTTTATCATACACGTTGCTCACTTTGAGGTAATATAGCGAACATTAAAAAAAACTATGACACCAAGGAAATATCTTGGTTCAGTTGATTTTGGTCTTCTTTCTAGTTTACTCTGTGAACTCATGCATCCGTCGTCCACTGTCCGCAGTCAACAGCATTTTTGCCGTCATAGTCAACAATTCCTTGGAGCAGGAGTAATAAAAATTGTTTCCCAGATGACGCCTTTACGGAACTTTACCATTTTTTCGTTCGAACAATTTGACGATTTGATCAATTTACAAGCATGCCGTTATGTCTGTTAAAAGATATCTCAGGAATGGCTGAAGCCTTCGGGACCAATTTTCATAGGAATAGTTACCAGAACATTAAACTGAAAAATATCTTGAATATTTATGTTTTGTTTGATGTAGATTTTTTATAAATTTAAATTTATCAAAAAGCAATTCTCCCCCCGGATAACAAATTACACTACATCCGTAACAAAAACACGATCAAAATCAGCTATAATTGCAAGAGAATTATGATGCAAATAATAACAGCCCATAACTAAAAAAAATCACTGCAAAAAAAAATAACCAAGCATCAAACAAAAAAACTGCATCTTTAGAGAGAAAACCCCTTAGACGGTAATTGCCTTGTCAGCAATATTGTTTACAAAGCAAGGGTTAAGACCGAACACCAATCCGCTCGATACATTGGATTAGCAAGTGGCCAATTCGTAATTTGGTACAATAACCACAACGAATCACTCCGAACGTTATGAAAGAGAAACAGAACTTTAGAAACACATTTAAAAACTAAAGATAAAGCAAATACAGTATTAACTACTTGGAAAATAATCGAACGCTCTAAAACAATGAAACGTACCTCGGATCAATGAAATCTCTGTATGGAAGAGATTTACAGGATATCACATCATAAAAGCGACAAGTCGGTATTCTTATTGAACAAGCATATGTGAATAAGTCCGAAAATTACGACATCTGAAACTACCGAACCGTGTAAAAAGGAAATAGCAACAACAACTGGGTCCCCCACAAGCGTTTTCAGTGATGATCGCCCTGGTGCCGAGACCGGGTGTTCCGACGTCCCTTTACGTTTAGCTTTATATATATATTTATATAAAACATATCGTCTGGTCTAAAGTGAGGTTTATGCGATGATTGGCTCATAGAAACTTAACGAGAATGATGCATCAGTTTCCTCATGTCCCTACCTCGATTCTCAAGACATAGGTCTGGCGCTCACTCGACCTTTTTGCCATATATCAAGAATGTACCTTTTCTCTATCCCGTTGTTCGTCTGGTCCTTTATCTTATATTGATAATATTTACTCAATTAGTTGGTGCCTTATCACTTAAACATTTCCAATTTCCTCTCCTTTTAATTTTGCCTTCAGGGATGGCATTACACTATCACTAAAATATCATTTACTGGTTTAATATGCATCCCGCGCTCTCTGTGAGATGGCCCTGTACAATGGAAATCTTACGAGATGTATGACGTGTTTAATGTTCATGTCGGAAACTTGGTGTTATATACCAAATGTAAAAGAAAAAAAAAGGTTTGCGAACAAAATCCAGACATATTTCTTTCTTGTCAGTATTATTTCTCTTTACTTTTTTAATTATTTTCAAAGAGCATTTAAGGGGCACTCGAAATTAACACCTATATCTGCCTCATTTTAATGGGAAATATTTGCGTATACATTTTCGTATCTAAAAGCAAACTTTCTCTATAGCGCCTTATGAAATTACTTGAAGGCTTAACAAAAACTGAGTATGATATTATATGTAATGTGAAAGTAAAGTTTGTCATTATTATTATTATTATTTTTATTATTATTTTATTTTTATTATTGCCATTATTGCTATTCTACTTCTTCTTCTTCTTCTTATTATTATTATTATTGTTATTATTGTTATTATTATTATTATTTGTTTATATTTATTTTAATCTTAAAGGTTAATATTTGAAATCAATAACAGTAAATAAAAGCTTTCATTAATACCGGTTACCGTTCATGTATTATGGTCATTCAGTAAATCGGGAACTTCAAAGATGGTGAATTTTTACGTAAAACTTGAAGTACAACCATATAGTTAATCAGGATTTTCCATGTGTTTACTTGTGTAACGGACCATTTATTATATCACATGTAGTGTGTCTGGCATCGATTGCTTACTGTCAACGCCATAGGTTTGTAGCGCTAGACCTTGAAAGGTAAACATATAGAAAAAGTACAGTTTAGGGTCGAAATGTTGATACAGGATCCGATTCGAATGTTTGAATTCCCTGCTGTTATAGCTACTAATAGCACAGTCGCCTTCATCTTTTATCATAAATGTGTTCTATTAAAACGTGCAGGTCTTTGAACTAGGGATAATTTAAAGACATGAATGCAAATAGCGCCCTTGTTGGGGGTTTACGCCCGCTCGGGGTTTTTATAATTACTGTATATTTTTTTATCTATCACCTATTAAAAATATTAAGAAATAAGATCTATATAAATGCAACCAAATTATCATGGGATGGAACATTTTTTTTTATAATCAGCATTTTCAGATAACAAGTATATTTATCTGTTGGCAATGACAGATATACATATCTATGTTGTATGAGCTAGTCATAAGCGCAAACGCAACCAATTGACAACCGGTCTAGTTTTATCAAAAGGGGAATAGGTTTTGAAAACAGGGAATGTATCTTGAAACCGAAATATTCGTTTACCTGGCACCATATCACACAACAATACATTACATTACTTCTAATATTCGACAGTTGAAGAATTACAGAGTAATCAGTGTCCCGGCGGTATCCTGCAGTTTTTTTTATCTTCATCATGTCAAATATGCGTATATATGAGACGTACGTAACTATTCCGTTACATGCAATCGGCTCATTGTATAAAACATCATTGTATAATGCAGTCATCAGTGGTGGATAAGGTGGAGGGGCTTTGACTGATTTAAATACAATCTTTATCGGGTCCGAACAAAAAAAAAAGTATTAACACAAATCTCATATCTAGATAGACCAGATGAGGAAGAAGGAAGGCCGACTGCCACCAGTGCGGTTTGTGTGGATTACCCAGAGTTTGTACTGAAATCTTATTGCATCCTCCAGGGCGGTATGCGTTCCTTCCCGTCCGTGTCATGCTTGTCATGTGTGTGTGTTTGTGTATGTGTGTGTGTTTGCTTTCAACATAACTCACGCAATCATGAATGGAATCTCTGGAAATTTAAGGGCATTTCAGGGATGGGCCGTTAGATTTTGGTGTGCATCCAGCATGTTTTCCGGATTCTGGAGCGTCATCAAGGGACTTTTACAAATGTATGGACACCTGTATACGAATGAACCTGGGAATAAGGGCCAAGATATAAGTGAATGCAGACAAGGTCCTGCGCCGGGCTGTGTGGCCTATAGCACCTGTTCCGCTCACGGTAGAGCGTGTGATCGCAGAGCGTTTTTGAAAAGTGTGCGCTTAGTCCTGAGGTGAGTGGATGCACACGTAACACGGGTTAGGGTACATCCAACAATAGGATCACCTATATATCGGGGCATGTATCCATTGGCATGCAGATTTCTGATTTGATTCTTCCATGAGCAAAAGTTAGTCTGGATGTTTGAAAACCGCAAGTATAGTTATTTCTTAAATTTGCGATAATAATTATTCATTAATTGCAAACAAAATTTCTAATCTGTAGATTTTGTCGTTTTGATTCATTATTCATATAACATTTTGACAAAAACTGTTAAAACCAATATACGCCACTCAAATATATGCTACATAAATAGTTAGAAACAGGTTGTAGTTATTTTTGACAAGTCATATGTAATAGGTATTCAGTAATATTGCTATCTTCATGATTGAGGGGCTCTTGTTGGTTTTAAAGAAAGGGGCCCCCATGCAACTCAACTCGGCTCTGACAGTTATGGCAAGCCACCACGGGAATGTCACACATAGGCGTGTGGATCTTGTGTCACATGCTGTAATTTCGGAGACTCCTGTTGAAAGATTTATCTAGTTGTCAAGGCCGCGCAGGTTCTACAGCGTTATTAACACTCACAAGATTAGTCTTTCGCTGACAGGGCCTTTGCTTGTTAAACAACCGGAAATCTCTGGACATCTCAAACTAGATGACTTGTACCCGACTCATAATCTCTATTTTACGACTCAGAGGCAAAAGTGAAAAGTCTATCAGTTCCTTAGACGCACCAACGGTCACTCTTCCGGTGAGAAGTTAGGCAGACAGTTTGTGACGGCTTGGACTATTTGTCTCAACTGTCAAACTTAAAAAATCAAAATTGGTAACATTTGAGGTAACCACCTTCTGTTTATATTTCACATATGTTTTCTTACAAAATATCACTTGTTCCGCGAAGTCCTTACCACAAAACACGCATGTTTATGTAATGTATCCAACAACTTTGAACGGACTACAATACCATCTTCACTACATTTATATATGAGCCGTTGGGTTATATAGAAGTTCCGGTGCATTGTGGATGGCAGATTTTGACAACCACAAATCCTTACAATTATCGCATTCTATTGAGTCAGATTCTTTGCATTTTGGCACCCGCTTTGTATCGTTGTTCGTTTTACAGGTGGGTTATTTCTTCTTATATCGCCCTGTGTCTGGTTTATCCATCTAATGGTCTTTCTTCACAGGGTTCTGTAAAAGATATACAAATATTAGATGTAAATAAAAGTATATATATATATATATATATATATATATGTGTATTTATCCTAACAAAAAGATATACAAAACATCCAAAAGATGCACACAAAGAAAACTCTTACAGTTTTTTTATAGAGTTAATAAAACAGAATGATATCGTAAAAGTTTAAGTGATTGAAGAATAACGGTATGTAATAATCGCCCTTGGGGAAGCATTTCCTCAAACGCTCCCCCAGATGGAAAGCCGTTTTAGAATCGGCCCAGACCATATTCCCCGAGCAAGTATCCCCTCCAACAATTGCCTCATGTTAATTAGCCCACGGACAAATATCCCCCCCCCCCTACCCATCCCAGAATATTATCCGACTTCGAGCCAATATTATATGGCAGTACTTCATGTCTCAGTACTATATAATAATTTGAAATGCAATATGTTTTTGTCTTGGCAAAGTGTTTTAATTTGTAATTCAACCTTGCTTTGGGTAAATATTGCCATTGTAAGAATGACAGCAAAAAGTGATAACTGTATTATCAACAGGTGGAAACTACCTTTTCATTGAGTCTTTATTATACGCTATGGATTTAACGAAAACGAATAATTTGATTCTATTCGGCAGTTTAAAACATTTTTTCTTTATAACCCCATGGAAGTTGTTTTTCACTACTAACACTCAAAACAGAGCCCGTGTAATATCTGTTTTTTCGTACTTTATTTCATGTGTTCAATGTTAATTTTATACAATTATGATAATTTTTCCGGGATTAATTATCCTGGCTAATTATTTCGAAAGGTTAACGTTCGAGGGAAAACTGACGGGGGTAATTGACCGGGGAATAATACATGGGGGTATTCTCATGGATGGGATAACTGTCTTGAGGTAATTATCCTGTTGCCACAAAAATGATATAGCCGATTGATGCGGAAGTGAGACAAGGTACATCAAAATGTACATCTAGTCAGATTCTCCGGGTTTTCTATAGTACACACAACATGTATAGTCCTTCGAAACATGTACAAATTATTATATGTGTCTGGTCATTATTATTGTTCTTTAACCATAATTAAACTATGGCGATATATAATGTCTTATACTGGAGTTAAAGCACCACTTTAGGTAGTTTTATGGCTATACTTTTGATAGCCTTATATAATATAGTGCTCAGCCATCAAGCACTAACGATAGTTTCCCAAAGGTTTAGGATGATGAAACCCTCATATCATCTCGAATCTTATCTCTCACGTCATCTCCATCTTCATTTATATCCTTCACTTTTATTTTTTCCAACCAGAGCTACCTTGTTATACAATCTTCCCACGGCACAGAGACCTGGGCGCGACCGAACTGTTTAAAGGGGCCTATTGATATAACCATGAACTCTATTTGACCTGAATCGCATATTCACTCATTGAATAAACATGAGCAGAGCAGTTGCGAACAACCAATCAATTAACCGTTGGCAATCAACCACCTGACAAGCGATAATTTGAATAATTTGGGTGACTTTCCCAAGCCGAACACATGTTGGCTGCAGACATTGGGTGATTACTTGATATATGTAATCGATTACGATTACGATTACTTTGAAAGTAAATGATTATTATTACAATTACGATCACAAAAATAAATTCATATAATCGATTACGATTACGATAACTTTATTAATTCTTAAACAAGTAATCATAATTACAGCCATGATTACAAACCTTGATATTGTCATGAGGTAATGCAAGAATTTTTATCTCTAACCTTCATTCAAATGCATGAAAGAAAAAAAAATACACAGTATACAGATCCAATAGTCAGGCTCATCAAAATATGAGATAGATAGAATAGTCTGAAGAATAACTAGAAATGATTTATGTCATTTCAAATGCTTGTTGCACTTTATAAACATAAGTTTTGATTTTATGATTTCGCAGGGTGGGTCAAAGAAATTTCAACTGCCGGGTAGGGACGGGTCCGGGCTAAATGCTGGCATATGCGGGCAAGGGCGGGCTACATGATTGAAATAGGGATTATGCGAGCCAAAATTATGGTTGTATTAACAGTTAAACCTTTACCAGAATATAATGTCCATGTCTGTTCATGTTTCTGCTCATGAAATCTTATTTCTCTATTTTTTTAGACGGATTCGTGTTTGCAGGCCAAACTAGGCATGACAATGTACAAATGTCCATAATGTTGTATCATAAGAGGGTTCAGGACTGTAGGCTAAAACTTGTGGCAAGTTTCACATATTACATAACAAGGCGTAGAGGAGAGCACCAGCATGATTACCTGTGACCTAATAAAGGCCACTACAGGGGCTGCATCTGGCTTTGTCACCAGCTGGATATAGCTTTGCTTAACCCACAAAGGCTGAAGTGTTCTCCTCAAGGATCTACATTGGCAAACACTGCATGCAACAAAGAAGCCATGCGCTTTTTATATCTATCTCTGTGTACATCTCATGGAAAAGAGCTGGACTCCTTCTGTAGTTCCATGGAGAATCTAATTCTTTCTCCATGGAAGTACCATACCCTTCCCCTTTTCAGCTAATTAGCTAAGCAATTAATCATGACTAGTTTTAAAGTCTTTCTTCATAGACTAATAAGATGATTTGCTCAAGAGGCAATTGGCAGGTGGATATAACCTGCCTGTCTTAATAGAACTGCTAACTTGAGCACTTCACCATGGTCTTTAAAAAAGTAATGATGGCTATACTAACTAATTTTATTTATTCCTCTCTTACTTCATCTCCAACTGCTTTCACAAACAATCCACCTAGCTTCAATTAGATACATGTACTACCTAAGTATGATATGATGGCTGTCAGGAGTCACAACAGCTGCATACTTCACTCTTAATGAGGGTTTTAATCAGTGTTAAACAAGAGAGATACATGATTTAGAAAACATTAACTAAAGCTGTTTTAAATTGGAAAACACAAAAGTAATCAAAGTGATCATATCTTATTATCGTGATGACGATTACATTTGGAGAGTAATTGATTACGATAACAATAACTTTCCTTTTTCAATATAAATGTAATCGATTACGATTACGATTACTTTAAAAAATGTCATCAATTGTAATCGATTACGATTACTGATTACGATTACCCCATGCCCGGTAGTCTATTCCAGTACCGTGCCCCTTTCTGCATGTTTTGAGGTATATTTTTTTGTACAAAGGAGGCAGTATAGAGTTTCTAGGCTAAAGTTGCAGAAGCGAATAATATTGTCTATCTTTGCACTGATTTGGTACGAGACAAATAATTCAAAATATAACTTAAAATATACAAAATAAAAAAAATTCACAATAATTGAGATATATTTTCATCACTGCAAAATAAAGATTCCAGCTGATGACGTAAGTCAATGTGACATACGTGAATGACTAGCTTTAATATTCGGTGACATACCCCAGTCAACAGATAATATAGCAATAGCTGGGTCATCTGTCACACCGCAGCGGCTAAAAAAGTGACAATAACTACTTAAGTATACAAATTTTACTATACTGCTAGGTTTCATATATAACCTGCTTAGACTTGTTATATTCAAATCTAAACTTTTGAAAGTTTGCCAATCTACCATTGTCAATACATCATACCCGTAACAAAAAGTGAAATCCGATATAACTTATTTACGAGGCAGGGTGATACACCTAATTAGGTGACCGAATAAAGCTACCCAGCCAGAAAACGCCCTAATGGCCTCACTTGGCCATGTTTAATTTAAAGCTTTCCATGTCTTTGCTTGACATATTTATTGTCCGTGTGAAAGCATTGTTAGCTTTTCCAACGACTCAAAAGCCCCATTCCTTGCCAGAATGTGATCTGAAATGGTGTTGTTTCCACAGATAATTATCGCTCCTTCTTATTTCCGGCCATTTAGTGACATCCGATAAGTTATCAAAGTAAAAAAAGCTCCGCTATGATTGATTTAGGTTGCGTTACTTGTTTCTAGACAGGCATTCGTGGGCCACCCAGTTCGGACTTATGGCTGCTGTAAACTGATTATTTCGCGGATCATTTTACAAAATTCACCTTTACTGAGTCGATATCACGCAAAAGCTTACCTCAGTCAAAGCGAGCATTTTTCCGTATCACCTGATTGTTTGACGGGATCTCACGCGAGGTTACGTGACTCGACAAGAAATGTTCCATCCTCCCTACAGGTGTTGACATAATCCAGTCAGATATTTGTTTTCAGTTAGAGAAGATATAAGAGTGTTGTTTTTAAATGTCTATTCAAAAACATATAGAGAATATTATATTCATAAGTAAGGTTGAGAAGTAATATATGATAGATAGAAGCCTCTTGTAGTACAGCATTAAGCGAAGATTACACAAAATAGCGCAGATGTTTTTGTATCCATTTTGTCCTGGTGTTCATGATTTATATAGCGTGGCCTGGCCGGTTATTAACATATAGGGAAAAGTATTTACTCTTTCCCTATTAGATAAGTAAAGTATTTCAGGTACGAAGACCTGGCAAGCTCAGTGAATTTTAAACAAGTAGTAACCGTTTTAATACCCTACTTTTAAACCTCGTTCAACTTAATTATAGTGGCCTTGACGGCGACATCTCTTCCAATACAATTAAACACGCCGCTTATTTCCAGCACCGTTTGCTTCATTTTGTGATATGTCCTCGCAATAATTGGTTTAAAAATGTATAAATAAACCCAATTGGAAACTATCCAAAGGCCTCGTGATTTTTTAAGTAATTACTCTTTTTCTTCCCATTAGCTTATCAGGTATGTGCGTAATTTACTGAAATTGTCTAATTAAAAAACTAAAAAAAAAGAATAACTTCCTCCTTTTTAAATTCAGAGTAAATTTAAGGAATCGAATCTTCTATAAAAAAAAGTTATGGTGTAGCTAATTATCAACTTACTAATTACATATTGGTCAATTACGTTACAGAATATCAAGTTTTCATTAATTTTACCAAGAAGTAATACTTTCAATTTTACCCCTGTAACCTTTCTTCAGTTTGCCTGTTGAAAATATATTATGTGTTAAATAATAACGGTATCAGTCTTTTCCATATATTTTAAAGATGCGCTATAAAAATAAAAACAAATGACTGGTGTGTTATATACTATCCCAAACATTGATACTTGAGGGAATACGCTCTGGTTTAACAGATTCGCCTTTGTGGTAGAATAAGTGCTTATTAATGTAGCCGTACTAGGTTATTATTTTTTATATTATTTATATTATTTTTACTGCTCGAAGGAAGCACCCATGGGCAATGAAATTAATGTTGGAACAAGGAGCCTATGGGTCACGGCGCTCAGTAGCCGCCGACGGCGACGCAACAGGTTTCAGGCTTCTGTTGCGTCGCCGGCCCACCAAAGGGCTAAGTGGGGTTATAGCACGATACCATCTGTTACGCTTAGAAAGGAAATTAAATAAAAATATTTCCTATGGTTTTAGCAAACCAATGTTCACATAATGTTGTATGTCGAAAGGCCTGTAATAAAAAAATAACCACTCTGGAAAGCATGAAGCACCTGTAACATCAACAACTGATAGTAATTGTCCAGAGAGAATTGAAGCATTAACAGCCCCGGTAGACATCTTGCATTTGGTGGCAGTCCTGTATAACGCTTTAGGCCTGTGTATTATTATGTTCATATTTTAACTTCCTTGGTGCAAAATAGGGCTGAGAACAGAACAGTAATGTTTTCTAGTGGTCAAATATACAATACACATAGATGTACTGAACATTAATCAATGGATATATGTTAAATCTCACAGTTGTGTATGGAGTGTTTTAATCACAGTTAACGGCAGGTGCAATCTATGGACACCACAATGCGTCTGTCACTGAAAAAAAAGCAATTGAGGAGTTCATTTTTATGGGCTAGGCGCTCAGCTGTTATATATGATCACAAAAATGATATGGAAGACGGGGTAGACAAATGCAGCAATGCTGGTTTTGTTGTGTTAATATTAACTTCATTATCAGATGATGGTGTTTAACTTAAGTTATGTAAGATTTGAATAAAATCCTGGGATATTGGAAAGAGGATTGATTTCATTTATATTATTTATTTTTTGAAATGCAGTATTTGCATTCGTTTTCAAATACTTTTTTTACATAATTTCATGTTAGTTTTCATATTCATGGAATTATTGAGTATTTGTATTCATATTCAAATACATTTGTAAAGCAGTCGCCCAATGTCTGGTATTACTTTAGTTTAAGTCAAACAAAATTGTTGAGAATCAAGGATATCCAAATTACACAAATTTAAAAACATGATTAATTAAGTACCTGGTTTTATGGCTTTGATTCATATAAAAAATAAAACGATTATATTCAGTTTTGAATACTTTCACAGCAATCTACACACTAAACATAACAAGATTCATATGATAGTTATGAACATAATGAGAACTTGTCTAAGACAAGATTTATTTTTATCACGTTTGAATTTTTTTAAACATTTGTCAGATACAAATGAAAAGTAATTAAAACTAAGAAAATAATACAAGTGTAAACAAGGGAGCCATGGTTCTCGACACTAAGCTGAATTTGTCCATAAGGAAAGATTTATGAGCGTTTTTAATATATAGTTCCTATGATAAGTTTGAAGCCAACCTGTCTACCCAAAGTTGAGTTACCATCCATTAACTTATTTGTGAATGAATGGGTCCTGTGACCTTGCCCTTGTGCCCCCAAAATCAGAAGGAACTTCACCAAATTGGCAGGTGCACCACGAGGAAGACGGAAGGTTTGGGATGAAAAGTTTGGCTTAAAATGCATCCACAATCTTGCCAAAGAAGTGGATCCTGTCACCTTGACCTGTTACCTCATGACCCGAAAAACAATCAAGTTGTTCCCCTATTGTGCGTTCAGCTATTTGTGCAAGATGTTTCCTAGGAGATTTTTTATTAACCTCCCTGGATGTACATATTAAAGAAAAATTTGGTTCAGCGGTTACGATTTGTACCCTGCTACCGGACGACCGGACACCCGACGGACAATGCGCCATAGCTATACATTAGTTGACTTTCAGTCATCTGAGCTAAAAAAAAACTCCATCGACGAATCATATGGGAGGGGAACCGTTGGTTTCTCCCATGACTCTGTCGCAAAGCTGCACAGTGCCAGTCTCGCAATTAGTCAGCGACTCTTGCAAGCTTCCAGCAGTCCCATAAATTATCAGCAATTTTACCTCACAATGCGCAAATTACTAGAAATTAAGCAACTTCGGAAGCAACTTTGCAAGTTGCTCTAGAGGAGCACATGCTGTCAACCAAACAAACTGCTAGGAATTTGGCAACTTTAAACGCAACTTTGCCATTCGGTAAGGATGACCTCAAGCCCCTCATAGACGCAGTTTGCTAGCAATTTAACAACTTTGAAAGCAACTTGGCACGCGGGTTGAAGGGATTACACGCTCTGAACAAGTCTTGCATTAAAAAAAATGTTATACCCGTTTGTTTTTCAGAATCACAGGAACTTACCAAACCCACTTATATTTCTTCTGAACGAAAGCTTGTGAACGGTTTGAAAATTGTGAGTTTGTCACACTGAGCATCTACTCGCGATATTTATTAACAAGGACGCAGTTACAACGCTGGTAAAATAATATCCAATGTTCATAAAGTTGTCGGATATAGATTCATTTACAACCGCAACCATAGGCCTACCTACGGCCCTTAAGACCCTTTTATTATAAACTTGGTATACTTGCATGTGTATTATCTACATCAATTTCGGGCAAACAGACCTATCTGTCCTACCCCTTATCCTAAATGTCCCCTCAGCCCATAGGGCTGTAACGGGCAAACAGAAAGCCTGACAAACAGACAGACGAAAAGGATGGTTTAATTGAAGAAGTGACTGCGTCCAGATTCGATAACTCGAGTAATAAAATGCCATTGAGTTCCATTTAGGTAAGCTAGCGTAAGAGCTCTTAAAGCGTTTCATAATTAACTAAGACGGCTTAATTAATAATTAATTAGACGGCTAATCAAAGAGCCGTGTATTGGCACAGAGAAACTCCATAACTAATAAAAATGATTGTACGTGAAGGGAAGAAACTAAATGGGCAAAAAGTTAGGCTTAAAAAAGGGCGAGGGTTCCATATACACGTTGGTGTTATTCTACTGTTTTATTAAGTTTTAATGTCTTCGCTACCAAATCGGCAATACTATTTTCGCATGAATTCTACTTTTATGACACTCGAATTAGATTTCATAGATAATGGTAACTTGAACTTCCTCACTGCCTTAAAAGACAAATGTCAATAAAAAAGCTCAAATTTGATACAGCTGCAAAAATTAATTTTAATATAATTTAAAGTCATGGATATAATTTTAAAAATGTCATTAGTTCTATGAGGCTTTCAAAATGTCCTGGATCATTAGAAAATTAAACCAGTACCTTGTCACACAAAAGCTTACAAGAGTACAAGGTACAAGCAATTTTATTGCCTTTTGTATGTTAGTCATCTAAGAAGGTGTGTTTTATTTCCTTGACAAAGACCAAAAACATGCAATCCAATTAATTATCGACATGCTCAGACGACAAAAATTAAATTTTGAAATTTGATTTTTGATTATATCAACGTTAAATGTTAAGTGGAAATTTAAAATGAACAAATAACTCATATAACAAAAAGGTTGAAAATTAATACTGAAGGTAGTTACCTATTTTCTTCATTTGGGATCGAGGGAAAATTGACACGAGGAAGTTAACTTTTCTAAAATTCTGCAATTTTGAGTTTACATAATTTTTTCTTGGCTTCATAAAGAGAACTCTTACCTACAACAACAAAAAAAAAAACATTCAAATAAATCTGTGACATGTAATGGGCATCGTATGTTTCTATGACTTAAATGACACGCGACCTGTGACATCCGGCTTTTAGTGTGTACGCAAAATGGCAGCTCCATGAACGGTTTCGATAAAATTGGAGAAATAAAACTGTCAGGGTTCGATGCGAAGTCGCGGGCATACAATAGGAATTTACTGCGAGGGCCGTATCAAGAAGAGAATTTATCCGAGGAGAGTTTGGTAGGAAGGGAACTTGTTTCGACAAACCTTTCTGTTTTTTACCACTATCAAATCCTTTAACTATAGTTAGCTTATAGATAGACCCGCTACGTTCCAGTATTAAACCTATTGTTTTCATATACAAGCTTTTTAGGCGATTTCCCTACAATCCGCTCTCTCTGAACAAGTTCTAATAAATATTGGGACTTACATTGCCTAAAACAATGTATTTTTAGATAAAAATAAAATAAAATATATCCCTCAAGACCTTTCATTGTTGTGTCAAGAATGAAATCTAGCAAGGCCTTTTTGGAGCAATAACTAAATGCTTGCGCGGGTTCTCAGAAGCTATAGTCATATATGTGGAAGGGAATGGAGAGGTTTAATAGCCACCATGCATCGGGCGCCCATGGATCGGTTTTGGTGATGTTTCATAGATGCTTATATTTCTGTAGTTTATCACACTGAAATAAAACTGTGTCCAATATATGGTCCACTCCGGCATCACAGAACGAAACATTTATCAAATATATCAAATGTATGCTTTGCACCATCTGGACGATTCAACCTGTCGTGACAAAACATATTTTACCTGACAATAAGTATTCGGTTGGGGGCAGTGGCGTAAATTTATCTTCCAGGATGGAGGTTGGGGGGGGGGGGGGTTGACTTGCAGACACACACACACATATATATCTTTTAAGCGTCTGTATGACATATTTCAAATATATTAAAATGAAGTATAAGGTTTTAGAAAAATAAGGTTCTATGTTTCCAATATAAGTGAATTCTAAGGTTTAGATTTAATATTTCATAGTATCCTCATAAATGGAAAAGCATACAATTATTTTTATTAATAATATTTCATTTGCGATATATAAATTCTATTCCATGAAAAGTGTGTGTGTGTGTGTGTGTTGGGGGGGGGGAATACATTGAGCATCCCCCCCCCCCCTTGCCAAAAAGTGTGTGTGGAGGGATATATATCCCCCCCCCCCCCCCCCGTTACCGCCTCTGGTTGGGCGTTTTCGTGAAATACGGCCAGCCATTGAAGCACAATAAGTGTTCAGGGGTGTCAATACAGGGGTTGTCTACAGCTCACAAAGGCACGAAACTTTATTTTTCAGCGCTCATATTGTAATATTTGTTTAGGTCAGCTACACAAAATGAGATCTTCAGTGCTATTGTGATTTAAAGTAAACGAGTTAACATCTTAACACCAATCATGCTTTCATACTCATTCATTTAAGAGGGGTGTAAAATCTGTAACGCTAATTATGGGGTCCGCATCACAAAGTCATTCATTCTGCACTATTCGTGAAGCACTTTTTGGTCAATAGCCTGGCGGGCGGAGCTTAGATTTACTTCACGAAAACTTGTTCGAATACTCCTATTGCTTAAAATAACAACAATCTGAGCTAGTTTTTTTTAAAGCGCAATGTTTCGCAGACCACCCAAGCTCTCTTGCAACTTTTTTTTGCAATTAAGACTGAGATTTTAGTTTTAGAAAGACGTATTTATTCATATATCGACTCGTATCAGAGCCATCGATAAACGTAAATGACGTCTTTTATAGAGCGATGTACAGATATAAAGGTAAGATAGAAAGGAGAGACATGGGGGTAGGTTTCAATGTATTTAAAAGTTGAAAGTATTAAAAATAGTATAAAACTTGTTGAAAGCTTAAAACTAAAAGTAACCCATCTGATATACTGCTTGGGCCATTTCTTCTGACACAACTTCTACAACATATTTTATCTCTGTCTCTTTTTGTCGTCTCATATTTCAATGAACTTTTTACACATTTTTCCTTTCATCATTTATGTGAAATAAAAGATAAAAATGTACAAATAGGTTTGCCAGTCCACACACACACATATTCGACGTAAACATACCTATACATAAAATAAAACTTAGTGCAAAAAAGCGCTTCGTCTGATTGGTTGTATCAGCTTGAAAAAAATTATCAGCTAGAAAAATACTTTCGCTCTAAGTTTCTAAAGACGCTAACCATAACTTTTATCAGATATCTTTGACAACGATAACAAAACAGACGCATCAAAAAAAGTTTGGTTTTATTCACAGGTAAAACTTTCGTGGCAAAATCAACTTACGTTTTCATACTTCGGAAGGCGTGGTATTTGTTCGGAGAAAAGCTTGAATAGTGACGTCAACAGGGTATTCAACTGCGCATTTAAAATTACGTTATTTGGAAAACTACTGGAGATACAATTTGTACGTGCCGAATCCACTAGTTGAATCAATTTTTTAATCCTTAGAAACAAATCTAAGGTTGGTTTCATTTTTTTCTTTAGGTTTCATTGCTGCCATATCGGATTTTTAAAATGGCGGTATTTTACCCATTTTGGCCATATGTGTGTGTGTGTGAACGGTCACTGGGGGTTTAACGTTCAAAGCACATTCGTACCACCGGAAACCGTGCACACATGGCATAAATGATCAAAAATATGTTGCGATTTTAAGATCCAATATGGTTGCCATTAAATTTATTGAGCAAAGTGGAAAAAAAACCCTATATCATTCCTTATGGTCAAGACTTAAAAAAAAATTGGCTAAAAAATATATCATACAATTTTGTAACATTACCCCTTGCAATATAATTTATATAAGTATACATTTCGATTAAAAATTCAATTTCTACGTTCACAGTTAATTTACATATTGAATTAAATATATATATATATATATGTGTGTGTGTATGCGTGTTTATGTGGGTATGTATATACTGACATATCTGTTTTTTGTTGCTCTTCAAAGTTGTATAATTCTTATTATCTACATATCGAACAGACTTACAACGTCACAGGGATATAAAAAAGTAAAATTTCCAGGATGAAAATACCTGTTCGCACGTTTAGTTTCTTTAAGTCAAAATAAGATGGAGCTGATACGCAATTGAAATACTTCTACAAAATAGAAATTTCCATTCTAAGAAATGCAAGCCTCCGCCATGAGGGGCCCCTATTGTGGGATGCTCTCTAACTTGTGTTTCAATTTACCTATTCCACCAAAATTTCTAGCTTAATTAGTGTATAAATATCTTAACATTTGATGACGTCCTTTAATCCCGTCAAGATCCACACCAAACTTTAATCGATTCTCCATTGGCCCTCTCCCGAAATGCCTTGAAAATATGATCAGGTTACGTTAATGGTTGGCTGAATTCTATTGTGAACAACACACAAATACACACACGACTGGAGATGAACGCATACCCCCTACCCCCTATAGGCAGTAACAAGCACGTATCCAGATCCAGCAATTTGAAATATTGCCATCGTCCCTCCATGGTGAAGGCGAAAATTTATCCATTGAGTTGGTTGAGGATCACGTGTCAAGAACATTTGTAAAACGGGTTATTCATTCATTATAGTTAGCGTATTATCTGACAGTTTAACGTCCCCTTTGACGTCAGCAGTATGTCAGTCTTTTGTTTCCATCCAAATCAATGATGAAAACCGAACCTTAGCAGAAGAGCTTTGGACAAAGGATATTTCATATCCTCACTAGAGCATGATTAACTACCTGCGACTTCGTGGAAATAAGAAGTACAATGCGCTATTATTACATTTAAATCAGTTTAAACAATTAGATCAGTTCAAGCTCATGTATATTTGAAGTGTATAAAAAAGATTTAAGATAAATGCATCGGGGTGTTGTTTTTTGTTCGTGAGAAAACAACAGAAAGATTTTTACTCAATAAATTTTCCTCAGATTATATATGAACATTTTTCACTCTCACTCTCTCTCTCTCTTTCTCTTTATATATATGGATTAAACACGATATAATGTACAAGAACTGATTTTTTTTCTGTTTTTGGAAAATAATCCTCTTGACCCTCGTTTTCTAGAGACATGCATGAATCAAAGCCAAACACAGTTTCGGATCAATGCCTCCTTAAGGCTAAGTTTGATCAATAACTGTGACCTTAGACTAAAAAAATCAGACAAACTTTACAAGTAGACAAAATGACAAAAATTCATTTCTGATCGCATAAAATCTTCAACTTCTAAAAGAATTGTTTCGCCGAACAAATCTTCTAAAGCCAGGTAGTAATATGATTAAGACCCGCGGATAACCGACAATGAATCAATTATTTTTGTCATTGAAATAAAATGTTAAAATAATTCATGATCTGCAACTTCATCCTTTTTGTAGGTTTCAACGAATATCATAATGAATGACATGCCATCCATTCCCCTGGCTTTAATCTGTATGAGTATCTGTTTGTAAATAATTACTGATTATGTTTATTTTAGGGATAAAATGCCTTCACACTGAATCACTGATACACATCGGGGCGATTCATTACACCCGTAGAATCCTTGCTTTTCTCTCAAAATGCTCAATTTTACAGGTGACGCTGAAAAAATATAAAATTTTCATCGCTAACCCTCCGACATTTGTTTAACCTATCTGCTGTATACATAATTCTGATTCTATTGGAAATATCTCTAAGGAACACACCATAGTGCCGGAACCTTTTAAGTAAAAGCTCAATATTACAGACTTCACAATTGATCGCTTCCCAATTAATTCAATTCTATGAGATCATAATGAGATAAAATAATTAAGGAAAATACGCTGTGTACGCCTTATTACAGTCCTGGTTCTAAAATATACCTAGCTAATGGTGAGAAATAAACCTAATCTGTAGCTTGCGTATGTTAACAGGCCACTTATATTATCACACATCGGCATACGACTCCTCATTCAAGTATCAATGCCCTTTAGTACATCAGCCAGAGGGTTCATCGGTACCAAACAGGTGACAATTGCTATCAATGATTTTTTGAAAGGTGTATGTGTGTAGATAATAAAAATGCCTGATAGCAGTATGAAAGCGGTAGCTTTCTGTTAAATATCAGCCTGTTTTGAAATGTACTTGCACCGAAATTGTAAGTTTGCAAGACACAGTTATATAAAATTATTATTTAGTTATAACATTTTATGTAATGCCTGTTTTAAAACAAGTTTGATGTCAGTTGATAGTAGACATTTATAGCTTTCATCTGGTGTGTCATTCATGTATATAGCTTTCCAAATTCTAAAGATATGATTACTTTTTTTCACCCTGTATCATAGCAATTTGTATAATTATAGCTAGTTTATTAAAAACACAAGGCGTATTTCTGATGAGATCAACCGTGACCAGTTTGGTTTTATAAAGTCATTAATAAAGTCTGAAGTCTTTTAGCTGAAAAAAAACATGTCTGGCACCCAACTACAATTTGTGGATTTGGGCGTGGTCAGAGAAAGGTGTTATTCCGTTCTAAAAATTAGCCGGTATATGTTCCATTGCCACCAACTGTCTGCAGAAAACATTAATGCCTGGTTAATGTTTTTGAGTACTTTTGTGTCGCATACCCACGCCCTTTTTGAATTCTGATTGGTAAATCCTCCCAATTATTCGACGTGGATGCTATCACGGGCCGATGTGTGGACTAAAACTCGGATGTCGCAAGCCGAATGTCACACATGACATGACTGCAGTCACGGGTACTCGGCTAGTTGTTTGAATATATGTTTTTTGCATGTCTCCGGTTGAATAAAAAAGGGCGACAAGTAATTTTATGCAGTATATTTTTATTTGTATGTTAATGTTATATTGGTGCCTAAGTCACTTTTGATATCGTACAAACTAGGCCGCCGTATCTGCACTTCTGGCCAAATTCGCTCTCTTACATGAAATATATAAGAGCATTAGGCTGAGACAGGGCTATGTTGTCTGCTGAAATATTTCAATGTAAATATTCTAACAAGATTAACATATAAAATCAAGGCAAGAGCAGTAAATGTACCTACAACATGTAGCTTGGGTGGCACCATAAATAAATGATAGATATTGCAGTTTGCCTTTGTGTCAGGACTAATTGTGAAGCAGAGCTGTAAATTATTCATTCTGAGTTTCCTATGTTTTATACTGTTAACATTTCTGACAGGAGAGAGATTTCTAAATGAATATTATTTTATATAACGGAAACCAGATGTTTATTTGAACCGTGGGGCAAACAGTGTTTTAACGAGAATATAAACCAGTTTGCTATAAAGCCAGTAAGTGCAATAACTCATCCTTTTCCGGTTTTATGTTTTACAAAAGTCCAGTAAATGCTAGTGATAAGCCCAAATAAATAAAATAATTTGTTGAACTTGAACAAATCTAATTTAATTCTAACCTGCTTTGACTCAGGAGTTCAGGGATTATGTTTCAAACAAGACCCTAGCAGACAAGTGTCAACCAACTTTACCGGATTGGAAGACATACATGGTTCGCCTTGGGCTATCTACTTGCACCAGAGAGTGCCATTAAGATCATTTTGTTTTTATCTTTAAAATGCAATTGTTCACTGAACTGTCAAAACACCATGTGTCCCTGTCATTCCCCAGGTTTGAGGGAGATCATGTTAATCACTGACTGTTCTGCTGACCGAACAAATATAATATCAATGGGGTTTATGGTTTTGCCTTAAGAGAATATCATCTCTCGCTTGGTAGGATATAATTGTAACTGTTAGATCACAAAATGTAGATACATATTCTAAAACAGTTTTGTTTTCATATTATTTTCTTTTATTTAAACATTTCAGTAGAAACACACATGATAATAAACATGAAAGTAACTGATTTGTCATTCTCCTGGTGATTTCTATTTTAATTCCTTGCAAGTGCTAACTTTCTTATGACTTGATTTGGCAAGGTAGCCAGGCTTGAAATAACTATAAGATATAATAGACTTATAAAAGCCTCGGTGATAATCCAAAATAAAAATGACGAAATGATTTTCATATTCCACTCGGTGTTATCTTTCCAACCATGCAAAACAGAAATCATCAGATTTGATGTTTTTCTGTCAGAAAGCGATTGCATATGATTATGAACTTATAAACTGATATTGCTTATTTTCCTTTTAACTAACATTGAACATTACATACATATTACAAAAACAGACTTAACAAAGTCAAAAACATTCAAGTCACATTAGACAAGGAACAGTGTGCATGGTGGTAACAGTCATTGTTTGGATACATACATCCATGGCTGACAGTATTAATACTTAGAGAAGGCAAATGCTTGTTCACGTAACAGTTGTTAAATATAATGTTCATGTAAAGGAAACGATTATGCAATTCTTTTATCTATACTTCTCTATCAATTCTTTCCATTTTTTCTCATGGGTGGTTATATAACCCTGTCTTCTAGCAATATTATCCTCAATACTGTAGCATTCTTTTACAAACAGAATAAAGTTGTATAGTTCAGGCAAGCTGTTCAGGCATTTACATCTATAAATGAATCTTTTACCTATTGGAATATGGAAGTTTAAAATACACAAAGACCTCGTTGTGAAATAATGTAACAAACAATTCTTTAAAGAGTCTTTATCACACCGCGAACATTCACGCTGAACATAAGTACATGTTAAAGTACATGTTTACATAAGTAAACATATTCTATATCTTAAATACATAATTACCTGTTACCTCTTCTGTTTATTTTAAATGTTTAACTTTACTAAGTGCCCCGCTGGTCATAATGCTCAGCTGAATCTATATTGGTCAGTTATCTAATTCTTATCGACTAAGGACAGTTTATGAGAACCTGTATACACAACGTCTGAACATCCCAGGACTAGCGATTATGAATTGTGCCTTGATATATAATACACTGATAATTGCAGTCTGTTATTCACAAAAAGAAAAAAAAGTCTTACTTTATGCATTGTTCATAATCGAGAATAATGATGGAAGAATAGAGAGTGAACTAAGAAATACCATTTCAGCTCTAGTCCATTATAATCGGTAAGCTACATATAGATTAATTTTTTTTCCATTCAGAAAAAAAAATGGAAATGTACCGGTTTTCCTCGTACAAGATAGGTAAACATAAATTGTGTCATCTGTAGTTTATATACTCGTAAAAGTCACATGATCAATGTTTGGTAAAGCACATTACAAATCGTAGGTAAAATAAAAAATGAAATACAACAATAAGCGAATATAAGTTTATGCTATCTCTCACATAAAAGCTATCCCTTTTTATTTTCTGACTTGCATAGGAAGAACTGAAAAAGATCATTCTGACTAAAGTCAACGTAAGTGGCGATACTTGCAACTAACACTGACATACCAGTCATTGGATCAATATGCTGGGTATTGGTCATAACATTATGAATACAAACACTTGTGATCAGCAAAGTTAAAATAGAGTAGAGACAAATCTTATAATAATTCAGCACACTTCATACTTATTTATCATCTCCAATGAATAAGCCATGGAATGAAATGAGTTATATTTTTTGGCTTGCACAAGTAAGGACAACCTATAGCTTACAAACAAAATACCAGTCCAGTGATCAATATTACTACAGAACTTGGAGATGACAGTTGCGGCATTTCCCGCTGTATTCGGTTACCGAAAAAACGTTATATCTGTTGACGTATTCTATATATGAATTATTTTTCTTAAGGGTGAGGCAAAAGCGGGGGGGGGGGGGGGGTCTGCCCCCTCCCCCCCTTTCCAGTCGCCACAACTTTTTAATAGGTTTCAGACAAAGTTTTGTGTCCTGGAACCCCCTCCCTTTTTTCGAACTTGGGGACCTTTTTTACAACTTTGCCATCAATCCTGGCGTGGACACCTCCATTTTAAATCCTGGATCTGCCCCTGTGAGGGTATAAGAAAGTTTAACTGTAGGTAAACATCTATTGATCATAAATGATACATCATTGAAAAGATTATTTTTCTTGATATAAGTTTGGCATATAAAGTTGTATGAAGTATATTTATATAACCAGCTCCTTTGTAGTTTTTCCTAGGGGTGAGTGTAACTATAAGAATGTATTACTTAAGCAGTATACCCCCAGTGGCCATAAATGGCATGTCATACTGAAGCGTATGGTTAAAGCTAAAACATAAAACATCCATTTATTCACTGAAAGCTACCACAATTTTTAGACTGCTATCAGGCATTTTTGTTACCTACACATGTATACCTATCAAGCACACTTGGTGAAAATTTGTCACCAACATGGTACCAACGATCCAAATTTTGGGGTCTGGCTGAAGTACTACTATATTATTAGGAAGTCACAATGCCGAAATATCACCAAGAAACAGAAATCATCGCCCATTTCCCTGTCATCTACCGTGAGGATATTTTGGGAACATCAAAAGAATCAACCATGCAAACTTTTCCATTTAAATTAAAAATTAAATAAATGTTTATTATAGGTAAATAAATATTTAAAAGTATGTGTGTATTACCTCACGCTAACAGCTCGTTTAAGCTAAATCTTACTATCACCTAACTGTTTTATATTTTGTTATGGTTATTTGTGTCACATTTCACGTGTTTTTGTTATAGCCACAACAAGAATGCATTTCAAGAGGTCCGATCATCTCTCATACACAAACAGTACCATGACAGTAGGTTTACAGAAGACACAACGGATGTTAGCTTTAAAAAAACTTGATTTGTGAAGCTGTACGTGGCATGGTTGCTATGTTTATGTTTTGTGTCACTGGTCGCGCCAAGTTCTCGTCAATTACTTCTTGTATACGGTAACGGAAGAAAACATTGACTGATACCATGATATTTTGAGGAGGAAACACTAAAGTTATGCATATTTAACGTACCTTGCATGTGAATAAGTCACTTCTGTCATTCTTCACTTTTTTGATCCCCTAAGCCTAAGCAATAACTATATATAGAACACGAATAAATGGTTAGATGAGTTGACAATTTAATTATATTACATGTATCTGTTTTTTTTTTATACGCAGGCTTGACATGTGCCTGGCGTTCTGATACGAGTTAGACACAAGTCCTGTGCGTTGATATGGGAACCGCACTTGTAGAACTCTGGCTTTCCCTCTGAGTGAAAAGAGAGCGTGTTCGGTGTAGTATAGAAAGTTCCGGACTGGAAGTTTCTGGACTTCGGGTGAAGAATCTATAAATAGAGGCTGTGTTTAGAGCCAGGGAGGGAAAACCAGCAGGCACTAAATGGTGCGACTTTCTCGTCAGTCCTGGGACCTACTCCGATAATTGCATAGTTACAGATATTCTAGGGACTTTATACAGACTATATACAGATTTTATACAGATTGTCTTCAGTTTGCCTTTGGTATTATACCTGAACTTCACTTCTGAATCACAACAGATTGTCTTCGAGATTTAATTGGACTATTCACCGGGAAGATTTACCGGAACTGTTCACGTGGAGTATTTGTTGGACTGTGACAGTTTTGGTATCCAGAAATAAAAGCCTAGGATCTGGTGATGTACATTTTTATTATTGTTATGTCTTAAATTCTGTGTAATTGTGTTGATTTTGTGTATTGTAATGTAAGGATTGCTCTGAGAATAAATTATTTTATTCATTTGTTAACAAAAGACACTGACTTCTTTATTCATTCCCTAGACTTTTCATGCTGCCTAGTGTTGCGGATTCTCCGTAACAAAAATTTATGCTCGTCACGATTACGTGATCTGTTATTATTAGGTTCAATAACAATGATTATAAGGTGATTGCTTAGGCCGATAAAGATAATATTGCATAAGATCATAAAAATATCGAGATACAATATCACTAATATTCTTAAGCTTGATAGGGGCTTCTTTTTAATGGAAGATTATATTTCATTGCAAGAAATACCACAATAAAATCTTCAGTCCTCGGTGACGAGGTCACTGAGGCTCATATTTACATTGACATCTGTTCGATAGGGCGTTAAGCCAATGAGTTTCTTTCAGCAGTATGTGTCAGTGTTTGTAAATAAGAAATATCTCATATAACGGTGATATGAATCAAAACCTTCTTGACAAAATAGTTATCATGAAAGTATATGTGGAATATCCGATTGCAGAAAATTGTTTCAGAAAACATCGTGAAAAACGTATGGTATGTAAAACACTTCCATTGGTTACCGTGTACTTAAAACCAATAGTTTTTCATTTCTGAAATCATTCCATGACTTTCATACTATTCAACACAGGTTTGGTTGTAATCATATCAACGACTAAAAAGGGGACGTATTGCTCCAAATAACCCTGGGCATACCAAGACCTGTTCTAGTAACCTATGCTTCCTTTCTACGACCTCAGGTTTTTCCGTTATATTGGGAGACGTGTATGGTTCTGTTGTATATATTAAACCAGGCGTAGTTACTGGGGCTTTGGCGCCGGTATCTTTTGTGAAGACAAGTCGGACATGAATGGGGAAACCATTCTATTGCAGTCCATGCTGTAGTACGGGACCTCATTTTTGTGTTGCTTTATCTTCTCACAAACGCATATCAATGACTCTGTAAGACAAATTTAATATAAGCCTTATATAAGTTATAATAAATCATGGTCTATGACAGTTAAGCGACGAAAGGAAGACCTTCAAAATGTCATGTGCCGCGTCTCCTGTCCAGGCTAACAACGTCATTGCGGTTAATCAATTATATGTTTTGCCAGACCTGGTGTAAAGACTTCAGCTTACCCCAATTTCAGATACCCCCTAGTTATCTGATATAAGTCACAAATTACCCCCGCTCCCCCCAACCCCGGGTAGTTTGGACCGAATACCAGGTTTCCATTAAGACTTTTCCTGATTAAAATAAATGGTAAAGTTTCACGATCTATACTATTTCAATAACGATGAAAGATACGAAATTTAAAAGAAGAAATCAATTTATAAAAAAAAGTCGCAAAATGATAATTATATTATTAATTATCTTTTATTGACTTTTACACCAAAGTGGATGTCACATTACATGTACACAGAAGCACTGAATATTTATACTAATTTGGTAACTCATAAAGAAAGAAATTTTATGAAATTTAAATAAATCAATTTAAAGAAGAAACCGTTTTGAATGGGTTATTTGATATTGCATAGGGCAAACTGAAATCGATTTCAAACCCCCTTCCCGGTGTCAGAAATGGATTTCAGATTGGCCCCCGCTAATCATGATAATATGATATCTCTACATTGGCTGACGCTTGAGAGGTCCCGTACTATTTATAATACCCCCTGAAGATTGAGATCATTATGTAATGTACCAGTATTTTATATAATGGCGCTCAACATATAACGATATTTATATTATCATTTGAGGGGTTCAGTAATTAGCGTCTGTCGTGGATTGTTAATTTTTGCCAATTTAGAATCCAAAAGGAGCTACATGAGAACTCACATTGAGAGCACAAAAACAGACTAATTGTAAAAACCAAGCGAATTTTGTAAGAACCCGAATAAAGTTTGCAAAAAAAAAAATAAAAGACGATCGACCTGTCTCAACTCACTTATAAAAAGTATATGAAGAATAACATTTATTACATGTGTATTATAAATGCGGATTACTCGCAATGGTATTTCACTGATAATGATGTGACCATTTAATTTATGTTGTTTTATTATTAAAAAAGCAATACGCAATAGGTTTCTTACGTCCAATAGTGCTCGTCAATAGTTTACAAGTTTACATAAGATCTGCTTATTCCTGAGGTCCGTGAAAAATGTAAAAATCACGAATTATCACGGATTTCTGAAAAAAAAGCTCTACAGAATATCAAGCACATCCTTTTTCCTCAGTCCACACTATATATATATATATATATATATATATATATATATATATATGTGTGTGTGTGTGTGTGTGTGTGTGTGTGTTTTATTTTTTATATTGATTTCCATAATATCCTATCTGTCATTTCTTTCAGCTGTAAACTCTGTCGAATACGCGATTGATTATAAACCTCATTTTTATTCTTTTAAAATCTCGGACTGATTAATCATTTCATTATATTACTATATAAACGAAGAAACCTCATTCACTTTCACTAAATGCCTAGAGCACTAAACCTTTCAGTTATTTATTTATGAAAACAAGGCATATTGTAATAAGACAAAAGAGCTACAATGTTTGGTGAATCAGTTTAGAACCAATGCTTGGACCGTAAATATTCTCGTGTAATAGACACGGAACCTTCACGACCTATCAGTCTCATGATAAATATTTGACGGAGGCGCTGGATGACGTGATGCCCTAGCTGCTGCAGCAGCCAGACTTGTGCTGATCCATCTTTTTCAGCTGCGGAGACAGGAGTTAGTGCTATCTATCGACCGAAAAAAACGCAAGTGTTTAAACCACTTGATTTCGAATGATCTAGTCGTAGACGCGATAAGAGCAAAAAGGTTTCAGCTGTTCAGCGAAAGAAGCACTTCACAACAGACACAACTTTCGTGTACCTTGGGCTAACATTTACTTTTAAATCTTGAATCCTGAGGCAGCATGCACGAGCATAGACAGATTTTTACATGTCTTGATTACGAGATGACTAATCTATGGTTTCTTTTCCGATAGCGTGTCGTCTCATAATGGTAACAATATAAAAGCGGTTTCGATAGTCCCCATAACAATGAATTAATATTTAGTTGTCTCCATCACAATGTATATTGTAATGTTTAAATAGGTCAAAGATCAAGAACATCATAATTGTTCAATACCTTATTTTCTTCATAACTTTGTTAATATTGATCCTATCTCCGCAAAGTTCGGCTTATTTTCTTCCTCTTCGACGTTGCTCATTCATTTGACTACCTTTCCGTCATTTCCGGCAAGCTCTCGACCCATGGTCGTCTAGTCTTTACAATTCAGCTAGTTCTCGAAGGAACCTCTTTCTTTCTCACCAAATGCCTAGACCACCTATGCATTTGTTGGTTATTTATTTATGGAAACAAGGCATATTGTAATAAGACAAAAGAGCTATAATGTTTGGTGAATCAGTTAAGAACCAATGCTTGGACCGTAAATGTTCTCGTGTGATAGACACGGAACCTTCACGACCTATCAGTCTCATGATAATTATTCGACGGAGGCGCTGGATGACGTGATGACCTAGCTGCTGCAGCAGCCAGACTTGTGCTGATCCATCTTTTCCAGCTGCGGAGACAGGAGCTAATGCTATCTATCGACCGAAAAAAAATCGCTAGTGTTTAAATCACTTGATTTCGAATGATCTAGTCGTAGACGCGATAAGAGCAAAAAGGTTTCAGCTGTTCAGTGAAAGAGGCACTTCACAACAGACGCAACTGTCGTGTACCTTGGGCTAACATTTACTTTTAAATCTTGAATCCTGAGGCAGCATGCACGAGTATAGACAGATATTTATTTGTCTTGATTATGAGTTGACTAATCTATGGTTTTATTTTCTGATAACGTGTCGTCGCATAATGGTAACAATATAAAAGCGGTTTTGATACTCCCCATAACAATTAATTATTATTAAGTAGTATAATGTTAAGTTTTATTTATATAAAACTGACAATTCCTAGACACAGACATACGAAAACATTCCCATTATTCACGTTCATACATTCTAGGACAATAGGAACAACAACAGGAAAAACACATTTACTCAATTCTGTTATCATTATAATACTATAATTATTTTTTATTTTTATCAATTTATTTGTCTTATTCTTCGCGTTCTTCGTCTTCTTCTTATTTTTATTACTGAGTGCTGTTCAGGTTAGTTTAATTATAGCTGCAGCAGTTTCCGGGCCTAACAGGAGGATATCGATATGCTGCTATCTTCAGGTTGATGGAAATGAGCCGTGATTCATTGATTTTCATCACGTCACTAAAACATAAGAAATGTAATTGCGGCTTTATTATATTTACATTAAAATGTACGTTAAAGAAAATTTCTTGAACTCACGTCTTGTACATACATGTTATAGATTTATCATTTTGGTTGAGAAGAGACTCATTCATACCTCCCGTAATCCAATAAATAATCAGCTTATCTACCTGCAGCTGATGAAGTGACGGAGTACACAAACCGTCTCATTTAACGTCTGGTGCAGCGAAGCGTTTAAGGTTGAGTAAACTTTAAGGGAAACCCCGAAATTAGTTTATAAGTTAACTAATATAGGAACATATATATATATATATATATATATATATATATATATATGCGCGTGTTAATAAAAACATATACATACAAAGTCCTAATATTCACACATAGCTGTACGTACTGGTGTGTGTGATGAAAGTTATATGCATTAAATTAGATACAGGTTTTTTCATCATATTTATTTCAAATAAGTTTATTAATATTTATTATATTTAATAATAATTAAATATAAGCGATGGAACATATTTTTGTCTGACATTGACAAAGACACAAGAAGTTCATTGTCATTCCCGTAAGAGTGAAACAATCACAATCATATTGATGGTGTATATAACGGTGATGTTCCGTTTAAAAGACAGACGTTGATAAGAAAGTAGCCGCATTCACAGATAAGAAATAGGTTGACGAGGCAGGGTCGCCAGAGTGCTGAGATAAATTGAAGACAACGTATTTTAAATGAACTAACAAATTCCTATCCCGGCTCTGTCAATTAGTGATAAGCCTGGTCGATATTTCGAAATCGTTTGCCCGGCCTTTTGACCCTTAACTGACAAATTCTTTATAGATCTAACAAATCCCGCAGACGACACCGATGGGAGTCAGCACGGAGCCTTGTTGAAATCACAGACATCACGTGACACAGTTAATTACATGATTTACCATGAATTAGGTACATCGTATAAGGTTTATCATTGCAAATATATTCCTTGTGTGAATCGAATATCACTCCATCACTGTCCGTTCCCGTAGAAATTACTTGCGGGTACAGTGTACAGTCTGCTTACAGGAGAAAAGGCTTTAACGTCATACCGGGGTTAAATGTCATAGTCTGGATTCGATTAAAGTACATATCATTCAATACTGATTACAAAACTCTCGGGCTGTTATTCGAGATCTGACTTCAGAATCGATAATACAAAGTGGCCGGGGCATATAGTTTTTTTCCCCATGTCCGTCATTCCGTCCTTCCGTCATTCCAAAATCAAACAGTTGTACGGACTTTTTTTCGCAATGCCTGCAGATATTGGCCTGATTTTTGGTGTGTAGGCAGATAATGACCAGTTTCAGATCGAGTTTGCGTTTTGTCCGAGTTGACCTAATTTGACTGATTTACGGCTCCTAAACTTAGAAAATTTCATGAAAAATAGAAATTTTCATGACAAATACACATATGCGGACTTTTTTTTTCGCAATGCCTGTTGATATTAGCCTGATTTTTTGTGATTGGGCAGATAATGACCAGTTACAGATCGAGTTTGCGTTTCGTCCCGGTTGACCTACTTTTGAACGTTTTACGCCTCCTTAACTTAGAAAATTTCATGAAAAATAGAAATTTTCATGACAGATACACATGTACGGACTTTTTTTCGCAATGCCTGCAGATATTGGCCTGATTTTTGGTGTGTGGGCAGATATGGACCAGTTACAGATCGAGTTCGCGTTTCGTCTCGGTTGACCTACTTTTGACCGTTTTACGGCTCCTAAACATAGAAAATTTCATGTTAAATATAAATTTTTCATGACAAATACACTTGTACAGACTTTTCTTCGCAATACCTGCAGATATTGGCCTGATTTTTTATGTGTGGGCAGATAATGACAGTTACAGATCGAGTTCGCGTTTCGTCCCGGTTGACCTACTTTTGATTGTTTTACGGCTCCTAAACATAAAAAATTTCATGAAAGACCGAATTTTTTATGGAAAATGCACATGTATGGACTTTTTTTCACAATGCCTGCATATACTGGCCTGATTTTTGGTGTGTTGCTTGATGATGACCCGTTACAGATCGAGTTTGCATTTTGCCCTTGTTGACCTACTTTTGACCATACGACACCTCCTGATCTTAAAAAAAAAAATTTCAAAATTTAACAAATGTTTCTAATTTGCCCCAGGCGGGGGCATTCGTGTCGTTCCGACACATCTCGTTATTAGTGTGCATTATAAACCGGCTTATTTATATTGATCTTAGAATGAAGATTTGTTAATTCTTGTCTACGGTATCTTTATTTTTTGTTTTTGAAAATACGCTACAATAACCCGTCCATTTGACGCGTATCCTTACCATGGCCAACAAATACGAGTTATTTCCCAGGAAGGGAAGAACAGTTCGTTATTATTTGATTATGTGGTATACCTAGTATATATCGTACTTAACAGAGAACAATTGGGATATATGTTTAAATAAAATACAGACAGGTAATATGAATAAAATATGTCTACGACGGAAATAGTTTTTATTTATATTATGAATAGGTATTCGTGATACAAACGCAGTATTAAGATGACATACTCTTCATAGATCCGTCTGTTGTGAACATATTAATAATTATCTGATAATCAGGCAGCTAAAAATATAAAAGAAGCATTTACAGGTTTGTAGAAGGCAACAGTTGGAATGTCTTGTTCTTTAGCTAGCCGTGACTCGCACATGTTAATAACACCTCAAGCAGAACAATACTATACATGTATATGTATATAGGCTTCAAGGCTAATTAAATCAAGCAGGATTCTTTTAATCAATGCTCATGGCTTGTTTGAAGATAATTAAAAACCGGAAAAATAGTTGGTGTCATTTTCTTTTCTGTGTATAAGAATTATCATTACAGAGATATATTTTATATGTTGTTGTTATTAATTTAGAATTTCACTTTTAGGATGAGATTAGTACAAATGTAAATACATTAGTTATTACAATGATGCACCCGTATAAATACAAGAATATACAAAAGTATAATTGGTATTCATTATAAAGACAAGAGATTTATCCTGTAATTAATATCATTCGAGGCTCAGCTGAAGTTTAAAAGAATGAATAAAAAAATTGTTATTTGTGCTCCATTAAAAAAAAGTAAACTTAAATGTTAATAAGGGGAAATACGTGTAGTTCTAACTTGATTTCGATATCTCCAGAAGATGTAAAACTAATATAAATTTATGTTATTTAAGCCTTTCAAATGAATTGGTCGATCTTTCGATGTATGGCACCTGCTGAAGGGGCTGTCAAGGTCATGGGGATACAAAGACAGACACAGATGAAATTTAATGACAAAGACGATGTTGTAAAATGATGATAAAAGACAGACTGTAAGACTTATACAAATACAAACAAAAATTGAAAGACGGTTTACAAAGATAACATGGAAGAGTAATGGTGTAAAATAAACTACATACAGGGATATATGCAAGAGCAAGTGAAATAGAAGAAACACATACAGAGAGAGAGAGAGAGAGAGAGAGAGAGAGAGAGAATGCTGGTCATTTGTTAAAAGTTTATCTTTATAGTGTGTTGAAGACGTTATTAACCGCCGCGTGTACGCTAAGTGTCGTGTCGTTAATAAGGGGGTCGGAGAGAGACAATGAGATAACCTGCGTGTCCTGAAGAAGTCGTTAACCGCCGCATGTGTGGCGATGAGACCGGACAGTGCGCTCTGGTGATTGTTACATTGTCTGCATTATCACAGGTCACCGTCATCAAAGAACCTCCACAGACCAGGGCTTGACCGGAGTCTGTCTCTCTGATCGATTACAAATAGATGTGATAATGTAAATCAGGAAAACGATTCTGAGGTTACTTCAGTACAGGAGCCCTTACCCGAAAGGACACACTAAACTGAAGACAGTATATTTTACTTACTAACCTTGGATATACCTATGTATTACTCACTGAAATGCATGTAATTAGGTTATAACTCTGCAATTAGATATAACTATGTTTTACTATATCCATTACTGATATTTCTATTCATGTTTTAAACATACTTACTTTTATTATATTTGAGTACACGATTCTTCAAACGGGACGATTAAATTAAATGGGTTTTATTCAAACAGAAAAATACTGGACAAATAAAATGCACAATTTAAATTTTGATGTAAATGTCATGGGAGTATAGAACCTTGTGTTCAAATAAATTGTTATTGTAAATATTTGAAGCAGGTAATGTGTTCATAAATGCACAATATCTTATACAAACAAAGCATCTAAGATGGATTCAGCCATTAACAGAATAAAGACTAGCCTTGTGTGTAGACCTTAGGCTTAATGGACTTCATCTTCTCGAGGTTAATTTTCTCAATTTTCTCCTTTCCATTGTTCCATTGCGAGCGTTTAATTTTCGCGATTTTGTGATGAAGGATCTGAAAAAGAATATCCATAACTATATATAGTTCTCCAATGTGGACGCATAGTAAATGGAAATTTCTGTTCATTGTTGTTAGATAAAAAAAGGTGAGATTGTCTTGTTCTTATATCAGTATCATTTTGATTTGCAGGTTAAATACAAATGTGATATAAACGCAGTCAATTGTTGTATCATAGTGTTTTCAATGAACAATCAAAACTTTGTTATTTATGCGATTATACGTTGAGATGATTAAAATCTAAAAGGCAGAGCGTTTTACTTCATATCTGTCTTGCCCAAAGAGCACAGAAATCTTAAAGTTAAATGATGTGAAAGTACTATTATAATCCAAAAATAGAAGCCTCATGATATATCTTTAAAAAAAGCAAAGGCCGTCCGGGGTACACGCTGCCGACGTTGGAAGCGCCCGAAAGAGTTCCTTTCATTGAAACAGCAGCCGTGTTTTATTGAACGGTCCTGACCTCTGTGTTCTTATTGAGTAGACGCTGAGTTAATAGAAGATCAAACAGATAAACTTTGTTCCATTTATTTAGAGTCAATTGACACTGTTAGATGGTGCTAACACCTGTCTCCGCAACTGAACAGGATGGATCAGCACATATATATCATCCGCTGACAAGTCTGGTTCCCGCAGCAGGTCATCACGTCATCCAGCGCCTCCGTCGGATAATCAACAGGAGCGTGGGGACGTGAATCGTCAGCTGGGAGAACATTGACTCTGACAATTCGTGAAGGCTCCGGATCTATCACACGTGAATATTTACGGTCCCAGCATTGGTTCTATAATAATTCCTTGCTGCTTTATATGAATGCAAAATGCATATAAGGGTGGTTTTCTGGGAGTGCGAAGTCCGTATCCGTAGTCCACATGCGTATAATCCGCATACATAATCTGCAGTTGTTTCCCTTTCTTGTTGTGTTGTATATATAATTTCTGTATTTAACTAGTAGAAATTGCATTTCTGACATCAATCTATCGGATACCAAATTTACATGTTCCATTTTGTTTCATTGTATTGTAATTTTTATTGAACACAAAGTATGTCCTAAATTTAGCATAGGACCAATGATTTAAAGACGAATGATGTTCGAAATTAATATTATAATTAAGTTTATTCAAACAATCTTTTGTTGCTTATATGTAGAAATGTACAATAACTAAATGATAAATTTCCTGTAAAAGGAAAATCTTTAGTTATGTCTCACCTATCAACATGGAGTGCGAAGTACGCATACGTACTAACAGAAAACGAACTTTGCTGATGCGGACTACGTACTTATTGAAGACCACTTTAAAACATATTGTCCGAAAGCTGGGAAAACAGGGCCTCGATCAAGCCTTTTAGTTGATTAAACTTAAACTTCTGTTGTGTCAAAATCTGGAATACTTTATACGTTCAGGGTTATATCTAACATTTATTTTTCTTGGATTTCTTTTGTTGTTCATTGAAGGACCAATGCGAAATTGAGGTCAATTGACAGCAGTTAATACACAATGATTAAAACTTGGTCCATTTAGCGCAAATCAAATTTTTAAACAGAAATTTACTAAGAATAAAATTGATGAAATGTACCACAAACAGTGATGTCCGTGATAAATATGGTAGATCTGGATACTGCAGTTGAGCAGGACACCAGTCACGTGTCAAGTAACACGTGACGTTTTCATCGTTTTATCAGCGGTTTATTAACTTAGAAGTTTTAAGACGGCATATGAAGATAGCACTTTTTATAGAATGAAGATGAATTTGACAACTCTTCATATTTAATCTTGAATTATATCTTCATTTTTAACTCAGCTGAGTGAAAGGCATCTTTACTCTAACGAAGGGCCTCTTTCGTCGCTTGTTCGTCCGTTCGTGCGTTATTGGAGCACAAATCTAAGAAATTTGTAACTTTAATTAAAGCAGGATATCTCTTTGGAAAATTAAATTAGGTCATGGTTGCCATGCAATATGCAGCAAGCCACGGGACAGAACATTATTCGAAACACTCCTCCTGAAAAGGTTCCTGGAAATACTCTGCCTCATTCACAAAAGTAAGACTATCTCGATGATGAGTCGTTTTCTTTAATAACCGATTATAACGGCCAAATTTTAAAATGACCGAGCATAAACGACTATGTATATACATCCAAAGCAGTCATATTATCAAGATAAATTAATCCTACCAGATATATAAAAATGGGGCACAAGTTGGAGGTCAGCATTAAAAGTCAACGTTGACTTTTCAGCGTGATGTAAAACTCAGCCTTAATTTATTCGGTCAATAATTTAAAAGAAATTCTACACGGAAGATTCCTTAGTTATATAGAAGGTACATGATGAACTCGATTAATAATCGATTATTGCTTGGTTTTATTTTTCAGTCAACGAATATTTTACAACGAATTCCTAAAATGAGTATGGTAAACTAAATTGAGTATGAATTGCGCTGGATCATTTAAAAATATGTTGTCTTAATTGGATTTAAATCCTGACCAGAAATGTTCATTATAATATCCGGTTGTAGACATAATATTGTCTTTTACCCAGTATCTCAAGTCCCCAGCATCAAATTCACTGCATATTGCTTTGGTATTGGCATGTCGGCATAAGCGGCAAATGGCGCAACTATCAGTGAGTAAAAGTTACCTGTTCTACTACCTGCTCAATTAAGAACATATAACATAAATGATTAAAAGTAAAGATTTACCTTTCCTGTAGGTAATAGAGATTAACGAGAATTAATTGAATTATTTTCCAAATGGCAGCTGCATAGAACTTTAATGTGTATATTGCGGTAATTGGGGCTCTCGAGGTTTGTAAATAAAATGTATCGTCCTTTCACTAAATAAGGGAGCGCCATATATGTGTTCTAACATTTCCGTAAACCTAAATGGTATATTCGACATTTTTATCTGAACGGTATACAAATTTCCGCTCCGGCTGGCACCAGTTATACAGGACTGCAGCTGAAATGGTGTTGTTGGTATCAGTTTATTATTTAGTTGATACTCATCAAACACAGTTTGCACATTTAACATTATACCCTTGGACTCTTAATGAGAATGGCAACCCATAGTTATCAGAGTGGGGCATATCAGCGCACAAATCATTACCATTAAACCAAGTATGCATGGTCAACTCTAATATTATGCAGAGAGGTTCTGGTAAAAATACCTTTTTTACCCCTAATTTGGCCATTGTTAACTGTATTATATTATATGACATTAAGTTGTGTGTCACAATCAGCCGGGCCTCAAGCTCATGCTGTTGAGTAAGAAGGCATCCTTCAGTCTCGGAATACTATGGAGTTGCGTCCTTGATGGCAGTCTTGTGGAGTCTTTGTTTGTTTTAACCATTATTTTTTTCTGATTCTATAGGAGAAAGTATTCCATGCCACACCTCTAAGTAAAACATTATCTGTGATTCATTTTATGTCATTATTAAAAAAACTGGAAAGGTTTATATATATATATATATATATATATATATATATATATATATATATATATATATATATATATGATTAGCTGATCACCTGTATAAAAATCATTATCATATTTAAATAAATGATTATATAACTTAAAATACGACACTTTGGCTAACGAATAATGGTTGAGGAGAAAAAATTGTTTCAAAAATAAAACCCGGTGACCTTTTCCTCCATTTGAATTCCTGTGTCATCAGAAAGTACCACGATGTTGTTTAAGATATACATAGGCCATGATCTCTTGCTCTTTACGGCATTTATATTTCAAACCGAATACAAAGGCCCATTTTGTCTAAATAAGAATTCATTATATAACCAATTCTTTCAATAGGATAAAACGAGCCGTTCATGTTTAAATTGGATATATATATATATATATATATATATATATATATATATATATATATATATATATATATATATATGATAAATTTTTAAATGCCAGAATAAGTCTAAAGTCCCTTTGATAAAACCCCCAGTTATCGTGTTTAATTGGATTTATATATATATATATATATTTATATATATATATATATATATATTTATATATATATATATATATATATATATATATATATGAGTTTTCTTTTCATGCCAATATAATTTAAAAATTCGTTCGATAAAACCATCAGTTCTCGTGTTTAATTTGGATGATATATATATATATATATATATATATATATATATATATATATATATATACATATACATCGAGGATGCTTCTTTACATGCCAAAATAAGTCGAATCTATCCGTTCCGACAGGTAAGTATTTTAGTAGTTTTACGGAGAAAAACTGAAGTAAAATTTGCCCCACGCCTAACTTATAATAACCTGATTTCCTTGTGAAATGACGACGTGATGAGGGCCGTAGCTCATTTTTTTGTGATGCTATCAAAACTATGTATGTTTACATCTGCAGAATTTCATTCCGGTTTCGGACTACGAGACAGGGGAGTATCACACGCTTCCTCACATTTTATATCCTGGCGTTATTACAACCGAGGAACCGGCGAAAGGTATACTCGTTTACAAGTGAAACCTGGCCGTTGGGCACGGCCTTCCAATTAAACCTGCAGAGCGCTCACCCTGAATGGGGGCCGAACGCTTCGCCTGAGATTCGAACTCACGATCTCCCCGCTATGAGTCCTTTGCTCTACCCCTGAGCCACAGAAACCGGCAGTGTAATTACTGTGTATTAACTACTATCCCCCGTACTGGATAATTCTCAGTAAGAACCTTTTGTTAGTGCTTTCGATAGGTCGAATAGTTACGGAAACTGTTTCCTCTGAACGTTGTCGGTGGGTACGAAATGGGCTTAGGCAGATCGAGTGAAATATTGTCCAAGGATAAAGGGAGAGATCCAATAAGACCTTTACGCCGCGCTGAAGGCTTGAGATCTATGAATTAATATGCGCTCTTCCGGTATGGAATATGTAAATGTACCATTACGTTTGTAGTAACGGCAGTGTTCTAGTATATGAAAAGAGATTATAAAAATCCAATGTATTTTCCTCAAGGATGCATTAATGTAAGCTAGTATATATAGAAATGTTTGAAATTCTAGATATAGTGTTTTATTCTTAAAAGGTTTATAGATCTTACGGCTTGTGGGTATGGACAATTCACATTCCGTTATCTGAGTCGCACAGATAAGCACTATCACCAGCCTGGGAGTGGTAGTAACATTCCTGAACAGAGAGAGATCCTTTTCCGTTGAATGAGACAAAACCTGTAATATTACTACATGGGTTAGTGATAAGACATATATATACCAGCTTTAGAGATACCTCTTTCCGTTATTAGACACGTATATTTATATAGTAATGTTAACAGGTGGCAGTAAAAAGATCACCTGTATTATAGAATTGGTCGGTTCGTTTATCGTCTCTGAGATTTCACACCTTGTCTTCTCAACACTTTATTAATTCTAACTGACATAACTAAATTCATGTAAGTAATGTTGTAGAAATAGAATTAACATTACCATGAACGATAAATGACCGCACATCATGAGTATATTCACAGCCAATTATTCGCCCGCCATATTAATAGATTTTAGGGAATTCTGGCTTCCTCTGTCATAACTTTAATGAACTACTGGAAACAAATATTATACTTCGACTGTGACGTGTATATAATTTGTTTATCTAAAAACTAACAGTAAACACGTGCCAATTTTGACTAACTTAAAAAAAATGACCGGAGGTGATTAATCGTGGCTGTTCTGAAGCTGAAAGGTCACTGATTGTATGTTGGCGAGCATGTTAAGTAACAACATCTTTTGCAAGATTGTGATTTGTCTGATATCCTGGTTTGATATGTTAAGATTGCGATCGCCCTGAACTTGTTATCAACAAAAAGGGCAACCCGCATGTTCACCGATCGATCATCGCTTGTTTGTTATTTTTTTTAGAAATGTTCACAGAAAAAAAAATAATTTAGTACACCTCAGATTACCGTTTAGGCCCCTTTAATAATTTCATGGTGAGAATAATTTCTCAGTATTACGTAATTCAGACACATTACTGAAACGACGGAAGTCTTAAAACCTCCCTTTCTCCTGGATTCAAATTCAATTTCCCGCCATAAACAATGTGGTTCCATTTCTATCTAGTCTTTGCAAGTGATGTGATCAATCAATTCCTATCATTAAGGTTGCTGATTATTAGTTTACATTCACAACAAAACATTGGGAGCCACGTTCATTTCTTAGATAATATCATAGTCATTAACCAAACTGAGCTGTTGTTGGATATTATTTTAAAACATCTCATACTGTTGGAATCAGGAAAGAAGCATGTGTTAAGTATTGTTTCTGGCACTTGGAGTTCAAGTTAAACAAAGTTGAAGTTCAAAATAAAGCGTTGAATCATCATCAGGTATTTACTTATGAGGTTATTTGCATTTTTTCGTTATCAGTGTCGTAAAGTTTTTTATCATCACCACTATGGATGTGATAATTATGTGATATGAAAGTACGTATCATATTTCGTTTTCAGAGATCTTTGTCCAGCATTGTTATCATGGCTGCAGTCATTAGGGGTTTGAAGAATCGATTCGTGTGTAATTCTATCTCAAAATTAAAAGTTTAAACCATTATCCTCGGATGAAATGAAGTTCCTCTGTTACCATATGACAAATGATGTTAGATGCCTCAAACAATAGTCTTCTCTGTTACAGGCTGAGTTTTATTTTCTGTTGGTTCTGATTGACACGTGAAAATATAAAAAAAAATCAGTGATGTAGTCGAATCAATACCATCCGAGTCCAGGCTCAGTCCAAGTCCTCCTCCTTTGAGTCCGAGTCATTTGGAAACTGAGTCCAAGTCCAATACAGCTATAATTGATGGAAATGAATTATATTTATAGCGCTCGAGGCTGAGCAAAGATTGAAATATATGTAGTGTTATAATTTTTAATATTCTGTTGGTAGTCGCACTATTACACAAATCTTTATAATATGAGACATAGTTTTCTATTGGACTCGAGATCAATGGACTGGGCCTGATTTTTCGAGTCTTTACCTCCGAGTTCGAGAACTAGTCAAAGTCCAGGACCCTCGAGTTTAAGTCCGAGTCCCTAAAAAGTTGACTCGATTCCGGATTCGAGTCCAGGTCCGGACTCGTGTCCCTCATCACTGAGTGTATAGTATGCTCTGAACCAGTGGAAGCGGTCTTTTTATGCCATTAACAAAAATCCGGATAGGAATCTGAAATTATAGGCAAAAATACTATAGAAGTAAAATTCACAATTCTTTTCACATTATAGTGCATACACGTGCAACAACAGTTATATTTAGATAGCTTGATGGACAAAGGCTTAATTTGCGGTCTAATCGACAATGCGTTATTTTAGAAACCGATTACTTCAAGGTTTACTTTCATAGTTTAATTGTCCTGTTTACTAACTTACCGTGAATCGAACGGTTCTATTTCATTTTTTATCCGCTGATTTTATAAGCCAATTAATCCATGTCATTAAGCGCGTAGGTTGTTCGTGTTCATTTTTAAATTGCATAAGGATTTTTTTGCATTTGTTGGCTAAAGAATAGCTCGGTAAGCTTGGTAATAGCTGGTTTTACAAGCTTTCAAATTACGAGATAGAGCTTAGGATTTACGCTAAATTGACACTAATACGTAGAAACAGGAACTGAATAAACCTGGAAGATATTAAGCTAAATGAATCAAATACAAAAATCAATATGGTTCAATTTTTATCTGCTTTATGCCCTGAGAATCTAATTAAAGGTTATATATAGTTGGTGAAAAAGTTAACGTAGAAAGTGCTACACTGATGATGCCTATGTCCATTACAAATTGTTTAATTGGTACTGAAGATGTTATTGCCAACTTCCTTTTCATGAATAATTGCCTGGTAATGATAGCCTACAGGATAGCCTCGCTCTCTGTCTCTCGCTGTCTGTGTGTGTGTGTCTCTATCTGTCTCTCTCTCTCTCGATCTCACCCACACTCGATCACGCATAATATATCTGAATATCTCTCTCTCACTCTCTTTCTCTGCCTCTCTATCTCTCTCTGTCTCTCCCTCTCTGGAGTGTGTGCAATCATAACTACTCGGTCTCGCTCATTGCATCATATTTTGTATTATCTATTAATTATTCTGTCTTTCTGTCCCAGAAAGTTGCATATATATGATTATACGCTACACTTAATAACTGGAATACAGTATCAGGTGATAAGTATTGGTAAGACTTTATATATTTTCTGAGACATTACAGCAATTAACAAGGCTCAGGGGAAGAGTACGCAACTAAAAGCCGGCAGGTCGTGAGTTTAAATCTCAGCCGAGGAGCGATGGGATTTTCACGGTCATCCCAACCAAGGGGAGCGCTCTGCAGGCTTAACGGAAAGACTGTGCCCCACAGCCGTGTATGGCTCACAAACGAGTGCGTCTTTGGGAGGGTTCTCAATGTAATGAACCAGCCATGGGATTTATTGCACACCGAGGAACTGCAGAGGCGGTAGACATCGGGCCTGGATGACACTAGAATATAAAATAAAATGACAGGAAGCGAGTGGTACCGCCCTGTCATGTAGTCCCAAACCCAAATGGAAGTATGCAATTGTAACCACTTAGCTTTAGAAGTACTTAATTCAGCATTGAAATATTGAAAGCGGTTAACTCTATAAAAAATTCTGTAAAAAGAAAAGATATAATGTGCTACCTAACACCAGACCACTTAATTATAAATTTACCAAAAAAGGTCATAAGATACTGGTGTTGTGATTTACATGCAATCCCTTATATGAAGGATGGACTTGAGGAATAATACACGCTCCTTAATATATGTATGGAAAATCCAAAATAATTACACTATTGGAAAATATATTTAGATGTTCCATTAAGAGCTAATACATTAGAAGAACAAATATATATAAATACAAACATCTTTTTCTTCGTTTTATTTCATTTAAAATGAAATAAGTCACGGGAGGCAATTAACCATTGATATAAAAACATATCAATAAATATACATTAGTAACAATTCTTATAAAAATGCTTTGAATTAATTTTTATTCCAACAATTGCCGTGGAAAGGCCGGGGTTAAAAACAGAAATTATGTCAGATTAATACTGATAAAACACGAGGGGGTTTAATGTTTTGATGCTGGTAAATTATTGCCCGAATAGTTAAAAATATTCCAATCAAATTTATGAACATATTTCATGTCAATATGATATGCCTGAGTAACTCATTTCCCAAGAAAATCAATTGAAACTAAAAAACAGCTAACATAAACTAATAGTCTGCCAAATATAATGTGCCTGGGTAGTGAACTATGATAAATAGTTAGTTTTGATGTTTCGTGTCTTGTAGAAATAAAAGGTTGGTTCCAGGACTTTGGTGAATGTAACAAGTCAAACTTTCTGTTTTCTTGTCTTCAACATCTTATACTGCAGTAAAAGCTGGTAGCGTGGTATGGACAGGGAGAGTTTATAGCTTGTTTAGCCTATTAGAACTGTATTCCAAATTTTACTAGAGTGTTGTTCTGTAACAACCGTTTAAATCCCGGCGAGACTGGCAGCTATTGACAATCTTTTTACGAGCCACTGACCTATTTTCCGTGGTCTTTAGGGATTTTTCTGTTGGGAATTTATCAACGATTAGACACTGTCTTCGCATACGTACACGGCATGTCCCTCGCAAATGTGATTCTTGTAAACTTTAACAATGCAATCCAAACCATAATGATGTTAAATTACTTAGGTCTCAGAGATTGGTCTGCCGTTGTATCAATCTGATAAACATTTGTTCGTAATCTCAATAACCTACGAATGAATGGTCAACATGTAAGAGACCATTATGCGATAAATTATGTTAATCGTATATTGCTACATTTTACAAGACCATAAATTACTGTAAAGATGTTTGTCAGTCGTACATCTTATGTTTCTCATATAATCGACCAAGAAACATAAAAATTATCCCTGAACAATTCGAACGACATTGCGTGCGTCTTTTCGATGACAAATTTTAAAGTCCATCTTAATTCCGATATATTACGTCTATTAAGAAAAATTATTCCCATGAACCTTTTATAAAATAGGCCAGCATGTTCGTTTGATTTAGATCTACGTGTTTATAACTCGTGGGGAGTATGAGCCAAACACATTCACAAGGACATCTGGCAGCAGGTCAGAAGACCCAGAGTTGTGCAACCCAAAAGGTCACATGGTTTTCCTGTTTGTCAAAATTGCTGTGTTTACTAACAGCCTCATACATCACTCACACAGGCTTTATACGAACTTTTCATCATAGGAATTACCTAAGGTTTATTAATATATAATTGCGGACTAAGCAAGAAATCTCATACATTATAATAACCGGCCTTGATAAAAACAGTATTAATAAACGTGGGACCAGTACGGGCCATATTCGAATGCAGGGTCGTCATGAAAGGGGTTGGGGTTTGGCAAATAACTGGAGCATCTCGCGGGTCAAACGACAAGAACCCTAGGCTTTTTGCGTCTCTGCTTTAGTATTGTTTAATGAAGAAAAATATCTTCTGTCTGCACCCTTCAGGATGGGACATAAAAAAATTGAAAGGACAGAGGTCTCCTTATGTATTAGAGTGATAACATTAATCAGATTGACATCATTAGGAACTAAACGCCAAGAGCTCAGACCTTTGTAAAGATATACCTGAAAGGTCCCTGGCATATATCAAAAGTTTGGGACTAAAGTCTCACTCTGATCTTTATTGCTAGTTTCCCAATTTCAGTGCAGACGGACCCCCAGGCACACTTATAATAATAAAAATAGTTCCATGAACTCACATGATAATATAATTGGCCATGCCAGGACCTGGGGCACCTCATTAATGAAAGGCCTGGCATAGCCAACCTCGGAATATCAAAAAGAGTACTCTATAGATCCCTCCGGGATTGCAACTCCATAAACGGCTACTTGGGTAATTCCCATACGTGCGATTTTCAAGAAAATGTTTAACCTATCTGGGAACTGTTGTATATCTCATGCTGGCCTACTCTGCCACTTATCCTTGTCATCGAAGTCTTGTTTTCACAAATCAAATGCGCACTATGTTTTTTTTTTTATAAGGACTAAAGCATTTAAATATTTGGATAGGGGAGTGGACCCTTTGCTCTCTTCTACTTTATAAGAATAATTTTGCATAATGTTTTTGAATGTATTTATAGTAATAATCTATATTATAATGCGGTAGTGCCACTCAATCGTTGTCACGCAAATCCTCTGTGCCCACGCCTCAGGAATGCTCGTTTTTTTGTGTGGAAAGTGTCAGGAACCATAACAAGTTGTGAGAGGAGAATGAATCCAATATGTACACGTAAATATTGAGAACTTTTTCTCCGATGGGCGGACAAAGAAGCATCTTTCTGAAACTACATAAACTACGCAAGAAACTGATATGTTATAGTCATAAGTTTGTTCTGTGGGCGCGTGTGTACTGTGTATTATGTATTGTTCTTTAGATTGTTCGGGAAATGGAAAGTTCTTGGCTTGAGGTGAAAAGTTATAAATAAGGGGCTGTGTTTAGAGCCGAGAGAGAGTAGAGATATATTCCAGCGGACACAGAAGAGTGTAAGTCAGTTTGTGGACCTTTTCCGATAAGTGCGGCAGTTATAGATTTTCTTCTAAATTTGCAACAGATCTTATATAGTCTTCAGTCGGGATTATAACAAGAACTTCACTTTTGGATCACAACAAATTGATTTTGTGATTGAACTGGAACTGTTATTCTCTGAGAAGATTTATGTGAACTGTTCTTCTGGATTATATGCTTTAAAGGACTTTTTTTCGTCGAGACAGTGTGGTATCCAGGCACTGTATACTTTATTTATATACTTGTATTGATTTACGGTTGTACTGTTTTTATACTGTGTAATTTTATTGATTTAGGGTATTATAATGTTGAATTGTTTTAAGAATAAATTATAATTATTTATTAACAAAAAACTACTGACTTCTATAATAATTCCCCTAGACATTTCACGATGCCTAGTGTTACAGAATCTGATTTTTTTACTCTCCGTTTATGCTCGTCACGACTACGTGATTTTTTTTTATATTAGGTTCCGTAGCAACTTATACTGGAAAATTAATACCTTTTTTTCTACAACCTCGTACTTAATTGTAATATATTTGTAATGTGTTCAAGTATGTGTGTAATTGTGTGTGTCTGCGAGTCATCCCCACCCTCACCCTGGAAGATAAATTGACGTCACAGGGAGGGTGTTTATAATAGTGGGGCCGACAGCGTACAGTTCTGTGCAAGACCTTTAAATCCTTTGAGCAGTTGCTTGTAAGGGCTTGCCTGTCCATCCATCTATGTGAATCATAGTAAAGCCTGAAAATCAAAAACCCCTCCTTCATCACATTTAGCTTGTGGCTATTTTGAAGGCATTACATGAGCGAGATTAGACATGATATTTAGAGACCACTGATGACGAGAGTACCCTCTACTTGATATCTGCGGGGGAGTGCAATATCAAGCGCAAGCTAGGAGGCGATACATTATTGTCTGAGGACAACAGCGGCCTGCTATGTATGTCTGCAGGGATTTATCCGTAGACGCCGCTAAATCTGCAATGAAATCACTCCCTTCACGACCACGCCCTGCTAGCATGCTCAATATGGCCTCTGTCAGCGATTATGATATAATGCGTGGGAGGAGACTGCTCAGACTCACTTGGCGATGAAACTCGGCATAGTCAATAGTGCCACTGATTTACTTATGTTCTCCTTAAAAAATGATCAGGTAATTGGTTGAAACTTTAATTCGAGGAGCACTGTATATTAGGTTGTATCTTTTAGTTACATATTTTTATGTTACATATCATTAATATCTTGCCCTACCATTTTGCCGTAAGCCAACTTTCATCATACTGTCGTTGTTTATTGTATTTTACATGATTTTACAATGTGTGGCAGATCTGACAATCTTGTCTGAAAGGGTGACCCTGTATAAACAGGTTTAAATAGAAATGTGTCCCAAATCGTATACTTTTGAAGCTTAGAATTATAGTTAGTTTCAAATTATCTACTCTTTTTACAGACCAATGCCCGAGACAGAATCAGTTACATTTAAACGACGTCTCAATAACACAGTGCTCCAGCATAGAGATGGAGACAGACCATGCTTCCGATTCAAACAATTACAAATTTAAACTAATAAGTAATAGAAGTGCATTTTTTACCAGTCCAAGGTCAATACATCCAAAGAGAGCGAGTTACAACATGCCTTCAGATCACGTGCAGGTATAATTCTTTTAATGACTATCATGGTTTTAACCATAGATAAGAGCGCCATATATTCCTACTATAATTTGTGGATCTGGGCGTGGTCCCCAAAAGCGTTATTCCACTTTAAACTTTGAGGATACAAGTCTGCTTTCCACCAAACTCACTCCGCCGAAAGATTCTGGCCTAAACGCTGTCCCTGGAGAACCTACGGTCGCATCTCCATATTTCTCGGAACCGATCGTAGGTGGCCATTTTGCATTCACACAAAAACCCGGATGACATAGTCCGATTCCCATATAGAGTGATCTGACTTTTTTGTGTATTCTTGTTCTGTCTCTCCACAAATTGAACCTGCATGGCTATAAATACATCTTTCTATATATGTTATCTGCTGTTATAGTTCAGTGTGTCAGCAAACAAAGTCCACGTGCGCCTGAATACTATACTAAGTTTGCTGAACCAATGGCACAAGGAGAAAACCCATGACGGCCAACTGGTGACGTGTACGCTATGTTAATGTTTGGCTCCCTGATCGCGCCCGGTGTAAGGTTTTTTCTACTTGTATACGGGAGTTAGCTAACGGTTTTTGAACGATTTTCTATCAGATCCCATAATATTTTTAAGAGTAAAGGCTATATATACCTAATATGTAAACAAGGCCCTTTAATTCAGGTCAAGTGTCCGTCTTAATCCACACTGCTACGTGCCCACTGAGGACTCGCATTAAAAGGGCCTATTCCGACATCCGACTATTTTAATTAAAATTATTTTCTCTTGAACTTTTAATAAAAGTAGGGGAGAAAACACCTATCCCACCGTACACAGGTTGTTTGTTTTGTTATATACCCACGTGTTTATAACACGTGGGGGTTCGTCAAAATAATCCAAATACATCAAACAAAAATTATCTTGCGGCAAAGTGCGTCCTGCATCTAGTGACCTTTTTAATTTCCTTACATATGCTACCTTAATTACTACCTTTGGTTACATGTTTTTTTTCTGTTTGTCTACATTTGCGCTTTCATTAATATGTACACAGAGAAAGCCAAAGTCACAGAAAATTTACAGAAAATGTGAATAGGATGACAGAACTTTTTCTTACCAAGAGTGAAACCGTCCATCAAGTGAACTTGAAAATATGAACTTAATCTAAACCCCGTTTACACATCTGTGTGCTTCGTGAAAATAAAAAAAAAAGTTAGGCATGTAAAAAAAAGGAGGGTCCAAAGTTAGCGTTTTTTTTTCTTTGATGCATCACGGATGTGATAATGAAAGTCAGCATGAAATTATTTAAGTCAGCATGTAATTGTGAAAGTCGGCATCAAACAGCCTTTTTGGATCATGGGGAAGTATACTGCGCTGGAGCCGTTAAACAGACTGTCATTTTACCTTAATAATAAAGGTCTTTACCAGGAACAAGGTATGTTCTTCTACGATTTTTTTCTTTTTGTTGTTAAATATGAGTGTGTCTGTTTGTGGGAGGGGGGTTGCCAAGATAAAAATTACATTCGAACTCAGTTTAAAATATCTCTTACTTTTAATTACAATTTAACTTTAATTTTGATTTTTAGTCGTTCAATCAGATATCTTATATACGTTTCGTTTTAACCAAATTAAATTAAATATGTCCTGCAATTTTGTAAATTCAAATAAGAACCTGGTTTATGTTGAGAAAATAATATTCTTTACTGTTAGTAAAGTGTTGGGCATTAATTGGTATGTGAAGCGTGGTGGCGTAATGATAAGTGCGCCGCACTCGTTACCGCAAGGTTGTGGGTTCGCGTCCTGATCTGACCGCTTTCCGCACTGATACTCCTAGCCAAAGTCTTTACCAGAAGGGTTGCGCTCTCTTCACCCAGGACTGAAAGGGTACTGGTCAAACATGGGTGTCTGGCAAATGTAGAACGAATAGACTTCTAGCTCCGTGTGTAGCTGCTTGGTGTATGCTTCTCAGGGAGCCGAGAAAAGCTACAAGAATGAACAGGCTCGAAAGACCAGGAAGGCAAAGTGTAAAATAAATCGGATGAGACTAAATTCGTCGGTGATATCTGACGAGAGACCCCCACCACTACTACCTACCTCCACGCCCAAGTCCTGTTGTAAACGTTGGAGTTCGCACGGCTCGGCGGACGCCAATACCAGAAGGACATTGTCGGAGGTTTTTCGTTCTTCGCCTCCATCTGGAGGTATCTTTACAATAATAAGATGGTTACTTCCCTTTTAAATAGCCCTAAATACCGAGCTCACTCGCAAGGTACACTATGTCAGTCTTATAAGAACCTGCAAATACAGACACTAGCGATCAACACTGAATTCCAACATACGATTACCGAAATGGGGTTATAATCTGCGGTCAAAATGGCAGACCCCGTTACGATTTTATTTATGAAGGCAAGAATAACAGAAATTTTTATGTATTTGTTGCATGAACGGAATACAACAGGAAAGTATTCGAAGGAGAGTCGCAGGGTAAGAATCTGTCTGCAAAAAGTGTATGGTGCGCTGGCCAGCAGACCTGCAGAAGCCATCAACCGCAGCCAATAGTAAGATTCTGATACCCCAACAACATCGGACACGCCACGCTAGTTTAAACTTGTTACAATATCAGGTGTAACGGAAGTACAGTGGCGGATCCAGAGATGGGGTCCAGAGGTCAACCCCCCCCCCCTTGAGCCGCAACGAACTTTTTTAGGGGTAAGAGCTGTTGAATAAATGCCAGTATGTTCATACATACTGAACATTTAATTGCAATTTATGTCCGAACTGAGTTTCTGTTCTATATGTAAGGGTTGTTGCATGTCCTCACTCTGATTGCCGAATGCCATGACCTAAACCCGTTTGGTCAGATCTAATCACATTTTACAGGGTAAACCCCCCTACCTCAGGGCCGGTAACGAAAACAAGAAATAACAAATATAGAAGATTTGTTTGCGTTACAGGCTAAATTTATTCAGACATTTTAATAAGCCACTTCTAAATATGTTATCAATAACTAATCGCCGAACAAGGCTAATAAATAGAAGACTTTTTTACGGATGACCAGTCCTGTTATTGCTTCTTTTTAGTATCATACGCATTTGAACAAAAGAGGACACGTTCGTTTCAACCTGATATGTTGGCTCTCACCGAAGCATTTGAACGAATTATACTGTTCTTTGCTGCGACAAGAGAGGCGTTTACAGATTAGAAATAACAAAAAGTAATAGCTTCGGATCTGTCCAGTCTGCGGACATTTAACGTGGTCAGGAAAAGTCCGAGTAATATCCTTTTCTAACCAAAGTGGTCTTCAGATATGAACACGTAGCTTCTATTGAAAACAATCAAAATACACCTGAGTCACATTAGGTTTGAAAATTCACGACTGTTGAGCAAAACATATGTCTTTTTTTCGGATTTAATTCAATTTGGCCGTTTACGATGTTAATCTGTGCCCAGTAGAGATAAACTTAGCATGTTATAGTCGTATTCGATCTGTCCCCGTCTCATTATAGAGTCGTCACTTCTTAATCAGGGTATACGGTATAAATTAGCATATCACATCAATAACCCTTATCAACTTGAGTGTTCTGCGGTGTAAGACGTTGCTCGACTATCCTAATTAAGTTCTTATTGAACATTCCGTCCCGGACGGACGTCTGCAATTCTTTTAGTCACATTTTCCAAGCCTTTTGTATTTCGTCTTTTTTTTCTGTTTCTGTTTCTTTTGTACTTCACCCAACATGTAATCGCTTTCATTCAGTATGGTAAACCCGATCTTTTGTAATCAGGAGATATCAGGATTTTGTTTTCACACACAGCGGTTTCAGAAGCCGAAATAACCACCCTAAAAATGTCGTTACGTGCTCCATTCAATCTCGGTTATCCAGAAGAGGCAGATGTCCGCGAAGTCATATCCGCGGAAATACCCAGATCTCGCAGATCTACTACAACAGTCGTCTTCTTACCAGACAGTTTTTTTTTTGCCTATGTCTTGCAAGGTTCCATTACAGGTATAGATATCCTTGGTGACAGTCTCGAGGCAACGAGGAAAATAAATATGCAAACCTGGCTCCTTTTATTACCATTATTTGCATTTTTGTCACAGTCCAAACATTCCTGGGAAAAATCGAAAACGGGCATGATCGACTGGAGGTGCATTTTTCTGCATACAAATCAAAGCATCATAGGGGAAAGTGGATCCAATATATGTTACTTTTTCTTGGTAAACTATAGATTAGTGGTGTTTGAGAGAAAATATGTACTTGATAAGCGGAGACAATCAGACAAGCAAAGTGTACAAAATGTTCTGAAAATAATTTTTGTTTTATAAAATTTCAAATATGACAACGTATGGAGAGGTTTATCCAAAATAATCAAATACCTAATGCGTGCAATTCTTCACTTCTTTCCCAAGTGCTCACATTATAGGATTACACTAGCGCCATATCGACAAAATTACTGGTTATGAGAGTGCCTTTACATCTAGGTCTGAGGAACGCATTATAAGTCCCCAATGAGGATGCAAATATTTTTGGCATTCTTGACAACGCCTTAGGACCTAGGTACACCGTCAATTGACATTAACCAAACTAATCTTTAGCAGTTTTAGTATACTTTCTAAAAACACCAAGCACGGGCGAGAAAAGTTCCGTTTTAACTCAGCATATTGTTTACTGAATTTCTGACCGCATGAATACAGCCATTTCTCTCACGGGTTACTAGACGCAGCCAATTCGTACGCGATATAGGTAATGACTCGTTACCATAGAGACAAATTTACATTTTTAAAGTGAGTTCACATTTATTTTCTTGTGTTAACTCATCAATCGTAGCATAATTTGGTAGATCACGGGCTTTTTACCAGTATATGAATGCAACATGATGGAAGACCACTGCGATGCATTCCTCGATATTGCTTGTATCCCCACTCTAGCAGGCTTTTCAGCCTTATCATCATGGCCTACTAAGTCGGGTTGTCACGGCTAGGATTATCCGAATACTGTAACCACCCTTGGTATATTTCGTATCTTCTTTTTTTTTTTTGGGGGGGGGAGTTATTTTTGTGCTCATCAGTTAGCAGAAATATCGGCTTAGGTCGCTATAAGAAAGAGACTTGACCTATACATTCCGACTTCTGATATCCGGCACCTTTTAAAGGTGTTAAAGTCTGGGCCCTCTGGCGGTCCGGCATATAATGATGTCAATTTTTTCAATAATATCACGGTGATGCATACCAAGACCCATGTCATATTCTTCAAGATTGCTCTGATGTCTGTCCTTAACGTGACAGGTATTTATTAAAACTAGCAAATCTTGAGACGGAAGGCCATGGTCCTTTTCTGAACTGAGAAGTGCTCATGTCGGCGCGTCAATATATGGGGTGATCAAAGTATAACTCCCCCCCCCCCCACACACACACACGCACTCACACTTTTAACCAAGGGGGGTATGGCAAATGTTATAATCCCCCTGCTATCCAGAAAATTATATTTTTAATATTGGAAATGAAATACATTAATAATTAGAAACTTTGGTTCCATTGCTGATTCTATATGAAATATTATATTTAAAATTGGATTAGAATTAACTTATAATGGAAACTTAATACCTTACTTTTTAAACTTAATACTTAATTGTGATTTATTTGAAATGTATCACACAGACAATAAATAGGTATATACACCTTTTAAGATACACTGAAGCCACTGGAGGTGTTCTTGGCGCGGGACAAATTCAGAGCATCGTCTCTGGTATCCCTGTCTTCGTGTGTGGTTTGTGCAGTCTGTGTCCTTTCTGTCTTTATTTCTAAGCAATCATTTAATGAAAAGAAAAATAAACCAATTTTATTCAAAAGCCTACTCTTTATTTTACAGAGGGTGTCATAAGCAATTCAGCCATAGTTTCCACTATTCATTCAAATCAGATATATAAACGCATAAAATTGGAATAACATTTCTCATTAAAATCTGTAGCCCATCAAATTAATTTTTCTTTACTTTCGCAGCCACATCTGCGAAACATTGAATTGATATTGGCAACACTCTTTAAAACTGGAACTAAGCAAATCTTCTTACCAAACGTTATTTTGACGTGGGCGCAGACGTTAATTTGTAGTACAGCTCGGCTACAGAAGTTCGACAGTTCTCAGTCAAGGCAAGATTTTCCTTGGTGAGTACATGATGATCGATATGTTACTCTTTAAGATTTTAATAATCATTCCGCGCTTCCACGAGATAAGGAAGATCATATGTATCAAAGTACCTTTGATAACGCATACATGTAGGAGTTTTCCCTCGAGGGCTTGTCAGTAATATCAAAACTATATACTTCTACAATCTCTGAAGCTGCATTTCATTATGATATACGATAGGTCTAATAGTATCTTATGTACTAAGTAAATTGTAAGAAAATAAGGAATATCTTAGTTAAAAGACTTTCCCTTGTGCGAATGATTAAGGTTTGATTAGTTTCGTGTAAAGATCAGGATGCTTTTACCATTACTAAATAAGAAGAAATGAGTTTGGATAAGGGACTTCAAAGTTTATTAAAGGATTCTGTACTCTCTGTACCTAAAAACACATTTTTGCACTCGGGAGAAAAGTAATGGTGGTTATTTTGTGACACATACATACATACCTTTAATACATAACATTGTTTAAAAAAGTTGATTTTTATATATACATGATTATTGATATATATGAAAATGAATTTGTTGTAGTGTCAATTCAATGTCGAATGAATTCATTGCAAATAAATTTGCCCCTTATATATATATATATATATATATATATATATATATATATATATATATATATATATATATATATATACCTACTGTCGTAGGTCCCGTCGTGGGCTGGTGTACTTGATACAGGGCCCATCCTTGTCTCCGGGTCCTCACATAGCACAGGGTTGAGACTTTTCTAAACTCGACGCGGGTGGACATAGGTAGAATTCTGGTGTCGTGGGTTGTCGCCAGTGTAGTCGCAAGCTCTAATAGATGTCGTCGTAGGTTGTCGTAGGTGACTGTCCTTTGTCGCGGCTATTGTGTCGAAATTTGTTGTAGCTTGTCGTCAGACAGTCTCCAACCTGTTGTAGCTTGTCGTAGACTATTGTCGTAGCAGAGGACCTAAAGCCTGTTTTTCGGCGACCATGAGGCGACAGCCTGGTCGCCTGTAGAGTCGCTTAAGTTGGACAGCCCCATAAAAGATCTTATTAGAGCGCAGAGGAACTAAGTGGAGCGTGGCGGGCTAATCGTAATACTTGGTATTACACGCGTACTAGATCTTTACAAAAATAATTTCATGTTGATTCCATGCATTCCTATCGAAATCTTATCAGGCTGTTCTATGCTCTAGTATGGTTAGCGTTCACGATCTGTTACGCTATGTCGCGATGTTACACGCTCTGATGCGTTAGCCGTCTTTTCTTATGAAAGAAGTCACGCTGCCAGAAGAATTCTTAGCGTTTCCTACTCTACTACAGACCCCAATGTGTTACACAGAAGCAGATACAAAATTGACCCCTTTTTATATTCCGATCTTGTCTCAGTTTGGTTTAATCGTCCTTCTATATCTTCACAGAAGGCAACAAAAGGTTAAAAGAACTTTATTAATAGTGGGTAACAATTTTGAGAGATCGTAGATCGAATTCGTGATGATCGTATAGATCGCAACTAATCGTCATAGAATCGTAAGAGTTTATCATAGAATAAGGTACTACTTATCATGGCATGGTAGATCTTGTCAAGGATCCTAACAAAAAAATATTGTGTCATATTAAAGCGTATGAAACCGCGAAAAGGGTAAACAATTGGAAAATCTAAAAAAAAAAAGTTCCACGACCATTAATACCTTCTACGATCCTTTATTCGCATCTGATCCCCATAATCGCGGCCTAATATATTAAGTTCAACTCCAGGATTACTGATCTATTAAAATCTGAACCTTAAACAATAGCTTAAAGTTATAATCTCGCCTTTCTCAATATAAACAAAAGCTCGATCTAACATAATGCATGCCTTTAAATTCTAATCAAATTCACATTAATGTAACTTGGTGATTTTGGCATCACCGGTAATATGAATTTATCCTATTTGTCGTTCGGAATTGACGGCAACCTGGTAAATATTTGACAGAATCTCCAGTTAAAGAAACCAAAAAAACAAAAAGCTTACTGACTATCTCTCTAACACACTTTGCTTTCTCATTGTCCCTGTTAGACCTTTGGTATAGCTATATTCTTTAAGCCTCTGACACATCTAACTTAGGGCTTACCATGCTCGGTAGGGTTAAAAAACGAGGTATTCGGAGATGTTACGATTTTTTTCATCTGAAGTAACAGTTTAGACTCCTTGTAAAAAGGGGTAAAAAAGTATAGCTTTACTATATCTTAAGTAATATTATTTTACCTCCCTAACCTCTAATCATACCTTCAACGAACACATTACTGATAGGCCTATTTTAATATGATAACTCTTGCTTATTTATTGTTTTCCAGACACAATTAAAGCCAGTGAAATATTAAACGACATACAATAAGCTATGTTCATTTCGCTTCCACCTAACTAACTAGAGTCGGAGTTCCTTTACAGCCTTCATCGAGGACCCCAATGGGGCTCAATGAGGATGCAACTATTTTCGTTATTTTTTACAACAGCTCATGGCTTACAAGTACGCTGTCACATGACATAAACCAGCACATTCGTAAGCTTTATAAGTATAATTTCTCAAAACACTAGCATGTGCGAGAACAATTCAATTTTAAGTCAGTATATAGGTAATCCATCTACGTGTTTGTTCAATTTCTTCCCGCATGAATACAAGCATGGCTAGCATGGGTTACTGAACGAGAAGCAACTTGTATATTAAAGGATTTTCAATTTATGTTATGAGTTCACATGTATTCTTATGTGTAAATTCATTGGTCGTAGCCTTATTTTAATGTTAACCACGTGTTACATGTATTTGTTTAACTTATTGCGTGCATCTGATTTGTTATGCGCAGGGTTTGGCGTTGACATTCTGATTCGTGTAGCGCAGGCATAGGGCGCTACACGAACATAAAGTAAACATTGATGTATAGTTTTACAGCTCTATTTTATCTGATTTTAATTCCTTAGGAAGCTTTAAAATGATATGTTGGATAGTCTCTTTATAATGAAAATTCGCAAACCTTCCCATGCGGAACCTAAGACTTGTATTAAAAAGGATCAAATTTGCTTTGTAAAGGCTTTTAAGTAAATTGGCTTGTTTTTCATCATGCTAGATTTTATAGCACGATCTTGAACCTCAAGATAATTTGAAAGGGTAAGTCGTGTATCCTTGAAAAGTTGCGAACGCGATAACTTTTTAACGACCCATTTTTAATGAAATTTGAAATCTAAACCTCGGACTTGTTTTAAAACTGTTGACCTTGACCTTCATCATCAAGGTCAAATAGGCCTAAATAAAAATTATTTTTAACCCCATAACTTTTGAAGTATCACATGTTTTCTCATCAAATTTGAAACTCTTATTGTTTCAAACAAGATCTTTGAAGAGTTCGAACACTGATGACTTTGTCCAGGAGTCTCAAGGCCAAATTAGCCGGAATCGAAATTATTTGTGAACGCTAAAACTTTTGATAAGTGAAGTGTTTCTTGAAAATTCAAGGCCAAATCAGCCGGAATCGAAATTATTTGTGAACGCAAAACTTTTGATATGTGAAATGTTTCTTAAAAATTCTCAAAAGTGTTCGGAAACCGGTGACCTTGACCCTAATCTTCAAGGTCAAATCAGCCGGATAAAAAAAATATTTATGAATGCTAAGGCTTTTGAAGTATTCAGTATTTTTTCCCTCAAGTTTGGTTTGAGAGGCCCATACGGAGGGAATTAAGACATATCTCTTTTTGCATTAGAAGAAGAATCTCGTTCTAGTTTTGAAAGTCGCATTATTTGACAGTGCGCAGACTTTAAAATGGCTTCCATCACGGAAAATAAAACACGTCTGCTGAAGATCTACCCTTACATTTGGCAATCAAATTATACTCGTTCTGAAAGAGAATCCCTAAATTTTACATTTCTGCTTGAATAATTTACATATTATTAAGTTGCTCTGAATATTACATATTTACATAGGTGCGTTTCAGAGTTTAAAAACTCCCTTATCAACTTGATTGTTTTTAAACATATTGTTTAAACATACATACATCATATATGTTTATCTAATCGTTGTGTAATTAATTTTAATTCCTCCGTGTCATTTTTTTATTTAAAATAAGCCCCTGCAAGGGTCTCAAAATTGTCTAATATGGTTTTGATCTACGTCATTTTGGTCTAAGTCACAAGAGTCTAATCGTTAAATCTATTACATCTAACAGGTTCCTGTGTTAATGCAGTGGCGGATCCATAAATTCGGGAACGGGGGGGGGGGGGGGCTTATACTGGGCTGGAGGGTGATGGTTATTATGGAAACTTAAGTTCTTAAAATTGTGAATTTAATATATATATATATATATATATATATATATATATATATATATATCGAGATTGTTACAAAACCATGGGGTTTTAAAGTGCTCAACTAATACAAGGAGCTGTAATACATATATTTCAGGACTTAAACACATTTACTGTTTCGTAAGGGCCCCTACGGGCCCCCACTCGTCAGGAACACTGAGTGATCTTGTCGGGGCTCCTTATACTTGATCCAGGGGATTTGTAGTTGGTCAGCCGCTGTTTTGACCTGTGCCTGCATGTCGCTGCGATTTCATTTCTTTTGTCGCATATATACTGTATTAGGTTTAGTCATATGGATTGGTGGGATATTTAAATTGCTTTGGTCATTCTTCTTCTAATTATTATTGTTATTCTGTCACTTTTATTCATCCAATTTAAATGATACTTAGGATTTAACCTAACTATGACAATATTAATTCGACCAAGTTTCATTGATCTTGACCTAGTTATCAAAGTCACACATTTTCAAAGTGGATTTTCTCTTTATCTATACGGTATACAGACACATGGATGAAAAAATACCATCATATCAGTTTCCCTAGTTACTGTAGGTACTCACTCACGTGGAACCATATGACATAGATGACTCAGCACTTTTCAGTTAGTCTACGTTTCCGGATATACTAAGGGGATTGGTTGAGATCTGTAACTATCACATGACAGTTACATAAAGACTAGTTGTATTTTGATAAACAGCTAACAATTTTTTATGTTTATTTTTATATAAAATTGTACATTGTAAAGCACTTTTGAATCCTATTTGGGTGAAAAGAATGCTATACAAATATGGTTTGATATATTTACATGTATATATATATATATATATATATATATATATAGTTAACCAAAACTGTTCCGAAGCTGCTTCAAAGGTTATATTTCAAATTTCTCGTATTCATCAGACCCCTTTTAAAATTTGTATTTAAAAAATATAAATGTTTTTCTTTTACTGATGATTTTACACAGGTTACCATGTGCTTTGGCTTTCTTAAAAATGGCTCTTTTTCAGGTCTTATTGTTAGTATTCCGTTAGTCCAACGCTTTTTCACTCTAACTAAAAGTTGTGTTTTGTACAAAATATGAATTGAGCATGTTCGCAACGCTTTGATTGAAACTTGTCATATTTTACACGATGAAAAAGCTAACAGTAGTGGGTTTTGTCACTTTTCGCAGGTGGCATTTGTCCAACCGAGACTCCGTCATGTCATGTAACATATTTTTCCCCTACGATAGACCAAAGTTCGAACGTTTGACTGATTTTAGGTTTCCCCTTAATTTAATAATTAAATAATTTTAATTAATTACTTGACATTTCAATTAATTAAAACATGTAAGGAAACATTTCCCCATAATGATGATTATAATGTACATCCAAAATCAGAGATGGCCGGCAGAGGAGCCCCATAGGAAACTTTTACGCAATTTAAACATCGACATTAGTTTAACAGACACTGAATAATATAATAAAGGTCCGAAAAATATATATGTGGGTGAATGAAAACCCTACCCCCTGACTAGACTAATATATATATATATATATATATATATATATATATATATATATATATATATATATATATTACCTGTTCCGTCATAAGGCGGTTGAATACATTGACTATGTTCTATTTATATATAACAATAATACAATCACTAATAATACTGAATTATATAATTAGTCTTGTTATAAACCACGCATAATCAGAAAAAATGATGTTAAGCCGAGAGAGTCGATGAAAAGTTAAAAATGATCTTGTTCATCTGTTGGTGGGTCTGAGGGTATTATAAAAACAATGATGGGCTATAATATTATACAGCAGTGTAACGGCCCTTGTCGTTATAATTATTACATTAGGGATTATGGTGGGGGCCGTAACAGAGCTGAAAACAACAGGCATTGATAAAGAGAATAATGTTGATGTCTCCAAGCCAGAATTTTCAGAATAAAAGTTGTATTTATTTGACAGCCAGGTAAATCGATTATATCTAATTTCGGGGGCATTTACGACACGACAGCTTGATCATGCTGTTTGGTCACATCGTTTGGTAATTTGCTTACTTTATCTTGTTGGCCTACATGAATGACCTATTTTCCACAGACAGCCTGACGAACCATGAATGCCTGAAATATGGAGCTGAATATATTACTTTAGACATTTTAATACATTGATATATATCCTAAAGAACGATACATTAAAGACATTATTAGTTAGTTAAAAAGTAATTGAAAAAGTTTATTACACTGGCCTGCGTAAACATATATGTTTTTAAATTAATACCTTGTTATTTGGGTACAATGGTTTTATTCATATAATACATCTGACTATATATCGACTTCAAACAGTCATATTAACCCGGGCTCCATCTCAGTGTAAAACATATATCATGATTTTGTTAGCAAAATATCTCCGAGTATTTTCAGCTTCAATCATTTTTATTTTTTGTCTAAGAAATGAAATTAGATATAACCACAGAGGAACAACTATTTGCAAATGAAACAGAATCTGCCAATTAGCCTTCGCTACTGGTAATAGATTATTCTCCTAATTAATGTTATCATATACCTGTTATACGTACGACAATTAACGGCGGTTTTCACAAGAAAAAATGGTACTTTTAAAGCGTCTTTATAATGAATATGACCAGACTGTTAAACTTCGTAGAAAAGGCCTCAAAGGGGCCCAGTAACCCATCTGACCTTTAAAAACTAAAGGTTATCCCTTGGAGCGTTTATAAAAATTGGCCAGAAAACGTGGATATCACCACACACAGGCTGCTTGTTTTGTTTATACAACGTGTTTATTATATGTAGGAACCCGCCAAATTATTCAAAACAAAATCAACATAGGCATCTGGCGGCAAGTCGGTTAAGTCAGAGCACGTACGGACTCCATTTATCTGTGCTTGTATTGTTTACTATATATGTCAGCGCTGCAAAACTGCAGCAATGTGGCACCGATTCACGTGAAGCGGTACTTCTCGTTCGAAACTGAAGGGTCATGACATGGTCGTGTATGTAAACTTGGAAGTCGGAAGCCGAAAGCCGGAAACCAAGGAATTGTTTTATAAATAATGCAGTTTAAAGCAAATGCAAAATGCTAACGCTTCAATACCGTTTTGCTTTTTTCCAATGGAATAACTATCATTCTGTGAACAATTATAGTTATCCATTCTTTGATCTGAATGTAATGGACGATTTTGTGCTCGGAAACCATCTCGGAAGTCACTCGGAAGTGCTGGGATGTGATTCAAATGTGTGTAACTCGGAAGTCACAGAGACGCACTGGTTAACTTGTAGTCAGTTAAGAGCCACAGCCCAAATGCAGTTTCATTATAATTATAGTTGCATGCATATAATTAAATTGCTTATGCATGATTCTGCTTGTATGATACATAATCGGAAATCTGTTCTTAATTTTTTGTTTTGTAAATTTAATATAAATGTATACATATGTGTGGGTGTATTTTCACATAATATAGTTCACCCCATGAAATATATTAATAAAAATCTAGAGCCATGTTTTTGTTAAAAATATTTATACTTACATGGGCAGGGCATGAGAGAGGATGATTTTAATTTTTAAAATATACAATGTAAAGAGGACATTTTGAGGCACCTTAAACAAAAGATAATGAGGATTTTCTGTTCGGCAACTATTCTCCTACATGTTTTTGACTAATGTATTCAACCTTTAGGTTGTTGGGCTTTAATATTTATAATTTTATAAATAAACGGTATAAACTGGAAAATCCAAATATTCAATAACTTGTTAATGTCAATGATGAAATGCGCGTCTATACTTTTATAACTTGCAAAATGTCACCTTTTAAATGTAGTACTCGTTGATTAAATAATTGATATGTTTAAGTCTTATGACAATCTTTGCATTTTACTGACTTTTGTGATCTGTGAGCGCACTGGCTCGGACAGCAGAGCACAGTGCGTAAGTCTGAGTATCAGCCGAGGAGCCGTGTTATGACCGAGAAAAGTGACATGTGATAACGGAAAGACTCCATCTCTCAATATACCAGTATATTTTTGGATATTCTCTAAGTGGAGTAAATCACAGAGTTGTTCATTAATATCGCCAACTTATAAACTGGAAAGTAATAAATATAATAATGAAATTGCTAGGGAATAAAAAGGTAATCTGAAAAAGAAATGAAAATTTATTACGAATAAATGGGCAAAGAACTCGATAAAATGAGATATATTACCTCTGAACGGGATTGCGCCCCCTATGGATGCACCACTGAATAATAAACATGGTATAATAAACCCTAATATGGCATTAAAATTACAGTTATCAATTACGATGTCATTCAATATAAAAACAGTAATATATTTTCCATACGTTGAACAAATATGAAAATTCAATATATCCCAGTAGGACATCGCTGGAATAAACATACATGTACAACACAAAACTTAAACGAAATGTCTTTTAACATGTTAGAGATCTACAATATTTAAAAAAAATGTTCGAATATATCTTAGAAAAGGGATACAACAGTCCAGACAACATACTATTACATGTGTTATTATAAAATCTGATCGATTTGAATATTTAAGCAAATAATAATTTTTTTTTAACTAAAATTAACTCTTTTTCAAGTTTTTAACACTTTTTTTCAAACATTTTCAATCTTGATATTTTTATTCTAATAATTTCACTCCTGATGTTTCAACATAACATTTCAACTTCAAATAAATGGATATTTAATAATATTTTAAAGTATATTTGCAACTTATTTCACTCTCGAACGTTATAATATGTGCATGATAAGGGCTTCTAAACAAAATGTGCTCCCTTCAACTTCGGATTACTGTACGATTACAACGATCTCGATGAAACATTCAAATTTTGTGTACAGAAAAGATCTTTGAATGTAAAATCTTTGATAAATAACCATATAGAATCTTTATCGACACGTAAGACATTTAGGGCTTTAAGTAAAATTCTGTCAAGAGGCGACCTGGTGTCTTAAAGATGCTACGTGATATGAGCATTTTTATTGAACCTGTTGCTTATCTAAGATTCATACCTTGAAATTCCACATAAAAATGATGACACCATGCAATAATGGAACCAAACCGTTTTGATAAATAAAGTTAGATATTTCCCGCTAAACTAAATATTTCAATTACAAATATTAATTATTCCTATTCTACTTTTGCTACATAGTAATTTTTTAACTTTATATAATCCATCTGAATATTCTGTGTATACTCACTATTTTTATTTGATTTTTATATTTATATCCTCAGAAACAAACTTAACAGATAGGATGCTTTTTCCTAGGCCTTGTAATCACCGGACTATAGTCGGAATTCTCGATACAGTATAGTACCGTGCGCTTTCGGACCTCCTTCCCTCCGGACTTATTAGTTGCTGGTATCAGTTTCTATTATTAAACAGATTTTTTTTATATCTATAACATTTGCTCTTTAACAATTTATTTTTAAACATTTACTGAACTTTTCTTGAATGCCAAATGTTTTGTTTAATGTTTTATTGAGTTGTTGTTTATTTTTTCAATTGACGTATTTTACAATATATATATATATATATATATATATATATATATATATATATATAAAGTATTACTGTTTGTGCCTTGCGGTGTGTGCCTTGCGGTTTTGCAAAATTTTCAGAACATTAATTATGATGAATATTGTACCTAACAGCGTAAAAAATATCGATTAAATATTGAATCGTTCTGCAAAAACAGAAACTATTGTTTTCACATTATCATAAAATGTTACAATCGGCATCACATCTATTTACACATGCATTGTGTATTTCTTTCTGTCAAGGTATCGTTAAATATTGTGTTTTCTTTTTAAATTTGCAGGATACATCTTATGAAATCATTATCGAACAAATTATTGTATAGCATCATGTATATTTTGCTATTTTGGCAAAATTTCAAAACATGAATTGAAACTAGTCCCAATTACAGCAGGAACATATAGGGGAAAATATCACACTGTGATTAATATATATATATATATACATATATATATATATATATATATATACATAAATCAATGTGTGCAACCTGACCATGAAATGTAAAATATAAATTGGCATAAAAAGTATAACATTATAGATAAGAGAGGGAAAGGTTTCTTAATTTGTACATGAAAAATAAAATATTTTATTCAAAACAACCTTGTAAAAACATTTACTGTACGTGTCGAGTTTATGTCAAATTTTCTGTTTATGTCTGTATGATATCATCAGGGTAATATTTATAGGGGCACATTTGTAACGTGAATAAAATATTATCAATACCTTTATTTTTTTCATGTTTCCACCATCATAAAATACAGTAACAGCGTAAAATATTGAAGAGTAAATATAATTTTGTTTTACAAAATGAAATAAAATATCAATATAATATATTATAAAAAAACAGCATCATGAATGTTACAAAACAGATTGAGTTTATGAAAAATATGTCATATTGAAGAAATTGAAAATGCTTGACACGTTTGCTGACGATATGATGACCAGTGCATTGGCCATTAATGGCTTCCGAGTTTAACATATTTGGACTATGACCGAGCATTTCCGAGAAAAAATAGCCTATAACTTCGGATGGATAACTTTGATTTTTTACATAATTATAGAATAGACCTTATTCTATCAATAAAAATTAAATGGTACTTTCCATTGATGCAGTAGCATTTTAAATTATGCTTCGATCATTGCTTTATTTAAAAAAAATAAAGCAATGATCTTGCTTCCGACTTCGGACTTCCGAGTTTTACACATATAGCCGTTTGGGAATCCCCTACCGGAAGTTATAATTTTCCCGCTGAAGCCGTGTAGACGAGTTTTCGAGTAAAACTAGCCTCGGTAATAACAACTGCTGCACGAATACACGTAAGTCAACCGTAGGTGTAATAATTATTATTTTCCCCAACAGAATAACGTCACTTTTTGTCTTAACTAAGGAAAATGACAGTTCGAGAAGTAGATGAAAATTAAAAAAGTAGTGTCAGAAATGGCGTGCACATCTGCACATACTAGAATTGATGCGAACCCAATAGCTTGTACTGTCACCCCATCGTTCTTCAATTCATCTAAAATCGACGTTTGGGGTGACAAGCTGTCGCTATCTTAAAACATGGACGTGGAAAGACATAATGTATTTCAGTAAATAGGACATAGGCGGTTTGTCGTAAAATATTCATTAACAGAGCAAGATTATTAGGGTATATTGAGATATTATTCACTCCTCACATCTAACAATGTATTCTTATTTTGGCCATAATACAATGATGTAAAGTGTTGAAAGCTAAAGGGCATTATGGAACCGTGCAGATTACATGCCATTTGTTCCCAATATACAAATTGGTGATGTATACGTAACACATCACGTGACACCTCTTCTACTTGCATTTGAAAATCTGACAGACAACAAATGTTTGTGGTATATTTCATAATTAATCGTTGTATATTAAAAAAACGGACTAGGTTGGAGTTGATATACGGTTTTGATCCTTTCTCTAGAGGTTTTATATAGGCTAAGGGACATGGCCAGAAATGGTGTCTGGGAGGGAGAAAATATGCAACCACGGCAATAGAGAGAACAACAAGACGATTAAAAAAGTTCCTCGACTCTCTTGGCATGTCTTGAGTATTTCTGACCATGTTTGGTTGTTAGCAATACAAATATTATAATTCAGTTTAAATAGTGATTGCATTATTGTTATATATGAATGTTTTATATGTAAATTAAAGAAGTTAATTATTGTTAACGCTTAAAGTTGAATCTTGCAGACCTGGCAACCCGTATCTATTCAGGTGGAGCCGTCCCCCTTAAACCCGCTTAGTTATACACGGGGCCGGGGAACTCACGCTTCAGTAATCACTGTTCACACCCCAGCCAGTCAGTTGCACGTTGTGTTTTGTCGGTGTCGCACGTACATGTAATCGTTAGTTAAGTCATCGCACCATGAGTTCGGATAAAGTAAGGACTTGCACAACCTGTAAATTTCCTTGCAAAGGTCACGACGGCCCTACAGGCAAGGAATGTCCTCGGCAGTTCGAAATCGAAAAAAACCCGGACGATATGGGACAAGATATAAAAGAAACAGAGCCGTCAACGAACCAAATTCTGGAAGCTTTAGTTTCTTTGATGCAACAGTTGAATTTTGGTATAGAAAGCTTGAAAGCTTCACATGACAATTTAGCTAAATGTGTTCTGGGAGTACAAAACTCAGAAAACGAAATTTCTGTGCAACACACGAATTCAGAAGGACAACCTCCACGCAAGCCAGCTGTAACACCAGTTTCGCGCGGAAACGTTCACGTGCTCGGGGCGGTCATCCCTGAAAAGAATGTCCAGGCTGCACAGAATGGTGAGTTTGTTCATTTGCCTGACTTTCTATATATTGCTTCAGAACCAGTTAACAGAGAAGCCGAGGCTGTGTTTGTCAGTGATAATTTAGAATTTCGACAAAAGAAGTCACGTAGAACATTAGATAATTTTTCCATATGGCTCCAAGCGTGGTCTCGATACGAGATGGTAGTACTGCAGAAGTATCCAGATAAATATAATAGTTTCGCAAAATACAGAACCTTCATTCATGAATGTGACAGAAAATATTTGTGGTCTGCCGTTATGGCTTACGATGTCCGTTTCCGCAGTCAGATTGCTGGTAGCCTCCATCCATTCGCTTTTGATGAAATTGATTCTAACATGTACGTCACAATTTTGGATGCAACAGCGGTGAAACGTAATACGTCTCAGTGTTTCAGATGTAAATCGTTTGATCACGTAGTCCAAAAATGCCCCTTTCGCTCGCAACAAGCCAAGATGGAGGAGACTGAAAACCAAATCCAAACAAAGTTCCACCAATCTTATAGATTTGACCGCTGGTACCACGAGCAGCGTGAGGGATGTAATAACTACCAGTCCGGTCGATGTCGCGTCCAGTCATGTAAACGAGCCCACGTCTGTAGACAGTGCAGAGGTCATGAGCCGTTATACAAATGCCAACACTGTAATTAGAACAGTGTCACCCTTGAATGCTAAAGAATGGCAGGTAGGGCTGTCCAGTCATCCGGATAGATCCTTAGCAAATAAACTCGTCCAGGGTATCAATACCGGTGTTCGTATTGGTTACAAAGGTCATCGAACTCCAAGACACAGCCATAATTGGCCGTCAGCTAATAAATATAACGCCGCCGTACAAACAGCCATTGACAAGGATGTGCGTTTAGGTCGCAAAGCTGGTCCATTTTATAGTCCTCCTTTTGTAAACTTTGTCGCGTCGCCGATGGGCGCATTCCCTAAAAAGCGCTCTACAGGAAAATATCGGATCATCCACGATCTATCATGGCCCCCGGGCCAGTCCGTAAATGACTTTATTCCTTCTGACGAACATTCGCTTCGGTACATAACAATCGACGATATAACTTCCGTTGTGAAGCGCTATGGTCAAGGCACCCTCATGGCGAAGTTAGACTTAAGGGATGCCTTCAAACATATAGTAGTGCACCCGGATGACTGGGAACTATTAGGATCTACGTGGGAAAAGCATGATTCTTCGGGTAATTTAGTGCGTGAATATTATGTGGATTTGGTGTTACCATTTGGTCTTAGAAGTTCCCCGAAACTGTTTAATGATTATGCAGATGGGCTGGAATTCATTATGAAAAAATACGGAGTCTCTGAGGTTGAACATTACCTAGATGATTATTTCACATGCGGCCCTCCGTTAACCCCTCTGTGTGATATAAATCTAGAGACCATGCTAGAATGCTGTTACAAGCTCGGTTTTGCTGTGCAACCAGAAAAGGTAGTAAAACCAACTACACGGCTCGAATATCTAGGGATAATAATAGACTCCAATAGAATGGAGTTGTCAATGTCTTCCGAACGTGTAGAAGACACGATAACAGAGTTACGTAAATGGTTGCATGTTAGAAGCTTAACAAAGAGGAATCTTTTGTCTCTGATCGGCAAGTTAACATTTGTAGCACGTGTAGTGAAACCGGGTAAAATATTCACTCGTCGTTTAATAGAAGCGTCAAGAAAGTTACGGTTTCTGCATCACCGTGTAAAACTGAACAAAGCTGCAAAAAGCGACATCATGTGGTGGCTAAGCTACCTACCAGGATGGAACAGGAAAAGTTTGTTCTATGAAGAACAGTGGACAGGTAACGATTGCTTGCACTTGTGGACGGACGCCTCAGATTACGGGTATGGTGCAGTGTTTTGTAATGCATGGTTGTATGAGGAATTCGACAGACTTGATGAACACTCCAAACATTCAATTGCATACAGGGAACTCTTTGCTATTGCAAAAGCTGCGGCAACATGGGGTAAGCTGTTGACAACAAAACGTGTCCTGTTTCACTGTGACAACCAAGCAGTGGTGCACGTACTGCAGAAAGGATCCTCACGAGACTGTGCAATAATGAAACTAATGCGTGCATTATTCTTTACATGTGCAACATACGGTTTTGAGTGTTCGGCGATACATGTGCCAGGTGCCAAGAATGAAGTCGCGGATGCGTTGTCCAGAGGTGACCTGAGGCGTTTTCGGCTGGTTCATCCATCAGCTGACACACAAATGACTAAGCCATTACCTTTACCAGTACATCAGCTGATTTGAAGTTTTAATTTAATGTATAATGTGTATTTCAGATGTCACGGGTGCTCTGTACGCAGAAGCCTGTCAGCTTGTCAAGAATGGTCTCAGGGTAAACAGCAGAAAAACATATACTTCAGCACAGAGACAGTACATTAAGTTTTGTGATTAATATGACTTTAAACCGTTACCAGCTAATGAGGATATATTATTGATGTTTGTAACATACCTGCACCGTAGGAGTCTCAAACATTCTAGCATATTAGTTTATCTTTCAGCAGTGAGATCTTTGCATATCGAAGAAGCATATGGCGACCCGCTCGTAGGCAAATTCCGCCTAAAGCGGGCATTGGCAGGTCTTAAATATGATTCGGGGCCGCCAAAGCAGAAACTCCCCATAACTTATTCTATGCTGCTTCAGCTAAGAGAAAAGATAGGGGTGTCATATGATTCGTATTTGTTTTGGACAGCCATGACACTGGCTTATTTTGCATGTCTGAGAGCGGCGGAATTTTGTGTCCCATCGCAGTCCTCGTTTGATAGGGCTAACCATTTAACAGTTGGCGATGTACATTTGCTTCAGAATGAGCAGGGCATGTGTTATCTGACTCTAAAATTGAAGGGGTCAAAAACTGACAAAGCTAGATGTCGCTACGTAATCAACATCGGCTGCTCTCAGACAAGCATCTGTGCCGTGTGTTCTATGCGGCAGTACATGAATCAACGAGGTTCACTATATGGTGCGAACAAGGATGAACCATTGTTTAAACTCGAGAATACATGCATTCTTACAAAGTCTCTTTTTGTTAACCATGTTCGGCTGCTATTAGCATTAGCCGGATTTCAAATTGACCAATATAGTGGTCACTCTTTCCGTAGAGGTGGTGCCACCGATGCAGCAGCGGCAGGTATGCAGGATTGGGAGATCAAGCTGCTAGGCAGATGGTCGAGTAATGCATATGAACGATATATACAAGCTCCTGTCAGTGTTGTAACTGGTTTTGCGAGACGGATGGCTTTACAACGCAGGTTAAGCTCGGCACCGTTCAGAGGTTGCTATTTGAATTTCTTCAAATAGCCCTTTAATTAAATTGGGCCATAAAGTTGGCGCTCATTCAAGCGGCCAACTGTGGGCCTTTATTATTTGGCCCAATTGTATGTTGGGTTGAAAATTAAAGGATCATATTGTGGCCCATATCGCTTTCCATGTTTTCTTTGTTAAATAGGAGCGTTAAATGTAAATTAAAGAAGTTAATTATTGTTAACGCTTAAAGTTGAATCTTGCAGACCTGGCAACCCGTATCTATTCAGGTGGAGCCGTCCCCCTTAAACCCGCTTAGTTATACACGGGGCCGGGGAACTCACGCTTCAGTAATCACTGTTCACACCCCAGCCAGTCAGTTGCACGTTGTGTTTTGTCGGTGTCCCGCCCACCCACTGTCCATTTATTTCGATATGTGTCTGTTTTTCTTCTGGTCGGATTACTTCAACGTATTTCGGTGTACTTATTTGCGTTGTTTTGCTATGTGTTGCTTGTTTCCTGTATTTATGTTACCTCGTGCAACGATGTGATGGGCCTTTATTATTTGGCCCAATTGTATGTTGGGTTGAAAATTAAAGGATCATGTTGTGGCCCATATCGCTTTCCATGTTTTCTTTGTTAAATAGGAGCGTTAATGCCAATGTATTTAGCCGCACGCTTACAGGAAGTACAAATATATTTAGTTTGGAGGGCGGATAGGGTCTTCAGGAACTCAGACCTATAATTCAGGTATTCAACCTATACTGTAATCTTATTACATCAAGCTACTACACGAAACTGTTAAAGTGTTATAAGATGCTGTTATTAGACCACTGAGCAGATGAGTTAATTATGTAATTACAACATAAATATTACACATCCGGCAATACATTAGATGACTGAACTATCGACCCGGGTTCGATCCCCGGCGTTGCTGAGAGAGTTGTGTGTAGTGGTCCGTCCATGGTTGGTGCTTTTTTCGAGGTCCGCAGGTTATCCCAGCATTACAGACTATCAAACGCCACCATCCATAAAAAAAGATAAAAATATATCCACCGTATTAAAAAAGTGCCATATTTAAATAAATGCAAATTGGCTTAAAAATATTCGTCAAATATTCGTCTATGCCACAGGCCAACACTAAAATAATGTTGAAACAGATTTATTATATGACCACGGACGTTTGCAATCAAATATATGAAGACTATATATGTAACATTGATTTTTATGACTAGGCAAGCCTGTTGATTTCATCGTGGATCTAATCACGTGTGAACCTATAGTACTCAAGTGAATTGATATATACGTTCTCGGCTTAAATAATATCCCGGTAAGTAAACTGGAACCGGCTTTTTGCGTCACAGTGCAAGAGCCGAGGAACATGTTGCCCTCATGGCCGGTAAATAACAAATGTTTCCACTATGTTGACGGGCTAGCCTGTTAAAAATACCCTTATCAGATCTCACCGAAATCCCTTTAGCTGTAAATTTCGTTTGACCAAAAAAAATGGATGCTGAGCGATAATATGGCAAGTAGGGGTTTAAGTACATCTGTATTGAAGGAGCAAAAAGAATTTCATTTGATCAAGAGCAGTAATTTCAGGGAATTTAACCATTATACTTAGCACTATCTCATTGATACTGGTAAGGCCAAAAAAAGGTGTGTTTCTCAGTCATTTTTTTTTTTAAATCAGTGGGGCAGGCGATTATTTTTTTTCTACCTATTTTGTATGTTTCGAAAAAAAAAATGTCATATGATCAGGGAAAAGCATGATAATAACATTATTTTTTTTGGCAAAATAGGTAAAAGTACTACATAATTAAGGAAATCTTATCAAAATTATATTATTTAATCTTCTTGAAAGATGAAAATAAAAATTTAAATGTTTGATGCGGGGGGATAAAATTGACGTGGGCGGTGCCTGACAACCATACTTCTTTGTTTTCATTATGGAAAAGTATCATGGTTGTACTGCATAATGATACAAAGTAATAAGCGCACTGATCGTACTAGTGGTCTATTGTGAACTATTGTCTACTCCTGCAGGTTTTGTTAGACATTGTTAGATACCAAGACAGACGTCTTACCTTTAAGGAAAAGATACTGATAAGGTCTATATTGGTATATAAGTGACCCGAAAACAAAGTATCACTCGTCACCAGCAGATGTCGCTGGAGTTGCGGAACCAAACCTTCGTATCAAGCTTTTAGAATGAACAGCAAATGCGTGTTTCCTTTGGTACTACTTATGTATAAGCTTTAAAATGAAATGAGTTCATTAAAAACTACTACTATATTGTTATTTTCCAGCATTTAAAGATGTTGTCCCATCGCGACCTGTCAGGGTCAGCGTTCTCCTCAGCTGAAGATTCACGTCCCCACGCTCCTTCTGATTATCCGACGGAGGCGCTGGATGACGTGATGACCTGCTGCAGCAACAAGACTTGTCAGAGGATGATGCCTGTGCTGACCCAGCTTGTTCAGCTGCGGAGACATGATTCATTGAGCTATCGACAACTTCCGAAAAACCCCAAAAAGTATATACCCGTTTTTCTGCAATTATTTCATCACAGTCTCTATGAGAGCAAAATAGTTTTAACCTCTAAAAACATCACAGAAAACTTTGAGAACTGGAAGCTGTTCACAGCAGTTAAACAAGTATTAACATATGCCGTTTGGTGTTTTCTAATTATATATAATTATATATATATATATATACATATCTTCGTCTCTCGGTCTATCTATATCCCTCTATGTCTCCGTCTGTCTGTCTGGCTCTTTCTCCCTCTTTTTTCCTCTCTGTCCTTCTGTCTAGCTGTTTTTTTGTCCTTCTTTCCCCTTCATTCTCTATCTCTTTCTCACTGCCTGGCTATCTATATCTGTCTGTCGCTCCGTCTATATATATATATATATATATATATATATATATATATATATATATATATATATATATATATATATATATATCATCACCCTCTCTCCGTCTCTTCGTTCCTGTCTGCGTTTTTTTTTTATTTCTGTTTGTCTCTCTCTCTCTCTTTCTCTCTCTCTCCGGCTGTTGTCTACAAGTCTCTCTCGTCTTGCTTGTAGTTTTCTGCCTGTGTCATGTAAGTGTCACTCTCTTAGGGCCTGTCAGAAGATCTTCCAATGTAAACATTGTCTGAGTAGAATACAATGTAACTCCCCTTGATATACCCTTGATCATAGAGGACAATTGGAGATACCTCCACCAGCTGCATCACGGGATGTTTGATTGCTATCTATGGACCAGATCCAGGTACGCCGAATGAAGAGTACGATTTTTTTATAAGTTCTCCGGGGATGGGGGGTCATCTTTAATGATATCCTGCACTCAAACAGAAATCGCCGCAGAACCTGATATTATACATCTGGAAAACCTTAATAAGGAAATAAGTAATTTTGGTTGATGCCCTAGGTGTAATTATCAATCAGACTTAAATAACACTGTCAGTACACTGCAGGCGAATAAAGTGCTATTAGTCCAGAGGAAAGAAAATTGAACCATTCGGTTCTGTAACCGAGGAAATAATAGGAATTCGACTTGATAAACGAGAAAACTAAACATCAGGGAAGGAATAGACAGCACAGAGAGAAAACACGCTTTCATAACACTAAAAAGCCCCAGAGAAAACTTCAAAAACAAACCAAAAGCCAGATTGATAAACCAAATGAAATCAGAAATAGACAGAGTAAGCAAAAAAAAAAAAAAAAAAAAAATGCTAGACACGGAAATAAAAGCAAAAACAAAAACTAACCAGTGGACTAGCACTGCACAGGTCGCAGATTGGTTTAAAAAACAACCGAGAAAAAGGAACTATCTTTCTTAGTTTCTGACATAGTGGACTTTTATCCCTGTCTACACAAGAATTTTTGTCAGCTTGTTTAGACTTGGCAAAAAAAATTACACCGATAAAAGAAATAGAGTACAAAATCGTCATGAACGTCAGGAGGACACAGTTATTCGACAACAAAAACAGACCGTGGATAAAAATAGGAGCCAAACAGAAATTCGATGTCTCAATGGGAGCTTATGGTGGCGTCGAGGTTTGTGATCTTGTGGGACCATACGCACTCTCTAAGATAAAAGAAAAACTAAATATACACAGCATTGGCCTTTACAGAGACGACGGACTTGCTACACTCAGGAGAGCATCAGGCAGCATAACCGATCAAACAAGAAGGACCTGATTTAGGTATTCCAAGACCTTGGCCTAAAAATACTAGGGGAAACAAACCTAATAGTAGTAAACTACCTTGATGTCCCCCTGAACCCAGAACAAGAAACGTATGAAACATATGTTGACTTGCGGATGTACGTAAACTTCCGCTCAAACCACGTACCCACTGATCACTAAACATATACCGGATGCTATTGCAAAACGAATCTCAACATTGTCATCTAGCAAAGAGGTGTTCAGGAAGGCCTCACCAGCCTACAACCAAGCGTTTGAGAACTGCAGTTGCATGCAACCACAGTATAAAGTACACAAAAACAACGCCAGAGAAAAACAAGACAAGAAACTGCAGCAACAGAAAAATAACATGGTCTAACCCACCTTTTAGTACCAACGTTAAAACAACAGTAGGCGGAAAATTCTTAAAACTGATTGCAAAACACTTCGCTGACGGACATACCCTACATAAAATATTCAACAAAAATAATTTGAAAGTGAGCTATAAGCTGCATGAGAAACGTGCATGCCATCATAAATATCACAACAACAAAATCATTAGAAATTCGTAAAACAAAATAAAACATAAGAAAAAAACATGTAACTGTAGACAAAAAGGAAACTGCCCTCTCCGCGGAAACTGTCTGATTAAGACAATAGTGTACAAAGCCACCGTGGCATACGACAACACAAAGAAAAAACATTACTTTGGCCGACTGCCGGGAGGAGCATTCAAAGAGGAACCACATCAAATTATTCAACATTGAAAAAAACAAAATATGAAACAGAACTCTCAAAACATATCTGGAAACTGAAAGAAAAAGGGAAAGACTACACGATTCGATGGGATGTTACGAAAATATCAAACACATAAACGAAAAAGCGGACTGTGTAACCTGTAACTTGAGGAAAAATAATTATAGCAACCAGCAAGAACAATGGTCTCAACAACAGATCTGAACTAATTATAAATGCCGCCACAAATCCCGCACATTTAAACCTCTGGGGCGCGGAAGAGGATTGTACGGCCCCACAACAATCCATTCTTTGCAAAGACTTAATATGTTTTCCTGTGCCCTGTTGGATACAATTTTGAATACATTTAACAATACATGATGCTTTCCAAACATTTTATAAGGTCATATCGGAAATTTCTGTGCAGTCTGGAGCCTTTCAGGCCCCTCGGGTCACTCATGAATAAATACATCATATAAAATCCGCTTTTTCGAGGAGTTTTTTTGTGCCTAATCTGACATTCCTGATCGACCCGGGTCCACTGCAGCATTTATGAAAGCTAATATGAAACCTTAATGAGACTTCTACATTTTCAAACATATTATTGGGCATGATGTACCGGCTGACCTTCCCCCCCCCCCCCCCCCCGCTTAGGACCTGCACATAACGCCTCGATATTTGGAAACACCATACATCATTAAACAAAACAAATATGAAGTAACACTCTTGCTTTTATAAGAAGAGGTTTGCAATCGACAATCGTTCGTCGGACGCCTCCCCGACGCTTACAACTGCGCGATATTATAAACACAAACAACGTAATAATATTAGTTACATATCATTTTGTTCAGGAATTTTTCTTCATCTTCATGCTAAAAACATTTCTTCTTGAATTCGTTGAGATGAACCGATTTTCAATTTGAACAAGGTTTATTTGTGGAAGGCTGAAGAGTGTATGCCAAGAATGCTATATCACGTGATCTATTGAGTTTCGTGATGTCTGCAGAATCGTCAAAGTTGCTTTTTTATTCCTTGGACATATTTGGTGCGGTATTGCTCCCGGCCGATTCCCTTCGGAATCGTCTGCTAGATTTGTTAGATCTGTAAAGAATTTGGCATGTAAGCGCCAAAAGGCCGGGCTCCCGATCCCGAAATAACAACCAGGCTTATCACTAATTGACAGAGCTGGGACAGGAATTTGATAGTTCATTTAAAATACGTTGTCTTCAATTTGCTGCACCCCTGAGGCGAATCTGCCACCATTAACCTATTTCTTATCGAAGTATTGCTTTATTGTCTTATCTGTCGTCCGAAATGAGACATCAAATTCAAATACATCTTCAATATTAATGTCACTGTTACGAAGGCAGTAATAAAATGAAATGTATAAAACCGTTATCTGGACGAGCATCTGCTTGTACTTTAATTAATGGATATATTTCTACTGTTTGCTAAGAGACATATCATACATAGAATAGTTAAGAGAAATATATTTTACAAAAATAAATAATTTTTCAATTATATAATATTCTTTTTTATTTAATAAATACATTGTTATGATACTTAAAGCCATAAAATAAACATATGCCGTATTAGAATATTTAAAAAGTACGAATATATATGTTTAGCATCGTTGGGTCTGTAGTGAATTTACACATTAATTTTCTTTTTAAAAAAACTCTTCAAAATCCAGATCGTAATTACAAAGAGATTATGTCAATTACGGTTATCTAAATCATTTCCGCATTTTATAAACTTAATCCGAGACAAAATTTACAGGATTTTATACTAAATCACTATTTCGCATGAAATGTCTGTAAACCCAACTCGTATCTTTAGAAATTTGTTTATCTATTTTGCTGGCGACAGTGGTGTTTTTTCTTCCCTTTAATACAAGGTTATTACCAGGTATCAACAAACTGAAAACATTTGTAACTCTTCAAGGATATATTTTCATTGGATCATCCATGCAAAATAATCTTCTATATTCACTCATATCCCTATCATCATGCGAAGTTATAAACTTTGAAATACTTTAACCAAACATAAAATTCAGTAAAAATGTCAGTTTTCGTAAGTAATTGTATGGGTTGCCTGATTATTTGCTATGCATGTTGGTAGCATCTAGATATCTCTTACAATGTCATAAAACATGTGACGCTATTTATTTCTTTAACCATATTTTGAGACAAGCAAATAACAGCCACCGACAACGACTATGATCATATTCCAATCAAAGCTGATCACGGATATATTTTGCATTCATCGTGAAAACATCGAGGGTTTTCAAACAGTTCCTTTTCAGTCGCAAAAATATTAGTAACCTCAATCTATGGAATCATGTTTCGTGCAGACAGATAGCTCAAAATTGCTCAACAAGTTTCAATAACCTGGGTATACGTTATTATTCCTCCCTTCAGCGGAGCAGGGCATATAGCGATCATCTCCATCCTCCGCCCGTCCGTCCGTATATTATTTCCGTACAATGCGATATTTGAAAAATTATTACTTGGATCTACTTCTAATATTTATGACAGGTACATCCTATAAGTCATCATATATTTTTAACCTTGTAGTAAAACTTAAAACAGTTATATATATTTTAAACGAATGTGCAAGTTTCATATGTAATTCAATACATCAGGACGGTTATTAGTACCCGTCTCTATTCAACCAGGGATTTTTTTGTCCTATAAAACTCTTCACCAGATTGGTTTTCTGTGCATTCTCGATTAACATTGTCATTTTTTTTTATTCCTTCATTTGGTAATTTTGTCAATTTATTTATGCTATTATAATGGTCAGAGAAATCATTTCCCACTTTCGTATATTTGGCAGGGGGATTTGCTTCTCTTGACATTTTCCAGTTAGTCCTTAATTACTTTCTCGCAATATATTCTGTTACGAAGACAAAAAAATGAGGGGAAAATCCTGGGCCGATTCGGGAGTCGAACCCAGGTCGGTGGCGCACAAGTCCGGCATATCAACCGCTTCGCTAGCGAAGCAAGCTTCACTTGCGAGACAGTTCGGTCCGCTTTTATGTCACCCCGTAACACACCCCCTCTTAGGAGCGTTCTGCTATCAGAACAAGACTAATTTTCCCAGGAGTCACAATTTGGTGAGCTTACTCCCTGGGCCACAAATTTAACCCTTTACGTTAGACGAGCCCCCATTTTGTTACGAAGGCAAATTGTTGAGGGGAAAAATCCTTGGCCGATCCCGGTTTCGAACCCAGGTCGGTGGCGCCCTAGCCCGGCGTCCCAACCGCTTTGCTAGAAAAGCAAGCTTCACTAGCGAGACAGTTCGGTCCGCTTTTATGTCACTCCGTAACAATTCTAAACCAAATCTTGATTGCTCTGTAAGTACTACCGGATAAGTGAATGACCACGTGTAAGTGTTAAACTGTATGTGAATTATTTCTTATACTTACAGAATTCTTGTAAAAAAAGCCCCCTAAGCCACAATTCCATATTGCCTTCAATGACATAAAAAAAACAATTTATTTCAAATCCATTTACTTTGCCATAAAACAAATTAAACAGAAATAGAACATCTATTAAGATAATTGATAGATGCATATGGAGCATTTAATAATAAAATAGATTATACAAATGATTACAAAAAAATGTTGTTATTGAAAAGAGAGTGGCTTTTACATTGCATTATGTTAAAATTAAAACATAAAATGAATCCGTGACAGCAGTTGGTGATGCTGTTACCTGCCACTTAAGTCCACTTTTTAGGAACTCGGACTTGCCATATGCAGACTATAATTAACTGAGCAGTTTCATGCTTTCCGTAACTATTGGGCAATCCTGGTGCCTGGACGTTTCAAAACAAGCTGTAATTACTGAATGTATTTTCGATCGGTAGATCTTGTGAATTAGATAAAGGCTTCACCAAAGTACTTACCAAAAAAGCTTCACGGCTAAGTTGAATGAATTTACGCCAGACGCTGTTTTGACGTCTCCTTTAGTTTTGTCTAAGGCCCTCGAAAATAAAGTAGTCCAATAGAAAACCACTAATGTACCTGCGTTAACTGCTAACATGTAGAATATTGAAAAATATTATCACTATATTCACTATAATTTTTTCAGCATCGGATGCTTTTGATGTAATTAGACATTACAGTAACAGCGCTAGTGAACTTAACAGTACACGTGATGATCTGAAATTTCCATTTTTAAATTTCTTTTTTTTTTTTTTTTTGTAATTTACTTGGACTTGGACACGGGTTCCAGATGACTTGGACTCGAACCTCAAGGACTCGGACTTAGACAGCGCCTCGAGTGGCCTTGTGTCGGGCTTGCAGTCGGAATCGGATGGAGTGGTCTTAGCTACATCACTGCTGATTCCACTGAATTTCCTATTAATCTTTCATATAAGATGAAATATACTTCAGACATGTAACGCTACTTCCCGTGGAAGTGCGGCATGCTGTTGCGTCCCCGTACCAGTCAAATAAGAAAATAAGCGTCATATCGACCCTCTGGCATTACGACTAGATTACTGGCGCCAGAGTGTCGCTCCATCTAAGTCTGAGGAACGCATTATAAGGCTTTATAAAGATGCAAATATTTTTGTCATTTCTGACAACGACTCATGGCGTACAGGTACACTGTCAATCAACATAAACCAGACCACTCGTTAGCATTTTGTGTGCTTTCTAATAACACTAAACATGAGCGAGAAAAGTTCCGTTTTAACCAAGCACATTGGTAAACCCCTCGGCATGTTTGTTGAATTTATGACCGCATGAACACAAGCATGGCTCGCACGGGTTACAGGTACGCTCTGAACACAGCGCGTGACCTCCCGGCCGAGTGACCTTCCATTCACACGCTGTGAGAAATAGCAGAATTTTTCAGGTTTGGCAACAACCAGTCAGTTTGCGCTGGATAAAGTAAAATCTGATTGGCTCTGCGTTTAAACTAATCTGCAGAACTGGTAGAAGAAATATGATTGGCTTAGCGCGCGTGTAAACAAACATAGCTATGCGGGGCAAGCTCGTGCGGCACGCAATGCAGGATATCTACAGACAGTGGGAGATAACTGACCTCAGGCAAGTCAGTATACAGACTGTGTTGAAAGCTGACGATTGCATCGTGTGTATCACAATGGGGGTGAAAAAAGTCTGTGATACAAAGCGCTTTCCACAGCAGTGTAAAGTGACTGGTACCTCGAGGACATCCGTTTGTGCTGGTGATACCAGCAATGTGTTTTGTTAAATATAACGCAGGGGAAATTCCATAGAGACGACACCGTCTGGTGGCCAAAACTGACGGCAACCGCGGTCTTAATGCAGGGGGTAGTACAGCGAAGTTGAGCGTAGCGTAGCCGCTGCTAATGGAGCGTAGGGTTACAGGACGCAGGCAGCTTGCAGGCGATACAGGAAATGACCCGTGTCCATGGAGACGGTGTTTCAGTTTTGTTTGTGAGCTAACATGTTGATTATTGTGTTGATTCCCAATTCTTAGCATAATATTGAGATTATGGGCCGTTTAGCACAATATGAATGCAACCTGATGCAAGCCCACTGCGAAACAGTCCTCGATACTACTTGGATCACGACTCAAGTAGGCTTATTAGCCCAATTATCCGATTGCCTAGTGAGTCGGGTTGTCACGGCTAATAATAAATGTGCTCCCATGATTTCTGTTTCACGGACACGACTATGAATAACGGCTCATTTCTTCTCTACTTTTATTATAAAACCTAGATATTTCACTATATTGTGTGAAACAGATAACTATATCATCTAGTGATTAAACATGGCTTTTATAAAATATGTATAAGGACTTTATTTGTTTTTCAAGTTATGAAAGTTCCGCACCTGAGGACAGGATATAGTAAGGGTTCTCTGACAGATTTTAATAATAAGAACTGTCATGTACCCCGTTAATTAAGCAGCTGCCGAACCGATTTTGCCATTGAGAAAATAAGAGAGGAAAATCGTGTTGAAGAGGAAGGGGTTATTCTCTCCACGAGGAGGGTATCGGTTCCTTCCCGTTTGTGTGTGTACTGCTTGTGTGTGTTTGAGTGTGTTTGTTCACAATATAACTCATGCAATCAGGAACGGGATCGCATGACATTTTCCAGGTATTGCGGGAATGTGAAGAAGAATCAATTATATTTTGGTGTGAATGCAGCACATGGTCCGGATTCAGGTATGTCTTCAAGGAATATTCACAAATATTCAGTCATTTGTGCACGAATGAACCACGGAATATGGGCCGAATACGTAAACGCCCACAAGGCGGAAGCTTCTATTCCTTAGAATTCTTGTTTGTTTCTGCCACAAGAACCCCTTACACACATATGTAAATTGTTTAAAGCCCAATGAGAGGTCATATTTCCTGCCACCGATGGCTCGTTTTCCTTGAGCACGTTTGTTTTCAAGAAGTTATGAGCAGCTGTTATGAAATTTTGTGGAAGGGTTTGTTTCAAACGGAAGGAACAAACCATTAGCTTAAATCGACTTAGATTCATATATATGGCGCGTTTACGTGTCAAACCCCAACAACAACGTGTTAGTCAGGAAATTTTCTTATATTTTCTTTTTTAGCCTTTCCTTGAGAAGCAATTTCTTGACATTTGTGTTTTCATAAGTTATTGTACAAAATTCCACATTAGGGTGTCGGACGCAGTGCGAATATAGTGGTAGACAGCCCTGCCTTAATAAAATACTCGTCCACTTTAAACGTGTTTTTTTTCTGGTTGAAAGCGAATATTTCTGGTTGAAAGAATACATTCTGGTTGAAACTGCAATTTTCTGGTTGTTATAAGGTCCATTCACAGTTAGCCAGATTCGGATCCAGGATTTTAGAAAGGTGTAGGTCCATATTTTTAGGAAAACTAATAAGAAAACCTAATAAAAGGTCCTCTGGTCGGGGAGGGGACTGCCTGCAGATTTTGGTATTAAACTCAAGGGAGGGAGGGAGCAAACCCCATGAACCACCCCCACCCCCCCTCCCCCCCCCCCCCCCCCCGGATCGGCCCTAGTTACCCATCAACTCGAGGCCTTCTACACTGTAAATCCCCTTGTGTTACAGGATAACACAAGATCTTGTGTTAAAGACATATAACACAAGCTTGTTTTGTGTTAACACAAACTTATAGGTCATTGAGTGCATGACACAAGGCATTGTGTTCTTTAAACACAAAGCCTTGTGTTAATTGCGTGGTCACAATATACCCGTTCGGGCCTTACCCGATTAATCCGTATCAATATTATAACATTGAAACAATTTCAACAAGCGGTTAGTCAAATCACGGTCGACTAAGTTGTTCGCCATTAGAGGTAGGAATGACAAACTCGACTATCGCACTGGACGAGCGGAGTTAGTCGGAGGGGCTAATTTGACCTTAGCACACGGGTCGCCAATGAAGCGCGCAAACTTTCTTTGTCTGGATTACCACCCACTGTGCTGTCCAGCCACGCGATGTTTACTGTCACAGCCCTGCTTCAGAAAGGATAACAAATCTGTTTTGCAAGCTGAAATCAAGCATTGTTCTTCTGAATTTGTGATTATATTATATGTCATTGTGGATACCATTGCATGAGTTTAAAAGGTTTTTCTTCTAAATTGTAAAAATATTTCTAATTGAGCAACATAATTTAGTCTTACTTGCCGATATCTTCTCAATATTGCCCAGATGGCACATAAGATGTATATTATGCACTAGACGTATATTTTATACGTATAAAATTAGTTCAATGTTCCCCGAAACCATTACTAGTACTTCGAATTATAATTAGCAGATTTTTTACAGAGCTTGTGCCGTTCGATATGCTAGGAACATAGCATCTTCTTGGTAAAAAAACTGACACTATATTTAGGAAGGTAAGTCATCAGGTATAAAGACTATAATATACCTTTCTAATAACTATATATAGGCAGACATCAATGAGTTTAACCTAGCATTTCTTAATTTAGACGTGATATATGATCAACAGAAAAAAGACATCTGAATGATGATACGCATAACAGTACATATTGATTAACAGATCATTTTTTTCTCATTGTTATATATTTGCTAATTAATATTGTTATCTAAACGCCCTCTAAAATCATTTACACATAGTATCTGTCACTGTAATTCTCTAACTGATACTTCATTATACATACATATAAAGACTTTTTATTATTATTATTATTATTATTATTAAGAATAATCATGAAAACAAAACATGTTAATATAGAAATTCCCTTTCATTCGTTTATGGTTTAGGAGGTGGGATGCAGAGGAGACTGAAGTGTGCATCGAGTATGAAGGTGATATTCACAAGTCTGAAAATGTCAGCATCATCATGGATAGGATGAAGGTTACAGAGTGTGCAGACAAAAACATACAAACCAAGAACTGTAAACAAAAGGAAACAAGTTATTTAATGATGTAACTGACATTGTGAAATTTCTCTTCGATCCATTAAGTTCAGGGTGGACATTCATACCTATTTCTTATTGATAAATACATAGTTTCTGGTGCAAAGCATGTTGATATATTTATCCATTTAATGAGATCCATAATTTCTTTGTACTGCAGATTTAATGGTTACTTAGACACTGATAAATAGCAGCATAATTTGCATTAGACCAACAAGTAGTACTTTCAATTACATTTTCATCTGCAAACAAATCCTAAAATGCGAAAATGTAACTGTTTTTTTCCATGCTATAACTTTAAAAGTTACCATTCAGCCACTGATTTTATTTTGTTTACTCAACATATCAGCAACAAGAAATATTAACACATGCACCTGTAGACAATTACGTGACCTTATGTCTTGTTTATATATATATATATATATATATATATATATATATATACACACATAGATACACTTAATTATTCTTTGTCAACACTCAGATTCGTTCAGTGTGTCACTATATATTTCATAAACGGTAATCCCAAATTCCAAAATGTCTCTATTGGTATTTGTTTCATGAAATCAAGGTCTGTAACATTTGTGTTGTACTTAATTCTTAATACAATAAACTCATTTGATAACAACATGTGTTACGGAACCTAATATAAACAGATCACGTATGCGTGATGAACACAAATTCTGTAACGGAGATAAAAAAAATCAGATTCTGTGACACTAGGCAGCGTGAAATGTCTGGGGGAATGAATAAAGAAGTCAGTGTTTTTTGTTAACAATTAACTATAATTTATTCCTAAAACAACCCTGACATTACAATACACGAAATCAACACAATTATACAGTAAAACAGCGGTATCACAACAAATCAATACAATCACACAGAACATAATGTGCACGGTAGCTGGTTACCAACACCGTGACAACGATAAGTTCTTTAAATGTATACTCTCGGAGAATTACAGTCCAGTGTAAAGCTCTTGTAACAATCCAGAAAGTTAACTGAAGTCCAAATGCATTAAATCCAGGAGAAAGTCTTAAAAAATCAATAATTGCCGCATTCGTCGGATAAGGTCCTAGAAACTGACACACGCTTCTGCGACCGCTGGAATCTGCTCTGCTCTCTGCCCTTCTAAAACACAGCCCCTTTATTTACCTTCCCACCTCAAGCCGAGAATTTTCCACTCCTCGAACAGTCTTCAGGATCCTACACAACACAGTAAACACGCGTTTCAGAAATTATCGAGAAGAACATAGCCGTGTGTATCTCTACATACCAGGGTCATCACGTGACCTCGGCCAGGCGTGAAAACCCTCAGCCAGCATGACAACGAGAGTTCAACCAGTACGGATTAAACATAAAGTGCAACAACAACACGAGTTACGCCCGTGTCACACAATAAGAGGAGCACCTATAACACATGTTTTATTTTCTGATGTATGATGCTGATGCACATGGTATATGGTTATATATGGTAGATACCAATTGTGTCCTACATTAAAGTAAACCTTTTGTCAAAACAACACAAGTTACTTGTGTTAAATATAACACAAGGATGTGTTACGTTTAACAAAAGTATATTGTGTTAATTTAACACAAGATTGTGTTACTTATAACACAGGTTAATTTAACACAATAATATGTTACATTTAAAACAAGAGACTTGTATTTTATTTAACCCAATCTTGTGTCGAACTGGGTTTGACACAATTTCTTGTGATGTTTTAACAACAATTGACGTTGTTCATATAAGACACAAGCACTTGTGTTTGAGGAACACAAGTTTGTGTTATTTTTAACACAAGGGGATATAGAGTGTACACAGGTATTTCAGAAGACTCGGAAACATAATAATAAAAAAAAGAAACATTGGTTACAATTGAGAACTCCTTGAAATTTAGAAGCATAGTTTTGTGTTCTGTTGCATGACCACTAATCATGTATTAATTTTAAAGGTGAATTTTGTAACTTCCCACAATGATAATAAACATTCACCGGTCAGCATAAAATGAGGCCTATGACATGAAATGATATGATATGAATATATATATATATATATATATATATATATATATATATATATATATATATATATATATTATCATGGCGCCTAATAGCAACAGATCACGTAATCGTCATCAGCACAAATTTTGTTACAGAGATAAAAAAATCAGATTCTGGAACTCTAGGCAGCGTGAAATGTCTAGGGGAATGAATAAAGAAGTCAGTTACTTTTTGTTAACAAATCATTATAATTTGATCCTAGAGCAATCCTAACATTAAAATACACTAAATCAATACAATTACACAGTATAACAATAAAAATGTACAGTACCAGAGTGTCCGGATCCTAGGCTTTGATTTCTAGATATAACCACTGTCACAGCTCAACAAAAGTCCTGTAACATACATAATCCACGTAAATAAAGGAAAACTGGAGACAGTCCGTATAAAATCTGTATAATATCCGTTGAATATCTGACACCACTGCAATTATCGGAATAGGGTCACAAAACTGATGAGAAAGTAACACTTTATGTGCTCGCTGGTATTTTACTTTCTGCCGCCTCTAATCACAGCCCCTAATTTATAGCTCCTCATCGGAAAAATCTAGAAATGGAAAATTCCAAAAGAACAATACACCCGCACATGAACAGACCTGAAACATATAGAACAAAAAGGAACGCTGTGTCTCTTCGATTCTGACCCCACACGCGGGCCAGCGCCCAACAAGAGAGGTTCCAATAGCAACAACCTATGCCTGCGCTACACGAATCAAAACACTTGTAACACTCCTGCGCACAACAATACAGACACCTGTTATATATATATATATATATATATATATATATATATATATATATATATATATATATATTTCAATTATTTAATTATGGGCAATAAAATATGTTCAGTCTGCGAAGTGAAAAAAAAAATATTAATTTTACAACTATTCAAATTCATAGTAACAACTTTACATTTTCCGAAGTTTTCACTACACAGCAAAAGCGTCAGAAAATAACACACCTCATTCATGAAAAAAAAAATACAATATAAATTTCAATCTGAAGGAACAAAGTCTAAATTTAAGATTAAAATAGAAAATATCTATTTGGGTTAAATGTCTGAATTTTCTCAAATGGCCCAATGTTTTTCATTCATTGAGCAGTCACGACCTTTTTAGTCTTATCAAGTCCTAGATGAGATGATCACGGATCAAGGTATACAACGTTTTTTTTTTCTTGTTTTTCTGTAATCAATAACTCATTGGTTACACCTGTCGCCGCAGCTGAAAAGGATGGATTAGCACATATATCATCCCCTGACATGTCTGGTTGCTGCAGCAGGTCATCACGTCATCCTGCGCCTCCGCCGGATAATCAACATGAACGCGGGAACGTGAAAAGTTACCGGACTGTGAAATGTCGTAGTGAAAAAGATACATTGAATTGTTTTTTTTTCTTACAATTTTTGCAATTTACAGACAAGATAGCTTTCCGTGTACATATCAGTGTGAAGAACGTTTTTCTCAAATAAACATTCACTTACTGTTTATTCTACAGATAAATGATTTAATATCCCCACATGGCGGTCGACGATCATTTTTCTTGATCATTCACATGACCGAGATTGGCCACACATATACCCACTTTGTCAATATTTCCGGATCCGCCCCGAAAACATGTGGTCGACCTAGATAAACTACTGAGTTCTTTTCTGTCTGTAGCGATCGAATTAACTCTTCGGCATCAAACCTTTCTCCATGGAAAGAAATTCTCTCCGGTGTTATCTGGTGACAGTAAACCGAGCTGCCAAAGAATGATAATGCTGGTAAGGTTTAATATTCTTTTTTCATCTTCTTCTTGGTAAACCTCTTAGACGGACACGGCCTGCTCCATCAATTTACACCAGACTAGTCCAAAGAAAACCCTCGCGCGTCATTTCACGTCACCACCTAACCGGCGAAATACATTCAGAATCAGGAAAATTGGCCGTTCTTTTCAACATACCCAAATGATATTTATACTTATTTTCCCAGTTATGAAATTATAAACTTGTTCTCAATGAAGATTAGATTAACGTAAAAGGAAATATTCTTAGATCCGACACGAAACACTAAACTAATATAATCCTATTGATTTTCTGTCAAAAACAAGTAGAATCACTTTGGTGTAGTTAAGATTTAACTTACTTTACGTTACAATAATAAAATCAATAAAACTTACCAAGAGGATGCCTTACTGAAATAATTCCCTTTATCTTTTTTATTTGGTAAACTGACTTTAATTCAGGTTCGGTCTCTATCCCAATCTGTTTCTCATAATCAAATTCAAATTAGCCCAGAGCAAATAACATTCACAAACACTCCTTTAACAGAATCTGAAAATAAAACCACAACCTCGATCTAAATTGATTTTATTCTTATTAGATATTTACGACGTTTACATATTCCCAGAAATGAATTTTCCCTAATTGTCGAGTCACCAAATGTACCACTTTACATGAAGATAAACCAGACACAACTTGGTGCTTTCCCGATATGGGAAGTTTATTTCTACATTAATTTCTAGGTTAAAATGTTCGGAAAGACTTTCTTTTGTCCTCTAGAGTGCAAAATCAGCTTACCATAGGTCATCTGAGCTTAGGCAATCAAATCTTTGTCCGTCCGTCCGATCCTCTGTCTGTCCGTCCGTCCGTCCGTCCGTTAACAGGTCAAAAACAGTTTAGAAATATAAAACTTGATATTATAGTTGGTCTTTTGTAAAACAAAAGATGGACAAAACTTATTTTCAAAACTTTTACCATATATCTCACAAGATATAGGACGCAGAATAAAAGGATATAGGATTAGATTGATATGGTAAGGAAAATAGGATGATAAAATGTAGGATGCAGGATGATACGACATAGGATAAAGATGACACAATAAGGGATACACGTTGTCATGATGTAGGATGCAGGGTATGCAGGAATTAGACGTAATGGTGTAATTACCTTATGCCTCTTACTATTTAATTGGTGTTTACGGGTTAAATTGAAATTTATCTTTCGATAAACTTCCTAACATTTTAATCAGTTATCCTCGTGTTGTTAGGAAGTCTTCACTTGACAAAATGTTCCATTATTTCCGACTGGAACATTAGAGATTTACCAATTCAAATCAGAGCAGATCTACAATTGAATTTGAATTTAACTGCTTAAATTCTAGCCGAAGTATCGCCTGTCAATTATCAAATTATACGAGACCGGTCAGGCCTGCTTAATTCCATTCACAAGAACCATACAAATTATGAAAAGGAACATAATTCTTATTAAAATTGAAAGGTCGACATCTTTAAGGGGGAGATGCTGTTGAATGGAAAATGTTTAAAAAATATCCCGGGGTTATTTTGCTGACAGTTATCTCATTTTACCAGCTACGGCTATGCATACATCAGCTTTCCAATCTGAAAACCATGCAGTGGCTGTTGCTGAAGAAACTCTTAGAAACGCCACATGGGGGCGCTCCCAGTAGCAGCTGGCTCTCAGCTAAAAGCAATATATCAAGTTTTCATATTTACATCATTTTATCAAGGTCATTTCTGCCAAATGCTCCTTATCATTGTTTTGTTGGAATATAAACCCATCAGAGTATAAAGCTTATAAAGAATTTTATTTAATTTTTAATAAAGCTGTGCATCCCGCCAGACTTTACGTGAAGGATGTACTGTGACTGGCTTCATATTCGCGGGGTTAAATTTTCGTGATTTTCACTTTTTCAGTTTTTTTCACGAAGGTTTTATTTATGGGATGTCACAATATAAAAGACTTATTCACAGTGAATAACCATTACTTTGTTAATTTATAATATCAAATATTATGTGCACAGGTTTTTATTAACAAAATATCGTTCATTATTATCAGATCATATTGTAGAGATCTGATATTATTTTTAAATATTAATATTTAAACATACACGATCATAATTTAAACCTTTTTTTTAACTTTGCCTTCGACAAAGGGACCTCTTAATTACGAATGTTTTATTTTTTAGATAATTCTTATTTCGTGAATATCACAAATTTGAAAATAAAAGCCAACTACAGTATATGTATTGTTAGCATTATCTCACTATTCATGTTAACCTCAGTTTATTACAGAAACATCAATATATATGTTCGAATAAAGTGAAAAGATTATTCATCTTTTTTTTTATTAATTTTATCTTTATTTAGATATACGAGCCATTTATGACAGCTTACTCTGTGATTTCCTTTTCCTTTCAAACCGCTATTTTCCAGATAATTTGCCAGAAAATAAGGTACCCCTGTGTCAAGAGCTAAAATATCAAATGAAAATATAAAAAAAAAAATTTAAAAAATCAATAAAATATGTCATATGTAAATATTTTTACACATAACGAAATTTTGTATGGATGTTGCTCACGTTATCAATAGATTACGGAAGAACACGAGGACGGAATGCTAACATTGGAGGCATGGGGACTTCATTAGTTATGATAACTAGTTTATTAATCTATGTAAAATAAATAATTGTATATATACTTTCCTCTCCCGCTGTGAAGAACATTCCTGTCGTTCTAAAAGGTCCATTGAAAAAGAAAGGAAATAGAAAAAAAATAACCTCCTCGATTAATTGTTTTTTTTTTATTTCGATTTCATTTAACAGCAAACGGCCGTCATCACTTGGTGACCAGAGTACTGGAAATTAGTTATATTATTGCCTATTTAAGAAAAATGTATAACCAGATGATTTTTTTATGTATTATACATTATTATTGAGTATTAGGTTGAGATGTAAGCGTGAGAACTTTGTTTAGAAATCAGAGGTGTCTCATTTGATGTTAATTACAGTACATTTTGATTTCGTATGAAGCGATTCATGTTTAGACATTGTTTATCGTAGACATCAAAAGCAACGCACCTGCCTATTTTCTCAGGGTTTGATCTTTGGAGGCGTGTCCGTTTAAGTATTCATACAGTTAAAGACAAACCGCATAGTTCTTTTAGATGATTGGTTAGGAGACGGCAAGCGCCTGCAGTGACATCAATATATATAAGGCGTATATAAGCCGTTCTAGAACGATATTAAACCTTTTGAGAAGGGGGTTATACAAGGCCTTGGCCAATGGACTTGGAGATGTTGACCGGTCCTTACTTACACTGGTAGCGGAGTGACCTCCGTTGACGATCGCAAAAATGCCACTGTACTCACATGAGTTAGATTCTAATTGCCCTAGGTGAGAATTTTATGTTATTATTAAGCCTTGCTGTTGCAATAAACTTTTACTGGAATAAACCCAGTAGCAGGCCAAAATACCATTGTAACAATTGTGACGTCATAATTGTAACCATAGTAACATACAAATGACTCTGGGCTTAAGTCACCTACCGAACTCAAATAAACTTATTGAAAAAGGCCCCTTAATTGTGATTTAAAATACACGAGGCTTACGAAAAACAAGAAATCATATAACCTGTCGCGGAGGGCAAATCGCTGAGGTTCTTGCCATATTCCGCCCTTTTTTATTTGAGACCCTAGTTAGGGTTCACTCCGTAGGACCTACCCCCCCCCCCCCATCTAACACTCTAACGACCAGGGCACAACATGACAGTCAGGTCGTTTCAAGCCGAGTCCACAAAAGGAGAAGCAAACTTTCCGAATAAAAAATCAGCCTCGTTATTAATAACTGCTGCATTAATACAGGTAAAGCAACCGTGAATTTATTAATTATTATTTTTTCCCAACAGAAGAACGTCACTTTTTGTCTTACCTCTGAAAAATGACATTTCGACAATCAGATGGAAATGAAAAAATACTTAATTACAATAATAATAAGATGATGATGATGATGTCATGATGATGATCAAAATAATAATAACAATTATAATAATACTAATAGTAATAATAATAATATTATTATTATTATTATTATTATTTTTATTATTAGAATAATTAAAACCTTAACACTTATGCACTTACTTTTCTTGACTTAGATTGACCAAAGTATTTTTAATTCTAAATTTACTGGTTATTCGGTAAACTTATAGCTATGTGTTGACGTCATTATTGTATCTTGTTTTTTCCCTGATTTATAAACATTGAATTTTCTCTGTGATATAACTGTCTCTTAATTACCTTGATTTGATAGTATGAATATCATTAAAATTTTTAGACTTCTATTACACTTTATGTAGATAATTAGACTAGCTTTCACACTTCCATTTAAGTTTCATTAGCGAGGACGAAGGAATGTGAACATTACGGCCAGCTATTTTTTTTATTTCTGGCTTACTCTCTGAACATAAATGAACTATAAGAAATTCCTAATAAGATAAGTTCTATATATCAACCCTCTGTGACGGATGTATGAGATTATTTATCAACCAGCTGTTGGTCAACAAAATACATGCCGATGTTTAATGTTGGGTGTCCGCGTCTGGTTTGTCTGATATGCCGCCTTGTTTGACTGTTTATGTTACGGAACCTAAAAACAACAAATCACGTAGTCGTGACGAGCTTAATAATTCACAGGGATAAAAAAGAATTAGATTCCGAAAGTCTGTAAAAAAGTCCATAGAATATGTGTAAGTTCTGCAATTATCGAAAAGGTCCCAAAACTGACGAGAGAGTCACACTCTTCCGTGTCCGCTGGTATTTTTCTCTCTGCCGGCTCTAAACACAGCCCTGGTTTATAGTTTTTTTCACCCGAAGCCCAAAACCTTCCATTCTGGAACCCTCTAAACTACAATAACTACGCTTGAACAGACCTGAAAATTCTAGACTACAACGAGCGCTGTCTCTACAAGCCTGGGTTCCCATAGCAACGCCCAGGGCTTGAGCCTAACTGTTTACACGAATCGAACGCAAGGCGCATAATAAACAGATACATGTAACAAATGTCCTTGTTTGAATTAATTTGGCTGGCCTCACATGTTATGAATACGTTGATTTTAACCAAATGTACAACTTGTCTGCGGTAAGATCTGATATTTCTTGCTTACTATTAAAGGTTTCAGGGGTTATCATTAGTTGATAGACGTCAGATATCGGAATTAGCGTTTTAAGGGAGGAACCTGACATCTGGTTAAGGCAACCCATCGAGTTAATATTAAATCGATTTCAAATTACCGGGGTATAGCCTGATACGGGAGTAGGCTGGACCCTTTACACCGGGCAATACATGATTGGGGAAATTAGCACTACATGTTGTAGCCTCCGAGGATATGTGGTTGGTCTTGGCCTCAGGAATAACACGGAAGAAGTTACCTTGCGTGGACCGGTGGCCTGTTTAGATTACAATTCAGTATTTTTGACAAAAGGACTATTACCTATTAGAGGTTCTGGGTCTGTATAGACTTCTTGTGAACGGAGGTCAGTGAAATATGCTGTGCAAGAGCGTGACTTCCTCAAGCTATTTGTAATACATCTGCAGGAACGTTAATCATGGGGGGAGGGAGATTTATTTAGACCACTTTCAAGCAAAGGGGGGGGGGGGGGGTAAAATATAAAATATATTTATGGAATAATATTTATATATTTGAAATGAAATATGTTAATAATTAGAATTAAAGACCTCGGTTCTGTTTCTGATTTAACTATGAATTATTATATCAAACTGGTTTAGAATTAACATATACTGGAAAAAAATACCTATTTATTAAATTATTATACTTAATTGTGGTATATTTTAAATGTTTCACACAGGTAATAAAAGTTTATATATATATATATATATATATATGTATATATATATATATATATATATAGATAGATATATAACATCACGCATAGGGTTTGTTTTAAATTTTTACATAAACATTCACAAATGTGTGTATATATAACATATTTGAAGCTGATGGTTAAAGGAGCAATCATATGCTTTTCTAATTCCCAACATTATTATATATTATATTCTGCAGATTAAAAAACAATGAATGTTTTGTATAAAACAGACATTTGAATATGTTGTGGCTATGCGTGAACCGAAAAGAAATAATAAAAAAACTGATATACCTTTTATTTCAACTAATAATATAAATGTTGTCGCATCAGTTCTTCAAATTGCTTAAAATGCAGGCATGTGTTACTTTTTTAACTCTTGTGTTTTTTCAATATCAGGGTGGCTATAAGAAAATGTTCTCATGTATATTTTCCTTTTTTTTTGTTACTTTGTCGCCCATCACGTCAGGGAATTTTTCAAAAATACTATATAAGAAGTATTTCAAACAAACAAGACATCCCACCTTACTCCTTGAATAGATAAATCCATAAGTATATCTTCATATAGCCCGCTGAAACACTACACGAACTTTTCATTATTTCTTGCGAAACAATTCTCGCAACAAATAACATCTATTCCATCAGTATTTTTCAGAACGCTATACATTAACTCTTCATTTTGACAATAGAATTCATCTCCTTAACACCTTTGGTTGAATGCCCTCTTAGAAGGAAGACATCTGACACCGTAGTCAGGTCATTAACACTGTGAGCAGCTGCGCATGCGCAGATGGTATTCCTCCATTATGATCCTCTGAAACCAAACGCTTGTGTCCATCCACAAGGAAACGAAACTTTAATCAAGCGCAAGCCATGAACCTTTTGACATTTCTGGAATATATTTCTCATATCACATTTGTATTTATTTAGAGGATATATCATATTATAAGATCCCACAAAATCGACCATCTGCAATAATTTAATGGCAAGTCTGTCATCCAATAACTCATTATTTGCCTTCATTTAAGGGTAAGTAAGGTTATGGAGGCTGATTTAAATTATCACATTACCACATCGTTTCAAACACATATATGATGTAATCAGGTTTACTACATGGTGTACTATGTCATTTATTTGCCACTTCTGTTGGGATTCTTAACGAGTTTGTTAAAAAAACACTCGGTACTTTGTAATTGCAAAATAATTCTATGCAATGCAGGATATTATAGAATGACTAAGTCGGGAAGATTTTAGTGTCGCTATTTGGCAACCCCACGGTATGGATGTTTAGCGGCAATTACAATGTCATTGACTAAACCCCAGACAGAGGCTCCGACGTGATTCGTAAATCGAACGTACTTCCAAAGTATGTGCAACCATAATTAAAAAAAAGACCCTACTAAGAATGCTTTTTCTAATACGAAACACCTATATGGATTTCATTCGAACTTAATTATCATATGATTTCTCTTGGCGTTTATCTATATCCCTTCCGCTCTTCCTGTCCTTTTTTCGTTCTTTCTTTTTTTCGTTCTCTCTCTCCCTCTCTCTCTCTCTCTGTCTTCTTTTTCTTCTCCTTCTGTCAGTCTGTCTCTCTCCGTCCGTGAAAAAGATTATAATGATAATAATAATAATAATAATAATAATAATAATAATAATAATAATAATAATAATAATATTAATAATAATAATAATAATAATAATAATAATAATTATTATTATTATTATTATTATAACTATTTTATTATTTTTTATTATTATTATTATTATTATTAGTATTATTATATATTATTTATTATTATTATTTTTATTATTATTATTATTATTATTATTATTATTATTATTATTATTATTATTATTATTATTATTATTATTATTATTATTATCATCATCATCATCATTAAGAGAAATAAAAATTGTGATTATAATAATATAAATATAATAATATTTATGATCATAATTATCATTATTATAATTTTTTGTCTTGTTTATATGGGAAAATGTAGATCAGTCAATCGAAGGCGAAAGCAACTTGGCTAGTCAGGATTCCCTTGGCCTACAGTGTTCGTACCATAATTACCCATAATAAGATATTCTTTGAAAAAATGGTAAGTAATTACTGTCAGCATTTGCAGATAGTATAACGCATGAGGTTTTGTAATAATTAAAAGACCAGTGTACGCTTTAGATAAGGAGTAGTGGCAGAGGTTCCATGTCTCGGTGGATTTAATTGATGGATTGTCTTTTAGGGTTCCGTTGATAGATAACACATTATTACAGCAAATCCAACGCAAAATGGGTTGTGTGAATTACTCGACATGCATGGATACTGCAGTCACAAGAAAAAGAGCGAACATTGCGAATTTGATCCTCAAAATAAACAGAGTCAGTTCTTGTCAACCAAGTAGATGAAGGGAGATACAGTTCCTGATTAATACGGAGGACCTACGAGTAATTACTTTTGTCATCTGTCAAAAACAAGCAGACAGGGAATGAATTATCTAAATAACAGGTTAATTAGACTCTGAACTCTTAATGGGTTTTGGTTAGATTAAAACAACCACTGTTTCAGTACTTCAAAGGCAAAATAGTTTAGCCATTAGCTGATGTTAGAAAACATGTTCGTACAAAAAACCGGGGTTACTACAAGAGTGAACGAAACTAGACGAAGTTTATGTATCCCATTTATCTGTTTGTCTGTTTTGCATATCTTTTATGTGCATCCCCTAGTGCACGAGGCATTTATAGGGTTTGCACAAATACTTGGGTAGGGCAGCAGACTGTATGTTAAAGTATCACTTCAAGTAACGTTAGGTTATGTCCATTCTTGTTCCAGGATGATTTATGGCAGCTGATCCCTGGCCTGTACTGCAATATAAACTTTTCTGTTGGAATAATGAATGCTATATATAAATACGTTTCTGAAGTATTCTCGTTTTGGGAGTTTTTTTTTATGTCATCTTCCATTTGTCTCAACTTTGTTTGTTTTTCTGTTTACACGATAGCTGAACATGCCTGTCTTCCAATACGTTTGTGTCTGTCACTTGTAATAAAACTCTCTGCCTGTCGTTCAGAACATGCTTGTGCACCTGACAACACAATTTACCGACATTTTGTAGGTAGAATGGTCTTCATGAAATCACCCGCTCAATATCTTGCGTTGGGTAGGCAGGTATATATGCGTTATCTTTTGAAGCACTTGAGAGGTTTATTTTTTTTACTTTTCTTCCCTGAGTGAATGTCAATGAATAATCATCAAGTTAATACAGTTAGGCAAAAAAATTGATAAATAAATAAAAGGTATGTTTCCCAGGCACCGCCCGCTTCAATTTTAACCCCACGCATAAAAAAAAAAATTTATTTTGTTTTTCAACAGATACTTACCATTTTGAGCTCCAGCCGCTCGGACATTTCTTTCAAGAAGATAAAATCATACAATTTTGATGAAATTTCCTTTTTTATGTTGTGCTTTTACTTTTTAAGCAAACTAAATCTGTTATATCATGCTTTTCCCTTATCATTTGTCATTTTTATCGAAGCATACAAAATAATAAAAATAAAAAATAGAAAAATAATAAATAGAAAAAAGAGCCTTTTTTGGGCCTTACATGTTTTCTCGTGTGATTTTCATCCCGAATATTTGGCTTTTATTTCTTTCAGCAAAACTAGTGATATAGATCAAATAAAGCTTTTGCTAGCCAATAAATATCATTATTTTCTTGTTGTTCCCTTGAATATAAAACTTGGATAAGGGACTTATTTATAAGGTTTCAGGAATGACGAAGTTGAGTAGACCACCGTCTAGTCCCTGGAGAGGCAGCTGTTCTTTTGTCGGAACATATGTTCCTACGGCAGAATATTACACATATAAAGTGTGTACAAACATAATAAATGAACATCAGTACACCCTGGCCAAATCCGTTCTCCTCTTTACATATCCTTACTAAAACATACGTAGGACTAGAAATATGAATCACAATGGATAAATGCCTCCGCCATCTATACAACCACTCAGCTAAGAGCTAAGACCACACGTTTCACGAACGCTCAGGGAACACACTGGACATGGTTACTCCGAAGGTGAAGGGCGCTTGACCGTCACCGGAACAGATGTCACAATGCACGACGCATGAGCTAGAACTGATGTGAATTCACTTATATCTTGGCCCATATTCCCAGGTTTATTCGTGCATAAGTGACCGCACATTTGTGAATATTCCTTCCTGACGCTCCAGAATTCTGAGAAGATGTTGAATCAACAACATAATATACTGTCCCATTCTCGAAATGCCCCGAACATTGCATGAGGTTATTGTGAATACACACACACACACACACACAGAATCACACGAATGGGAATGATCACATAGCCTCAGGGCAGAGACAATCAGACAAACAGCACGTGCATTAAGCTAGCAGACTTTGGCGTTCCATGGATCAAAATTTGTAGATCAAAGTTATTTATCTATTAACCTCCTCTGAATTTCATATCTCTTTATCTTCAGGCATTTAAACATTACAGTAACTTTCATCTTGAACGTTGCGAAGGGATCTTAAATTGCAGGGGTCTCTGACTTTCTTCCTCTAATATAGAACCCGAGCACCAACATTCTTTTGTTTATAAGGCTAGATTCATGGCCTGTTGGTGGCAATGATGGTGATGGTATTCATGCGAAAAGAATGATATATTGTTATTAAGCCTTCTGGATTTCACGTTTTATATGCACGGGGTAAGGAATAATTTAGAAGTCATAACCTGTCGTTAAGACACAAGAGCAACTCTCTGAGATAGGTTCTATAACGAAATTTCACCTTTTTTTCCATTAAGGCACTGGCGGGTTTTGAACCGGGGACCTTAAGCTCGGAAGTCAAACGCCCAAGCCACTACTTTCCCTTCTTTAGTTGACATAACGGGGTAAGTGTTTCATCTATTGTTCAAAAGGACCTTTTGAAGCTTTGGAACAACATAAAAAGTGAGGTGACAATTAGAATTTCATAAGAAGGCCTTGTCCTTTTAATTCCTATGAGGAAATGAACATTAAAAGCAAAAGTAATTAATTACGTATTAAAACGCTAGACGTGAAACGCACTTTGTCCGAGGCTTAGTGCGGGGTGTTTTGTGGTAATTTATTGTTCGGATTGAGAACAAAAGACTGACATCTTGTTACGTTTTAAAGTTGACGTTCAAAACTATCAAAAAACGCTGTCTAATTCTGATGAATTAGTTCCCGCAAAACAAACTGAGCAAACTCGACAGCTGTGTCTCAGGTCATTAAGGTGAACGTCAAAGATTTTATGAAATTGTCTTGGCATATTACTGATTGTTGAATGTGAAAGGAGTAAGAATCATAAAGGTTAGCTATTATAAGGGGCTGATAATGCTAATGGGGGAAATTAGTTGTTACTGCCATATGGGTTTCCTTCAGTGAAAGTACATAACAAAAACGTAATATGTCATTTCATACTTTTTATGCCTTATTAACCTATAAAATTGTACCTTTCATAGAAATATAATATAAGCCATTGTAGAGCTGTAGGATTACCAAACACGGTTTATGATGTTTTATTAACTTGTTGATATATATATATATATATATATATATATATATATATATATATATATATATATATATTACGTTTGACATAAAAGCGGACCGAACTGTCTCGCTAGTGAAGCATGCTTTTCTAGCAAAGCGGTTGGGACGCCACCGACCTGGGTTCGAAACCGCGATCGACCCAGGATTTTCCCTTGAAAAATTTGTCTTCGTAACAATATACATACATAAATCTATATATATATATATTTATATATATATAACAGTTTTCAATTCATTTGAACAAAGATGAAACATTAATTTTTTTTAACTGAGTTATTATAAGCAGCAAATAAGAGCAAGTGACACATGAGTGTGCTCATGTAAGATAAAAATGAAAGTAACTCAAGACGTTAACTTTACTCGCTTATCATGAATCGGTCTTGTTAAATTAAAAAATGTGTTTGAAATGTTATTAATTGATTTAGATTTTACCTACGAAAGAAGCATCACGCATAATATGTACAAATTATGTCCAGTTTTGGATTAAAACATTAATATAAACTAATAATTACATGTGTTTTTGTTAAGATACAAATTATGTTCAGCTTAGGATTCTAACATCACGAGTAAATAATGAATACATGAAGTGGCTCAGGTCAGGGATGATGTTACTGATGACTCTGAAATCTTGGCAAGGTCATTTTCTCCGGGAATACTCAAAACTGTGTCTTTTTTAATACGGAAAAGGTCTGCCTTAATGACGTCATGCACAGCTTAAAATATAACCAGATTAAAGAAAATGCTAAAGGGGAAAATGTAAGCAGATTTTGTCACGTAGGTGTTACGAAAAGTTTCCCTGTGAACAAAACAGAATTATTTTATTGACGTTTCTACTTTTAATCTTATTATTGCTAACTCTGATGGAAACCCTGGGGTAATTTTGCTCGGTAGGCGGACTTCCTGTCAAGCAGAGATTGATACGAAGATTGAGAAAAACAAGTTCAAAGCCAGCCAATATTCTAAATAATTCATATTTCCATGGCACATCAGGGTTAGCGCATGAATTGGGGATACTGTGAGGATGTAACGATGACAATGCCTTCTAGCTGATTCACGTCTGACAAGTATAACATGGCTCACCATGTAAGCAAGAAGGAAAGTAGAAATGATCTGCGGGATGAGTCTTTCTTCCGTGGTCACAGAGCGCAACTGTTTTGCAAAAGATAATGATATGCTATAAGATATGTGATGAATCTGAATTACTCTCGTCGATGAGGCAAAACCGGCGGCACTGATTATGATTCATCACATACCTCAGCATACAAATGCATATATATATATATATATATTTATATAATATATAATGTATTTATTTTCTGAAATTATAACCGATAAATAATGTTGGTTTAACAAAAAATATAACATTAATTCTGGTGAATTTTGTGGGAATTGAAATTAGTGAGAAAGCATGCAAATTACTGAACGCAATAGGAAGGCTTTAATACAAGGAACAGGACCCATGGATTACATTTTAGCATATAGTTTTGGCTTTAAAAATATCACCGAAATAAAGAGTTCAATTAATCTGTATGGATAAGAAAATAAAAAAAAATCATTAATTTTATGGCCTGTCCAACAAACAATAAAAAATTAATAATCTCAGGGTAAACATACGTTATCATTCCGAGTCCCACAAAGTAGTGCGGATCTTGTCGCAAATTTTCATCATGCCTGTGCAAGATAATCCAAATGTCAGCCAATCTGTGTGTTTTTTCCTTGTGCAGTAGAATGTCAACGAATCTCAGGTTCTAGCACACTTGTATTTACATAGAATACTTTCTGTGCTCTTTTGTTCCTTACTAGCCATTAACATACCAGCAGTACCTTAAGTTCAGAAGTTTTATATAAAAAGGAGTAGTTAATTTGTTGGTTGTCTGATAACACCTGTGAAAAATAAGTCGCAATTGCCTTTATATTATTCATTCTTCGACTCCCCGGTCGATACATTCTGGATCTCTTCTTAGATTTGATTTGGCACACAAACACAGGCCTGCTATAAAGGTTCTAGCAGGTTGCTTACATTACACATTGCCTGGGACCGATGGCTAATTCCACTCTTGGGTGCAGGTACGCACATTTGTGATTAATTCATTGACCAGTGGCCTTCTTGTAATGAACCGTCAAAACGGGACTCGAACCTTGGAACCACAGGTCTAGATATCTAATCAATACTACACCACGCCCAACAAGTTTATAGCTGGTAAATAAATGACTTAGTAACACTTTCACTGTGTTGTATTGAACTTGGCGAATAAAAGTTAAACGTGAAATGAAAGATATGATAGTGAAGTCTTACAATTAGATTAAAAGGGGCTAAAACTATAAATATAATATTTTGTATTAAAGTATTTCCTGTAAATGTTTGACTATAATCTGTCAACTGCATGTGATGGGAGATTTCCCGTAAAACGTAAAATCACGTGAAAGGGCGTCAGGTGATATTTATAAACATCGCTTTTACGGAAGTTAAGCTCATACGTAAGGGCAACTTAAGCAAACCTGGAGAGATATTAATTTAAATACGTCGCACATAAACATGACAAGGTGCGAAAATTACATGAAATACTCACTAAGCCCTCGAATCATCTTTTACGGCAAGAACTCAGCCATTTAATACCACAACCACCACCCCTGCCTATGCAAAAAAGGTAAGCTATCCCCTGACATTGCACCATATAGGTTCCAGTTTTCAGTGCGGTGAAAATGTCAGACAGAAACCATAATCACGTAAATAAGTGACAGATGGCACAGAAAGGCCGTTGAAATATTTTCTGGTCGGACAGTTTTACCCGGTCACCTAATTAGGTGGGTCGGCTTTTGGTGCTTTTAAATAATGTCAGCATGGCAAGATGGGTGGGCAAAGATTTTCTCCACACTGCGTAGAATCGATTAAAGGGGTCCAATAACCTATCTGACCTATATAAACTAAGGTAATCCCTTGGAGGCCAGAAAGCGTGGATATCACCGCACACAGACTGCTTGTTTTGTTTATATATATATATACGTTTAACAAAATAGTTTATGGCCCGTGATAAAAATCAAAACAATTTAAGAGAGGCATATATTGTGGAAGTCAGATAAGGCAGGGGTTTGCAAACCCTAATTGCAATAAGTAACCTTTCCGCCTCCACATTTATGCAAATTACTACCTTAGATTACATATTTTTTTCCGTTTGTCAACAAACCCGTGTTAACAATCACGTTGTTGATAATATAGTTCATAAATCCTTCACGGAAGTATTATAAAAACTTTTAACAGCCAAAATTACCCTTGAATCATTAATATTAACGCAGAAGAAGCCAGAAATCACATAAATTCTTTTTAAAAGGTAGGTGAAAGGGCAAATTTTAGATTACGACTCTGCTGGTTAGAAATCCTTTTCCCACAATGCACTGGGGCTTCTAAATACACTAGGGACGTAGGTATATCGGTAGGGAACAAGGTTATGTATAATCAAATGAAATGTATTGGATAAGAATTCTCTTAAGGCAATTTACATCAACAGGAATATATTTGTGGTATGTACTTTATGGAACAAGTCATTGTTTTGTAATCATACTCGTATGCGATATAAACGGAAGGTGTTTCGATGAACCGTAACAAATTTTGATCTTTGAGTTTGGCAGTTGAGAGTGGTCCCGGCCGCCCCACAATTCCTAACTGCTAGGGTACTTTTTATTAGAAACGACCATAAGCGGAAGGGTTATTTTTTCTCGTGTTTTAAATCAATTGAAGTTCTTGCCTTAATGGATGAACCAGACTGGATGTGAAATGTATTGTCAATATATATTTGCAAATTATTTGCACATTTAACATTATTAATAATGGTCCCCACTACCAATTACTATACCACTTTTAGGCTTTAGCCGATGACACAATGACCAACCCTGTCATAACCAGGTTTTGCTTTTATCTACGGTGTCTATTAATAGTTTAATGTCCACTGTATTTCCTCTAATCTTTATAACTTCGGGAAATCTGAGGTTACTGACATAAGGATGCTGTACAGTATAAGCCTTGCTGTCTTAGAGTAGATAGAGCCATATAACATCGGTTCATTTGTAAAAGAAGATGCACGTATAAGTACATTAACATATAAAAAAGGATATCATTTAACATGTATGATGATTATTGTTTTGTAATACATTTGTTAACATTGGATACATTTATTATTGCTGACAGTGACATGAAAGAAAGCATGCAAGACAGAAAGTTGGACAACCAAGCGATTTGCTGACCTCAGCAAAACTCGTAATTTACAATTGTGTGGTCACGTCCGTTTCTGTCTGGGATGGGCAGACGATCTTATAAAAAGCCAGTCAGCGGAATAAAACGCAGCAGCAAAATATGGTAGACAGATAGAGTGAAATATTTGAATCATTCTGGACTTGACAGAGGATTTCTGTCATCCCAACGAATTCCGATTTGAATAACCTTAAGAAAATGAAGGGTTATATGGTCTACGGACTGTGTAGATTATGCTTCGTGGGGAGATAAAGACGGGTAATTGCCAAGATTTAAATAAGAAAATTAAACATTGTTTTGTGACATTATGGGTTATTTAAATAACGGGGGGACTCCAAAGAAAGAAAATGATAAAGCATTTTCTTTTATTAAATAAAAATTCAAAATCTGTGTAAGTTTATGGTTTAGGTGCATGTTTCCCTAATATTAATCACTCTGTGAAGTAGCGACAGTTTTGTTCCTTTAACTAAGGGGAATGTCGAAATGTTGAAGTAAGCCCTATAAGCCCTCCCCCCTCCAGTCTGTATACTGAATTCATAACGCAAGTTATGTTTGTAATGATGAAAAAGTTAATCAAATTTATAATACAGGCATTATATGTTTTTATTATGTTATAAGCTCTGAACTGACAAGTAAGTGTATCTATTAGTAGAAAAAAAAGAAAGACATAACCAGATCTTATGCACATTTTAGACTACCAGGGAAAAGGAAAACCAAAAAGAAAAATCCATTTAATGTGCAAGATTTTGATGTTTTGTACATTTAAATTATTTAATCGACCTTCAACACAGAGAGAGAGAGAGAGAGAGAGAGAGAGAGACAGAGAGAATATATTGTGTATAAGACAATTTCAATGCAGAACAGCGTGAAAAGAAAACTCTCCATTCGATTACACAAGGATAAACTTGTTCTAATAAACAACAAAGAGGACAGAGTAGGGGAAAACTGTCCATACCACGATTACAAAATGATAAACCTGTTCTAATAAACAACAAAGTAAGGTGGTCTGATCCAGCTTCTATTAGCCCAATGATGTATAGGCTGAGATAAGACGTGACACCTGTGTTAGAGGAGCTAAAATTAAAACAAATAAATCAGGGACAAAACCTACAATGCGTGAACCGTGTGGTAACGACGTTTAATCGACTGATGGCCTGCTCATTTTCTTGCCATGCCGGTGTAAAATAGAGATTATGGGTCGGGTACAAATCAAGTTCTTCACCTTGAGATGTCTACAGCTCTCAACTTCTCCTGATTACTGGCCGCTAAACACACATCGTCCGCAGTCAATGAGAGGTTTATCTGATAAATGCTCACAAACTTACAACAGCAGATGGCCTTCCCCACTTAATGAATCATTTATTAATGCTCTCGCTTTCTGTCGAAAATGTCCGAATGTGACAAGGACAGTACGTTCAAATGTTCACATCAAATCTTGATTGTACCAACACAAACTTATATTTCACCCTGCATGACTCTACATTATCTTGTATGGACCCGACTCGCTATGGTAAATAATTGACATGAACAGTTGACTTTAGTTATAATGTTTACTTCACCTGCATGGCAGATTTATACAATCTTCAGTCCTGTTCACGTCTTAAAGATAACCACCCGGCTCATAGTGCAGCTGCTCATAATCCAACATGAAATAAAAAAGATTTACATTAATCTTAACCATAGGAAAAAAGATTTAACACTCGACTGTTTTGATTTAGTAATTTTGAAGTTAAACAGCTATTAATCATTTTCGACGGAAAGCAGATCATGGATATGCAAATGAGTGTATATGTATTTATATATATTATGTGTCTGGTATTTCTTAAGTGTAACATAAAGACTCCAATGGATGATTGTTTCATTAAATACTGCCGGTTTACCAGGTTACCAGAATGCCCAAGTTCGGATTTAGACCGGCTTCTGCGGCTCAGGGACAGAGCACAGGACTCCAAGCCAGAATATCTTGAGTTTGAAGATCAGCCCAGGCGGTGAGATTTTACACGGTCGTCCCCCACCCAGAACGAGCGATCTGCATGCTTAATGGGAAGGACATGCCCAACGGCCGTTTTATCAATCATAAACGAGTGCGCCTTTCGAGGCTATGGAGAGGATTTCACACCCAAGGATATAACATGAGAGGAAGCGTGTGATTATACTGCCGTGTCACTAAGTTCGAAACCGGAATGGAATTCTGCAGACGTACATATATTTAGTTAAGCCAGTATTAAAAAATGCAAGAGGTTACGTCGAAGAAATATAGAAAAGGTCAGATTGAATATAGAGGGATATACATGCGCCCGAAATATTGTCGTTAGGTTGATATGAAAGCTACTTTTTGGCAACATTATTAAATACTGAGTACCCTAAAACTATTGGTAATACCATCTTGTTACATTGTGTTAACCTTATTTGCTTCAAAGGAAAATTTGTTTCATCATTGTTACAATATGAAATTGTTATATTTTATATTGAACCTTGTCCTATAGAATAGAATATGCCTTTATATCAATAAAGTAGACTGTCAAATGAAACAACCTAAAATAATAAAAAAAAACTATAATGTGTTTGTCATTATTAACACGGGAATCTGATGAGAGTTGCAAATGTTGATGAATAAAGATATCTAGAGGAGTATCATTTTATGGAGCAAGTAAATTCAAAGGAAGCCATTTTTACCTTTATATGTATATATATTATTAATTAAACATTCCAGAAGCAGAAGCGGTGGTAGATTCTCGACAGACAGGTGCACAGGCATAGAAAACATGACCTATCCTTCATCTATGTACCCTGATCAGTTAAACATTTTTCATCATTTCCTATCCTTTATACCCTTCTTGAAGCAACTTAATAATAATCACACGAGACTAGATGTTAAATGATAGAAAACACACAATAACAAATACAAACAGACTGGCGGGCAAACTGAAAAAAACATGGGTATTCGGATGATGACATATTCTCGAGCTGACTTAGGTGGATAAAGTCACGAAGAATGGGGTTTAGACTGTTATTGGTGGTCACGCTATTACGTCTGAGGTTAACTGAGAAAACACAAGGTTGGTTACGTATTTGATATATCAAGGGAAATTACTTATGTTTTGTCAGACACTTTCTCAAGGTGTATTTGTCTAGCCTTCCCAGAACGTGAACGTGTAGTGGAAGATTACTAAAAACCGGAGGGAATTAAGTAATGATCGGAGAGCGTTCTAGTCGTAGATTAACACCTAGTCCTAATTGGTGCTCTTTTGTTAATGTCTGACCTGTCTAAGATTTCTCACTGGAAATCATGTTTCGTGGCCGTTTGGACAACCAGTCACGAAAGGCTTGGTATGAGCAAGAGTATGTTTAAAGTAAGATCAGTGAAGGGTAAATTTTTTTAAGACTTGCTTGCTCGACTTTAAAATGATAATAATGCTACTATAGAAATTATATACATTTTTGTATTAATATTAATCTGGTACAAAATATTCTTAGCGACTACATAACACAATTTTTTTCTATACGTTAATGTACTTTGTCTTGATCATTGCAGATGTCGGATATCTACGGATACAAGTCAAACATTCGAATGTAAAGGATAGAAAAGTAAAATGAAATACAACCAAAATTAAATTGAAGCAATTTCTTAAATTTACTTTAGAAAAGTGGCCAGATTTACTGTCAAAACGTTAAAACGTGTTTAAAGCACATTCCGCATTAACAAAGGATTTTTCCACTACAATAGCGACACCTGTCCTCGTCAGCCAAAACTAAGTGTACGGGTCTGTTATATTGACAAAGAAAGGTCGTATTCGCTATATCGCAGATGAGAACATCAATACACCTTATCCTTTTTCGGGAATTACTATAAACCGTACCTTGTTTCCTTTATCAAAAACAGCAACGCTGGATCACCGGACCCGATCACTGCCAACGACCGTTATTATATGCACAGTCGAAAACATTGGACAGCACCATGCACCTGAATGTTCAGTAGCGGTGAAGGAACTGTTTTATATTACAGGGATACCCGTGGGTTAGCACACTGATGTATAAATCAGGGGAGTGCTATAAGAACCCATTTATATGTCCATTTGTAGTCCATCTACTTTCAATATCAGGTGAAAGTTTCAAAAACAGGTCCACGTGATGTCAAGAAAATATTAATGTATTGATGACTAGCTTATGGTATCATCGGACGGCCGGACTCAAATTCCATAAGGGTGTCATTTATATTACTTGCCACTAGATCCAGCCATCACATTATATATATATATATATATATATATATATATATATATATATATATATATATATATATCTTTTTCTGTTTAATGGCCCTGTACAAACTAAGGAAGCCAATTCCTTTAAAAACGGTGATATAACACGGCCGCCTAACTCTCTTTATGGTGCTGCATTTGCATTTGAGCTCTTGAGGTGGTCGGATTTATCTTATTTACCTTTAGAAATTTCTCCACTTAACATTCCATTCACGGGCTTTAAGCCGTGGCGGATTCAATGGGGGCGCCCGGGCCCCATCCCCAACCGTCCACCTGAAATATCACTCGTTATATCTATTTATTTTCCCAATTTCTCTATTCATTTTTTTGGGGGGGGATTTCTTCTTTTTATTTATTAGCAATTTGAATTTAACTTATATAATTCAAGTTATAAGCGAGCATGCGCCTTTTCGCCATTGACCTAAACAGGCTGAAAACGATTAAAATATAATATCCTTAATTTGAAGAAATATAAATATTAAATATTAAACCTATCTATTATTTGACCGCATTAGGCAAAGACATTTAAGAGAACAGTTTCCTAGAAACAGAAAATCCTCATTTTTTTAAACTGTCTCAAATTTTCCACTTTAAATCGCATATCCAAAAAAAAATTACCGAATATCGGAGGAGGGTTACTCCTTCCATACCCTTTACCATGTTCCTATAATTAACCTTTACCCATGGCTTCTGTTGCTCAGGGGTAAGTCACATTTTTTGTTTTGTAAGTTTAATATATGTGAATATATAAGTATATATACATGTGCATATTTATATTTATATATATATTTATAAAAGCACACACCCATGCATTAGATCAAACAAACATAGAAAAAAAGGTCTGCAACTTATGTCATTTATTAAAATGACCCAATAACCATATGGCAGTGCCAAAATTGAATTGCAATCATTCCAAAGCATAGGCCTAAGTATTGTATATGAAAATAAGGGGCAAAATGGAGCACAAAAAAGCTGAAGCAATTCAACAACAAGAGGAAGCCAAGTTACAACCGCATACAACCACAATTAGACGAAGGGTCGAGGATGACAGATGTAGGAAAAAATGTGTTTTTGTACGACGTGCTGGTCTGTTGCATGGCGCCATGGAAAAGACTGATTCCCACATGTAGAACCCTGACGACGATGTGCGCTCATGCGCAGTGAAAAACTGATCAAGTGTGATAAATTGAACACTAATCAGGTTCCGATAACTCTCCACCTTCTGTATATACTAGGTCACTAGCAGGTATACATGAGAAACTCAAATACATGAGTGGTGCTGTATGAATACTTGAATGGTCCTTCGACCCTGAAAGGTCAATTATACAATCACACAGCCATGCATTCGATAAAACAAGGATGGAAAAGAAGGCCTGTCACTTATGTCATTTATTAATATAACCCCAAAACTAACTGGCAGTGCCAAAATTAAATGTCAATCTTTCCAGAGGCATAGCACTCATGCATTGTGTATGGACATGTTGTATAAAATGGAACACAAACGAAAAAATTTAGCTAAAGCAAATTAACAACACATAACCCGCAATAAAAATAAATCTCATTTTGGAGGAGGCATATACTGTAAAGCATGCATAGTCAAAGGCAGGATGTGAAATGCATTATTATAACTGATTTCTAATATATATATATATATATATATATATATATATATATATATATATATATATATATATATAAACAGGCGAATGCAAAGACTGGGAAGAAAGCACTGTCTTGGTTTGAAGAACGGAGGATACTTCATGCTCCAGTCAAATGAAAGATGCATGAATAAAAAAAAATTTGGAAGGGTTGAACCGACTGACGTCAACAGCAGGCTGGTGGATGGGTCAAACCCTCCAGTCAAATACAGTATGAGATTGGCCACATCATTTTGCTTGTAATGCATGCCAGGTATGAGGAAATGTGAAACAACATGCAGCATCCAATATTTAAGGCAAACGGAATATATAAAATGAGCACCCCACCAAAGACGATTCAGCACGTGAAATGTCTAAAAGTTTTCTATGTAGGATGGCGTTGGCACTAACATCATCCACTTGCTAAGCTTGTACTTTGTAAAATTACAATTAAGTATTGGAAACAATGAGTAGTAAATGTTTGAAAGTATCCATGGAAACTGTAACGTTAGTCCATATGTGGAGATCATGCTTGGTTCTGTGAAGGTGTTGGTAAGTGACGTATGCTTGAGTCTTGAAAAATGTGGCCTCTGCCTGGGTAGATCACGTACAGCATAATTTCTGATCCCATGGTGTTCTGTACACTAGCGTTTGGGATCCATGCTTGAAGCTTGAAACGATATATATATATATATATATATATATATATATATATATATATATATATATATACCTACAACAAAGATCATCTGTAAAGATAACTCTATATACATTCAATAAGGAAAATACAACTGAAGAACTGTAGTTTACTGGATCGAGAAAAAGGTATTAAAGGTATTGGGTATCGGAGGAAATAATTTCCAACTAAAGAACTGTAATGTACTGGATTAAGAAAAAGGTAATAAAGGTATTGGGTATCGAAGGAAATAAATTCCAACTAAAGAACTGTAATGTACTGGATTAAGAAAAAGGTATTAAAGGTATTGGGTATCGAAGGAAATAAATTCCAACTAAAGAACTGTAATGTACTGGATTAAGAAAAAGGTATTAGGGCTATTGGGTATCGAAGGAAATAAATTCCAAACCGAGTCCTTCAGTACCACAATAACAATATACAGGAGGTAGTAGTGTTCAGCACAATAAAAGGCTTTGAATACACTAGTTAGAACTAACTGCTTTTTTGAGAAAATCATAGGGAATCACAATCCGATTGTTGACAGAAAATATAATGACAGATTGTCACCGAAGTGAAATAAAATTAGTGTTGTAGAAATATCAGGACTCGGCCTATTATCAAGAAAGCTTAAAAAGACAAAAATTGACACACGGCACATAAACCATGTACAATTGCTAAGAATTTCCCATACATGAAGTGTTCATTTTAAGCAAAAATGTACGAGTTGGTTACAATAAATAGTGTGCTTATTACCGCATATTGTACTCTGCTGTTCGAATGTAAGGATCACTCTGAAGTAAGGGCATATACTTGATATTAATGGAGAGGCTAACTTAACCAAGAGAAAAAAAGGGCATATAGCCCATCTGGGTGACATGGTACCACAGATGACCCATTACTCTGTCTGTGGCCTAACCGGAACGCAGATAGGTAGTCCACACCCTCAAAAGGCTATAACACAAAACAACTCAGGCAGAGTAGCAAGCTGTAAATCGTCTGTGTAAGAAAATTGAGGAGGAGTTTGTGTTTGCAAATCAAACAGCCACTTAGAGCAAAAGGTAGGGATATAGTACTGATGTAAGAAGAGATACCTTAACTTTCTTAATCGAGATTGGATGCAAACCAAAAGCAGGAACAAACTAAGGTGTAGAAGGAACCCCGGCAGTGCTGACCATGAACGTGGTTGCAAAGTTACATATCGCATACTTTAATACAAATAAAAGCTAATAAATAATTGTCAAATATGTAAAGCCTTCTGAGGGAAGAGAAATAAAATATGTAAATATCCTTAAATGCAAGGGTCAACACATCCGCGTTTCAAAGAGGCAAACTGTGGTCGCAGCAGCACTCCTCCAGAAAACATGAAGTCGCTTACACGAAAACACGGGATAACTCGCATAACAAACTTGCTGACAGATGGTTACAACTCTCGCCATGAAAACGAGTCCTGGATGAAAACATCAGGGAACAAGGCCATACCAAATGCACTACAAGCATGGAATACAGCATTAAAGTTGATGAACACAAAAAATATGAAATCTTTTGAAATAGTGTAAGAGTAGAAGCCGTAGATTGCACAGGAGAATAGTTCCGATGATAACTAATATGCCGCAACGATCATGGTGGGATCAATTACTTGATGGATTTTTCGCGACCGTTTTTGTCGGTAGAATTAACTAGTATCTAGGCACTTAATTCTACCGACAAAAACGGTCGCGAAAAATCCATCAAGTAATTTAATAAATAAAATATAGATATTTAATTATTAAAATGACTTGAACGAATCAACAAACGTTATAGAAAACCCCAGTCGAAATATACTAAGTGGATTTACAAATTTCACGCATGGATGCATGAATCACTCGGGGAACATGACCGCCAGGGGACCACGCAAAATCATTCCGCCGATCGGCTAAACGAAACAATTCAGTATTGTATTACCCTCAGTAAGGTAAGGTACGTGCTAATTAACATATACTCCGCTCATCGCTAGCGCCGGTGAAAGCGCAGGTGAAAGCAAAATACATTGTAGTGTAAACCTATCACTGAAGAGATAAATAAAAAGTACTGGAGTCTGGGAAAGGTTTTCATCGATAAAACACTGACTAATTGAGTTATGACAATTAGTTTATATGCCAGACGGTCCACACAAGAAGACAAAAGCCACGTGCTTTGTTGTCTTTCATCGGATAATGTTATATCTGTGGAGTTTCAGATTTCTGTGCTGATAATAGAAGGCAGGACACGGGGGAATAACATGAGGTAAGACAGTATAAGGAGTTGGACTTATAGACGTAGAAAGTTGAAGGATTTTATTTTTCAATCCATGCAGGTACTTTACAGCATATGGTTAATGCAACTTTATGCAATCAACAGTGATCTTTTTGTATAAAGAGAAGCACCTGAAATAATATCGTTGTATTACTTCAAACTAGGTTTTAAGCTGCGTGTCTACTTGTGCTGATATACTGATGCGAACGCAAATTACGTAACTAAAATCGTGCATTGTAATAAGTGTTAATTATCAAGTGCCAGTAATAAAGATGAGCACAGCCCCAGTGACTGAACAGCGGTCTGAACACGCCTTTCATTCAACGATGTACCTTGCACCGACAGTAAATAGTTGTAACAGGTGCTCTATTATGTGACACGTACGGGCGTAACTCGTGTTGTTGTTACATTCCCCAGTGAAGATCTTAGCATGGCACATGAGGCCATTGTCTGGCCATTCAGGTATAAATAACACTTATCAGAAAGTAAAAACACACCTCGATTGGCCTAACCTCAGGAAAAATGTTGTACAATATTGTAAATCATGCCATACATGCCAGATGGTAGGCAAGCCCAATCAGAATCCTCCTAAGGCCCCACTTAGGCCTATTTCTGCCTTCGAGGAACCATTCAGTAGGATTATTGTTGATTTGGTTGGACCAAAGCCCAAAACAAAATCTGGACATGAGTACTTGCTGACAATTATGTGCGCATCTACCAGGTTCCCTGAGGCAATACCATTGCGCAAAATTGGTGCCAAAAGTGTTGTCAAAGCTCTGACCAAGTTTTATACAACTTTTGGATAACCAAAATCCGTCCAGTCTGACCAAGGGTCTAATTTAATGCCTGGCTTATTCCAACAAGTTATGCTTGAGCTAGGTATAAAACAGTACAGCTCTTCGCCATATCATCCTGAAAGTCAGGGCGCCCTCGAGCGTTTTCACCAGAGCGTTTTCACAAAAAACATGATCAGAACTTATTGCTATGACACACTGAAAGACTGGGACGAAGGAATCCACCTATTGCTGTTTGCTGTCAGAGAATCCTTTCAAGAGTCTTAGCTTGGGTTCCAGTCCCTTTGAACTAGTTTTTGGACACTCCGTTCGCGGACCATTGAAACTGCTTAAAGAAAAACTCATGTGTGAAAATCCTGATTCTCTTAGTTTACTGCAGTGTCTCAGACTTTGCACTACACTACACAATGCTTGTGAGATTGCATAGTCAAATCTATAATCTGCACAAAGTAAAATGAAAACAAAGTAGGACAAGCACACTGTAAGTAGGACGTTTGCGCCTGGTGAAAAGGTCCTTGCCTTACTTCCCATCCTTGGCAGACCTCTGCAAGCTAGGTAATTTGGTCCTTACATTGTTGACAAGAAAGTCAGTGATTTAAATTACATACTGTTGACACCAGATAGACGTAAGAAGAAACAACTGTGCCATGTTAACATGTTGAAACCATATTATTACAGAAATAGCACATCAGATGTTGTACAAAATGTTACTGCTGTTAAATGTGTAAAAACGGACCCAGTTAAAGTAGATACTGATTGTATGGCGTCAGATACTAAGTGTGATGTAGATATTCAGTGTGGTACAGTTCCAATAAAAAACTCAGACGTGCCTAAAAACCTGGATGACAAACAGTCACATTTAACGGCACAAGAAAAACAAGACCTAAAGAACCTGCTGTTGAATTATGAACATTTGTTTAGTGACATTTTAACGCAACTAACATGTTGTGCCATGACGTCGATGTTGGTTAGGCAAGCGCAGTCAAGCAACATCCATATAGACTGAATCCAGAAAAGCAAAAGTATTTACAAGATGAGATTCAATATTTGCTGGACAATGATTTTATTGAACCTAGTAACAGTAACTAGAGTTCACCATGTAATCTTGTGCCAAAACCTGATGAGAGTTACCGTATGTGCACAGATTATCGAAAACTGAACTCTGTCACCAAGACTGACACGTTCCCAATTCCGAGGATCGATGATTGTATTGATAGAGTCGGTAACTCCAGGTATGTTTCAAAGTTTGACTTGCTTAAAGGATTCTGGCAAGTTCCGCTGACAGAACGAGCGAAAGTAGTGTCCGCATTTGTGACGCCGCAAAGACTGTACCAGTATAAAGTTATGCTGTTTGGCATGAAGAACTCGCCAGCCACGTTACAGCGCCACATCCATATGGTTTTCAAGGACATTCAGGGCTGCGACGCATATATTGGTGACCTTATCGTGTACAGCGACACCTTGGAGAAACATCTGCAAATTCTTCGCGATCTTTTCGAAAGACTCGGTGAAGCACGTCTGACCGTCAACTTAGTGAAATCTGAGTTTTCTCATGCACAGGTGACATTTTTGGGTCATATTGTAGGGCAGGGTAAGGTAAAACCTGACATTTCCTAGACCAGAAAACAAAAGCAAATAATGCGTTTTCTTGGTATGGTTGAATACTACAGGAAGTTTTGTCCAAATTTTGCTGCTGTAGCTGAACCTTTGACTAATTTGTTAAAGAAGAAACAAAATTTTGTATGGAATGTTCAGTGTGAAAATGCATTTCAAAATTTGAAAGCCATTGTGCAAAGGTCACCAGTTTTAGCAGCTCCAGACTTTTCTGTACCTTTTAAGTTAGCCATAGATGCTAGTGATACTGCTGCTGGTGCTGTGTTGTTACAAGAAGGCAATGATGGCATAGATCATCCAATTTGTTATTTCTCAAGAAAGTTTAATGCAAACCAGAAAAACTACTCCACTATGAAAAAGAATGTTTGGCTTTAATTTTGGCGTTGCAACATTTTGATGTTTATGTTACTTCATCAGTCAGGCCTATCATTGTCTTCAGTGATCATAATCCCCTCACGTTCATGAACAAGTTGAGGTGTAGAAATCAAAGATTGTTGAAATGGAGTTTGTTCTTGCAGGATTACAATCTTAATATCATGCGCATTAGGGGGAAAGAAAATGTACTTGCTGATTGCTTATCGAGATGTGTATGAAATTTTGTAAACAAGATGTTTATGTAATGTTAAAGATAAGATGATTTTGAGATGTTGTAAAAATGTAAGTGATTGTGACCGCAAAAAGAAAGTTTTCCGTGAAAACTTTCTTTTTCTTACAGGAGGGGGAGTGTTACAGGTGCTCTATTATGTGACACTGGCGTAACTCGTATTGTTGTTACATTCCGTACTGGTTGAACTCTCGTAGTCATGTGGGCCTTGGGTTTTCACGCTCGGTCGTGGGTCACGTGATTAGCCTGGTATCTGTAGAGACACGCGGCTATGTCTTTCTAGAGATATCCTGAAACGCGTGTTTACTGTGGAGTAGGGTTCTTTGTAGACTGTTCCAGAAGTAAAAGGTTCCCGGCTTAGGGTGTGAAGGTATATAAAGGGCTGTTTTTTTAGAACCAGGGGGCAGACAGCAGAGCAGATACCAGCGGAGGCAGAAGCGTTACAGATTCTAAGACCTTATCCGACGAATGCGGCAATTATAGATATTTCAAGAACTTTCCTGGATTTTATACATAGGACTTCAGTGTACTTTCTGTGTTATTGCAAGAACTTTCCACTGGACTGTCATTCTCCGAGAGCTTACATTCAAAGGACTTATTTTGGTGACACTGTTGGTATTCAGGTATTGTACCATTATCTTTCTGTGTGACTGTATTGACTTGTTGCTATACCGCTGTTTCACTGTATAATTGTATTGATTTAGTGTATTGTATTGTTAGGATGGTTTTAGGAATAAATTATAGTTAGTTGTTAACAAAGAAAACTGACTTCTTTATTCATTCCCCTAGACATTTCACGCTGCCTAATGTTACAGAATCTGACTTTTTTATCTCCATTACAAAATTTGTGTTCATCACGCATTCGTGATATGTTAATATTAGGTTCTGTAACATAGTTAAACAATAAGCAATTGATTACTCTGTTAGTTCTCGCCGAGCTGATGCGTGCTCCTTTATACATACCACGTGGGATTGCCATATGATTAAAATGTTGTTTATTTTCCAACTGATACACTTTAACGCTAGGAACGTGCTTTTGTTACACGATAGATATAAAGAGCAACTATGAGGTCATGCTTTGTCATAAAAATGTCAATTTGACGATTTTTGCCGATTATTAGACCTAAAAGGCTGTGTCTGTTGGGTATTCAGTAAGGTCAAGCGTGCGGCTGCGAATGCGTTTTTGCCATCCGGTACATGTAGGGATAGGTACGGATACGCATTTTGAAACGCATATGTGGAAACAGAACTAATTACTTGCTATAGGGACATTCCCCGATGATAATATCTGCTCCCTTTTAATAATATCATTTTATGGGAAATCAAAGTGACAATAATGCACCAGATAGTCTTAAAAACAGGTCTGCCAAATCGCTCATTTTAATAGTCACTCGTTTTTTGGGATTAACTGAAAATAACGCTTATTACTACTTTCCATTCTTTCTGTTTAGGAGCTCTCTTTTTTTACTCTTTTTATTCAGTGAAAAAAATGAAATATACCATTTCCCTCCTGCTATTACCATCCAGTTAGAACAAGAATAAAACACTTTGCAATTTTTATGTGTTCAAATGTCCAGTATTTGTCAAAACATGTGGAAAATGCTCTTATTTTCATGCAGGGGGATGGACAATGGACGTTTCTGACCTTTGGAGAGATAAATATATATATCTAAACTTAATATGAGCAGCACATCTTTATTTAGTTTAGATATAATAATCTGGCATTTCCGCTATATCTTTATTTCAAAGAAAGCTACTGTTTTACCAGAGCACTTGCCCTTTTTTTCATTCATTTGCTTTAGACAGGCCCTTGTTCAGATTGAATTGGAATTTTTCCCCTTCACATTTCAGTTCCTGGATAGGATTGTTCGTACCTTGAACCATCTCCAAATATTTTCATACACCTACCACAGTGGCTTCTTTACTTTTATTTATAGTTCACCTCTTTATAATAGGGCTGCGCGAAATTATCGACATATCAGTAAAATCGCGATACGGCTATTCGATACAGTTTTCTAATAACAATTTTTTTCGAAATTATGTTAAACCCGGCCCTCCTAAAAATGCTTTATAGGAAAAATAGAGTTTCTGTTATAAATGGATTCAGAATGATTGCAGGATTAAAGTAAAATCCTTAATTTGGGAAGGATTCTTTGAGCAATGTTGAATACAAGTAAGTACTTCCTAATGTATATAAGTGGGTGATATTGTCATGTAAATCATGTTTGAAATAAAAAAAAATTGATTTGCATTAACTTTATTTGTTTCATTATGTTATACATGTGAAGAATGATATTAATGATAAAATAAATTATGTATATAATAATATAATATAATATAATATAATATAATATAATATAATGTACTATATAACATTGAATGCACGCTCATTTACTGTAAATATGATCCAATGAAAACATCGCAATACAGTAATAATAGTTTGTGAGCTGCAGCAATTATATGAGATGGAGGCGGCCAGTGAAAGCTGATACATTTTAAATAAATATCTAATAAACGGGACATGGCATGCATACCATCATTTTTTATTAGCTAAATAATGATATATTTAAAGAAATGCATATTAATCAAGACAGGTTAATAAATAAGAAAAAAGAAGGATATTTAAACTATTAAGAAAATATACTAACTTGAGTACTTCTGATGTATTTTTCACGTGGTAAATCATCGGCGCTGGACGATTGAACCAAACAGCGGAGACAGGGTGATATATGTCTGATTACTAACGTACAATAATAACACAGTCCGGGCGACAGAATTGGCCGTTGGTTTTTGTCGTTTTCTTCAGATAAGATCAATGATCTAAACTGAATGGCAATTTACCAACGTCCCCGGACTCGCCGCAGTATACACTATTTATCGTTTCTCTCGTCATCAGGCTAAACTTGTATTGATATAGGACAAATATATTGGTTTATTCGCCTACGCCGTTGTATATTTTGTATCTGTGCCTGATGTTAAGAGCATCTTCTAGTTTCTGTCAAATGTCTTTCAGTAATGGTATGTCTATTCCTTGTAGCGCTATATTCCAGTTTTGCTCTTAATATCGTTGTTGCCTCGTTCTCTTGGCCTCTCTCTCTCTCCCCCTCACCTCTCTCTCTCTCTTACATTTTCTGTCACGCTCTCTCTTTCTCTAATCATCCTTTCTCTCCTATTATTACCAGCACTTGACGTGTTTGCACAATCTTATATATATATATATATATATATATATATATATATATATATATATATATATGGTGGTTTCATCACGGGGTTACAAAGATATAATATAAAACTGCTTGTGTGTAAACGAAATAATGAAGGGTACTTTTAAGTTATCGCCTTTTATGACCAGTTTTCAAGTGACCCATGACTCGCAGACTTTTTATATATATATATTAGATACCCATTTCCATCGAAATTTTGACTCATCTAATTAAAATGTCGTGAGTTAAATTTTCTTCGACAAAATATTAACTAAACTTCATAGCCTGACGTACACATTTCTCACGCAGGGGTTATTCACAGCAGCGTTCAAGATCTCCTTCATTATACCTCTGCGTTGTTTGGTTAGATTTTCGGGATCGGAACACCAGGGCAAAGAGCCAGACCAACGACAGCGGGGTGTCAGGGGTTTATAGTCGGAGTTGGATGCGCAATGCGCTACCTCCCTCTGATTGGTTTGTTTACAACCGTTCATGTAATAGTCATGGAGGTGGTACCCGGAAAATCTTGCTCAACTCAAACAGCAGAGACTGCATTGTATGAGAAATGTACGTCTGTTTCCGCTATTCTGTAAGCATGCGGATAAAGTACACTACATGAGTCTGTAATTGTAATAAACTTAATGTGGTCTTATCGAACTATATATAAATATTACGGTATAATAACTCACTTCAAATAATCGCAGTTTATTTGGGTTTTTATGCAGAATTTTAATTTTAATCACGTCTTGTTTAGAACAGTTTTTATTTTAAGGCATTAATCACGAGCACGACATAAACCTAATTAGACCTTACAGGTGTAGTTACCCTATATACATTTTTTACTAGCTGGGTCGATTCAATATTTTGATGTATGTTTTCCTATTAATTATATAAATTATCTTAATTATATAAGATTCAGATTATTTCCATGGCATTTATTAACGCTATCTTTGATCTTGCTTAGGTTAAGGAAATTAGTGTAAAAGCGTGAGAAGAGCAAAATAATTTAAATAATAACGGTTTTATTTATGAGGACTCTGTTTTGTTTCCTCATTTGACAAATACAATATAACAGAATTCTTAACAATAATATAAGCATGCGTTCGGTACTTTGACATTGTAATCGTGTATCTAGGATGTGTTTATATAGTTTAATCTGAAAAAGGCTTGGATGTTTTAAGAAACATAATTCAAATCGAGTCTCTATAAACCATCCTGTATAATTCTATGAAGTATACGCAGACCCGTGACATACAAATAAATGCTCACAGATCTTTTCATATACCCTTGTCTTTTCATTGATTTATTACTGTGTTGAATCAGACGTCCCAGCATTCCTGATACCAGAGATTACCGACCTCTCGGTAACAGGTATTTAAAGCCTTTGCACGGATTTAATTTTCCCCTTTTAGATTGTAATACTTTAATATATGTTCGACATATATACACTCTGCAACCCCCAAACAATCATATAATACCCGTAAGGATATACAAAATATTACATTTTGTTATAGCACATTTAGCTAGAACTCATAATTGTTTCCCATGGATTCGCTCTTGAGAAACCATAAACACCTATACCTACTATCTCCCTTCTCCCCTACTTTTGTACGTGAGGATTAGGATAAATATACGTAGAATTGTCTTGTCATTTCCCGTAAACTATATTTTTTTCATTCTTGTTACTTGATACACTGCTTGCAGCCATCAATAATGTGTACAATAACAGTTGCCCGGCTTATCGTGCTATGCCGTGCTTGTATAATCCCTTTATAGCACAGAGTACACGGCGCAGTCTGCATTGAGACAGGCTTTATTTGTCACATACAATACACAATTCCTCACTCATAATCCTCTGTAATATCTACCGATATAATTCAACATCAGCACCAGTACTGAAACTGTTGTCGTGTTCCCTTGACAGGTATTAGTTGTTTTGTGCACTATTCACTGTACAGTTCCCAAGACTATTACCATTGTGCCGTGTTATTATGCTTCTCTCCGTTGATTCCTTCAATTTCAAAGCCAGACCACGTGATCAAAGTTGATGATGAGCTAATAATTCAGCGTTGCTTGGATTTTATCCATAGATATTTTTACCATCCATGCTTAATTTCTGGAATTACCCATTTAAAAACATGTTTTCGTGATTCAAGTGACACTGTTGACATGTTAAGTACCGGTATATAAGGCTGTTCATACCACATTTTGCAGTGCGATGTTAATCAAATGGCCATGCCCGGTTAACCATAAAAATGTAAAGTGACATCAAATGACCCAATTAATATACATTTTAAAATTTTGATTAATATCGGATACATTATTTATTGACATTATATAAAATAAAGAAATAAAACAAATTAAACTATTTGAGCAATGTATCTTTAAAAGGAAATACCATTCAGGCCCTTACAAGAAATTTATATGCTAGCAACCGGCTTGTTCCTTATTGCCTTCGTATTTGCCTGAGGGCGGAGGCTGCCAAAAACAAACGCAACACTTCACAAGCCTGGTAATAATACTTTTATTAAACGGCCGTGCATGTTTTAAACACAAGCATTCGTTTACAGTCAGTCATTCTATTTTCACAAACTGCCTAACTTAAGTAAATCACTTTAAAAGCTCACACCGCCGGCACCTTCACACGTTCGGAGAAAACTTTGTCGTCAGATTCATTCCCTGGCGGTGCGTCACAGAACAAGGTGACGTCATACGAATTTTGGAGCTTGTCGATTTCTTTCTGGGGTGTTGCATCACTCGGCACACTGACATGTTTTTGTCTTCCATGGGTTCCATTAGCCAGGATTTTCATTTTCACCCAGGACACATTAAAACTGGCACAGTTAGTCTATTTATTGCACAGGCTGATAGTGTAAACCTATCAATGAAATAATTAGTAAAAGTAATGGAGTCTGGAAAATGTTTCCATCTATAAAACACTGACTAATTGAATTATGATAATTAGTTTATATTCCAGACGGTTGACAAAAGAAGACAAAAGCCACGTGTTTTGTTGTCTTTCACCGGGTAATGTTATAAGATAGATCTGTAGCTCCAGGCTTCTGTGCTGATAATAGAAGGCAGGGCACGGGGGAATGAGATGAGCTAATATAGTATAAGGAGTTGGGGTTATAGACGTAGAACGTTGAAGATTTTTTTTTTCAATCCATACAGGCAATTTGCAGCATATGGTTAATGCAACTTAAAAAAAAATCTACAGTGACGTTTGCGTATATATAAAGGCGAATCACCTCCTAAAACAATGTCGTTGTATTATTTCAAACTATGTATTTGCGAACGCAAGGTCCGCAACTAAAATCGTGCACTGTAATAAGTGTTAATTGTCAAGTGCCATTAATAAAGATGAGCACAGTCCCGGTGACTGAACAGCGGTCTCCACACGCCTTTCAATCAACGATGTACCTTGCACCGACAGTAAATAGTAAACCAATAACCGATTGATTACTCTGTTGGTTCTCTTTTACACACCCCACGTGGAATTGCCATATGATTAAAATGTTGTTTATTTTCCAAATGATACACTATAACGCTAGGAACGTGCACGATAGATATAAAGAACAACTATAAGGTCATGCTTTGTCATAAAAATGTCAATTTAACGATTTTTGCCGATTATTTGACCTCAAAGGCTGTGTCTGTTTGTTGGGTTATCAGTGAGGTCGGTCGTGCGGCTGCGAATGCGTTTTGCCAACCGGACCATGTAGCGATAGGTACGGAAACGCATTTGGAAACGCATTAGTGGACACAGAACCTAATAAAATTACTTGCCGTACGGAAATTTCCACTGTGATAACATTAGCTCACTTTTAATATTATCATATTATGGGAATTAAAACACACTTGAAAATCATACACCAGATAGTCTTATTAACAGGCCTGTCAAATCAATCTTTTTAAAAAAGAGTCACTCTTTTTCGAGGATTTTCTGAAAATAATGCTTATTTCTCTTTTCCACCTTTTTTTATTTTTTTTGCAGAACTCTTGTTTTTTCCCCCTTTTTAGTGATATATACCATTTCTCTCCTGCTATTACAAACCAGTGAGAACAAAAATGTGACACTTTGCAATTTTGGTGTGCTCAAATGTCCAGTATGTGTCAAAACGTGTCGAAAATGCCTTATTTTCATGCTGAAGGATATACAAAGTATGTTTCTGACCTTTGGAGCGCTGAATATATACAAATATTTTGTATGAGAAGCACATATTTATTTAGTTTATGATAAAAATCAGTAATTTCCGCTAATTTTACTCTTTTTACTCGTTATTTCAACGAAAGCTGTTCTGTTTTACCAGAGCAATTACCCTTTTTGTCAGTCATTTGCCTTAAGCAGGCCTATGTTTTTTCAATCAATTACCTTAGGCAGGCCTGCGTTCAGATTAACTTGGAATTTCTCTCCTTCAAATTTTAGTTCCTGGATTGGATTGTTCGTGCCTTGAACTATCTCCAATTATTTTCATGCACCTACCACAGTGGCTTCTTTACTTTTATTTATATTTCACCCCTATGTAATAGGGCTCCGCAAAATTTTCGACATATCGGTAAAATCGCGATACGCCGATTCGATACAGTTCATAACATCGATATTTTTCGAAATTTTGTTATACCTGGCCCGCCTAAACCTGCGTTATAGGAAAATTAAGTTTCTATTACAAATTTATATATCAAATTGGATTTGGGCTGATGGCAGGATAAAAGTAAATGCCTAGATTGGGAAGAAATCTTTGAGAAAATTTAACAACAAGTAAGTACATCCTTATGTACATTAGTAAGTTATATTTTCATGTAAATCGTGTTTAAAATAAAGTTTTATATTTTAACTATATTTTCCATGAAGAAGAATTATATTAAAGATAAAATAAATTATGTTTATATGTACATATAATATAATATAAAATAAGGTATAATATAGAATGCACGCTCATTTCCTATAAAATATAATACAATGAAAACATCGCAATACACATCACAATACGCTAACACTTATGGCAAAATATTGCAATACGAAATATGCAGGCGATACCAAGCCCTTCTATATGAGGTGCAGCAGTTACATGAGATGAAGGCTCTCAGTGTAAGCTTAATCATTTTAAATAAATATGAAACAGATTTTAAAAAGGTACGCATAATAAACTCTTAATTAAAACTTATTAGGTAAATAATGATGTATTTAAAAAGATGTATATTTATAAAGACAGGTAAATAAATTAGAATAAAGAAGGTAATTAATCGATTAATAAAAAAAGTCATTTAACTGGAGTACTGACCTCTGATGTATTTTAAATGAGACTGAGGAATCATCGGCGCTGGACGATTGAACCAAACAGCGGAGACAGGGTGATATATGTCTGATTACTAACGTACAATAATAACACTGTCCGGGCGACAGAATTGACTGTTGGTTCTTTCCGTTTTCTTCAGATAAGATCTATGATATAAGCTGAATGGCAATTTACCACAGTCCCGGACTCGCCGCAAAATATACTATTTATTGTTTCTGTCGTCATCAGGCTGACCTTGTATTAATATAAGACACATACATTGGTTTAAATAGCCGACGACTTTGCATATTGAATATCTGAAAAGTTCCATCACGCCACCATTTGACCCATACTGAGAACTATTTTGTATCAATATTTAAGACATGTTCAAGCCGTGTTTGGAGGAAATGCGCTCTTCTCAGTCACGCACGTGACACCTGTCCAAGATGTAAAGAGCATCTTCTTGTTTCTGTCAAATATCTCTCAGTAAAGGTAAGCTGTTCTTGTGGCGCTATACTCAAGTATAGCTCATATAATATCTCTTTTCCTTCGTTCTCTTGGCCCCCGTTCCCTCTCTCTCTCTCTCTCTCTCTCCTACTTCTTTCCTGCTTCTTTCCTATTACTTTGAACATTTGACATATTGGCACAATTGTTTATATATATATATATATATATATATATGGTGATTTTATCAATGGGTAACAAAGATATAATATAAAACTGCTTGTGTGCAAACGAAATAATCAGGGGTCGTTATAAGTTATAGCCTTTTATGATCAGTCTTCAAGTTAGTCACTCACTCACTCACAGGCTTATATATATATATATATATATATATATATATATATATATATATATCAGATACCCAGTGCCATCGAAAATTTGACTTATCGGTATATCATGAAAAAGTCATGAGTTACCTTTTCTACGACAAGATATAAACTAAACTTCATAGCATGACGTATACATTTCTAAAGCAGGGGTTATACATGGAAGTTCTTTCAAGATCTCCTTCGTTATAACCGGTGCTTTGTTTGCTAAGGATTTTGGGTTCCGCATCACCAGGGCAAAGTGCCAGACCAACGAGGACGGGGTGTCAGGGGATTATAGTCGGAGCTGGATGCGCAATGGAATACCACGCTATTTGGTCTGTTTAAAATCGTATTTGAAAGGGAGGTGGTACCCGGAGAATCTCGCTAAACAAAGCAACGGTTAAAACGATGGAGATATGAAACGACTTTATTGTATAACCGCTGCCTGGGGAATGTACGTCTGGCTCCGACGTTCTGTAGGCATTGTGAATATAGTACACTAAGTGCGTCTGTAATTTAGATAAACCGTATGTGATCCAGTTGACCTATACACAGATATTACGGTATAAATAAACACTTCAAGAATCGTAGATTTCATTCTCTTCTTCCCACAATTAGATTACGTCAAACAGAAAAAAAAACATATTAATTACTTCCACGTAATTAGGTGATTATACAGAATTTCAAGTTTAATCACGTCTTGTTTAGAAATAGTTTTTAGTCTAAAGCAGTAATCACCGGCACGACATAAACCTTTTTTATTAATGCCCCCCCCCCCCCCCCCCACTAAAGTTCGTAATTAGAGCTCACAGGCGAAATTAACCTATATATTTTTTTACTAGCTGGGTCGATTCAATATTTTGATGTATATTTTCCTTTATAATTATATAAATTGTCTTAATTATATCAGATTCAGATTTTTTTAATGGCATTTATAACGCTTTCTTTGATCTTGCTTAGATTAAGGAAATTAGTGTAAAAGCGTAAGAAGAACAAAATAATTAAAGTAATATCAGTTTTATTTATAAGGACTCTGTTTTGTTACCGCATTTGACAAATACAATATAACAGATTTCTTAAAAGTAATATTAGCATGCGTTCGGTACTTTGACATTGTAATCGTGAGTCTAAGATTTGTGTATATAATTTTATCTGAGAAAGGCTGGGGTGTTTCAAGAGACATCATTCAAATCAAGTCCTTCCTTCAAAAGCGGATAAATCAACTTGTATATTCTATAAAGAATACACAGACCCATGACATACAAATAAATGCTAACACGATATTTTCACATACACTTGTCTTTTCATTAATTAATTACTGCGCCGTATCATACGTCCCAGCATTCCTGATACCTGGGATTACCGACTCTCAGTAACATGTTTATAAAGCCTTTGCACCAATTTAATTTCCCCTGTCAGATTGCAATGCTTTAATATATATTCTACATGTATACACTGTTCAAGCCCAAAACAATCATATAATACCCTTGATGATAAACCACATATTATATTTGGTTTGATACATTTAGCTAGAATAGTTCCCCATTGACTCATTCTTGAGAAACCATAAACACCTTTACCTGCTACCTTCCTTCTCTCTGCCTCTTGTACGTGAGGATTAGGATTTCTATACGGAGAATGTCTTGTCATTTCCCGTGAACTTTATTTTTTCCTTTCTTGTTTCTTGATCCACTGCTGGCAGCTTGCAATAACTGTGTACAATAACAGTTGTCCGTGCTTATCGTACTATACTGCACCTGTATAATCCCTGCATAACACAGAGTACACGGCGCAGACTACATTGGGAAAGGCTTATTTGTCACATACAATTCACAATTCCTCACTCATAATCCCCTGTAATATCTACCGATAAAACACAAAATCCACAGCAGTATTGAAACTGTTGTCATGTTCTTTTGAAAGGTGTTAGTTGTAGGATTTGTACATTATTCACTGTACAGTTCCCCAGACTATTACCAACGTGCCGTGATATTATGCTACTCCGTCAATTTCAGAGGCAGAGCACGTGTTCAAAGGTGATCATTACATAATTCATCAGTTTCTGGATTTTACCATTGATATTATTACCATCCATGCTTAATTTCTGGGTTTATCCATGATAAAACATTTTTTGTGACACTATTGACATGTTAAGTACTGGTATATAAGTCTGTTCATACCACATTTTGCAGTGCGATGTTAATAAAATGGCCATGCCCGGTTAACCATAAAATGTAAAATTAAAATCAAATTACCCAATTAATATACAATTAAAAATTTGATTAATATCGGATACATTATTTATTAACATTATACAAAAATAAAGAATAAAACAAAATAAAATATTTGAGCAATGTTCCTTTAAAAGGAAATATCATTAAGGGCCTTACATACTAGCAATCGACTTGTTCCTTATTGCTTTCGTATTTATCTGAGGGTGGAGTCTGCCAAAACAAAGGCAATACTAAACAAGCCAGTTATTATACTTTTATTAAACGCCGTGTATGTTTTTAACACAACCATTCGTTGACAGTTAGTCAATCTATTTTCACAAAGTCACTTACTTAAGTAAATCACTTCAAAAGCGAACACCGTCGGCACCTTCAAACGTTCAGGGAAAACTTTGTAGTCAGTTTCATTCCCTTGTGATGCAGAATATAGTGACGTCACACGAATTGTGGAGCTTGTCGATTTCTTTCTGGGGTATTGCGTCATTCGGTACACACGGAGCGCTGAGGTAATATGAGCTTACTGTGCTAAAATGTATTTATAAGCCGTATTACATACGGGAATTGATATGAACCTTGAATGACATGTATGCAGGGAGTTCTGTATCTGGGTGTTGACATTAGTGGCTTAAATTGTTTCTATAGACTCTAAAACCAAATATATTAAGTGAGCGAGTGATTTTTTTTCTAACATTTACCATCTGAAAAAATGGGCTTGAACGGGATTCCCACCCAGACACCCTCTGAAAAAGTGCACAAGCGTCGAATTTGCCTTTTTTAAATCAGGTTTTCCATGTCCTATCCCTTATAAAGTTTCGTTGAATTAGATAATGCAAACCAGTCAGGGGCGTCAATGTAGGAGGAATGGGGGAACGTGTATATATCCCCTACTATTCAGAGAATATATTTTATATAATACAAATGAAATATATCAATTAATAGAATTATAGACTTTGGTTCCGTTTATGAGTTTGCTATGAAATATTATATTTTAACCTGGTTTAGAAATAATATATACCCCCCCCCCGTTCTCGAATTTTTGGATCCGCGTGTGGAGGATGTGACGACGAGCCAAAATAATAATGATAAATATTTTATTCAAATTTATAGATTACAATATACCGAGAACATGAACTAAAAAAATAAACAAAATAATTTTTGTTCTTCTTGACCATACAAAGAAAAAGGCCATTTTTGGTCATTTTTTTTTTTTTTAATTTTTGTTACAAAGACAAATTGCTCAGGGGTAAAATCTGGACGGATCCAGAATTCGAACCCATATAGGTGGTGCACAAGTCCGGCGTACCAACCGCCTCATTAGAAAACAAGCTTTACTACAATGACAGTTCGGTCCGCTTTTATATCACCCCGTTTCACTTTTCTGAACTTATTTTTTATATAAATAATTTGTTTTTTCGATAGGTGAACTGGAAGTATGCTTAAAAACTATTTACATTCGTTCAGCTTATAATATGAATTCAAAACCCTTCTAGGGAATTTTTTCAGAGAATTTTGGTTTTAAATTTCTATACTATAGAATAATACTAAAATCAATAAATTTGTCATTTGATAAAAGTGATTATTTATATGTTTAATGAAGTTATAGAGAACAGTTGTCAGGATGATATATTAATATAAATGATACAGAAGAATTTTTACCAACAAAAAAATAATCCACTGAATACCGAGATTTACTGTTGAATTCATGAAAGCCAGTTTGTCTTGAGGTAACATTTCCTATGGGTAATTCTTACCACATCACATTTCGTTTTTTTTCTGTATGGATTGCCTCCTGAGAAAGGATGGCATATTGAAACATGAGATATAAGAGCCACATTCGAGGCTTAATAGAGCAAACTTAAATGAAATTTATGTAATGTCTTATAAATGAATATGTTGAAATATCTCTTTCTTAAACTTAAAATTTGTGTTCTCTGACAGTTTTCTAGTTATTATTGGCCATATTGAAGGCAGGTTTACGAATAAGTAGCAAAGAGATGTGCTGAGCAATGAAAATTGAAAGGGTTGTGATCATGAAAAGGATTAACGACTAATAGCTGATACTGAAAATCAAGTATTATAATGTTTTCCTTATGTTAAATATGCATAAACACGCTTAAACTTTATAGATTTTTAATAAATTTACGATTGTATTTTTTATCATGGGAAAATGTTTTTTTATTTGTATTTCGAAACTCTAGCAGCGTAAAAGTTTGAAGTATTGATTGAAAAATTAGAGAAAAAAATGCTGCTATTATTACTACTACTTCCAATGCAACAACAACAACTTCTACAACAACTACCGGCAAGGGCAACCGGCATATTGCATATTTGTATTTAAGTTAATAAATATTGTATAAATTTTTAACAATATCACATCTTATTCGTACATTGTATTCAATATCAGAAACCGGACCCCATAAAAAGTAGGATCATGTAATTGTCTTCCATGGTTTTCATTAGCCAGGATTCTCATTTTCACCCGGGACACATTAAAACTGGCACAGTTAGTCTATTTATATGCGGTAATTCTAACCACATCACGTTTCGTTTTTTTTTTTTCTGTATTTATTGCCGCCTGAGAAAGGATGGCATATTGAAACATGAAATATAGTAACGACAATCGAGGCTTAATAGAGCAAACTTAAATGAAATCTATGTAATGTCTTATAAATGAATATGTTGAAATATCTCTTTATATATACTTAAAATTTGTGTTGTCTGACAGTTTTCTAGTTATTATTGGCCATATTGAATGCAGGTTTACATATAATTAGCAAAGAGATGTGCTGAGCAATTAAAATAAATTGAAAAGGTTGTGATCATGAAAAGGATTAACGAATAATAGCTGATACTGAAAATCAAGTATTATAATGTTTTCCGTATGTTAAATATGCATAAATACGCTTAAACTTTATAGATTTTTAATAAATTTACGATTGTATTTTTTATCATGGGAATTTTTTTTTTTATTTGTATTTCGAAACTCCAGCAGCGTAAAAGTTTGAAGTATTGATTGAATATTAGTGAAATGTTAATGCTGCTATCATTACTACTACTACCAGTGCAACAACAACAACTTCTAAAACAACTATCGGCAATTGCAAGCGGCATATTGTATATTTGTATTTAAGTTAATAAAACATTGTATATTTTTTAACAGTATCACATCTTATTCGTACATTGTATTCAATATCAGAAACCGGACGCCCAAAAAAGTAAGATCATGTAATTGTCTTCCATGGTTTCCATTAGCCAGGATTCTCATTTTTACCCGGAACACGTAAAAACTGGCACAGTAAGTCTATTTATTGCACAGGCTGTGCCTGATACATGATAAATAAATCATTTATATGCAGCTGATAGTGTAAACCTATCACTAAAGAAATTAGTAAAAGTACTGGAGTCTGGAAAATGTTCCCATCGATAAAACACTGACTAATTGAATTATGATAATTAGTTTATATTTCAGACGGTTGACAAAAGAAGACAAAAGCCACGTGTTTTGTTGTCTTTCACAGGGTTATGTTATAAGATAGATCTGTATCTCCAGGCTTCTGGAGGCAGGGCACGGGGGAACGATGTACCTTGCACCGACAGTAAATAGTAAACCAATAACCGATTGATTACTCTGTTGGTTCTCTTTTACTCACCTCAGGTGGAATGGCCATATGATTAAAATGTTGTTTATTTTCCAATTGATACACTATAACGTTAGGAACGTGCTTTTGTGACAAGATAGATATAAAGAACAACTATAAGGTCATGTTTTGTCATAAAAATGTCAATTTAACGATTTTTGCCGATTATTTGACCTAAAAGGCTGTGTCTGTTTGTTGGGTTATCAGTGAGGTCGGTCGTGCGGCTGCGAATGCGTTTTGCCAACCGGACCATGTTGCGATAGGTACGGAAACGCATGTGGAAACGCATGAGTGGACACAGAACCAAATAAAATTACTTGCCATACGGAAATTTCCACTGTGATAACATTTGCTCACTTTTAATATTATCATATTATGGGAAAATACACTTGAAAATCATGCACCAGATAGTCTTATAAACAGGCCTGTCAAATCAATCTTTTTTAAAAAAGAGTCACTCTTTTTTGGGGGGATTTTCTGAAAATAATGCTTATTACTCTTTTCCACTCTTTTTTGCAGCACACTTTTTTCCCCTTTTTTAGTGAAAAAAATTGATATATACCATTTCTCTCCTGCTATTACAAACCAGTTAGAACATAAATGGGACACTTTGGAATTTTGGTGTTCTCAAATGTCCAGTATGTGTCAAAACGTGTCGAAAATGCCCTTATTTTCATGCTGAGGGATATACAAAGTATGTTTCTGACCTTTGGAGCGCTTAATATATATATACAAATATTTTGTATGAGAAGCACATATTTATTTAGTTTATGAAAAAAATCGGTAATTTCCGCTAATTGTACACTTTTTTACTCCTTATTTCAAGGAAAGCTGTTCTGTTTTACCAGAGCAATTATTTTTTTTCAGTGATTTACCTTAAGCAGGCCTATGTTTTTTCAATCATTTACCTTAGAGAGACCTGTGTACAGATTGACTTGGAATTTCTCGCCTTCAAATCTAGTTCCTGGATGGGATTGTTCGTGCCTTGAACCATCTCCAATTATTTTCCACAGTGGCTTATTTACTTGTATTAATATTTCAACCTGTGTAATAGGGATCCGCAAAATTTTCGACATATTGGTAAAATCGCGATACACCGATTCCATACAGTTTATAATATCGATATTTTTCAAAATGTTGTTATACCTGGCCCGCCTAAAACTGCGTTATAGGAAAATTAAGCTTTTATTACAAATTTATAATTCAAAATGGATTTGGGCTGATGGCAGGATAAAAGTAAATGCCTAGATTGGGAAGAAATCTTTGAGCAAATTTAACAACATGTAAGTACTTCCTTATGTATATTAGTAAGTCATGTAAATCGTGTTTGAAATAAATTTTTATTGTTTAACTTTATTATACATGACGAAGAATTATATTAAAGATAAAATAATATAAGTTTATATGTATATATATATGATATAATAAAATATAATAGATAATATAGAATGCACGTTCATTTCCTAAAAATATAATACAATGAAAACATCGCAATACATATCACAATCACACTATCATAACACTTATGGGAAAATATTGCAATACGAAATATACAGGCGATACAAGCCCTTCTATGTGAGGTGCAGCAGTTATATGAGATGAAGGCTGCCAGTATAAGCTTAATCATTTTAAATAAATATCAATCAGATTTTAAAAAGTCTCAGTCACGCACGTCACACCTGTCCAAGATGTAAAGAGCGTCTTCTTGTTTCTGTCAAATATCTCTCAGTAAAGGTAAGCTATTCTTGTCGTGCTATACTCAAGTATAGCTCATATAATATCTCTTTTCCTTCGTTCTCTTGGTCCCCATCCCCTCTCTCTCTCTCTCTCTCTCTCTCTCTCTCTCTCCTCTGGTGCTTTTCTCCTATTACTTCGAACATTTGGCATATTGGCACAATTGTTTATATATATATATATATATATATATATATATATATATATATATATATGGTGATTTTATCACGGGGTTACAAAGATATAATATAAAACTGCTTGTGTCCAAACGAAATAATCAAGGGTCGTTATAAGTTATAGCCCTTTTATGATCAGTCTTCAAGTTAGTCAGTGACTCACAGGCTTATATATATCTTATATATATATATATATATATATATATATATATATATATATTATAAGATACCCAGTGCCATCGAAAATTTGACTTATCGGTATATCATGAAAAAGTCATGAGTTACCTATTCTACGACAAGATATAAACTAAACTTCATAGCCTGACGTACACATTTCTCAAGCAGTGGTTGTACATAGAATCTCCTTCGCTATTATCGCTGCTTTGTTTGGTAAGGATTTTGGGGTCCGCATCAGCAGGGCAAAGAGCCAGACCAAAGAGAGCGGTGTGTCAGGGGATTATAGTCGGAGCTATATGCGCAATGCGATACCACGCTATTTGGTTTGTTTAAAATCGTTCTTGTAAGAGTCAGGGAGGTGGTACCCGGAGAATCTTGCTAAATAAAGCAACGGTTAAAACGATGGAGAAATGAAACGACTTCATTGTATAACCACTGCCTGAGGAGTGTACGTCTGGCTCCGCTATTCTGTAATTATTGTGAATAAAGTACACTAAATGCGTATGTAATTTAGATAAACCGTATGTGATCAAGTCGACCTATACACAGATATTACGGTATATATATACTCACTTCAAAGAATCGCAGGTTTCATTCATTTCTTCCTACACGTCAATTAGATTACGACAAACAGAAAAAAAACATATTAATTACTTCCACGTAATTAGGTGATTATACAGAATTTCAATTTTAATCATGTCTTGTTTAGAAATAGTTTTTAGTCTAAGGCAGTAATCACCGGCACGACATAAACCGTTTTTTATTAATGTCCCCCACTACAGTTCGTAATTAGAGTTCACAGGCGTAATTAACCTATACTTTTTTTACTAGCTGGTTCGAATCAATATTTTGAAGTATATTCTCCTTTTAATTAGATAAATTATCTCAATTATATCAGATTCAGATTTATTTTCATTGCATTTATTAACGCTTTCTTGCTTGGATTAAGGAAAATAGTGTAAAAGCATGAAATTTATTGAAATAATATCAGTTTTATTTATAAGGACTCTGTTTTGTTACCGCATTTGAAAATATTATAACAGATTTCTTAAAAGTAATATTAGCATGCGTTCGGTACTTTGACATTGTAATCGTGTATCTAAGATGTGTCTATATAGTTTAATCTGGGAAAGGCTGGGTAGTTTTAAGAAACATCATTCAAATCAAGTCCTTACTTCAAAGGCTGATAAATCATTTTGTAAATTCTATGAAGAATACGCAGAGCCTTGACATACAATTAAATGCTTACTCGTTATTTTCACATACACTTGTCTTTTCATTGATTTATTACTGTGGTGAATCAGACGTCCCAGCATTCCTGATACCTGGGATTAGCCTTTGCACGGATTAAATTTTCCCTGTCAGATTGTAATACTTATATATATGTTCGACATGTATACACTCTGCGACCCCCCAACAACCATATAATACCCTTAAGGATATAAAACATATTACAATTTGGTTTAATACATTTATTTAGCTTGAACTCATAATAGTTCCCCATTGACTCACTCTTGAGAAACCATTAACACCTATACCTAATATCTCACTTCTCGCTGCCTCTTGTGAGTATTACTAAGGATAGATATACGGAGAATGACTTGTCATTTCCCGTGCACTTTTTTTTTCCCTTTCTTGTTTCTTGATCCACTGCTGTCAGCCTTCAATAACTGTGTACAATAACAGTTGCCCGTGCTCATCATGCTATAATGCATCTGTATAATCCCTGCATAACACAGAGTACACGGCGCAGACTACATTGAGAAAGGCTTTATTTGTCACATACAATACACAATTCCTCACTCATAATCCCCTGTAATATCCACCGATACAACACAACATCCACATCAGTATTGAAACTGTTGTCATATTTCTTGGACAGTTATTAGTTGTAGGATTTGTACACTATTCACTTTACAGTTCCCAAGACTATTGCCATTGTGCCGTGTTATTATGCTATTCTCTGTTGATTACTTCAATTTCAAAGCAAGACCACGTGATCAAAGGTGATCAAAAGCTAATAATTCAGCAGTGCCTGGATTCTATTCATGGATGTTTCCACCATCCATGCTTAATTTCTGAGTTTACCCATGTAAAAACATGTTTTCGTGATTCAAGTGACAATGTTGACGTGTTCGGTACGGCATAAGGCGGCTCATACCACATTTTGCAGTGCGATGTTAATAAAGTAACCCTCCCCGGTCAAACATAAATGTAAAACATAAAATCAAATTACTGAATGAATATACATTTTCAAATTTTGATTAATATCGGATACATTATTTATCGACATTAAATAAAGTAAAATAAACAGTGAAACGAAAAAGCATTTGAGCAATGTATCTTTAAAAGGAAATATCATTGAGGACCTTACAAGATATTTATATGCTAGCAACCGGCTTGATCCGTATTGCTTTTGTATTTGCCTGAGGGTTGCGTCTGCCAACACAAAGACAATACTCAACAAGCCGACCACAATACTTTTATTAAACGGCCTGTTATTAACACAACCATTCGTTAACAGTCAGTCACGCTATTTTCCCAAAGTGCTTAAGTTAAACACTTTAAAAGTGCACACGCGCCGGCACCTTGACACATTCTGAGTAAATTTTGTTATCAGTTTCATTCCCGGGCGGTGCGTTACAGAGCATAGTGACGTCACACGTATCGTGGTACTTGTCGATTTCATTCTGGGTGTTGCGTCACTCAGTACACACTGAGATATGAGCTTACTGTGCTTAAATGTTGTTGCGGAGTGACATAAAAGCGGACCGAACTGTCTCGCTAGTGAAGCTTGCTTTGCCCAGGGATTTTTCCCTCATTTATTTGTCTTCGTAACAATGTATTTATAAGCCACTAGCTTATAGACCCGGTATACCGGGGTTGGGGAGATTTATTAACTGAGATGTGAAATGTTGACCATGTTTTTTTCATTCTAACAGTTAACAGAAAATATAGGTTTTCAGTGGTTTTCACTTTCAGTGGGTTTATCATAAGATATGTATAATCTTTTTGGCACGACTGCAGAATAATTCACGCACCTCTCTGAGGCACAACACTTCTATGAACAGAAACGTTTCTATGTCCGGCTGCTTGTATGTTAATTTTGTAACTTACTTTTAAATTACATGAATCCTAAACATACCGTCGGTCTGTATAAACTGATCTGGTGGAGACACTGCGTGAGTGATCCTGCAGTCGCTCTAATATTTTTAATTTACTTTGTGGGGCTGTCCTAGTGTCAAGAAATTTATACCCCGGTACGTTTACCTTGAAGACCTGCTCAGTGATGGTGCTTACCATGCGAACCGTAATGAGACGCGTGGGCATTTAGGTTTTCGATGATATTTGACTGGATTCTATCGTTGGACGTATAAAGATTAGGTTGATGTGAGTAACACATGAAATATTTATTAAATGTACGTTGCAAGGAAACTGTTCCTGAAGAAAAAAAACATCAATATGCATAACTTGTAAGTAGCAGAAGCGGACCCAACGGGACTCCATGCAGAGGGTCCGTATTCATTTTCAACCGCCGCAACCTTTTTTTTTCATCGTATCAGACATATTTTGATGCCTGAAACCCCAGACACCACTCCGCCCGACCCCACCCCACCCGACGCCTGTTTGTGATATTGGGACTTTGAATTAGGTGTTGTCATTATTCCTCCTGGAATGAACTCTCCATTTCATAAAGCGAAAAACATGTGTTTTTCTCTTTTACCGACCACGCACGTGGGTGAGAGCCTCGTTCAAATGAAAGGGCCGACAGGCTCAAACCCCTCACTGAAAGCAAGCGTTATTCATATGAAGAATAGTAGTGTTTGAGATTGTAAGACCACGATGCATGCGTTCCGGTCATTGCCGAAGGCAGTTCGACTGTGCCCGGTCTTCCCTTTGTGCAAGTCAGTAAAAACGGAAAAATCACTCAAAATTATATGTACATTAAAAATTATTTATTCTCATATCGCCTATATCAGTGCGGGCATAATGACCTTTAAAATGATGTAAGGCACATTATTGTACACAAAGCGGGTTTAGAAAAAATTGGGAACAGACGTAAATCGAATTCCTTTTATAAGTATTAGATATCATATACGGGCGTTGATATCAACCTTGAATGACGGTTAAGGCCGGAGGCTGTGCCCGGTGTTAACATATGTTGCTTTATATTTTCCTACAGACTCTTAGACCAAATATATGAAGTGAGCAAGTGATTTTTTCAAACATTTACTATCTGAAAAAAATATGCGAAGAACTTTGCTCAAGCGTAATATTTTCCTTTTTTAAATCTGGTGTTCCAGGTCCTATCCCTTATACTGTTTCGCTGAATTAGACAATGCACACCAGCCAGAGACGTCAATATTGGGGGCATTTGGGTGGGTGGGGGGGGGGTTATATATCCCTATTATTTAGGGAATAGTTATATTATACAAATAAAATATATTATTAAATAGAATTTTAGACTTTGGTTCCACTTATTAGTTTGCTATGGAATATAATATCTAAACCCGCTTTAGGATATATATATATATATATATATATATATATATATATATATATATATATATATATATATATGCGCCACGTCCCTGTAACCAGCAAACACAGGTGAGAATGAACCCAAATCATCATTCTACAAAGAGCACAGCGTAGATATGGCCAGAATTTTTATGCACACAGTCCAGCTCCCAACACCCGCCCTTAAAAGAAAGTTATTGCAGATTCGTGTGACTGAAAACCATGCCTATTCCTGTGCAAAGTCGACACCTAAAAACCTCTTCTGACGTGCCCTATTAATTACGGATCTTATCATTATTATCATCTTATCATTACTAAGACAGATTATTTATGTCAAAGATAATTGATTTAAGACGAGCCAAAAGCGCATAAACGTGAGCTACAAAACAAAGACCTTGCTCATAACAAATCATGTTTCTTAAGTAACAGATAATTAATTTAAGACGGGCCCAAATAGACGCCTTGTCTTGACACCCTGAAGTTGATATCCACTCGGAACCCGGTACGACCGCAAGCGAACATCTGTTAAGGAATAGCGCGTACCGTGCAGTCCAGCTGATTTTATGATAGGGCTTGGTGTTGCCAACGAATTTCGTATTGCAGTATATTGCGATATGCGGTAGCGTAATGCGATATGTATTGTAATATTTTCATTATATTAAACTTATAGGACATATAGTGTTTTTTATTGTATACAAACATTTATTATAATAAAAATAATAATACTATTATAATAATAATAATATAAATAATTAATTCTTTATCATGTTCAATATCATGACCCAATGAATGTTTATGCAAATATGTTTATTTCAAACTAGAAATACGGCAATATAACTTACTAGTGTACCTGTACTTATTAAAGTAGTTACTTGTTATTGTCAGTATCCAAATAAAGTTTCATGAGGCCTCTTGATTCATGTCTAAATAACGTGCCATGTACCACATCAAAAGGCTGCCGTTCTTAAAAAAATAATACTCTTAATTCTGCACTGGGTCATCCTGGATTTAGTATCAGATGTGAGGAGAGAATATTAATAAATAATTCATTACAATGGCCCTGTTCAGCACTTCTTTCTTTTTGTACGTTCTTGACACAGCGCTTTCACTATATGCCATCTACCTATATCGTATGCGCTGTTTGTTCTGACCTCGTATCCTGAATCTCTACACCAGAGGGGAGCACTGTATTTTGGTCCAATTAGATGAGACCCTGTGCTGGAAGACAAAGCGGTTTACCAGCCAAACGAGGAATTCACGGAGCTAATGTTGTTCATTTCGTTTTAAGTGACCGTGGCGGATCCAAAGGGGGAGCTTTCGGGACTGAAGCCCCCCCCCCCCCCCCTTCGAGGGTGGAAACATTGTTATCATTTTTTATCAGAGAGGATTTTCATTACATTATTTCAGTTGCCGTCATACAAATATCACCCTTTCAACTGAAACATAAAAGTTGAAAACCCAAGGAATCGTTAGCAGAGACGCATGTCTACACCAGGATCAGGCATCTTTTTATTCCCCCGCGTTAAGTAAGAGGACTACTAAAATGGGCCGCGTCTGTCAGTCCCTCCATCCTTTCGTCCGCCTGTCCCTCGGAATCCGTCCGCCCGTCCCACACCATCACTGATGCCATACTTTCCTGGTTAACATATGGCCGGGGACCATTGTGGCCCTAGGTCCTTTTGTATTTTTAAATAATTAATTCGGCATTTTCCAACATCGGTAATGGAGGTTAAAAATTTCGAATTACAGAATCTATCATCCGTGACTCCCTCAAGCATTTCTTATGCAATGCTCCAGCTGTCCTTGGGCTTCGACATCTTGCTTGTGAACATGATTGTTTAAATAAAAAGCAAGCCTTTTTATCCTCTCTTTATCCTAGAAATAAAAATCATTTTCTCTTTTAAACAAAACGTCAATACATTATCATTCAATTAAAAATAATAATAAACAATGTCATTATCATTCAATTAAAAAAAAATAATAAACAATGTCTGAATATACTTATATCATAGCATTTGTTTTTCATGATAGGCAGTGGAAATTTACTGCCTCGTCATAAATAACATGTATGGAGGACTGGGATTTTGGCTATATATATCAGTTTGAATTCTCAATGGGGAATCTGTGTTGAAATTATTTGTCCGTGTCGCTCTTTAAAAGAAACAATGTACAAAACGGTACAAGAAACTTTAGTAAACTGACAATGTTTTATACCTTTAGCATCCATTTGTGGAAGATTTATTATCGATTACTAATGTAAAAATTACCAAATAAATATGGAAATGATAATGCATAAATATGCGAACGAAAGAAATGTATTTTATACTTCAGACGTATAAATAAAAAAAGATCTGACGTTTGAACGTATAAAAGCAAGTTATAGACTAAAGAAGCAACTGCACATATGGAAAAGGAATTGGAGCTATAACAGTTTATCAAAATAAACGCTGGTGAGTAATATATTAAAAAGAAGTTAGAGAATGATATTCAATCTCGAGTTATTTGTTTGCCTTTTTCAATGATTTTTAATGCACTTTAATGTTTATATGTAGTTGTGTCTTTATTTTATGACTCATCAGTTATTTGAGATTAAATAATGAATGAAATGACTGTTTGCTCCAGAAGAGTCTTTATTTGCTGAGTAAATGAATCCTCTACGAAGCAAGGTTTATCACGTAATTATCGACGTTGGTTGATTCGTCTGTTAGCAGCTGTACTCAACAGTTATAGACGGACTTATGAGGAGACCCAGAAAAAAAATCCAAAATAATTTAGAGTTTATCTGGATCAAAATAGTATTTTTATTTAAAAGATGCTTAACTGTCGTGGAAAAAAGGCGATCGAAAGACCGTCTTTAATTTTTGGTTTTAGGGGAATCTTTAATTGAAAATAAATTCCTGAAAGAGGCGAGCAGACCGGGTATGCAAAATCGAGTTGGTGAACTTGTCACACATTCCTCATGAATAAATATAATCATCGCGCTACAAACTGTTATTACAAAAATATAAACATAATATAAATTGTCTGACTTCAATGTCTGCTTTTACGTTTTGTCTCAACTTTGTTCATGAGTTTCCAGTTGTAAACTATGTCTCGGAAATATAATAAATTGCACATCTGTACCCATTTATACAAATTCACAATTTACAAATTGCCAGATATGAAGTGGAAAAATGCAAAAGGTGGATTTTGATATTCATATCCGTGGAGTCATGTTTTGTTAGTCTGTAGTCTTGCAAATTATTTAGTGTTAAATTGAAATTAAGACTACATGTTTACAAAACATTTAATGTGGTAATGGCTATCTAATACCTACTTCTCTCATTCATCAATAACAGTTGATTAATTTTTGTAAAACCATTATTCTGAAGTGTTCAAGAATGAAAAAGGGCAGCTTTTTCGTTTTTTTTTAAACAGCAAAGAATTATGTTTTTAATAGGTATAAAGTGACTTAAATTCATTAAACGTATCTAACGTTTCACTTATTATAACCTTTGGAACATCAGAACTTTACACTGCAATATATATATATATATATATATATATATATATATATATACTTTATATATATATATATATATATATATACTTATTTATTTATGTATATAAATTGATAGATAGATAATAAGATAAATGTCTATGGCAAGTGTCTGCGCAATATATATATATATATATATATATATATATATATATATATATATATATATATATATATATATATGGTTATATGCAAAGTATCTACTAGCCTCCCCCCTTGCAAAATCCTGGATCCATCCCTGAGTGACAGCTCCGGCAACCGTTTGAACAGTCCACAGGCTCAGAGAGAATGGGCTCACACGTGATTTCTTGGCGGAGCCTAATGCCTATCGAGTGTTTGTTGACTGGCATTTGATTGGCTGCTGATCACATCGGCAATCTTTCAACAGATAGGCCTACCACCTGGTGTTTAAGTGCTTCATAAATGGTCAAAGCAGGCAGCGGGAAAATCAGTGGCTTCTGTAGAAGCGCAAGATTCCGCTGCCTCGGGAGCGTATTCTTTTTGCTGCATAGATATATTTTCTCGTGTACCCACACGTCATTGAGCAGACATGCAAATTTCTTAAGACGGACCTTCGATCTCTGGTAAATAAGCCAACTTGAACAATTTTTACTAAACGTCTTTTAACACGGTAGCGGCTTTCACTGCAAACCCCCTGTAAAGGTGCAGGGTTATTGTCTGATATCACCGACCATGTCAGGCTTGTCAGACTACTTTCCTGCATGGTCTTTCGGCCTGTCCATTCTCGAATAGAGAATATTTTGGGAAATATACAACCCAAGCAGTCATTTCAGGCGCCAGAAGGTTATCCCTTCTACATTTGTCTGTCGCCCATGACCAGTTACAATTCACTCCTGGGATCAGAGAGCGCACCCTTATGGAAAAGAGTTTGGCTAGTAGTTTTAGCATAGACGGCGGTCAGAACGGGACGCGAACTCACCACATTGCAGTCATAAATCCAGCGCCCTATCCATTACGCCACCACGCTCTACATTAATTCCTGCCATTATTCACTACCATAGGGCCACCGTTATGGGTTCGAATCCCGGATCGGCCCAGTATTTTCCCCTGGTCAATATGTATTCGTAACAAAATGGGGGCTTGTCCGACGTGACGGTAAAACTTTGTGGCCCAGGGAATAAGCTCACCCAAGTGTGACTCCTGGGATAATTAGTCTTGTTCTGATAGCAGAACGCTCTTAAGAGGGGGTGTGTTACGGGGTGCACATTAAAGCGGACCGAACTGTCTTGCTTGTGAGGCTTGATTTTCTAGCGAAGCGGTTGGTACGCCGGACTTGTGCGCCACCGACCTGGGTTCGACTCCCGGATCAGCCCAGGATTTTGCCCTCAACAATTTATCTTCGTAACAATACACACTATGCGATTTATCGTATTGCGATATAACGGAATATTGATAATATCGCGCTACCGTACTTAACAACAAGTGGTTCGAATCAGGTCAATATAAACAGTAGTTATATCACTCAAGTACTAGAGGTCTGTTGAGGATTGGTTCCTGATTTCAGGGCTTTATTGACTCAATTTATTATTATTAACTGGAGAACACAATTTGTTTTCTGGAGCTACGTTCTCCAGTTGCACTGATAATAAGGATGTCGCACCAATGAAAGTGAGCAGCAATATACCCGGTTTTATAGTGAATATAAGTTTCATCATTAAAAAAAATCTTTGGAAGGAATTAAAAACAATCAGTATATTACTCTTTGAAGAATATATTTTTCTATGTCTATATTATATATGTTCTATTTTTAATGTTGGTCATATCAGTGTTTCATTTCTTTTCAAGGTGAATTTTGCTTTAAGTATATGAACTACAATGTGGAGCGTCGTGGCATTATTTAGAGGCGTTGGACCTGTGACCGCAAGGTCTTGGGTTCCCTCCCCGTTCTGGCCGCCTTCTGCTCCAATACTCCTAGTTAAAATGTTTGCCACAAGGGTGTGATCTCACCAACATAGAGTGAAGTAGTACTAGTCATGAACGAATTACCCTTTAGCGTCAATTGGGGGGGGGGGGGGGCGCTGAGAAAGGCTGCAGGAATATGCAGGCCTGAATGGGTAGTGTAAAAGCATTAGTGATATAAGACTATAAACCCCCACCTTGAACGTTACCTTGATTAAGAAATACCCTTTTCTGTTGTATATTTGTAATATAGCTTCAATTGGTGCATTAATGCTGAAACATTTGGTGAAAGTTCAGTATACAATGCGAGGACCTTACCGGATTTACTAACAAATATACAAAATGTCATTGAAGCAAATATATAACTATATATATATACAGTGAAACCTGAACCAAGCGACCACTGCCGCCAGCGACCGTCTGTGACTTACGACCGGAAAATGAATGCACCGAGCTTAATCACTCTTTAACGCCCTGTGTTGAGCGACCGTTTGTGGTACGCGACCACCGACCGCTCAAATGTGGCCGGTCGCTGGTCTTTACCTCCGTTAAGCGACCGCCTGGTGTAGCGGTAGTGGCACCTGGCGTCCCAAGTTAAGACTAAAACGACCGTGCCGTTGACCGTCTCGTGAATGTGCAGACCTGTGGCATTGGTGACCTACTTTCCCCGCGGTGAATTGGACATCAATTCACAATACCCCTCCAGGTGTCAATGGCCCAGGGCCCGCGTGGTTTTAATCTTTCTCCAAAAAATGAAAGTTCGCGATAATTGCGAGGGAACGTAAAACGACGCAATTCTTTAATTATGATGCCAGTGTACCATTACTTTTTTTAGCTCAGCCCGTCTTTGAATACATCGTATTTGTTTAACGATTGTCTAAAACATCTTTACGGTAAAGTGTTCACGTGCCCTAGGGGAAATCCCTCATTAATATTCATCGAACAGAACTCCCGTTGTATTTCTTCTGACACCGCGGTCGCATTCACTACGCTGCGGTCGTTGACCGGAGTTCATAACTAGTCTTAGCGATGGGTAAATAACATTTGCGCGGAATTAATTTTAAAAAGTGAGTCATGAAAGTAAGTTTGTCATTACGTAAGCGATCAACTGTAATTGCTTATCACACACATTTTGACTTGACATTATGTCAGTTCGTGACGACGACAAACTGACGCCCTGCTTCGATAACACCATTAGAATATTCATCAATGCTTACTACCATAGTACCAATAATAGAGAGACTGTTTGATAACGTGAGCAGTCACCTGTAAACTAATGATCGATCCCTTCATACCTGCTTTGAAGTTTATTGGGATTTTATATATGCAATATGATAAACAGGCTATTCAAAGCCTTTGACAAAGGCTTGTTTAATAAAGTTATAAAAGGACCGGCTTTCTTTGATAATTATAAATAAGATTCCCTTTGTTAAGCAGGGCAAGATTGATTCATTGTGTTAAGTAAATATTGTTGTTAACTTGTAAATATTGTTGTGAATATTTTGATTATATATATATATATATATATATATATATATATATATATATCCAGTATGTATTTTTATAATAAATAAATAAATGTTTACACAGACATATATGCCTTAATATTCTTTGTTCGCTTCATGCTGAGACTTAGGCCACCTGAGACTTAGGACCACCTGTGACTTAAGACCGCTTTTGTTGTGGCACATCAGGTGGTCTTAACTCTCAGGTTTTACTGTATATATAAATATATATATATATATATATATATATATATATATATATATATATATATAGAGAGAGAGAGAGAGAGAGAGAGAGAGAGAGGGAAAGGATATGCACAGAAAGGTCGGTTCACTAACGACTTTTATGTGTATACCCTTTTGTTACTTGTATATGTTTATTATGGCGATCTTTATTATGACGCAATCCATATGCGTTGCTATTGGAACTGCACTTGTTGAACTCTGGCTTACCCCCAAGACACGACGTGTTTTCGTATTCTAAAAGGTTCGAGTATGTTATTTTAAATGTTTCGGACTAGAAGCTTCTGACTTCGGGGGTAAAATCTATAAATAAGGGCTGTCTTTGGAGCCGGCAGAAAGGAAAATATCAGCGGGAATTAAAGGCTGCAACTTTCTCGTCAGTCTTGGGACCTACTCCGATAATTGCATAGTTACAGATATTCTGTAGACTTTATACAGACTTTAAACAGATTTTATATAGATTGTCTTCAGTTTGCCTTTGGAATTTTACCTGAATATCACTTCTGAATCACAACAGATTCTCTTCGAGATTAATTGGACTATTCACCGGGAAGGAAGATTTACTTGAACTGTTCACGTGGATTATTTGTGTTAAAAGTCCCATGTTGCACTGTGACAGTTGTGGTACCCAAAGCCTAGGATCCGGACTTTGGTGATGTACATTTTTATTATTGTTATATCTTAAATACTGTGTTATCGTATTGAATGTTAGGATTGTTCCAAGAATAAATCATAATTATTTATCTTTTAATAATAAGTTTCGTAACACCTTTCCATCTATATACAATGAACCATCATGGCCAATCGTAGATCTGTCTCTTTATTTCTCTCTCTCTCTCTCTCTCTCTCTCTCTCTCTCTCTCTATATATATATATATATATATATATATATATATATATATATATATATATATATATATATATATATATATATGATGTTCATCCCGTGGAAAACGCAATAATTTTATTCATTGAAAAGATGGAATAGTTTAAAGGAAATTCAATTTTTTCTAAAGAGTAAAATGTGAGAAAGTCTGTTTCTTTCTAAAATATACTTTAAGTTTCACAGGGCAAAGGTTCTAGATTTTCACACCAGCGAACAAACAGTTTAATGACCTAATTAACATTAATAGCATTTCTATGTTCATTATAACAGTCTTTTATGTACCTTAATGATAATATTCCGTAGAAAATAATCAAAATAAATGACAAATACCTTAAAAAGTCAACATAGCTATATGCATGTAGTAAAAGTGATTAAAACAAACAATGTTTGAGGATGTTTTAGTCGTAAAATGATCAGTATTTACGTCATTATACCATGACAAGTGTTTATCATTTATGAGGGAAACAAAAATAAAAAATCTAAAGTTATTTAACTTATCTCGGTACATGAACCCATAGTTTAAAAATCGGACGTATAAGAGCAGTTGCGACGTCCTTTCCTTCAAACCAATCAATAGGACACAGGGTGAAGACTTCTTTGAAATAACGCCTGTGAAAGGCGATCACAACTTTTTTCAAAGCTCTCTGGATGTCCGGGATCGGATTTTGCGTTTCGGCAGGTATGCTTTGTTAGACAAAATAATTGAATACGGTGCCACTATAATTAGTTTTCGCGGGGTCTCAACGGCATAATTAGCAGTAATCGGCTTTGTAATCTCTCTTGTCCTCGACTTGTTTTTACAAGAGCCCCGTTCTGCTTAAAATATCGTTAAAAACTCCGTTCCTGACACCAAAACCCAAATTATTAATAAACGATCCCTTGTGAAAAATGGGATTCACATGCCGGCTTAACGAAGGATGGCGAATAAAGAAATTGAGTACCTGTGACATCGATTAACTAAGAGAAGTGTCCCTTTTATCTTTCTTATATTATGCACGTTTATTAATGCCCACTTCTATACAGATGATAACAGTGTTTTTACATACTGATTGGATATTTAGTAATACTTTAACCATTCATGCCCTGTGTGAACATTGTACAGTACGCATATATTGTTTCTTGCAGTATGGACTCTACACATTGTAACTCCATCGTTTGTAAACACCTCTCTACCCGTTTCCACTTACCAACCTGTGCGCTTCGAAAGTTCTTGTGTTAATAGACAAGTTAGACTTTCTAAAGGCGTCACTCTTTCTGTCTCTCTGTCTCTGGCTCTGTCTGTCTGTCTGTCTGTCTGTCTGTCTGTCTGTCTCTCTCTCTCTCTCTCTCTCTCTCTCTCTATATATATATATATATATATATACACGTTTTTTTTATATTTTATCTTGTTTTTATTCAGTGCCATCCGCTGTAACCACGTAAATGAATCACACTGACTAGATCAGCTGATGTTATCTGAAAATTATAGGATTGACCCGATATCAGATAAACGGAGTAACACAACGAACAGGGTTGGTTTTGAGTGTTTATATATCAGATGATTTTTCGGCAGACTTCTCCCCTTATAGTTTTTGCTATACCTCATTGCTGGACCTTCATCCTTTTTCACTTAATTTCCAATTTAAAATATAAAAGTTTTAAACATTCAATAAAACATCTTTTTTTATCAATCAAGGCCTTTTTATACATTTTAGCACACCACACATACTTATTACTGAAAATTCGTCCTAGATTTTTGCCTACACATTTTTTCTTATAGAAGCTTATACAGCATTGACAGTATTGACATCTACAAAGTTCCAATCCAATTGCGGACTATCTGACAGGGCGGTATCACAAGCGTCATGTCATTTTATATCCTGGTGTTAACCTGGCCCGGTGACCACTGTTACTAGCGGATCATTACCCAAGAAAAGCGCATTCGTATGTGAATGAAGCACGGCCGTTTGCCTTCCCATATAGCCTGCATAGCGCTCACCCGGGTGGGACCGAGCTTGAAAAAATCCCACCGAATCAGCTGAGATTCGAACTTTTGGTCTCCAAACTTTGGATCCTGGGCTCTGAATAGGCACTGTAACAGAAGGCGGCTTTTTTCCTGCATATGTTAAACCAAATTATTTTTATGCATCAGTTTTTATTAGTGTTTTAGGCCTACATCAGTTTCATATGTCCTGTCTCCTGCCAGGTTAATAAAATAATGAAAATTGTGAGTTATTGCAACTTGCTTCGCTACTGTTGTTATTCAGGAATAAATAAAATCCTTCACATTTGATACAACATGTTGTTGTGATGGCACATATTTCATACTTGCGCATTTTCAATGCATTTTGTATCTTGAGCATTCAGCAGCAGCCACAATATCTGAATGTTAGGTAAAAGGGAATAACCTGCAGTAAACTCTCCTTTCCTTTTCACTTCTATACACTATACTGTTCGGAACGCCACCACCTGACCGCGAAGCATCCAATATATACACCCTTCTCTCTGGGTTCATGGCAAACTCCGTGGCAATGTCCCGGGCCTTGCACTGTTTTTGCAACATTAGTTCAAATAGTAAACATGCGTACTCCTTTGAGATTCATTTATCTCAGTAATTTTTTTTATCCATACTGAAAATAAAAACGATACAATTTTAATCACACGTTTGCTTCGTTTAAACCTGATATTTAAACTGCTATTTTAATGAAACTTCACCTGCTAACGACCTCACATATTATCACCTCACAAGCGCCATCGGCCGGCTTCGTTTGAGACTGCGTGTTCGGGCCGTTAATTTGGCAACAATGATCATATTTAATTTTATTTCAAATTATTAATGTAAATTTTACCTTACCGTTAAATTTTAAGGTTCCATTCGGAGCATTCCTATACTGGCTCATTTGACCCGAAAAAATGGCAGACAACCATAAAACGAGTTTTGCGAATTATCACGAAAACGTTCTCTTACTCCAACAGGAAAATAGCATAGCTAAAATTAGCCGTCAACGGAATATGTTGGCATCTGTTCAGAATTTCACGCATATCCTACCAAAAAAAATATTAATACGTTCACCTGGCAAATCCGGGAAAGCATGGATAGAGTAAACCGGGCTTCCTGTTACATCCAGGTGTTATTTGCCTCACAAGGGAGGTGAGTTAAAAACCATTTCATCTGAAATCTGCTACACCACAACGCCGGAACTAAATTAAAATCCTGACACGTTCACCTTTCTCCTACCACTCACATCCGTTTTGTGTTTATTTCATTTGTACGGATCCATCTGGGGCGGAGTCCACAGGACATGGGTGATTTTTTCATTGACTAATCAAAAGGTTTTATCTGATTCCCTCATTAGACTTTCACAGGCCTTTTTTTCAGCGAGCCTCGTTTTCATTTTTTGAATAATGAACAAGGCAATTAAACCAATCAAATGACTCGCGATTCTTCCTGAGCACGGCTGGTGCAAGTTCTAAACCAAACGTATTGCATTATGCAGAGCTAAGTTGTCCATTCAAATAAAGCCTTATATAACTGTACCGTTCCTTGTGCATGTGTTATTATTTATACGGCGTGAGAGTAGCGTGTGGTTAACATTTTGTTTATTGGATTTGATTAATTAGTAATTTGATTTTGACCTGAACACTTACAGGCGTGAATTAAGACTTGCTTAATCAAGGCCCGTGAACGTAAAGCCGCAACAAACTTAGTAGCATTACAAATGTTTATTGTCTAAAGTTCACCATCTTACCTTTGAGGATCCGGTGAGGAAATTCTGCTCTTAAAGTCAACGCCTTTACTAGACTACGCCCTAATATCCTAAATATATAAACAATATTTGGAAGCTCTATCAGTATTGATAGGTAGAAATGGTAGAAGTAATGGGAATGTTTACTATGATTCCAATATTACCTACATTTCTATTTTATACCAGGTTACACTGATTTGTCACAAACCTTTTGTTAAAGCGCCAATACCAATTATATATTCTGCTATGTTAACATCGAACAGGTAATTATATTTGCTGACAGCAAAATTTCAAAAGCTGGCAGCACTGGATGTTGGTGACAGCGAAAAATCCTTGGAGACAAAGGAGTATTCAAACATCTGAGAATTATTTTACGAGCAAGAAATAAAACGGTTCCGTCTTCAAAGAAGTGACAACGTTGCCGATCTACTGTGAGTACTACAGAACATCAGAGTCCGTTTTAATTCGGCTCAGCGGGAACTAAATGAATAATCGGCAATAGAATGCGTGAATCCATCCTATTTAGAATGACAGGAGGTCTAGTGAGAGATAATTATTCTATCAGAAAACGTCTCCCGGGGATAAGCTAGTGGCTTAACCACAGATTTACACGTCCCTGGGGGAGTCGTCCTTTTTGGTCCAAAGGATTGTGGGTAAAATAATCCATGTCACTATGATTAAAAGCTTGATTTGTTCTTCCGCTATAGCTGTACAAAGTAAGTTTTATTTATTTTTTTTACTTAAGAATTGCTCTTCATATACGCATATGAGCTTAAATATGTATATAACCACAGATATACACGTCCCTTGGGAAGTCGTCAATTCTGGTCTAAAGTATTGTGGATAAAATAGTCATGGCACTATGATTAAAAGCCTGATTCCTTCTCCCGCTATTGCTATACAAAGAGAGTTTTATCATGTTTTTTTTTCTTAAAAATCTTCATATACGCATATAAGCTCATGCATATATATATATATATATATATATATATATATATATATATATATATATATGCATATGTGTGCTTTTATATACACACACATAAATATATGTATATAATAGTGGTGTTATAATTTATCGATTATATCGATGATTGGTCGATGATTTTCTATGATAATCGATTGAATCGATGCTTTTTTTAAAAATCGATCAAAAACGTTTATGTATGGACATATGGAATAATCATGATCTCCAGAAAAAAAGTTCTAATCCTGTCAGAGAAAAAAAGACTGGACACGAATAGCAGACAACTGAAGCTTGTGCAGTGAACACGCGTGAACAACCCGGCCGTGACCTTGAACTTTCATCGTGATGTACAAGTAAGACGGAATGCATACAGCGAATTTCATGGAAGAACCGTTTATAGCCATAACTGGTTCACTGATTGCTTATTTCACCTGTGGCAAGAAGCAAATGCACCAACAGTGCAAGCTGAACCCCAGAACACTTCATGATTTGACACGTATTGTTAGGCTAGTGTGCATAGAATTCTGATTAATATAGTCATTTTACAGTCAAGTCAGTCAAATTTGATCAACATTTGATAGATTGACAATAAAAAAAAGACACACGTCTATTTCTCACTCTGTATATATAAATTCTTTTTCTTCATTGTCATATCGCTCTGGCCTTGTCTGAAGACCATAGGGGACTTTACACCGGAGGGTAACTCTACCTTCTATATATATATATATATATATATATATATATATATATATATATATATATATATATATATACATACAATTGACCTTGGGCTTCATAAAGACAAAGGAAGACGCAAATAAGGAGAACAGTTACTAGAGCGATGCATAAATGCGAACAAATTCATAGATTGAATGACAAGGTATTTTTGACGGTACAGCAATACCCATACTGGATAATCCGGAATCTATACCGTAAAAAGTACCGGAACCAGAAACTCTGTTTATCCTCTATGACATAGGAAAGAGAACATTACTACCGTGAAGGAAAAAAAAAATCGTAACCCTCCAACGTCTTGATATATCTCAATTTTGTAAGCATTTCTGATTTTTGTGCACAGTCAAAACCCATATGTAAACATACGAAACAGGCTTAAAGATGTTAAATTTATGTCTGTGTAGCCTATCAATATAAGATTCCTTGGGCATGGTCTCGTTGGACAAGAAATCGGGTGAGAAATCTTGCCAGAAATCTTGCCAGATAGTTCGACTAAAGCTTCAAAGACAAAATGAAGAAATTATGACATGACTACAGAGATTTGCTTTCATGTCTTGACTTCCGGTTAAGACGTCCGAGTAATTTTTAAAAACTAATTTCATGAAGCCTGGGTGAGCGCTCTGGAGGCTAATTGGAAAGGACGTGCCTAACGGCCTTGTTTCTCTCACAAAAGAGTGCACCTTTCGGGGGTTCCTCGCTGATAACCCAGCAAATACACACCCAGGGCTCGCAGATACAGTAGTCATCGGGGCTGGTGTGTGACACTGCCCTGTCACGTAGTCCGAAACCGGAGCGGTATTCTGCAGATGTACATGTATATACTTAGAGTCATGTTATCCCCGTTTACCAGGAACAACTAATATATTGACGAAAATACAAGCTAATTTTATAATCATACAATTGTCAATCATGTGTTTAAAGCTCCTTCAACGAAAGTATTGCAGCCATGTTTCATATAGAATTTAATGTGTATCTCTTTAAGCTCTAGCTTTGTAATTATTTAATCCATTCATCATTTATCATTAAAAAAAATGGGCATACTGATTTATGTTTGAATTTATAAATTATAATATATTTAGAATTACAACTTCTAAAGAATGTTTATATTTGCCAACTATTAATTTTATTTATCAATTAATACCTTATGATTGAATATTTAAAACCTGATTTATATAGTTGTGAATTTTGTTAATTATCGATTATTACACCATATGTAAGGTATAATGGCGCTTTCTTGAATCATAAAAATTGATTTGAAAGATTTCAATAATGGAATTTAAATCAAGTATCTATTTTAAGGACTAGCTTTATACGGGCACGTATTATCATCAATATTCACTAATCATCACCCGAAAGCGGTTAAAAACAGGAAATAATCTGGAAGTGGAACGCGAGAATGCAATAATTTACGTGATTTCGCAGAAACAGAGCCACGGTATATATGACAAGCATTATTAAATCATAAACCATTATTTCTTCCCAGATAAATGAATACGAAAGGCATCTCAGCCAACCAAAGAATGCTGCATTGGTATCATACTCGAGATAAAACTCAATATATTCTTTTATGTCACATGTATGACGAATATAGTCATGGGGTTTTATGTAAGATCAGTTCACGATTTATGTGTATTTCTGCAATAAAACAATAGTGCAGTATCCTTCAGTATACTCCGTGGACCAGCAAGAGTCAATATCCATATCGTCAGAGGTAGCATGGGGTTTCTGCCGTTCAATAAAACTTAATTCGGAAACAAATCATTAAAATATATACATATGTCGAGGCGTGTAGCAAGGATATGCCGAATGTGGTGCCGCGGGGTGGGGGGTAGGGGTGGGGGTGGTATATATATATATATATATATATATATATATATATATATATATATGTTATTGTGTGTGTGCATATAAAATTGTATGCTTGTGTGAGACAGTATAGCTTGAAAAGCAATATCTTTGAGATGCTGCTAAGAATCAGCCAAGAATTTCAACACTACTTGAAAATTTTACTAAATAATAATTGAATTCGAGAATGTGTTAAAAAATGTCAGTTATTACATTCGACAATGTTTAAGTCTAGGGTTCTTGCTTCCTTTTGTCAAACTTCTCAGATATCCTATAGCAGGTTCAGAAATAAAGTACCCGGTTTTGGTTTTCTCCGTTTAAACAGTTGCAGATGAAAGTGTACAAGTAATGTAACTTAACCGATGTTATCATAGTTAGAAAAATGTTTTCCTTGAATTATTTTCTTAACATTTGGCACGCCCAGTCTTGTTTAATGATTATACACCAAGAAAAACAACAAATATTGAGTGATGCAAGATTTATAATAAATCTCAGAACAAAAAAACTTTTCTTGAGTGAATTGGTGTCATCGTTACTCAGCATCTGAAAGATGACCTCATTTTGTCCACTGATTAAGAATCGAATGATTTCAAGGAACTAACGAGAATAAATGTGCTAAACGTTAAGACATATAATAGTATACGGCTGTCCAGGAAAGTATGTCGACCTCAGTGAGTCACTTGGGAAATTCATACCAACAGAACAAATGAAGTTATAACATAATTTACATTTATTGATCGTGTGTGTCAAACTCGCGGCTTATGAACTGATATGTAGTCCCACGGGTGTAATACCAAGTATCATATCTAATATGGAACGCCGCTCATTCCCGCAAGGACCAGATACTAAGATATTCTTATGTTCACTGTTCAGAATACAAAGTGATTTCTTGTAAGGAACCAGTTCGTTCAACTGTAGAAGTTCTTTATGTCCGTATATATTTTAGTATTTTTGTTGGAATAAAATAATATAAAAATTACCCATACATTTACTGGTTCACTACTAAACATTAATTTTAAGTGACGAATTCAGCGTGGTTTTTTTTTTTGTTTTGTTTTGTTTTTTTTTTTTTTGCCAGTGAGGCAGTCAGGATATATCTTTTTTTTCACCCCACGACATGTATCGCGACAGTACACCATAAAATACGTAAAACAAGTTATAGTTGTCATAGTTTAAAAGATCAACAAGGCTTAAAGTTCTAATGCGAACCTGTGCAACGGGATATACATCCAGTATATTGCTTCCATGATGAACCATTGCTTTTCAACTACACCTATGGCATGTTTATGTACAGTGCAAGTACTAAAACATTTCGAACCCGAGTATAAGCACCAGTTACACAAACATCACACCTGAATTACTGGCATGAATGTACAAAACACGAAATGAATGAAGGTGGCGCCACGAGTCTTGTGTACTAGAAAGCCTTCGAAGCCATATGGGTATGCAGAATTTCAGGCAGATACTTATTTTAATGTAGTGTTATTAATAAACAATACATTAATAACTGCATAAGCAATGCTTTATATTGAATTAAGTGCCAAATATGCGATTGTCAGTGACAGGATTTTCATGATTGAGTTTAAGAAAATTTAATCATTATTAGACAAAGGGAAATTCCGGAAGGACGGGACGTACGTGATACCAGTTTTAGGGGGGGGCATGGCCCCCTGAACCCCCCCCCCCCCCCCCCCGCTAGGCCCCTGTAAATATTACTAAGGACCTGGTTTTTTCAATTGAAGATCCATAAGAAATGGAAGCGGCGAATCTGAATAACAAATATTATTTGGGGGGGGGGGGGGTATGGCCTAAATACATTATCATATTCCCGATGAAAAGTAATCGCAAAATGTTATGAAGTTGTAAATTATATTTATATTGATTCATACACTTCAACAAAACGCATAATACATAATCAGCGAACATATGATAAGCAAAGATTCAAACTAATTTTGGGAAATTAAGAAAAAATTAAATTGTGTGAATTTTAAGTAAACAAACGTCTTTGAGGCATTATCCTAAATACGGGTTATCTTAAATCATATTTCAATCTGAAATTGCTACACCTAGACTAATGATACGCTTTTTACACAGCGCTTTACCTATAGGCCTACTACCTATATCGTAAACGCTGTTTGTTATGACCTCGTATCCTGAATCTCTACACCGAAGGGGAGAACTGTATTTTGATCAAATCAGACGAGACCCTGTGCTGGAAGACAGAACGATTTACCAGCCAAGCGAGGAATACACGGGGCTAATGTTGTTCATTCCGTTTTGAATGACAGCTCATCGCCCCGGCAACCGTTTGAACAGGCAATAGGCTCAGAGAGAATGCCCTACTACCTATATCGCAAGCGCTGTTTGTTATGACCTCGTATCCTGAATCTCTTCACCAGAGGGGAGCACTGTATTTTGATCCAATCAGATGAGACCCTGTGCTGGAAGACAGTTTACCAGCGAAGCGAGGAATTTACGGAGCTAATATTGATTATTTCGTATTTCGACCACTCCTGTGTATAAGTGTGGGTATGAATTCGAATGCAAACATTCTGTTGTACTTGTGAAGTAATCATATATAATTAATGATATTTTTTACTTTTTTTAATTATATTATTTTTTTTGTTGAAGGTAACTGCCTCCTTATGCTAAAGCAAGTTTAACTAAGTATATGTACGTACATTTGCAGAATTCCATCCCAGTTTCCATACCGAACTACATTACAGGGCATTATCACACGTTGCCTCTCATTTTTCTATCTTAGCGTTAAACAGGCCCGGTGTCTACTGTACCTGCGGGCCCTGGACGTGTAATACTTCCCATCGCTTGGTCATATCACCCAAGAACCACCGATAGGCACAATTGTTTAGTGAGTGAAGCACGGCCATTGGGTTCGGCCGTCCATTAAGTCTGCAGAGCGCTCACCCTTAGCGCTCACCGCCTCGGCTGAGATTCGAACTCCCGATCTCCCGGCTTTAAGTCCAGTGCTCTACTCCTGAGCTACAGAAACCGATTTGATATTTTCATTCATATTCCAGTGATAATATTCATATATAGCCGTCAACTGCTTCAGAGTTGATTTCTTAAGACTTTTTGTCTGCTGATTGTGGAATAATAACCTTGTACAGTTCACAAATGTCTTTAACATATACCTTGTACAGGGACATCGCTCCTGGATCGCATATTAAACCCTGCGCCCTTTTACTAACAGAAATTCTGTCATAACAACCGTACCCTGATTGACAATGTACTCTAATAGTACTTCAGCCAGACCCCAAAATTTGGATCATTGGTACCATTTTGGTGACAAATTTTCACCATATGTGCTTGATAGGTATACATGTGTAGGTAACAAAAATACCTGATAGCAGTATTAAAGTGGTAGCTTTCAGTGAATAAATGGATGTTTAATGTCGAATGACGTATATTTTTTTTTTTTTTTCATTTCAAGGACACCGACTTGAGAATGGTTATAAGCCCCATACTACTAAATATGTAAAATGTATCCAGTCAAAGTTGGTCTCAAATGATAGCTTTAACCATACGCTTCAGTATGACATGCAATGGCCACTGGGGGTATACTGCTTAAGTAATACATTCTTATAGTTACACTCACCCCTAGGAAAAACGACAAGGGAGTGGTTATATAAATTTACTGCATACAACTTTATATGCCAAACTTATATCAAGCAAAATAATCTTTTTAATGATGTATCGTTTATAATCAATATGTGTTCACCTACAGTTAAACTTTCTTATACCCTCACAGGGGCAGATCCAGGATTTAAAATGGAGGGGTCCATGCCAGGACTGATGGCAAAGTTGTAAAAATGGTCCCCAGGTTCGAAAAAAAGGGAGGGGGGGGGGGGTTCCAGGACACAAAACATTGTCTGAAACCTATCAAAAAGTTGTGGCGACTGGAAAGGGGGCAGACCCCCCCCCCCCCCTCCCCGCTTCTGCCTCACCCTTAAGAAAAATACTCCATATATAAAATACGTCAACAGATATAACGTTATTTCGGTACCGAATACAGCGGGAACTGCCGCAACTGTCATCCCCAAGTTCTGTAGTAATATTGATCACTGGACTGGTATTTTGTTTGTAAGCTATAGGTTGTCCTAACTTGTGCAAGCCAAAAAATATAACTCATTTCATTCCATGGCTTATTCATTGGAGATGATAAATAAGTGTGAAGTGTGCTGAATTATTATAAGATTTGTCTCTACTCTATTTTAACTTTGCTGATCACAAGTGTTTGTATTCATAATGATATGACCAATAACCAGCATATTGATCCCATGACTGGTGTGTCAATGTTAGTTGCAAGTATCGCCACTTACGTTGACTTGAGTCAGAATGACCTTTTTCAGTTCTTCCTATGCAAGTCAGGATATAAAAAGAGATAGCTTTTATGTGAGAGATAGCATAAACTTATATTCGCTCATTGTTGTATTTCATTTTTGATTTTACCTACGATTTGTAATGTGCTTTACCAAACATTGATCATGTGACTTTTACGAGTATATAATCTACAGAAGGCACCATTTATGTTTACCTATCTTCTGCGAGCAAAACCGGTACATTTCCAGTTTTTTTTCTGAATGGAAAAAAAAATTAATCTATATGTAGCTTACCGATTATAATGGACTAGAGCTGAAATGGTATTTTTTAGTTCACTCTCTATTTTTTATTATTATTCTCGATTATGAACAATGCAAAAAAGTAAAACTTTTTTTTCTCTTTGTGAATAACAGACTGCAATTATCAGTGTGATATATATCAAGGCACAATTCGTTATCGCTAGTCCTGGGATGTCCAGACGTTGTGTATACAGGTTTTCTTAAACTCTCCTTAGTCGATAAGAATTAGATCACTGACCAATATAGATTCAGCTGAGCATTATGACCAGCGGGGCACTTAGTAAAGTTAAACATTTAAAATAAACAGAAGAGGTAACAGGTTATTATGTATTTAAGATATAGAATATGTTTACTTATGTAAACATGTAATTTGAACATGTACTTATGTTTAGCGTGAATGTTCGCTGTGTGATAAAGACTCTTTTAAGAATTGTTTGTTATATTATTTCACAACGAGGCCCTTGTGTATTTTAAACTTCCATATTCCAAAATAAAAATAAGTAATGTTCAATGTTAGTTTAAAGGAAATTAAGCAATATCAGTTTATAAGTTCATAATCATATAAATATGCAATCGCTTTCTGACAGAAAAACATCAAATCTGATGAGTTCTGTTTTGCATGGTTGGAAAGATAACACCGTGTGGAATATGAAAATCATTTCGTCATTTTTATTTTGGATTATCAGCGGGGCTTTTATAAGTCTATTATATCTTATAGTTATTTCAAGCCTGGCTACCTTGCCAAGTCATAAGAAAGTTAGCACTTGCAAGGAATTAAAATAGAAATCACCAGGAGAATAACAGATCAGTTACTTTCATGTTTATTATCTTGTGTGTTTCTACTGAAATGTAAATAAAAGAAAACAATGTGAAAACAAAACTGTTTTCGAATATGTATCTACATTTTGTGATCTAACAGTTACAATCATATCCTACTAAGCGACAGATGATATTCTCTTAAGGCAAAACCATAAACCCCATTGATATTATATTTGTTCGGCCAGTAGAACAGTCAGTGATAAACATGATCTCTCTCAAACCTGGGGAATGACACATGGTGTTTTGACAGTTCAGTGAAAAATTGCATTTTAAAGATTAAAACAAAATGATCTTAATGGCACTCTCTGGTGCAAGTACATAGCCCAAGGCGAACCATGTATGTCTTCCAGTTGGTTGACACTGGACTGCTAGGGTCTTGTTTGAAACATAATCCCTGAACTCCTGAGTCAAAGCAGGTTAGAATTAAATTAGATTTGTTCAACTTCAAAACATGATTTTATTTATCTGGGCTTATCACTAGCATTAACTGGACTTTTGTAAAACATAAAACCGGAACAGGATGAGTTTTTGCACTTACTGGCTTTATAGCAAACTGGTTTATATTCTCGTTAAAACACTGTTTGCCCCACGGTTCAAATAAACATCTGGTTTCCGTTATAGAAAATAATATTATTTAAAAATCTCTCTCCTGTCAGAAATGTTAACAGTTTAAAACATAGACAACTCAGAATGAATAATTTACAGCTCTGCTTCACAATTAGTCCTGACACAAAGGCAAACTGCAATATCTATCATTTATTTATGGTGCCACTCAAGCAAAATGTTGTAGGTACATTTACTGCTCTTGCCTTGATTTTATATGTTAATTTTGTTAGAATATTTACATTGAAATATTTCAGCAGACAACATAGCCCTCTCTCAGCCGAATGCTCTTATATATTTCATGTAAGAAAGCGAATTTGGCCAGAAGTGCAGAAACGGCGGCCTAGTTTGTACGATATCACAAGTGACTTAGGCAATTAATATAACATAAACATACAAATAAAAATATACTGCATAAAATGACTTGTCGCCCTTTTTTATTTAACCGGAGACATGCAAAAAAAAACATATATTCAAACAACTAGCCGAATACCCGTGACTGCAATCATGTCATTTGTGACATTCGGCTTGCGACATCCGAGTTTTAGTCTATACATCGGCCCCCGATAGCAGCCACGTAGAATAATTGGGAGGATTTACCAATCAGAATTCAAAAAGGGCGTGGGTATGCGACACAAAAGTACTCAAAAACATCAACCAGGCATTAATGTTTTCTGCAGACAGTTGGTGGCAATGGGACATATACCGGCTAACTGAAGAACGGAATAACACCTTTCTCTGACCACGCCCAAATCCACAAATTGTAGTTGGGTGCCAGACATGTTTTTTTTTTAGCTAAAAGACTTCAGACTTTATTAATGACTTTATAAAACCAAACTGGTCACGGTTGATCTTATCAGAAATAGACCTTGTGTTTTTAATAAATTATCTATAATTATACAAATTGCTATGATACAGGGTGAAGAAAAGAAATCATAACTTTAGAATTTGGAAAGCTGTATACATGACATGAATGACACACCAGATGAAAGCTATAAATGTCTACTATCAACTGACATCAAACTTGTTGTAAAACAGGCATTACATAAAATGTTATAACTAAATAATATTTTTATATAACTGTGTCATGCAAAATTGCAATTTCGGTGAAAGTACATTTCAAAACAGGCTGATATTTTACAGAAAGCTACCACTTTCATACTGCTATCAGGCATTTTTATTATCTACACACATACACCTTTCAAAAAATCATTGATAGCAATTGTCACCTGTTTGGTACCGATGGACCCTCTGGCTGATGTACTATAAATGAATGTCATTCTAACATATCCTATAATATAGGTTTCTCAAACACATTACCCTGTAAACCCATGAGTTAAAATGCAAATGTTTTTTTAATTGAATGCCCCATAGTGGCACTCTACACTTCTATCGTTATATGAAATACGGTCACGACTGTATTATTTACGGTTAAACGGCATGTTAGTATACGTGTACCATAGTTAATGCATACAATTTTAAATTATATAAAAAAGTGTCATTGTTCCGTTGTTTATTAAACTAAATCGTCTGTTTAACAAGACAACATAACTCAGTCGTTCACATGGTTTAGCTTCAAACCCCACCCAGCCGGATCGCCCTCCCTCTCATAGATAAAATACCTCCCTCATACCAACAACAATTTGTGTATACAGATTTGATCCAACTTATTTTTAAATTGGTCCATTCTTATACACGTATTGCACCACATCACTACCACCATTAGATCAGCCAATGACCGTAAACCCAGCCTTTTTGTGAGAATGAAGCTGTTACCAAATTTGCACCTTAATTAATGAACACGTTCCCTGGAGGATGGAGACAAAGGTAAACATGACGATGGTGTAAAATTCATTGATCAAATTCACAATAAATCTGCCCCCGGCCATGACAGATGCAACCCCCGATGCGTATAATTAAGTTTATAAATAATTCCGTTTTATCCAGCGCGATAGGTTATCCTAAGGCTTTGCACTGTTCATGTTAAAACGCCATTTAACGCCCAGTTCTGTGTGAATAACATATAAAGTTACCAATTAGGTGTAGAAACATGAGCGCAAATCGGCCAACAGATGCCTAATTGGATTTTTTTTACGTGAATCTAATTCACAAATGTGTCATTATAGTCAGCGTGTTCTTATTTTGACACGCGGATTTCTGTAGGTTCAATTAAAATAAGTTTAATTTCATGTATGAATCTTTTGATCGCCAACGATTTTTAATAACTTTTTTTGTTTATTGTAGGATTTCTGTTTCTCCTTTGAGAAATGGATTCGGTGAAGCAATTTTTTTTAATCTTAGATAGGTTGTTCTCACAGAGGGGAATGTAAGCGTTGATTTTACCAGAGCGTGGTGACGTTATAATCTTACCTGTTGTATGTTAAATACACATGCATCCTTTTACAGAACCATTTTATGCATGTTTGTATCTCTCTCCTTCTCTCCCCCTCTCTATGTCACTCCCTCTCTTTCTCTGTCTCCTTTTCTCCCTCTCTCCCGATCTCTCTTTCTCTCTCTCAGGGCCTCCGAGAGGAATATTTCGAGGCGGTATTGAATAATATGCGAGCCCCCTCCCCGTTCCTCCTTTAGTGGGACAACTCTGAATTCAGTGGAAGCCCGAAGCTGTCTTTTCTACTGAAGCGGTACTAAAAGAATGGACTGTAAGAGAGGGATGCACTGAAACACTATTGTTTTCTCAATTTGAAGCGGTGAAGCGATTTATATCCTCAAGCATATTCCTCATATATCCATCATGATAAGTTGATATATATATATATATATATATATATATATATATATATATATATATATATATATATATATATATATATGGATCAACCTAGAACTTCTAAATCCTTGAAACATTTTAAGACTCATAACGAAAGAAAGGTTCACTTAGAAATTTTTCCTTTTGAAGCCTGGTTTAATTTTCTTCAGTTAATTAATTTTCTGTGATAATTTGAGAATAAAGGTCCCAAGATAGATCTCTTTCGATGTATAAATTGTTACCTGCAGATGTAAGTGTACGGTAATGATTCTTGATGTGAGCATGACAGATATTTTCATGATCGGTATATACCTTTCATACTTCAGTATTCTTATATTGATTGTCTGTAACGGTTTTTTTCTTAATGTCAAATGAAAAGCTAGATGGGGTGGGGGGGGGGGGGGAGAGCCTCTCTTTGAAGGTAAGCGTTGAAGAAGTCGTGTGCTTTCTTTTATTTGAGGTTGTCTGTGCTGTCACATTGTTTCTTGCAACCTTTTCATTACGTTCTTTCAGCGAACCATATACTTGCTCTAAATGCCTACATATTGTTGAAATTCCTGATGTATGACTTATGCGAGGGGACATGCATTTGGGATGCAACAAACGTTGTCCAGGTCAGCAGCACAGACACCGACGAATTATGTGGTTTACAGAAGGAATCACTGATTTCTCCGGCTCTCTGTTAAGGTGTCGGCATTTTTCACTAGGTACATCCAGTTCATATATCTTTTTCTATATTAAGCTACTGGGAGACGGGATCTATGCTCGTCTGACCACGTTTGATACGCTCCATTGCCGTCCTCACAGTATATAAGACCGGAACAACGACCCTGGTTGTTATCACGGTGCCGGCTGGCAGGACTCATTGTCAATGTGTCGCGTAACTCTTGTTAATGTGTCTGTGCGGGCGGTTATACTGGTGTACGACGCTCACACAGGCACAATAACAACCCAAAGTCACCAGACAATGAAAACTTAACATGCTCTTTCATCAGAATGTAGGTCAGCCGTATAATTTCAGTTAGAAGTGACCTGATTCCTGAAGTAAGGACTTCATGCTGCAAAATCAGACCACTCATATAATTAAAACCCTCAAATTAAACATGTGTTTAACGTGAGTAAACCAAAGAGACCTTCCATGTTTGTTTAAACGTTGCAAAATATAGGATTAGATCGTTTCATTGAGCTGTGTGTTTGCAAAATATGAACATCGACTCCTCATTGCAAGAACGACATAGTTTTTAAAAAAAATCTCCTGATTCATTAAATTTCACCATGCCTGTTTTCATGGGCACAGACAAACACCCCTAATGGAGCTATTTCTCCGTGCATGTTTGAATTTTTATTTAAAATCATGCATTTAAAAAATATTGAAACAAACCTGTAAACTTCCATAATTTTGAACAGAACATATCTGTTCAGTATGTCACCCAAGGAAGCAGCATTGTCACTGAATGATGCAGTACTGCAAAAACTCGCCTTCACCAACGACTAGTGTGATAATAATTTCAATAGTGATCGTTATTACAATAGTGGTTGCAACAATGGATTAACCATCTATTCTATTTATTTGCATACGAACTGAAACAGAACAGTATGATCAGTATAATTTAAAGTGCACTAGTGGATCTCTAGGCCAATGGAAGACAATTAAACCATCACACTATTTCCCCATATTTTCAGTTACGATAACTGATACGAAACATTTAAATATGTAGTTTGGATCATACCCTCCCGCCAGTTAGAAACCTTGTGGACGAATGGGACTACTTGTCTCAACCGTCAAACTTTTCAAACTACAGTTTAAGGAAACATCAGCTGCGTACATTTCAAATTCGCATGCTAAACGAAGCCGTTTGAATAGTCGCTTAGGCATATCACACTTCATCTTTCACTCCATCATAAAAAAAAACCTTATACTAAACACGCGGCAGCATTCTTCGTTAATACATGCACTATTGGTTAATGTTCAGGCTTTAATGTCTGACGCCATGCCAGCCATCAACATTAATATTAATAACCCTAATGGCATATTATATTGTATGTACATAAATCGACATAAATGCTTAATAGTAAATTACTGAACTATCTCTAGATGTTTCACACTGCGCACACTCGTCTTTACAGACAACGATTGCTGGTGAGCGATTAGGGTGAAGTAGTCCGTTTAATATTTTAGGTAGTGTAATTGTTTCCAATTTAAATGTTTTTTTTTTTTTGTGGAAAGGTCGACATTGAATATGTAATAGTATGTCAGCATGCGCATATGCAATGTACAATGATGTTTCCTCGAACTGTGGCAAAGTTTGATTTTGAAGTTTGACCTATGAGACAACTAGTCCCGGTCGTCCCATAGTTCCAAACAAAACCCCTTGAAAATGAACGGCCCCTGGTGGAAGGATGTCCAAGTTTTACAGCAGTATATTGCTTTGGTATTACACTTTTGGTGACAATGTACCCTGCTTGATTTTTATTGGTTTATTGGAGATTACTTTTTGGTATTTGTCATTTTACATTTGTTTTTAAGATAATTGGGTGTTTATTAACTTTTTTCCTAGTTAGGGCCCCGCTTGACATATAGTGATCACCATGTCAGTCCGTCCTTCCGTCCTTCCGTCAGTGACACTTTCTTTCGCGCGCGATTACTCAACGACAACCTAATGCAGCTTTCCCTAATTCACAAGGATGATTGGTATCTATTAGGGCTCCAGACCTATTGAATTACAGACCTGTTGGAATTCCAATAAGACCGCCACAGCCCGATCGCTGATTTTCTTTCGCACGTTATAACTCCACAACAACACACTGCAGCTTCCCAAAATTCACAGGGATGATTGGTACTTATGAGGGCTCCAGACCTGTTGAATTACAGACCTGTCGCAATTCCAATATGGCTGCCACGGCCTGATCCCTGATTTTCTTTTGCATGCGATAACTCAACAACAACCTACAGCAGCGATCCCAAATTCACTGGGTTGATTGGTACCTATGAGGGCTCCAGAACTATTGAATTAAAGACCTGTTGGAATTCCAATATGGCTGCAACAGCCCTATCGCTGATTTTCTTTCGCATTTATAACTCAACAACAACCCGCTGCAGCTTTCCCAATTTCACAGGATCATTGGTGACTATGGGGGCTCTAGACCAATCGAATCACAGACTTGCTCAAAATCAAATATGGCCAACAGACTACATTCGGTGATTTTCTGTTGCACACATTATTTCGGACATAACTTCTTTAATATCATTTGATCCAGTAGGATTTTTTCCCTCATGCATATGGGTAAAAACCTGTTTTGTTTGTCATATTTTTCAAATTTAATTTAATTTTTCACCCACGTGTAAACTAGTCCGGCACTACCAGAAATGCGGGGCCTTCTGAGGACCATTGTCCGACCACATCTAGTTTAGGCTGTTTTTTAATGTATTGTGTTACTCTGTATCCTGGAACCTTCACGCAGTATCTGTGATTCAAACTACGTGATCAATTGTATTTCTTGATCAATTGTATTTCTTAAATACGACTATCTGCACTGAAAAAAAGGGTCAAATTTATTACCAGTCCAGATGGTTTTGTTTCTGTTTGAACAAACAGGCAAGATACAATGCTAATATGTCTAAATACTTATGTAATATGCTTTTTGTGTTATAAGACTAGTTACAGCTTGTTACGCTTATTTTCATGATTTGTTGAAAATTTAATCTTTATGTCAATTCATGTATATTTCAAAAGAAGACAGATGTTCTATAATAACACAGGAAATTAAGATTTATTTTGGATCTTCGGACTTTTCTGAAATTGAAACATTTTTCTTTCTGTGTATTTTGTGTGCAAGTTACAGATACATATAAGTGTTGAAATATAGTGCTTAATGTATCCTCAAATATCAGCCTATTATATACTGATTTAGTCTTTTCTGTCATAAATTCAATCGCGTGGCCATTACCTTTCCTATCAGACGTCTTCAAAATGGGATAATGCTTTGTTCTCAGTTATCATTTTTTTCAAATTCCCGTAACTCCGGCAACTTACCATACCGTTAGAAGCTCTTCTTTATTTATTTCCTCGGGGTATTTTTATTGTCTTCTAGTGACAATACAAATTGAAGAATGTGAGTTCACAGATTTCTATTAACCCCAGAATACAGGCTTATACCTGGACTTGAAGAGGGTTATATTTCAGGAAAATAATATAAGCCGCAGGCTAAAATTTCCATTAATGTTACAGATAAGGGTCATCCCTCACATACGTTAACCGGTGTTTTTAGGTTTTACACTTTTATGGGTTTGATCGAAACTCGATTTAGTTCCCCAAGCGATGATAAACAGATCGTCCCAATAATTTATTAATTCAGTCAGCGATGACACCGTGGGAGCCATTTTCAAGGATGGTCGTAGGAAAATAGAATTAGAAATTAAAATTAATTATACCCGAGACAAGATGTGTATCGCTCTTATGTTGTTGGTTGGTTCTTTGGTTGCCGTGTCAGTTAGGAATGGTTTTCATGGAATCTGTCGGCGGATTAAAGCAAATCCCAAGAACAAACCATTAACTTGTTGAGGTAATCACAGCATTTATAATGAAAAATTCCCGCTTTAACATCCATTCAATAAAGAGATTTTCATTGGACTCTGATTATGACTCAGGTTCCAGATAGCCCTTACTCGGAGAAAGCTGACTTGGACGCGAACCTGTAGGACTCGGACTAGGACTTGGAATGTAGTAGCCTGACTGCAATGATTTAGTTTCGACTACATCAATGATTATTGATTAAGTTATTTGTAATCACAAGTAAGTGCGGGTTATTCCACTTGAGTGTTAGCACACATGATATATATATATATATATATATATATATATATATATATATATACATTACCTGTATATATATATATATATATATATATATATATATATATACTTATCAATTTTCCAGTCAATATATATTTCATACGACATGAACGATAACAGCAAATATCAATTATCCTTAGAGTATATATCATACTTAATTATCCATGAGCGAATTCGTTAAAAGTCATCCGTGGGCTTCTATATTTGATTCCAACTAAATGCGTTTAAACAGTGTCCTGCTTAGCCTTCCGTAAGTTTTGACCTCCTCTGATCGGGACATTCGAGCAAATATGACCCGAACTGTTTCCCTGTAGCATCTGTCATGTAATACCCAATTATATGAGTGGTTCAAAGAAGTAACGTTCCGACAGCTTCTTAATTAATTACATCCTGGCAGTGTGCATGGGAGAGTGATCCTTTGTCATATAGCCCAAGGCTATGTAAACTGGAAACGAAACAAACTAGTTGCGGAAATTTGTTAGAAATTGAGAGGATTAATCACAATCAATCTTTAAAAATTGTGTGTTATGATTTTGTCAATAACAATTTTTGACAAAATAATGTTAGTCATATAAAGAGAGCACATGCATTCATTTAGGCCATACGATAAGTGTTTATTGTTTTACGTAATCTGGGAGCAAAAACGTTTGATTTGAGTGGGCGTTGTGTCCCCGGTCAATACACGTGAAAAGCCAACAAAATCGCTAAAGGTTCTATGAGGCAGTTATTCTGAGCCTGAAATAAAACCAAGGATCATGATCATAAGAATTAACAGGAAAAAGGCTTTGTCCCATTATACGTCCTCGATGTCTATCTAAACAGCATAAAACATTCAATACCAGATCTTTGGTATAGTCATACTACTATTGTCTCGGTCAGGAGGATATAAGATAATTACCGTTCGTGTGTGTGTGTGTGTTTGTTTGTTCACAACATAACTCGCGCAATCTCATGATATTTACAGGGCATTTCGGGAATGGGGCGAGGGAAAAACAGATGAAATTTCGGTGTTGATCCAGTATCTTCTCCGAATTCTGCAGCGTCATCAAGGAATATTTACAAATATACGGTCATTTATGCATTATTTAACGTGGGGATATGGGCCAAAAAATAAGTGAATGCAGTTTAAAAAGTGTGGGTTTTTTTTTGTGTCCTGTATTTCGCCATTGAAAGAATAAACGCCTCAGGTGCCATAGACCTTCTTATTAATAACCGTGAGCGACAAACCATGATTGATGGCAAAATGTTATCAAGGAACGCCGGAATGTAGATGTCAGTTTCATCTGGCAGGAAGAATTGAGCAATCTCGATGTGTGATCGATTAACGCTTGCAGTCTCTGAAACACGTCACACCCGACTTCCGGTATTTAGGTTATGACTGACAGCTCCCTGGAAGCACCCTCTGTTTTACCTACCTGTGTCCAGAAGCCAGGGCAGTTTTTTTTTTAATACATGGGGGAAAAACGCAGAAACTACGAAGTGATGAAATGCATAGCCGGGAGTATGTGGTCTGGGGTACCGAAAGCCGGTCTTTGAAATTTTCCCTCCTGAACGGTCTGCTTACATGACACACAAGTCAGACGTTTTAGTGTAATTACGCTTATTATCTACGCATTGAAGAAAAGAGAATTGTTAACCGAACTGTATCCTTTAATATTTTAGAGAACGTTTCTCATTTTTCTTCTGCGATTTAGAAATAACAACAACAACAACTGGTATAAAGTGATTTTAAATACAAATTATATTTAGAGATTCTAGAGCATACTCATCGTAAAACTATAACCATGCGGGATCAACACTGAATGGTCACAGTCATGTCAGCCAGGATGTAGGGTTTTATATATGAATTAAATAATCCATATTCAGCTGCCTTTACTTTACGCGCGGTATGCGTTATGCGAACATTTTTTTTTCGCTCTAGTTATTGCATCATAAAAATTTTACTTGGCCCGCGGTATGCTGAATTGGGTGTGAGACACGTAGTAAAATATAATTCTCAGGTTAGAATTGGATCCGCGCACCGTGGACCTGGCTACCATATACTTTACTTTCGCATGCCGCGTGACGTTTTTGGATTTTGTCATCACCAGTCCCATACCTCAATGTTTTAACGCCCTCAAGTAAACACCATTTTATACCACATCTGGCATACCACGTTCTGCTGCCTGCATTTGAGGCGCGGTATACGGTATACAAAAATGATTTTGTTAACTCCATTTTTTTATATCATAAACCGTTTATTTGGCCCACGGTATACAGAATGAGGAATGGGTAAAATGGGAAAACGGACAACTGGTTCCGCACGATAAAGAGCTAACAGTAATTCTATTAAAAATCTGCACCAGGAATGTTTATATCGGCCACTGTTTTGCTCCAATAACTGGTTATCTGTTATCGAGCTACATGTTAACATAGTCCTGAAATGGACGCTGACGGGCGCCACACCAACAAAATGCCCGTCAGCGTGCAGCACGAAAGTGACACATGCCGTTATTCCAGCCATCTTATCAGGCTGAAAGGCTTGTCCCGCTAAAGTTTTCTACCAGCGTTAATTTTACATTAGGGTCATGAAATGCAACTTGCTTTACCTTCAGGCAGCAATATCATGCTTTTCTCTAAACAAAATATCCAATAACCTGCATTAAAACATGTGCATGAAAGCAATGCTGTCACCGCCGCACATCTTTTAAAATAAACCGGTACGCTGTCCATGTACAGTTCTGGGTATTATGTTAACAAATGACTAATGTTAAACCGAATTACTTGGCTTACATTTCCACTGACTCGAATGAAGTTCAGCTTCTAGCGGGGAGAGTTAGGAACTCAACGGACATAAAATCCAACTTAACATGTTGCATTGTAACTGATGTTACGGAACCTAATACAAACAGATCACGTATGCATGATAAACACAATTTTGGAACGGAGATAAAAACAAATCAGATTCTGTAACACTAGGCAGCGTGAAATTTTTAGGGGAATGAATAAAGAAGTCAGTGTTTTTTTGTTAAAAAATAACTAATTTATTCTTAAAAAAATCCTAACAATACAATACACTAAATCAACACAATTATACAGTAAAACAGCGGTATAGCAAAAAGTCAATACAATCACAGAGAAAATAATGTATGTGCACATTACCTAGATACCAACACCATCACAACGATAAGTCCTTTAAATGTAAACTCTCGGAGAATGACAGTCCAGTGGAAAGTTCTTGCAACACCCCAGAAAGTAAATTGAAGTCCAAATGCATAAAATCCAGGAAAAAGTATCTGAAAATCTATAATTGCCGCATTCGTCGGATAAGGTCCTGGCACACGCTTCTGCGTCCGCTGGAATCTGCTCTGCTGTTCTCTCTCTGCTCTTCCGTTCTAAAACACAGTCCCTTTATATACCTTCACACCCCAAGCCGAGAATTTTCCACTTCTCGAACAGTCTATAAGATCTTGCGCAATCACACGCGTTTCAGGAATTCTCCAGAAAAACATCGCCGTGCCTCTACACACAATGGTGTACACGTGATCTCGCCCCAAGCCAGCATAACAACAAGAGTTCAACCAGTACGGATTTAACACAGAATGTAATACGCTGCCAGACACGAGCGCCACAACAGGAGTTACGCCCGTGTCACATAATAAAAAGAGCACCTGTAACACTCATGACAATAAATTGTTTGGTCCTGGACAGTCGAGGGGTAAAACGCTTGGCTCTCTCCGCTGGTGACACGGGTTCGATCCCCGAAGTTGCGATGAGTGTGGGCTGCAGTTGCCCGTCCAAGATCGGATCGGTGGTTTCTCCGGGTCCGCCGGTTTCCTCCACCTCTACAGACTACCGAACGCCACCAACCGAGCAATCGAGAGTGCCTCGTATTAGTTATTATAGCTAGTTGTACAATCCATTTAAAAATATATATATATATAATTTATATAACAATGATTTGCAGAACGTGCACCAGTGTGGCGGTAAGGAAGTCTGCACAGAGGATCACGCAACTGCGGATGCATTTCCTGTCCTCAGGACCCGCTGCAAATTGATTGTTGTACGTGTTTAATGATCTGTAAATTATCCTATAGTAAGATCAAAGGCGAGTGCGTTCGGTCCTCAATCAATGTTTTCTGAACTTGCAAATGATTTTACCACGGTTCACCCAATATTTTTCCGGTACCAATAAAATGAATAAGCAATTTAACTTACCGATTAAATCAACGGTAATGTACACAGTTTTTATGTGTGGAGGCAACCGCCTGTATTTTTTAAGCTTGCTTAACTAAGTATTTTATCTGCAGAATTCCATTCCAACTTCAGACTACGTGACAGGGGCTTACACGCGATATTCCTGGTATCAACAGGCTCGATGTACCACTCCTGCGGGTCCTGGGTGTGTCTCTTCCCCATTGCTGGGGCATAATACCAAAAAAACCCACAAAAGTTTGTGAGCGAAACACGACAGTTGGGCACAGTCTCCCCATTAAGCCTGCAGAGCGCTCACTCTGGGTGGCGGGGCGACCACGAAAATTCTCACTGCCTCAACAGAGATTCGAACTCACGATCTCCCAGCTGTAAGCCCTGTGCTCTATTTCTGGATCTTTGAAGCTGGTGGGCTAAACTGGTGATGGTAATAATAATAAAAAGAAAATTAGTCATTAGTCAATTAGTAATATTAGTAAAGGTTATAATTGCATGAGACGGAATAGCCTGTTTTCAATCAGACGATGATATTTAATTTTGAAAAGTCATTTTATTGTTCACTGATAAGATGGAATTGACAATGTTCAGCAAGAAATGTGAGTTAATATAAACATGAATATCTCAAAGTTTTAGAGAATAATAATAAGGTTCCGTTACAAACACGAACCGGACAACCAGAGACAGGTTTTAGAGTTATTTTTTACTCAATGGATATCAAGAAACGGATTGAATTCATTGCTAGACACATGTACTGAAAAAAAACCTTTTCAGTAGATACAAATGAAAGCGAAAACAAGATCCTACACCATTGGAGTTTACAGTATGAAAAAAATATTCCTTTTTTTAAACGACCGAGTCAGAGCTTTGGATTTTTTTTTTATTTTTGCCGGCGAAGGGTGCGAGGGGTGGTTATCCTTGGTAACCCTTACATATCATGTGACTAAGTATAAAATAAAATGTATGTTTCATTTACAGTTAATTTTACAGTAATCTTGTTTCATGATAGCAAGTATATTTATGTTAGTTCACAGCACTCTTATAAATGAGTCATTTATCATATTAGAAAACGTTGAGACTTTGAAACATAATACGTCACGATGATAAGGGCACCATCAGGACTTAATAAATTAATTGTTATAGTGCTGTGCACTTGACACATGTCATTTGTGTTTACTATCTCAGATTGTTAAAGTTTGTTGTCGATATTAAACAAAACAGTATATGGTTGCACAATTGTTATCATTAACTGAGTAATCTTTTAAACTCGTTTTCTTCAATGAATAACCTATTTAGTAAAATTCAGATATGCCAATTTTCTTCTTCGTTTAAAAACAACGATTAAAAAATCTAGTTATCATCTTAACTATAAGATTTTCTATACAGCGCAACATCTGGTATTTAATTGATATTCCCGAACTGAAGACTCCGCTATATTACACTCCATAAAACTTCCCATATCCCCGCTTCTGTCAATGCATACACTTAGATAAGAAATGATATATGAGCCTTTTCCACGCTTGAAACAGGTTTAGGGTCAAATGACATTTTGGCAATTTTTGTTAAGAAATTGGAAAATATTACCATTCTATCAGCATTTCTTGTAGACTTGGAACAAGGTAAATTACAGCTCCTACACTGACTTGAGTCATAAATCAATGTTTCAAATTTACTGCTGTACGCCCTCTCCTCTCTCACGAATAATATCTTTATAGCATAAGCTCTTTTTTCCTTATAAAAAAGTTCGTTAGATAATTTGTCTTGGTCTTTTATTTTTTTCCTCGGTTTCTACACTTAGCGTAAACAGTATCCTGAAACCATATAAAAAGGTGCCGAATAAGGTTAATAACCAGGTGTGTATGTGAGGAAAGTATATGATTCCCTTTTACTCTGGTTTATTTCATTCCTCGAATCACCCAAGTTCTCTCATGGCACAGAATCAAATTACAGATGACATGTGACATTTTTAACACTTGTAACAGATGTATTAACCGATGAAAAACAAATAGAAGAACATTTAGTAATACAATTTTATCATCCTAATGTTGAGAGTTTCCATCTGGTTAGGTTGCTTATTTTTGTCATCGGAGCAAGAGGTAACCGCGGAAGTGAGAGGAGTTAAACCTTCTCAGATGTCTATGTTTTAGGCTCAGATGGTATCCAGGCTCTCACGAGACATTGGTTTCCAAGAGGTCAGTGGTAACATTAGCTCCTCTTCAGGATCGTATGAGTTTTTATATAATGCACAGCTGTGTATAGAGTTTCATTTTTTTCTTGTCACACTAAGCATGTACTCAGGTTTTAAGTTAATATAGCTTTCAAGAAAACCATTTGCGATTTCATAAATCTGCAAGTCACTGGTATTTTGTCCCGCTGAGCAAAAGAACTCGGAAATGAGGAAATCATTTTTTTAAAACATCTTTTTTTTTCAACATTGGCAGTTTAATCGATACTACTTGAACATTAAGTACTGGGTAAATTCGGGATAACACATTTCTCCTAAGTTATATAAAATGGACATGTTTCCGGATGATAACCTATACAGTAGTACATTTGTTGTGTATAAGCTCCTGGTCTTAATCAACATTCATTAAATACAAATATAACACATGTAATCTGCATGCATAATTATAAAAATAAAACCAAAATGTTAAAAATTCTACTGCTTAAAACACAGGTTTACATATACACACTTGACATCAATAATGAAATAGATATCGAAAAGTAAATTACAGTGACACCTGTGAATAAAGACCTCCCATTGGACAAGCCGAAAGTGGTCTTAATTCACATGTGGTGTTATTAGATAGGTCAGTTTGAACTAATGTGAATGCTTTCGGTTCGCTCAAGGTTGGTCTTAATCGACAGGTTGTCTTTAAGACAGGTTCCACTGTAAACTTTAATATAAGCTAACAATAAATTCACAGCGTTCCTGAAATGATAACACTAAATATATGGAAATATATGAGAAATAAGATATCTAGATTTCAATATATTGAGCTGACTGCTTTAACATAAATTTCAATTGGAAGATAGTATAGTATCTTCCACGTCCACGGTAATATATAAAATACACTTACCAATCATTCTCTTCACTATAGAAAAGAAACCCAACACAGATTCATGTCATATATTGGAGACGACATAAAGTTCGTGGAGACACTTTTGCCTCATTCGGCCTCACTCGTCGTACCAAATTGGGCCTACCATAGACTGGTCTCGTTAGCTATTTAATGTCGTCTCAGGTTAAGCTTTGTTTTTTTTTTGCTGGTAAAAAAGCAATATTTGGGAGTTATATGTTATTTCAAAATGTAACCGTGAAATTACTTAACAGACCCCCGAACGTTGGCTTTTATAAATAAACAAAGGATACGTCAATGTGATTAAACGACGTAAAATCAGATTAACATCTGTGTTATTACGAACTAATGAACTATGAATAAATTATTTTAGTTATTGCGTTAAGAAACACAGATGTTAAAATTGTATATGTGTGTCTGTATGTTGATTACAACCTGTCTTATTATCGCATAGAAAGTCATATTTATATGTATTAATACTATGAGTAAATATTCTTACCAGTTTAGTAGTAAGTATTTGTCGTCTTACACGGTTATTGGATTTATTGGACAGGCGCAATGCCGAGTTGGAAGCAGTATTCGAGAGGACAAAACCGCCTGGCAGACACAGTTAACACTTTAATAAGACATTATATATATATATTGCTGGCATCTTTTGATATATGCTAAATGTCTTTAACCGTTCCCATTCTTATGACGGGCACATTGAAAGGTACATGCTCCCGGGAGTCAACTTACAGTACAGATAATTTATAACATACAATCACGAGCTAATTCATCGACAAAAACATATCACTTGGAAATCCAAAATGATTGCCTCTGCTCGGTATGATATGCAACGTAATTGACATGAAAAATACAAATGAGATGTTCTTTCTCAAGACTTCAAGAACACGAGGCTTCAGAGGAAAGCTATATAACCGTTGATCTTCAATATTCGCCGGACCGTCCTTGGCAAAAAAAAAAAAAAAAAAAAAAACAACAACAACAAAACTTAGTTAGACAAAACAAAATGATTCCTTCCATAATAGAGAATTAACTCATACCCAATGTGCCTTTCCGATGCATCGAAATGCGTTCATTCCCGTTCGTGTTATGTGTATGTGTTAGTGTGGGTGTTTGTTCGCAACATAATCAGGCAATCTAATAAATACCATGAAATTTTTAAAGCATTTCGATAATAGGCCAATGAAGAATTGATTACATATTGGTGTTTGTCAAGCATCTTATCCGAAAACTGGAGTGTCATCAAGGAATATTCACAAATGTACGGTCACTTATGCAGGAATGAACCTGGGCCAATATCTAAGTGAATGCACAGTTGGCCCGCCTCACCAGTGTGGCCTGGTTACCTGTCCAGATCACGCTCGAGCGCTCAGCACCTCAGGGTGATGGTGTCCAGTGTGTTCCCCTAGCGTTTTTTAAGCCTGTGCTCCCATGGCAGAGGCATATATCCATCGGAATGCACATTTCTATTTTTTTTAACTTTCATATTTAAAAACATATCTGGTCAGCTGGGACGAAAAGATATCACAACAGACCTCTTCAACCACACTAGCGCGATCTGTTGGCAGAGACTGCCAACATGTGTTACGGTCCATTATATCGACGAACGATCATATTTGCCATATCACATAAGAAAAAATACCCAAGGTCGGCTCAGGATTGAATAAACAGTTTATCTAACTTCCCCTGAAATGCTCAGTCCTAGGACAAGAACAAGGAGCATGACCGATATGCTCAGTGCGCATGTCCGTGCGTCAGGTCTCCAAAGCATTTTTGTGTAACCGGATGGGACGCTTGTTTTATCATCACAAAGTCTCTACTACTTTGGAGATATTCCTGAACATAGTCGCCTGTCTTGACTTCCCGTAATCGCTTCAAGCACTCCGAATCTCAAAACACACGATTTGATTATAATGAAAGTTATTTTATTACCTGCTCCAAGGGGCTTATTTTATAATCCGAGTGTGTTTGTTTGTTAGGTGGAAATACACACTATCCTGTGCCACTTTCAGTTTATTGGTCTTTTGGTGGATGCCCTGAGCTGGGTTCAGCGCCTCGGGAGCATGAGAGACTCATAATGAATTATATGTACTATTCACGCAAAGTGTGTTAACCGACATGGGGGGTACACGCTTAAATTAAAGTTAGAAATAAATTAAAGTGAATAAAAATTAAAAAAAAAATTAACATTACTTGGTTAGTGAGGGTTTTTTTTCGCACAATGCCAATTTCAGTATTCCCTCTTTGTGAAAAATCTGAATAAAATGTCAGATGCAGTTTTTCAGTCAATGTTTAATTGTATTGAGAAACAAAGGACCTCTTCATAATTACCATTGATTACTACTCATCAACTAGACAAATTGGTCAAAAGACTAAACTTGAACAAAGAGATAACGAAGATTATGAAAGAAATGCGAGACAAACAGCGTTGTAATAAAAAAGAAATGAGTGATTTGAAAATCAAATTTGAGCAGACATTACGGAAGGTCAGCCAGCACCTTGGAAGTGATGTAACAAAAGGAACAGAACAAAAAGAATGGAACTCGGCGATCCATCCATCAGGACCCGATATCTGTTACAGCAGAGGTCAACTATGACGTCTCCTCCATCCGTCATCAAAAGCCGATTGACAGATGATTGATATACCATGCGAGAAGGTCGGTTGTAGGTCCGCACCCTCCCGCGGGACGCTGTGTTTCTTAATGAACCGGACAGACTAATGAATGTGACTTGTCTTCGAGAGTGTCCTCAGTCGGATTAGAGGCTACAATGCACCGCGTGACCTTGTGGCAATAACGCTGAGGCCGCATTTTTCTTTATTCGTACTTGCTGACCTTATACATGTTCGACAAGAATGGACTTATTCCACTGTGCTTTTTACCGTACTAGTCTTGAAAATTTAAATCTTTTGTATTCCTAAAGTTCATATCCGTGCCGAGCAGTGCTTTGCGTTCTTCCCTTCTATATCGGGTTAGGGGTGGATCCAGGATTCTAGAAAAAAGGGGGAGGAGGGGGCCCAGACCGTAAAATTTGGTCTTAAACCCTTAAATATAAGGTTGCGGCAACAGAAAAAGGGGCGCGCGAAAGTATACCAATTCCATTGAAATTTCTCATCTTGTAACGTTTGGGTATTATCTAGGAGTTTTTTTTACATATCTAGGAAAACAAAATGCACATTATGCGAGTATCCCCGAATTCAATATAGCATACGAACAAAATGCAATATGTTGGGAATGCCATTTGCATCCAGGATTAGTTCAGTTTGATGTGAAGGATCCGTCATTGTTTTTTAGTACGAATGATAAGGCCACCAATCAGACATGGGTCGAATACAGGAAAAATGTATTCGAATACGAATACGAATACAGCAGAGGTACATGAATACGAATATGAATACAAATCCTCCAAAGTAGAAATGTATTCGAATACGAATACGAATACAAATACAAATGTATTCATGAATATCAATATGAATACAATTGACTGAAACAAAAAAAAACTATCAAGTATCATTTGTGTTTAATACAATTAACTGCAATCATCATATATTCACACTTGCAAAATGTGTTTTAGTCCAAAATTCAAGATATTCATGTAATCCGTTGTGTATGCATTGATTTCCAAACCGCATAATGACAGAGTATTATATATTTTGGTAGTTTATTACACAAAATATATAAATTAATGTTTCTTTCAGGGTTGGGGCCAGGTACCTGTACCTGTACCTTTACCTTGGTACACAATTCAGAGTACCTGCACCAGTACCTGTACCTGGCTGTCATGAGAAGAACGATGTACCTTGTACCTATACCTGGAACTAAAGTTCCTGTACCTGGTAAAAGGTACTCCAGGTACAAATTTGATACAGGTATTTGTAATGGACACCAGGCTTTGGTTAATTGCATGTACAAAGCTGTCACCCCTGTCGGGGCAGTTAGCCATCTTTGGCAGGGGTTATTACAAAGCATTCATCCATGCTGCCTTTGTAGCTAGCTACCTGGCTAGCAAGCTGGTCAACCTCCAGCCTCTGAAACAGGAAGTTCAATGCAGCATTATATTATGCAGCAACCAAAAAAGGATAGATACAAGGTGTTGTCTACTAGCCCCATGTCTAAAGTTTGCTAGTATGTACACTGCATGAACAGGGTTGGGGCTAGTTACTTGTACCTGTAACTAGGTACACAATTCACGGTAATGTGAATTACAGGTCTGCCAATATACTGGAAATGGACACCAGGTTTGGCCAAGTAAGGTACTGAGCTGTCATCCCTGTAAAGGCTGTTACCTTAGCCAGGTAGGGGTAATTACTAGGCTTTCAACCCTTTGAACTTGAGTGGACTTGGGCTAGTAGCATGCAGGCCTAGCTACCTCCAGCCTCTACACAGGAAGTTCATTGTGGCATTATCAGATATAAAGGGTACAGCGCAAAGGATATGGAAAGTGTTGCTTGCCCCATGTAGATACCTGTTGTCTAGTATATGTATAAAGAACATTGTTGTAGGATATACATAAATTTAGAAGTAAAGAGAGTCTGACTGATGGAGATGTACATACACATGGCAGAATAAACACATTAATATTAATTTAATATAAATAATGTAAAAAATGCCAAAATGCGAAATAAGATTGTTAGTATTCATGTGTTAAGTGGGTCCAAATCAATCACTTTTGAAATAATGACACATTTTACCCAAACGGATAAAGGACAAAAGGTAAACAACAATGTATACTGCATGTATTCGTGAAAAGTATTCATGAATGTGAATACTTCTGCAATGTATTTGAATACGAATACAAATACTTTCGTACTTTTTACAAATGTTTTCGAATATGAATATGAATACTGAACATACCTGTATTCGAATACAATGAATACGAATACTGAATACGAATACCCCATGTCTGCCAACAATAGAAAAACCTTTTAAGGAAAAGGGTTAGAAGGTGGACGGACTGTCAAGACAGTACAATGAAAACAATGGGATCATCGCACTGTCGATCAGTTAAAAGCATAAATTCGAAACACATTCTCAGTATGTCGAAAGTGAGACCGTTGGAGACCGATAGTGCCCTAAAGAGAAAACTGCATGCATGGAGGACTTCATGCAGTCACAAGAGAATAAAACGAGGACGCATCAATCTTTCAGAGAAATTGCCAGGGACCTTAAAGGGAGCAAGTCTTCTGTGTCACGAATTTTCAGACACACACACACACACACACACACACACACACATATATATATATATATATATATATATATATATATATATATATATTAGGGATGTCCGATATTATCGATATTTCGGTATATCCCGATGCAGTTTTTCGCATGAAATATTGCACATTTTTTAAATATCGATATTTTTCGATATTTTGTTAGCGTGCGTAATACTGTTTATGTAACGTTTATGCTACAAATTAAACCCTCTAGATCGGTTGGAATTACTGACAGGCTTAAAGTGAAAGCCTCTTCCTTGTCTTTAGACGTTAAGTAGACCTGATATACCAGGGAATTCTGTTCGATGACTAACTGGTATACGAGAAATATTTTATCACGCATAAAGAAAGAAGTGCTGAACACGGTTATGATAATAAATCATTCATTAATATTCTCTGCTTATATCTTATGATAACTGCAGGAAGATCAAGTGTCAACTTCACAGTACTGTTCTTTAAGAACGGCAGCCTAGCGACATGGTACAAGGCTGTAATTGTGCGCTCCATCTGTCCCTCTTTGTGCTAAACACAGTCCAGAATTCTCCAGAATTCCCTCTGAAGTTATTTGTACATACAAGGCCTAAAGAACTACCAAAAGTACATAAGTAAGTTTTAAATAAACTGATCTGCATAAACCTTATATTTCTGCCTGAATTTTGGCATTACATTTAATATGATATCGAATTGTTAATATAATATACATATATACATGAACATACATATATACATATATACTATATAATATATATATATATATATATATATATATATATATATATAATACAGAAAACACACTTATTTTCTAATAAGTATCCCAAAACGCTACCAAATATTCTAATATATTACGATACGAAGTTTGTAGGAGATATCCAGCCCTAATATATATATATATATATATATATATATATATATATATATATATATAAATGGTTTTCAAGGTAATTCTTAGTTCTGGTACAATTTTACAAATCACTTGTTTCTTATTCTTTCTTTATCTAAGGAAAAAAGAAATATATTTAATGTGCGTAATCCACCTACCTCCTGCCGACACGGCTGTATTAAATGTCAACTATATTGATGATTTCAAACACATGTTGTCCGGTTAACCATACTTAAATTCATATATTCTGTGATTTAAATTAAGTTTGCACTCTGTCTACTACAAAAGTAATGGGACTGCAGACCCAAGTGAAACATAATTTGGTTGAACGAAATATCTAACCTCCAAATGCTTTCTCTAAAAGAATGCTACTATTTTTCATTTAACTTAGTTATATGTCGATTAAGATAAACATTGTTTTTTTGTATACATTTACTATACCAACACAACTTTCAACACTACTAGCAATAATTAGCTTTCTAAAACTGGAAAATGTTTTTGATCATAGAAATATGGAAAAAATCCAATATTACTAAGGTCTTTTAAGACTGGCCAAGTTTCTAAGCTTTCTGAGCATTTCCAGGCCATGTCTGCGTAGTAATATAAGTTGCCTTTAGATAGAGGTAAATTAAGAGTATATAAATCGTAAAACCAAACACGGCACATACGACTGGTAGAATGACCATAGAGGAGTTAGTCAGCGCCACCTGGCACCGCCTAGTTGAATTCCCCTGTAATACGTAAAATGATTGGGCTCTGTCTCTGTACTTCAACTCAGATAACAAGTTGGTCATTCAGTCATCGCCCGAATTGTTAATTAGTCAGTAGAAATTCTTGGACACAACCTCTAAATTAATAAAACATAACTTAAAGTAGACATATTGGATTTTTGGTATTAATCGTGTATTGATATTCCATTCACTTGAAGGGCCATTATGAGTAACTTAAGATGAAGGTTATTGAGTCTATGACGTCTGTCCAGTTACGTATTTTGTACAATTGTAAGTGACAGCTACGGTCAAACAAGCCTATATGTTTCGGTTAGTTGTAAAAGAGAGTCCTTAAAAATTTATCAGCGAGGCAAATATTAAAGTTAGGGTGACCTGTAATAAGTTAAACTAATCACTTACAATCTAAACTAATCACTAATTACTAATCACTTTGGTAACAAACAGTGAGTAAATGTCTGCCAGCTGTTTATAAATCAAGTTGACTCTTCGTTGTGTCTTATTTTATAATAAGATTATACTAGTTCTATTAAGGCTATGGGGTATAACGTACAAGACAACTTACACAAGGAAATTAAATTTAAACGCAAAACGTAACAGGAAGCTATTATAGTGTAAAGGAAAGCTGATTCAGCGTTTTACTTAAACACCAGCTGAAACATGACAGTGACACAACACAAGCTGTTCATACCAATAGATATATACAACTACTTGATTTAATACGAACGATCTTCTGGCAGGTTTGAAGTGATATACAATGTATATATCATGTTTAACGGGCCCTAGTAATGATATACAGCACGCTTAAGGAAAACTAACGGGACCTTAATAGAAATTGAATAAGAAATATAGGACAACTTGGCCTATCACCAGACACGTGAAAGACTGGAGCGTATTTCACTGGACCATATATCACAGCATCCACGGCATCTACTATCGGTATTGCCGGAATTGATTTTTTTAATATAACAAAATATAGATTTTCTGTCAGCCCGTGTGAATATATTCCTCTGTTTACTTATCAACCGGTTTAGGTGGTTACTAGTATTTGTTTCTTTTTTATAATATAAAGGTGTCATTCATTTATTTTCTGTATTTCTATTGAGTGTATTATACATTGTAATACGCGCAATCATTTTAAAAATTAAAGGGTTGATATTGAATAATCCCGATCACCTGACATTTACGTGTATTGGTATATATCCATTTCCCCATGACAAATAATTAATCTAACACCAACAGAAATTTTACAAATAGGCATACGTTTAGAAATTTAATATAACAATAACATATGTTCAATGTAAACCTTGTACAAATGTCTTGCTGTATATTTATAGTTATAAACCGTTTTCTTATTGGTCTCATGTCAGGCTTGATATAATGATATACATCAATAATGCTTCTTCAAGATTTACGTCTCAATTAGTTCCTTCATGCTGGGGGAATACTTGTTTGCCATCTCTCAAGGTTAATAAATAGCTTTATCTGGCGTCGGCGAGGGCTAGCATCACCTCGACAGCGGCGGACAAGACGTCCTTGGTACGATTAACGTAATCTCTGGCGTCCGGTCACATGACATGCTTAGTGCTGCATGGCCATAGCCCTGCTAGATACAATGTTCGATTAATTACATTACCGCAACCAACGCAAGAGAACTGAGGTTAAAGATGGTGGCAGTTCATATATGTACATCTGTTTATTCGTCTCCTCCAGGAGATTATGCGTTATTTCCAATCCGTGTGTTTGTGCGTGCATGTGTGTGTTAATGTGCGTGTATGTTTGTTCGCAACATAACTCGCGCAGTCTTGAACAGAATCTCAAGAAATGTTCAGGGCAATTTGGGAATCGGGCTAGGAAAAATCGGCTGGACTGCGGTGTGCACCCAGCATCTTCTTCGAATTCTGAAGCATCACCAAGGAATATTCACAAATGTACGGTAAATTATGAACAAATGAACCTGAAGTTTTTTTGGCAAAATAGTGAATGCAAACATAGTCTAGCCCCATCCGTGCAGCCCGGCCATCAGTTAACAGTCACAGCCGAGCGCATAGCACCTCCGACAGACGGTGTCCGGTGTGTTCTACGAACGTTATTGAAACGTGAACTGTTAGTTCTGTGGTGGGTGGGTGCGCACACCGGTTATCGGCCTCACAATAGTAACCTCTTTATGGCGGAGACATGTACGCATTGGGATGCAGGTTTTTAGTTGTCTGTGAAAAAGGCATCCTGGTTTATGAAAAATCAACGCTAAAGTTATCTAAAAATAATATTAGATCATTAAAGTATATATAATTTGATCCTAGTGTCGTGTTCTTTCTGTTGGTGTATGTATTAAGAGATTTACATTCATTTTCAAATCATTTTTTTTAAATTTAATATTTAAATGGTTCACGATATAAAGCATCTAGTAAATAATGAAACTACTTTTAAATGGTCTAATATCAAACTACCCGGCAATTTCTCAAATTAATTTATTCTCTTCACTCTTCTCTCATGTTTAAAAGGGATATCTATTCCGTGTATCATAATTTAATAAGACACAAGAACATTAAAAAAAATTCTTAAGATAAGTCCACGTTGTTGCCGCTGTTTCTTGAATGAGGGTAAGAGAAATGTACAATGTTATTATTTAGATTTTATATGAGCAGGGCTAGTAACCATCCAGAGGTCACAGCATATCCTTATGACTTTAGAGCTAATCTCTGATGTTAATTAAGATTTGACACATTAACCTTTGAATCATGTTGGGGCCACGGGGTCCAAATCGTGGAACTTCAGATCCGAGGTCCAACGCCCTCATCAGTGTGCTAACCGGCTTCTATGGCTTAGGGATAGAGCACAGGCCTCAAAGCCGGGACATCGTGAGTCCGACTCTCTTTAGAGGCGGAGAGATTTTTCACGGTCGGCTTCCATTCAGGGTGTGCGCTCTGCGGTCCTAATTGGAAGGTTGTGCCTAACGGTCTTGATTCACTCACAAACGAGTGCGCCTTTTGAGGGTTACCAGTGATAGAAACGATTACACACTAAGGGCCCGGGGCTGCAGTCGTCATCAGGCCTGATTAACACCACATAAAAAGGAGAGGAAGCGTGTGTTACTGCCGTTTCAAGTCCGAAACCGGAATGGAATGTAAAATTAATTAAGCTAGCATTAAAAAATCGAGGCGGTAACCTCTAACAAGACAAAAAATCAGTATGCTTTTTTAATGTAAATAACATAATTTCCATAACCACCTGTATAGCCGTGTTCACACTAAGCGCTTATTCACTAAATACGGTATCTTATACCGTTTCAATTATTGCCTCCAAATCCACGTTCTGGTCACCCTACGCCTGAATCCAGTGAGGAAACCACATTCTATACAGAATTTAATAATAAAGTATTCCCACCAACGCAGTGTGAACACGCATTAAAAGTATGCGTGTCAAATAGTCAGGAATTCATGCAAAAGGGGAAATATTTTTGTACACATGCGTTATGACGAGAACTGTATCGAATACAGAATATGGTACTAAATACACTTTATCTGACTCTGTATGAACACTGATTGTATCGGATACAGAATATTTAATTCGGTATTTGGGAACAAGTTTTCGATATGATTGCATTATGTTCAAATATATATTAAAAAGGTGTCAAAGTTAATGCAAAGTTGAAATAATATGGATCTTGACAAATAAAAAGGCCTACTTTTTAGCAGTAGTTCCATGTGTAGAGGTAGGATTTGTCTGTTTTAAAATTTTCTTTTATTTTGCATATATTATTTGAAAATTTTCCGAAATCAAAATGTACGTTTGCAAAAATAAATTTAACGACAGGACTAATACATTGCTGAGGCAATATGTATTTAATTAAAAAATGTACCCTTTTTTGGGCTGACAGTATGCCTACAGTGAGTCACATTCTGTTTTAATAATTCTCCAGAAGCAGTTTCGAGGATTGCATCATGCGTTCTCACACTGACCTGTCGCCCGTAAATCTACAAACGTTGCCGGGCACTGCACTGAATTGTGCCACCTAACCTTGACTTATACAGTTTTGGGAAATTAACATTGGCGTGGTAATAAAACATGTCTAAGTGGGCGTAAACTAACCCCAAACTGAATTTACTGAATCCTCGAATTCCCTAACCGATGTCAAGCTGAATTGTAATCATCTGAAGTCTATTATTTGACATGTTTGATTACGTTAAAGGGCCCCCTGGGAGAATGCTGTGTGTGTCTTACTGGGCTGCGACTGTTGGCGTATAGTTGGAGAAAATAAGTGTAAGAAAATACGCGTTTTGGCAACTTCTTTCACGTGAAACACACGGAATTACTACATGTACTTAAGAATGCCTCACAAATTTTTTGCCAAAGATCGCTTGAATTTGGCATGCATGTTGCGCGACTGTTACACGGCATTCGGCGGATAAATTTTCATTTTTTGTGCACTTGGGACTGATTCTCATTTTTGTCTCCCATCAGTTACAATTTTGTTTTATGGGTCGCCAACCCCTCACAAAGTTATCTCACATAGTTAAAAATGTATATATGAAATTAATAAAGGAATATACAGAGAAGCCAAGCAACAGTATCCTTAAATGGAAAATAGATCTGACGCTAGACTCTGATGATGAAATATACAAAGGATTTTGTAATGTATATTTTTCTACTATATCTGTTAAAATGAGAAGTTTCCAGTTCCACATACTTCATCGTCGTATTACTTTAAATCATTTCTTACATAAAATCAATTTTGTAAGTGCTGATTGCACATTTTGTCGAAATGAGAAGGAAACTTTGATACATCTACTATGGGACTGCACCTTTTCGAAACTTATATGGGATTGAATCTTGCAAGTGTTGAAACTACATAAGTCAGTAAACCCTTCGTTTACATTATTGATAGAAAAAGTTATACTGGGTAGCTATGAACACCAATGGTTGAATTCTCTAACTTTGATGATAAAACTGTACGTGTATGTCAGCAGATGTTATAAACAGAAACCAACACAGCAGGGAATCCGACATTTTATAGAAAATATACACCAAATAGAAAAGTGTATAGCTCTAAACAGAGGGAAGATGGAAACACATATAAATAAATGGGCTCCTATTAAGTGTATACTTATGGAGCGGATAGAAGAGTTATCTTCATAAAGTATATGAATATTACAATCACACCCAACTTATTTTTGTTTATATTAAATAGTAGGCAAACTGTGTCACTGGGTGATAAGGTATAATTGCTTTATCTAATTCAAAGCGAGTTTTTTTATTTTACAGATTATGAACTTTTTAAAACCATCATTCAGAGACTTGTAACACCATATGTGATAGTGATACCCAAGTACCTCTTACCTATATATGAAGTAATGCTTTTGTATATGTACATGCACAGTATAATGCTTGTATGATTTGATATATATATATATATATATATATATATATATATATATATATGTATACATATATATATATTTTTTTTTTCTCATTTTGTAAATGCTTTTCTGTATAGCTTTCATGCAATAATAAAAAAAAATAAAAAAAAAATAAATAAAAAAAAGTTATCTCACATTTCTTACATCTTCTGACTCACGGAAAGAAAGGGTTCGAGACGGGTTCAAAATAGCCTCGACGACTCTGTGACCATTTTGATAGAAAATTTGCCGCTCTAATTCGAACATGTACGAAATTGTCGAGACACAAGTTCGAGGCACTGCGACTCAGGCGAGAAAATAGAGTTGAGCAAGGGTTGCGAACAATGAACGGACTTTCGGGAATTTGCAGAATAAAGTAGTAATGCACTGGTATAATATGATAAAACACGCCAATTTTAGCAAATGTAACTAAAAGGATAATGTTCGTTAATCCAGCCAAGTCGGGGCTATTTTTTTCCAGCATTAGTTTGTCTGTTTTTTAGCAACATTACTCAAAAACGTTTTTAACGGATTTTGATAAAATTTTCAAAATAGCTGGGCAAAAATACAATTGATTACATTTTGGGGTGATCCAGATTACCTTCTGGATCCAAGATTTCTTAAAGGAAAAATGCTGCTTTTCTGAAAATGCCATTTGCAGGTAATGAACTGCGTCTCGGAGGTCTGTGCTCTCTGAGTGAAAATTTCTAGTTATATATGAAGACGTTGGGTGACATTGGCCCGAGGTTATAAGCATCTGAGCCTGAGAACCATTTTATCACATTTAAAACTGTAAAATAAAGACGCAGGCTTAATTCACATATGCATGCCTCATTTTACGGCTAATGTGCACAGAAAGATACGAACGGGTGGTCGGGTGGATGGTAGGTGCGTATGCAAGTGGTTTTAATATTTTATCCAGAAACATATGAAGGTGCAAATACTCGCATATGGGGAACGCTCGCATATAGCTTCTGAGAAATAATAATAATGAAGCACCAAAAAATTGAGAGATTGGAATTAATTGGCACAAACGGTTGTAGTATAAGCCAATAGGAAATGGATGAGCATTCAAAGGGATGATACTGTCTTTATAGGTCGAGAGGTTTCGAGCATTTTAAAAGCTCAAGGTGTCCTATTGCCTTAAGGTTATGATTTTATTTTCGTTTTCTGTGTTTAAATCGAGTACATCACTAAATAATAATAGAAGACATGTTAACTAAATAGCCCCTGGATAAGCAAAAATAAATCATAATATTTTAATTCCAAAAAACGAAGCTTGATAATTCTGCCTTACCAAATTCAATGTATTCTAAACGCTTGAATGACACCAGTGATATGGTTTTGCCCGAATCCTTCAGATCATTTCTTTAATCTTCTCTAATTTATGCCACATATTTATCAATGCTTTGCAGTTCTATAATAAAAAAATAAACAGGCCGAGGAACCTAAAAATTAGCACACAAATAACAACGTTGGTCGGCTGTTGCGTCAATTTCTAAAATCTAGGTCATTCTGAGACTAGTGCATCCTTAGGCTGCATTTTCCTGTAATTATCTCAGTTCTTGGAGCTAGAAGCTTTTAATTTCCAGACACTTCGGACGTAGTTACCATGCAGGGCGCGACGCCGCCATCGGAAATTAGCAACTCTGAGGGATAGAAAGTGATCATACAACTGGACTTCTAACTAAATTGCATGCTTCAAATATAGGGACTGTTTCAAGGCTGGTAGTGTTTTCGTCGAAAAACAGGCCCCGACGAGGAATCGTTTTAATGTAAACATTTCATGAGAAATAGTTATATGTGTAAATGTAATAAGTCTTAAATGTAAATCTCCATAAAACATATTTACATATCCCGAGTGCCACCGTTTATAGTCCCCTTGTTGTTAAACAGAAAGGAAGGGATGCCATTGATAATATAACTGAGATGCTTGCTTACAATTAGAACTGTTGCTTGGACGATTGTCTGTTATAGGGGCCTGGGTAGGCGAGGGATTAAACGTTCGGCACTCTCCGCTGGCGACCCGAGGTTCGATCCCCGGCGTGGCTATGAGCGTGTGTTGTAGTGGCCCGTCCATTATGAATGGTTTTCTCCGGGCACTCCGCTTTCCTCCACCTCTGTAACTTACCGAATACCATCATCAGAGCCATGGTGAGTGCTGTAATATTTTTTGTAGAAATAAGTTTATATACAGACATTTCAGTCAAAACGGTAGAACCGATGTCGGTAACTGGAACAAAGCTTACTTATAGATAAAGAGCCACACGTCGAACTATACCTAGAATCAAGGTTCTTTTTTTTAAATAAAGGCGTTCAGGTTTTTTTCTACTACAGCTAGGACAGTTGCCTGTAATTGAAACTATAGCTAGGGTCGTGGTCTGCTGTTATAATTATCGCTATGATATGGGAACTAAGGCTTAGACGTTGCTATATGATCGAAACTACGGCTTGTAGGGGTATGATGTTAACTCTATGGCCAGTATGGGTGGTGTTATATTGAAACTACGGCTTTTATGTTGGTATGGTTTTTATACCACGGCTAGGACGATGATGTGATATTGAAACTTCGGCTAGGACAATAATGTGATATTGAAACTTCGGCTAGGACGGCGATGGGATATTGAAACTTCGGCAAGAACAGTGGTTTGATATTGGAACTACGACTAGCACAGTGGTATGGTATTTGGTATTTAAAGTACGGCTGGAACGGTTGTATGCTATAAAAAATATGGCTAAGGAGAGGTTTGAAATTAGAACTGCGGTCAGCACAGTGTTATAACAGTTAAAGCAAGGCTAAAATGGTGGTATGATATTGAAAACTTGGTTGAGACGAGGGAATAAGATCGAAATTGGAGCTACGACGGTGGTACTGGAACTGTCACAAGGCTCACAACCTGACTTGAAGCTGTGGTCTGTCCGTGATAATTCATATAAATAAACGAAAAAAATCGATTTGGGTTAGATTTGAATATATTTGTTATTTGATATTAACATATTCCGTCTCCTACTCCTCCTACTAATAATACAACTGCTTCTACAGTTTACTTCTACTTCTACTTCCTTCTCTTCCTAGTACTTATCTGAAGCTACTCCCGGTATATCACTAATGCAACTGCTGTTACTGCTGCTATATTGTTCCGGCTACTGCTGCGACTACTAATACTTCTACTAATAATTCTCTTACTACTACTCGTGCTTCTATTTATATACTTCTGATACTGATACTGTTAGTACTAGTTTTAAAATTGCTACAATTTCCAATGCTGCTATCGATGTTTTTGCTTCGGCATTTGCTACCGGCACTAATATTACTGCCAATACGGTTGGTGCTGCATAGTTTTCTCTATTGCTACTGCTGCTAACTTCTACAGTCCACATTGTTACTTTTAATGCTTATACCACCATTCGTCCCCTCTTTGTATTTTTCTGTCGTTTTTCTACTAAATTCAAAGGACATCAATGTAGACGGGTGTATTAAAAGACGAATGATGATATGAGCGTTCAGGCAGTGACTTATATCAAGGAACAAGGTCATACTGAGTCAAAATATAAAATATTAATGATAAATCTAGATAAAACCGCATAAGTTAAATCAACACTGAAACACACTCAACCGGGAGCAGTTTTCAAAATGAAGAAATTAAAATTAGATATTTCAGATCAGTCAAGATATGCCGTACTATTTTCTGAGGAAACACTACAGATCCTATAGATATTCTAGTGTTCACTAGTATGAGGTCGTATCAAAGGCACACTCTTGCTTACAGTATCATTTCAGATAACATTATAAGTTACAAATATGTTTTATATATCTGAGACATTCCTTGAAATATTAACAACCTGCGTGCACTTCCTGCTACCTATTAATTAACGACGGCATTAGATTTTTATTGTAATGTATGAGAAGAGCTCTACATTTCATACCCTTTTGACTATGTCTTGCATTGACTGTCGTGCAAAGGTTTAATTAAGCGTCGAATGACTGTCTCGCCAGGTACTGTCACACAACCGAGAGAAATGTTGCTTTATCACCTTACAATAAGATTGTTTATTCCTTTGCAAAATATATGAAGCTCTAAGGAGAAGAGAAAATGAAGAGGATTCATTGTTGTGACATTTGTCTGTTATTAGGGCTCACTATGCCCTGTGAGTGGGCCAGTGGAGAGCTATGGAGCTTCACCGGAGGGGGCATTTTACTCAGACAATTTGACTGGGTAATGATCTTATAATCAAACAGCCAATGTCACAGCGATGCCTGTTGCATGAATACGTTTGAACCCGTCTGTGAAATAAAAACAGGAGGGAATATTCGCATGTGTTTAAACATGTCTGTATGCTTGGTAACTGTATATAAACAGCGTGAAGTGTCACAAATCATTTTAGGATTCACTAAGTAAACCTTTGTGGGATAAGTAGATTAGATTATTAGTCATTCGACAAATTATACCAGGAAATTTTTAGATTGATGTACATGACGGAGCCGTTATGTCATATTTGCCTTTATGTGAGTGAAGGTCATAATGTTTTTCGTCAATTAGTTTTTAAGAATATATGTCTAATACCGCTTTTGTTAAGCAGTTCGTTTATATTTTCTTGATATTTTTTTTCAGAAATAGTCATATGGCCAAAGAATAGTCCCTCCAGGTCTTGCAGACAATCCTCTTCTTTGTCTAATAGATACCGCCAGAGTCTACTTTGTGGTGACTGCAATTTTGATAAATCTTTCTAATCTGTAACCTTTGAAGATAATCTCCAAATATCGTTTATGGGTATGGCATTAAGCTTTAGGTGTAAATACGCAAATATTTATAATTAACCATTACTGGTTAATTAGTTATAGTTAGTATCGGTTTTGACATTTTCCTGTTAGTCATGTCCTACTTGGTATTGACGTGTGTCTGTTTTACTTCGTGTATTATTTCCAATATTTCCATATATTTATAGTTTGCGCTATTTATATACGTCGGATGGCACTTAGAGCCTAATTCTTGGAAGTCAGGAGGTGAGGCTGTCGATTCATAATTTCCGGACATTTTGGTGTCTATAACCAGACGTATGATGCAAGGGCTTGAAGTAAATTAAAGGAAATGCAATGAAGAGCCTCGGGGTCAGACGTAGTCAGACGTACCCACAGGCATGTGAAGCCATGATTAATACTTTATTTAATATCTCGCACTTAAATTTGTTAAATACCTAGCCTTGAATACACGACTCAGTAGGCGTTCATATTCGACTGGTTTGCCTAACTTCAGTCATAATATGGCTTACGGTGGAATGTAAAGCAACGGTCATCCATCCTGTTGTATTGATAAAACCAATTATTTTAACATAAGCCTACAAGTGTTGAATAAACGGAAAAGAATAAATATAAACTCACAAACCAAACTGAATATCTGTCGCAGTGGTGACAAGTCATTTCCTATATCGCATGCAAGCTGGATTTTTGCCCGGTAATCCATTCGAGCCATGGTTGTATTCACGGGGTCAGAAATTTAACAACAGGGATTTACCAACATTCTGAGTTAAAATGGCATGTTTCTCGCAAATGTTAGGTGTTGTTAGAAAGGATACTAAAAAGGCTAACGGTAGGTCTGGTTTTTATTTTAAGTGGCAGCGTACTTGAAGGCCATGATGCTATGTAGAAAATATTCATCCTTATAGAGCGTGACAGTGCGGATCTCGTAGCAAGGTTAAACGGTACTCTGATGCTACTACGCTGGGCGTAGACATTTTACTGTCAGAGGGCCAAAATGGCACTATATAATACTTCGTTAACGACACCGCATTTTAAATATACTAATATGAGTATGAAATATTTAAACAAGAGTCAATCGTGAACCCAAGGGTCTCTGACGTAATCCAATGGTTTGTATTACGGAGTAGAAGGTCCCTGGTAGTTAATTGCCTCAAAGGCAAGACGGAGTACTTTCGATCGAACCTGTTAAAACCGCATGGTCATCACTTCTAGATTATTTTATGTCTTATGGGAATAAATATTACAGGCGATTTTCTCTTGCATCTGACTACTGTCATTCAGTGGTCATTTATTTGAAAAAAGGTAGTCTTACGAATATTTAAAATACTCTCGCCACCAGTTTCCTTATCAAGTACTCACAATAATCTTCAGTAACACAGGTTCACTTGGTTAGTTACTTATCAAAAGATGGCCCTAATATCTATGAATTGAGCTGTCTTTGCTGTGACAATGGTATATAATCCTTTGAATTAAAAATATATACTGTGGTGATCGCCGTTTCCAATATTGAATGGATTATTCCTTTGGCGTTACCTTAATCCTCCACAACATCTCATCAATGTTTTTACACAAAATTGCTAACGGACAAGCCAACGAACCATACGGAAAACATAAAACCTTTCAGGCAGAGGTATGGCAAAGCAAGTCAAGTGTAACTTCTTGACAACTTTGTGGGCATCTCATTTTCTCTCCCAACATTCGACCACTGGGTTTTATTGGATGCTTGAACACACACAAAAAAATGACTTGGCCTTTGACGCAATGAACTCGTGAAAAATGAAATAACAGGGACTTGCTTTGTGTTGTCGTAATCTTGAAAAAAGTTTGTCAGTCACTGATATTGTATTTGCAGCTTGGAATATTCAACGGTAATTTTATCCATTCAAAGGGTTAGCTTTGATCATAAGGGCTTGTCTTCCGTTCAGAAGAAAAGATAGCTGAGGTTGTTAAATCAAAAATAAGCACACAAAGGACCGGCGTTATTGAAACTAAAAATAACACGTTCCCTGCTTGCTCCATTACAAAGGTCATCTACAATTACTTATCTTTGATCGATGACGCAATACTTATCAATAGGTTACAAGGGAAACCGGGAGTAATTAACATCTGTTAGGTTACAAGGTCAGTAAGTGCATACTCTTGATCCTTTCGTATTCAAGATTGTTGGATAAGAAGCCCAATTAATAACTACAATTAATTTGAACCAGTCAGTCATGTTCTCTAATATGACTCACAAATATGGAAGCGTGAACTTAACAATCTCGAATTCAGGATTGATTGTTAATAATGCTGCAAAGATCCTAAACATAAATATTGGCTATATTTTCTAATTGATCTCAATATGATAATGATAATGGTATATTTTTTTTTGGTATTAAATGTTATATGTGAAGCAGTATGTATATAAAGTACGGGGTGATGATGATGCATTTCCCATTCAATACCTTCACTTCATCGACTTCCATGACAAGTACAGAATGGCGGGTTAGGCTAAAGTACAGCGGCACATATGCACAAAAATCGTTTTTATGGATTTTGTGATATCGTGATATATTTATCGTTTTGCATAAGTTAACCATAAAATTATCTTTTAGCTTTAGAAAAAATGGCTCTCGCCCATAGTTGTCATTAAATAAAAAGTACTGGTCCTCTCAGGAAACGGTTCATTTTATATATTTTTCAATCGTAATTGACAAATCGAATAAGGCATGGCTTGAATCATTTATATTTATTTTCTTGCAAGCTGTCAACTTGGACGTGAAAATCACGCACCAGAACAATAGTTAAATGTTAAACTTACCATTATTAACTCTATAAGAAGCTTGAAGGTATTTTTCTCAAACTTAGAGTTGACTGGGTAAATGGAAACAAAGACCTGTTTGGACCCCAGACAAGATTTTAATTTATTATTCATTTGAATGTATAGTTTCGGTGAAGAACAGGTATATTCCAAACATTTTGATTGTTAACATCCAGCTCTAGTTTGTACCATGGATTCTCTTGGCTGGCTACGTGCTTTATATAATGTACCATGTTTTCTTTTGGCCGGCCTCGAGCTAAGGATATTGCTTAATTTATCACTAAGTGTATGACTTTATGTAGCGCTATATAGGCACTCTGACATCACGACCAGATTTCTGGCTGTCAGAATACCTTTACATCTATTTCTGAGGAATGAATTACAAGGCCCCGTGAGGATGCAAATATTTTTTTTCATTTTTGACAACGCCTCAGGGCTTACAGGGACCATGTCAATTGACATATACCAGACTAATCGTGAGCATTTTTAGTGTACATTCTAACAACACCAAACATGAGCGAGAAAAGTTCCCTATAACTCAGCATAATGGTAAACCCCTCCCGGTGTTTGTTGATTTTCTGGCCGCATTAATACAGACATGGCTCGCACGGGTTAGACGCATCAAACTTGTAAGCGATACAGGAAATGACTCGTTACCATAGAGACTGGGTTTCAGTTTGGGTTGTGGATTTACATGTATTCTCTTGTGTTAATTCATCATTCGTACTGAGCCGGGTTGTCACGGCTAGACTTAATAAAAAGGACACGACGTGTGTTCATACAAATTACTCACTTAAATTCCACGGCGCATTATATATAAATTACTCACTTAAATTCCACGGCGCATTATATATATATATATATACCTTTGGTTGCCCCACAGTTATGTATCCAAAATATTTTACTTTATATTTGCTTATATACGGTAAGCGTTTCTGTTTGGTATTGTTCATTTTTATTTCCCGATATGAGGCTATATCATAAAATAGATAAAATGAAATCGGGGAACAGATGTCTCATAACGAAGGCTCATAATAAATTAAAACAATTCGTGACGCTACATGTGGCAAAAAATGGTTTCATAAAAATTATTTTAATAAGAAAAAAAGAATACTACATTTGAGTTGAGTGATACACCCTACCCAACGTTAAGTGAGTTTTTTATATGTATTTGCAGAGGGGCAGGCAGGAGTTCAGACCGCTTTAATATATTTCAGTTTTGGTGACCCGAGGTCCTTTGGTGAAAAGTTCCAAGATCCTATTACATAAAATCGATATGACGCGGGAAGGGATTGACCCTTTTTGTTTGGTTTTTAGATTTGGGTCGTTATAAATATCCCGGGAACCGAAGTCTGCTCCGGGGGAGGAAAGCGTTTAATAGACATTGTCTTTTTCACACTGAAAACTTGTTATCTCTTTAAATTACCCCGACACGATCCCCTTAACCTCTGCTGATACAATTAGAAGAGTGATGTGACGTCATCAAGTGGTAAAACCAGCATTTCTAGCGCCAAGTAATATCAAACTTTATAGCTGTCTCGTGACTTTCCATTTCCACCTATGCACTCATGCAATAAAATTGAATTATAAAGGTAACCCTGGTTTATTGTGAGAATAAACTTGTCAATGTTCTGTATAACCTATAACACCAGTCCTTCCCCATTCTTAAGGGTGTTTATATTGTTACTTAATATACACAAGGATGTCAACAGAACCCCCCACAATGTATCTACATTTTTTCTATCATATACAGCAGTTTACGTCTCTTGCCAGGTATAGTTTCCGTGAACTTTTTGACATAGATCAGCCCTTATCATATTTTATTATTTCCCCGCCAACTCACTATTCATAGGACAGTGACTGTAGGCTGCTTGCTGTAGAAAAAAAAATTCAGCGTGTTCTTTTTTATTTGGAATCAGAGTCCCGACAATATACATGGGTTAAGACAAATGGAAGATATACATTAAGACCTGCCGATAATTGAAGAATAGGCGAATGGGGGAATATATGTATATATAGATATATAGGTTTTTATGCCCAAGGTACGTACTTTTCTAAGCAGCCTAAGATGGCTTAACAAATCTGATGAAATGTACCCTCGGGAGAGTTAATGTGAGATTGACCTAGTTAATCTTCGTTTAATATCGGTGGGGAGTTGGGACCAGTATCTGTAGCTCTTTGACTGTATGACGTATCTATAGGTAATTTGGGCGCCACACGGAGGATCCAGGAGTCATTGTGGTGGGGTACCGCGCTTTGTTAGCTCACTTTGTCTTGCGGCGGCGGAGCATGCAGCTGCATTTTTAAAACCCTCTCACCCACCTCCTGTTAATGCACGCGCTGCAATACATAGTTAAGTTTTAGTGTAGTTATGTAGTTTTAGTGTATTTTTTAGTATTTAGTGTTACACTGAGGACCGTTTCGGCTTTGTATGTTTGTAATTTTTGTATGGGCGAAGTTACACATAACTGTTGGATGTTCGCTGCACGTGTCATCGTAATATATGCGGCTTGGCGGTCACATATTTTATTATTACTGTGGATCATATATATTATTTTTTAATGATGCGATTACCAGTAATGCAAATAATTGCGTATTGTATTATTTGCATTATATATTCTTACTGCAATAAAGTCCTCTACACCCAAACCCAGACTTTCTACTGATATTAACCACGGACAATTATACCCCCCCCCCTTAATATCCTCCCTCCAGACCATTACCCTTCGGTCAATCACCCTAAGACAATAACTCCCTGGACAATTACCCCCCCCCCCCCCCATGTACAGCTTTCTGCATATATACATGTATTTTGAAAATACTGTTTTTTAAAACATATAACAAAAATAAAGTTATGTAAATATATAAAATGATAGTGGTTAAAATTAAAAAAGGGTTTAAACTAAAAGTGGAATTGAATTTTATGTGATGTTATAATGATTTGTTTGTTATTGTGAAACTTGCAAATACAGAGACTTATACGACATCAATGAGCGTAAGATATTGTAAGATATACCTTATGCCATACTTGGGCCTTATAGTTTATGGATATATTGAATTATCTGAATGACATTGCCTACAACTTGTCCATTTAATGAACATTAAATTACTGGGGCAATTGCATGTCCGGGGAGTGTTTAATTGTCTTGGGTGGTTATTGAATGTGGGTAATTGTAAGGGAAGTAATTGTCGCGGGGGGAAGTTGTGCTGTGGGTAATTGTTTTTTTTTTTTTTGGGGGGGGGGTAATTTTTTTCATATTTTTTTGGAGGAGGTAACCACTAAACAAACTACGAATATGTACATCTGCAGAATTCCATTCCGGTTTCGGACAACGTGACAGGGATGTATTACTCGCTTTCTCGATCGCATTTTATATCCTGGCGTCAACCTGGCCCGGAGACTACTGCACCTGCGTTATTGTTTCAATTGCTGGGTCATACCACCAAATAACCCCCGAACGGTGCCCTCGTTTTTGAGTCAAACTCGGCCGTTGGTCACGGCCTTCCCATTTAAGCCTGCAGAGCGCTCACCCTGCTCGACCGTGATATTCCAACGCCTCGGCTGAGATTTGAACTCACGATCTGTCAGCTTTGATTCCTGTGCCCTACCCCTGAGCTACAGAAGCAGGGGGAGGGTAAATGTCCGGGGGGGGGGGGGGTTATTGTCCGGGGGGTAGGGGGGGTAGTTGCCCTGGAGTCATTCCCTTGATAGTGACCGTAGATAGGCGCTAGGATAGATCACCATAGTTATTTTGATTGTCAGGCATATAAGTATAACAATATAACATATATTTGGTTAATAAAAATAAAAACAGAATAGCAGAATAGAGGTTAACCTCCGTCAAACCGAGGTGCTCGGTGCTCAAGCGTGACCTTCTGTGCACTGACTTAATTTACGCCTATACAGGTTTATCCGTAAAAAAAAAACTTACCGTACATTAGTGAATAGTCCTTGATGACTCCCAAGCATCCGGAGAAGATGCTGGATCAGCACCAAATTCTAATCGATTCTTATTGGCCCATTCCAAAATTGCCCTGATCATTTAGTGAGATCTTGGTAAGAACTGCCTGAGTTATTTTGTGAACAACATCCACAGAAACACACTCACACACACGGACGAGAATGCACCCATACCTTCCTGATAGAGACAATAATAGAACATCGAGAGCAATTTGTTAAATAATCGCCTGCCGCGACAAGTTACATTTCATTCATGCGGAAGGAAGCGCACTATGTGGCAAAGATTTTTGGCAATTATTCTCTGTGAGGAAGGAGCTTAAGTGACCTATCCAATTTGCCTCCACTATCACGCTCTTAAATCTAGCTTGAGTGCAGTCATCGTCATCCCTGCTTTATTTTATTACATGTCTCGGACACAATATATGTAAATGATGGCAATTTATTTTGTATCATTAGTAAATTTACTCTAGGAGGGTGGAGCCTTTAATGCCATTAGGGCTCTGTTTACAATATATCTATAGCGACCTCTTGGAAATCCAAACGTACTTTCGTGATTTAATCTCATTATATACTAAGAGTTCTTCGTCTGAAAAGCCCGGTCATTGAGCAACACTAACTAAGGTTTTTGCGACCAATTGAATCGCTTTTTGTGGATTTTTTTGGTACTGTTCTTTCTAGTCGGTAGTAAAATGTGAATGTAATTATTCTAACGATATGTTTAGTTTCTGCACACTGAGACGTCCGCTCTGATTGGTCTGATTTATGACCTTCTGCCAGAACGGTGTAATCGGACCAACGAGAGCGGCTGTCTCATATAAACTTGGGCTGGATGTACGATGCGATACCATGCTCTCATTGAAATGATTACAATTCCTTGTTCAGTGTCCATCCTTGTGGTCATTCTCAGAAAAACCTTGCCATAAAAGCAGCGGTTATAATAAAACTTGAGATTCATTATGTCAACATAAAGAACACTTGTACACGACTGGTTGCAGGGTTAAAATGAGAAGAAAAAAAAACGTAAGGGGTTAAGTATACTTTAGTATACTTAAGCATAGTGTTCTAGTGCTGGGTTTAACATCGGCCGATGTCCGAAAGAGGGAGAGGGCGTTCGTTTTCTGTATTTACACGTTTAATAGCATAATCGATATTTGGGTAGAGGAGCGTCAATACAGGGAAAATTTGGGGGTTTATATATTGTACCTCACAGCAAGGGGGTTGGGGGGAGGTCAATATTATCATGCCCCTATCTTCAGATAATAAATGTCTATATTGGAAATGAAATATTTTGACAATCAGAAATACAGACTTTGTTTCTATTTCTGAGTTTACTATGAAATATTCTAAATCTAAAAATGATTTAGAAGTAATCTATACGGGAAACATAATAACTTTTCTTTCTAAAACCTTTTACTTAATTGTAATATAAATGCTGTCTGCAGTGGCGTTTAGAGGGGGCACCGTGCGGCCTCAAGATTGTAATTTTGTGTAATATACTTTGCTCAGCATCTTCATCAAAAAGGGAGCGTCGAAGGTTTTGTACAAAATAACAAGGCCATATGTTCAGTCTCCTTTCTGATCTGAAAAAGTGTTATTTCTTAAATAAATTAAAAATCTTTAATGAATAAATTCGAAATAACTTTGTTTAAACACACTATATCTCACCCAGCAACATAGTTAAAATGGCTTGTAAGGATTTTGCGATCCTACAAATAGAAATGATATAATATATAAACCAACGTTAGGGCCATATAAAGTATGCAACACAGCCAAAAGATAAACTAAATAAATTAATGACATTATACGATCGCTAAGGGGGGGGGGGGTTGCTCTGGATCCCCCTACGGTCTGTGTGACACAGTTTTTTTCCCAACTTTGATTACCCTCCCTTCCCGAGTCATCGCCTCCACCCTTGAAGATAAATTGACGCTCCTATTTGGTTACCTTTTTCAGTCAATACACAAATATGATTTAAGTCCAGTTCCTGATATTGCTGACAAGGGATCATCTGACAAAAAGTCTAACGGTACCTGATCACCACCAGGGGTGCAATTACTTTTCAGGATAGATTATGATTAAGTACAATAATTTGCTCAACGGAATTTGATGCATCTAATAACTCCCAAGAATTATCAATGTAATCCCAGTTGACATCGGGTCTTTATACATATAGATGACAGTCATTCAAAATGCATCAACCGAGAATCTCTGATTGGCTATAAACGACCAGTTTGAGTAAAATACGATACAGCTGACCTTTATATTTTCTTCTGACTCACTTATTATGAATAACGCAGACAGCAATTCAAGTCTGTGAATAAGTAAATTTGGTGAATAATACATGGCAGTTTTGCTTTGTCGTCGTGGCTAGATGAATTGAGAGGGAAATTCTTCATAACAGTCAAAAACTGGGAATGTTCTAAAAGAAGAAACGTTAGACATTTTTTTATCATAGATCTGTATCCGCTTCATGTATATTTTTCTGCAAATAAAATAGCTATATTATAGTACAGTAGAGCGCCTGCTAACGGCCACGCCTCAATAACGGTCAATACGTCTATAACGGTCAGATTTTCCGGTCGGAATTTTCGACCGTTATATTTCATAATCATTTGGTTGTCGATTACGGTCACTCCTCCATTCCGTATTACGGCCAGGTCTCTAGGTCCCGCAGGCCGGGAAACGCCTCAATTACGGTCAGGGGCAGTGACCCCGTGACATGGGCTCAACAAATCAAGCGGCCACTTTTGACCTCAATATCATTACACAAGTGTCCGCCCTCACATATTCCTGTGTGTTAATGAGTGCCTACATAAAGGTAACCACTCGACCGTGACTGAGTTGTTTGACACGTAGCCAGCGTCGTACTACCCCACTCAGCCTCATTAGTATGCACAATAGTAAGTCATGTGTTTCCACCTGCGTGTATGTTTAGGAATCAGTTGTGGGTGCCGGATCTTAATCAGGGTGTTTGTCATTTAATTAACGAATGACAACAAGCGGGTCCCTATGATTTTGTCATCAGAAAAACGTTAGGCAAACTATGGATCTTTAAACTTTCTTTAATGTCCTTTTGAACACGCACATCAAACGAAAACAGTGCGGCAAACATCGCACAATTTACTCATACAGGAATTATTATGAATGCAAAACTAACATTGTTACATGTGTAAAATGTTACGCATACTCGGTTCCAATATCTTTGGCCATTATTTTTTTATTGATAACAGTAATTATACTAATACTCTTTACATACGTTTATTTTGTTGATTGTAATAAAGATTTGAACTTAGTTTCGTGTTATATTTTAACCCCCCCCCTTATCTTTGCTAAGTCCTGTATTACGGCCACTCCTGTATTAAGGCCACTTTCATCAAGGCCCGATGGTGACCGTAATACAGGCGTTCTACTGTACTGTCATTTTGAAACTCGAAGGCGCCAATATTTGTTCTTTTTGTCCGCCTGCGCTTTGCGAGTGTTGACTGTCTTCTTTATTTCAGAGTATAAAGTACAAGAAGAAGATGCACCAATTTATATAACACAAATCAAACTTTTACAGCTTCAAAACTCAAGGAATATTGATGACGTGGATTTGGCAAACTACCATCAGTTATAAGAAGCGTTCTGATGGTCATAAAAAAGTCTTACTGTTTACTTTCCTACCTGGGACAAGGAAGATAAAGAAAGGCAAATTTGTAACAAAGCAGCAAATTGCCAGGCGTCTTCATTGTAAATTCATGGATTCGGAGGGGTTGGGAGTACGATCTCTTTTGCCGTTTCTTTCGGCGCATCAACCGGAACCGTATAGTTACCCAGGCCGAGGTCATTGCATTCTGGCTGCCACCAACTCCTCACATGTTACGTTTTACATATTCGTAATGGGCCAATTTGGAGTAATTTTGTCAAACAATTATGTGATCAATCAAGTCATCTCGTGTGGACCGACTTTTTCACCTGCTGCCGAAGTTACAGTTTTGCTATAAATCCTCGCCTCCACCTGCAGAAACACGCCTAAAGCCCGTTTGAGGGTAGCCCTATCTTAAACTGTTCGGGTATTTCTTTGAACCATTGTTTCATCTATTGCATGGCACGGGAGACAACGGAAAGAATCAAATGCAAAAGTCGTCTGTTGCATATATATTGTCTGCAGAAAGGCACCAGGTAAAGTAATATGCAAATAAAAAAATTGATGTCTTGCGGCAATATTTTCTCAATGTGTAACGGCAAAAGAGAATGAATATGTATAACCAATTGGAGATAAACCATGAACAGTGATTACGTAAGACACTATACCCCTAAATTTGAACCTCTTTGGTTTGAAGAGATGAAATCTCAGCAAATGGGATAATGTTTTGCACCGCGTCTGTTTATTTGTCTTTGGTTGTTCATCTGTTAATATTACAGAAATGTTATTAACCTAATGTATGTCCAGGAATCATAGTAGAGGGGTTGGACCTCGGCAGCACAAGATCTCCTTACATATGGCGCGGTACTGATAGGACTGACAATTGTGCTTTACTTAATAACTTCTATTTTTACATGATTATATGAGTACAAACAAAATATTCAGCAAATGTTCACAAAGAACAAACCCGAAGCCTGAGTGCTTCTGCACTTTCAAGATATTCTTGCCTGTGTTTTTACTATAATACTTTAATGAGCTTCATACTCCCAGTAAAAAGCATACAAGCCCCCCCCCCCCCCCCCCCAACAACGAAGCTCCGCATAGAATCCCACCCCGTATCACAGTTTGCTAATCAATGTAATTTTACAATAAAAAAGTTTTAATTTCAATCCGTAAAAATACCGGTCATTAACAAAAATCAGTCGCAGTGTTCCTCCAAAATAACGTGATAATATGTGAAAATGAGTGATTCATCCGTTGCCATAACACTGTGGCATCCACCGATTAATCACTAAAATAAAAAAAAAACACATTAAACTTATTACAATAATATAATATAATATAATATATGTCAAAGGATTTTACTTATTGATGGTTTCCTATGTGGGGATTTTCACTGTTTCTTTACAACCAACATGTGGACATAATTTAGAATGAAACGTTTGAAACTTTTCCTCACCACGCGAGGGGGGGGGGGGGAGAGGGCAGCCCCTGCCACACCCCTATCACGATTCACTGAAAGAATACGGTTCTGCATCCATCACTGTTAATATTATTTCTAGTGCACTGCATTCACAAAATGGGGTTTGGTTTTAAATATGTTATGTTCCGTTAGTCCTGTGTGGGCTGGGTGGGGTGTCGGGCTGATGGAATACGAAGACCCCCCCCCCGCTTGCTAAAGAAAGAGGGCCCCTGCCTGTCAATAATTTTAATGTTATTATCTTGATTTCAAATTGAGTCACTTACAGAATTTCCTTTTTTTTATTATTATACAAGATGAGAATGCCAGGCATGCGTCTTGTTACTATAAATGGATTAGTTTCTTCTTTAGAAAATTTACAAACAGAATTATTTAACATAACATATATACGATTTACCCCCTCAGTAAGAATACGCAGCTATGAAAGTAGTGAGAGAGCATTTAACAGTGCGGATTTAGCCTAGCTTGCGGTAAAAATGTTACCATTGTTGATTAAAAGCAAGTAAATCAGCGAAAGTTTCACCGCCTCGTTTCATCCGGGAACTTTATCTCCAAAATAGGATTAAATAATTCTTGAGTAAAAAATATCTTCTCCAATATAATCCAAATGTATTTTTTCTTTGGTATCAAATCTTCATCTAGATTTAACATGTATTTCTTATCATTGTAGTTCACTTCAAGTGTTGCTACAGTCTTTCCTAATTAAAGTATTCTGTTCGTTAAAGGGAAGATTTCCCTCGCCATATGATCTGGTTATGCCATGACAGTTTGTTAAACACTGGAGATAAAAGGTATTGATTTATATAAAAAAAATTTAAAAGATATATCCGATTGAAATAAAAATATATCCGATTATATTTGATTACTATGTTTTAATACAAACAAAAACGCGCGGGCATCATGTATCATGGTGAAACGTAAAACCAAAAGGATACGGCTGGATTTTTTTTTGTTTTTCTGGTAATATTCAACTCCGCGAGAACCCAGGAAGGATTGACATAAGAACAAATTTGAATCTGCTTCGTCTCAGAGGATTACAGGCCCTCATACGATACATGTATCTGATTTATTATCGGACCATAAGCCAACAAACCCGAGGGATTCTCTTACTGTTGACAACAGAACAAAGAAAGGTGACATTTTCTTCGGGTATTAACGTCTCGTTGGACACTTCCACGTCACTGAAAACCTTTGTGGTTGTAAATTGAACCCTACCGAATGGATGCGGTTTTTTTTTTCTCTCGCTTGCGTTTCTGCATAGTCCCAAATTTATTGACCGATAGAAATGTAAGATTAAACGCGAGTATATGCCACGATCGATATATTTCGCCGGGGTAGATCTGGAAGGCGGTTTTACATTTCACTAAGAGTGTTCTTTACGTATAATAGTGTTGCCATCCCAAGGCGCCCCCTTGTGAAAAACAACTGTCACCTTTTGGATGCATTCAAAGCAAACGAACCCAAGAGTTGTTTAAGTGACATCATCGTTTGCGGGGACTCCTTTGAACTCCAGCTCCCGAGAGTGAAACGCTGTTATCTTTGATAATCTTGTCCTGACACGTACATGTCATTTCCGGTATACAGCTGACACCGCCGAGAAAGGTGTCACTGAAAGGGTTAACCGGCATTTCAAGTATTTAAGAACTTATGTCTCACATGTCAGAACGGGACTCGTGGTTACATGTCTGTCTCTCAATTATAGGCGATTCTTTTTTTTTATTATATGAAGAAAGAGTTATTTAAACTACAAAAATATGTGTGGCAGATATCGTTTACCTATTAACCATTACCACCCGCTCGATCCGGATAAAAAAAATAATAAAAAACAATGTTCCTAAATATTTGTTGCTCTAACTGCGTTGAAGGTGACATTTCTATGATATCTAACTGTTGTTTTTGGTAGGAAACACATGAGCAATTGGCCTCTATTTCAAATAATATAAACAAAAAATGAAAAAAATTCCCGTGATATTTGAATACAGTAATATTATTATTTTCAAATGTGTGTGATGTTTCTATTCAGATATAAAATTTCTTGTGACAACGGTTTTACAACCACTGTAATAAGTCGCAATTAATATACAAAATATTTTATTGTAAAATGAAAAATATTTTTCAACTCGGATATTGACCTGTTTCTTAAAAAAAAACAAGCAGCAAATACTCTTTAAACACATATTACATGAGAAAATAATGGAATGACATGATGGATTATACTAATTTATGTCCTATTTAATTTCAACTCGGTAACTTCCAGGACATCTTGATGCAGCCAAAAATCAAAAGGGCTACAGTGTAGATGCCAGAGTGGTGAAGCGAAACTCTGTGGGGATAGCGACTCAATTATTTCAACAAAGGCAGTTTGAACTGCATTTAAACTGCATCATCAGTTTACATTTACGTGGGGAAAAAAAGAAAACGAAAAAATAAACAGAAACCCGTGAGATGGGGTCATAAATCAAAGGTACAAAACATTTTATGCATCACCGACAAAATCAGTTTCTTCAAGAAGACAAATTCTTTCCCCTAGAGGCAAAAAAAACCTCCAGGGATTTCATGTTCAAATACGACAAAACATGACCCTGGAAGATAGGCGACTTGTTGTCTGTGGAGGCGACAGATAATTTTTGTCTGATCCTGCCCAAAGCGTCAGACGACAGTTATTGTTTTTGTTTTGTGTCTGGGTTTTGAGATATTTCTTTGACCTGCCGTTCAACAGACGATGGCAGAAAAAATTGAAGATGAAATTTTAAAGAATCCTCAGCAGTCGACCGTAAAGTTGGCACCTTCGCCATAGATTTTCTAGGTTTGCATGACTCAGATACTGATAAAGTGTAACCCTGACACGCAGCGTTGATTTACCGAAATCAACTCAGTCGGTCTGGATTGGTATTAAAATAGCCTGACCTCAGATCACTAAGATTCGGATGATATATTGAGCGACATCTGTGTGTCACACAAAAGATGGGTAATTGGTGGCTGGCGATATAGAACGAATTGACAGGTGACTAAGACGAGGCCATTTTTAAGAAACAATCACACAGATCTATATATAGAAAACTCACGAGATCTGCGAGACTCCATTTAGATTTGTTGTATAAAACTAAATAATATTCGATATTAATGTAATTTTCCGTTCCGTGGCATATTATTGTCTCTAGATTTCTCAATATTCATCTATATTCTTTTTTCTCAATCTCTCTCTGAATGTCAATCTCTCTCTTATATTTAATAAATGAAGATTAACGTAACAGATACAGACATCACGTGACATGTACACTTTCACATGGGACCAGAATTTTTTGTAAAAGTCAAATTAACTATTCCGATGCATTATAGTTAAACATAGTTGAAATATAGTGGAAAAAACAGTCTATGGATAAGTTCTGCTTGCCAAGCGGATGTCATGTTAAATACAAATTAAATAAACCCCAAGCGCCTGTAATTTGACAAAGTAATTAAACTGTTCAGTCAGTCTGTTGAGGCCACGCTTATTAATCTGTAAAAAATAAACTCTCCATGTTACGACCCGTGTATTTATTACGATCCGTATGGGATTATTAAAGCTGCATAAACGGGAGGATTAGAGATGCATTGGAAATAGGGAATGCTAAACCAAAATGTTCTCTCGTCAAATATCAATTTCCGTCCGGTAGTAACTTGTCCTCAAAACCGCCCTCTTGGACAAATCAATCCACAAACGACTAGTTTGGAGACTCGTAAAAATGACGAAATGTACTTACAGATAATAGGAAAAGTATGTCGTGAAAAATGGAAAGTAGGAGAGAGCCAATGACGTGAGATGGAGCATGATCGATCTTCTGTGGATATAAGGAAAATTTGACAATTTAGGTTGAATGGGGTGAATAGGACTGGGGGGGGGGCACATCCAAAATTCTGTTTTGATCACAACCCCGCTCACACACACACACACACCCTCTAACATATATATATATATATATATATATATATATATATATATATATATATATATATATATATATATATATATATATATATATATATATATATATATATATATAAAGCGTGCCACACTTGTTGACCTAATTATGCAAATCAGACCCAAAGTAGGTCACGTTAAAAAAAATAAGCAGACCAAGATGGGCTCTGGCTGTCCATGTTACTTGTTTGAGAATAACTCACCGACGGCCATGTACGGCTCCATTTCAACCTTAAGCAAACCTTCAGTGTGAACCGTCCGGAGAATATGGAAAACAATAAAAAAACTTAAGACGTTCAGACAATTTATCGTGATATTATACGCTAAACTGTGCTTTTTAGAATGTTATTGCACCAATATTAAGAGCATAATTGAAATCCTGTTTGAGTTATGTCACCTATGTAGCTACGTCATGGCGTCACCATGTACTTATTCTCACTTCAGATTACCAGGGGATACAGCGATCGGCTCCGTTGGTCGGTCTGTCTGTTCGTCCGTCTGTCGAGGTACTTCTCTGTCTCTCCGCCCCTCCGTAAACAAATTTTGCGACGCGATATCTGAAAAACTGTCTCTCATATCTACTTCTTATTAAGTTTGCATCCACTTCTAATTAAAATTACAGATTAAGCTTATGAGTCTCCGGACCTAATTAGAGTTTGGCCACATTTGGTTGAGGTTTTTATATTTTTACACATTTTTTTCTTAAAATTAAATATATATTTTTATACTTTTTTTCTTAAAATCATTAAACATTTTATATGCGATACATTAGCTCTGAAAACATTTCTTATGTACACTGTCTATTTAAGATGGCTGGCGTATCTTATGGGCCACCGTACCTGATTAGGTTTTGATGATACTTTCAAATTTTAAAATGATTACATTAATTGAATATTTAAATGCGATGCAGTATATTATAATTGTTACTGATATCCATTTCCCATTAACAAGACAGGTGTATATAGATATTGATTAGGTCTATATATATTCATGTTTTATTAAATATGTTTTAACTCTTCTTTCTTTATTGGGTGCCTACTCAAATTTCAGATTCCATTACAAGGCAAACTACTCATTTATCACGTTATTTCATGTAATGAAACATTTTCTAGGTTAAAGGCTGCGTACACAGACTGAAGCAACTAACGAAAATCAGACTGGAATGTTCCGTAACTTCTGCCTCTGATTCAATAAGCATCCTCTCTTCCATAGCTGAATATTTGACCGTAAGGGTTAACTAAACTCATGAATATTCATGGGTTGACTAAGCAATTACGGCATGCATAACTGATAGTAAGGTTCACGGAATGTCGATTGGTATGTTATACATGTTTGTTAGGTAAAATATTGTTATCATGTAGTATCTTATGAATTATTTTTTAATAAAAGAAAAAAAAACATCGGAATTTACAACATCATTGACATTCTATGTTTGTTGCAAATATAGAAATGTAAAATATTTTAGCTCAACAGCTCTCGAACAATAGACATTTGTTATCATCACAGAAACGGGTCCAGAGGGGCGGGATCCGGATCACTCCTGATTCAGCCTCCGCAACCTTTTTCAAGGTATTTTCAGACCAATCCTGTCCCCACCCTCCCCGTCCATTTCCGGCCAAGGGGAACATTATTCAGATATTATCATTAGTCCTCCTGGGTTGGATACCTCAATTCCCACAATCCTGGATATGCCCCTGCATTTCTATCAAAATTATTATTGTCCTCTGTTTTTGGAAGCCAATACAAACGCCTGGTCACCAAGTGATTCAATATGTAGCTGCACACATTTCTTAACTGGTAAGTCCGGTTAATGACAAGTAGGAGATGATCGACCAACGGGTCATCTATCTCAGAAAATTATGCTTGAACCAGATTACATGGACATGAAAACTGGGTTGATAAATCAGTTCATATGAACTCATAAACACAATGTGGCATGGCCGAATCGTTTACATATCGGTGACGAAGTTTAAAGGTAAACATGTTTAACCGAATTATCAGCTTATTAGAAACCAAGATGATCTAGAATGCTTTTTTTATAAAAGCATGCAATCTATTGTCTAATTGTCCAATTTAGTCTTATTGTAAGGGCCATGCCAACCGTAACCCCGAGTGTCAATCTGAAAAAGCAAGATCTTAAAAAATGCCGATATCAGTTGACAGGAATGAGAGAAAATTACCGGCAAGAGGCTTAAAACTGAAATGAGCAAGATGTTTTGTACTTTATTTCCTATATTTTTTTCTTCTTAATTATATCGGAATTCAGCTTTTTTTGTGCTTCCGTGTTTAACATGTCTAATACCCAAACTTCGCGATTTATGTGTATTTATTAGACTTTGCTAATGTAAATAACAGGGCAGCTCAATTTAATAGATAACGTTTATAAATGGGTTTATAATTTGGAAAAGGTAATACATGCTGGAAAGCTACTATCATCAAGCGATCGTAGATAGCCCCTAGTGGCGTTTGACCTTCACAATAAGACAAAGAATTAACTATATATAAAGTGCACATGTATTCTTTAACTGTTCGCTGACCAAAGTTAGTTTTTGAAAATCCGCCGAGTCAGAGCCCTAGCATAAACAAAGACAAGAGAAACAAATTACGTTGATGTCTTTGCACTGAGAGAGACCTATTTAAGAAGTGTCGCGAAAAAAATGGAGCCAAATATTGATATAGAAATAAACTCATCAACCCTTACATCCCTACCCTCCTCCGGTGGGAGGCTAAGATATCGTCAAGCGAGAAGTTCTAGGCAGGAAGCCGGCAACCGTCTGATTATTTTAAACATTAAACGCAATGGCTCTTCTGGAGATAATCTCGTTACAACGATTAATCATTCAGAGGTCAGAGAAGAAAAAGGACCGTCGTGAAAAACAGAGAAATGTGACCCAATCACTTAAAGCCAGTTATGCTTAGCACATTTTTTCCAGAGAAAGTATTATGGAAAACAATTTATGATGATATAAGTCAAATGTCTTGGAAAGAGGACAAGATTTTCTAAAAGTGCTCGTTTAAAAAAAGATGTATTATCCCCTGGAGGCCATTTGTTAAACTTAAACTATAAGAAATATTTTATATTAAGAACCTATAAATCATGACCTAATGCGGGGAGACAAATCACTTTCAACAAATATCTAATTTGTTAAACTGTACTGGTTAAAAAAAAATCAATTAATTATTTGTAAAGCTTTCACAGCTCCGGATTGATATGTTATTTTGGTGACCTCTTGGTTACGAAGAGAGTTAAGTAAAGCAATCAAAAAAAGTTTGTATTAATTCACATTAATTGGCGTTTGAATTGAAACCTCGATGGGATATCCCTATGGTATAAATATCTGAACTATGCTCATTTTTGTAAATGAGGGTTGCCAATGTTTATCACGTATGTTTAATTTAGGTTTTCACTATTATTTGAATGGGGAACCAATGATTACAGGTGCCTTTATTAACTTTAATAAAATTTAATCCATCAAAACGTTGATGGCTAAAACCATCGATGCGGAGCTGAGACAAGGAAACAAGTATTATGTAACGGAGACCAGCATATTTGCACTTCTCAGTTAATCTAGCTTTCCGGGGAGCTATTGTTTAGATAGCAATTGATGCGAATAATGGCTGGGAGGAAGATCCGACATAGAGTGATGAGTGACTCTGTGAAGAAACAGGATATATTACCAGAGTTAACTCAAAAAGGACGAAATTAGTCGCCTCAGGATGGTATTTACAACCGAGATTTAGCTGAGAAAAAGTAACTCTTTCATGGACTGGATGTCTTGAAAAGAGGACAGATAATGGACGGAAGCATGCTATGTTCCTGAAGCCGGATCCATACAGGGCTGATATATGTCGTGCGACAATTATCGGGACCTGAACATATAAATCGGGACGTTGCATCTGTCAGTTGGGAGATGTAATATTGGTCCGATGTACGTGTAAAAATGCCCGATTTTCTTTTTTCTTCGGACCAAGCTCAACTACAAAACTCTATATGTCATCCATTGTGATGTATCTGTGACCAAAAAAGCGTAAGCAATATGACAGATATACTTAGAATCCGACAAATGTCCTTCCCATTTTCAATCTAAGCCGATGCCGATTCTGTCGTGCGAGTTAGTAGAAAATTCGCTGACACGACAAAGAGAATCCCAAAGCCTTTGCTGTTGAATGACATATATATAAGCTCGACAAAAGCATCGATTTTTTCGTTCATCAAAATCAGCGGAATACGTACCCGGCTTAAAGTAGGGAAGTGCATTATTTATGAATTAAGGCTGGAGATTTGTCGCGGAAACCGACTTATAGAGTTAATGCCTTCATGGCGATAAATGACAGATTGTGTTCATTTGAAAATTGATTGTTCTTAATCTCATTTTATAATCTCATGTAATTGTTTAATGTTTTTTAACTTTCACAGTCTAATGATGTGGATTAATCCATTGATAATTTGAAAACGACATATTAAAATTCAAACATGATTACACTGCCACAATTCAAATTTTATCAAGCATGCATGCATTTAGTTGGATTGGTATTGTCTTTTTAGGCTTTAATAACTTCTAAGTTTTATTATTTGCTTCTTAGTTTTTTTTCAAGAATTATAAAATTCGAACCAAGCTCAAATAATGCATTCATTGAAAACTGAAACCCATATAAAATTATTCAAATTGTTCTAAAAGGAATCGTGCTTGGCATTCGTGAATGCTACCGAACGAAATTAAAAGAAATTTTTATACGAATGTTCCAGAAGTTAAATTATGAAATTTTACGAGGACCAAGTACTAATTGATGAAACATTAAAGGCAGAGAAGCACGACATTTTTTAAAGTTGCATCCGGTGCCAGAAAGACTATAAAATTTTGTTTTGGACCTTGACCTAATTTCCAAACTCGTAAACTTTATATCAGATCCCCATCATCGGTCATTTGCCAGGATCAGGGGAGGCATCCAGTTTGCCTTGTCTTCGTATAACTGATCCCTTTGTGATAAAAGTGTGTCAATATATCTGGGAAATTTTTTATCACGGGTAGATAATGTAGACGGAATCAAACCCTGAACGTTTAACCTTTTTTTCATATATATATATATATATATATATATATATATATATATATATTTGAAAGCTGTTTATTGTTTATTGAAAAAAAGTTGTCAAATATATGTATAGCGTTACTTTCTTCTTTGAATCAGACATTAATTATTTGAAAATAATAAAATAACATTTAGGAGATTCTATGTGAATAATGTTTAAAACTGCACACGCCGAGAAATTAAATAATAGACAGAAATTTGTGGACCGTAAAATGGGCACATAAGTACGGTCATTTGATATCTGTACATTTGATTTTTGGAAATAAATATCCATTTACTGATGGACGGCAAAAATAAAAAAAAAACGAAAGTAAAACATTGGAAAAATAAAGCAAATTCAATTTAAAGTTAAGACCTTTACGGTAAACCTTTCATATAGAGTAAATGTGCATGCATGAAAAAGTAGAAAAGGGTTTGTTCAACAAATTTGATAAAACATTACGTTTCAACGGTTTATTCTAATAAAATATATATTTTTCCTGCAGAAGGAAATTTAATAAAATCTTTTATGTCCAAGACACATAAAAATTTATATGGACTCTAAGAACATTATTTTCAGACTAATGTGTCAAGGACAGACAAGGGTTACTTTTTTCCCGCAAAGTTTTATTCCCTTTGGATTATTACGCACCCCCCCCGGGGGGGGGGGGCAGGATGTGATTTCCCCCGATTATTTTTCTCAAATTTGACACATTAGATGTTTAATCAATGTCTCTGACGATTTCGACCACTGGTGAATTTGACATTGATCTTTAAAGTCATATCTGATGTATTTGTTTATGAAAACCTTTTTAAGTATAGCATATTTTGTCTTCAAGGGCGCATCGTTTCTAAGATTTTTTTAGAACATCATAAGGTATTAGGTACGGCATATTTTGACCTAAAAATTGACATAGATGTCTTTTATTCACAGAGTTCTCGGAAGAGAATCAGCACTGGTGAAGATTAAAATCTGTGGAATTCTAGTTTTATTGGGCCCCTAAAAAGAACTGACGGATTTTATGCCCTCAAATTTTACACACGATATGTGACCCCCCCCCCCCCCGGCCATCTTTGAAGATATTTCACTCACCTTTCACATATAGGGTGCTTATACCAAGTTTGATCATCACTTTCATATATACGGATTCATAGGTTTGCTGGTAACGGCATAACTTTCGAGAAAGTGTAAATTTACCTCAAATTTTGATATGGGGTCCATTGGGAACAATCATCTGTTTTGTATATATTTGCTAATGCAAAATAAAAAGCCATCCTAGTTACTTTGCTTGCGCAAGCTATTATTATCCGGGGGCCAGGTGGTTCGTGGATGAGTTCATTATTTGAAGAAATATGTGTTTAACTTGTCTCTAGGCAGCATATGCACGTATGAAGATCATAAAACAGGTCATTTTGACATACTTTGCCATGAGTCCCCCCCCCCCCCCCATGATAACAGAATAAACTAGAAATCTGCATTCTAAGAAATGCAAGCCTGTGCCACATGCGAGGTCCTTATTGAGGATACTTCCGAAAAAATATATATATATATATATTCTATGATGACGTTCACGAATCCGGATCATGTGCCGTTTCCGCACCAACATCTAATGGATTATTCATACGACCATTTCCGAAATGCCCTGAAAATTCAATGAGATTCCGTTCATAATTCCGTAAATCTTGTCGTTAACAACCACACAAAAACACGCGAGCGGGGATGAAGACATACCCTCCTAGCGGAAGCAATCATTACGAGGAGAAGGAAGAGGCACAGAGGTAACCACCAGTAGGAGTGGGAGGAAGCACGGTTGGCCAAATAAAACAACCGGAAAAAAAAACTTCACCGAAAAATACAATCCGATTAGGGGCTGTTAAAAAAAAGAATTCACTGAGCCCAAGTCACAATTCAAAAGCAATAAAGGATCATGTACAACTCCGTCTAAGGGATAGTTTGGTGAAGTTTAAATTAGATGCACTGAAAGTAATCCCGCAGTTGAATGACCGTTAGGAACCTGACATCACGGTAGTATTGTGTTTGCTGCTCCAAACCATGGACTGACGTGTTTTGACATACAAACTCGGCACACTGCTAATTCCAATTGGCTTTGCGTCCGTGTTAATTCTGAATCTTAATGAAACATTATATTTATCATTTGCATTGGGTCGTTTTCGTTTGTGTAGAAGTGGGTACCAGATATTTGGCACAGAAAGTCTCTTCACTTGACCAATATAGAACACGAATGTTGTGAGAGAACATTGTAGAAGGGACCCCGGACATCAGCATTGAACTTATTGAAGGAACAACTTTGAGCAGTGTACGTTTAACGCACATGTCAATTGACCCTCTCTAGATCAAACGCCGTACACCAATATACAGAGACAAGAAGACATGGCCTGATAGACGCCACCTGCCCTTATTCGGGCCTTGTAGATATCTGGGGTAACTGCTCTCTCTCCGGGGGTCACCCGATCCCTTCTTCCGTCCATCTTTATCCGTGTCCGGGTTCCCGTTCATTTGAGTGTGATTGATGGATTTGTCTCCGTCAGACGTGATGACGTCATCGTCTTGTTCTTATTTGCTGATGCAAGGAACTATGGGAACTATTGTCAGGACGATATTCCTTTTAGCATTACCGGTAGCGGATGCATATATTTAGCAGAAACACTTCAGTAATGAGTATATAATTGCAGTAATTACAATAATAGTAATATAACAGCAGTAATGATACGATTTCTAATAATTACAACTACAAGACACTACTACAACAGCTACTACTGCTACTGTTAAAACTATTTCTTCTGCTTCTACTACTAATGTTAATAATAATGATAATTAGAATATTACCATAGATCAAAACGTAAAAATAAATGTATCCACTGCTGTAAAGTAGTAGCAGTGATAACAAAAGTACAATCATAAGTAATATCACTTATAAAGAGAAAAGAAGAAATAAGGATTTAAAATTAAAAATATTAAAGCACGATGGATTTAAAAAAAATTGCTGATGCATCCCTTATATTTAATCGAAATGAATAACAGTAGGCCGTAAACACTTAACTAGAGACATCCTGTCATCCTGCAATTCAAGTATTAGAGTAGACCTTAGAGCTAGGGTTTACGATTCATTGGCACCTCCGTATTGGTTGGGTTTTGAACACGCGATCTTCAGTCCCGGAGTTAAGCCACTGCGGTCAATCCAAGACCTGAGGGTTGACAAGCTTCTCAAGCTAATTTTAATACTTTCGCTCAGTCCTGTGTCACGAAACCACCGTGTGATAAGTCGCAAAATGACAAATAGAATTGATATATGAGCTGTGACTGACTCCGGGTCTAGACGTGTCAATCATTCTGTAATTGGTTTCATTGGGCGGGGATTCTGAAAGAGGTTTCTAGAGGCACATCAAAAGCGGTAATTGTCACGTTTACATTTGACGATACTCAATCTCAATGAAATATCTTTTATTCGAAATAAATCACTTTCATTCCACAGAGAATTTTTAATTCACAGGTCTCTATTTAGTCATAAGAACTAAGACGTTCTGGTTTATATACTCTTTCAGTGGGTGGTACATATTAGATAAATGTATATTCACTTATGCAAAACTGAAAAGGAATTACGGATTTAAAAAGTAATAGTTCTGAATCAAGTTCTGTATCAATTTTTTTAATACACATGTTATTTAAATGCATTTAATGCTCGGTTAATTTTCTATAATTGCTCTACGATAGTTAATTATATGAATTTCGCGTGTTCTCTTGCCACAAAAAAAAACATCGATTGTTATGGGTAGCCATACTTGGTTATATTAAAAGCCCACTACACTCAAGATAATGAGCCCAGACATAGGCGACAAAATCATATATATATTATATATATATATATATATATATATATATATATATATTAATATATATTTATTATGTATTAGTGAGTGGTCTCTAGTATTACTTGCATCATTATCGGCAAAACGTTATTCATATTTATTTTGTTACTTAAGCATTTCTGTATTACATATATCAGGTAAATTCATGATGTATTTCCCATCTACATGTATTGATGTCGGCAGGGTATTCTTTTTATATATCAGAACAATATGTGAGGGTTATTGTTATAATTTAAGAATAAACATATCGTGCAGCACGTTTGAATGATACAGTCTCAAGATGCCCTCAGGAATACAGGTGGGTTAACATTTCCGCGAATGTTTCAAATTCGCGATATTCACGAAAATTAAATTACCGCGAAAATAAAACCTACCTGGGTGAAGACCAACTATACACACGTGAACATTCATTTAAACCATAATCTCCTTAACGTCTCAAATACAATATCTCCGTCCGTGCGCCCGTCTGTCCGTGCGTCCGTCTGGAATTGGCTTGTGGTCATTTACAAACAGACGAAGAATCCTATCGATTTTGAGGTCATGGGGTCAAAAATCAAGGTCATATGACTCACTTCATGAAAAAGATCATGTACTCATTTTAAGCCAAACCGTTTAAGCCAAACCTTTTATTTTTCACATATGGCTTCCCACCCACAGAAGAAGAACCATGGGGTCAAAAGTCAAGGCCACAGGACCTACTTCCTGATAAGGCATTTGGATGCGTTTTAAGCCAAACCGTTTCACCAAAACCTTTCGGCTTTTACATATGGCTCACCAACGCACGAATGGCGAACCCTTTGAGTTCGTTGTAACAGGGTCAACGGCAAAGGTCACAGAGTTGCCCCATTCCTACTCACACTGTGTCATACACCCAGTATAAATATGCTCCCGTGTATGCGAGGGGAATGCTCTGCTTTGCGGGGCCCTTTTTGTATGGTGAGACCTCGAGTATATTGAAGCAAGCATAGCATTTACAAAAATATCACATTGTCTCGCAAGGAAATCTGGATATAATTTATATAAGATACGAAGCAAGATACGACAAGATCGATACCCTAGCTTCTTGGCTTTCTAGCGCAATGTATTCGATGAAATACAATACGACGTCGTGATATCTTGGATTGGTATCGTATCGCAATTTGATAGCATGTTCAAACTTATCATATCATAACTTGCTTCTTATCATAACTCGTTTCCGAAGTTCATAGCCAGTACGCAGTGCTTAGGCTGCTAAGCCATTTTCTTTGCCGTTCTTGCCTTTTTTATATTTCCTGTTGTAGCACATACAACTAACTGTATGGGATGTCTAGTACCAACTACTTCATGTGCAGCCATGTCGCTGCCCAATACCCGATGTTAATATTCCATCAGCTTTTGCACAAAAATTCGTAAAATGTACAGGAAAATACGATGCGAAGATTGTTTATTTACGGTATGACGTTTTGATAGGAAATTACAAAATGTCAACATGTGTACATTTCGTCACGTGTACTGTTGGAATTTCAGAACCCAAGCTAATTAACGTCTTAAACATGCCCACACGTTGTGCTTCCTTTAACGGTTGGCCTAAACTAAATTTCACATGTTGTTGCCAATCAATCCGTACATCTTGTCCGGTATCATGAGGGGATTGCTTCCTTATAATGCTGGGTGGGAAGTGCAGACAGTGCTGGGACTGTATTTAGCCCACGTGCCGCATCCTGATAAGACGTTTATCGTATTTCAAGAGTTCTTCCAGTCCAAATCCCAGTTTTCATTACACTAAGATGGCGAACGGAGTGCTGTTTCGAGGTGTGAGCCGATTAAATGAATTAAAACACGCCATCAATGGAGGAATCCTCTTCAGTCAACGCTTTTCCAAGTGGCTCTGGGACTTCTAGATTTTCCATTAAAGTTTTGAAAATCCTTTCTGTTCCTGGTATCAACTGCACATCAAAGTTTTATTCAACAAAGACAAGAACTGAAAGTTATATTTGATACATCTGCCTCAAAACCAGATAATAGGAAAGAGAAAAATCTGAGGTTTTATCCAACCCACATTGGAATAATTTTAATACAATAAGATGATTACCAAAATTTAACGAATGGCTAAGAGCAACTTGTTGTAACGGAGTTATATTATCCTTGAATATACTTGCAGGTCAGTCCCACAATGAATTGGGAAAGGCTTCGACTTTGAAATGGTCTGATATTAAGTGATTCAGTACAATAGGGGCAAGATATTTTTGGACATTTTCCAAACAATTGCGCAATTGCAATAAGTACCATTTACTTTACGTTGGAGATGAAATATTTGTTTTAGAAGAAATCGGCTTGCTTCTCCTTCAGTTAGGAACCGTGGGAGAACGTGTGAGACGTAATGAAGGGAAATAAGTTAATTTTCATTTTGCATTGCTGGACCTGCTTCTCATTCAAGTTTACAATTAACTAACAGCACGAGTTTATATTAAGACCCACTAATTGTAATGCATTACTTTGAGCAAACACCAATGCTAAAAGCAAAAGCCATTAACGAACACGTGACAGACTGGATTTGTCAAATATAACTCAAGTAACGCAGATGGACCAACGCCGACGAGTAAAGAAAACAAAACACATTAAAGTTTCATCGATTCATCCTTTTACATTATATCAAAATAATTTTCGGATGTTTTGTTTTTGTTCTGTTTTTGTTACTATTTTACATAAGAGGAATACATGTTTAACTAATGAATGATATATACGTGGAAGGGAAGAAGCAGCTTAGATACCTGTATGATTGATTAATTCATCTTTATTGAGCTGTTAAGCAACAATCTATTTCTCAACTGATTTCAGTTATCATTATGCTGGCATTAGTTCGATTGTAAAAAAAAAACATTTATGGGTAACGAGTTACATTACAGTTCTTAGAACATCAGTACATGTATTTACGTTAATTCCTTTTGAAATGTTTCATGAAAATAAAATTGTCCTGAAATCGTTCCTTGGCGCAGATTAAGCGTTTACTTGTAATTGCATCTCCAAGCCATTTCTATCTTTCCTTATAAAAATCGTTTGATAAGCAGACAAACCGCTTCCCGTATTCATTTAAGATTCCCTGTTGTTATCAGCAATTTTATAACAGTGGGGTTTGGGTGCCAGTTAAAGTGACCGCGAAATAACGTGTAAGATTACAAGACAATGCGAGAGTGCTCGGTATTACACTGACGCGATACAAATGAGTATAGGACAACAGGAATGCCACAAACAATGCGGGAATTAATGGTCATCGAGAAAGACCAAGGATGATTGGTACGGCAAAAGATCGCACCATAATGCCTGCTTCGGAAATCCTTCTATTTCATAAATCTTCCTGAGATGCTAGGTGATTAGTATTTAGAAAATTAATGTCTTTAACAGATGTGAAATTGAACTTCAAACTCAACGTTTAATTTGTTTTTGTTATGTTTTTTTTTTTTTTTTTTTGCTTGTGTTGTTATATTGGTATACAATATGACATGCGTTTTCATATATTAAGGTATATATAACAATTTTTGACAAAAGACAGTGTAGCGCTTTACATTTTCCGCGCCTCAGATTACCGGAGGTAACTTGAATGGATTTAAGTTAACCCCTTACGATTTCAGAAAACCTTCAACACAGCTGATTCTTTGGTTGTTTACTAAACATTCAAATATTTTATCTTCTTCTTGGTTTCCAGAGTTAATTGGAATCTCTGTATATCTTATGTTTGCACGTACTGTGACAAATGCTTTGTTGAAGCGTATGAGAACAGTGTATGTGTCGAAACAAATAAAGTTAAAATTATAATTAACATTTTTGGACAATTTCATTTTTCATAGATTCATTCAATCTTATAAATCTCGTATCTATCATATATTGTTATATATGGTATATGATTTATTTAAATAATATATCATGAATTATAAGCAACAGATTTTTTCATATAATTAAAATTAGGGGGGGGGGTTCCTGAAGCGTGCGGGGGTTACCTTAAATAAGGTGCAGACTACCCCGGGGGTAATCTGAAATCGGGGGGGGGGTGTTGGTTTATTTCAAGTCTTTACACCGGCAATAAGTATCGACATCTAGTAAAATTATTGGAACATAAATTGAATTTGAACGAATTTGCTCATTTGAGCTACAGTAACTGCCGGTAAAAAATGTAGTCACACGTATATTTACTGGCGCCCGAAACTCGGGGTTCCGCAGAGACAGAAAAACGATGATGAGATTGGCTTTACCATCCGTTTTCCGAAATCTAAAAATAAAGCTACTTCCTCAAAGAATACCTTCTTTTATTAAGACAAAAGTCTTGTTGTCTTCCGTGGTTTAGCATTGACTGGCAACGTTGTTGTCCGGAAAAATAATGAGTAATAGCTTGAAACTGAATATATGAAAAATATTCATCATCCATACCGTTTTCCGCATCCAATCAGACCACGCAGGAATAATTCAGGTATTGGAAACGAAAGGCTGCGACGAAATATAATATAAAATGACAACTCATCGTTATTGGACACGAACACTTTATATCCGCAATGTGGACAAATGGAATCAATCAATCACGGAGCTGTAGGAATGACTTACACGAAAACAACAACCTAACACCGGATAACGGAGAAAAACAATAAAACAAGCCTTGTTATATTGGGGTCGGCTTCGCTGGGCGCGGGCTGGTCTTGCTACAGGCCCACACGGTTCAAAGGTATTTTACTTGCACAGGGCCGCCATCGCAGCTCTGTATTCACCAATCGATAAAGGGAAAACTGAACGATGTTCAAATCTGAGGAAACGGAACTGCAATCAGCTGGAAGTTTTAGACACGCCTTGCGAGTCATGCTTACGTAGTTATAAAAGGAAAAATGATGACGCATTTCACCTGAAAAAGGACACCAAATTGACGCAGTCCTGTAATAATGCCTTTTTGCCTGTCTTAAGACTCGGTCATAACCCGCTGCGTTCATCGCACACGGTACATCACATTGCGGTTTTTGAAACCGCAGGGCAGGAATGCTTATGCAGCCGACGTGCGGGAACGGCAAGGTGTTTTCTCAATCTCACGGCAGTCGCATGGTAAGCTTACCCTGCGGACGCCGCAAGCTAACCTTGCGGAAGCCACAAAGCCCCTTACGACAGCCGCAGGTACACCACACGTCTCTTGAGTAGCCGTGTAGACGTTAATATCGCACGGGCATCCAATGACACCCGAACGTCTATTATACGGTGCCCGTACGAAGCACGTAGGTAGCTGCTTGACGAGTTGCTAATTATCTCATTATATTAAATATGATAAAAAAATTGTCAATAATGATAATAATAATAATATATATATATATATATATAATATATATATATATATATATATATATATATATATATATATATATATATATATATATATAATACAGAAAACACTAATTTCCTGAAAAAAAAATTATTACAATGAAATATCGCAATACGTTTAGCAATACGCTATACCAAATATCGCAAATTGGCCTATGTGATCAAAGGTCTCGCAAGAGTTTTTGCGTGCAAAAACCTTTCGCAAACAGACTGATTTTAACGGCGCAGGCTCTCGTTAATTTGCGAATTTCAAAAACCTCTAGCAGCGGCCCTCACGGTCTCTTTTGGCCCTGTTCCTACACGGAATAGAGCCGAGACAGGTAAATGCTTCATGTTTTAAAGCCAGCACAAGCCTATATGGTTAATATCAGTGTACTTTTTTTTCAATTAACCCCATGTGTATATATAAGCATTAATATTCATATATATATATATATATATATATGTGTTAGAATGTTTATGTATTAAAAATATTATAAAATAATTTTACTATGTAGTCATAAATTATATATATTAATATGTTTTTGCACATTATATGTTTCTAAACATTAAATTTTCATAACATATATTACATAATATATTATATATTCAATATTGCTAAACACATTTTTATCACGTTTGTGGTCCTTCTCTTATAAAATCGGCATCCTTTTGTGCATACACAATTTTGAACATCTAAATAGAGATTACAAAGTAAGTAAAAATGCATATTTTGTCTAATATTTACTGCTTAGAAATAAATTGTTCAAATTTTAAATGAAAATCTATTTATCTGAAGTCTCATAACCCAGTTTCCATTTCAATGACGTCAATAAATGTATATAGGTTTATAAAATAATTTATATAATACATATAGATTATATATCATTTACATAAGTATATTATATATAATATAAGAATTCCGTGAGCTGAATTAGCTGTTTAATTATCTCTTATGTTTTCATCGGTGCTGTCGGTTCTATCAGTGTTTCTCTGCATGATTTATTGGAGAATTTGAATATATAATTGACAGCAATAGTACAGAATTAAAATGTTCCATTGATCATTTGATTCTGCAGTGAAAATCGCAAAAACGTAAAAAAAAATACGATCAAAAGATAAGAATGGTGAGGTAACAAATCAATGTTCAAGTTTTACTTTGGCACTTTTTAAAGTTTAAATATATATGGCATATCTATGGAAGACATTTCTATAAAGTAACTTCGGATAGGTTCACATTTGTGTAAAATCAGAATTACTTAACTTGGTAAATTATCAAATTTGCATGACATGAATCTATACAGGCTCTCATTAGAGCGAATTATGAAAGTTAAGTCCTACATTTCATTTTTATGATTAAGATTTTTACTATGTTTAAAACATTCATATGTTATAAATAAATTGAAATATACCTGCTTTTGAACATCTATTTCTCATTATTACTGTCGGTATATATAAGATTTAACCGAATACCCAACAATCAGAACATATGCATATGTAAAAATGTATTATTATTATAACAATAACTTGATGCACATTCAAACAATGTATTTAAGCATTTTCGCTTATAAATCTATAATATAGTGTTGAGAGGATTACATAATATCATACAGAGCAAATACCATATCTAAAAAGCGAATTTCTCTTAAATAAACAAGTTTAAGTATCTTTTTCGGATGTTTAACAGGCGTTCAAATAATTAATGTAATTAAATATGAAATACAGGGATACGTTGGATCAGCGTTGGAATACGCAGCAAGAGGTTCAAAGCCCCTCCTCCTTCCCTCCCTCCTATCCTTTAAGAAAAAATCGAGATATGTTAGTTTATAACGTCAAGGATTAGTTCTAAAGTCGCAGCTCAGCGTACGTATGATTTCTGGATTTTCCTAGCTCCGTTGCTTTGATACCTGAAATCCAGACTTAAATTACTTCATATCAGTTTTGTTACCTTCATCTTCTTTCAATATACAGTACATCCTTGACCCCTTGGGCCTATAAACATTAATATATTATATTATATTATATTATATTATATATATATATATATATATATATATATATATATATATATATATATATATATATATATATATATATAATATATGGCATATAAGGCAGATTCGGACTTTTACGGGAAAAAATTGTACATGAAGATCCGTCAAGACGTTAAATCATATTAATGCATTGACCACTTTTGAACATTTTCCTGTCTGCTGTGTATGACACAGACGTATCCCGAAAGTCAATAAAACGCGGGTTACAAGTGTTCGCAACAGCTGATTAATCGGAAAATTGCGAGAGACGTGCGAGAGGTTTTCGCAAACCTTCCGCGGATCTCCTCACAATCGCTAATTTGCGAAAGTTTCGATCACATGGGCCGATAGCCAGCCTTACAAAATACTACGATCCCTGTGTATTATTATATATCATTGGTGTGCCAATTCATCGATTATATCGATGATTGGTCATTTTCTTTCAAAATCGAATAAATCGATTGCAAGTTTTGCATAATCAATTACGCTCCCGAGGCAGCGGAAATCTTGCGCTTCTAAAGAAACAACCGATTTTCACGCTGCCAGCTTTGACCGTTTATGATATATTTAGACACCAGATGGCGGTTCGTTTTCCACTGAAATAAACGTGCGTATGATGTGACAAGCAGCCAATCAGATGCCAATAAACAAACACTCGACAGGCATCCTGGCTCCGCCCATTGCTGCGCTTCAAGCGCCGCTTACTGAGTTTCCGGTCGAATTTAAATTGCTCCCTCTGCATTCTCGCACCATCGACCGATTCGATTATGACATTATGACTGTGTTAGCGTAGCCATGTATCTGTTGTCTGCAGAACTGAAACCAGCAAGAGAGGTGTGCACGCAGCCTTTGTTGTTACGTTTCGTTTGAATAACAGCTCACCGGCCGAGCATTCTATGTGCCCAAGGCCCTAAGCAAACCACGTCAGGGGCAATTCTCTCTGAGCCTGTGGCCTGTTCAGACGGTTACGCTGGGGGATGAGCTGTCACTCAAAAAGAAATTAATATGATTGGCTCTGTGTATTCCTCGCTTGGCTTTGTCTTCCAGCACAAGGTCTCATCTGATTGGACAAAAATACAGTGCTCCCCTCTGGTGTTGCAATTCAGGATACGAGGTCATAACAAACAGCGCTTTACGATATAGGTAGTAGCCCTATAGGTAAAGCGCTGTGTAAAGAGCGTAATAATCAATCGGCACGATTATATATGCTCATCCAAAGTGTAGCATGTTTGGAGGCGGGTAACAGTCTATTTAAGAGGGAGGGGACCAGTCTACATGTAACGTCCAGACGACGTTGTTCTCTGGTGTGAGCCAGCGAGCGAGGAGGACGCATTTGAAACACAGGGCTTCTGGAGCCAAGGGGCCATAGGCGGACATTAAGCACGTTGTTGCCGTGTGGAACACGTACCATGCTGCTGTAAAGTAGCTGTGTGATTAATCAGTTAAGTACTAAGCTGTTGTATTAAAGTTATTGTTACAGTTGACCTGTGTTAGTTGTTTCTTGCGTTCAACCCTGTTTATCGCTCAGTCAGGAAGCTTGCGGGGTATATGTACCTCCCCGGGACTTGGGGAAACGAGAAAATTGGTTCATTGGCGCTTTAACGTGGGATTAGAAGTGCTTTCCTGGCTGATTTGGGCTTATAAACTTGGCGAGAGACAAAACAACAGGTCAACTGGACTGAGTGACGTCACAGCAGGTCTTTGCTAAGCTCTCGGTATTTTTGTGTTAATCTGTGAGAATCACAATAAACCGGGAATAAATTATTGCGACATGAGTGACAAAATTTAAATTCTCAGACATTCTGGACAGGATTTATTTCTGTTGATATTCAATTGTTAATGGTAAGTGCAGCTGGTTGAACTGAGATGTGATAAACTCATGACGCTACATCCCCATTAAAAATCTTGGACAAAATTCTGGGGTCCTCCTCCCACCCTACTGGTACTTAAAAGGCCATCAGTGAGATAATCTGTTGATACAGACATGATCAGCAGTGTGATAATGATCCCAGTGGGAAGCCATTAATCACTGCCGAACTACTTTCTTTGGTTTCCCAGGGAAGGATAGGGGTTGGGAGAAAAGCCTGTCAGCTGGTCACACAGGGTCAGTGGTGTTTATATTCAGATGATGTAACATTGGTAGCTCCAGCAGTGACTGCTATATCTGGTTAATGTGTCTGCTAAAGATGCCTATCTGGATGCACTTTCTACTGACTGGGCACAGATCTGTTTTTGTGTATAGCTAGGTATGACTGTCCCTCTCATTTAATATATATATATATATATATATATATATATATATATATATATATATATATATATATATATATATACTCTGTGTATTCTGATTATAATAATATATATATTAACTCAATATATCTATACAAATCAAACACAAAACTATAGTCTTCCCAGGCAGTACTACAATTGAGACCTTATGGAGGTTTGGTGTGTGGAAAATTTTATGCTTTCCTTAGCATTCACCAATGCTTGCATTTGTGTAGGATAATGGTTATAGGTAGTTGATGCCTATAATTACTTAATACAAAACCACTAAAAATTCAAATTTACTACATTTTTTAATATTTTGGTTTAATATACCTAAGCAGTATCAACGTATACTTCACATAATTACATGAACTGGACTAGTAAAGTTATGAAAAATACAGGTAATCAGTAATTGATAATTTAATTCATAATTAAAGCTGCTAGAGCTTGCACTAGTAGGAACACAACTGGTCTTAAATACCTGATAATTAGGAAACCACTCTTGGGGATAGTTTCACATGACCTGGTGTGCCTGATGACTATGGAAAGTGTGGTTTGTTGTTGTTGGTTCATGATCTAGCTCAGGTATTTCAACATTATTAGATTTGAAATCTTCATGTAGAATCAAGGAAATTTAGAACAATCTTTTTCAGGGGGGGGGGGGGGTTGTCCTCTTTATCATTAAGTTAAGGGGCATTGTGAAGGGGAGGGGGGACTTTCGTCCACTTTGACTTTTGTCTGTACCAAATATAAATATACCTGATGGTTTTGTATATGGAGGTTATATATTTACCTATAAAATCAAAACTGTTATATAGTTTAGACAATCAAAACTGTTATATAGTTTCAGACAAATTAAAACTGTTATTTAGTTTCAGACCTGCAACTGTGCATACAGTTAGTTGGACATACAAACTACTAAGTATTACCATATACCTAAAACTAGATCATTGTAACCCTGCTCCTCTTCGAAATTGTTAAAAAACAAGGCCTGCAGAGCTAATGCGAACCTGTGCAAAGTTTGGGAGTGTGAATGGAGGTTTATTTTTAAAATTTAATATTGATCCTTTTAAGTCCTGCATATCTACCTTAGTCATTATGATTTCAGCAAAATGGACATTTCGGACCTGCAAGTTTCAGACTAGGACATTAACTAGAGTTTCAGACTAGGACATTAACTACAATATGGGTAGTCAACAAGCGACTATGAGTATCCGCAGAAATCAGAGTGGGACGGGTGAAGTGAGGCATGGATTAAGTGGCAAGGGGAATAGAGTGAGGTGTGTTGTATATTAGCATGAATGTCTGCAGCTTAAACGTGAATGTAGGTGGTGCTGTCATAAAATCTAGAAAGCTGCCCAGGATGTATAAACCTGCAAAATTTCAGGTGGATAAGTCAAACCACTGCTGAGATATGAGTGATATTATCCCAAGGTAGATGAACAGATGGATGCTGTGCATAAATGGTTGCAGGTGGCGCCACCGGTTTTGCTTATGATAAAGAGCTATGTGAGATCTATACACATGCAAAATTTTGGCCCAATCGGTCAAACAGTTCCCGAGATATGAGCTTGGATGTCTGCAGAGTAAAAGTGAATGTAGGTGGCGCCACCTGTCATAAAATCGAGAAAGCTGTCCAGAATGTATAAACCTGCAAAATTTCAGGTAGATAAGACAAACCACTGCTGAGATATGAGTGATATTATCCCAAGGCAGATGAACAGATGAACGCTGTACAAAAATGGTTTTTGGTGGCGCCACCAGTTTTGCCTATGATGAAGAGCTATGTGAGATCTATACACATGCAAAATTTTGGCCCAATCGGTCAAACGGTTCCCGAGATATAAGCTTGGATGTCTGCAGATTAAAAGTGAATGTAGGTGGCACCACCTGTCATACAATCAAATAACCTGTCCAGGATGTATGAACCTGCAAAATTTCGGGTGGATAAGTCAAACCACTGCAGCGATATGAGTGATTTTATCCCAAGGCAGATGAACAGATGGGTGCTGTGCATTAATGGTTGCAGATGGCGCCACCAGTTTTGCATATAATGAAGAGCTATGTGAGATCTATACACATGCAAAATTTTGGCCCAATCAGTCAAACAGTTCCTCAGATATTAGCTTGGATGTCTCCAGAGTAAAAGTGAATGTAGGTGGCACCACCTGTCATAAATCGAGAAAGCTGTCCAGGATGTATAAACCTGCAAAATTTCAGGTGGAAAGGTCAAACCTCTGCTGAGATATAAGTGATATTATCCAAAGGCAGATGAACAGAAGGACGCTGTGCAAAAATGGTTGCACCACCATTTTAGTGTATGTTATAAAGCTATCAAAGGCTTACATTTGTGCAAAATTTTAGCCTGATCGGTCAAACGGTTCCCGAGATATGCGGGTTTATGTGTGGAAACAGACACACAAATGGACGCTGGGCAGCAAGGAAAGGTCAGAGGTCAACAAAAAATGAGGGTGCAGCAGTTCACATGTGACCTGATGATAAACCCGATTCGCTTTATATGCAAAGTTTTTTCAAATAGTTGAAAGATATAGTTCCAGTAATCTAGGAGTTCTGCATCTAAACATTGTGTCCTGACGTCTAGACGCTGTGTCTAGACGTCTAGACACATTGTCTAGACAGCCCCCCAGAGCCAGGTCAGTAGCCATTGTGATGTCTGGACCCCACCTGTTTGTACTGAGTGACCTCTTGACTTGGCTGCTGAAACTCAGCATATTGTCAAATCTGTTTTCAAATACAGAAAGCCTTTTTTTCAATTGGCTACAATGCTTTTTTAAAACTGTATTTACCCAATCTATTATATAAAACTGTCAGAACCCTACCATAAAATAATACTTGTAAAGTTTAAACCAATCAGCTTAACAGTTTCATCATAAATCAGTGTATAAGCTAGAAGAGTTTAAAATTACATTTTCGCTTGTAGTTTGATCAGTTGTCTGTACAGTTGATATTTAAATAAGCTGAGACACAGCGTCGATCTGGGACACAGATTTAGGTAATGTGTATTTAATAAGCTCTTGTGATAGAGCAGAACATTTATAAATAAATTATATTTTTTATTTGTTGTGAGTTATTTAGTTTCATTTTAAATATCAACAGTAGAGCTGTACTGTTGACACTGTGATTCTGTATAATAAAAGATTAAATGCAGGGCAACTGGAGCCAAGGGGCTAGGCGGACGTTAAGCACGTTGTTGCCGTGTGGAACACGTAGCAGGCTGCTGTGAAGTAGCTGTGTGCTTGATCAACTAAGTACTAAACTGTTGTATCAATGTTATTGTTACAGTTGACCTGTGTTAGTTGTTTCTGCTCTCGTCCAAGGAAAACACCACCTCCTTCTTTTGCGTTCAGCTCTGTTTATCGCTCAGTCAGGAAGCTTGCAGGGTATATGTACCTCCCCGGGAATTGGGAAGTCAGATAATTGGTACACAAAGAATTCCTGTTATATCGATGAAATATTCTCATTCTGTCAAAGATATAAGAAACCTGGGCACAAAACATCGAAACACATTAAAACATTAACTTGTATAACAAATAAGTGTTGGTTTAAACATATTTATTTCAAAATGATAACAAAGCAGCCGATAAGGCTAATGCACATGCCCTCCTGCATAAAAATAAAAAGAAAGTGAAAATTAACATGAATGAATATATGTATACACAAATGACCAGATTTGAAAAGTGCACAATTATTTACACATGGCAAGATATATACAAATACATAGTATAGTTAATACAGATTTACATTCTACATACACAGATACACATGCATTTATTATGCTGGTAGGTGTAATACAATAAAAAAATAAACGTTAAATGTCTAAGTCCATATGGGGCTTATTAATTAGAATAAAACGATGATTTAAGATATGTGTATTTTTTTTGTTTGCAACTACAATGAATACCACTAACCGAAGAAGCTTTAGAATAAGTGCAATCAACTGGTAGTAAAGCGCAGTATACGGATAAAAATAGCATGTTTTTATAAAAGATGCTTAATTGAGCTACATAGGTTTTCCTCATGCAAAAACATTTTCATGAATTTTTCGTTTTCTCTATTGGTGTTATGTGCTGGCTGTGTAATGCATACAGGAGTGTCAAGCTGTGTTTCCCGAAATGATCAAGTCAACTTAGTGAAAAGAGTTCGTCTATATAAAATATATTTAGGACAACTTACATGAAATTGCCGGACGCTCTCCTCTTTCTCGTTACATTGAGATAAAAGAGAATAAAAAAACCCGGCATTTACCCGGTGTTAACAACCCGCAAATTACCTTTACCTTTCAGCATGACGTACAAGTAAGATTGAATTTTCTATGTTATAATAAATGATAATATGTCTGATTTTATACAGCTAATTTCACTGTAATATATATATATATATATATAAATAAATATATATATATATATATATATATATATATATATATATATATATAAGCATAAAATAATCGATTAATAATCGATTGTCGGTCTTTTTTTATCGTTCAATCATCGAATATGTTTTTATAACCGGTTCCTGTCACTCTCATATATACACAACTGTAGTAATAAAAACTCTATATTTGTTAATTGTCCTAACATTTGCTGTTTCCTACGCAGAGCAGAGTCGAATTCATCTAGGAAAATCCCGGTTGCCCCAAAATCATCTGAATTCTCAATGACGTCTCATTAGATAAGAGGGATGGTTTAAGAATTCGTAAATGTTGTGAGTTTTTTTTCCCCGAATTATTCTTGGGTGCTTTGTTATGCTATTACGAAAAAAAAACCTACAGACTACTGTTGTCATCATCATCAAAGCCCAGTTCATATGTTTGGGTGTATGCTTAAGTCATATATAGCATTGGAAAATCCTTCGCGATGTATCCAGCCAGTGGGCTCTTTAAAGGGCTGTAATGAGCTGAGATGGTAAAGAGCTGAGATGGTCGACTGTTTTGTCGCCTTCCAATATATAGTGGGAGTCGTGTTTTTACACGATCCGATGTTTTTTTTCTGTAAAAGAAAGCTGGTTATCAGGTCCATTGATATTGTGGTATTAACACTTTTGCAACATTGTACCAGTATCTTATGCAGAACACAACTGCGACTCTTTTGCAAGAGAAGTGATCATTATCTCAGTTGTTGAGTGTTTGGTCCGACAAAACACGGGCCATATTCCTCATATCCGCCATGACATAAGCATTGTACTTGTGTGCTATCTCTGCATTATAAAGGGAGTACTCATATTTAAACTAAGAATATATATGCGTTTAAGTCTACCAAAACTAAATTGTGTCTGATTAAAAATGAGATACTTGGGGATTAATATATTCTTCTCCCTTTTACAGATATATCCTTTGGAGCTTATGATCTATCCTAAGTGCAAGTGTGGGGTGGTGACTAAAATGTAATGTCAGATATGTCTAACATGTAAGTACCCTTGATGGCTGTAATAAACTATGTTGAAGATCATGAATGGTTAAATCTCTCTGTCAGTCTAGTCGTAATATACTACCAATTAAAAGCCACGTGTGATTGTCTTGTTTGTCTGGTATCACTCGAACACGAAGTTCTCCTTCAACTAAGGTAATATAGAACAAAATGATGATAACCGTTTGTCAATTGGTACAAATGCGCGTTTAATGCGATCGCTTGAATTCCATCTCAGAGGTAAAGGCATGCAAAACGTGTTCAAATACTAAATCAGCTTTATATAATGAGGCACTTGTTAAGTTTTTATTGTAACCATCATATTTGATCTATTCGGGAACCAACAAACAGCTCAACAGTGCTTTCACATCTGTTTATTTGGTTTAATAAAATAGTACAAATTGTAAACTAAAAACGATATTACGATAGTCCTTATGTTATGCAAAGGTTTATTAAGATACTTATCATGTAGTAATGACAAAAGAAATTATAAAAACAGCTAAGGTAATGATACTCTTATTAGTGTAAGGTTCAATACACTCGCTCAGTTTAATCAGAGATTACAGGACGAAATTAGATGTGAAGTCGGAGTACACATATCCCCGCCAGAATCCTTATAAAATTTTCCTTTGTCCCTGTGTACATGGCGTTTCAGTTCACAAGCCTGGTTTACAAGTGAGCCTACAACAAAGCTACGTCGTAATACCCATGAATGGTTGTGGTTGATGGCGCGGATAAAGAAATTACCGGGTGTTGCAATTGTGTTGAATCCCTTGATTGATAAACACATGATGATGGTCTAGATTTCTTGAATAATTTATCAGTTTCCTGGTGTTAAGTTTTCAACAGACAGACCAACTAACGTAACTAAGGGGAAATAACATACCCTGCTTCCTTGTAAAGATGTATAAACTACAAAGAAAACACTTATTTTAACAACTGAATCGCACCTGATGACCCCTGTACCACCTTTAATAAATCAGGATCGGTCTGGCCCGGGGGCGATATAGCAACGTTTCAAGTCTGGCTGTGTGTGAGAGCATAACTATGCAATAATACATAGAGGAACACCCAGAGAAGTTTAGGTTTCCTATCGTAATGATTCCATCAGTCTCTACAAATTTTATTGTCCGGTGGACATTTCTCCATTGGGAATAGACAATGACAAAACCCCATTTTCATAAAATCTTTAAGTATCTGGCCATCAAGTCGCCTAGCCAGGGGACCTCATCATTTTTGTTGCTAGGTAACTAGTCATTACCACTACTGTTGGTACTTTCCGTTCTATAACACCAGCGTATGACCGAAAAAATGGCGGTGGTCCCAAAAGTCACACCCCTGAAGAGATAGGCTCACGTGAGACTTCGAATTTGCGACGAGATTACCAACTAGTCATTGTGGTACGTGGATGAAGTATGATGGATGTTTAAGCCATGTCTTTGTCTGGTGACCGCGATCCATGACCATGGTACAGCCCATTGTTGTCCTGAAGGATTACTGTCTGGGAACAGCATTTTTAACTATACATAACTTAGCGACTATCTAAGAATACACCCGCCATTTGGCCTCTGTGTGCCATCAAATCTTTTTATCCTCTATTAGAATAATGTCATAGTGATAATAAATATTTAATATATATTATTATTTTAAATATATATTTCTTATAGAAGATTTTTTGTTTATAATAATTATATTATAGTTTATACAGGACTTTGGAATTTGAATTCCGAATTTCATATTTAATTCTCCACAGAAACTCTAAATCCTATAGAATAAACTGTACCAATACCTATATGATCAGTGAGAAAGTGTTAAAATATAGATATGAACAACTGTCTTAATGGGGTAAAATTACATATATACTTTGTCATTACTGGTCTTTGACTACATTCATTCAAGCTTACTATAGTACTGAAATATCAGTTCTCCCGTTTCAAAAGAATGATAGACATCTGCTTAACGAATTCATAACTTTATATATATATATATATATATATATATATATATATATATATATATATATATATATAAACCTAGGAGGAAAGGATCACATCATTGGCCCTGTTTCCAGCGGGCAGGGGACGTGTCTCTATCACCTTTTCATTAATGCGGCACAATGCCTTTTCTTCCCTTCGCTTTTTAGGGATGAAATGGAACACTTTTTAACACAGCAATTTTTATATAATTCCGTAATATTGTTTAAAGTTTCTTTAAATTTTGCGGAATATGTGTTCAGTCCTGTAACGGAAATATTGAGAAAACGTATGGTTTGTGTCAGTTGCGCCATCAATGAGAGGAACCCTTACAATAAGTTGCTGCGTGTTTGTATGCGGGGACAATGTTATAAACTGGGAAAATGAATGTGTTGAAATAAAGCAAAATTGTCGATACGCCTGTGGACCCCCCTCGCCGTTATTTCAACAAACAATCATAAGGCCAATGAAAAAATGTAAAGTCATGTTACCATTATTTATGACACCCACTTGATGATTTTGATCATCATTTTATATGGGAAAAGTCCTAAAATATGATAGGACGTTGGCCCCGTCGGAACTGTATAATGGTCGGAAATACTAAATTATCTTGAAGTTTTTTTTAAATAATTTCCATCAGACACTTTGACTTTTAATAAAATTATGTTCAAAAGCTAACAGGAGAAAATAAAGCAGAATAATATGACACATTGCATAAAGGATTTACAGATGGGCTTCAGCATTTTATTATTTTAGATTTACAAGGCCGCATTCAGATAATAAGGAATAAACTATTAATCATTGGTTTTGAAAATTCATATTCGACCGACAAGGCTTATTGAAGGCCAGCATAAAGGTAAAAAAAAATGGTTGTAACTTTTTGTTACTAAGGGCAATAACCTTTTTTTCCCTTTTTTCTTCTTTTTTTTTTATTTTTCTTCAATGACCTTAATTTCTCCTCAAATAAACTAACAGTGAATGATTTCATTACCTTAATGGTCTGATGTTCCATGATTCAACATTTTTCACCAAGGCAAGGTGTACGAATCCCTATTTCGCCCTCGTTATTTAAGCATAAACATTTCACTGGGCCCGCGGTATGCAGTATGCAATGAACTGCTGTATGAGACTATGGGAAAAATGGAATTCTTAGTTGAGAATTTGACCCGCGTACCGCCCGCGGTACAGCGACTGCAGGACTAGTACCCATGCATTTGACCTAGAAATGAGCGTGATCTAGCGAGGTTTGACTTCATGATCGCCACTTCAATAAAGCAGTGTATTACCGCCCGTCAAGTAGATGCCGAATTCAGCATACCGCGAGCCATGTAAACGCAGCTTTTACTAGGCGCGCGGTATGCGATATGTTGAGTGCCGCAGCAGAACGCGGTGTGCCGAATGCGATGAAAAATGGGAGAAGTAAAACACTGCGATATGGGCCCGAAGAGGTTAAATCCCTCCAGTTCGCGCTGCATCTGTAGGTCATGCATATGGGGAAAAGAGCCCATGGGCGCTTACCGCGCGCGGAATGGGGATCCAATTATCCCTTGAGAATTCCATTTTACTGCGGGTCTCATCCCGCATACCGCAAACCGCGGGCCCTGTAAACGCTTAATGATAAAATAACTACACTGTTAAAAGTTGCACGTAAAATAACGGTGCTTTGCACCGGCAGCAAAGTTGACAGTGCAATGCACCGTTATTTTACGTGCAAAGAAATAACGCAGTGCGTTAAATAACGTCGCATTGCACCGTAATTTTACAGCGCTTTGGGACGTAAATAAACGGTGCTTAGCCACGGCAAATAACAGGCATCTGTTATTTTACGGGACAATATGCCGTTATTTTACAGTGCTAAGAGACGTAAATAAACAGTGATTTAAACTGGAATCAGGGCATTGCACCGTTATTTCACGGTGCTTTGATATGTAGAATAACAAAACATTGTTACTTTATAATAAATAACAGTGTTTTGCACATGGAGCTATACACTGTTACAGGTTTCCATAATCTTTCTCAAAACGTTTCTGCCTTGTCACTCCGGACGAACCCTTTTTTGTACCTGTGTACTTCAGGTTTCTCATTAGATGTTTTTTAGATTTTACCTGTAAAAATATTACGAACGAAGTCAGACTCCTTATGATGATAGAGTTGTAACTTTCTGTTTGACAGTCAAGTGTCCCGAAAATCAAATCAGGATATCCACAGAGGGAAATGCATCTTGGCTAATTTGGGAAATGGCATTAAAAATGCATGCTCCCACATAATATCACACCACTTCTTTATTGTATGAAATATTCAAGAGATCATCAACATGTACAACACGTGTACTTAATGTATATAGTTATTCAGATTATATTGATCTTCCAAAAGGCTTCATTAGGAAGCAAACATATTTAAACATTTTGACCACACTGCATGGCAGTTAAATCGTCTCCAACTAAACATATAAAATTTGGCAATTAGTGCAATATTATTCTGATTACTATTATGAATGCTGTGTGTTATCTCATTAAGGTTTCTGATCTTTTCAACAATGGGGCCCAAATCTATTTATAATGTATCTTTGAAAAATAGATAAAAGTGCATCAATAAATTTATAGTGTTGTAAATTAATGGTACCTTTAAAGTAAAAGATGGTCAGAACACAAGTCAAACAATTGAAATGGATTTAACTTATATGTCACCAAATCTTTCTACAGTAAAGGCATCTACTTTGTGTGAAGCTTCTGATAATGAATTCCAAAATAAAGGTCCTTGGTAAATAAATGATTTTTGCATCAATTAAGTTCGAACTGGAGGGAGTTGAAGAGAATGCCTACACTGTAACAAGGGTGCAAATGTAAACGTTTTTCCATAAAATAACCTGATTTAATTAAGGTATTTAAACACAAGAATATTATTGTGAAATAGTCGTTAACTGATATTTCCTATATTGTTGATATATTAAAGAGGAAAATGCAGCATTAAAACATTAAATCTAACCAACCAGCTCTATTGACAGTGGGAGGGCATTCAATTACCCAAAAATCAAGAAATCTGAAGGTCTTTTTAGTCCCTTGGGATACTCCAGGGTAAATATCCAAAATGACGCATAGCTAGCCTCCAGTGGAAGTAGAAATAATTTGAATGTGTTGACAGTTTCTGGCCATCCACCATATGTTACAGTGATGTTACAGTCCCCATCTTGAACATTTATCCAATTATCCCTTGAGTATTCCATTTTACTGCGGGTCTCATCCCGCATACCGCAAACCGCGGGCCCTGTAAACGCTTAATGATAAAATAACTATAGAGCATAATTTTTTTTTGCATACCGCTTAGTACGGTGTCTCGTATAGGACATGCACAAAATTATTTTTTATCTCGTTCCCACGCGATAGTATCTCGTGGCCACGCGATAATTATCTCGTTCCCACGAGATAGTATCTCGTTCCCAGGCGATAACTATCTCGTTCCCACGCGATAGTATCTCGTGGCCACGCGATAATTATCTCGTTCCCACGAGATAGTATCTTGTGGCCACGCGATAATTATCTCGTTCCCACGAGATAGTATCTCGTTTCCACGCGATAATTATCTCGTTCCCACGCGATAGTATCTTGTTCTCACGAGATAATTATCTCGTTCCCACGCGTTGGTATAGCGTGGCCACGCGATAGTATGCCATGCTATAGCTTAAGCCCTCATTTGGACAAGAATGTCTGTGGTCTGTTTTATACCGAGCGTCGATGCAGCTTAAATTGTTTGTATGTATTTCGTTGTATGTGTGTTTGCGCCGAATGCTTTGGGGGTAAATTTCAGCAGTTTTCATTGCGTTGGTTCACCATTTCATTGCGTGGTTCAACTAGCCCATTTTTATTTGTTCATGGAAAACTGTTTTGAGTATGTTTTAGGGTAAGGGTGATATAAACCCTTGTGTACCATACATGAATTAAACTGAAACACTTGTTTGTATTTTACCTTCCCAGAAAATCTTATTTTTTAGGACTAGGGTTGGGGTTATTTAATTTCGGGTATACCGAACAGGGTAAACAACATGTCGGTTTGTGTTATGTCTCAAGGGAGAAGCTTACAACAAAAGGTCTCAGCAATGCCACTTCATTATGACTGGGGGAGGGGTTAAGGAGACCTTTTTACGAGAAATTTGCTCATTCTTCCCCTTCACATTTTTCTTTCTACAATAAAACTTCAGTTATGTATTCATAGGCGGCGAAACCTTGGGGGGGGTGCGGGGGCTGAGTCCCCCTCCCCCTCCCCAACATAATGATGGGTATAAAAACATCCACTCTATTATTATTGGGTATTTGCACCCTCACACACACACACACACACACACACACACACACATATATATATATACATATATATATATATATATATATATATATATATATATATATCCTCTTCTGCTCAGTACTTGGAGTACCATATGTGCGATGAAAAAAGTTGATATTCTGTGTGAAAATGAGTCCATTGCCAGACAAATGACAAATAATCTCCCTACAAGGAGGTACTGTTTTACTTAATAAGCATTGACCAATAAAATGCACCAGAATGCAGTAGTACCCATACAGTTTTTCAAAACTCAACCACCCCACCCCCCGTCGGGGATTATCCCATCAAATCCCCCCCCTGCCATTTGTGTAAGGCTACGGCCCTTGTTTATATATATATATATATATATATATATATATATATATATATATATAATATATATACTAGTCTATATATAATATATATTATATATATATACATACATATATATATGTATATATATATATATATATATATATATATACTATTTGGGTATACTATTGGCCCCCAATGAAAATTTGGTTTCGCCGCCAATGGTAACTTATATTGTGAACATTTATTATGAAAAATATTTTACCCGAAGTAGCCATCCCCCCCCCCCTTTCCCCGCTCACACATTCGCCAGACAAACATGGCCCACGAGTGTTGTACGAGTGCCCGTTGTATCAATTCAGGTCTCAGCATATTAAGTCCGCTCTAAATTCATGCAAATAATTGACCATAGTCTTCATCCAGTGTATAGAAGCATGCCTCAAGGATTTAAGATGTAGGTCTGACTGTATTATCTATCTACAATTATCGCGTGGCCACGCGATAGTATCGCGTGGGAACGAGATAATTATCGCGTGGCCACGAGATACTAACGCGTGGGAACGAGATAATTATCGCGTGGCCATGAGATACTAACGCGTGGGAACGAGATACTAACGCGTGGGAACGAGATAATTATCGCGTGGCCACGAGATACTAACGCGTGGGAACGAGATAATTATCGCTTGGCCAAGAGATACTAACGCGTGGGAACGAGATACTATCTCGTGGGAATGAGATAAAAATAAGTTTGTGCATGTCCTATACGAGCCACCGTAGCTTACTGCATATCATGCGCCTAGTAAACGCAGCTTTAGGCTGGTACCTTGACTCAGACTGCGCATAGAATAATGAATACCCCTTTCCGCGTGGAGTTGAAGCTAGACAATTAGCCCAGTGGCCATGTTAAACTGACAGCATGACAACAGGGCGTCAATCTTATATAAGTCACCTACTTATAATTAAGGGCATTTCATTTAATAGAAGTCCTCCGCTATAACACTGTTTTTGACGGAGTCGCTATATAAACCACGTAAAGGTTGTGCAAATGTGATTTATTAGTTTATCAACCTTTATTTTAGATGCAATATTTACAATAAATCAATACGTCTACAGGCTTGAATCCCCCCAAAAACATGATATCTATGGTTTGGCTGATGAGGATGATTGTATTGTGAAGTAATATGAAGAAAAACAAAGTTTATTTGCCTCAGTTTAAATCAAAGTTATCACATGTTTCCGGAGTTATCAGCTACTGAACGATCAGAAAAAAGCATCCTCCGAAGCTTAGAATATGGCTAAACGCCAAATACATGGTGAGTAAGGGTGCCTTTCCAGACATGCAGATTTTCACCCGCGCGGGACCCGCGCGGGTCCCCGCATGCGAAGAGTCCCTTTCCATATGTGCGGGTCCCCGCATGCGGGTGACCCATTAGTTTGGATAAACGCATGCACTAATAATCATAATTTCTAAAATTTCTGTGTAATATCTTAAGAAAATATTCAGTGTAAACATTTATAATAACTGATGAGGCAGATTGGAGTGGATTAATATCGTATCTCAACAGCCAGGTTTAATGGTGGCTATTTCCTGTCACACTCTAACTAGAGCTGGTCCCGGGCCGTATCTCAATGAAGAATGGTCGTATATTTTTTTAATGCAATGAAATAAGCTCTATCAGCTCCTTTTTCTTTTCAAATACAAGGACACATGCCTGCTACTGATATATACATGTAGCATCCGCATGCGGGCCCCCGCAGAAATCCAACACTGCTGGATCCGCATGCGGGACCCGCGCGGGTGCCCGCACGTATGGAAAGGCGACAGTGATGACACACTTGTTGGATTTCAACCGTGCGGGACCCGCGCGGGACCCGCGCGGGGGCCCGCATGTATGGAAAAGCACCCTTAGACGTACGAAGTTCACGCTCCCCGTTCAGGGAGGTTTTTTTATACGTATCCTTATGTGGTTGACCATCGTATCGAAGAAACTGTTGCAGAGATTAAATATAGGATTTGTCTAGCAAATATACGTGAACTGGATTTCACAAACTTAAACTGTAGGTTTCTGTATTATCGCTAAACGAGGCACTGTTTGCAGCCTTCCGTATTGACGCCCATAGGTCTGGAATCCTGCCAGAAAATATTGTTTTCCTAAGGTATGGCTAGCCAAACCGTATTTATCATGGTTAAACATTTGCATTACATATCCTGGGTACTTGTGCATTTAAGTTTACCTATTATCAAATTGAAATTACGAAGACAATTACACGTGTTCAATAAGTTAAAATAAATACGACTAATATGTAGGTTTATTTCCGTAAGCGAGTTACGTTAATATCGCAAGGGACATTATCAGTATCACAAGCGGCCCTACAGTGGGACCTTTAAATTGTAAAGTATTGAATGAATACAAAAATCAGCAGTGAACAAGCGGGCTTGGTCTTCTTGTCTTAACATATTAACACGAAACAACACGAAATCCCTCATCTTAAATGTCGCAAAAAATGATAGAAAATTAAAGAATATAACAATTTAGGGACAGGTGCCGGAACAATCAGTGTCAAAATAAAATTACATTTTAATTCGTGTAATCTTGCAAGCTAGTCTATCATCAAGGTGGAAGGCCATATGTGTATTAACGAGAAGAAGGCAAAGATTAGCGTTAGCTATAAACATTTTGTAAATTAACACATTCATGGCTAAGGCATTTTCTGCCGAGGAATAAATGAACATAAGCAATCAATTTAATCTGCGTCATTTCTGCTGTAAATTTTATCGAGTTTTTCTTCACGGACGTGACTAATTGCTACGTAACGGTACGCTCGTAATGTGTGTTCCTCATAAACCATCTGCTTATTAAAATTAAATTCAATTTCACAAAACTCTAAAAGAAAGCTTGCATTAGTACCAAAGTTGTCATCTACAGCGTGGCTTCGCTATAATTCTCTAGATCTATCATTAGGAAAGTAATTATCAAGGATAGCTCTGAGGTTCTCTGGTTCGAGCCCAGTAAGAACCTTAAAGACTTTATAGGGAAATCTCAACATAACTCCAGGTGTTCATTCCGGTGTCTCAACTTTGAGATTGCAATTTTGAATTATTCATGGCCTCTTGTTTAAAGCCTAAAGCAAACGGAAACCGCAGTTTTTATGCTAACAGAACAGTCTGCAGGCCAACTAAAACGAATGCCTTACAGCGCGATAGATCAAACTGCTCGAGTCTTCTGAAGTAAAATTTCTATACTGTGCACAAGGGTAACGGTCGGGAATTTGATATATTTTAAAACAAAGATGGATGGATTTAAGATGTAAATAAAAAGCGTAAATATTAATTAAAAACTATTATTTTATTGAATAAAGTTTATCAGCGTTTGTCTAAAAAGAATCAACATTTTAAACTATTCCTTCAACTGGGCAGGTGTGGCGATTTCAGGATGCCCCCCCCCCCCCCCTCAGATTGCCCCGGGAACCTAAAATCATATTCCAAATAAACATTTCAAAAGTCAAAGATTTTCGTTATAATTAAGTATATACTACAAAAAGATATCGGGATAGTGGATAATAAATGTTATGGTCAAAACCTGAGTCATGAAATAAAAAGGTTCAAACGGAGGCTGACTTTAGACAAAGGCTTTGTTTTATTTTGAGATCTCCTAATCTTATTACCGCAGTTTTTTGTTGTGGCACCCAATGGTTGCTTTAATGACGAAAGGAAAAACCTTAAAAACAAACCACAACAAAAGGGAGGTTTACAGAAAAAAATACATAGCAACGGGATCAAGATGGATTAAATAGTTATTGATTGATTTTAATAATTTACAATTTTGATAAAGTTTTCTTCAGCTTCGTTTACTTGGCTCGCGCTATGCTGTATGCGGAATGAGAAAATCTCCCGGGAGTATTAGATCTGCATACCGCGATACAGCGTCCACGGGACCTTGTTACCATCTATTTAACCTAGCAAAATCTAGCGGATTTTGTTATACCCGGTTCCATACCTCAGATCCTGCGTTCCGTTGAAGCAATCCGCATACTTAGGTCCAACTAAACCAGTATAACTAATGATAGTGATGGTCTTTTGTCCGTCACCTGGCCATCTACGCCATCTAGCCGTCCTATCGTTTACAGTACACAAACCAAAACTTTATTCAGAACTGCGAACTATACATCCATTAGTCTGATGCTTATCAAGGACACATGGTAGCCTTTCGACCTGGAATGTACAAAATAAATTGATAATTTAATATACAGAAATATGTTTATGTGTTTTGGTCCCTGATCGGGTGTTAAATTCACCGTCAACAGCCACTGGTTACCCGTTTCATTTTACACTTGTAGAGGTTATTTTATTGCTGAAAGGCGTATGTGATAAAGGAGTAGAACACGGGACTCAAAGATGAGAGGTCAGGAGTTCAAATCTCGGCCGAGAAGCTGGTGAGATATTTTCACAGTGGGCCCAAACCCAGGGTGTTCGCTCTACAAATTTAATGGGACGGCTGTGCCACACAGCCGTGTTTCGCTCACAAAGGAGTGCGTCTTTGGGAGGTCCCCCGGTGTTATGACCAAGGGATGGGGAATATTACACACCTTTTTTCCCGCAGGAGCGGTAGACACCGGACTTGGATGACGCCAGGATACAAAAATAATACGATAGGAAGCGAGTGCTATCTCCCTTTTCACGTAGTCCCAAACCGAAATTGTGCTCTGCAGATGTGCATACTCAGTTTAAGAATTAAATAGATAAGACAGCCCCCCCCCCAAAAAAATGGAGGCGGTTACCTCCTCAAAAAATACCAAAAAAGTTTTGGTTTCAAGAGACAGAAAGCAGATGGTATTACTAAAATGTAAATGATCTGGATGTTACAGCACATACGGGATTAATTTTGGATTTAGAAATATAATTTTCCCCCCTAAATTTGCCGCTGTAGACTGGTTTCCAGTATGTGAAACTCTCAGCTTGCTCTCCATCTGAATGGCCTAGTAACTTTTATAATTCTATAGATTGGTAAGTTTGGTTGCTCATTTTGTTAATATATCAGGTTGGTCATCCTTTTCGTAAAATGTTCATTTTGGTCTTCATAACATTAACTTGTTCAGCATTTTAATGAAAATGTATACATAGGCGGTTGACAGAATAGGGTAAAGAGGCACATTTCTCCAAGTAATTTTATTTATGGAATTTAATAACGCAATGTTTATTCTATTTTTCATATATATTTAAAGTATAACTTCTCATGGCAAGTGGGTCCCCAGTATTAATATCTCTTCAATTCAGAATCGAGATGTGGACAGTTTCACTAAATTTGGCTACGATTAACAGTTGTATTGGGAGTTCCCCCATACTGCGATTGTCCTTGGAACTGAACCTCCAGTCCCTTCTTCTGACAGCCCTCATCGAGCTGTCTCTGATACGTAGCAGATAGATGTGCGTACATTTACAATCGCTCCTAACAGGGCCATTATTGTGTTGGGAGAGGGCCTGCGTGGATTGTTCGAAATATAAAGGTGTCTCCGAAAGCTTAAACTGACAGTCGAGTAATAGAAATGCCAGGCCCCTCCGTTCACTGGGGAGTTAGCAAACATGCTGTGCGGCCTTGGTTTTGTTTGACGTAAGAGACAAGCGACTGACCCTACGGTCAAAGACACCACCAAGCTATGGCAGTAAGATACATTTGTTTGCTGTTTATCACACACGTAGATAAATTTCATCAATTTGTAATATACTTGATATATACTTGTGAATGTCTTTTATATTATTTGATTCAAGGACTTGAAATCATTCGTTCTGTACCTCATATGTAAAGTAGAACCCGGTGGAATAAATACAGGGGAAACGGGAGTATTTAAAGAATAATATCTATATAAAAAATGAAATATATTTATATTTATTTATTAGAATAATAGATTTGGTTCCATTATTGAGATTACTATAAAATATTTTATATCTATACCTAGATTTTGAATGAACATATTTTTGGAGCATATACCTAAATATACTAAATTGTTACATATGTGAATGTGTCATACAGACAATCAAAGTCCGGTTGCATCCCATAATGAGGCATCCCCCCCCCCCCTCCCTACACACACAGGTCATATTTACCTTACCTGCGCTTGAGTATAGCGTGATCAGAGATTACAGAAGTGCTTTGGGTAGAAGTGGTGAGCTCTACCCCCGCATGGTAAGCAATCATAACACAGGCGTTTAAAATTTTAACATGATATTGTTATTATGATAAACCAATATTACCGTTTGACTACTCATATTAAATTACAGGTCGAATTTTGCTCAGACTGTGTTCCCGCTCCAGCCTCCCTAATCTGGCATCAGATTTTCTCGCAAAGAATACATGGCTACGATAAAATAGTCTTAATGTCATAAAAGGTCCATGGAACAGGAACACAGAGGAAGCAAAATTCGACCTATTATTTAATAAGAGTATCTCTGACCTATCGTTATTTCGTTTGCACGTCAATGACTCTCATTGAACCTAAAAAAAATTGTAACTGTATATTGCGGTCGCATTAGAGTGGATACTTTGACAGAAAATGTACCCATTTGTGTTAATTAAAGGATGGTCACAATTGTGAGTCATTTATCATTGAAATAACACCACCAAAATCGAGACAAAGATATATATATATATATATATATATATATATATATATATATATATATATCATACATATATATATATATATATATATATCATACATATATATATATATATAATTAACGTTTCGTTTTTCTTTTTATTGACGATTTATTTACCATTTGAGACATAACGCTTATTCTATGCCTCAAAAGGACATCGATGTTTTAGCCAGCATAATATCACATCCCGGTTATTATTCTAATATAAGCATGTACCACCGATGTGACAATAAGCGGGCTCCACTGTATATATATATTCATTAAATATCAGTCACCTCTGAATTCGCAATGCGATGTGTTAAGTGATAATTTCCTAAAATGTAAACCAAGACTTTGTTTATTTTTGGTTTATAATTGAATACGTATGTTCTTCAAAATCTATGAAATACCCGGATTATGGTAGCCTGGTACGAATGCCAGCCTGGTGGTAGTAGAACGTATGCCACAAATAACCTGAAGACCTATAAAAAAGACCTTACTCATCAAAGTGCTCATCCCTTGGTCTATATTCTTATAATGCTGCTACACTCATGTTGGAAGCGGCAGTTTCTCATATGGATGCTCATAGAAATTTCATGTTTTTTATGATCATCGATCTCTCATGTTTCTAGTTTCACTTAAAATTCAAAGATGGTGCTGATATGCGGAAGTAGTATTACTGTAAATGATCATGGAGACTATTTGAAGAACCCCATTTATAATTCAGCTTGGTATAGACTGGTCTATTTATTTTATGCACATGTTTGTTCACATGTATATGGAGATGTTAAAACCTTGTATTTATAAATGTAAATTAGCTAACTTTTACACAAGTAACTTCCAAACCATAAATAAAATTTAATTCCAAACGATTAATCGTTCAGCTACAGTTCAATTAGTTCTGTACAAATAATGTTTAAGCTTTGGTGTCTTACATGGTGCTGCGAAACTATTTTAATTAGTATCCATTGCTTTCCATTGTATATTTAAATATCGGCAACATACCGGTGCTGGGACAATGAGCGATACCGAAATAATATTTGACTGTGCATCGTGATGTATCGGTAAACCCTTGAATCGTTTGTCCTTTTACTGACGGTTTTACAAAAATGTTAGTATCAGCTAACATGGAAATGAACGGTGGCATCTTTTACGAAACGTATATTTTTCAACGCAGTTTTCCAGTCTATCATTTTGTGGTATCAGCATGACATTCGACGCCAATTATTAATGATGGATGGGGATGGAATGGCACTCAGCTTAATTTTTGTAACGCAATCTTGTTGAATAATGTGATATATTTCTTACTTGAAACTAACATTTGCACCAAATCAATGAAACCGCAAGTTAATTTAGAACAATAAAAATTGAGTGGAATATAACTGAGGCATTGTAGAGTCGGTCTGAACGAGAGTCTGACTGATTCTCTGATTAAATCAGATATAATTATATACATTTCATGATACCTACGGCTAACTTTCTAATCACTGCTACATTTGAATGTAACTAAGTTTGTTTCAATGATTTATCTAGAAAGAGTAGAGGTTACTACATTAAGCATCCATTTTTATTATTGATGGTGGTACTTTGCCGTAGGAATCACTCCTGAAAGATTGTATATGGGTGTCCTGTGACCGTTCTTATTTTTGTTATTTTTTTGTTGGAGGTAAGAGGTAACCGCCTTCGAATTTTAAAGCCAGCTTTACTCTAAATTAATGTACATCTGCAAGCTTCCATTCCGGTTTCGGACTACGTGACAGCTAGGGCAGTATCACACACATTCTCTCATATTGTATCCTTTCAAGGTTGGAAGCTTAAAGGAAGAAACACGAAGCGAATTTTAAAGCCAGCTTTACTCTAAATTAATGTACATCTGCAAGCTTCCATTCCGGTTTCGGACTACGTGACAGCTAGGGCAGTATCACACACATTCTCTCATATTGTATCCTTTCAAGGTTGGAAGCTTAAAGGAAGAAACACGAAGGAAGAAAAAAAGAAGAAACAGAGATTTCAAGCCTGAAAGCAAAAATTTGAAAGAAGGAACAAAGAAGGAACACAGATGGGAAGAAACATGAGGGAAGAAAGATGGATTGGAAACATGAAAAAAGACAGATAAAAGAAGAAAGAAAGAAGAAACACAAATTGGAATTTGAAAGAGGAAACATGAAAGAAGAAAGGAAGAAGAAACACCGATTGGAAGCTTGAAAGAAGAAACATGAAAGAAGAAAGACCAATTGGAAGCTTGAAAGAATAACATGAAAGAAGAAAGACCAATTGGAAGCTTGAAAGAATAACATGAAAGAAGAAAGACCAATTGGAAGCTTCAAAGAATAACATGAAAGAAGAAAGACTGATTGGAAGTTTGTGAGAGGAAACATTTAAAGTAGAAAGACTGATTGACAGCTTGAAAGAAGAAACATTTAAAAAAGAAAGACCGACTGGAAGCTTGAAAGAAGAACTATTAAAGAGAAAACACAGATTGGAAACTTGAAACAATGAAGAAACATGAAAGAAGAAACACAGTTGGAAGCTTGAAAGAAGAAACTTGAAAGAAGAAACACAGATTGGAAGCTTGAAACCAGAAACATGAAAGAAGTTCACAGATTGTAAGCTGAATGAAGAAACACGAAAGAGAAAACACAGAGTTGAAGCTTTAAAGCTTGAAAGAAGAAACAAAAAAGTTGAAACATTAATTGGAAGCTTGAAAGAATTAAATGAAAGAAGAAACACGGAAGAGGAAACACAGATTGGAAGTTTGAAAGAAGATACATGAAATAAGAAACACAGATTGGAAGCTTGAAAGAATACCATGAAAGAAGAAACACAAAACAGGAAACATAGATTGGAAGCTTTAAAGAAGAAGATGAAAAGAAGATAGAAAAGAAACACAGATTTGAAGCTTGAAAGAAGAAACAAGAAAGTAGAAAAACAGATTTTAAAGAAGAAATGTGAAAGAAGAAAGATAGTAGAAACCCAGATCGGAACTTGAAAGAAGAAAGATTAAAGGAGAAAGATAGAAGAAAAACAGATTGAAATTTGATAGTAGAAACATGAAAGAAGAAAAGAAGAAGAAGAAAAAAAGATTGGAAGCTTAAATGAAGAAACATGAAAGATGAAACATGAAAGAAGATACACATATTGGAAACTTGAAAGAAGAAACATGAAAGAAGAAACACAGATAGGAATTTGAAAGAAGTACGTTGAAAAAAAGTAAGATAGAAGAAACACAGATTGGAATTTAAAAGAAGAGACATGAAAGAAGAAAGGAAGAAAAAGAAAAAGGTCGGAAGCTTGAAAGAAGAAACATGAAAGACGAAACACATATTGGAAGCTTGAAAGAAGTTTCGTGATAGAAGAGAGACCAATTGGAAGCTTGAAAGAAGAAATAATAAAGATGAAATATGGAAACACTGGTTGGAAGCTCGATAGAATAACATGAAGAAGAAACACGAAAGAGGAAACTCAGATTGGCAGCTCGAAAGAGGAAACATAAAAGAAGAAAAATTAAAGAAGAAATACAGCTAGTAAGCTTGAGAGAAGAAAGATAGAAAAACACAGATTGGAAGTTTAAGGAAGAAACATGAAAGAAGAAGGGAAGAAAAAGAAAAAGACTGGAAGCTAAAATAAGAAATATGAAAGAAGAAACATGAAAGAAGAAACACAGATTGGAAGTATGAAAGCAGATTCATGAAAGAAAAGAGACCAATTAGACGCTTGAACGAAGACATATGAAAGAAGAAACAAGGAAACACTGGTTGGAAGCTTTATAAATATGATTTGTGAAGTTTCGTGGCATGCGCGCTATGTTTCTGATTTGGCCACTGGTCGCGACCGAAGCAAGTTTTTTTTTTATTCTATAATTACGGACAGGTGTAAGCAAACATACTTTGGTATGTTAATAAGTCACTCATTTTCGGATATTTGCGAGTACATGTTTGTTGAATATAAAATTACCTGAATCTCGAGTCCAGAGTGAATCAGCAACAAATGATAAAAAAGGCTAGGGCTGATTCCTTGCATCATTTCGAAAAAAAATGTATACCGTTTATCTATAAACAGTTACAGTGAGCAAGGAACAGGTCCAATGAATGTTTGTTTCGATATGGCAACTGACGGTTGCTACAGTTTGAAGACCCATCGTTTCCTCTTGGTGTAGCCTTTACTATTAATGGCTCAAGATCTAAGCAAACCTTTAAGAGTCATTGGTCTCTTGTTTTAGAGCAGCCATCCACTAATGCTTTCACTTATAGGGTGAAAGGTTTGCCATAAATACACAGGATTTTGATTGACAGCTGAACCATTTTCTCGTCTTTATATTGCTAAACCAAAGGCTTTAAAAAGAAAAGGTACTGACCAGAGGTGTTTGTGAGCAGCAGCAACAAACGATGCAAGAAAAAACTGTTTAATGATTCATGAGAAACCGTTTTACTAACTAATATTTTGCAAGGGTAAAAAAAATAGGTTCTCGCTTATTGTTTGTTTAACCAGAAAATGCTGCGACGAAAGTAACTCTTGAATAAATATCTTAAATCACTATTCGGCGTCTAGCAATGTGTTCATAAAAGAAATACAATAGGGAAACGGAAGAAACCAAAAGAGAGAAAGATAAGATGAAAGAACTTTTTTATTATGCCGGCTATTCACGTTATTCTAATAGAACACAAATACTGTTCTATCTGTCGTTTAAGTTTATACCATCCTGACGATCTTAACTTCCGCTTACAGCTATCAAGAATAATTTCCCTCGGGTTTAGTGTTAGATTAAACGCGGAAAAGATGACTGCTTACCGGATTATCTGTCGAGAGCACGAGACGTTAAAACGGCGGTTTATTGCGACGCGGGTATTACAGCCAATCAGAGCAAATACAGGCATTCGCTGCGAACTCTGGATGATGCGCAAGACCACGGTACCTTATTTCTTATGATTTTATTTCCCCATTGAATGTGCATATCATTCTTAAGCTGGAGTTAGGAAATAATAGAATTAAACGGAGCCAATTTTTTTGTTACCGTTCAGTGTATATTTAAATATATATATATATATATATATATCATACATTATTATCCTACATTATTCTAACATCATATAACCAAAGCAGTGCATCTGATGTCATTTGTAGTAAATTCCATAGTTTGTAAGTGATACTTAAAGTTTATTTGTCCAGATAACAACATTTGAACATAATTTGGAAAATGGGGAACGAAAACAATTTAAAAATATGATTATTCTTTATTTTTCAATCAGATGAGGCATATGGCAGGTCTTTGTATGACTGGGACATGTAATTAAGAGGCAGCACATAAATATTATATGGTTTGATTAAACAATCTGTAAGCTCATGTTAATCCAACTGTATTTGCTATTTTCATCTATCTTCCTGGCAAACAAATATGCTTATTTTAGGTAGATAATTGATAATATAATACAAACACAACCTACAGCAGTCATTGACTAAAATAGTCGAGCATTATTATGCCTATTATAATGCAACATCATAGCCATCAGTGACAAATTTGCATGGGAATTAATTGGAAATCTTTGCAGTCTGTGCTATTAAAATTAAGTGATATTTGCTTACAAATGGACAATGTTTAATCAAAAATTACTTTACACTCATGAAATCAAATTTCGGTCCGATTAACTATACCGTACAAATACATACATAACAACAGTGACACCTTTTAATCATTTAATAGGAAAACCGCCTGTTATCAAATACACAATCAGTATGGTAATGGGGTCAAGGTCAAGGATACGAGGCCAATATATATTACAGATTTCACTTGATTGCAAATTGAAGACAGAAGGTTTTTTTTTCTTTCAAAATCAGGCTTTCAGATCCTTGGTGATATAATTCACAAAAAAAACATTGAAGATTTGGAAAAGATAATTTCCATATCTCCGGTTTCTTTTTATCTACTCATGTATTTTGCTAATCATAACTTTCTTTTACGTTATTTTAGAGTTTTCTTCACATATTTTCTCCAGCTTCACCCTTCTGTGTTCATTTTTTATGCGTTAGTGAGGTTCAAACAGCAACTGTGATTAATACCAATACCCCCTCCTTATGATAAATCAACGGAACTGGTAACATTTACCGCTCAAGCTGAAGCCTGTCAACCGAACGTCGCGACGTTGGGGTGGCAGGACAAACTATAGGATTCTGATAAATTCAAGTTAAGTGGATGTATTCATTAATTCTGACTGTTATTCATAATGTTTTTCTACAATTTTGATAATAAAAAAGTTATCACATTCCGTATCAAGAACTTAATATGATCACATCTCTATTAAACTTTCATATCTTCATACCGTGATAATTGAAAGGCAAAGACATTTTTCATCTTCACAAAACTGCATATATATATATATATATATATATATATATATATATGGTATAGAGAATGTCATGAACTGATAACAAGCGCAGTGTAAAATAATGTACGAAGAACTAGATGTGGTCGGACAATGATCCTAGGAGGGCCTAGCATTTCTAGTAGTGCTTGACTAGTTTAAAGATGGGCAAAAGTGTAGTTTATAGTTTAAGTATATCACATCATCAGAAACGGATTGTTTGAACAATATACATGAGGGAGCAAAATACTACTGGTTCAAATTATATTAAAGAAGATCTGTCTGACATAATGTGTGCAATACAAAATCACCGACTGACCGGCCACATTTGATTTTGAGCAAGTCATTTTGGTCAGTTGCTTATGTCTGTGTGTGTGTTTGTTTGTCTGTCAGGACTCTACTGGCCATAATTCTGTAGCAATATTTTTATCATAACTTTATCAATATTGGTCCTATTAGGCTCATTTCTTCCTCTGCGTCTTCTTCATAACCTGATCTAGTTATCGTTTCTCATTTTTGTGTCATTTTCAGGATGCCTGTCTATGTGTCAGTTGTCCTCAATTTCGCTTGCGTGCTGGTTCTTGCACATAACATATAGCATTCTACATGCAACCGTTAAGCAGGAATCACATTGTAACTTACACATATCGTATATCGGAACATTTTGTGGAAGCTGTATGTTTTCTTTTAAATAGATCAAAGTTCAAGGTCAAGGTCATAAAAATTTGTCTTAATAATATTTCCCTCATAACTTTATCAATATTGGTCATACCTTCATAAACTTTAACTCATTTATAGCATCTTATCTCAACTTTGCGTCACTTTGTTAGTACGTCTTTCTATCCCTCAGTTGTCCTCCAATTCGTCCGAACCTGCTGATTCTGGCGTATGACATATATAGCATTCTACGGACAACACCTTAGCAGGAGTCCCTGTGTAACTTACAAATATCGTTTATAGGAACGATCTCTGGAAACTGTATATGTAGTTTCGACGTTGACAAGTTCAAGGACGCGCGTTACTAGAACTTTCGTTGTAGTGCCGATGTAAAGAAGGGGGCTTCGACGTCCCGTCATATATTTATTCAGAGTAAAATCGTTCTGCGGACGTGTCGTTAGATATAGATTGACACAGCGGAGTGTGTTGTCAAACTCCGCGAAAGGATTATAATTAGGACCTTGAGTTTTATGTAAAGCCGAGCAGGTATAGTGTTTTGAAGAATAATTAGTAGTGTGTAGTGTGTTGAAGAATAATTACTGTATTTTGAGCCAGTTTATGGCGGGGGAAAGCTAGAAAACTGTTTTCTGTGGGTACTTTGTGTAAGACTCGAACCAATCAACGTAGGGCAAAAGCCATTTGTGCCGTTCATGGAAATAAACTCGTTTTGTTGCAACCCCTTGACTAGAAATTAATGGACTTGTGCATGAAAATTCCCTGGAAATAAATGTATGCTGCGTGTGTTTTGTGACATAGGTGTGTGTATGTGTGTTGGTGTGTGCGCGAGTCATCCCCCACGCTGATGCATTAAGAGAGAGAGAGAGAGAGAGAGAGAGAGAGAGAGAGAGAGAAAGAGAGAGAGACAGACAAACAGACATACAGACAGACAGACAGAGAGATACAGATATTTATATATATAAATATTTCAATAGGCAGAAAATCTGAAGAATCTGAAGCCGAAACTTTTTGAGAACATGAGAGTTGCGAGTTTCCCGGTGAACAGTGATCTGAGTCAAGATTTTTGTAGGATTCTGTAAAGTTGACTCTTTCTTTTATTTGACGCCATTTTTCCAAGATTGATATGAAATTTACAATTAATTGACTTATTGGATGATTTTCTGCAGAGTGCATACAAAACAAACCCTGGGTTAGGCTACGTCCCCCCAAAAATTGTCGGATAATTAATAAATGGGTACATTTTGTTTAAATTGGCAATTTATCTAGTTGTGGGAGGTTGGGGTGCGGAAGACTTCACCCGGTTCGGTGACTTCATCATCAACCACAGCAACCTGGCCGTATTTCCTAGCAAGCTGCCCTTTCAGCTGATAGTTCGTTAAATAAAGTAAATTATTTATCACTTTGCGCAGGTGGTTACCTACATTTAATTAGACTAACAGTCTATGCTTGTGGTGGATCGTAAGGTCAAGTTATTTATCAAGACGATCACGTGATACAAGTCCCTGGGCGCTATGTTTCCAATGACAATATATTTCTGTCGACAAGTCCTGGGAGAGGATCAGCTGTATCTATCAGCCAGAATTCATTGGTTATAACATACCTCTTCACTAACCCTGTCATGTAGTCGATAATTGGTAAGTTGAGGGCTTCAGTCACGGATTTAGAGCAACATGTGCACGATGATCAGATTGATGCTCACGCGATATACTGGAATAAATAGTCTTACCTTACTCGCTAATTCCAAACACTCAGGATTACCATGGCAAAGTCAAAATGACAATGTATGGATGCTTGTTACAAAATATAGAAAACTTTGGTTAAGAAATGAAACTTTGATTAAACCTGCCACGGTTAGATAAGGGCGTGGAGATAAAATAACTCTGAGAAGAGCAAATGGACGTGTATCTTCAAAGTGAGAGCGGAATAATTTATTCACCAAATTATCAAGTTTTGTTACATGTATCTATTTATAATGCGCAGGCATTCTGATTCGTGTTAGGCGCTTTCCCTGTTCTTTGCTATGGGAGACGCGCGAGTTGGGCTCTGGCTAGCGTGTGAAGTGTGAAACGAGGAGACACAGCGTTCTTTGTGTTCTAGATGGATCGGATCTGTTCAGGCGCTGTGGGCGCACGTGTATTGTTATGTTCTTTGGAAAGAATGGGAAGTTCTGGGTTTCAGGTGAAAAAGCTATAAATTGAGGCTGTGTTTAGAGCCGGCAGAGAGAAAAATACCAGCCGTCACGGCAGAGTGTGAGTCTCTAGTGAGTGTTTTTTGGAACATTCCGATAATTGCAGAACTTACAGATTTTCAACGGATTTTATACAGACTTTATATACGGACTGTCTTCGGTTTGCCTTTGGGATTGTTACAAGAACATAACTTTTGGATAACAACATATTGTTTTCAAAATTAAATCGGACTATTCTCTGAGAAGATTATTTACACGAACTGTTCATCTGGAATATTTATGTTAAAGGACTCTTGTTGGGCTGTGACAGTGGTGGTATCCAGAACACTCTAGCACTGTACATTTTTATTGGTGTGTATACTGTGTAATTGTATTTATTTTGTGTATCGTAATGTTAGGATTGTTCTATAAATAAATTATAATTATTTGTTAAAAGAAAACCACTGACTTCTTTGTTCATTCCCCTAGACCCTTGATGCTGCCTTGCAATGCGGAATCAGATTTTTGTTCTCCGTAACAAAATTTATGATCGTAACGATTACGTGATCTATTGTTATTAGATTCCGTAACAGTATGTAGAATTTCTTTACTGAATGCTGTTAAAGTGAGCATTTGTGCAAAGCGATACGCTAAATGACTAGTTAAAATCTAGACATCGGAAACTTAACCGCAGTGGTCAACCATATACTATAACTAAATTCATAAGTGTTTCAGTCTACAAATAAATACAGCCAATAAAGTTAACATTACGGTAAGAGTGAGAAATTATCACAAAAGACTACATGTGAATGTACCAATAAAAGCGTAAATCACACCTCTTTGGTGACACTAGTGATCTCCTGTGCCTCCCAGGGGTGCTGTCAATCACACGAAGCATGCTTGTATATGGTCAGCGATTCAACAAACATGGATGGTGAAATACAAATATTCTGAATCTTTCTCGGTACATGGTAGGTGTTCTTAGAAAGTAAAGAAACTCCATTGGCGGTTTCGTGTGCTTGTTCAATGCGACACGAAGTCTGTTAGCCTTATCTAAACCCAATTAAAAAATTACTAAAATTATTTGTTCTCTCTCGTGGATGTTCAGCAGAGTTTTTGACATGACATGTTATGCCACGCTGACACCTTGGTAGAGTGTATCCGCTGCTAGTCTCTAACAAACTGTAGCAGCTGATAACACAGCAGGGGATGAGTACTTTACGTGGTTCCAAAGCTGTGTCTTTTATTGGCTTTGAATTGTTCCTCAGACAAGTATCCGTGAAAAGCTATCCGGGGACACCCGTATAATCCGTCAAGTACACGCAAGGGATTAAATGATAATGATGACGAATGGATTTCCCGGATACGTCTTAACAGCTCTGATGTGGTGATAAAAAGAATACCGTTTTGGGTAAGTCACCAACTCTCCCAGTCTTCACCGGATCCAATTTACAGACAAAACGAATATAAATCTTGCTGAATTGAAGGCAACTTCTTCCATCCTTCTTAATATTTTCCCCTTATCTTGTATGTGACTGTACTTGCAGATCTGAGGTACTTTATTGTTATATTAGGTAAAATCTCAGTAGCTTGTATTCAGGTTTCCCTCGGTTAGATTATCTCAAACAAAATATACCTCAACTGCGTTGACCATTAAGTCATGGATTTTATACCGCGGCGGAATATGTTTTATATATTGGTTGGGTGGTTGTTTTGTGAAGCTTTTTGCAACTTTCCTGAAAAAAAAAATGTATACGGACTTTGATGGGGCAAAATCCAAGTAATGATCAACATATTAATGAGAAGCACGATGTTTTTACTTAAATGATCCTCCGCTAATATGACACACACCAAGATGTGGTGAGGATTCTGGCGGAGGTAAAAATGCAGTACCTGACTGATTTCTAATTACCTGTAGTGCATGAGGTAGAGGGCTTAAATAGATGAACCTTAATTCACATTCCTCTGGGTTTTTATTTTTTTGCTGTTAAGAAGCATGCACCAAATTCATTCGGTTTAGTTTCAAGTTTGTTTTTAAATCCCTGACATCGACAAAATAACCGATGTTTACCAAAGTTTTCTACCAAAGCTAGTTATCGGGCCACTTTTAATTTAAAGCCGTGCGTTTTGTTTTCTTATAGTGATTTGTTTCTTCTGAAGAAGATTCAGAATTGGAGCTACATACGGAAAGGCCTTCTGATTCCTCACAGTGTGAAGTGTCATCTTGTACACTAAATACGCAGGGAGACTAAAATTAAACAGTATCAAATCACACACATTTAAGGGTTTTTGAACATTTTCAAGATAAAATGTACAAAACAAATTACCAAATTACCCTCACAAGAGAAAACATGCAGACGGTATATTTTGAGCTGCTGAAAACAAACAACATGATTAACACGTATAATCTTGTGGGTTGTACACATGCAAACATGCAAAACACGCAAAAGGTGTACAAAAGGCTTTTTGCAACGTTCTCCTATTCGTAATTTTATCCTCCTACTTCCAGGACATATTTTTTTTCTCTTTAACTTCTCTTGAGTTTTATATAATAAAACAAATCAGCTGTATATTGGATCTTTATTTTAGAACAGGTTCCTTTAGGGCTTATTCCTTCCTTAGGGTAAACAGAAGTCCCCTCCCTTCCCAAAATCTATCTCGATCGCTCTCTCTCTCTCCCTCTCTCTCTCTCTCTCTCTCTCTCTCTCTCTCTCTCTCTCTCTCTCTCTCCAAACTTGGACTTGGAGGTCAAAACTCGACCAAATAAAAACCCAGTCCATGCTAAGTCCAGCAGAAGTTGCAATCTAAGGTTTGGTAATATTGGGAAACACGGCACAAAGTCCAACAGATAATACGGTATCTGTCAATATTTTGCGTACACTGGAAAACTGCCTGCATCGGACGCAATCAGTGGCAACAACCATAAACATTGTACACATGCCACCACGTGACCTGTGCAAGCCAACCTCACAAAGAAAGATTTTCATGCTTCTTTTCCTTGTTTGGGAACGTGCGCATGCACGTGAGCATGATCGGGCCTCCGTCACGTCCTCTTGTTATGGTTTAAACAGACACACATGGACTATGTTTACTCACACACAGAACCATAACAACGTATCGAAACAAATGAACAACAAATGAACCCCTTATAATGTTTTGCTGGGGAACTTTATATTTTCAGCTAAAATGGCACAATAACGATAATACACACGTTATTGCAAATGAAAAGTGAACTTTACAGAATGGACAGACGATTGAACTAGATCAGATTAACTTCATCTTAAAATAAATAAACTCGATCATAGTTCATCATGATTTTCTTTCCGCTCTGCTTTTGTCAAATTGTCACTATTCACCTGCATGCTTTATTTATAGAATTTAAGTGATTTACAGCGTACTCTGCATACATAGTAAAACAGCTGAAGGAGATTACCGCTTAGAAAGGTTCTTATTAAGCCCTTGTAACTGAGGACAAGGTCTGTATCCACAGGCTATTAGTACACAAGATACATGAGTCCCGGTTAAAATACAGAAAAAGACATGTTTTCGAAGGTGTTGATTGCACATTTAAAAATGTCCAGATGTTGTTGGTGAGGGAATATAAACCAACGTAATCGTTTGTCATTTGCAAATCTCTTAACTGATGCCAAGTGTCCTTCATTTACAACCGGCGGCCAATTTTGGGCCTCCTCATCTTATATCAAGTAACACTTGAAAATAAACAACCTGTACCCCCTATTGATCAGGTCTTTATTTTTTATAAACGATCAAGGGAATGGGTCCCTCTGTCTTCGGTTTGCTTTACACCAATTAAGCATCCAAATGGGCCTTTTCTGTGAAATTTTATCTCGAGATCTCGGGATATTACGTTTCCCAGCAACAGCAAAACAATTCCGGCACACGGACTAACTACACTGTCTCCAGTTCATTAGTTTTATACGTTGATGTGGTCCTGTGTGTGATTTAACACAGTCCCCGTGTGTCTGTTTAGCTGTAACAAGATTGCGTGACCAGAGGTCCCAATCAAACAGAAGAAACATGAAAGAAGACACACTGAAGAAACAGAGAACTTGAGCTTGGGAAGTCTTGATTTATGAAGTTGCTAGATAAGACTACCAGGTGGCGGGTGCGCTTTGTTTATTATTTACGTCACTGATTGCGCGCTATGCAGGTTTATTACCACCTGTGTACAAGGGAAAGTAAACGATTTTAAAACGAATTGTTGGCAGATAACATAATATTGTAAGGAGAAATCACTTTATTTTATTTATAATAAACATACTGAAAAATGGATAGGTCCTTTAATTGCAGAATAACATATTTCCATGATTATACAGCTTAGTAGTCATTGGACTAATAGGGCCCTGTTATATCGATAGATTCTTACATGTAACATATCAGATGTTGAAAATATCTCTAGCGTTTTCATTATGCTGTACACTCATGCTTGCTTTTGCAAACGTGATCTCTGATTAAAAAAAACTTATCTCGAGAGTGAGGAAGGGACAGCAGGGAAACTACTAAACCGTCTGAATCCACACGGAAAAGACTATTATTCAGTTACAGCTCCGGTTAATGGTCCCCGGACCGTCCGTCTGGTCCATTCAATGTCGATATCAAGACCACTCTTGTACATTCTCGGCAAGGACAATCCGGCTACAAATCAGTCTAGACCAGATCCGCTACAACAGAATGATTGAACAGCTCCTGGGGTGGTTTCGCATTATTTTGATTAAATATATTCACAGATCCCATGTATTTCGTCACTACACTTTCACATATATGGTTCAATCCTCAACATGAAAACAAAGCCACAGGAGAAAATTCACGCTGGAGAGGTTGCTAGACAGACAGTCTGTGCGTCGTGTCTTTTTATACACGCTCAAATCCTTTATTTTGTTAAGAATTACAGGAGCTTAGCTGATATTATGATGGATTCTATATATGTTAATAAAAATATTGCCTTTGCAATGGTGGCTTAGTTCCACCCATGTTTTGCAACACAGCTAAAGCGGTTTCTACATTTTGGTGATCTGGGAAAGGGTAAGTGCACGCCACTTGTGGTGAGGAACCTGATTAATTGGAAAATAATTTTGCCTGGCCGGAGATGTGCGCTCTACGTAAATTTATTCTAGTTTAACTTATCGGCGAATCTTAAGCCTGATATGATAATATATATATATATATATATATATATATATATATATTGTTTTAATAATTAATTCTATGTAATACAATTATATTTACACACATCGTTCATTCATATAGGCACCAGAAGTTCTGGTCAAGCTCATTTCGTCCCATCATCGTGTTTACCAAACGATGTACACACACTAGAGCCCGGGGTCGCCGCCATTTTCCGCCTCCGCAGGCCGAGTAAAAATCCAACTGGGCCGAGCCAAATTATTAGGAGGCGCTGCCGAAGTTAGCCGATTTTGTGCAGCTCAGTTTGACCTGAGAATAAAATACAAAAAGATATATCTTTAAGATTTAAATTTGCCCGAATCATATACAGACTAATCTGGAGATCATCATTCGTTAGAACGTTCAGGATTTTTTTTTTCTCTTGTCGCTGAAAGGAAACGATGTGATTAAGTATAAAAGTACTGGTTATGAAACCACCCAAACAAAACTCGATATTTAATCAAACTAGTAAAATGTTAAATGTATGCAATATGTAGCATGTAATATAGATAACTTGTTTAAATAAAACGGACATTTTGTAATATCAAATGAATGGGCTTTCATGTCAGTGCAATGACAATGTTTAGGACTAAAATCATAGGAATGTTAAATACACGTCATAGGGGAATATTTGCGTAAACGTAAAAATTAATATCAAAAATAAAAAATCTAGGTGTAAATAATGAAAATAATACCCAGAAATGTTATGTCCGTAGTAACAACTGATCACGAATAAGCGGTTAAATGTAACGTATGTATCTTCCATCTTGAACTTTAACGTAACTTCGCTAATGCCTGCTGTCCTGTCTTCCTTAATGGTCATATCTGAGCATTTGGCCACCACCTCATGAAGTGGGCACTACAGTAATTACTGATGGTAAGTTCTCTAATATGACATTAACATACTGCAAGTTCAGCAAAACCTAAATAATTTACCCTTTATACATACATAATGGACTGCACATATATGGATTGTAATTATCAGCAAAAACCTTGCAAACTAGAATGGTTCTTGTAAAGCGCATGCCCGAATCAAGCCATAACAATAATAATCCAATCCTTGGTCTCGATTTACAATTACCTTTAAGGGAACATGATCATGAGCAATATAATATCTATTCCTTCACATAACCAGTTCAGTTTTGGTTTATACAAAATTTTCCCAGCAAAACCATCCTAGCACACAACACATCTCAGTACCTCCAATACGGCTGTTAGCAGACTCGGCCCGGAGGCTAATTGTTAAATATAAACAGATGCATACAAAGGTTCGGACAGAAGCAAGCCAGTAAAATCGTCATATCCCATGTTTAAACTGTTGCAGAATTAGATTTAGTCAAGCTACATAAAGGAACATAATCTGTAGCAATATTATGCCTGTTCTTTCACTCTGTCAGTTCAGTTTTGCTTTAAACAAACGTTTCCCAGCAAAACAATCCCAGCACACAGTCTCAGTACCTCGCATTCGTCTGTTTAAAACCTTGTTATGACCCTGGGTGTTTGTAAACACAGTCCACGTGTCTGTTTACCATAACAAGGCCGTTAGGCCGTAGGTCCGTTTGAGAGCCATAACACCGATATTTCAGCCAGCGGGGGCATGTATTACGTTTTAGGGATCAAGTCAGTCCGGGCATCTCATGATTGGCGGGTGTTGTACCCCTGCGATGCACAGTTCCATCCGCCGTGTTTATGTTGACACCTGTGATCACGCCCGGGCAACTGTTTTTAACAATTGTTTACATGAGTAAGCAAACGATTTCAGGGCAATATTTTGGCAGGTACCAATTCATTTTAAAGGAAATAAGCTATTTTTCACGGTAATTCAACATGCTTTTTAGGTGATCGTTGTGCACAGTTTTCGCTAAAGTGGTAGGAAGAATCAAGCTGGGACTAGTCACAAGTGTTACAATAAAAACTCTCCAGAATTCAACAGATCCAACTATGAAAACATTTAATATGATTTTGACGATTATTTTTTTTTGTAAAAATATCGATATCTGTTAGATAATATACAAAATCGCTCTTGTGATATTTTGATCAAATTATAGGCTATTAAGCCAATTAAATAAGAGGCCTAATGCAATTTAATTCAGTTGCCTAAGACACCTTATATATTACGAAATTTGAAAGTGAAGCCTAATTGGCTGAGTCTACTTAAAGTAAAGAGTAGTTAAAACCTTTAGTTAAATCTAGATAGTAACCTGCAGTTATATAGAAGAAGAAAGTTTATTCTGGAAATAAAGGCCACAGGCCCATAGTTCCTACAATACAATCAACATTTACAAGTCTTATTATACAAGCAAAAATGGAGAGTTCACAGTTATGATCAATTTAAATTGTAAACAAACAATCAAACAAACAACAAACAAACAAAGAATAATAATAATAAATAAATAAACATCTAACCAAGTAACATTGTATCTTAAAACTAAGTACGGAATAAGAAGTGATAAAATAACCAGTTTGCAAATACATAAAAATAATAGTAATAGTAATAATAATAGTAATAACTATTAAAATAATAATCTATAATCAATAGACATCCTTTACTTTAATTTTACATGCTATTAAAAGATAATTTCCAATACCAAATTCAAGCACTTACACAACTAAAATATATACATGTACATGCAAGACATTTTATTTCCGATAATATTTTTTTATTTAACAATACTTTCCTTTATTTACCTTAATATATTAACCTCTAGTCAAGCAATATACATATTCAAACCAATATATTTATATATATATATATATATATATACATATATATATATATATATATATATATATATATATATATATATATATATATATATATATATACTTTCTACTGACTATTGCTGAGCGGATTGAATCTGGGTAAGGGATCATTTTTGTTTCTTTAAAATGTTTACAGTTTTAATATTTCTATAAAAATGACAGTGTCTAGTTTTCAATTACTGTTGCTCTCCTTTTAAAACTATAAAACACGTAAGCTGCTAAATTTGTTATTTGAAATAGGTTATCAAAATTAGGATCAACTTGAAGTTATATTCATTTGGTTCATGGAATTTCTTTGGTATATATTTGTCCCGCAGATCAGTATATAAAGAACATTCCAATAGAAAATGAGTTTCATCCTCAATTATATTATATCCATTTTTTAAACAAAATAAACATAATCTCTCTTCTTTCGGGATACCTTTAAGTCGACCATTTTTTACTGCCAATGTATGATTTACCCATCTAAATTTTGCTAAAGCAGTACTATAACCTTTATTTGTGACACATAATAAATATTTTTCAATGGTAAGCATGGACTTGAATACACCATAATAATACAACTTACTACAATCCGTAATTTCATTATGACACTTTTGTTGTGCCATATCTATAATTCTCTGTTCAATACTAATGATAAAGTGGTCAACATTACCAACATCTTAAGCCATCCAAATATATCTAAATCCAGCTTGAAATAACAATGATCTTACATGTGTAACCCAAGTTGTTTTCCCTCTGTCATCTAGCTGGTATAAAATATTATATATGTGTTTTGGATACCGCTTATCATCCATAAACAAAAGCTTAACCCAATACTTCAAACATTGGATGGAGTATTTTATAAATAAAGGAAATCGAGCACATTCACTTAAAACTGTTACATTAGGAGTATTTGATCCAACATTTAAAACAAATTTACAGAATTTATACTGTACTCTCTCTATTAATGCAACTGTGGTGTAACCCCACAGTTCACAACCATATAATAAAATTGGTACCACCATGTTATCAAATAAATAGAAAAGCTCTTTCACATTTAAATGATGACACCTTTGCTTAAAACTTTTGATGACACAGACTGCTTTATAAGCTTGCATCATTTGTTGCTGTTGAGTTTTGGTCCAGGATAATTTACTTGTAAAGATAATGCCAAGATATTTATAATATGAATCTACATTTAACTGTTTATCTCCTAAATACCACTTCTCTGTTTTACGAAGAATGCCTCCCCTTTTGAAAACCATAATTTTGGTCTTATCTATATTAACTTTCATACCATACTTTTTGCAAATATATTCAAGTGATAAATCTGTTTTTGTAATCTCCCGACTGTATCTGAAAAATCGACAATGTCGTCAGCAAACATTAACATCATTAAATTTGGTATATTTTCATTTATATAAATTCCCTGACATTTTGAAGTATTCAAAAGATGATAAAATTCATTTATAAATAAGGAAAATAGCAAAGGACTCACCATACATCCCTGCCTTGTTCCAAGAGAACACTTAAAATATTCAGTGGTTCCAATGCCAGTTAGAATGCACGATTTCATTTTGGTATACATTGATTTAAGTACCTTTAATATTTTCCCATTTATTCCTTTTTTTCAGTAATACATACCATAGAATATTATGTTGAACACAGTCAAATGCTTCGGAAAAATCAATAAATATACAGTAAAAACTACCTCTACGTTTTATTAAATATCTATGTATTATACCCTGTAAAACAAAAGCATTGTCCACGGTACAATATCCTTTGCGATATCCTGCTTGTGCTTCTGATAATACCTATCAGCAGTTATATATCCTTTGTCCATATGTGTATAAATATCATCAGTGAATGAGTGAAGGGCACTTAAAGTAGATCTGTCAGGTACATACGCATGTTGAAAACTCGAAATTAGGTCGTAGTTCTTCACAAATACCATTAATTGGTTTTTGGTTATTTTTTTCAATTTTTTTGCATACATTTTTTGGGATAAATTTAAATGGGCCGATAATTAATCATTTCATTATATTTTTTTCTTTTCCTATATAAAATAGAGTAATCCTAGCCTTCTTCAATTCAAATGGTATGGTAGACTAGGTGCGATCAAATCGGCTACAAATCTGACAAGTCGAGAATCAATATCAATTATATCTAAGACTGACCTGTGTTTCCAATTTAATCATTTCAGTATAAACGTCAATAATTTCAGTATAAACGTCAATAATTTCAGTATAAACGTCAATAATTTCAGTGAAGAGTAATACACCTTTTACATGGGGAGAGAGGGAAAACGCCTGGAGGTTTTGGAGAATCGTGAAATCGGCTCGCCAAAGATTCACCAATCTGACTTAAATATTCATTGAATTTATCCGGAGTAATATCATTCGAAGATTGCCGACCGTTCTATTGATTAGGTAAAATAAATGTTAGTACTGTCCACATTTGTTTTATGTTAATTTGTTCACGTCAATAGTTTTGTGAAAGCAATCTCTTTTGGATATTTTATTTTTACGTTAACAAGATTTCTTACCACTCTGGATTATGTTACATGCTTGTTTGTATGTTTTATTCCTGTATCTTATGAGTTTCAAAATATCAGGTGTCATCCATGGAGTTTTCTTTTTCGAGACCTTCATTCGCTTAAACGTGCATGGTTTTGACAAATTTGAAGAAATTCATCTTTCCATTTTACCCATAGCAAGTCTTAATCATTGATATCTGACACTATCATGGGGTTAAGTATTGGAGATAAAAAACACATATTTACGGAAATAATATATATATATATATATATATATGTGTGTGTGTGTGTGTGTGTTTAAGTATCTTTAATGATAATTATTATAATTATAAAAAATACTAATAATTAAAACACTAATATATAAAATAAAAATCATAAAAATAATCATTAAAATTATATATATATATATATATATATATATATATATATATATATATATATATATATATATATATATATATATATATGACGGAAGCGGAAGTACATTTACATGAAATCGACCGATTAAATTCAGATTTAGGATTCATATCGGATAATATATTGCTTCTAGAGTTTCACTACCAGTGACGGATCTTATTTCAATCGGCCACCTTCAATATCAGCGAAGCATATCCCGGTAAAGGACATATTGTTGAAACCAAGCCTTTCTAAAAAATAGGCTTCTTGTCCAGACATAACATTGACAGGAGGTATTATCAAGTTAAACTTGCATTTAAATCTACGCTCCCGAAGCAGCGGAAATCTTGCGCTTCTAAAGCAGCTACTGATTTTTCCGCTGCCTGCTTTGACTGTTTATGATGAACTTAAACACCTGGTGGCCTGTCTGCTGAAAAAAAACTGTGTGGGACCATACTCTCTGAACCTGTGGCCTGTTCAAACAGTTGCCGCGGCGATGAGCTGTCACTCAAAACGAAATGAACAGCATTAGCTCCCCTGTATTCCTCGCTTGGCTGGTAAACCGTTTTGTCTTCCAGCACAGGGTCTCATCTGATTGGACCAAAATACAGTGCTCCCCTCTGGTCTAGAGATTCAGGATACGAGGTCATAACAAACAGCGCTTACGCTATAGGTAGTAGGCCTATAGGTAAAGCGCTGTGTAATTTAATTCGAAATCAGTATTTGATTTACTGTTGAACTCTTATTACAAAGAGGACCTGAATGATGTTATGTTGGATCTGAATTCAGTTATAACAAAATAACATATCACAGGATAAATATAAATAAATACCCTCTGTTAGATTTTCCTAGTCGGTGCAATGGTTAAGACTTAATCCCTACCACTAACAGACCTATCAAACTTGCTCGTGCTGTATCGCAGCGCTTAGAACAGGTACTACCATCTCGCGTTAATTTTATTTCATTTAATGAGAAGAGTTGGCACTGAGTTACGTCTATCGATTCATCGGTTCTCTTTTTGTTTGACGAATTTTTGTAGCAAACATAAATACTAAAGTCCAGGAAAGGTAACACTATGTGACAAACTTTACATTCGATATACGTACATTGAACGGTTAAAGTATCACAGTATACAATGCAAAGGACTGTCATGAGATCTTAAATTTGTGTTATGATTGACGGTGGAACTAAATTGTTGTCACGAAACTCCTAGGAGACAAAGCAAACCCTGAGGATGCCAGTATTGGTCTTCTTGTGTCCTTTAGGGTAACTTTTTTTTTCATATTTTCTTATTCGACATTATTCAGGAAATTTTGGGAAGGGTCTATATAATGCAACGCAGCCTCTCAAAAGCTACAGGACACCAGTGGATGAACTCGCCCTATGGAAGACCCGTTCCAGATTAACCAACACAAAATCTTGATTATTTGTCTCAACGAGAAAAATGGGATTATGCTCGCTTTTAAAAAAACTGTTTACGTCTAAGCATATTACAGAATTCATGGTAAGGTTACAGGGTGTAATTCAAAATCACAGCAGGAGGGGCTTGGCGACACAATAAACGAAACCTAGAAGTTCCTAGAAGATAGCAGGAAACAGGTATCCTAAATTAAACGAGAAATGGGCATTCTCAGGAATGCAGGCCTTCGCCATGTTGGCGTTACTAAATGTGGGGTACTCTGAAACCAGTGTTAATATTCACTTTTTATTCACCAGTGTTATTATTCACTTATTGAACCCATATGCCAAAGGTTCATTGGTGCGTAAATTCGTTCCAAAGGTTCATTGGTGCGTAAATTCGTTCCAAAGGTTCATTGGTGCGTAAATTCGTTCCAAAGGTTCATTGGTGCGTAAATTCCCCACCAAGTGTTTGCATTCACTTGTTTGGCCCATTTCCCCATATTTAATCGTGCATTTGTGACTGCATATTATTTTGTGAAAGTCCTCCCGATTCTCCATTGGACCATTTCCGTGGTGCCCTGAAAATTTCATAGGCTTCTGCTCATGATGGTGTCAGGTATGTTGTGAACAATCACACATACAAACACATTCACACACACAAACACATGCACACACACGAACGGGAATGTACCCATACCCTCCCCCCTGAGCCAATAAAGATAAAATACAGTTAATTTTAGAGTTTGAGGCTATTATGCCCTTGATGTCTAATGAAATTGTTTACAACAGTGAAGAACTAGTATTGATGACGTCACATCTTGTCATTATATTCATCTTAATTGGACAGAAAGACACACATACAGACACAAAGGAAGTCATATCATTTAAGATAGTAAAGCTGTCAGGGTTGCATAATGACAAAGATAATCTATTGTCACACAGAAAATTGCACAACACAAAAAGTGAGACATTATAACAAAATAAGTTATCGATTATGCATTGAGACACTCAAATGTCGCTCGGGAGTGCGGTTCGCGGTACGTGATAATTTTAAATTTCGCTACGTAATGTGGGCGCGGGGAGCGATTTCTCGACTTTATGTGACCCATCCTCTCAACCTCCTTTCACCATGCGCAGCACACATGACTTTAAACTGGCAACGAGAAATGTCAAATATTTAAGAAAATCTCTCTACAATCAAGTGCACTAAAAGCACATCCCGCGAGAAATAAAGAATTCTGCACGAATCCTTTTGCATCGCATCTGATAAAAGATGCATTCATCTATGCATCATTTTCATTCGTGACATGCATATTTCAATCTCAAATACCGATCCTCATCGTTTCTTTTATTTCATTCTGTTTATATAGGTCCGACGCCTTCCTTTTCCAATATTAAATCACTGTGGATTTCCGGTCGTGAGGTCTACCGCGTTCAACTAACTTCAATAAGAAATTCTTTATTTGCATTATTAACTTTATTCGAGGCAGAAAATTGAGTTGAATAAATATATATATATATATATATATATATAAATATATATATATATATATATATATATATATATATATATATATATATGTATGTGTGTGTGTGTGCGTGAGTGTATTTGCTACATAGAGGACACATGGTTTAATGAGTGATAAAAAATATCCGTAAAGAACATCACCTTGGGCTAATTTTGATAGAAAGCTTATGCTTCCTTCAGTGACGTAGTCGAGTCCACACAATCCGATCCGAGTGCAAGTCAGAGTCCAGGCCACTCGAATCCGAGTCCAAGAACGAGTTAATGAGGTTCGAATCTAAGTCCACCTTCTTCGAGTTCGAGTAATTTGGGATCCGATTCCAAGTCCGAGTCCGACTTAAATGCATATCTTATTCAAAAAGAAATTATATGTTACTTTACACATCTTATCTTATATCGTATTAAAAAAGAAATTATATGTTACGTTACATATGCCATTTACTGGAATGTTTCGTTCAGTTTAGCCGCCGTTCCACAGCTAAAACGTGATGTATAATCAAAATGTTTGAATATTCTATCAGTTGTCAACCATGAGTACGGTCTTTATATTATGTGTGACATGAGTTATCTTTCCTCCTCAACTGGAAATGGACTCGGCCTGATTTCCTCCGAGTCCGAGTACAAGTCCAAGGAGCCTCGAGTCCAAGTCAGAGTCCAATTAAAAAAAACACTAGGAAACTTGCACCTGAATATTCTGTCTGACGTACCATAATACGTGAAAAGAAGAAAGACAAGTAAGTACGAGATCCAGATAAACGAGATTCTCGAAAAAAAAAAATGGCTAATGAATTTTCGTTCTTACATTACTCCTTTTAAAAAAAACACAAAATATAAATCATATTCTGGATTCCAGCAGTTTTTAAACTACTTAAAGTGAAAGGGGGCAAAAATCATTCTGTTCATTTCTTAAATTTTTTATTCAATAGAAAAAATACAAGTTTCCTCAACAAGAAAGACACAGAAGCGGAAAAACTAAAAAAAAAAAAAGAAACACTTTGAGTCATGGTCTTGCAGTTCAATACAAGTCAACTTGAAACTTGCTTGCTGTCACGGAATGCTTGAATTGTGAATTTTTTTTTTCAAATGTTACAAAAATTATGTTAAAATGAATGAAAAGTACGACCAGAAAGAACGATGCGCCAGGTTTAAAAAGAAATATACGTTATGGGGTCTATTATGAAATTAAAACAACTTTTGAATTGATTTTAGTTATATGGTTTATAGCCAATACTGATACCTTGAAATATAACAAACGTTCAGATGCTTGCTGGACTATTAAGGATAGTGCACAATATTAATATAGTGTTTCTGATATATTAGAAACCGTTTGAAATTATTATCTTATCCACTTAATGTGAACGAGAAGAAACATCATAATATAGTGGAGAGTAAACATACAGTAGTGGTGCGGAAAGTAATATGAGGGGGCGGCTCAGAAGAAGTAATATGCCATGGCCTTAAAGCGTAATTGCATTCAATTAAGTAAAGCAACATTTCAAATCATCTTTTTTGTTTGTCTTTGTTCGTCTTCGAATATCATTAAATTGATTTCCGGTGTAGCTCATCTTAATCTTTAACAGTCCGAATGGTTATATAAATAATATTTATCTAACACTGGTGTATTTTATCTGGGCTTTGAGATATTAGGGGTGGGTGTCCATCCCTGGCTCTCTAAATCTGCTACAGGCGGCAATAGCCATCTTTATTGTAGGGGTTATATGTAGGGGTTAAATGGGGTCTTCATACTACACAAAATATGCACCCAAACATATTTGCACAGATCTGTCCGCCATCCGTGAGGTCTACTCTCAGCCTGTCACGATGTACCGATCGTGTCAAGTGCTACATTTTGTACCTAAATCGGGCTATGACTTAAACCCCATAAATTGCAAGCTTCTCCAGTTTAAGCGTCGAAGACGGAAGGGTAAAATTTATTCTTGATTCGAATGCGTTTGTTATGTTCGCACGCAAAGAGCTTCCACCAAACAGAAACCAGAAACCCAGGCAGGAACTTAAGCGCTTAAGTCGAGGTAGCCTTATCAAGTTTATTCAACTGAGAAATTAAAAAAAAAAATCTGTGTTGTTGATACAACGGACCCCAACCCTCAGTAACCGTCTTCGCCACAGATGCCGCTAGCAGGCAGGAAAGATCTATTAAGATGAAATCGAGGCCCTCCAGGCGCCAGCTGCAAGCATGTGCTGCAAATAACATTATAATGGTGGGCAAAGCCTCCAAAAACCTCAGTTTAAAAGCATGTTATGTTGTAGGATATTCCTTATTATCTTAAATAGACACACCCCTCCTAAACTATAAGTGGACTAACACAATTAAGCCGGTATTATAAATTAGGCGGCCCGATGGGTCAGTTAAGGGGAATATCATCATTTACCAATAGGTATCGAACCAAACCCTGTTCTCTTATATAAGTCAGTTTGTAGCCAGGGTCTCCGCGGATAAGGAGATTGAGGTAGTTAAACACCGGCCGGCAACCTTCCATATCTTTAGTAAAGCGCGTACATCCATAGACTGGCTGTATGGCCAGTGTATTGGCCTTTAAATAATAATCATTGCAACTTCGGACAGCCCTTTCGGCTATTTGGTGGTTTATAAGTCAAATGGCTGTTCTTGTGTTTTTCTCGGCAAGGAGACATCCTAAAATGTAAGGCTTCATTCACTTCTCCATCTTGTAGAACAGACAGTTTCATAAGAAATGTTTAACTAACAAACCCTTGAATGCCGATCCGCCAATGCCCCCCTCCCCCTTCTTTGGCCACAGCAACCTTTTTTTTAAGGAATCCAGACGCCTTCTTTGGCCACAGCAACCTTTTTTTTTAAGGAATCCAGACGCCCTTTTCCCGCCCTGAGGACATTTTTTAAGGTAATGTCATTAATCCTCCTGCATTGGACTCCTCCTTTTCCGAAATCCTAGATCCGCCCCTGTGGTGTATACCAGATAAATATTATTGTTGTAAGCTAGTCTTCCTAAGTGCCGAGTACTGTTTTACTAGGTGTTTCAGAATTGATCAGTGTATGATTGGGCGACTGCTATGAGCATCTGCTGGAGTTAACTTTTAATGGGTTCCCCCTGACAGCTTATCTGGTATGTATACGTGTATAGGTATGTATGTATGTTGTTACGGTGTACATATACAAGCGGCTGAACTGTTTTGCTCTGCTTATGAAGCTTTCTTTTATAACGAGGCGGTATGGACACAGGATATGTGGGCCACCGACATGGGTTCGAATCCGCGATCCACCTATATTTATCCCTACATTTGGGCCCGGAGATAGGTGGTTTGCGTAATTGGGTAATAACCGACAAATTTCACCAGAAGGGGTTACTCTTTGGTTTATAGCCTCGTTCTGAAAGCGGATGAACTGTCTCGCTGGTGAACTTTGCATTTCTAAGGAAGTGGTCTAGGTGGGAATGGCTCAACATTTCCCCTGAGCAATTTTATGTAAAAATTTATATATGTTTATATATTACACAGCTGTATTGGCAAGGCTATTCATTTAAAGAGATACGACATTTCAGCTATTACGACATCACAATGTCGTATTGAAGAAGACGCTGAGAGTTATTCGCTCTCAGATAACATCTCAGTTACTGAATGAACGTCTGCTCCGAGATACAGGTACATATTCATTCCGATACGAAACACGATAGCAGTATAACCAGTGCTCATGTAATATGCAGTCACATGTGAAACAGCAAGCAATCATTAAAGGTCTATTCCATTTGAACATTAACGTCGCAACAATCGCTTATGATATTTTTAAATGCACACATGGTTAAATGATTGAGAAAGTATCATAGCATCATCCACAAGACTTTAGGGAACTTGGATGTGTCGAAACCAGTGACGTGCTGAGCTAGCAGGTGAGCATTTATCTTTTATTCGAAATCGGATGCAGTTCTCCTTATCTAGGGTCAGAACTGACCATAATAGTACCACATCGAGCTTGTGGTGACCTAGCGACAGCCTGCCATCCGAACAACCATCTTGTATTCTTGAGGTTGGCTCTTGTTGGCTGGGGATACTGCCATAACATGTGCATCTGTGAATAGGTGCAGGGGCATATCCTTTACTCCATTAGGCCAAAAATAAAAAATATAAAAGGTAAAGTTCTTAGCTCCGCCCGCGTCAATTGTAACCCCCCGCATCAAAAATCTTTATTTTGATTTTCATCTTTCAAGAAGATTAATTATACAATTTTGATCAGATTTCCGTTGTTATGCAGTGCTTTTGCCTGTTAAGCAAAACAATTCTGTTTTTTTTTTTGCATGCTTTTCCCTGATCATATGACATTTTTATCGAAACATAAAAAGGTAAAACAAATATTGCCCGCCCGCACTGGTTTCTGGAAAAGTATCTGAGAACCATACCTTTTTTTGGCCTTAGATCTTGCCCCTGCGTGGAGGCTGTCGGTTATAGTAATCCTTTCCCCAACAATACACTGGGGCTTATTATTGTTGTCGGTTAGTCCGCGAGGGTCTATTTCGCAATATTCGCAAATGTGAAATTATTGCGAATTCCCTCGGGAACAAGGTGCCCGATCAACTAAAATGCACAAGATAGGATTATGCATCTGTACACACGGACTAGTTCTAACGCCTGTGAAAACACGAATCGTCAATCAGCAACCTGAATCTGTTCAAGGTGACGAAACCGTCCCGTGCAAAACGCATCAATTATTGTCAAATCATGCAGTTATCAATGGGAGTATGTGAACCTGTCACGGGTCATTATATAAAGACTGCAACGGAAGTGACGGCATGAGGTATAATTGTGGGATTTATTCTTATTTTGTAACGAATATAAATACTGCTGTACTTTGACTTTACAAGATGAAAATGCAACCGTCAAAATATCAAAATTAAGAAATCGCGAAATTTTAGTCACGCGAAGATAAAGCCAACCACTGGATTGATACGCCAGTGGCGTACGTATAGAGAAAGTGGAATGGGTAATGAAAAGAATTTATATTTATTTATTTATATACATTATTTTACGAGGTAATTATGCAAACCCAATGAGTGATGAGGCACTAGTCTCACTTAGGCCCCTCCAGAATTAACATACATGTTTATAAATACATATAGGTAAATACACCAATAAAACAAATTGATTCTTTCCTGAAAATTGGACCTTAAGGAATACCGAGACTTTTCTGGCTCATAAGGACAAACAGATTTAGACAGGCGTGAGTGAGTCAAACACCTTAAACATAACAGTACATGTGTGCTATCGGATTGTATTATCAAAATTGAGCCATATCAATTCACAAAACATGGCAGTACCACTGGTCTCCATGGGGAGACCGAGAACAATACGCGCAGGTCCTTTTTGGATACGATAGACTCTTCATGTATTAGGTTCATGCCTGCCACATATGTTTATAAAATAACACATATAAGCTAATATGTATGAATTGTAAAACAATACTTTACATCTAAGGTTAAAATATTGTTGAGATCTCCACAAAAAGGTTAATAACTTGCTGCATCGGATATTTACATGCCTAATATGAGGAAGCCAAAACGATGAGCTGTCAATATTTACACCTAGAAGATTGATTTGTTCCACATTTGGTATCATCACGTCATTTATATGTACATTAAGAATATCTGTCTCATTCTGCCTCTTACGCTGAGATGAACATATTATCATTGCCTATGATTTCTTGTTATTTATGACAAATCTGTTGGTCGTACATGTGTTAACTTTAGATAGGTCCGAATTAAGAGCTGCCTCAATGTCAGATACATTTTTATTATATACATATAATGTTGTGTCATGTGCATACATTTTCATTTGACAATGAGTAAGATGAAGTGGCAAATCATTGTATCCGCCAAAACAGAGTTTTGCGGATACTATGTTTTCAGCCCACCGCCGCCGCCGCCGCCGCCGCGTAGGTGTCCGGAGACTCCTCCGTAACCGCTGGGCGGAATTTTACGAAACCCGGGATTATGTTCGGGTCACATGTGAACTGCTGTGCCCCGATTTTGTTTAGACCTCTGACCTGTCCTCTGCGCTCTGCGTCCGTTTGTGCGTCTGTTTCCACACATAAACCCACATCTCTCGGGAACCGTTTGATCGATCAGGAAAATTATTTTGCACAAATGTAGCCCTTGGAGAGCTTTATAACATACACAAAAAATGGTGGCGCCACCTGCAACCATGTTTGCACAGTGTCCATCTGTTCGTCTGCCTTGGGTTAAAATCACTCATATCTCTGCAGTGGTTTGACTAATTCACCTGAAATTCGGCATGCGTATACATTCTGGATAGCTTTTCTGATTTTATGACAGGTGGCGCCACCTACATTCACGTTTACGCTGCCGACATCCAAGCTCATATCTCAGGAACCGTTTGACCGATTGGGCCAAAGTTTTGCATTTGTATAGTTCTCACATAGCTCTTTATCATACGCAAAACTGGTGGCGCCACCTGCGACCATTTTTGCACAGCATACATCCATGCTAATATGCAACACTTCACTCTATTTCCCCTTGCCACTCAACCCATGCCTCACTTCACCCGTTCCACTCTGATTTAGGCGGATACACGTAGTCGCTTGTCGACTACCCGTATTCTAGTTTATATATAAAGAAGAAACAAGAGTGGGCCGAGGATTGAGCCTAGACACACAAGGAACAGGAGCTGATATTACTCCGAGATAACTAACGGACTGGACACGATCTCAAATGTAATTAAGACTTTAACTTATTTCATGGTGGTATTCGAACATCCATACAATTGAAGTTTCCTAAGAAGTTTATCGTGTGGAATTAAATCAAAACTTTAGAAAAATCTATTTCTTTACAACCAAAAAGATATCCGTGATCGATTGAATGAACCAAATCATTAATATTTTATTAAGGCAAGTTTGGCAAGAATGCGGTGTTCTGAAGCCAGATTGACTCTAGGTTATTAGATCGCGACATGTCTGGCATTTATAGAAGTGATTATAAATGTGTCTTTCAAGGAGTTTTGATAAATAATTAAGAACTGAAATCGGTCGATATTTGTTGTTTTTTTCATGCGTCGCCCTCTTGATGTATTGCCCCCACTTAATCCCTTTTCCACAATCAATGAAACTCTCCTGACCACAAGGAAATATTAATAATTTTCGTTAGTATAGGTGCAAATTAGGAAGCCGCCGCCTTTAGAAATCGCGGGGAGATACCATCTAAACCTATAGCTTTGTTTTTACCTATCTTCTGTTATTCATTAAATACAAATCGAAATGAAATCATTGGTATATTGTAAAGGTTCTGGTTATCTACTTTTTCATGTAGATATGTTAAGAGTTCGAGTGTTGGCATGTAGGTAAGCTAAACATATATGTTTTGTAGAAAAGACGCAGGTATATACAAGGTAAATGATTACTTTGTACAGAAAAGTGATGACACATTAATATTAATTTAGGTGAGACAAGTTATTATGTATGCCGAGGTAATTGAAAAGTCTTTCACTTTTCAACCGAATACTAGTTATATATGACCGGTGATTCAATCATTTATAGTATTTGGCTCGCCCCACGCGACAGTAAACTTTGTGGCCCCGGGAATAAGCTCACCAAAGTTTGACTCCTAGATAATTAGTCTTGTTCTGATTGCAGAACGCTCTTAAGAGGGGTTGTGTTACAGGGTGACATAAAAGCGGACCGAACTGTCTCGGTAGTGAAGCTTGCTTTACTGGCGAAGCGGTTGGGACGCTGGACATGTGCGCCACCAAAATGGGTTCGACCCCCGGATCGGCCCAATGTTTTCCCCTGAGTAACTTGTCTTCGTAGCAGTATATAATCGCTTTGGTCATCGCCACTAGGAAATGGAGAGGAGAGGATAAATACTCTGCTTCTTAAACACTAATCTGATGCATTGTGGTTTTGTTTTCAAAACCTGTCATTGAATTATAAATATATCGCAAGAACGTGAACAAGCATACACGTGCCTTTTTCTGCTTCCAGGCAGTTTGCATTAGAACTTGAATTGGACCAAAACCTTTTCATCTTAATTCGGGGAAAAGTTATACAGTATTTCAATCCAAACAAATGTGAAAGTTTACGAATAAAACGGTTCAGCAGTACAACCAGATGATCAATACTTGAAGCATCATTGGTTAATGCCACTTTAATCCAATATTGCGTATATAAGCTCATCAAGTTGGGTAAGTAAGTTTCCTCTATGTATGCAAATGAGTGTTCGGCTGAATGACGGGTGCTTGCTTAAAATTGAATTCCTTTTTCTCCTCCATCTACACGAGAAACCTTCAGTTGCCAAGGCGCGAGGGCGCGACCGAGACGTAAATGTTAGAGAAATACTGATCGCGGTCAAAATCAATTAGAATACAAAGAGTGAGACAAGAAAAGATAGCAAAACCTACAAGCTGCCCCCCCCCCCCCAAAAAAAAAACCCATAAAAATCTGTGGTACAGATTTAGCTTTTCCCATCGCTCGCCATGCGGATAGCATCTGTTTTGAAAAGAAAGGTTACAGTGGCGGATCCAGAAGTTCGTAAACGGGGGTGGGGGTTGTCTATATAAGAAAGTTTACATATATATTATTTTTATTATTGTTAATTTAATTGCGTTATGTATTTTCAGCCTGTGATAAATAGACTGCTGTAATGACGAAAATCTTCTCTCGGTATAGTAATATATGGATGCTGTCACAAATAATGGAGCAAATCACAGAGCTGTTCATTAATATCCTAAATTTATGAATCAGAAAATAATAAACTGAGGATCAACTTAATAATCCTAATACTAGAGAATAAAAAAAATATATATATGACAAAAAGTACGTAAAAAAGAATCACTAGGAATATAAATAGATACAATGAGAGATGTCACAGCCCAATAGTGGGGGGGATCTATCCGCCATTGGGGTAAATGTAAAGGCTTAACCAATATACTCACTGTTAGTATACGACAACAATAATTTCAGCTACTTAGAACACCCCCCCCCCCCCCCCTCTAAAAAAATCTAACACATGAAGAAAATGGTAAAAACCTCCTAAAGGGATCCCATGCAGGTTTTCATAAATGAGCTTTTAATGGCTGTTATGCTAAACAGTGCATTTGAAGAAGATTTATAAAATCATCGTGTTACATTACAGTGGGGGGATGAGCGATTTGTGCGGAGAATTTTACGTTTAAATCGCGTGGCTTAGGAACACTTACAGACGGTAACGGAGAGAGTATAAAGTACAAAAACGGGGTCAACGTCTTCTCGAATATTGGCTTGAGTGGGTGTGGGAAAAGAAGAGTAAAATCACAAGACTCGAGGAAAGCCGATAATTTAATTAAACTTAAAAAGGGCGCTTTTATATTACATCTTTAACTGATACTGTCTATCTTACGGCTCATTGATCTCTTGATGCACGGAGGGGTATTATTAGCACCGTCAAGTGAAATAACAATCAGTTCATTTAATTATAAAGAATGCCACCATCATCATAATAAATATGATATTTAACTATGGTAGTGTTATCTATAATTAAATGTAGTAATGATGCTATTAAGGACTTGTGTCCACAGGGAGAGGTCATTGCATGGAAAATAATTACCAAATCGGAAATATCCCTACGGTAATCTTCCGCAGCAAACGTCCTCGGGTCAATGTCCGGACGATGGAGTCACGGGACGTTTATTTTCTTCGAGATATATCTCATGGCATAATTATGCCGACTTCGGTAACCGAACAGTTGGTAATTTTGCGCAATCTATTTCATAGGCGGTGAGGCATTAATGTCAATGACTCAGTTTTTTAAGGGCGTGTGCCTGGCAATTAACCTAGGAGGTTCGCAGACAAATAGCAAAAAAAAAATATTTGCCTGCAACCTCAATTAGGAAAAAGACCTTAACCTACAACCCACACAGTAAATATTTTTTTAAATAAGAAAACTTACTAATCAATATAAAATAATCAATGAATGCAAGTGAGGATAACGCAAGCACCATTCTATGATTAATTGTCATATCATATATTTCAGTTACAGTTAAGGTAGCCCATGAGATTATCAGCAACTGATGACACTTAAATAAAACAAACAAAACTGGAAAAAAAAAAACATAAGCAAAGGCTGTAAATACATGTTAAACTATTTTTCAATATTAACTTATTAAAATACATAAATCCATTATTAAAAATGGTGATGACACATATATTGATATGTAAGGCGAGGCACGTTGTTATATTATTATAATATAATTTTATAAAAAAGGCAATTAAAGAAACAGACCAACGAGAATGGATGACCTGGTGTAATCAGACCATCGAGAGCGGGTGTCCTGGTGTAATCAGACCAACGAGAGCGGATGTCCTGGTGTAATCAGACCAACGAGAGCGGGTGTCCTGGTGTAATCAGACCAACTATAGAGAGAGGATGGCCTGGTGTAATGAGACCAACGAGAGCGGGTGTCCTGGTGTAATCAGACCAACGAGAGCGAGTGTCCTGGCAGAAGCGGATCCGGGGGGGGGGGGGGTCCAGGGGGTCCGGACCCCCCCCTTTTTTTACCCGAAGCAACATTTTTTAGGGGGTTTTAGACGTAATTTTTGCGGCCTGGACCCCCCCCCCTTTTCAGAACTGATGACCTTTTTTTAGGATTTTCATTTGTCTCCAGGGTTGGAACCCCCCTTTTCCTAAATCCTGAATCCGCCCCTGCCTGATGTAATCAGACCAACGAGAGCGAGAGTCCTGGTGTAATCAGATCATCGAGAGCGGGTGTCCTGATGTAAAAAGACCAACGAGAGGGGATGTCCTGGTGTAATCAGACTAACGAGAGCGGATGTCCTGATGTATCAGAGCAATAAGAGCGGATGGCCTGACATGGTGTAATCAGACCAACGAGAGCGGGTGTCCTGGTGTAATCAGACCAACGAGAGCGGATGTCCTGATGTAATCAGACCAATAAGAGCGGATGGCCTGACATGGTGTAATCAGACCAACAAGAGCGGGTGTCCTGGTGAAATCAGACCAACTAGAGCGGGTGTCCTGGTGTAATCAGACCAACGAGAGCGGGTGTCCTGGCAGAAGCGGATCCAGGGGGGGGGGTCCAGGGGGTCCGGACCCCCCCCTTTTTTTACCCGAAGCAACTTTTTTAAGGGGGTTTTAGACGTAATTTTGCGGCCTGGACCCCCCCCCCCCTTTCCAGACCTGATGACCTTTTTTTTAGGATTTTTATTGGTTTCCAGGGGTTAGACCCCCCCCCCCCCTTATCCTAAATCCTGGATCCGCCCCTGCCTGGTGTAATCAGACCAACGAGAGCGAGAGTCCTGGTGTAATCAGATCATCGAGAGCGGGTGTCCTGATGTAAACAGACCAACGAGAGGGGATGTCCTGGTGTAATCAGACCAATGAGAGCGGATGGCCTGGTGTAATCAGACCAATGAGAGCGGGTGTCCTGGTGTAATCAGACCAACGAGAGCGGGTGTCCTCCTGATGTAAACAGACCAACGAGAGCGGGTGTCCTGATGTAAACAGACCAACGAGAGCGGGTGTCCTGATGTAAACAGACCAACGAGAGCGGGTGTCCTGGTGTAATCAGACCAACGAGAGCGAGTGTCCTGATGTAATCAGACCAACGATAGCGGGTGTCCTGGTGTAATCAGACCAACGATAGCGGGTGTCCTGATGTAATCAGACCAACGAGAGCGGGTGTCCTGGTGTAAACAGACCAACGAGAGCGGGTGTCCTGGTGTAATCAGACCAACGAGAGCGGGTGTCCTGATGTAATCAGACCAACGAGAGCGGGTGTCCTGATGTAATCAGACCAACGAGAGCGGGTGTCCTGATGTAATCAGACCAACGAGAGCGGGTGTCCTGATGTAATCAGACCAACGAGAGCGGGTGTCCTGATGTAAACAGACCAACGAGAGGGGATGTCCTGGTGTAATCAGACCAACGAGAGCGGGTGTCCTGGTGTAATCAGACCAACGAGAGCGGGTGTCTTGATGTTAACAGACCAACGAGAGGGGATGTCCTGGTGTAATCAGACCAACGAGAGCGGGTGTCCTGGTGTAATCAGACCAACGAGAGGGGATGTCCTGGTGTAATCAGACCAATGAGAGCGGATGTCCTGGTGTAATTAGACCAATGAGAGCGGATGTCCTGGTGTCACAAGACCAACGAGAGCGGGTGTCCTGATGTAATCAGACCAACGAGAGCGGGTGTCCTGGTGTAATTAGACCAACGAGAGTGGGTGTCGCATGTTTAAACTTTGGAGTTGGATGTAAAATACGATACCACGCTCTTAATGGTCTGATGACAGTATTTTTTTGCTCCGTTCACATCCTTGTTTTCCGACTCAAAGAACCTGAAGCCCCCGTCACACTTATTTAGAATCAGCAGGAACGAAGCAGAACCAGCCGGAATGAAGAATTTTCAAAATTCGCACAACATTATTTCAAATTAAGCTATTTTTTTACAGGTTTGTAAGAATGTCGTGGGAATACTTGGAATGCGCTGCGAAACCGCCTTGAATAATTCTTGCACATACCGGGTTTATTTGCTTTCCAATACAGCTCGAATGTAGTAGGAGCACAGTAGGAATATTGGGAGTGCTCTTAGAATGCAGTCAGAATATTTAGGATGCAGCTGACCTCGTTTTTATGCGATTTGGGAGTGTACATCCGTACTCATGCACGGGCCAGTCGTGAGGTTCCATATGCATTTGAGCCACATTCGAGCAGCAATCATAAGAGTCGGGCTGCATTCGAAGTGCGTTCCAGCTAAATTCTTCTTCTATCGAAATAGTTTCCGATGGCAATCGAGATGCAATCGAGATGCATTCCGGTTCATTCGAGGCGCGTTCGGGACCTTCTGACAGGATTTATAGTGGCCTGCCGTTTCGGTTCTCTATCGAATGCGATCAGAATGTTTCGAATGCTGTTTGAATGCCAGAAGAATAGTTACAATGCAGTCATAGTGCATTTAGAATACACTTGTATACATCTCAATATTTCTCCAGTTCGAATGCACCTCGAAAGTTTTGAGCATGAGCAAAACATGCGGGCGGGGCACAAGAATAGGCCCGAATACATGGAAAATCAAGGAATAAGCAAAGAATTTACATTCCGACGGCATTCTGGCTCAGTCTGCTTGTAGTGTGACGCGGGTTTCACCATACATTCCGACGGCAATCTGGCTCATTCTGCCTGTAGTGTGACGGGGGTTTCACCATACATTCCGACGGCATTCTGGCTCATTCTGCCTGTAGTGTGACGGAGGTTTCACCATACATTCCGACGGCATTCTTGCTCAGTCTGCCTGTAGTGTGACAGGGGTTTCACCATACAAGGAAGCGGTTAAATCAAAAAGGTGACCTGGGATGAATTCAGTGTATATCCGCTGACTGAAGAACATATGACAGGCTGTTAAAATAGCCACCTGCTGCCATTTTATAGCTTTCTTTATATATGTTATCTTTTTTTTCTACTTAACTGGTATGTGAACATCAAGGGGTATGTTTACCAATGTTCGGGCATGATAAACACTGTTTACAGGATAAATTGGATAATCTTAAAATGGAATTTAGAATTTCCTTTTTTTCTTAGTTCATCCAAGTGGTTTACCAAACTTTAAGTGCCGTTTTAATTTATCATGAAAAAAAAAACAATTCGATGTATTCCGTCAGACGAACCACAATACCAAATTTGATGAAACTGGAAAATATGTAGGAAAGGTGTGCTCCTGAAACTTGACAGAAGGACAGACAGACAGACGGAAGGACAAGACAAAAACAATGAGTCCATATAAGTTCAATAGATATATGCACTGGTGATTTAATTATGTTTGTGATTAATTGTTGAGATCAATAATATTAGTTATTATATTATTTGCAAATTTCCCTCATACCTTCATCATAAAAAAGCTAGGAAAAAATTCTTAATATTTTCCGTTTTGTATGCATTATTGGCAATTATTACAATATTGGCCTTTTTATTAGTATATTATTAAGATACTGTCCTGTTTTATTCCAATAATGTCACAACGGGCACTGTAGCTTCATACATTATACACAAGCATCCAAACAAAGACACACAGAGCTGGTTTTCATTTGTTAAGTGCATCTGAGCGCCATATTTCTATGATAATACTTTGTTTAGAACATTGATTTGAAATTGTGTTAAAATCGTAAATACAAGCCAATTTACGAGGCTAATATAGCCTTTGCGTGAAACGTGCAACCAGAAATATCAATCTACATGCATTACTTATGAGGCGCGAATGTTTCAGCACTGCCCAAGGTCTTCGTCATATCAATCTGGAAGTACCATGGAAAGAAACCGGTGAGACGATTTATTAGAATTGTTATATAACAGCTAAGCGGCTCAGTCCAGCTGAAATCAAAATCTATATTATTAGCTATCGGTCCGTGTTTACACTGCGAGTATTAGCCAAGCATCGCCGATGCCGGTGTCTGAGAAGTTTTATTTCCTATTACTACAACACAAACATCGCTTGATGCCTCCACCCCTTTACAAGCAGCATGGTTGCGTCCTGAGGGTTGAACCATTCTGATTCTGGGGATGGTCGGCATCTACTGTGGCTATCATCCCTGTCTGACGTTGAACGGGAGACAGATGTGTGTGGCAATCACTGCGGCGCCGTATAGACTTCGTATAACGTGGCCACAGACTTCTCTGCCATATCTGTTCCGAGTTTCCAAAAGTGTTTGTTTACACCTCACGTCATTGGATAACGCTGCCCGGACATCCTGCAAAGACAAAGGTAAGAAAACTGTACCGAATTCCCGGTGTGAAGACCGTTTAGCTCGCTTTAAAGTGAATGGCTACATTTGACAGACGATAAAGAAGCAAGCTTTATATTAAAATCAAACTATGATTCGAAATCATTTACACGTTTTAGCTTTTTCCTTGCTGTAAACGTACAGACGTTTGCAAAGCGATGTTGGTACAAAAAAAAAACACCATTTACTCTTTTCTGTTTACAAGTTTGAAGGTATTTTCACCTTGAATGACCATTGCGAATCGTAAAGCTGTTACCATAATATCAATTTAATAACCGTTAATTATAAAATTACGCATGTCACGAAACGTGATTCTGCGACATACTTCGTCCGTTTTGAAACGCACGCAATATGCACCATTCATTTAAAAACGCTTCAAGTCTGCAGTGTTTTCCTTAAATATGTTGGAGCTGAGATTAAGATATAAACGCCTAAACGTCTCTGACCTTTATATTTCAATATCAATATTAGCTCGAAATTAAAAAAAAGAAACACAGAAGAAAGTCTGTGACTTAAACATTCTTGAGATAAAAAATTACATTTTTTTTAAGAAAGCAAATTATGGAGTTGCGACAACTGAGTTTTCTAATATTCTGAGTTGCGGTGTCTCTGAGTTAACTACACCTCCGTTAACATTGACTGTGGCATATTCACATAAGTTTTACTAGTGGCCAAATAAATTTAGTTGTAAGAGAGTGGAGATTTTAGGGATTTATAGCAAATGACGTATACAATTTCCCGGGTGAAAGTTTAAATAATGGACGCATTTGTTACGTTATTCGTAATTGATTTTCAAATAGTGCCTTAGTGTGAATGAAAATGGGTAATACTGCTCGATAACATGCTATTTCCAATAGGCGTATTAGTTTCGCATGTACAGCCATTACAATAGATACCGTTCCAGCCACTTTATTCTCAGATTTTAATATGAAGAGTTTGAATATTTGGCACATTAATAATTGAATGGAAAACTTCGATTCTCGTTGAATAATCCACTGGTGCAAGTTGATCACTCGAGCGAATCATTGAAATGCGCGGAGTGGTTGCATTTGAACGAAAATGTGGATTAGACACTCTAGAAATATCTAGAAGAAGTTTGCATAGAATATGTTATTTCCTTTATATGTTCACATTTTTGGTATTTAGTCTATCCAAGTTTATGGAATTAGACACGGAGCACTGAGACACTGCTTCCTGCTCTCAATCGCTTAGCGGACGGAGCTACGGCATAGACTGTTCAGTTCATGAACCCGATAAACCCAGAAAATGATTTATTCCCCTACCGTGAATTGCATCCTCCCGTAACAGTCAAGCGTCAGCACTGGTCGGATGCTACACGTTTACCCGTATATACATTCACGTGGATGTACCCCTTGTTTGATTTAAGTTCAAAGTGGATTGACTAATCAAATATTTCCGGCCGATTGGTGCATAATATTTAAAAAAAAACAGATAAGGGTAGAAATAAGCAGAAGGGGGGAGGTCAATTTTTGATTAATTGGGTTTATGTAATAATTTTTTTTTTTTGGAACAGAGTCCTACTTACAACAGAAGTGTTCCTCTGGTGCAGGTTACCCTGCAGAATGTTGTAAAGCCAAAAATGGGATAGTCCTTAGGAACTTTCTTTTCAAAACTCGGTGCGGGGGCTTTTTCTAACCTTTTTTGTATGTTTCGGTAGAAATGTCATATGATCAGGGAAAAGCATGATAATAACAGATTTTTTTTTTTGCTAAACATGTTAAAGCACTGTAGACAACAAAGGTTATCTTATCAAAATTGTATTATTTTATCTTCTTGACAGATGAATATCAAATAATTTTTTTTTTGTAACGGGGTTGAACATTGACCTGAGCGTTGTCAGAGTACCATACCTTACTTTGGCCAAACAAATCAATAATTAATAAATAAAGAAACAGACTATCACGTAGTCCAGTCCGCTAGGCGTCTAAAAGCAAATATTAAATCTGTGTTTATCACAGAGACACTTCAGGGTCGATAGAAGCATATATGGTACAAACAGCGAACGGACGCTGCAGTTTAATGATCAAACAAAAGCGTGTTCCTTTTTCCATGAGAAGGAGAAAGACATATAAACAGGTGCGTTTGTATAATTATAGAATAATAACATATTCACTGCATGGTAAAGATATGTTTGCCCGGGTACAGATTTATGCTTTTGTAGCCGGAAAACCATATCAAGAAGAAAATCTTATCTGACTAATAAACAATATTTGCATAAATCGCAATTTATTTATTTCATAAAGATATCATTTTTACCCCGTCTTTCGAAGAATGCACAGGCATGCTATTGGTTCCAAGGTTCGGAAAGAAATAATGTTTTTGGTCGTTATACGTAAGCTAAGCTGGAACACTGTCACATACACTTTGAAACAGATATGATATGATATCCTTTAAGTTTAAATATAAACCTCGAATATTAAACTGAACTAATTAGTACTGTTTGCTGTTTAAAGTGTTCACAGTGTGCGGCATCCTGGCGGTTTAAACGGATAATCGAAGCTACAAACCGAACCTTTCTCAACCATAATTTGCAGTCTATATAACTTGAAGCTCTTTTGAACATGAAAAAGTCCCTTTTGGCGGCAAAATTGATCGCGTTTGCGAATAAAATATGATGTTCGCCGTATGTACAACGGTGCATTACCTTAAAAAAAGAAAATCTAGTATCATGTATCATGCATGAGCGACATCTATTAAAAAATATGTGTCTACCTGAACATTAAGGTAAGTTTTATTTCGATAGGAATCAATATAAAGAAGTGGTCGTGTACCTTTATGTAGCAAGTATTTTTTTAGGATAGGTCCAACGATATTCATGTTGCAAAAAAAATAAATTGCACCATATTTGAATGAGAATTTAGTTAACCGGTGACTGAACAAACTACGCGATACAGAAAACTTATACAGCAACAGTTCCACCCTTGATTCAACCAACTCGTTCCTCGTTTTCTTTCGATAATTAGAATTTAAGTAATAAACAGACAGGAGATTATAATTATGAAAATATTTTAAAGTTTGCGGATGCAGTACATCAATTTGATACAAGTCACAATACAAAAACAGGGGATACAGTGAGTGTTTAATTAATGTGTTCCTAGTGAGAGTAAATGTACTACGTTCATGCATGTGACACACGAAAGCAGATTGTCAAATATCATAGGAAAATACAGTATTTCAATGACACAATTATTTCTTCTTAATAGGGAACCCTTGTATCCATCTAACCTAGTAATTTATTGCAAAAGAAATTACTCAAAGTGTGTAGGGCCTGTGATCTGTTCTCAGTGACAGAAATGTTCATTAAACACTATAGATGATACTCACGTCCAGATGGTAATATCTGAAGTGAGGTGCCGAGTTGGAGTATCTGGAATGATGAATTTATTTTACGCGTGGTGCCTTCATGAACGGGCGGGGACAGCCTTCTGCGGACGCAGACATAATGTTACTGGCAGCTCATTAAGGTTCCACGGACAGGTCTGAGGATTTGATTTGAAGGTCTGTAACGCTGCACTGATACAGCCTTCTAAAGGCTGTTTTCCGATTCACTAAGGAGCCTCTATTCGTATCAGTAAAACTCCAGCTAATCACCCCGAATGGTACAATTGATTGAATGTAGCTGGAGGCGGTGTCGTTAAGGCCTCGTGGCGCACACGGAATGGCAATATATAGTGGAAGGCCAGCGGTCATAGCCCAGCGGTCGAACTTGGTTAGTTAATGCGTGAATAACGTACGACGTCCATCAGTCTCTCTGTTTAACCTCCCCCACCTCTCTCTCTCTCTCTCTCTCTCTCTCTCTCTCTCTCTCTCTCTCTCTCTCTCTCTCTCTCTTGTGTCATTGCTTTGTATTTCTCTCTCCGCATGAAGTCGGTGATGCTCTCTCTCCACATCAAGTCGGTTATGCGCTGGATCTATACCGCTGGTAAATAAACGTCAAATCCCTATATTGTTATATGCCTCCTTTAATATAAAATTGTGTTTGCGTCAGTAAAACCTCGAATTTACGACCATCATCGCGACATCGAAAAAGTGGTAGCATTTAGGAGGTGGTCGTCTAAGCGAGATCTTGTATAAATAAGCGAGAAAGAATTTGGACCCACAAAAAGTCTTACTGTAGTGTTAGAGGGAGGTTTTAATGCTAACTCACATTTTTCCGTGACCAAAACTGTTGCCACCATTGCGGGTGGTCGTGACAGCGAGGTGGTCATCAGGTAAGATTTCATTGTATATTCATTTCAGTTTAAAGGAAAAGGAGGGGTCCAACCCAGCTGGACTTATGGCAAAACCTGAAAAAAGTTCCCAATCCGGAAAAGGGGGGGGGGGGGGTCCAGGCTGCAAAAGTTGGTTTGAAACCCCTAAAAAGGTTGTCGTGGCTGAAAGGGGGGGGGGAGGTCCAGACCCCCTGGACCCCTCCCCTGGATCCGCTTCTGGACTGACATTTATTGCCAGGTCGACTGAGCGGGTAACACTCATAGACATAGTTGTGTGATTGTAAAAACCGCGGATATAAAACATTACCCTCCGGTTTAGCATCGCTGTATATTTTTCATATCTGGTGATTTGTTATGGGTAATAACGATTAACAGTCCAGTAGCAGATAACACATGTTCGGATTTGTTGGCAGCCGGCGTGGGCCCACGAGCGCACAAAATACGATGATGCATTATCACAGCTGGACATTTTGAATAACATCTCACTTTCAGCAGTAGACAAGTTTGATATTGATAAATTTTATATTCTAAACATGATGCATCGGCCCTCATATTTTGCCCAAGGGACCAGCGTTTGCTTTGTTAAAAAGGGCCATTTTGAATGACTGAACGTATTTCTCATTTCTTATTGAGGCTGTTTCGCTACAACACTCAGCACGACTGTCTGTAACATGATGGAAGTCACTCACTCTTAGCCCCGGGGGACACTATGCTAATGGCGCTAACAAAAGTCATTTGTTTTCCGTGACACAGTCCGGGTTATCATTTTAACAGCTACGTTGCTGTTATTTCGCAAACACTCGCTACACTCTGTCTTCAATGACAGGGGCCACTTAAATCATTTATTGCCCGACTTTATTGTCCATGCTTTTGCATGTAAGATTATGTAAATACCAAATGCTGCAAAACTTAATTCCTCCCGACTTAATCTGCCTTTGCCCATTAAAACCACCAAATCCAGTTTTACCAGTTTTACTCTTGTATATCCCAGGGTTCATTTGCTAATCTATTTAACTAATCTATCTTGAACCTGCTTACTATCACTTGCAAACATCAGAATCCACCAACCAACATGTGATCTTGTTATTTACCACGATATTACGTTTGTATGCTGAGGTACCAGGCAGTATACCTTCCCCGTCTTTCTAGTGACATCTGTTTGCGACAACTCACACTTGCTGTTCGGGTGCGTTATATTCACAAAAAGATGGTATCTGAAATATCTCAAATGCTAAATGAAAAAAAAACTCTACCTTTTCATCAATAACGAGGATTTCTGGAATTTACATAACTTCACTTGACAAAAACGGAAATGCTTGCTCACAAGACAAAGAGCCGATGACCGTTACGCACTGTACGCATGCGTATGTGAAATGTCTGTTAATTGATTATGTTACACCACCGCTATATCGCGTGTAAAAAAGATCCATTATATCCCATACATATTTATACATCAAACTTTACCATTTTAAACATCCAGTTATGAATAAATCTCGGACTTTCTAATCACCTGCAGTAATGTTCACTGAAAAATGAAACAGGTTTTGCTGTGTGAAAGACGTTCAGTACATCTATCGCTACGGGGCATTTTGAATGGCACTTTGAATGGTGTTTTGAATAGATCTTCTGAGGTGTAAAAGATTAAATGTAACTCTAATCACATCCAAAACATTCCATGATATAAACTTATTTAATTATTGCTTATTGCTTGTCTGACATACATGGCTGACACATTCTGACATTCCATAAAGTCCTATATAATCCTAATGCTTGTGCTAATGAAATTAATAGACAATGAATCCTCAATAAGATCCAGGGGGGGAAAAAATAAACGTTAAAGTCTTCGATCAAGAAGCCCTATACACGGCTGAGAGCGGAACGATCTTCTAAACCAGTTAAGAGAATTGAGGTTAAAGAGTTTGTTTTTTACCGGATCTCAGTCGCGGAGATATCTGATTTCTCAGACAATGGGTTATAGATTGCCGTCAATTACACACCTTAAACCGGTGATGGCGCTGAATAATTCACAAAGCGTTGTCCTGCGGCAGGCATTAGATGTCCCCTATAATATAAGCCATTTCTTGTAAAATTGAGACAGTGTTAATAATAATCGACATTTTTATTAACTTGTTCCGATGCATAATTCTGCCAGATTCCATGCCTGTTATTGACAAGATGATTTTTTTCAGCCTAGAAACTGACTAAGAATTCAGGTATAATTTTACTTTCTACAACTAGCTTGCAGCGTTATTTTTTTTTCTCAGCCATATCCGTCAGTTTGTCTGTCTGTTATTTTATTTGTTTGTATATGCACAGGGTATTTAACGAAATCATAAGCACATTTTAGACTGACACATAAAGGAGTTTATTAAACCAATCTTTTAAACCTAGATTTTGTTTACATGTATTTATAATGCGGCTGCAGACCTATGTTTACTGTAATCTTTGTAAACATTACACGTGAATGTAAGTTGATATCGTTTGAAGTTAATAAAAGGTATATCTTGACAGATAAAACTTTCCCTTTTTATTGTATGCAGCAGTCTTACATGTGAACTCTACACAGTTTAATCTATGGCGGCATAGCCCGGCCCACGCTAGGGGTCTGACGTGTCATGCTAGTCTGGGGCTTTCTCGCCTGGCCGGCCCACGTGTGAACCCTGATATGTAGAAACACAGCGATGTTTTCTAGATATTTCCTGTACCGTGTACTATTGGGTTCTTTGGGTTGTTCGAGAAATGAAAAGTTCTCGGCTTGTGGTGAAAAAAGTTATAAATAAGGGTCTGTATTTTAGAGCCGAGAGAGAAGAGAGATATATTCCAGCGGACACAGAAGAGTGTCAGTCAGTTTGTGGACCTTTTCCTATAATTGCGGCAGTTATAGCTTTTCTTCGAATTTATAACGGATTTTAATTAGTCTTCGGTTTGCGTTTAGGATCACTATCAGAACCTCACTTTTGGATTAAAACGGATTGATTTTGTGAAAGAACTGGACAGTTATTCTTTGAGAAGATTTATGTGGACTGTTCATCAGGGTTGTACGTTATAAAGGATTGTTGTCGCTGTGACAGGGGTGGTATCCAGGGATTGTACACTTTATTTATATACTTGTATTGATTTACTGTTGTACTGTTGTTAAACTGTATAATTGTATTGATTTAGTGTATTGTAATGATAGGGTTGTTTTAAGAATAATATAATTATTTGTTAACAAAAAAACACTGACTTCTTTATTCATTCCCCTAGATATTTCACGCTGCCTAGTGTAACAGAATCTGATTTTTTTATCTCCATTACAAAATATATGTTTGTCACGACTACGTGATCTGGTGATATTAGGTTCCGTAACGAACTAGATATAAATAATTAATACGAGGCAATCTCCATGGCCCTGGTGATTGACTTCGGTAGTTAGTTGGGGGTAAAAACGGGATGACCCGGGGAAAAACTCCAACCTTGGACGGGCAACTGAACACTGGGGCCTGAACAGCTGAATGGTAAAACGCTCGGCCCTCTCCGCTTGAGACCCGGGTTCGATTCCTGGCGTAGCTTTGAGAGTGGATTTTAGTAGCCCTTCCAAGGTCGGTTGTTTTCTCCATGTCCTCCGGTTTCGTCCACCCTTACCTTAAAGTGTAAATTAAATTCACCCTCACATCTACGCTGGGGATTGAACCCGGTTCGTCGGCGGAGAGATTGATGCGTTTTACCACTCGACTGTCTATAGGCCCGTGGTACGGCTTAGACTCAAGAGCTGAGGATTTTTGGCAACCCCCCCCCCCCTTTTCCGACCCTCAAAGGCGATTCCCGAGAAGACTTAGGAGATTCCATTTAAACTCTCTGACGACAGATTTGGATTATTTTTAGCCTAATGTATATAATATCTGTAAAACAAATAACAAACCATAACTATTATCCCACGTCATCGTCAGTTATTAGAGAATGCCACCGACAGGCATGGGCCTATCCTTTAAAAAACGTCACTCGATTGTTGGTAGAAAACTATTAAACTATGGAGGTGGTCTATATCAAGAATGAAAACTGACTATTTGCCATCCGCAGATGGCGGATGTGTGCGTTCCTTGAGAACACTCTTAATTCATAACAGTCTTATTTTTTGGTTTTCGTTTGGAATGTCATAAACAGGAAAACATTACATTACACAGTGGTGTGAAAAGCCTCACTAACCCGCACCATGGAGAACAAAAAAATAACAAGAATGAATAAAAAGTCCGTCGTCTGGATCAGAGAACAGTTGCAGGATACCCCGTCTACAGTCCTTGCCACACACGGAGACCCCCACTGGCGTCCTGTTTTTATCTCCAAGCTGTGTATTAATTCCTGGCTCGGCATTAACTACATATCTGGGTACACGTGTTAAAGTTAAACCTGATATAATGATACGCGGGCCCAAAAACAAATTAACTGTATGTGAACTTTCAATATACTGAACTGAGAAATAACCATTTTTTCTCTCTTCCTGCTTGTGTATGACTCTGTGTGTGACTATGTGAGTCCGTGTATGACTCTGGAGTCCGTGTGTGACTCTGTAATCTGTGTGTGACTCTATGCGTCTGCATGTGTCTCTGTGAGTCTGTGTGTGACTATGTGACTCAGTGTGATGACTCTGTGAGTCGGTGTGTGAATGTTTGAGTTTGCATGTGTCTCTGTGAGTCTGTGTGTGACACTGTGACTCAGTGTGCTGACTCTGTGAGTCGATGTGTGTCTCTCTGAGTCTACGTGTGATTCTGTGAGTCGGCATGTGTCTCTGTGGGTCTGTTTGTAACTCTGTGAGTCTTTGTGCTTCTGTGACCTTGTGTGTGACTCTGTAAGTCTGTATGTGACCTTGTGTGTGACTCTGTGACTCAGTGTGATGACTCTGTGAGTCGATGTGTGACTCTCTGAGTCTACGTGTGATTCTGTGAGTCTGCATGTGTCTCTGTGAGTCTGTTTGTAACTCTGTGAACATTTGTGCTTCTGTGAATCTGTTTTTAACTTTGAAGTCTGTATGTGACCTTGTGTGTAACTCTGTTAGTCTGTGTGTAACTCTGTGAGTCTTTGTGTGACTCTTTGAATGACTGTTTGTGACTCTGACTGACCGCAATTACGCACATACAAGGAACCAGTGGTGTCGGACTCGAGTCCGGACTTGATGGAGTCAACTTTTCTAGGAACTCGGAAACGGGCCGAGAATTCGAGAATTCAGACCGAGTCAATCTAGAGTCGGTGGAACAAGCTCTGTCACATACATTTATAACTCGTATACATGCGCAAACTACTAATAAAATATTATGTAACAAAATAAGGGTATATTTACCAAACTTTAGTTCGGCATCGGTAGTTTAAGGTAGTTTAACATTCAAGTCAGACCATGTATAAACTAGCTTTAGAATATACACAAGCTATTTTTAAATTTCTCATCAAGGAAATGTGTAATGTACTCGACTCGGACTTGTACTCGGATTCCAAATGACTCGGACTCGAATAAGGTAGACCTTACTTGGACTTTGACCTCAATGATTCGGACTCCTACTCGAATGTCCTGTATTCGCACTTGCACTCGGGCTCGGATGTTGAGGACTCGACTACATCACTCCGAGGATCGTAAACATCACACACGAAAAGAGACGCACCCAAACACATCGAAGTGGATTGGTGTATCTTGAGATCAGTTCTATGGTGTTTAAAACAAAATGATTTGTGTTGATTTTATATACTTTGCGATGCAGTTATGTGTAATTTTGGTACAGCTAAATGTAGAATGTAGAAAAATATTGGAAACGTGTTTATGAGATAATCCCGTCAGGGGTGTGGTCTGCTCTCAACCTAAACAAATCTCGGTAATACGAATAAACCTCAAGGCAGGTATATAATCAATTTATCCAGCTCTCTGGCTGTTTATATGAAGTTCCAGGCCCTGTCAGCTCCACTTACATTGAGGCTTACGTATTTATAAGATCTCTATGCCGTAAGAACTCCATTTACATTTATATTTTTGTTGCTCCCATCTTAGCCTCTGTACAAGATTACGAGTTTGTTGGATGGTATAACGCCTACATATGTATAAGAAGGGACAATATAAGATAGAAACTACATTGTTTGACACGCTGGGCGATCGATGGTCAAGATTTCTTACTGACAGTGCAATGTTGACAAGTCCGAAAACTGATTTATCAGAAATTATTTATTTCTTTGGATATTAAATTCCAGTTGTCTGGAGCTCGAGAGCAATTTTGCAAAAATTGGGTGAACACATTGAGCACTGAAATATTGAACACAACCAACCGGCATTTGGAACGGTCTCTGTCATATATTATGATAACTCTCTGGATATGACGATATTTTATAAATTGGTCTATTACCTGAAGGTGGCATGGGATTATAAATGGAGTAGAAAGTAACCCTAGCACGGAAAAAAAACTTGCAGCTTTCAGCACGAATATTTAAACACCTTCACATGAGCTCATATAACGAGAAAAACTAACATTCGTTTTGAAAAACAACCAATGAGACCTGACATTCAGACCCTCTGTCCTCTAATTGGTCCCAGTACCGGAAATGACGTAGCTGCAGTCGGAAGATTATACTGGAGCAGTGAGAGAAATGTCTCTATAAAGTACTTTTTCAACGTTTGAAAACTGTGATTTCCCGTACTCTGGTTTGACAGTTATAGTACGGACAGTTGTTTAGTGTCACCTTATTTCACGTACAAAGGACCTTACAGACCAAAAGCTAGATATCTTGTCTCGTGTAGTTGATATACATTACAATGAAGTTGTGTCCTTCTTTGTGGTGAAATAGCCACATTTCTTTATCATGAATTACAAGCAGTATAATAACTTTATGTGGTTTTCTATATGAGTCATCGGTGAGATGAGGCGCATGTTCATATATCTGGTAGTTTATTTTCAGTATTAGGCAACTCAGTTGGTTCCCGAACCGTCATACATGCTTCTATCTCATAGAATACTAAATAACATAAAACTTGGCGCCTGAAGCGGCGTATATGTATGGCGTATTATCCGATGACGCATAGTTCGTAGGGTCAACAAGGTCGCAGATATCGAAAATGTAGGGTTCTCTCCGAAAGATCGTGTACCAAAACTTGCTTTGTATGCACCTGGACTTGGTCGAGTGTGATACATAGAGATGGAGCTATAACAGACAGGACGCGGGGCTTTGATGGCCTTTGCCGCTTGCCTGTTGCTTTATAGCCGATAAGTTTTATTTTGATTAAGAGAAGAGACTATTAAGTATGCTGTATGTGCTCTCAATGAAAATGAGAAAAGTGTATTTGAAATAAAATCCTCGTGGGTTCCCCCGAGATGAAACATTAGAGCGCAGTTTAAAATAGAATCAGATCAAAGTTTCACGTCAGATCTGTGCCAAGCTACCCAGCAGCTGTCCCGGAGCAGACAAAACATGTCTCCACCTGGCACTTAGATTTCCATTATAAAAATGGTTTACTTTAACCTTTTACTTCCCGAAACCAGTATCTGCCAATACAGTGAAGTATTATTTATTTATGAGACGACATGGAACAGTTGCAATAAGACGTTTAGCAATGTCTGGCATTGATTATATTACAGTTTTTAATAATCTCCTTAAGTTAAAACAAATTACACATCCAGAAAACACTGGACTGTAGTGATATGACCTGTATCCAAATAATCTAGGGGTCGTCAATCTGTCAATTGGAAGTCCTGCGTCCTTATCATCCCCAATCTTTAATATATAAGTATGCATTGCTGTCAATAATACAATACCATAATATCATAAACGTTTAATATGTTCCCAAGCCCCTTCTCTTGAAGTATTAATCCATCCAGATATCATTTCGTCAAGATCTGTGTAATCATTGACGTTGTTTTGGAATACTTTTACTTTACGTTTGGTTTCCTTTGTATTTCTAAGCCGTCAAAATAAATTCACGTTACATTCAACCCGTTGTGTCATATATCGATATATCGGTACGGTGATTCGCATATTTGGTGTTGCGATACAGTTTTTAAATATCGATATTTTTTCGATATTTTCCTAATACTGATTTTTTAGTAATAACATTTCTATAACTAATTAAGAAATCTTAATGGGTTTGGATAAATGAGAGGCCTAAATTAAAAGTCTCTACCGTTTAATGCGACGTTTAGTAGGGAGTTTTCAAGTAGGTCCGGGAATTTACATGTCTGCTCAATGACTTAATGGCATACAAGAAATATTCTGATAAACAAAATGAAAACGTGCTTAATTATTCATAAATATTCTCTGCTCACATCTAATCATAACTGCAGGAAGATTAAGTGTCAACTAAACACTATTGTTTAAGAATGGCAGCCTTGTGATGTGGTAGATACTGCTGTAATTATGCACAACTCAATCTATCCCCCTTTGTTATATATATATATATATATATATATATATATATATATATATATATATATATATATATATATATATATATATAACTCAAAAGCACACCTATTTCCTATAAATTTACAAAATAAAAAAGAATCGCAATACGCTACCAAATACTACAATTGTTTGCGATACGAAATTTAAAAGGCGATGCCCAGTATAAGTCGTATAATTTGATTGCAAAGAATATGTTTTAGCCTGTCTTATCAGAAGGGTTTTCTGTTTACGTTTAAACGAGATTTAAGTGAAAAGGCCTAGAGTATGTACACTGCATAAAAATTCAGGATATGTAGAGCATAATATGTAATCTGTTTTAATAAAAATGTATATCAATTTAATTGCATAAAACACTACTAAAATAATGAAAGGCAATTTTAAGGTATACGCCCCCACATGCACATGCACCCACCATCATGCACGCACCCACACACACACACCATATATATATATATATATATGAGATATGAGAGCGGTACGTTAATACTTATCCCTATAAGAAATACAAGGGTTCTTCTGACAATCTATTATAAAAAAATCGGATGAATCACGAAACCAAACATTGCAAAGATAAAAATAATATATATATATATATATATATATATATATATATATATATATATATATATATATTAAATAGAATGAATAGCTCTGATGATGCCAACGGCCATGAATCACAATCAGACACGGGATCTTCTAGAGAACGTTCTTTTCTTGCAGAACTTCACATTCTCGGCAAATGGAAAGAATAGGTGATATAACCTGTAGAAACGACATATATGCGACATTTCATATATCATTCCTTGGCACAAATGAATATATCTTTATGTGCTGACATAAAAGAACATCAAATCCAAGGTTAACGGGTATTTCATGTATGTGTTTGCCAGCATCACCACGTATTCAATAATGTGATATATATATTTAAACATATATATATATATATATATATATATATATATATATATATAATGTGGTTAAACCCATATCATTCCACCTTTGTATTGTACAAATGATAAACTGTGGTCTTACAGTCCTCTGTTAAAAGAGGCTCGGTAATTACATTCCATTACCATCACAAATACATCTTCCATTCGAGAAATTAATCAAGTTTAATAAAAACACGGGTATAGAGATATAGTTATAAAACATAGTTGATTATTTGACTCAATTGTCCATGTATTTTGAATATATAAAAATGAGTGGAATACATGTTTTTACATGTTTTGAGTATGAATGGAGAAGAACTTCAACAGGAGAAATATGATGGACAGAAGCTATACGAAATCAGGGTCAAGTGACCAAAAGATGTTGTGTTACAACACTCCATTGTCCCCCATTTTGAATGATAGACACGACCGCAATCTATGAATTTATTTCACGTGTTCTTTATAAATTTCTTTATCCAAATATACCTGGATCGTATAAATGATTCATATCACGCAAGCCACACATCAATCAGATCTTGTGAAGATAATACAAAACAAAGTATGTCAAGCAAGCCCAGTAAAGCATATACATTAATATCAAATTTTTATGAAAAAAAAAAATAAAGAAATAGGGGAAGTGCAAAGGCTTGGCTCGAGACCGGGAGGTTTTTGCCGAGGGTTGTAGAGATTTTTCACGGTCGGCCCCCACCCATGGTGAGAGCTCTGCATATTCCACATGCACGATATGCGTAGTTTGTGTTGAGAGATTTCATATGTACCGGAAGGGCATTATGTTATTTTATGTGTTGCTCTGGAACACCATGCGGAACGGCAAGCTTTGGCTGATGTGCATTCCGCATAATGAATCCGCACATATGGAATCTCCCTTTAATTTTAAGTCAGTATCAATTTTATCCGCATTCCGCATTTTGTGCATATGCAATCTAAGGTTTAATTGGAAGGCCTTGCCCCACCGCGGTGTACCAATCTCGCAAACGTGTAGACTAATTAGGGGTCATCGATGTTTTGACCCCGCAATGGGGTTAATAAGACAATTAGAATACTCAAGTACAGTCGTCACCGGGCCTGGTTAACTGCAGGATATTAATGAAAAAAAGCTTGTATTCCTGCCTTGCGACATAGTTCAATTCCGTTATATTATAGCCTAAATTTGAACATTCTATATAAAAAAAATAGGCCATGTAGACGAACATGGCCTGGTTTCAGACTGCGTTAAAAAGATTTCGGTTAGTTCCACTAACAAAAAATAAAAAAAGTAACTAGTCGAATGAAATAAGAAGACCAAGCTCAGCTCAAATCGATGACTTTTATTGAATCTGAGGATAACAATAAGCACAACCACGATCGGAAAAACGTGAACCTGCTGACAGCATTATATGTAGTATTTACTTTAGATCACGACCCTTAGATAATCCACGTAGACAAGAAACATTGGTCCATTAAATTTCATATTCCGTTTCTTATTCATATATTGTATTAGATTATGCATAAAGGGGTCTAGCCGATAATGTGGTTAATCTTTATATAAAGTACGTAAACAGAAAAGCAATTTGTTTAAAGGTTTTTTTTTCTGATTTTCCCAACCAGATGACCTATATTCCAGAGCTTTATCTATAATGTAGGTCAACTGTAAATGGATCCGTCCTGCATATAGGTCACCTTCCATATGAGTTGGTAAAAACAAAGCATTCTGTACCAAAGGTCGCCTGTTAGCTGGTGATAAATGGATTTCGTAAGTGAAATACTGTTGAGAAGATGAGGGGATTAGTGCCGTTTAAGTAGAAATGGAAACAGATTTCATAACCCTGCACCTGGCTTTGGACGTTTGGTTTCTGAATTTGAACTTTTATACGAAAGGGCGTTTAGTTGTTAAAATAATGCCATTAAGGCCACATCAGCAAATTTGTTCATCAACATTCTCTTTTGCCAAAAATATGGAGAAAATAGGCATTTTTATCTCTTTCTTTATATAAAACATTATTCCGGGAATATTTCTAAGAAGCAGGAATTATACATAAATGTACATAATTCATTCACATATAAAAGTACAAGATTTGGTCAGTTTTGATGTTATCTAATGACAAAACATCCTGCATTTAAAAAAAATAATGATTTCTTTGAAGGGCTAAAAACAAGGACAGCTATTAGAAATACGGAGCACTTGGAAATTCATGCTCCGAATTGATTCCTGAAAAAAAACAGCGATCACTTTGTGGAATTTTCGTAAGTTTTATTTTTTTATGGTGGCCTTAAGGATATCGGAACTATATGTAAATCAATACTGTTTTGATTATAAAGGACTGAGCTTGTACATTGTATAGTTTTGCTAGATCAGAGTCTTTAATCTGGGAAACCCTCAGATGGTGAAATTCAGCCAAAACCAGATGAGAAAGAAAAAGCTTGCGAAAAAATACATTTTTTTAGTCTTTACCTGAAAAGAAGAAAACAGTTGCGGATCCTGTAAAAAGGAACCCAGGTTTCCCCACTGTCTATTAACCATTGTTATTTCTTTATTTTTTTTTTTTCATAAAAATTTGATATTATTGTATATGTTTTACTGGGCATGCTTGACATACCTTGTTTTGTATTATCTTCACAAGATCTGATTGATGTGTGGCCTGCGTGATATGAATCATTAATACGATCCAGGTATCATTGGATATTAGAAAGAAATTTATAAAGAACACGTGAAATAAATTTAAAGATTTCGGTCGTGTCTATCATTCAAAATGGGGAACAATGGAGTTTTGTAACACAACATCTGTAGGTAACTTGACCCTGATTTCCTATAGCTTCTGTCCATCATATTTCTCCTGTTGAAGTTCTTCTCCATTCATACTCAAAACATGTAAAACATGTATTCAATCCATTTTTATATATTCAATATACATGGACAATTGAGTCAAATAATCAACTATGTTTTATAACTATATCTTTATACCCGTGTTGTTATTAAACTTTTTTTAATTCGTTAATTTCTCGAATGGAAGATGTATTTGTGATGGTAATGAAATGTAATTACCGAGCCTCTTTTAACAGAGGACTGTAAGATCACAATTTATCATTTGTACAATACAAAGGTGGAATGATATGGTTTTAACCACATTATATATATATATATATATATATATATATATATATACATATATATGTTTAAATATATATATCACATGATTGAATACGTGATGATGCTGGCAAACACATACATAGATATACCCGTTAACCTTGGATTTGTTGTTCTTATATGTCAGCACATACAGATTGATTCAATTGAGCCAAGGAATGATCTATAAATTGTCTATGTAAATTTCAACCAATTGGAGAAACAGGAAATATTTAACACTTGAATCATACCGTTATTTTAATATTACCCAATGAAAGATATGTAGATGTTATGTTAATGGTATAGCCGTGTTACTCTATTGTCGATGTGTAGGTAAAGGGGGAAGTGTGATGCTTTTCAGATAGACCAACAAATAGACTAGGTGTCACTATTACTCTTTACACAACAATCATACAAATACACACACACACACACATACACACACACACACACACACATATATATATATATATATATATATATATAGCGATACATGAAAAAAAAGGTTTCCTTCGGGCCTTAAGTGCACCTTGGCCACTGATTTTATCTGTTAACTGTATCAGACAAAGGGCCGTAAGTTATCTAGCGTTACTCATTATACACGCAAACATATCAATGATCAAAGAGAGATTGACTCAGGTCAGTAATCATCTTGTGCTAACAGTAGGGTTAATCTTGAAACGCACTGCCGTGCAAGCACCTGTTACGTCTCTCAGACTGACAGTCACTGCACCAGCAAAGTCCAGCACGCCACCTGCTGCTCTGGCCCAGCCATGCAATGGCTACACTGGTATCTAATGACCAAAGGTCAACAAACTGGCCTGGTAAAGGCGCGGGCATGTTTTAGCAGATGGGATATGCTCATCACGTTCAACCAAATAATATAATCAAGTGATCCTTTCTCAGCCACTGAAACATTCTTTAAAGAAAAGAAGGCAGGGAGTATTACTTTTGTTCACTATGTGTCTGAAATTCGTTTTCCTAGTAACGAGCTCATGGTGTTTCGGTGGCACATCGGTATACAGCAGAGAAACACATGGTGAACCGATGATTTCGTCATTTCAGATGGAAACCCCATTCGTGTATAAAACAGTTGTCAGGAATTCAGAGTTACTGAATTATCTCAGCTTAAGATTTCATGCATAAATACGATTATGGTACTGGTGCAGTTGTGGAAAGAAAATAAAGAACTCTTGTCAGTTATTTCATATATTTACTTGTTTTTTGTCATTTTTAGTTCAAGAATCAAAAGTGTCTAAGGAATTATATCGGATCAATAAGAGTGTCAAAAATTATGGAATTCAGTAAGAAAAAAAAACACTGTTTACAGACATCGAAATTAGCTTAGGAAATGTCTTGTATTCTGATCCGAAGATAAGTGAGATGGAACACCTGGAGTATAACATCATTGAATGTACTCAGTCAAAAATAATTCTCCTCCTCTTATCATATATATAGATTCTATAACAGGATTAAATAACATAATCAATTAGCAGTTTCATCGGTTCTTACAGAGCGAGTTACAATATTATTAAACAAATGTGAAAAACCCCGTGTTCAATGCATCTGAAAAGGTGGATAATATCTCATAGCTTATCATAGCTTATGTCTCAGAGCTTCTTATATTCTAGTTAGGAATCCGTAAGTAAACGTAAAAACCTGAAGCATGTAGACAAAGAAAATCTAACTGGAAAATCAAGCACTCTACAAAGAAGTGATTGGAACAGAAGTCTGTATTAAAGACGGATAAATTCCACGTAATACGCCGTTGTCTGAAAAAAGTGAGCAATTTGTCTGTCAAGGACGGGGACGGTGTTCCCCAACGGACAGGTTTGTATTCACATGGGTGCCGTAGTCATTTTCTGAGTCTGTTTGAACCGTCTCTCTTGCCGGTCATAATTACTATAAATAATGTTTGTTTACATGTGGGAGAGGGCTGGTGAGGGTTAAACGAGCTCTGACCGGGCTCCGATCTTGGCCACTTTCTTTTGGTATCTGTGCTAAGTTACACTGTATTGTAATGCACCTTTTGGTTGATTCATGCAGTTATATATATCCAAATACTCCTGTCCTTAAAAGCCCTTCTCCCGCAAGTTAATTTTAATATTTAATCTCAAATTGTAGAATTTCTTTGCAGAATTATTTTTTCTTTCTTTCTTCTTTAGATTTGGAGATGTTCTCTGTCTGCTCGCTATACTTGTCACGAATATGTCCTTACTCAGAAATTCAGAGACTTTCTTTTATGTTTGATATACTTGTGCAGTAATATCGTGTCTGGTATTCCTATATCCGGGAATAAAACATGAACCTAATTCATTACTCGCATAAAATATTCTGTTTTTTAAGGCCTTTACAGATAATTTACTTCAATTACAGATTCCCGTTGTATCCTGTCTTGTATATGACACAGCTTGAGAGTCGTTTATTACAAACAATATTACATACTTTAAATTCCATTCTCGAACATTTTTCCTTCCTGAAGTGAAAATTTATTATATTATAATGTTTAATCGTCCAATGAAGTACATTTTTGTTGGTTAAATTGACAGCTGATCCTGTGTTTCGAATGAAGAAACACATATAGCCAGAATAGTCGATCATTCAGTCCACACGTATTGAAACTGATGAATTTTCCTATATCCAGTACTGTAGCTCAAACTAGACGGTGTCACTCAGGTTCCAAACTGTAAGCTCTCTCTCTCTCTAACTGAGGTAATGACAACATTAACATTTCAAAGTAAAAAAATGAGCAAAAAACTTATCGACGCTTCTGGAATCAACATATGCTTTAACACCGGCTTACCCCTTCATCTCCAATCTGGTACTTTTTCGTCTTGTAGATTTTCCTACAGTAGGAATATAGATTAAACGAAAAAAAATAACAAGCCTACAAGGTTTGTTTTGCTCCTATTCATTAATGGAGGGGTTTCAAGGTTGCTTTAAGCAGCAACTTAAAAATATCACCAAATCTTTGTTTACTTCATGTTGGTGTGCACTGAACATGCTCTATGTGGTATCAATATAACATCTGATATTTTTTTAGATAATGAAACTAGCTTTCAATCTTCTATTTCTTTTGTTTATCAATAAATATACCACGAGTTAAAAGCATAAAAATTGTAAAGCTTCATCAAGGAGTGTTTTTTGGACTAGAGCCCGGCCCCGCCGCCAATTTACCCCGTTAGCAGCCGAGTTGAGATCAAGCCGAGCCGAGTTAAATTTTATCATGAGGCGCCGCCGATATTTCATCAAGCCAAAGTGAGCCGATTTTGTGCAGCTCAGTTTGGCGTGAGAAAAATTAAAACAAAAGATAAATCTTTAAAAAAATTTCAAATGCTTGAAACAAAATATTAGTTTTTTTATTTTTTTTTCTTGTCGCTGAAAGGAAACGGTGTTATTGTTTTAGAAAAAAAATGTTGGACACTTATTCACAAAACGGATGCAATATGTCACACCTAATATAGTTAACCTGTTTAAATAAAACGGGTTCTTTACAACATCGACAAATGAATAGGCCTTCAGGTCAGTTTAAAACCAGCCGACATTTTGCAGACTGGGTCGAGACACGAAACTCGGCGTACTACTAAAGTCAACCGTCTTTTTGTCCAAGACGAGTGTGGCTAACTCGACTCCGGGCCTTAACTAGACAGTAAAGGTGTTTGTGAAATGTATTTTAGGTAACAAGGGGTTAAACCTGAACGGATTGCGTGTATACAGTTTCGCAAACTATTCCTTGCTTTTCTGAGGAGTGTTACATACATAATATTACAACCGTAACATCAGTATTTTATAAACACGATCAGAGCCGGCATTTAGGTACTTAGTCGGGTCATCTTTGGGGATCTACGGATTGGTTATTAATAAAATACAGCAAATAAAAGATGTTGTCGTCTGGACGATGTTATGTTTGGCATTAATGCACACTCTGAGAAGATATAAACGTCTCCCTCCCAATAAATCTCAGCTGTTTACTCAGATCTTCAGGTTTGTTCATTCCTGAAAATGTTCAAGATTGCACTAGAACGTTTTTCGCCCATAACCAATATAAATGGGTGGTGAACACGTTTACCAGGGGTCTTAGCTTGGAGAGCAGAAGGCTAACCTAAACCTTTGGCACTACAGGTCTTGCGCCTCAGCCATTGCAATAAAATGCTACACAAATGCAAAAAAATACACCAATATGAACTATGCATGCATCAGAAATTCTGATTCGTGTGCACAGACTGTTCTTGCCATTCTAGATGGAGTTACATACTTGTTATGACAGCCGTAGTTTCAGTATTTAATAAACATGCGATCGGCGCCGGCAATAATGTCCTCAGTCAGGTATTCTGTAGGGATCTGCGGATTGGTTATCAATATAATACAGCAGATTATTGTTGCAGTTGTCTGGACGGTGTTATGTTTGGCATCAATACACACTCGAAGACTATATAAACGTTTCTTTGAATGAAACTCTAATCCGGATACCCGAAGTCTTGCTAGGATGGAAGGGATCAGCTTAATAGAAACGTGCCAATTAAACAAATATATCCACTTGTTTTTAATGTGTCCTTGGTGTTTGCCGAAGAGCTGATTTTGTAGAGCATTCTTTATTTAAAAAAAAAAGATGTTGTTTTGATGTATTTTATATGAAGCAGAAAAGAAAAATACAATTCTGTTCGGGAAGAGCTTTTAAATCTAGGGCACGCTCCTAACGAAGCAGTGAATTACTGCAGTCGTCCAAAATGTACTTTCGTGTAACCGTTGCCTTGTATAATCAGACTAATAACCGAGCCTGGTATCGCATTGCATATCCAGCTCCAATTTTTTTAACATGCGCCACCCGTCTTTGTTGGTCTGATAACAGGCACAGGTTCAAGCATCAGACTATCGAAAGCGGGTGTCCCGTGTAATCAGACCATCGAGAGCGGGTGTCCTGGTGTAATCAGAAAAACCAGAGCGGGAGTCCTGGTGTAAGCAGACCAACGCGAGCGGGTGTCCTGTTGTTATCAGACCATCGAGAGCGGTCGTCCTGGTGTAATCAGATCATTGAGAGCGGGGGTCCTGGTGTAATCAGACCATCGAGAGCGGGTGTCCTGGTGTAATCAGACCATTGAGAGCGGGTGTCCTGGTGTAATCAGAAGAAACAGAGTGGGAGTCCTGGTGTAAGCAGACCAACGAGAGCGGGTGCCATGGTGTTATCATGCTGATCACCGACAGCGTGCCCTATGTTTAAAATTTGGAGCTGGATGCACAATCCGTTAGCACGCTCTCATTGGTCTGGTATTCAGACTTAGAGAACTTATACAAATCAAAAGATAAAAATCTGAGAGTAACTGCATTATATAACCGCCGCATGAGGAGCGTATATCGAGGGGGGTTCTTTGCGTTTTACGTTTTGCATGTTTGATATTGTCAACTGGTACAACAGGAGCTAATTGGAGCATCAACATGTGTTCGACTTTGCATACAATGCTTTCTTCAGTCTTAACTTTTACCCTTCCCAGCTTTCAGCGTAATTGCCCATACTTACCACAATCAGATGCGTATGCTAAAATATCATATTTAGGCAATCATATTTCAGATGACATTATTTAAAATCCTGAAGCAAAATACCTAATTTTCCCGTCATGTGAGAGAACGTCTACTAACCAACATCCGCAAGTCCTCCATGTTTTTTGCCACAGGTACATTTTCATTACAAACATCAAAATCTAACAGAAATAATATTCCGGCGTCACTTGACGTCACTGGACGGTGGCCCAAAGATCTGGTGTAGGACTACCATGGACTGAAAACCAGCCTATCAACATACAATTAAAAGTAAACAAGTTTCCTGTATTAGCAAAATTATCATAAATACAGATCAGTTGTGTGTCCATGTCCTTCTCATCTGAATTGTAAAAAAAGAGGGTAACTCGCATATTCATATTATGAATTGAAACTCTGTTTGTGGGAAATGTGAGCCTCAGTAAAATACTACATTGTTTATACTGTTTAAATTCATTAAGGTTCGTAGGCTTAAGAGACTTTACATTTCCGATTTCGTTAGATTTTATTAAAATAAAGCAATACCTATTCAAGAGAAAACGTAGGCCCATAATCTGAAAAAAAAATCAGTTGGTGTTCATTAAGAGCGGTCACTAATTACTTGTTTACTATAATTAGCACCTCTGGATCAATCAAGCCTCTACTAATTTAACTCTTTCCTTAACCCGTTTTAAAGATGTTTGTTAATTAGCCTTGATTCAGTTATTTTGATTATATCCTAATTAGTTATCGATTTTCTTCCCGTTTTATATGCTCCCATAACCATGAAGTAAGGCGTTTAAGAATTTATTCTTTGTTTTGTTTATTGACTAACCCAAGAGAGAAAGAGAAAGTATGACTGATTATAGGAACCTGTTATTGATTAAGGGAACCTGTTATTTTCCTCTTAACAAGAGGGAAAAGTTAAGTGTGTGGGTCTTAAGCGACGAGAGAGGTTGTTATAGAATACGAGCGGGTCATGCTGAAATGACATAATTGATATTCTAGGAATAGGACGCAAGACTCAGGAAGGTTAACAGAGATATTGTGATAGTGTTAAGTTAAACCATGAGTGATATTTTAAATTAAAACAAAAGCTGTGAGAAAAAAGAAACAATAAGAAAATATTCGAGGTCAAAGAGAAATGTTGAACATAATACATAAAATGCAAGAGAGAGAGAGAGAGAGAGAGAGAGAGAGAGAGAGAGAGAGCGAATCTTGGCTCAGGAAATGTGTGAAAACTGTGTCACAAGATAAAAAATCAAGTTTATAAGTACAAGGGCAAATACGGGATCTTAGAAAAAAAAATGGGTGGCAGGGGGGGGGGGGGGTGTCAACATCTTACCACAATTTTACCGGGAGTGTTAATAGATTATAATCAATTAGTAAGGAAAGTCGGTAAAATTCCAGCGCATATTTCCGTATTAGTAGCGTTGTGTTCCATTTCTCAAATCAGATTTTATTTCGAAAAAGAGGGGCCCATCCCTTTAAATGCATCCCTGAAATAGGGATACCATTTAACCGGTGTGGAAAATGAAGTTCTGTTCGTCAGGCCGCACTCTGTCACGTTGTCTCCGGCGAGGGTAAGAACCTAGTGATGCATAGCGACCACTAAATGAACGAGCACTGCAGAAGATAAATCGCTGGCTTTTATTACAGGCAGCCGAGCACCCATTACGTCCACGCTCTCCAACGCTACAATAACAGCCGACCTCTTTGAAAGCTTTTTCACTTCATAACTATTTTTCCACTTTTGTCAAGCTTCAAGGGCAATGTGCTAAATATTTCAAAGGGCAGCTTTGGGAATACTAATCGTAAGGGCTAAAACAGAACAGTTCATTTTCCACTGGTTCTCCTGTATCCAGATAATTACAAGGTCAGCCGTCCCCAGGGTTTAAAAATGAAAGTTCTGGGTCAATCATAGTCGCAAGACTGTCTATAAATCTGATTTTACGGTACATGTATTTCGTCCTATTCATTTACAGAATATATCTATACAAATAACTCTCTAAGACAATTTTTACTGTACTGTATGAAAACTGCTTCACTTATTGTTTTCGCAGTCGTTAAGAACCTTGTTATGTTTACCGGTAGATATACATAAAGCCATGGAAAGAAAAGAGGGACACGTGGAGAAACAGACAAGAAGACGGACAGTCAGTAAAGAAAGGACGAAAGCCAAGCCTGTACGTGTTAGTGCAAGACAAACTAGGTAGCGTATATACAGAGAGACAGAGAAACAGAGAAAAAAAAGAGCAAAACAAAAGTAACGGAGAGAGAGAGAGAGAGAGAGAGAGAGAGTGAGCAGAGAAAGGCTCAGGAAAACGAGTATCCCATGTTAAATACAACACAGGTATTAATGTTTTTTTTTAATTCACAGCTAAAAAATTTACAGGCGCTTCTGATAAATTGAAAACTCAACTTGCATCGGAAAGTAGCCATCACCATAGCTGAGTATGTGTGTACCGCAGAAAACAAAAAATAGCAAGAAAACGAACAGAACAGATTGTTAGATCACTCAGACTCCGTCTGTAACAACAGCTGTAAATCTGTAAGAAACACTCAGCCAAAGAAGAAGAAACCTTCAAGTCAAAATGACACAAGAAAGTACTAACAGCTGACATGCTGGGCCTGGCTGGGGGCTGTTCAAAACAATTAACAACTCTGTTTTCTTGTTGTTATACTGGGAAAGTTACTTGGAGATCTTAGTGACTTCCTAATGTAAATATACCACCCCTGCATGACGCCCACTCTGTTTTGAGGCCAGTCTTTTTGACTTGTAGAGATATCGATCTATCGATCGAGGTATTGGTCCATTTAGTTTAACCTCTTTGATTATCGGTGATTCTGACATGTGTCGATTTCAATAATATCAAGAATTTCTAATTTGTATGAGCCGATAAACAATGAATAATTATAATTGTTATAGAAATTACAGAAAAGGACACCATATATTTTCTTTTGATATTAACTCCTACTTGAATATTTAGGTTTAGGTCGTAATACGAAATATTATATTTTATTGTAACCATTAACCAACGTATTTGTACATGCACACACACACACACACACACATATATATATATACATACATTAATTTATCTGAAGCTGGATTATTAAAAAAAGATGAAACAGTTTATACTACATCTTTAAAATAAAAAAAATTCATATACTTATAAACGAATATAACCAACTAATACCGGTGGAGCATACATTTCAAGAGTTACTTCTTTCATGTTGTCAAAGCAGAAGTTTAACGATCTTTTTAGGCAACGCTGTAATATTGTTAGAAAAAACATTTCGAGAACCTTGGTCGTTGTCTTAAGCACACAAATGTGATAGTCCTAAAGCTGTCGTTTTGACAACAACATGTTTTCATTGAATTTAGTTTATTCTTAGTCTGAATTTTACGAGTTTAGGTATTTGCCCTGCCAGGTCTCATGGAGTCGTACATTAGTTACATAATTTTTTCCCCGAGTGGCAGAACCTTTGGTTAGTCTTGTGACACAAAGAGAGCATAGTTGATGTCCTTGTCAATGTGAGGAATTAATTCTAAACCACCGTATCGACTGGGCCAGTCTTGTAAGGTTAAAGTCAACTAAGATGCTGGTTCACATCATGGTGGTGATTTCGGGGTCTTTCCTGTAACCACTGGAACGTTCTAATGAAACTTTTTATTATGACTATTGTTACGGGGTGACATAAAAGCGGACTGAACTGTCTCGTTGTGAGGCATGCTTTAGCAAAGCGGTTGGTACGCCGGACATGTGCGCCACCGACATGGGCTCGAATCCCGGATCGGTCCAGAATTTTCCCCTGAACAATTTGTCTTCGTAACAAAATCGGGGCTCGTCCGGGATGACGGTAAACTTTGTGGCCAAGGAATAAGCTCACCAAAGTGTGACTACTGGGATAATTAGTCTTGTTGATAATAAAAATACGGATGAGGCCGTGGTCATATTAACTTTAGTTTATAGGTGCACCGAATTTCCAATTTTAGGTAATAGGGTGTAAATCTCATCTTATTTGGTTCCATGAAATTCGAACCCTAACACCAGACTTAAAGTTCACTTGTTAACATCTTGGTAGCCTGTCAGTCTGAGCTGCTTTTCTTATATATTTAACTAGGATGTATATTTTGAGGTGAAACTAAATTCGCGAAGAGCTTGACTGATTATTCAACTTGGCCTGTGTCGGTAGTTACGTTTAGTTGTATTTACATCCTTCAGTATCTTGGGAGTTTCAGCATATCTAATATTTTGGGATAATGATATTGTATCAGCAGATTTTGATCACGAAATCGGAAACGACACGTAATTTTCTGTCCTAACAATTACGAATGATATACCAATTTTCCGAAATTTGGGAGGTAACCTCGGCCAAAAAGGTAGTAATTTCTAGTGATATATTATTGATTTAGTATTTCCAGAAGACGGTTTTAGCGCAGATAGAGAACTGATGGTTGCATTACTGCTTTCTTCTACCTACTATGATATCCATCTATTGCAAAAATACTGGGTGCTTAGAGTAACCAAGAAGGAAATGCAGTCTGCGTCATACACGAAATAAAACATGTTAATATGACATTTCTTTCTGTGTTGATGGAGTATCTATGCACAAAAAAAATAAATCTTGAGAAATCGGGTCCAATAGAAAAAAACTTCTTATTTTATATTATACAGAATTATTTACATGTGCGAACTACCAACAGAATATTACAAAATATATTTGTATACAGAGCTTTTTTTCAGCATCAGGAGTTGTAAAAATTATCATCTATTATATCGAAAGCATGTCCTAACTGATTTAAAATTTGAAATTTTCTTTTTTTTTAAATTGCTTGGACTCGGACTCATACTTGGACTCGGGTTCCAAATGACTCGGACTTGGAGGAGGTGGACTTGGACTCGAACCTCTTGGACTTGGACTCACGTGGCCTGGACTCGGACTTGCACTCGGACTCGGATATTGTGGACTCGACTAGATCACAGGGAATCTGTTGATACGGGTCCAAGTCTGAATGATGATATATTCAGAATTTTATTTGAAGAGCCATTGAAAGGCTGATTAAATGACAAATGAATCAATGTCTCCATATAATAGTCTTAGTTTATGTTTTTTATACACAGGGATTGTCGTTTTTTCATGACATTAATTAGATATGTCTTATTATAATCTTCGGCAAATGGACCGAATCACATAAATTTTTATTATACATTTAATATTTGTTGGAGCATTGTTGGCCCCTTTGCCAATTTTGCTATTGAAAGCAGTAGTTAATCGAAAGGAATTGTGAAACGAATGTAGCGAGACCACAGCGTAAACAATGTAACAATTATATATGGTGACAATTATATTATAATATTAAGCACACTCTATTTCAAGTTGGCTGTACACAAAGTTCAAAGAAATGTATACTTTATATAATAATGAGATAAGGCCAGATTGAACAGAACAATGGCGGTCTGTTGAAATTGCAGTTTGTTTTCCCGTAAGAGGCGGGGATCACACCGAGAACCTGGTTGGCAATTAAACTTCCCAAACATTTGGACTACAATCTAATTAACAGCATGCACATTTATATACCTAGAGTAAGCTGTATAATTGGCTCTATAAATCCGTGCCGGTCAAACAATCTGAAACCAGAACAACTTAAACCTTAGACGGGGATATCATACTTATGCAAATGAAGCAAAGACTTTGTTCTATATAAATCGAAAGGCCATTATTTCCAGCGATTTCAAAATGACCTATTTCACATGGCAAATGCATAACGTGATTAAATCGCTTTGAATGCGAATTGAGCGTTCACACGTCAATTCAAAGCGTTGTCAATCCTACTTGTTCAATGTTTTTAAACCTGCTCAAGATAGTTTTTTTAAACATTTCATATCCGAATCGAATTATCCGCATCGTGAAAGTGCCGTGTACACAAATGTCACACCGCTAAAGATTTGTGCGACCAGGTTCACCAACTGACTGAAACTCGAGACAGAAAAAAAAAACGAAAAAGACATGAGTTAACAAAAAAAAATCGATATATAAAAGATAGAAGGCACATTTCTCCGGAGAGGCGCTCCTTGCATATATGCAGTGATGTTCACACACGCCCGACAATAAAAAGAATAAATCACTAAGTCCGTTAATCACTCTGCATAGAGAAATTCCTTTTTCACATTGTCCCCGATCTTATAAGCATCGCGCACACGTGACATCGGAATGATAGATGCACGGAGCTCCGACCACCACCAGGCCTCCTCTCGAGACACGGTTCAAACAGCACTTACTAATTAGCGTACAGACTATTCTATATGGACTCAGAATCAGTGTCTTTCACAGCTTATTTCCCCTGGAATCATTATGCCGCAGGTACCAATATGCTTCCACTCAGCGATATCCAGGAAATCCTTAAAATATTTAACCGTATTCACACGGTAACACTAGAATTCCAACGTAAGAAAAGAAGGCGAACGAGATCGCCTGTTGCTTTTTGTAAATGTCGACAGAGCCTCAGGCAAGCAGGAATCTTCTTGGAGTATTCGTAAACATAAATCGCTGAAAGATACATATGAAAATACAAGTGTGATGGCTGGTGCCACATAAACATGTTCTTATGGTGATGATAGTTCTTTTTTCTAAAGAAATCCATGGAGATACATACCAGAAACACTTTCATGATACTCAAGTAAACCAAGGTAAATGCTGCATGACATGAGAGGAGTATATCTGGACAAGATCACAGGACACTGCATTAAGTTAAAGAGGATAGCGGTTATTACTGAAGCATTCAGTTGCCAAGAAGAAGCTTATAGCACAGAGCAAGGCCACTCAACGTTATAGGATGGAGGGTTGAAAAATCCACTCGCGACGGAAGAAGTGGAGGAAATTCAAATGTCAAGATATTTGATTACTCGAAATACATGTACTTGTAAGACAAGACCACCATCTTGAGAAGGCTGCGTTTGTTTAGTCCTTGGCAATACCAAAGTGGAAAAGAACTTAAAACCATTTGGGATTCTTGAGCATAACAGCGACAGGGCCTGTGGGAGGTTTCAGAAATGTCGAGATCTTGATCGGATGCCAAAAAATAGTTGTTATTGATTCGAAATCCTGAGTAATAATAAGCTGACTGTGGATTTTCAGATCAGTGTAATCCTCTGAGAGTCCAATTAATACCGAGATGTTAGGAATGAAAACATATTGTAGTAAATGGGATGATATTTTGAGATTAAGACAAAATGAAAAATGCATGAGTAATGGTGAAAGATCCTTGTGTAAGTTACTCATGAACAATAAAGTTTGTCTATAAAATCAGCCATTCTCCAAAACTTTCTTTTTCTATATTAATTTGTGTTATTTACCTCCATTAAGGTAAGATGATCAGTCATGTAGTACCGGATGCATTAGTGTGTGTGTGTATATATATACATATATATATATATAGATATATATATATATCTGTGTGTGTTATTTTATCATAGTTATAATAGTCATATTTTAGTTTATTATTACCCTCATTAGATAGATAGATAGACAGATAGATAGATAGACAGATATAGATCTCTGTTAAAAGAATGATGTATTTATTTCAACACATATGAGACCTGTATTGCCTGCTCACTCAATAATTCAGTAATCCTGCGAATGTCCATTTATTTTGAGAAGCGTATAGCGCTCGCAGTGTTCATTAATCCCTATGGAAATCTGTTATTTCTGCTTTAACGTTTGTCAGACATGCGTTAGCCAGGCACGCCACGTGATGCAGTAAACCGTACATTACGTATATCTGAATTATTCACCCAACTTGTACATCATTCGAGAATCACAATAAAACAAAAACTTGAAATTATTATGTCTATCATGATTATCTGATACATTTTCGCCACAACTAAGGTTAAGTGTCTCTACATTTCAAGTACATCAAAGAAATCTGAATTTACATAATGTATAGGGCATGAATACCATGCATGCATGGATTCAAACATTTAAAACTTGGATGTATTTTTTTAATTTATTTTAGGATTAATTTATTTTGGAATAATCACAATCACAGAATTGTACTGAAATGGAAACATGCATATAGCACATATGTACATTTTTAATCTATACAATATATGTATAGGTACATATGTACAACAAACACGCTTCTTTCAACCCAATATAACTATAATTCTTGTGTACATAAACATAGACTGGAGATGTTAGGAATTTTAAACCTGGATTCTGGGGATCTGTTTAGATCATACATATTCCACAATTCACAAATACAAATACACATACACACATAAGACCCCTTAACCGAGGTCCCGATGGTGGTCGGAATTTCGAGGTTTCAGTGTATATATATATATATATATATATATATATATATATATATATATATATATATTAACCAAACTTAACTAAAATAGCGAGTATATTGAGGAATATCCAAAAGTACACAATGCACAATATCTGCACAGCATAGTATATGATCACGTACCTCGCCGAACCTGCTACCGTAGGTTTCACGCCTATGGCGACGCAAGGCTGTCTTCCGTAGGTGTGAAACCGATAGTAGCAGGTTTCCGAGAGGTACGTGATTTTATATATATATATATATATATATATATATATATATATATATATATATATATATATATATATATACACCCTGGATCGTCGCATACAACACGTAAAGAGACGACGGAAATGCCCATTTAAAATGAATGCTGGGATTTTTTTTACAAACTCTTCACTCGCAAGTATATCCGTAAGATAGTTCAGCATTCTTTGATGTTCTGCTCATGTTACTGACACCGTTACATCATTTCCTGGGTATGTACGGCACGTACATGTTTATGTAAGCAAATGGTCTAATTGTAGAAAATAGGTGTTGACCCAGGGATTATATACACTGTTTGAGAACATGGTGGTGCACTGCTGAAATAATGATAAGTGACTCACCATTAAGACTGGTATTGTTCATTCATTGAGTGGTGCTTGGCTGGAGGGCTGTCTGTCTAACACAATGACAGGCTCTTATTAAACGACAAATATAATGATTAATGAGAGTTATTATCTCTGTTTATTATTCTGTTGTTTTCTTCAATAGTCATAACATTGTTATTTGCTATAGAAATTTCCCGAAGAGAGTTAAGTACGGGAACTTAATTAAAGGCAAAACTAGAAATCTGCATTCTTAGGACTGCAAACCTCCGCCATGGGGGAGGTCCCTATTGTGGGATGCTCCCAAAACCGTGTATGCATTCACTTATTCGGTCCATATTCCCGGGTGCGTTCGCGCTTAAGTTACGGTATATTTTTTAATATTCCTTTATGCGCTCCTAAATCTGATCGTCTCTTCACTGACCCATTTCCGAAATGCCCTGAATATTTCAGAAGATTCCGTCCATGAATGCGTGAATTATGTTGTGAACAAACACACAAACATACAGACTCGCGAACAGGGATGAACGCAAACCTTCCTGGCGGAGTAAACAAGATAACCCAGTGCCAAGCAGCAGTCCAGACTAAAAATCTCAGACAAAAATATTACTTAATTTGACTACAATAAAATCTAAGCAATACTTTAAAATTATAGGTCATGCTTGTTTTGTAAACACTTAATTAATTTTAATTAAGTAAGTAATACATATGTTCCAGATGTATGTGATTTATGATATCAGATTCATATATATATATATATATATATATATATATATATTTACAGTTATGCGGGTGACGTATGTGTGTGTGCGTTCGTAAATTTACTTTGGGTATACATTTGTAGATTTATTTGCGTATGCATGCATGCTCGTGTGATCGTACTCGTGTGTGATTTTTGGTGGGGGGGGGGGGGGGTTAGTGTACGGGGGTGCATCTATGTTGTCTGTGGGCGTACTGGGTGTCACACTGCGTGTGAGCGGGTCTGGTCCAGGACTGGAAAGAATTCAGACAGGAGCTTTCTGTTTACAAACCGTTTTCCTTTGATCCTCTGGGCACTGTCAGTCATGATGGTTTTTCATCCCGTCAATGGGGCCGAGCAGCTGGCTCTGGTAGCTACGACACTTGCGGATCATTGCTGCTGTTTTAAAGTGCTCTGAAATTAGCACGACCAGACGCAACACGTTACCTTAAGGCGACAGTGAATAAGAAGACTATTAGAATGCTTTGCATAAGGCAGCAAAAATTAACGATGTTAATTCAAAATAATCGGAAGAAAAACGACTATTCTTCCAGTAAACCGCCAGATTGCAATTAACTCTGCTATGGATAATAAAACTGATATAATTATTATCAACAGCTGCGTAGATGGCATTTATTAGGAAAACTTGAACCCAGATAGTCCCGGACTCTCTCTTCTGACTGAGACCTACTTTATTTCTTGTTATCTGCCCAATTTCTAGTATTGATCATTCGACCGTTTGGCAAATAAGGAGGGGGGAGGGGTTAATGTCAAGCCTTTATTAACTCCGCCAGTGGGTGGTGGTTATGTTATTGACGGTGTTGGTTTGTTTGTTTGTCAATCATACAAAATTAATTTTTGTTAATGGGATGATCTTGATCACCATATGGATGCAGGAATTTATATAACGAAAAAATGCTGCATATCTTTCAATGCCAAATGCGGGTAATGAGCTGCCTTGGCGGAGGTCTGCCCTCTCTGGGTGCCTATTTCTAGTATTTTGTAATACCCCCTTTATCCTCTTTCACGTGCGGGCATTTAAACGGACGTTTGGCAAATAACCAGATGTGTGTGAACTTACAGAATAATACTAAACTAACATCCCTTTCCACCTGTGCACTTTTATATCCCGTAACTGTTCCTGCTACAATTGCGATAACAGGGAAAGAAACTGGTGATACGATATTGCATGTTTAGGGGACTTTACTGATTATGGGGGTGTAGAGTTTTGAACGAGAAGTACTTACAATGTCAGTCACCATAGGTTGATCCTTCAAAGTTTCTATAAAAACAATATGGTAGAAACCTTATGCTAGTTTTCAGGGGAAACACTTGTGAGGCTTTCGGCAGCCTTTAAACGTTGCCCACTCAGCCAACTGATAAGAATCGTAGAGGTTTTTTTATTAACAAGCTTTTGTTCTGTATTGATTATGTTGCCTTAGTTCAATAACCCTGTTTGTATCACTGTCCATTGAATGACGATGAAGAGAACATGTTGTGAAATATGATATGATTTGTTTAAGACATCTGGATTTCAGGTTTTCTATTAAACAGGACAGGAATTACCCAGCAGGTGAAAAAAAAATGAATATATATGATTCTGGCCGCTAGGTGGCGCTTGGGGTACAAATCACTGATCCAAGGTATTTCTTAAACATATAAATGGTACATGCAGGGGCGTAGTCAGGATAGACGGAGGGTAGGGGGCCGAAATATTTGGCAGAGGCAATTGATATATATATATATATATATATATATATATATATACATGATATATATACTATATAGAAATAACACCTCACAATTATTCCACACAACATACATATATTTCATTCCAATGTGAAATATAAGTTGTAGAATATGAATAAATAAAAAAAAAACGGACCCATGGGTCACGGAGCTCAGCTTAATTTTGTAAAATTTCAGCAAATGCAGAATATCCTTATTTCAACTTTTGATTAATTAGTATTTTTAAAGCTAAGAGAAAATGATCCTGCTATTTGGATATTATCAAGTACTGAATATATGATTGCCAGACTAATACTTTGACATGACTGCCATGAAAAAAAAACAGTGTAGGTTTTTGTGATACTGTTTTGCATATGAAATATTAATAGTTAGGCACTGGCGGACGGAAAGGACTGAAAACTTTATTTTACTTCTGCTGACACTAGGAAATAACGATTTTAAGTTTATATTTAACTTGTTAAACATGTCCTTTTTGACAGAAGAATAACGATTTATTTGACGCATAGATGTTATCATATTGAATTTTCCATTTTACAAATATGATGACGTATTCCTCACAACGGTTAGTACATTGGGGTTTTAGTTAATGAACATACTAAATTTTATTAACTTAAATAATAAAAATAAGTAAAATAGATTATAAATTCAGTTATCAAATCATGTATACTCTGTTGGCTGGATTCGAGGCAAATAACATCATCATGATAAATATTATCTCAACTTATATATATATATATATATATATATATATATATATATATATATATATATAAATATAGTGTTTGTGTGGAAACACTCATATATGAAAGAAAATCTTTGATACTGCGAAAACATCAACTCATAATTTCAATATTCTTAAAACGTTATTACAAAAACAAGAGAAGGAATTGCCAGATCATTGATGAAATTTGGTAATGGTTGAAAAAGAGTCGATTATTACAATCAACTCATCAGTTTGGAATCCATTATTTCTTATCTGCACTTTCTTAGTTATATATAATGTCCCCGGGGTAGATCTATATGCACCCCCCCCCCCTTGGAGCATATGCGGTCAAGAATATATCTTTACAGGGATTGGAACACCATTATGGTGCTAGATATAGTACAGTGCAGACCCAGGGCCGGGTTGTGACCGTGGTGTCGAGAGTTCGCTTGCCAATTGAGCAGTTACATTAATCCGTGAATCCTAACTGCGTTAAAGTTGTAAAACGAATCCAGATCGTGTGCGGCTACAAATAGAAAATTTTGCAACCCTCTGCTCTGTATGGTGTACGGTGACATAGTTAGCATGTTTTACCACAAAGAACAATTTCCACAGACCAGAGGGCAAGGTGAAAGGCAAGCTCAAAATGAAGATATTGGGAGACTCCAGGCCAAAATTTATGCTCCTACTTACACATTCTTACAAAATAGCAGAGGCCGGGATTGGTTTTCCTTGGACAAAGCAGGTTTAGTCTTTTGCCAAATAAGTTTTAGGACATGAGGTGGACCGCTCGGCCCCTAACGTAATATATCAGCAGAAGCCATAGTAAGGTTCAACTCTCTATCACATTTGTTACAATAAATAGATCATCTTCAAATGTTATAAGGATCCAGGATCGATATCCCTGAATTATGAGGGTAAACATAGTGTTTTAACTAAACATCTGCATTCTAATGAACACGAGCCTCCGCCATTAAAATTATTCTGTCCATATTCCAAGTTCCATTCGTGCATAAGTGAATGTAGATTTATGGCTATTCCTTCATGGCGCTCCTGAATCCTGATCACGTGCAGGATCCACACAAAAATCTCATTCAACTTTTCATTGGCCCATTTCTTAAATGCACATGATTGCATGAGTTGTGAACAAAAACACTCGAACGGGGATAAAACATACCCTCCTTGCGACGGCAATGATACATATTGTTGTCTAATAACAATGTTACGGTCTGTAGTCTGTGACAGAATTGCTCTTAGGCCAAAAAAATGTATGGTTCTCAGGGACCTTTTTTTCAAAAATAAATGCGGGCGGGCGGTTTTTTGTTTAATAACCTTTAAATGCTTTTTTGGATAAAAATGTCATATGATCAAGGAAAAGCATGATAATAACCATTTTTTTTCTCTTAACAGGTAAAAACACTACATAACAGAGGAAAACTTATCAAAATTATATAATTTTAACTTCTTGGTAAAGTTATTATGCGGGGGGTTAAAATTGATGCAGGCAGTGCCTGAAAACAATACAGTTTTTACTTATATGGCCGTAGGTATTCTGATGAAATATAAAGCCCAGGTTTCATACGAAGATGAAACAGTTTCTTTAGTTTTACCGGTAAGTGTTACTGTGGACCTGTGAAGCACACCATCACGGTCTGTGTGGTAATTCCCTGAGGAACTGATATTAGTTAGACATTAACCTATTTTATTGGGTTATAACATAGAAATGTCTGATTGCTGAATCCAACGATTTATTTGGGTTTAATGACTCAGCAGTCGGGGTTCCGGATTATCTTCATCATTTAGAATTTCCTCACGTGCCCGTCTCCCAGGGAGACGTTTTTGTGGCGTTCTCGGACAGTGTAACCACTGCATAAACCAGACACGCAGGTTGTTTTCGCTGCAATTTCGGAAGTACCAATTGCCGTAATATTGCCTTTGTATCTTCGTCTGGTTATCAACATGTTTTCTCACGAAGCTTTAAAGCTCTCTTTAAACAACAATTTGGTGGTAACCTTGTGTAAATGTAATATTAAACTCCTATAGAAAAGTCTATGTATTATGTGCCCTTGGTGATAGTTCATCGAATGTACAGTTACCAAGAGATAGAGTGAAGCCATGTACACAGGGGAGGATCCAGGATATAGGAAAAGGGTGCGTCCAAGCCTATAGAATACTTATTGGATAACCCCTTAAAAGTCCACAGGTCCTCAGGGGGTGGGGGGTCCAAGCCGCAAAAATTGTTCTGAAGTCCTAAAAAAGGTTGCCACCGACTGAAAAGGGGGTTCCTTCCCCTGGATCCGCTTCTGGTACATAATCTGGCGATATTACACAAAAACAGGAAATTTTTAAGGTCCGTGATATATATAAGGATTATTTGACAAACTTTAAACTTTGAGTAGAGGTAATTCTCTCTCTCTCTCTTTCTCGCTCTCTCTCTCTCTCTTTCTCTCTCTCTCTCTCTTCATGGACACACAGAAATACACAAGGAAGATTGTGCACATCAACAAGAAGAGAAACCAATATTTCAAATATACCTATGTATATGGTATGGCATGGTATGAAATTTAATTAACATGTGAACCATTGGTCATGACGCTTAGCCTACTGGCATTTTGACAATATGTCCTTGCACAGGCAACTAATAAAGATGATGTATGTGGCATCATAGTTCATGCATATTAGCTGAAGTGCATCAAGACCATTAAGCACACAAAATTTGATGACAATCCATCCAGCTGTCCTGAGGAATCTGGAAATTTGTGTGCATTTTGCATTATTATTCGGGTGCTCAAACATGGCCTGTAACTCAGATAATATAGGTCACAGTGACCTAATTTCTGGTTTCTTAGGAGAACTTTTGAGGAACTCTCGGGATTTCAAGCAAAAGATTCTAGGTCCAATGGTTATGATTTGTGCCCTGCTTTGTTATTTAATTTTCAGTTATTCTCGCGTTGCCTATAAGCCCCATAGCTTGTAGAATATGGGTAACAGAGACCTAATTTCAGGTTTCCAAGAAGACTTTCCATGGAACTCCCTGTCAAAAAAGAAGATTCTAGATCTAAATTCCAGTAGTTAAAATTTGTGCCCTGTAACAGATGACTGTATCATTAAAGGTCTCAAAATAGAGAAAACAAAATCGTAAAAAATAAAAAAAATACAGGTGGCGCCCCTATTCTGTTTAAACTAATGAAAAACTCTTATAAACTTTTGTATCAAATTTTCATATTATTCGGTGTGTGTGTGGGGGGGGGGGGGTAATTCGGAGCCCCATGGCTCGAAGAATAGGGGTAACAGAGCATATTTCAGGTTTCCAAGGTGATTTTTTCATGGACCTCTCTAAATGTCAAGTATGAAGATTCCAGGTCCAGCGGTAACGATTTGTGCCCGTTCACGGACAGACGGCCGGACTGACGATGGACAAAGAGTGATTGCTAAGACTCAGATGACTTACAGTCAGCTGAGCTAAAAAACTATTTTCATGCATGATCATAATTTCCTATGAACTGGAACCTTTTGCAATGTCCCATTTCTTTATTTTGTAATTGCAGTGGTATTCAGATTAAAAAAGTAACGATTACTCTAAAGAGTATTTCAGTGTTAGCACTGCTAACCCGTCACTACATACTTGCATTGATTCTTGATTTGGCCAAGTCTGTCTGTGGAGTGCTTTGAGGCGTAAAAAAACATTGGTTCAAAATTTGCTTGGCCTCTCAGTAAGTGTCACGTGTGAGGCGTCCAGGGCCAATCAGAATTAGCTATTGCTGGCAGCCGAAGTTTATCTGTCTGTGGGTTGCACATAGCCGCCGGCAAACAGCGTTATTAAGTGTGCCGCCTCTATGGTTTTAGCTTTAGGATTCAATGTTTGGTTTCGCGGTGGTATCCTTCTATCTCACGTAGCTCTAGGAAAAATCAGAACCCCCCTTGGACACGTAGGTAATTGACCTCGGCACGAGAGGCTCTGCATAAACGCACAGCTTGTAACTTATACATGTTGCCATTCTTACTCCAATTGTGTATCCACCTGTTCTTCAGAAAGTTGCTTCATCTGGTAGCATTTGCCGGCGGCGCAAAGCATACGCGCAGTGGCATTTAAACAACAGAAGATGGTCAGATAGATCGCCAGAAATACAGAGAGAGAGAGAGAGACAGAGAGACAGACAGATAGAACGACCGACAGACAGAACGACAGACAGACAGACAGAAACAGAGAGAGAGAAAAAAAACCAGAGAGACAATGAGAGAAAGAGAGACTGACAAACTGACAAATAGACAGGACAAGAGATAAGATGATACATAGATAGAAGGAGAAATATGTAGAGAAAGGTAGGCGAAAAGAGAGAGAGAGGGACAGAAAGAGAGAGAGAGAGACAGAAAGAGAGAGACAGTCAGATACAGATAGAAAACAAGAGACGTAAGGAATGGTTTTATATGTCTGAGGAGTAGGAGTTTGATTTCCACTCTGTTTGTTTCATAACAATACAAGGTAGCCACATTTAGTTATAACATTAAAGAGGGACATTTCAATAAAGGATTTATTTTCATTTATATGGGATAAGAAATATGTGGTGACCAAATCGGTACCATTACAACTGTCTAATGTCTTCACATTTTAAAGCTTGATCGACGTATTCTTGCCAGTAAAAGGACAGACTGGATTTAAATAAAAGTCGATCAGTTTCCCCGATTCCTAGGGAACAAGCAGTCATTGATCAACCCAAGGTCGTTTCGCTGAACGTTGAGATAGAATAGTGATTTAGACCTGGGCTCCTGACTGAGGTCCAGACATCGGAGAATGTCACGGTGATTTCAATTTGATAAGTTTGTTAGTCATTCTCTGGCGGAAGCGTTCAAATTCACCTTAATCTGTCAAAGGAGTAACAGAAGAATTTATTAAGGATACGGGATGATCGAACTGCAAAAATGTGTGTTATGACTAAAGATGTAATTTCAAAATAATTAAAGGCATTAAAACAGGCTTGCCTTTCCGCTAAAGACGCATCCAACTATCATATTGAACTTCACTCTTCGTTCAGTGCTGTTGCGGAATCCACAAATGTGATACAATCACAGTTGTGGGGGTGACGTGTACAATTAGAACTTGTAATGGAGATATGGTAGATGGCACAAAAGAAAATCTAAATTGGCAGTAAATGAGTCTTTCTGGCAACATTACAATGCTCATACCTCAATATATGAATGAAAAGTAATCTCCTAAAGACCCTTGTAAGCCCGCCATGTTTAAACATAAACTTTTTTTTAAATTTGTTGTGAAGGGACGTTGATCGACTGGTAACCTGCATCGATCTTTATTAACGCCCGCTTTTTCCATTTCGATAATATAAGAGCTGTGCAGTCGGGGTTCATAAAATATCAAAGGACAACGAAAAGATAATTATTGTATCCCCAGACATAGTGGGGATACTATGGTCTCACGACGGTCCCGCCACCGCCGCCGTAGAAAAATCTTGTGAGCGGGATAACTAAAAAAAATTTTCACTGATCTTTTTCAAAATTTACATTTGTATAGACATAGGTAAGAGGACGAAGTCTATTTAAAATCGGGTCATGACCTTTGTTAGGAGAGTGACTTTGACCTTCAATAGGTTAATGTTTGCTGAAAAAAAAAAACACACACATTCTTAAAACTCTCAAGAAAGCTTGCATGGACTGGTCCAAAAATCAAGGTGACCGAAGATCTCGGATAGCCTTGTGATATGCCGGAAACTGGTGGCGCCACACGTTATTCATTTCTTGTTTTTACGCCTTTTTTATACCTCCATAATTGCCACTTGACAGTACTGTGAGCATTATAACTCAAAAACTAATGGACAGATTTCTTTCATAAATGAACATGTAGAGGGATGGGTTATGGGATGAGGTCTATTTAAATTTGGTCATGACCTTTACCATGAGACCAGCTTTGACCTTTAATATATTCATATTCGGTGAAAATCACACATTGATAGCTATATGGATTTCAAACGTTTCTTGTAGGTCCACCACTAAAGTAAGAACCTTTTAGGTTTTAGGTTCATGAGGTCAAAAGTCAAGGTCACTGGACTCACATCTTAAAAAAAAATGTTGTTGATGCATTTAAAGCCATACTTTTCATCCCAGATCTTCCTTCTTGGAAATATAGCTCACCTGTCAATAGTGAATCATCCATATCAATTTTGGGGTCACAAGGTCAAAGGTGAAGGTCACAGGAGCTATCTGTACAAATTTTAATTTCCGGATGATAATTCCAACTTTTTTTTGATGTATGGATATCAAACTTGACTTATATATGTCTCATTTAAAAGGCAAGATCCCAATTGATTTTTGGGGTCAGGAGGTCAAAGGTCAAGATCACAGGACACATCTTTCAAAAGATTGTCGATGCATGTTCAGCCAAACATTTCATCTCAGACCTTTCATCTTGAACATATGGTTCACCTGTCAAGAAAGGAAGACCCTATCCATTTTTAGGTCACAAGGTCAAAGGTGAAGGTCACAGGAGCCATCTGTCCTAAATTCATTTCATGATGATTACTCCAGCTTGGAATAATATATTGGTATCAAACTTGACTTATATATGGCCGATCAATAAAACACGATTCCTATTGATTTTGAAGTCATGAGGTCAAAGGTCAAGGTCACAGGACACACATCTTTAAAAATATTGTGGATGCATGTTCAACCAAACTTTTCATCTCAGATCTTTTATCTTGAACAAACAGTTCACCTACCAAGAGAGGAAGACCCCTATCCATTTTTAGGTCACAATGTCAAAGGTGAAGGTCACAGAAACCATCTGTCCAATAATTCATTTCCTGATGATTATACTCCAGCGTGGAATGATATAAGGGTATCAAACTTGACTTAAATATGGCTTATCAATAAAACAAGATTACTTTTGACTTTGAGGTCATGAGGACAAAGGTCAAGGCCACAGGACAAACATCTTTGAAAGGATTGTGGATGTATTTTCAGGCAAACTTTTCATCTCAGACCTTTTATCTTGAACATTTAGTTCACATACCAATAGAAGAAGACCCCTACCCATTTTTAAAATCACAAGGTCAAAGGTGAAGGTCACAGGAGCCATCTGTCCGAAAAAACTGATGATAACACCAGCTTGGATTGCTATATGGGTTTCAAACTTGACTTATATATGTCCATCCATCTTGGAAAGTTTTATCATAAACCATACAGGTGGTGCCACCTACCTTCTCGTTTTTGTAGAATAAATTAATACCCTTTTCTGAGGAGTGATTTACCCCATTGTCCTGAAAATGTGCACATATATATTTCTGGGACTCCTACATTTTGGACTCAAGACTGGTGGCGCCATCAGCAATCGTTTCGCCATGGTGTTCATCTGTACATGTGCTTTTGGTGAAAATTGCTCATACCTTTTGAGTGGTTCAAGGTATTGATCTTAAATTTGGCATGTCTATCCGTCTTGGAAAATTTTCTTGAAAACCAGACAGGTGGTGCCACCTACCTTCCTGATTCTGTAAAATAAATTAATGCTCCTCAAAAGAGAGATTCATCTTATTGGCCCCCATATTTGGTGAAAAATATTGTTTCTCAAGTTGATAGATGAAAGCTACCATAGTCTAAGTGTCAGTATATGCTGCTGAGGGGGATTAACTGTCTGGCGATACTTTTGCACCTGCGGTGCGAAGAAATATCTGGTTTTATGGTGATACCAGATAAAAAATGATTTATACGATTCCAAATGGGTCTCCTATTTGAACCTTACGCTGCTTTCATGCCTGGGCTTTAGTGTTTACGTTTAGTACTAAACTGCTTGAAATAAAACGTAATACCATGTACCGATAGACATAACTCTTATCACTTAAGCCCTGAAAACTCCAAATGGTGAATCCCTTGTATTTGCATATGAGGGCGTCACAAGGCTCCTGAAGAATCCCTCCCATTTGCATATCAGGCTGTAACGCCTATTGCGAATGACGTCGTTGTTATGAGAACGCTAACAGTGGTCCCATAGGCAATAGACAGCTCGACCATCTCGATAACATTCGCAATGAAATCATGTATTCAGGTAGTTCATACATGGACATTCGGGTCCTGTGGTATATCTCTGCTGCTCGAACATTACGGTCTGTAGGCCAAAAAAGGTGCATTATAGAAACCATATCAACGATTCTGTAATGTGTATTATTTCCCAGCCACTGCAAAGTTGCAAACACGCCGATCGTCGTGATCGTTTCAGCAAGCGGGTACATATATCACAGTTTGACTGCACGCGTCCGTCTCGTGTACACCTGAATATCTCACGCTGTTTGGCTGAGCTAGAGAATTCTTTGATGAGAGATGGTCTGATAAACGGTTACACACTGAGACTGAGGCTTATAGTTGTGAAAGTGTTACCGTACTCAAAATAGGTGAGGACCTAAATATATGAACACTGATTAAATGCAAATATCAATAGCCAGTTGGAAGCCTGCAATAGGCAATGACTGAATGAACCATGTTTGTTTTTAAATCGGGAAAGCCACCAATTACTCCATACGTCTCTGGAAAAGTGATGGCTTAATTGGTGGGAGGAATTATTTTTAACCGTTGCATCGACTGGGCCAGTCTAGATTGTGCAGTGAAACAAAACACAGGAAAATATGGGAGAGGAGGGCCTGAATGCCGAAAAGTCCAGGGTCCTGATGTCGACATCCGACACTTTTGTATAGGCTGGGATTAGATATGAGCCGGTGTAACTTAACAAAAACGTATTTGCTACCAAAAAATGACTGATACTCTCCTCCTTTTATGGTTCCGCTGCTTTTTGCCATTCGGGGAGCTCTGTTTACAAGTGCAGCTGGGGAGCTCCAAGTTACACTCGCCTCACCTTCGAGTATTCTCAAGTAGAGGACGAACCGAGTGTCCAGGCATATGTCAAGGCGAAAATATTTCGGGTTTTTTTTCATGTTTTTATTTTTCTATACTTATCAGATACAAATGTGGAGAAAAGGCGGAAAGGTCTTGTAAAATACGGTTTTATGTAGAAATATGAACATTAGACAGTAGTTTAATCCTAATATCCAGAAGTAGATGATTTTTCTCGTGACGAATTCCAGGCTGTCACCCAATAATAATGATGTATTTGTTCAGAACTTATTCTTGTTTGGATAGTCGGATTGTTTATGTTTAATAATCTGAAGAAAAAAATCCTGGTCCTTCTTCTTTAAAAATCTATCTGTGAGTCAGTGTAAACACTATGTCTTAAGGTTTTATTCATTTTTACAAATTTCTCTGGAGATATCCATAAGGAACGTGCCTGAAGGCTTCATTCATTTTAAAAAAGCAAATACAGAAGGCCAATCCCTGACAGGAAAACTTTTAAAAAGGTCCGTCAGATCCGCTGTAGTCCCTCTGGAAGTAATTCATCTTCCTCTTAGTTTTCGAGACCTAAAGATGAAAGTTGCAGAGGGCAGTTCTACATGTTTCTCAACTGACATTTGACTTCATGCACATATATAGATGTCAGTTTTTGTATAGTGAGCTGATGATCGGCCTTTAACCATACTCATAGGAGTACATCGTCATCATTCTGGTGGTGGTTGCCTTAGCTCTGGGTTGTGGCTCCCCGGTGATTGCATCAGAAAGTTTACTAAACAACCTACCTCGAACTCGTTTACTGGATTCAAATCGACATGAAGACGCTTTTAGTCGGCTCATTTACTTGTACTCGGGCTGTCGTTTCGGACTGACGTGAAGTTTTACGCAAGGGACAGTATATTGGGCGCTCATATTTGACGATATAAAAATCACTGAGAAAAATGCCTTTGGAAATACAACCCATCGGTACTCAATATTCATATGATGTATTTACGTCAAAATTTGTTAGGTCATACCATTCAAGCACAAATATATAAAAGGTCATGTCGTGTTTGGATACTAAATTTATAATCTGGACATCGTGAAGGCTCTAGATTGCTTGATATGGGTTATTGAACCGTGAGATTTGGATGATTTGGAAGTGCCAACTAAGACAAGTATAATTTTAAACTTTACGCAAAAATTTTCAATTTTTAAAGCCATGGTTTTTTATGCAAACCGTTTTCCCTAGATTTTATATTTGCATAGTTGAGATAATAACAATTTGCAGAGGCCATGTCCTCTCATTTAAAACACGTGGCTTTAAATTTAAAGAAAATTTGAAGAGTCAAAATGTTGTAGAGTCCAACTTGAGTTTGGGGGGCCCCATGGAAGATGCTGTGTGTCAGATTGTGAAAACTTGGTTATGTTAAACTCAGTCTTTTTCTGTATCTCATGTCATTATCATATCACAATATGAAATCTTGTCATGGTTTAATCTTTTTATTACAGTGACATGTAAGGTACATTTGTCAGCGCAGTGTTCACAAAACTGGCTGGTTAGTGTGAGCCAGCTGACGATGCTTGTCCCTGCGACATGGGCAATCAAAAATTTGCGCGTCCCATCGGACGCATTGACCGAAATAATTGAGCGTTCAAAGACATCTCTAGCGTCACTGACGTTTACCCCGTTCCTTTTAGTCCTGTAAATGAGATTTATTTTATTTTATTTTATTATAAACTGTCAAGGTGTCGCGCTCTGTGAACCATTTGCTCAATTTACACAAGGTGAATATGTTTAAAGGTAGAAACAAATGCAAAGTTTATTGTGTTTGTTTTTCTAGAGGAATAAATAGCAATAGTTTATTTGGAATGAGTCTGCGTTTCTCCTTTCACCAAACAAGTATTTGTTTTATCTAAGCCTTGCCTGCCTTTCAAATGTGGACCAATATCCTTGTAACTGATACATCAGGAAACATAAGTAAGGGCTTTGTAATGTATTTCCATATGTTCAAAGGCACGATCTGCCTGTGATTGTTTTTCGTTTATTGCCGCTTGCTCATATCTAGTATGGCCCTAAAATGTCGTGTTACCTTCTTCTTTGATCTTATTTCATGTATCTATATTCATCTGTCTGAAAGAAGAGTGGCATACTAATATAAACTGCAGAAGAACAATGATTTGTTGTTCAGTGACTTTACAAAACACAAATGGCGTCTTCTAACAAGAACATACAGTTTGACAGAATGTCTCTAGCTCATCCCGGAAATAGTTTGCTCTTATTATAAGAACCCTGAATTCACTCATTTTCCTACACCCCCAGGTCGAGAAGAGATTTATTTGGACAATTTTACTTTTGGTATTTATCTACCTTTTTTCTCTTCTTTGCTATAATGTGAAGGGAATTCATACCTTGGGGCATGGCAGAATGTAATCCCTAATATTGATGGTGCAGTGATTTTATTGCGGCGATTTTATGGTTTAGTATATTATAAATTATTGTCATCATAATTTTGTGTTTTGGGTAACAAAATGGGGAAGTCAGTGTTTAAACAAATGACTAAACTGTATTGAAAAAAAGAAGATTGGTGCTAACTGTTTCTGACGCGTCCATTCACAGCTGAATTAATATTATCAATGTTAATTAAGTTGATAAATGTGTGAATAGGCGTTATGAGTTAAGCTAGGAACCAGTACAAATTTTCAGCTTTATTATCAACAATTTAGAGTTATCTAGCTTAGCATCTCGGAAAAGAGAACTGATAAAACTTGATGAAGCATCAGCATCTATCTGGAAATGTGTCGCTGGGTTGCTTGAGTGCCTATTTTAGTAAGACGGCCAGGCGATAAGAATGAATTTATAGCATTCATCAGCTCCTACTGCCGGTTTCTCATTGATTTTTTCGATATAAAGAAGGCAATAGGTCCGGGTGTAGTGACAACCTTGATCATCTAAGAACTGGTTATCCCCGTTATCAAATGATCCACAAGAACACAGCATAAATGTCAAAAATGTTCCCTGTATTCGTTTTATATCATCCTTCATTGTTTGCTCAGTTTTATCACTATTTCATGCCGTGGCCATAGAGTTATCACAGTTATTGTTCTTTTCCTGTTTCATTACGGTTTACTTCCTTGAGATATATTCGATTGTATATCGATATATAACTTTGGCCAAAAGCCTAAAACAGGCGAAATGTGTCAACTGTATTTCCTTTAACTTGGAATGTCTTGAAAGACTGTCTTGTCATAATTATCCATAAACACGTAAACTTTTGTCAGAACCATCGATAACGATCTGTCTCCTTGTGTATGTTTATATTGTTACGGGGTGACATAAAAGCGGACCGAACTGTCTCGCTAATGAAGCTTGCGCCACCGATATGGGTTCGAATTCCGGATCGGCACGATATTTTCCCCTCCAAAAATTGTCTGCGTAACAAAATGGGGGCTCGTCCAACGTGACGGTAAACTTTGTGGCCAAGGGAATAAGCACACCTAAGTTTGACTCTTAGGATAATTAGTTTTTTAGTTGATAGCAGAACGCTCTTAACAGGTGGTGTGTTACGGGATGACATAAAAGCGGACCAAACTGTCTCGCTAGTGAAGCTTGCTTTTCAAGCAACACGGTTGGAACGCCGGACTTGTGCGCCACCGACATGGGTTCGAATCTCGGATCGCCCCAGTATTTTCCCCTGAAAATTTGTCTTCGTAATAAAGTCGGTTCGACTCCGGGATCGGCCTGATATTTTCCCCTCAAAAAATTGTCTTCGTAACAATATATATATATATATATATATATATATATATATATTTCTACATCTGGCTATTTCCCTTGGCCAGTAACTATTCCCTCCGCAGTAGGAAAGATGCAATAAAGAGTGATCAAATATTTAATTTTAGCCAGCAGACGGTCCAAATGGTGAAGGGCAGTTGTTAGTAGGCGTTCTGGTTCTGGTCGTAAGACTGCAATTTTTTTCATTAAGGAATATATAATTACATTTATTCGTCTTATTATTCAAATATTCATTCGAGATTTACAGGTACAGCTGATATCAGCTGAGCTAACTGGGTATTATTTTACATATATAGGTGTATTGCATAATTACTAAAGCCTTACATGCGTGGTCTAACCCATTTTAAGTTGTCTGACATAATATTAAGTTCATTTTCTGTGTGCAGCCTTCCCGTTACAACATAATTGATAGTCATTGCAATGGAGTTCTCTGTATTGGCTTGGTTTACGATGTCACTGAACCTAAAATCAACAGATCACGAATGCGTGATGAACACATATTTTATCAAGGAGATAAAAAAATCAGATTCTGTAACACTAGGCAGCGTGAAATGTCTATGGGAATTAATAAAGAAGTCAGTGTTTTTTTGTTATCAAATAACTATAATTTATTCTTAAAACAACCCTTACATTACAATACACTAAATCAATACAATTTCACAGTATAACAGCAGTATAACAACAAATCAATACAATCACACAGTAAAATAAACAAAGTGCACAGTACCTGGATGCGGCAAACAATGCGCGTTCATCCACGTGCATTAAGTTTGATAAAAAATATGGCTCAGAAATATATCTTGCTTGAAAAATCAAAACCTAAGATCACATCAATTAATTTGCCGCACTAATACGTATATATAATGACATTTTTTGAGGCATTATATATTATGTATCATAAAATTATCAATGTTTTATGTTTCCTTTCTCTAGAATAACGCTCTAGTTTATTCGGTGCAGGATAAATACTTTTTATATTTAATACTTCCTGTCAGCCGATGACAAGCCTTGCTGTGATCCGGTACATTCTAAAAATGTTTATTTTTTCTTACTATTCTTAACCCTGCTAATTCAAGGGGGCATTGATTATACTTTTTCATTGGCAAAATACAAGACATGGCGGAGATTAAGGTAATCTGGACGTGATAAATTCAATACTCGCCGCCTTGTTCCGTGATTCTGCAGTAAATGGGCGTCTTTTGAATTGATCCAAGGAAACCAGATCGTCTCCTCGGCTTCCAGGACCAGCCCGCTGACAGGGCAATTGATTGCGCTTATAATACCTCTCAGCATCACGCACTCTTTGACTGTGAGTCCTGGCGCGCACTGAAACTGTTCAGCCAGATTGATGTGTGTAGGGAGCCAACCCAGGACCCATTTTGTATATTGACTTGAAAACAGAACAGCCCTCAGATAATGCATGTCAAATTAGCCTATAAAATTTTAATCTAACCTGTTTTGCTTACATTCACAAACTCACCCGCCATTTGGTAGTGGAAGTGGAAGAAATCTATCGAGAAAGGTGTATGACAGAAAATCAGATTCATCTTTTGGGCTAAAAATAAATTTATCAAAATACCTTGCCTCGTAACCAGTGTCGGATCCAGGAACCCGCAGATCCATAGACTGAGGCACGAGAGCCCAAGAGGCTAAGCCCACAGAAGCTTTCGATCGTAAAGTATTTATATTTCGGGAATGTGCTCTCTATGCATTAACATTTGGAAAATATTTTACTAAATAGTTATCATTTATAAAGCGTGTTTTTTCTTACTGAAGGTGCTGATTGTTTTTGTCGTCAATTTGCTAATCTTCTTGATTATTAAGGATGTCAGGGAGAGCCATTTTTCTGGCTCTACTTAGCGCTATCAACCTCGTTTGACCCATCGCTGACCTGAGATAAGTTTTCTCAGTATACTAATGCTTCTCTTACACTCGCAACTGGTTACAGGAAGAGTTGCGGATATTTTCAAAACTGTCTTCACATTATGGTAGATTTTTTTCGTGTTAATGACTCACAATACTTTGGGTAGTGGCTTGAGTAGAATCTACTGACGTGGCATATAAGTTTTTACATAAATAAGAAGAATATTTAGAAAGATAAATCGAAACTAGAATACGGGGAGTCAATAAGCGACTACGTTTATCCGCCAAAATCAGAGTAGGACGGGCGAAGTGAGGCATGGAATGATTGGCCCAGGGAAATCGACGTTTTGCATGTTACATGGATGTGTGCCACGATAACATGATTGTAGGTTGCACCACCTGTTATTTAGAAAGAGAAAGCTATCCAAGATGTATGCAAATGCAAACTTTTAGGTAGATAAGTCAAACCACTGCTTAGATATGAGTGATATTTACCCTAGGCAGATGCACAGATGGACACCATGCAAAGAAGGTTGTTAGTTGGGCCACCAATTTGTATAATCTGTAGAGGTATGTTAGATCTATACTCATGCAAAATTCTAGGCCTATACGTCAAACCAGTCCTGAGATATTAGTATTGATGTCTGCATCGTAAAACTGAACGCAGTTGGTGCAACTTGCCACAAAATCAAGAATGCTATCCAAGATATCAAACCACTGCCTAGACATGAGTGATTATATTCCACGGCAGAAAAACAGGAGGACGCAGTGCAAGTATTGCTGCCGGTTTCGCCACAAGTTTTGCGTATGTTTAAGAGCTATGTGAGATTTAAACACAGGCAACATTTCAGGAAGATATGTCAAACCAGTCCTTAGATGTCATGATTGCATGGATGTTTGCAGCGTGAAAGTGTATGTAGGTGGCGCTACCTGTCATAAAATCGAAAAAGCTTTTTTTAGGCAGATAAGTCAAACCACTGTCGAAATTAGAAAAGTAATTTTTCCCACGGCAGACAAACAGACGGACGCTGTCCAAAAATGGTTGCACGTGGTGCACTGATGCAAAATTGGTCCGATAGGTCAAACGAATCTGAAGATAAGTGGGTAAATATGTGTAAACAGACGCACAGATGGACGCTGTGCAAAGAAGAAAGGTCTGAGGTGAACCCAAAATAGAGGCGCAGCAGTTTACACGTAACCCGATCATAATTTCGAGTTTCATCAAATTCCGTCCAGTTGTTACGGAGGAGTTCTCCGGAAACCTAGGCAGCGGAGGCGGTGGGCTGAAAAAAAAGGTATCCGCAAAACTCTTTTGGCGGACACAATAATTGATAAGAGGAGGCATAGGCATTTTTTTTTAAATTTGTCATGAGATAATTTGAATTTATAAATCATGGATTCCATAACTATGATTGATTAATGAAATTGTTTGCAATATTAGCACTTTTTACGCCAACTCTAAATTTTCATTCATGCCTTGTTTTTTTAATATTGAAATTGTTACAAGTATATTTAAATTCAAGACTGATTCCCGACAGAATAAAAAATATACTCGATTACAATCTCAATTCTCAATTTTCCCAAATTAAACACACATCATTTGCCCAAGAGGTACGCTAAAATCATGCACACCCCCCCCCCCCCCACCCCCCTCTTTTAACGATTCCGGAAATCATGGCTACGCCCATGTGACATTATTACACTCAGATATGAATTGATTATACGTTAAAGTTTCAAAGTATATTTCTCGTCGGAGGAAATTACTGTAATCTTCATAATGCCCTTCAGCATGAGCGAGCCACATCATAATTAAGGTCTTTTCATTTTTTCTTTGAACCTTGTGACAAAACGGAAAGGATGAATAAGGGGAAAAAATAAGAGAAGCTCAATATGAAATGATCTAGTAAGGGTGAAGAAATGAGACCTTTGTGTCAGGAAAAAAGACATATCCTGTGTTCTGATCAGTGCTTTTCATCTATTATATTAAACATTACCCGGTCACTGATCAAAAGGAAATAAAGCAAATACCGAATCATTCACTGATTTTATACTTCGTTGCGTTCAAGACGATGTAGATTCGTATATATCTGTTTTCAGAAGTCTTTGAATATACGGTAACATTTAAAAAAAAAAGTTTCCATTTATTTATATATATATATATATATATATATATATATATATATATATATATATATATGAAGAGATATTGCACGAACAATTCATATACACCCCTTCACATACCTGACTGGTTGGCTTTCAATGTTATTTCACATTTGTAGGATCAGCACAATTACCGACAGAATCATTAAAGATATTCAATCTACCTTTTCATCATTTTTTCTCTTTAAGGGAAGAAATCAATACATAAAACCCCCTCTAACTGAACCATTCTTGAAAGTTAAGCATAGAACAAATGACATCGTGCCTGGTTACATGAAGAATATCACTAATATACCATCAGCTTCAGATGTATTTTAGTCATTGAACGATTACACTAAGTAGGGCTAAGAAGGGACGGATTGCTAGGCTTCTCTGCGAGTCACACCCGGGCTGTCTAATAGATAATCATATTGATTAAACCTGTAAAGTGAGCAGTCGTCTGTGATCCTTACTTTTCATTTAGGGCGGTGGCGCGGCCTAGCGAATTCGCCCCTTTGGGCATGTCTCTCCCGATCTCACGCTGCTTTCATCATGGAGGTCCTCGCAATTCCAGCGAAGGGGGTTATTGTTTGAACCTCTGCTTTGAAGACAGACTTGCTGAGAGAAAATCCGGCATTTCCGTATCAGCGGATAATCTAACAATCAGGGATTTGAGGGGTAATCGGAGCCTTGGAATGAGGCCCTCCCTTTGTGTATTGATTAACGTTGACCGTTGGGACACGCTGGTTTTAGCCGACGACTATTGTGGACGTGGTATCGGTATTCAAAAATGTCCGTACGGGATACACCAAAGGAAATAACCATTCCTCCAGTCCGGGTGATAAAAGCCACATTCAAGCTCGCTCGCCGCTTTATATAATTGCATCTTGTGATAGCTGCTGATTTGTATTATAAGCAGCTTTTTAACCTGTCTGTTAATCATGCTTAAAAAATATGACCACTCATTCAACAGCTTCACTTTTGTCCCTCTTACACTAGCGTTATATCGACACTCTGGCATTACGACCAGATTACTGGCGCCAGAGTGTCATTACATCTAAGTCTGAGGATCGCATTATAAGGCCTTATGAAGATGCAAATATTTTCGTCGTTTCTGACAACGCTTCATGGCTTATAGGTACACTGTCAACCAATATAAACCAGACCATTCTTTAGCATTTTTTGTGAACTTCCTAATAATACCAAATATGAGCGAGAAAAGTTCCTGTTTAACCCAGCACATCGGTAAATCCCTCGGCATGTTTGTTGAATTCATGACCGCATGAACACAAGCATGGCTCGCACGGGTTACAGGACGCAGGCAACTTGCAGGCGATACAGGAAATGACCCGTGTCCATGGAGACGATGTTTCAGTTTGGGTTGTGAGCTCACATGTATACTAGTGTGTTTATTCACCATTCTTAGCATAATATTGAGATAATAGGCCTTTTACCGCAATATGAATGCAACCAGATGCAAGACCACTGCGAATCATTCCTCCATATTACTTGTATCACGACGCGAGTAGGCTTACCAATTATCCGATTGCCCACTGAGTCGGGTTGTCACGGCTAGTCTTACACTAGAAAGTCTAACAGGATGCCAAAGTGACGTCACATGATTTGTCACAATCTGCGCGAAAAATCTAAATAAGGGATCATACTGATTCTTTTATTTTTACAAAGCTTCGACTTTTACTGGTATCAAGGTGCTTACAATAAAAACAAACTAAACGCTAAGCTTGTATACTTTCTATTACCATGTTACGCTCCTCACGCGGCGGTTATATACACGGATGTTTCCTGTAACCGCTGCTTGCTATGCCACGGTTCTCTAGGCAGGAACACCAGGTTGCGCATAGAGTACAGGATTGTAATCAGACCACTGAAAGCGTGGTATTGCATCGTGCATCGAGCCCGAATTTTGAACATGCGACACCCGCTCTCGTTGGTCTGATTATCCCCGTTCTGGCATAGGGCCGAGAATCAGACCAATGAGAGCTTGTATTAGGCCAAAATAAAAAAAAGGTATGGTTCTCAGGCACTTTTTTCAGAAAGCAATGCGGGCGGGCGGTTTTTTTATTTGTAATTTTTTGGTAAAAATGTCAAATGATAAGGGAAAAGCATGATAATAACAGATGTATTTTGAAAATAAAAATAAAAATTTTTGATGCGGGGGTTTAAAATTGATGCGAGCGGTGCCTGAGAACCATACCTTTTATTTTTTTTTGGCCTTACGGATCCTGTTGTGCATTGCCTGTGGGGCAAAAGTTAGTTCGGTATTGTTGGGAACGATTATTATCATACCTTTTCACCAAAATGTCTCTAACTCATTGCTGAAATTGTAATACCCCTCTTGGAAAAACTTTCCGAGATAAACTATTTTTCTTATATCACATGTCGCGTGCCCGGTCAGACAGATATGACCAGCGAACTTAGATCAGGTGGAACCATCCAAACTATTTACTCACTGCATGGAGATGTTTTTAAACATTTTGTCCGCAGAAAAGAATTTACTACATCAAAGGGTGCTTAACGTATGGGGAATACCATCATTTTGTCTACAAAAAAGAAATTACTACATCAAAGGGTGCAAAATGTTTAGGGAATACAAAGAAAATCAATTGTGCGACGGACTATGTAAAAAATATACAGCAAGCCAGTTTATCTTTTCTTTTTATTTTTTTTGTGGTTGAAAACTAACTTTTTTAATGGTGTATTTTTAATGAAAATGTTTCCGAAATTTTTTTGTTAGTTTTTTTTAGCTCAGCAGACTGTAAGTCAACTGAGGTATAGGAATGGCGCTTTGTCCGTTGTCCGTCCGGTCGTCTGGCCGTCCGGTCGTCCGTTAGCAGGGCACAAATCGTAATTACTGGACCTAGAAACTTCTAAGTAAATATACAGGGAGGTCAATATAAAATCTCCTTGAAAACCTCAAATTAGGTCACTGTATCCTATATCCTCCGAGCTATGGGGCTTGAAAATACCACCCAGAATAATAAAAAAAAAATATACAAAACCTTCAATATCTTGATAATTAATGCATGGATTGTCATGAATCTTACCTTGAATATTGATCATGACTAGTTTTGTAAGTTCCTGAAAAGTGGTGGCGCCACCTATTTTTTTTGTTATTTTAAAAATATTTTTAATATCTATACTATAAAATGACAACAGGCATTTCAGTCTCTCAGTTATGATTTCATCTAGCGTCCCAAAACCGGGTGTGTATATTGATCACAAGTGGATGCCCTTAAGTAATTACCCTGTCTGTCTGTCTGTTTAGCTGTCCGTCTGTCTGTCTGTTCTTCCGTCCAGCCACACAAATTTGTTACCAGTTGGTAACTACAGGTTGGATTGACACATGGATTTCAAACTTGACTTTAATATGGCCCACCACTAAAGCAAGACCATATATGATTTTTGGGTCATGAGGTCAAGGTTACAGGACTCACTTATTTAAAAAGATTCTGGCTGCATTTTTTATCCGAAACTTTCCTCCTTGCTCATTTAGCTGACTTGCCAGGATGGGGAGAGCATAAATGAATTTGGGTCACAAGGGCCATCTGTTCACACATTAGTTTTAGATGATAACTTCAGTTTAGTTTGACAACTTATATATGGCTCACCGCTAAAGTAAGAACCGTGTTGGGTTCAAAGGTTAAGGTCACAGGATCCATTTCTTTAAAAAGAAATGCATTTCAAGCCAAACATATCATCGCAAACCTTCCATCTTCAAGTTATTGCTAACCTGTCAATAGGGGAAGATTCTATGCGATTTTGGGGTCATACGGTCAAAGGTCAAGCTCAAAGGGCCCATCCATTCACAAATCAGTTTATGGCTGATAATTCTGCTTTGACAGACGGATTGGCTTCAAACTTAATTTATTAATTCCCACCTCTTAAGTAAATTCATTTTGCTTTCAGGGTCCAGTGATCAAAGTTGAAGGTCACAGGAGCCATATCTTTAAAAAGGTCATGGATGCACTGTAAATCAAAATTTTCATCCCAAAATTTCCATCTTTCACTCATGGCTCACTTGCCCAAAGTGAGGAAATCTGTAGATTTTGCGGTTATTTGGTCAGAGGTCAAGGTCACTTTTTTAAAATATTTTTACAATAATCTACATGCTGCAAGTTCAAGGATAATAAGTTTTAAGAGTTTTTTTGTCAGAAGGTCATTGCTTAAGGTCACAGGACTGTCATTCTGAAAAATCTCTTTAAAAATATCCCTGTAGACAAATTCAGCTGAACGTCGAGACCCATGGGTCCCTAGTTTGTTGTTGCAGCAACTGCGACACGAACAGTAATTAGTAAAGTTTGGCGGCAGTGAAACTCATTCACAAAAAAAAATGATCGATGATTTTTTTTTTCGGAGATTTCGTAAAAGGGTTATTTCCTCAATGAACTTTTAAACGAATTGGTGTTAATCGGGATTTGGCAGTCCCAGTGATTTAAGGGTAATAGGCCGCTTATTTGAAGACAGAATTTTGTCAAGGACGGGACGGGGCAATGTGACCCCCACCTCGAGAGAATACCAAACAGTCAGACAAAAGGAACAAAGAAATTAAGTTCGATGCTGTGTAAAATAGAGCAAGAAAAAAAATCCCACGCCAGTCAGTATGTGATTTGTTTTTCTGTCCTTGAAATGTCTCTGACGGCGTGGGGATAATATCTGATGAAGACAATTTTACGAGACATTCCATCTCCTCAGTGTCTGGGCTTGGATTACCTATACAACTCAGGTCCCCGTCTGATTAATCTCCAGACATTATATCTCATTGTTACATGGATATCTTAACAAGAACTGTTTATCCAACAAACCCCAGTTTGTTTTATATAGTTAATTCTGGTTACACGGTAGTTTGTGATTCCAGAGGCCTATGATGCAATTTAATAAATAAAGAGGACGAGATAGAAAGATAGAGAGAAAGAGCAACTAAGAAACAGATTCAGAGTAAAAGAATGAGAGAGCGAGAATGAGAGGTAGAATGAAAGAGAGAGAGAGAGAATGAGAGAATGGGATAGAAAGAGAAAGAGAGAGAATGAGAGAGAGAGAAAACGAGAGGGAGAGAATGAGAGAGAGAGAGACTGGGAGAGAATGGAAGAGAGAATGTGAAAGAGAAATAGAATGAGAGAGAGAGAATGAGATAAGGAAAGAGAGAAAGAGAGAGAGAGAATGAGAGAGAAAAAACGAGACGGAGAGAATGTGAGAAAGAGAGTGAGCGAGAAAAAAAATAGAGACTGAGAGAGAGAATGGGAGAGAGGATGAGAATGAGATTTAATGAAAGAGAGAGAGAATGAGAGAATGGGTTAGAGAGAAAAAGACAGAGAGAATGAGGGAGAGAGAAAACGGGGGGGGAGAGAGAATGATAGAGAATGAGAGAGAGAAAGAGAGAGAGACTGAGATAGAATGGGAGAGAGAATGTGAAAGAGAGATAGAATGAAAGAGAGAGAGTATGAGATAAGGAAACAGTAAGAATGAGAGAGAGAATGAGAGAGAGAAAACGAGAGAGAGAATAAGAGAGAACTAGAGAGAGAGAAAGAGAGAGAGAGAGAATGAGAGAGAGAATGAGAGAGAGAATGGAAGAGAGAAGAAGATATATATATATATATATTATAGGAATAATGTGTCACATAAAACCCTTGAGAAAGGTAACATATTAACAAGTATAACACTCTAGAGATGTATAATATAAATTATCATATCCCCTCAATCCTTCTTATGATATTTCTGTTTCCTGAACACTGAATTATATAGAAATCAGGGACCGCAGCCTGTCTGCCAAAATCGAATTCGTGTGGCCTGATATGTCACGCCTGTGACAGATCCATCCCACAGACAGAATTAAGAGAAATTAACGTGTCCCGGCATCACCCAGAAAGGCTTACCACTATGGACATTTTAGGATGGTTAGGTTAGGTTCTGATTACTCCATGTACAAGTGTATTGAGTACAATATAAATACAAATATATTGGAGTTAATAATTACCTCCATCAATTAAACCCGCCAAAAATTATGTTGACATCTGTATGTTTGATTTCCTGCAGCACAATATCTCCAAGGTGTTTCAGTGTGTTTAATAAGGCTTTGAAAAGCAAAGAAGACCATGTAGACGGACAGGCTATGAAACAACTGACAATTTTTTATATCAGTGTGGTCGGATATTAAGGCTTATACTGGCGTTGGCGGAGGTATGCGCTCTCTGTTTTTTCAACAGTGTTTCAGAGGGCACCGTTGTGGTGGTGACGTATAGAGATTGAATTCATTTCTAGCTGAGATGATACTACTACTTATAGTCAAGGGGCATATGAATATTGCCGCAGCATTTGTCGACGAGTTTGAGAAATAGAAGCGTGGTCTACAAATACAGTGGACATTATAGAAAGTCCACACTTTCGGTTTTATGTTTAGTTATCGGAAAGAGTTAGTTACGCCAGTACGAGCTCACCCTAACGAACGTTTTTATAAGCACGGTCAATATTTCAGGGATAAGCCAGCTATGTACAAATCTACATAAATATTTGATAAAAATTGACCAAATATGTTTTATAACAGCAAATTGGACCATAGATTTTTGTATTGTCACTTAATTTTGCTTCTTAATTAAAGTGTCACCCTGTTCGGGAATAAATAGCATTTATCTTATATTTACGACATTTGGTTCATTACCGTTCACAGTTTTAAAAACTGGGGTTTCAAATCGGCGACAAATTTAAATCACCCTGCTACGTGGAATTATTTTAATTAGGAAAAGAAATTGTCAACAGACTCTATTAGATCTGAGAAAATGAAGTTTCAGTTACATTGTTAACCTTGTCACAGTAAATTCACAATGTTTGAAATCTCAGTGCCAAGCGTGGTATTGGTTTTCCCGTGAGGGAGTGGTTGCCACGAGACTCCATGGCGCACTATGTTAGACTGTGAGGATGAGCTGGACAAGGCTTGGTAACAATCAGTGACATGCGGTTTAATGCGGGCGGCATCAAGACTTCTACGTTAGCGTGAGCCTTGTCAGCAGTCACTATGTATTGAATATATCTTAATTTTTACTTCTTATACCGTTTCTAAATCCCTTACCAACTGTTCGATAATGTTCTGAAGTGAAATACTAATATAATTTGCGATTTTTTTAGGATTTAACACATAATTGTGTTCCTCGGCTCCTAGGCTTAACTATGTAGAAATTTAGAATTCCAACACTAAGAAGTAAACATAGCCGCCTCCTGATTCCAATCATAGAGCAAAGCTTTACAAATATGACACTTTGGAACTTATCTCAGCTCATTTTGGTCATGAATGAATAACGGTAATGAAAGTACATGACGGGTCAGTTCGAGTGATATTACAATGTTCAAGTTACACACAAATTTGCGATTGTTTTATGGGACAACATGATTGAAAAATAAAATACTAACATACTTTTTAATATACATTCTCTTGCATGGGACTCACGGAAACAGCATTCAGTAATATGGTTTATTTATCTTATACAACTTATCCAATGTTTTTGTTATGCAATTGAATAAATCGAGAGGAATAGGCAGAAATATTCAGTTTAAAGGGTAAAGGAAGATTGAATCAAGATGAAAGATGAGTCCGTCTGGAATGGATAACCAGAAGTATTCAAATGAAAGCAAACTGAAAGATTAAACTATAAACCTGATAGCCTTTCGTATACGAGCGCCTCAACCGAAGTAATCAACTATATTGCAAGGTGTTAATGAAAGACCAGACCGCGGGGAAAATTAATCAGTACAAACAAAATACCGGTATTGTTTCCTGAAATAAATTTGACGGTAAAGACGTCATGCGTTGGCATGGTAATAAAAGAAGCCCTTGATGACATTGTCCATCCTTCGGTAGGATCACAGATCGCCGTACAGATTTACCAATTAGAAGTCAATATAGCAACTGAAGTCCTATTATATATGAACTTTCCGGGAAGTCTCAGATTAATGTCATTGGTGGCGGGTAAATGTACGTTACTATTACTGTGTATTTATCCAGAAAAAGTGATTCTGAGTACAAATAAAAATCTGTTCATTTGTTAGCTAATTGAGTATGATTACCTGATGATTACATGCGGAGAAGATAAAGTATTTGAAAGGTGAGCGTGATGTTTTTTTCACACAATTTAAGACTGGATGACAATAATGTTCAAGGAAAATTAAAATTCTAACACTTTAACAACATTTTAAAGAAATATGAAGCCTTAATTCTTATAAAACAAGTTGTTTTTATAATTGGTAGCATCTTAGTAGTTTCATCCACATTAAACCTGTAATTACAGTAAATTCGGTCTGAAAGACATTTGTTAAAAAACGGTAGATTTACGTAAATAAGCCCTTAGTTGTATTATGGGTGAAATAAATCACGTCACTAAGTGAAACACTTCGAGAAAAAATCGTAGGGTGTTGCTTCTAGCACTTATATGTATTACCTATATGGTCCGTGTTAAATATATAAAACATCGGCCTCGTTCGGCTAGTGAGCAAGATAACAAAGTCCCTGGGATTAATATATGATATTAAAACCAGTTCTTTATTAATTACGATTTAAAAAATCTGTTTCTCATTATCTCTGTCGATTGCGCATATAAATCCAAGATTTCCTCCCTTTTCCCCTGTAAGGCAACGTCTTGTTTTGCTGTTGTGATAACAAAGTGTTTTTTTGTTAAGAGGGTGACATTCCATTAACGTGTCCACAGAATCGAAGAAACCCACCAGTCCCCTGGAACATCGTGTTAATGCCTGTTTTGTGGACCATTGTTTAATCCGCTCTGGTCCAAAGACAGAGAGAACACTGCACTTTGCCCGAATGAAATTACATGCGAACATATATCATATTAAGTAAAATTTCATAAATCTCAAATCTTGTTTTGTCGTAAATTTGCCTTTCTTATGCACACCGCTAAGTATAGTAGAGGATTCAAGCTGGTGTATTGATTTCTGATTATTCCCCGGTAACTTTAAATCGATTTCAGATTACCCTTGACGGTTTCAGATTACCCCTTCAAAACAGAGTCTTTATGTTGGTTTACTTACAATTTTAAATAATGTCTTTCTTCTTGATTTCCCATAATATTTTTAATGTTTGTGTAACTTATGTTTGCATGTAATGTGTGATGAGCTTTGAAGAAGTATATTAGTCAATATAAACATAGTTAACAATATAATTCACATTTTGAGACAACTTTAATCTCCGTAATATTTATTCCACCTTTAAATATCCTATCTTTCACGTGATTTATTGAAAAAATACATCATGAGTTAAAAGCATTAGAATGTATCATTAAGTTATATCAGCGAGAGGGGTATATTGAACAGTGCAGGGGTAACCTGAAACTTCCCCTGGGGGTTATCTGATATCAAGTTCAGATTACCGGGGGAAACATGAGACGGGGATAATTTTAGGTCTGTTCACCCTCTTAACGACTTCTCCATCTATCACCGGTTTCAGGATACAGCCGGTAATCAGAAATCAATTTTTAAAATACCCCGGGGGATAGCCTGAACCGATTTTAGATTATCTTGCGCTGCTCAGTTTATCTTCCTCCTTGATTTAGCTAAATAAATGTTCCGTATGGTTCTAACTCACGTACGATATATTAAATGGAAGTTAGATACAGCTATATTTATTATGTTATTTATTTTACAAATATTTAATAAGCGCTAATATCCACAATAAATATAGATGTGCTAAATGAGGATTATTCAATAAATATAAAACAATTTCAGTCATCAGACATGCAAAAAATATAAAGTTGATAAAAGATCCTGTGGCCGCCAATAAAACTAAAAAGATACTAAAAAGTAGTCTAATGTCAATATTACGTCACACACACGGATGATAAAGCTAATAAAGTTAAAATTCTAATGATCGAAGACTTGCAACAGAAAATATGACTGTAGAAGGTCAAAAGATAAAAATATATCGTATAGAGATTCAAAAGTATCGATCAAATGCTTGTTTTTTTTTAAAGTATATCTTTAAAGTATGTTTAACGGAACGTATAAAATTGACTCTGTGAAGACCCCGTTAATATGAACCGATTCCAAGTAAACTTCCGATAATCTGAAACCGAATTTAGTCAATCGGGGTAATATGAAACCGATTTCAAGTTAACCGTGGTAATATGAAAACGATTTCAAGTTAACTCCGGTATTCTGAAACCAATTTTAAATTAACCCCGGTAATTTGAAGTGAGTGTAATCTAAAATCGCTACACCAGTTTTAGATGCAGAATACCAATAACCATTCACTGTAAGGAAACGAAAAGGCTTTCCTCTGGACAGTACCAATTCATCAATGAATTCTTGTCATGGAAAATTTGATGTCCATTTTGTTTCTTAGTATTTCATGCATATTAATGTACAAAAGCCTGCTTAAATGAGCACGCATATATCTTGTTTTATTCATCTCAATTAAGAAATACTATATGCAAAATCAGATCATCATGATAATTATCAGGAAACTGTAATCTTAGTTATATGCCTGTATTATTCCTTTCTATATTTATATTAACTTGGTTATCTGTATCAGCGTATTTATAATACAAATTACAGTAACATAACTATTGCTTTCATATTTTTTATGCTGGTCCACGTTATTACCACGATTCCTATAGTTTTTCAAAGTACTGGAAAATGTTTATACCTAAATTATTATTCTGAAGAGACGTCATGCCACTGATATCTATGGAGAATTCTCATCATTATCATATACAGTGAACTCCCGCATGAAGACCACCCCGTTAACACGACTACCGCGGAAACACGACCAGAATTGTCTAATTTTAAATTAACCCGGCCCGTTGAGCAGGTTACACGCTCATCGTTTGAAAGTTGTTCAAACCTTTAGAAAAAAAATGTTTCGATCTGACCGTTAGCCAGTGTCCATTAAATGTGAAAAGCAACCCTTAAACTTAGCCGTAAATGCTCTTGACTGATAGCTCCTAGTTTTGAATCGTGACCCCAGTCATAAAACAGCTGTACTGCAATGATCATTAGCCCTACTGCAACTAAATCGCAATATAGAATCAACACAAAGGAAAACATTTCAATGTTAAAACCAAAGTGTAAATTTCGTCTTCGCGGTGGTCGCCATTATTTCCTGAGCCTTGCGCGCCACAGGTTTCAATCACGTCACTCGTAGGAGACGTGAAATATTCAACAAACGTTATGGGAGCTTTATAAGAGACTTAAAAGTAATATTTGCGCACACTGTGGGTAATTTTTAGATAAGACAGATACAAATCAACTGTTGGCTTTTATTATTATCATAAGCGACAACGTATACTTGTAGGCCTCGTTGTGTGGTCAAAAGTGTCATTTGTTTTGTTTCGTCACCGGGATTTCCAGTGTGATTCCCGAATGACAAATTCTCCGATTCTGTTGTCTCAAAAAACCTTTTAGTCAAACGCTTATCAAACATAGAATCAGCATTCCATTAATATATAAACATTTCTTATAATACAGACAATATATAAAGAATTTTTCAGTTCCCATTCAGTGTTACATGGGAAGGAAATCCAGGCAAGATATCAATTGATTATTGTGCATTGATAACTAAAATAGTTTTTGTTCAATTTAATTTAATGTTTTTACACATTATGGTTACATGAGCGTTATGTTTACTTTCAGATTTAATAGATACGTTTTCCTATGCCAAGTAATATTTTTTGTACAATATAAATGAGTTTTCATGAATGAATAGATTAGGGTTTGTGCCTTCTTGATTTAAATATGTATGCTTGAACAAGCGAGGATTTTTTTAAAGGAATTGCAGTGGATGAATGTTAAAAAAAATATTTGTATCATCAAGATTTAATTGATTATCCCAAGTACGCGAAGAAATTATATTAATTTTTATGTTGTCGTTAATGAGTTGTATACAAGAAATAGATGAGCGTCATTTGTAACCTACAAATAGTTTTCAGATAATAGGTTTTATGAATATCTACCTAGAAATATCTTGTGTTTGATATCATACATTTAAATGGGATAAACAAAATCCAGTAGGCCTTGTATTTGGCAACGAAATGTATTGACCACAGCGCCAAGTGGCATTTTTTGTCTCCTAACTATAAGGGCTTTTCAGGACTGAATGAATTTGTAAAATATTTATCAGAAGTCTTTGCTAAATCGCATATTTGCCGTAAATATAATTATATATATATATATTCATTGTTGATCTTATTACCCTAGCTGTCCGGCCATAACAATATTTTTGTATATACACACTTCATAGGTATTTTGAGAGCATTAATGTATGGTACTCAAAGACTAATTATATTATTTAATTTTAAATACAACTATAAACACAATGAAAACAATATCCTAAAACAATTCATATGCTACTGATTCAATCTTATTAAACCTATTAAGAATTAAAAATCTAAAAAATAAAATATCTAAAAAAATATTAAAATGAATTTATGTTTAAGTTAAATACTAATTATACATGGTAAATAATAAATAAATGACCGTTATCGAACAAATAGACGAAAGAAACAAATGCACAATGGTATATCGGGTTAAATAATCACGAAATTAATATGTTGCAGCGATTTTTTTTTAACCAACATGGTTCTGTGTAATTTTGTCATGAGGGTTTGTTGCATCAGGAATCGTCAATAAAAGGAAGCCTCGTTTTGAATAGTGAAGCGTGTTTGTAATATCAGAGAGGCTTGTTGATCTTGAGCCGGGGACTTGCCAGCATTAAACACAGCACCAAGGCCAGGCCCAGACTGTGCTTGTCTCCGAAATGCCCGGCCAATTCTGTTCCTGGCAGTGAACCCTGTGTTTATTTAGCTGGCTCTTGAAAATTGTAGGGGGAGCCCTCGGCGCAATCAGGAACTCTCAGCTAGAACGAGTGCCGCCGATTACAGACCACGTGCTCTCGCCCTGAAATCTGTATAATGCGCAGCGGAAATACTTCATAAATGTTTTAGCAAGATGTTTCCAATAACATCTGGGCCAAGTTTTATCAGACTTTAAGGGGGTGAGACGTTGCCTAGTGGCTAGGAGGAAGGACTATTTTATCGTCATTAAATCCCTTCGATCTTCCAAGATTAAAACAGCAGAAATTGTATCCTTCAAAGAAGAAGTATTTTAATACTTTCCAGACTGTATGTACACTTTACCAGATATTCATTTTATGGCGCCTAAATTTGTCTAAAGTGATTAAATTAAACTTAATTAAGCAGTTTTATAACGTTCTGTTTAATAACATTTTATAAAAATGTGCTTTTCCGGTTCGGGGGGGGGGGGGGGCTCAATACAGGCTTGATTGATTAAATGTCATATTTCATACAGTGGCAGGATAGAAATAAGACATCAATAATGAGAATTCTAGAATAAAAATTCCTTTTAAAATAATTGTTATATTCTGTACCCTTTCTGTACTTGCATACAGCCACGTATTCCAATATTTGGTATCAAGATTTTTCCACTGAGTACTTAGATTATATCCGACGCTAAAAGCCTTGCAACTAATTTCCCTCTCACTAAATACGCGCGGTCACAACATTGAAGTTGTTGATTCTACGGTTATTTTTTTGTAACAGCCGTGCTATACTCCTTTTAACCCCTTATTGCATTTATTCTATCAAGCTTTTATTACTTACTCCATGTTTGCAAAGGCAGCCTTTGCATTTACGCCTGCTAAGGTATTGGCAGAGAGCCAAGAATATTGCGAATAAGGCGGCCGTGTATCCTGGCTTTCACTGGGGAGAAAACGTAGCAAGAAATATTGCATTGAAATTGGTTTGTTGTTGTTAAGATGTATCATGTTTAGTCTTTTGAATATCTAAATCTATTTACATTTTTTAATCATTAAAAGGAATTACACAGCTGTTTATTGGCACCGCAATCAACGGGGTTATGGTTTTACCTGTGTCTGTCTGTTTGCTTTTGTCTGTGTGTTAATAAGATTACGCACTGTAGCGAATGTTATTGACATAGAAAACATATTAAGTCTACGTCCAAATAAAACGGACGGTCCCAGTAGAAATATTTTCCTTGACGGAAGAATGCGCTCTGCTTAGGGCACTCCAGATTTACCCGAGTTGCAGGTAAAAGACGAATAGTTCCCCTGTACCACGTGACATCATCTTGCTTAAAGACAGTTTTCGCCTGCTGTATTCGGCGGCCTTCGGTAATTGAATTGTTGACTGAATAAGCTTAAATAATTTGCGTTTTTCTTTTATTCTACGGGTTTCTTGCAATCCGCAAAACATGCACATCTAATCAAAATTAACTTCGATTAATCCCGGGGTTATAACTAATTCCCCAACAGACACAGTTAGATGATATTTATTCCTGCCCGCAGATTACCTCAATAACTTAATGTTGCTAGAAAGCTAAGTATGATATGGAATATGTGAAAATATATATATTTTTTTAATACCTGGTATGGGCAACTACACGAGTTGATTTGCTTTTACATTTATGAGTCATAATAAGTTTAACCTGTTGGTCTGTTTTTCGCGCTTTAATGTTTTAAACATTTACCCTGGATTTACCTTTGCAAGGATGAGATGGGGCTTTGGGTATATATTGTCTAAAGGGGCGGGGATGTGATGTGTTTGAAAAAAGAGACAGACTGACAGACAGCACTGAAATATATATTTTTAAGACGAGCAGGCACAGATGAAAATGTTTCCACCTTTATTAGTCTATTAATTTATTTATCATTAGGATACTTTGTGATATATATATGTATATTAAAATATTATTTATTTATTTATATTTATCAGAAGGATACTTTAAATATATAGATTATTTATTATAAAGCCAAATAGTTTTTCTCTGGATATTAAATATAAAGGGAAGGAATTAATGTATATAAACATGAATTATTATGAAAATCTAATAAAGGTGTGCAAGAGGGAATGTAAGTATAAACACGTACTGGAAAATACGTTTTTTGGACTATTTTTACTTATTTGCTGTGTCTTGTTTACGGACCACTCAAGTGATGGCGGACGTCCTTGTGTCCGAACCTATCACCTCGCTTCACTATCTTGTGGTTGTCCTCAGTCGACTTCGGCACAATACCAAATCAACCACTCACCATGGCGTTCAAGTAGAACTTAGTCTTACTTTGACAAATCTCTGGGGAAATCAAGCGGCCGACCTTCGGGTCTAGAAAAGACGAAAATAACTAGGACTCGCCCAGATCTTCCACAATCTCCAGAGACGTAGGGACTGGGGACAGAAGGTCGCGATACATACGCCTTTATCAATTTAGGAGTTCATCATAGGTCCAGGTTTCTGAAGTGGCATAGCAAGGACCCCAGACGGATTGTATATCATCTAACTATGATTTATAATAAAAAAAAGCAGTGTATCTTATAATCAAGCCATAGTACAGAAGGATACGGAGACCAAAAACTTATTAAAATTTTTGCCATCATTGAACATCTCGTATGGATATCATGAACAAGATTTCAATTTATTGGTTATAATGTTGGGTGTGTTACTTTTATCAATAAAGAAGAGGGGAGATGTCGTAGAAAATTGGAAAGAAACACACTGGTTCACACTTAGAGTGTTACATCAAACAATCTAATTTAATTGGACACAGTAAAAAATCGATGATTGAATGAGGAACTCTATAATCGGATAATTGCACTTATTGAGTTTACAGTAATGTTCATACTTTGTTTCTCATAATAAATGACAGCTAAATAAGATACAAGGCTTTGTAAGTAAAGCCGTTTGACGGCAACGTTATCTTATATTTGCCATTGGAGATCAGTAATTTGATGCATGAATTGGATTATTATGTATTTCACATAAATAAATAGATACATTATAATATAAGTGTGTATCATTTAGAGGGGACATCTAAGTATAGAAACTTCCCTCAAGAACGCTGTGCGTGTTAGTAACAATCAAATCGTGATTTGAATAGAAAGGTAATTACTGAATCATTAAGATTGAATTCTCCCAAATACCTTGATTCCTACGCGGGTCTATGTTTTTGTAAGCAGTTTCTCCCTAACCCTTCTTTAAAAAGGCTCTATATATAGCTTTCAATCACACACACATAGCGCATGTCATCCCGATGTTTTCCCGATATCACCCAATGTCGCTCTGATGCCATCTCGAGGTGTACCGACGTGTCACGATGTCAAACCGATGTCTTCCGATGTCACTCCGATTCACGTCGAATTAAGATTACGAATAACATCTGAACACATCGGGGTGAAATCGGCGAAAAAAACCAGCCTTAAGCATTTATGTATGACTATCTATGGCTATTTATGTATTTATGTTTTCGCATAATGCAAATCTACTTATCTCATCCAAAAAGAAATCGTGACATACAATTTGTAACATAGATGCCAGTTCATGTTAAAGAACTATGGAAGTATGGGTTCATAGCTTCTAACACATAGAGGGATCAATGTTGAAGAACTCTTAGATATGTGACAGCAATCACCATCCATCAAACGGAATTGACAAAATAAGTGAATAACAAAATAAGCAAATTGATCTTTACGGTCAGTTTTGCAGAGTTGATTATGTAAAAGTTTTCAAATAGGTTAGTTTTGAGAAAACCTTTGACAAGTTGCACATCAGTCGGTCTCAGGGTATATTTTAAAAATTTCCCATCATCTTTGAGGGATTAAACAGGATACGTTTCGTAAGTGGAGAAATACTTCTTCATTCACTACACTTTTTTTACAAAAACTTTTTCGCCAATATCATCAATCGTAATCTTGATTGATTGAGCGAAGTATATTAAATCGTGTTCTTTGTAATAATATTATGGTTGTAGAACATAAAGTGCATCGTAATGCAGGCTTTGTGCCGTCTTTGCAGGAAATGCAATTGTCTTATATTAATTTTGTCATGAAATTGATAGACAAAAGCCAAAAAATGAATCACCGAGTTTGAGTGACATACAGGTTAATTAAAGCCCAATGCCAGTTCAGCGCCGTCAAAGCGTGACATAAAATAAATAAGTATATGGAGAGAGACGTGCTCGGGTGAAGAAATTATACAGAATAAACGATTCTTTTAAATTGCATGCCGTGTCAACAAGGAGCTAATTTGGGTATAAGGACGATTGTTGATAATAATTCAATTGGTTTTCTGCAACAAACTCGCTAGCTGTCAATCATTTTTTTAAATGTCGAAGTTTATTTTAGATTTGTCACAGAACTTCCACCGCCTGTGGTCAAGGGACGTAAAACATATCCTGCATCAGGAAAATGTCTTTGTTTTCTTTCAGGTTTTGATGACAGGACGCTTCGTGTCAGAATAATAAACAGTCACACGCTAACGTATGGCGTGCTGATGGGGAAAAAAGAATAGTTAATTATACATAAGACTGCGTTTGTCATATTAGCTTCCAATTTTTCCTACAGCGTGCTATCCCCCTGGTTGACAATCGAAATTAAAGAAATGAAAGTTCTGTCACGATTGATCAGTTTCATTCCGTGTCAGATGGAATTGTGTTTGGATAAATTCATATTTGTCTTATAAAATTTCGCCCACAGAAACGACAAAGGATTGATGTACTCACCATAAACAACATCTGAAACACTAATGCACACGTTGACGTTATAAACGGATCATCTAAATAATAACATGCTTAAAACGAAATCTTTACACCTCTGTTTGAAGAATAGGTCCCTTGCCCGTTGGCGGCACTTGCTACTGGTGATAATGGTATAATGGTGACCGTGCAATTAAAAAATGTACATTGTTTCAGCCTTCCGAATTTATGTTTTATATCCACGGGGCCAGGGATAATCCAGATGTCATAGCATTAGGGCGAATCTTGGAGATATTATCGAGATTCTACCATTTTGTCTTACCCTGAACCCCATGTGACCATTTTCGCATATTCATTAATGAATAATCATAAGCAGAGCAGATCCGTGTAACCAATCAAAATTACCGTTGACACTGTAAAAAGTGAATCACCTGACACTTGCAACATTTGCATAATTCGGGCGACTCCCCAAAATATAACACAAGTAGTCTTTTCAAGTACCCGTGTCCACAGTTTTTTCGGTTTTTTTTATACAAAGGAGACGGTATAAACAGTTCTTGGCCAAAGGTTGCAGGAATTATTCCTTAATAAAGTCTTACCCTGCACTGAATTTGTATGAGACATGTTATCAAAAATATGTCGAAACACTTGCGATATTTTCATCACTGGAGTCAGAGACATCGTTATTCCAGCTGATGACGTCAGTCAATGTGAAGTCATACGCGCTGACTCGGTGACGTCTTTGTGACATCATTTTTGTCTTATAAACAGCTCTCATAACCATAGGCCTGGAAGTATTCTTTGAAGGAGCGTTTTTTTAGCTCATTAGCATAATAGTTCAAAGGAGCAGAGCATAATGGCTGTGATGGTGAGGTCAGTCTTTTAACCACTAGACTATGTCATATGATAAGATAACAAAGTTGAAACAAATGAAATATATGAAGTCATTATGTTAATATTGCATCAACACTTGGTGTCATTTTTCTATGCCTAATAAAAGGGTAGGGTAAATTATTCCATTGTATTATTTATATCATTCAGTTTCAAGCATTAAGTGGAAGTCCATTAAAGTTTGAAACAATATTATTGTACGAAAAAATAACGCATGGATGTAAACACAACATGGATGTGAACTACAAGTATATTGTGTATCTGGACAAGTTATCTCTAGTCAGGTGGAGACATCGGGTATGATTACGATTTTTAGATAAATTTATCTAAAAAATTATAGTAGTACCACTCCGGCATCTTCGGGCGTTTTTAGAACGCTTAACTTTAAATTTTAAATAAACAGAAATATGAAAATATGTTTATATTCAAAGTTTTCAAGACATTTTGTCTCAAAAACGCCCAATGACATAATAGTTGTCTGCTAAAACATCAGAAGCATTAACTCAGCTGTATTCTATGCTTTGAACTTTAAAATTATAAATTAAATGTCTTTTATTCTAAAACATGTGGATATTTGTAATTTCCTTGGTATTTTCTGCTAAACCGAGGGGGTCATGAACTGCATATAGTTTAAGTGTGCTACACCAACTGTAATTTTTTCACCAAAGTGCATTTCAATTTAAAAAATCAAGGAATTGAGGATTCATTCAAATTCATTTACATAGTCTGCAACACTGGATATCGTTTTTAACGTTTTACTTTTTTTAAATGTTTAGTTTCACCGTAAAAAAATTGCAATAATGAAAACATTCAATTTTATGAACATTTTTTGCAAGGCTTTATTTAAAAAAAAACACAGAAGATGCGCAGATCGGTAATTGAATAATTTCTTCTGCAGCCATATTTTCTCGTGTAAGTCAACTGAACCAACATGTTGATACACTCATTGTGTATTAAATGTGTCTAACGAGGGATATTCCTGGCCCTTTTGTGTAGGTGATTCACAATTGACAGGGTGATAAATGATTTATGTATTACAAGTTTTATATGTCTGAGGATAGATTAATTATTTACTCGGTTTAAATTGTACGTTTTAGTTCCTTATACTGCTCATAAGTGCTTATGCTGTAAAACCTGTTAATAGTTATGTGTTTTTTTTTTTTTATTTTGAAAATACATACTTTTCTCCATAAAGCTCGCAAGAATTTATTGTTTCACTGCAAGTGATATTACTTTTTTTATTATTAAATGAGTATTCAAGTTAATATGAAGAAACAAGACAGTGTAACACGGAAATATGATCTTGAAATCGCTCTGTACAAAGTTCCCTAAAGATAAGGTGGCAAATGATACTTGTTCTTCCTCATTCTTTGTCCCCATCCCTTAACAGTCCCTAATGTCACACCTTTGGCTGGTATTTCCATGACTGCTTTGTGAAGCGGTTAAAATGAGTTAATGACACAATTCACTGGCAGACTGGCATATGATAAACTAAAATAAGTACCCGTTCTCTTTATATTGTACTCTGAAAAAAACATTGTGTGATCAAAGTCATAACATAGTATCGGAAGAACAAAATAATGTATATTTTAAACGAGAAAAATGTAGTATCCCTCAAAGAATACGTACGAGTTTTGACCTTGACCTGGTGGCGGGTTTTATTTGTTCCGACAATGATTAATTTTTATATCTCATTTCGACGCCTTGCTTTTACCAACTTGTTTTACTTACTTTTTTTATAACACTGCTAAACAATATCACTCATACTATCCGTATTCCCAAATGTTATAAATACATGATCAATGAAGAGGTTTATATTACAAACAATTTCAAGATACGTCATTTAAAGATAAGGACTATTTGGTGAGCTCATACCCCCACCCGCGACAGGAGTATTAGATACTCTTAATTGTTAATTAACAATGAGTTCCTTTTCTTGAGGTATTTCTATAAAACTACATAACTTTCAGATCACTCTCGAGCCACCTGTCGGTGATGACTAACACTAGATATTTGGTCCATCATATAAACTAGAAACATCATATCTCATTATTTCATTATAGTCCAAATAATAAAAGTGAAAAAATACTCCTGTTGCTACCTCTGTCTCTTCTATCTAATGTTGTGTCAAAACTTCTTTGTTAACTCATGGGACAGCTGACGATCACAGTGCGCATGCTCAGGAAATGTCTTTAGAAATCCATTGAAACCGACACACATGATCCCATGACCGCCGCCAGCCTGGAGGTAATATAAGTTAAACCCCTTTCCCTCAGCACTAAAGGACCAACGATTTTTATTAGAGTACTTCCGCTCTTCTGCTTTACTTGGGGGTCATAATATCATTGTACCTTTGAGTCTTCAGAATCCGTGAAATCACAAGTTCAATGAACTGTTCATCAACATAAAGAGATTGTTTCAGCTGAAGGTCATGCCTCCAATTTTCTGTGAATGCTCGGGGGTACGTAAAATAAGAGGATTGCTGACAATTCCCGGAATAATCATAAAACCCATATTTGGCACAAGTCTCTCTATGATCTCGCAGCGATACGAGACTTCTTTACTTCATGCGGCCTGAGCCTTAGCTACTTTGGCACTGGGGTCATAATTTCCTTCGGAGAAAGTCAATTATTCAAATCGCTCTATGGGGGATTTAAACTTATATGTAGGTAAGCTGCTTTATGTAATTGTCAGGTGGGCTTTATTATACCAAAACTGAATTATGTTGATGAAACGAAGATTTGCAAGGATAAATACCTTGAATAAATGCGAATTGAATTTTTTAAGAGGCTGATTTCCTTAGTCAAAGAATAATCAGGATATAATAAGTTCGGAACATGTGACGATTAAGATTAAGAACCCTGGCTGGTAGACGGCGCTGAGTATAAAGAACGGATGAACGTATCCGCATGATAATGTATAAAAATAAACAGAAGCTGATGGTTACAAATTCACGATGTTCGTTTAAGGTAATTTATTGCGAAAATAAAACCTTCATGATAAGAGGCCAAATCGTCGAAGGCAATACGAAAAGCAACAAATTAATATTATAAATAATAATGTATCTTCTATGTTAATCTAAGATAGGTATTATAAATGACCAGTTCATAAAATGGTGGATATATGTTATAGAATTGTGATATCACGGAAAGTAAACCCTCTCAATGAAAAAGGTGAAAATCGCAAAATGTTAACCTCGCGAATATGAAGACGGCCACAGTGTATCACCATGTTCAAATAATTCAACATCACCTAAAGTTACCATGCAGCTACCACGAATTAATTAGCTGCTGCCTATAGTCTTCCGAGACTACTAAAAGTAATTTAAGACCCATATTGAATATCTTTTAATAAGCCATTTTAATTTTATTCAGTTCACAATTTTACTTGTTAACAGCGATGAAGACCTGTTTGTGCAAGAAAATATGACTTAATCATTTAAATTACTATTTATTCATTATAATTTTTAGACATGCCTGGCCATGTATCATTGATTACCGTTGATAATTATAGGTTGCTCAAACAAGTTTGCAGTTTAAACCAATTTTGTGTATCTCATATTTTTGCTTTCTCTGTCTTACACCTTCATACATAAAGCCTATATATTAACAATCATAACACGTCTAAGGCTTTTTGTATTATTTTACTCCCATCAGTATCATCATAAGATTCATTATTTGGTAATCCTTATTCAGTAAACTAACAGACTCTTTACTTGATAACAATAAAGTTTCAAGTAACATTTTCTTTCTTGTAGATAACAAAGACCAGGTATAAGAATTTTTATTTTATATAAGCAGTACTTCCATACTTAAAAACAGGTGTGCACAATTACAGCCATCGTGTAATTATAAAATGTTCAATGATCCACTACTGAGCGGTAATTAGGAATATTTATCCTCAATGACGTGTCCTTGGGGTCATTTTATTCATAAAGTTTTCAACTCAAGGATGATATAATTCTCTTCATAAAAAAATATTCTTAATAATTTTCATTTAATTCCGGATGTAAATCAAACTAAGATCTGCAATCAAGTTAATTAAAGGGTAATTAGATAAAATCAGACTTTAACTCTAAAATTTGTCTTTTTGAAGTATTAGAAATTGCCTGGATGGCACCAGTTCCCGATTTTTTCGCCAATTACAACCCATTCTTATCATGTAATTTAATGTAAATACTAAAATTTATTCTGACAGCTATGGATTACTTTACTATTACACAAAATTAAATAAAGTTTACGCTGTTTCCTGTCGCTTGTTCATCATAAAGTCAGAAAACTTTCTCTCCAGTTTAACATATACTTTTACATATGTTAAACTATGCTAAGCGAATGCATGTTATGCGTTTTTCTCATTGCTACTGTATTTGCTATACATTAAATACCACTGTTGTTGACGTCTTTTTGCTGTCGCACACATGAGTGGCATCTATTCTTTAATTAATACCTTAATTGATAATTTAAAACATATATAAGTTGTGCATGGTGTTTCCATCGTTAGCATTTAAATAGTTCTAATTCTCAGCCTGTGGCTATAGCCCAATTTACACTAGAAAAATGTGGCGCGCGCTGGACCGGTCTACATTTTAACTAGCGTTCACACTGTGCCGGAACAAGTGACCATGTAGAGTGCGCTACCCTGTCAAGTTAGGCCGCATTGCACTTGGCCGGGCTAGAATCTCAATGCGTTTACACGCAGATATACACTGCAATCTAGCGCGGTCTAAATTGGATTCCCTCTTGCTCGCATGGGAAAATCCCAGTCACATGCCAGCCGAGTCTTGCTGGAGCGCGCTGTTAAGGTAGCTTGTCCACTTCTGTTTACACACGTTCGAAGCACAAACGTAGGCCGCGCTAGACTGAGTCCTCGGCGCGCTAGAATCTGGAACCGACTCAAATCGGTGGTCAAAATGTAGCGCGCTCCAGACCAAAAATCCTCGAAATAAGGCGCGTTTGGGGGACTTGGCGCGCGCTAAATGATGGAGAGCGCTCCAGAAAACGAGTGTAAATGGGGCTTATAAACTCACACCTTACAACTGTCGTGCGACTTTCAGTTAACCATTCATACCGTTAAATGTGTTTGCTGTTTTCATCAATATTCACCGTTTTATTTAACAAATAAATTCCGCTACGAAACAACGTTGGCTAATCTCCCGGAATATGGGTTTAATATTACTCTGCATACAAGCACCTCTCCTACAGATCATGTGATTGGCAGGTCATTTGTGCGAGGCGCATGAAATGTTGCAGTTAACTGGCGGGCTTTCAGGCATTGGTTTATTCAACCATGATTTGGATTTAGCATCACTAGTATGCAGCAACTGTTGACACCTTAGATGTATAACATTGACTCGTTGAGGTGTTTTTACAGTGAAAAAGTATTAGTTTGATCACTTTGAACCCTTTAATCCTTGATGTTGTGATCCTTGTGCACCACAACTGGAAAGAAAAAAATTGTTGTTAGCAGTGGCGTCAATTTTTCTTCCAGGGTGGGGGGGGGGGGGTGACTTTGTATAATTATATACACACACACACATATCCCTTTTTCAGCGTCTCCGAGTGACATATTCAACTATATATATATATATATATATATATATGAATATATATATATACTTAATCATATTTCAAATAATTATATTTTAATAGAAAATAAGTTATTTTGCAATTCAAAAAAAGATTTAGATACAACATGTTTTAGTAAATGGATCCAAAGTCTTTAATTCTATTTATTAATATAGTTCATTTGCAATATTATAATATAATTTTCTGAAATGATTACATTGGCCATCCCCCCTTGCCAAAAAGTGGGGGGGTATATATACCCCCCATCCCCCCTATATTGACGCCCCTGGTTGTTAGCATACTTATGATATATATATATATATATATATATATATATATATATACACTTACCATCTATACTTAAAATAACCTTTATATTTCCAGGAACACTGTTTAAGAAGACCGTTATCAGATATCCTGCGCTATTCTAATTGGTTAATTCCTGAATGATCTGTGATTCATTGGTTGACGAATTTCTTGTCTTTACATCATATGACCTGCAAGATACAGTGGACTTCTAAAGGTATGTAACTTAACCATTACACAGGCTATAAGAAGCAGACTTCTAAGGAAGAAAAAAATACATCAATAAACATAAACCAGCTGATGCTGAACTCCCCCTGTTTGGTTCTTTAGAACATTATAAATTACGGGAGACAAAAGTTTACTGGCTCTAGTATAAAAGGTATGGAATTAGCCACCAAAATGTGTGACTGTGTTAACCATAACAGAACTATAGAATAAGACGTTTTATAAATACATACGATTTTGCCCTATTGAAGCACTGCAGCCCCCATTTTATCAGTAATCCGTTATACATTTAATATTTAACATTTAATACATATAAAATTCACTTTCCATCAATGAGTAAGTGTTCATTTAGTAGGAAAATTGACCGGTATCCCATAAGCAAGCCCCTGGCAGCGATGCCTGCAGACACCTTGCTTTGTTGAACTACTGCATGCTATTCATGAATACTGAACAAGGCGACTGAATTGAATAGCTCAAGTATATATGTAATCATATGTGGCCGTTCTTTATAGTGCCAGAACACCGAAACTGACGGATCAAATCATTCCTTTATGCGTATCCAGTGCCCATTGCATATTTTCTTGTTTATACGTTCGGCAAAATAGTTGTTAAAAAGAAGTACAACTGCCAGATCCTTGTTTATAAGATATTGAATGTACTGTAAAGCCACAATTTTCATGAAGGGCAGGAATCTGATACAATTAAAAAATATGTAAATATAAAAGAATAATAATTTATATTGCGGACCATGCCAGTAAATGTGGTCTTCCGTGTCTTTCTGGCTCGTGCATATCTAAGCATTAAAAAAAACACTCTTTTAGACATTAAAAAATAACAATGTATTTGCGATAGAAACCGTGATATTAAACAACATGTATGTGTTCTGCATAAAGTGAAATTAGGAATAGGATATTATCACGAAACAGGAAACCGTCCAGACATTTTCCCCCTTTAAACTGATTTCACAGCCTTCCGAGAGATGACGGTATTGACCGTTGGGGACATTGGAATTAACGCGACGGGTAAATGTGGCCATGGAAAAGAGCATGAAAAATCAAGATATTTTGATTTTGAATCCTCAATGGAAAGCAAAATAACAATAGTTCTCTCCAAATGGAGAATTATTTTTTCAGTAGAATATCGATTAAAAAGAAATATATCTTAGCAGTTAAAGGCAAAAATACCGAAGTTAAATAAATACAGTTGTGACTTGATAATCCGACACTTCATGTAATGCCCCCATATATGTCGGATATAGCAAGGCTGTCAGAATGTGAAGTCACTAAAGGTGACGGAGATTCACGGATTCAAGGTGAATTGGATGTTTGAAAGGTAACTAGTTAATATTTATTTTTTTATATCTGTTATAATAAACGTTGTACTTATTTGAAATTGGTATGATTTATATGAGTTTTGGTTTATATCATATATATATATGTATATATATATATATATATATATAAATGTATATGTTTATATATATATATATATATATTATATGTATATACATACTATACGGGAGAGCGGTTGTCTTCGTGGTTAGACGGCAATTGACCCCGATTTCAAGGCTCCGTCAATTTTGTATTGTGATATGGATTTTTATGTGATTTTCCGTGAGACATTGCGAATAGTGTGTCTTTTTAAAAAAAGAATCTCACAAAGGAATGTTTCCTAGAATTCTTCAGCCTTTGTCATCCTTCATAATGAACTTTTATATGTCATATTATGAAGAAAATCGAGAAAAAGAAGATAAATGGCATTGCTTTTTCCAGACTTCAGCTGTCCACCAATAGTTACTGTATAGATGTTAATGTATTACAGTGTGGTCACAAAGGGAAAGACGAAACCAGGTGAATCAAGTCTATTAAGGAAATCTTCCGTGTTTTTTTTTTTTTTTGCGTCAGTACCATTCAACAGTTTAACCTAAGTGTCATTCTCTATACCGGACCTAGTATGGATTCATTTTTTTAACAAATAACATTTGACTTCGAATTCATAAGAATATCCCCGGGTTAGGTTGTGGAAGGTAATATAAAATGAAGTAAAAGTATTAACTTTTGAAACTTTAATTTTGAGAACTGCCCGCGAATATTTCATTTCTACTGCGATTGTCCGAGACGCGTCTACGAGATAATAATGGCGTCACGACGGCAGACAGGATGGCATGCGGTTCTATGAAAAGTATATATATTTTTAGTTTAATTATTATCATATTAATGATAAAAAGATGTCATTTAAGAATGAGGAGAATAAAGCATGTACAAGCAGGGCATAGGTCCTCCGCAAAACCTAGTTATGTAACCGGTAGAAGGCTATACTTCCCTACTTATGTAACTGTTAAGAGGCCAGGGGCGACTACCAGGAGTCGATCAAACAACATAAAATAATGGTAAATGCCTGTACAGCATTGCTTTAAAAAATCGAATATAAAGGACACCACCATTGAGTATTACGCCACCAACACGTCGTCATGAACGTGTTTCCCATATTTTTTATACATCTAATTTGCGGATTCAATGAAAGGTCGGCATTTCATTCGAGCAATACGTTGTTCAGCCAATTGACCAGGAATTAATATAAACTCGGTATCTAGTACCAAATGTTCATGAAAACAAAATGCATACATATACGGTTACTAGCGGAGTTTATAATAATTGTTAAAACGGAGCAGCAGGATGGTTTATAGTCCTGTCAGGGCTATAATATTTACTTTTGGTGACAAAATGCCACATGCCGCAAGTTGGTAGTACCTCTTCTAAGCGTTGCGACTCCGCAGGAGTAAGTTTGATTACTCTGATAGTGAGTGGAATTAAGTTTTAACCATTGCATAGATGGGGCCAGTCTAGACGGTCAACTGACTGTGCGAGTTACGTTAAAAGTCGATATGTTTCAAAGACAACATAAAAACTTCTTTCGAGTTCAATAGTGAAAAAAAAAATGATTTTCTTGAGATGGCCTTTTTATCCTGCCTATATGAATGCAGTGCTTCCAGCTGGAAATTTTGTACCGTGACGTCACAATCCATAATGACAATAATGTTAGATGTGAAATACGGTAAAGTGTAAAGAATCGATAAACACCATTCGTCTAAACAGATGAGATGTTAACTTGGTATAATTCAGAGATTAGAAACAATTTCCTTGGACGGTGTCGTTCTTTCGTTGTTGGTTATTCTACGTCTCGAGCTGTCAGAATCAGGGAAAAAAAAGACTCCATTTATGAAGAATATCGCTAAATTTACACCTGTGCCTGGTTACAGACATTTTTTAAGTTGCTGGCTGTATGAACGATTCTGACTGACATGTTTGCATGTTTTTTGTCAATTTAGAGGCCACATTGCCAGCTTTAGCTCCATGGCGGTACTCCGAGCTTTTTAAGTAAATGCATCTACTCATAAAAACGATCCACGTATGACATTTTCTCGGACTCCTTCTGCAGGACCAGCAAAACTAGGTTATACAAAAAGGACCGATTGTGTCCAAACCATGGCATTCACGGTGGTTGGAAAGTGACAGGGGTTCTTCGGCAAGACAGCCAGCAAACCCTGAGGAAAAGTGAAACTTGGTTACATGGCCGGGAAGCAACGGGTGTCACACCGCCATGACTGCTTTAGGAAAGGTTCACGTTAAAGTGGCTACCGAATAAATATTTTTTGGAGGACATCATTTATTTTTTTGGATCGGGCTTTTATTAAACTTCCCCAAGGTGTTCCCTTGCTGTAGTTCCTTTCAGCAAACACTAAGTGGAACCCGCATCAGCATGGCTACCACCACTGCCGAATTCTGAAGTCCGAGATTGAAGGCATTGAATCTGCCAATCCAGGTGATTGGATCAGAAAAAAAAATGTAAAATAATCGAATTCAGGAAAAAGGTCTTCCATTTAAATGAAGTCGATGAGAAAAAAGATATAAAAAAAATGTTTTCACAAAAAAAGAGAAAATATATATTTTAGGTCAAACACAATTTGAAAGAATTGAGCATTGCCTGATTGGCAATAAATTACGGCTTGGAATGCAAATAATTAATATTAATTATTTTTTTGACATTGTCAGAGGTAAAACATAAGATAGAATACAAGCATTATGCCATCGTTTTATTTAAAAAGAGAATATAAGACAGATTTTCTTCGCCAAGTTACACATTTACTTACGAATTTTGTTTGAATCTTACCTCGCACCACGTTTATACAAGCAATTTACAGGATGATGCAACATATACCATCAAATTAAAGGTTCATCGCTTATTTCCCGTATTTCATAAGCAGTCAGTGATGTCCAGTATACTTCTCCTTTAAAAAAATGTTATGGATATTCCACCGCCAAGAAGTGTTAATCGTTTGTGTTTATTGGTTGGTTAACCGGTTGGTTCATCATTTGTTCAGTTGTTTTTTCTGTAAAAGATTTTTCCTAAAACAATTCTGAAATGAGTTAAGATACAGATAGTTTAAAACGTTTCGAATAAATCCTCCAGAACAATCCTTTAAATTTTTGGAGGTATTGCCAAAATGTTTTTGTTTGAAAGTTTCTTTGATCTGGCGGGCAGAACGTACCTGTGCTGTAACCATCAAGTTGGTAAACTAGGACACACACTTCTCAGGGGTTGCTTTTATACACACGACCTTTATGTCAAGATTCTAACGAAGGGTTATAAACAAATATATACAGATTTTTTTCTAGTAACTGTATCCGTTTTTATACGATTTTCTTCTTGTTCTAGTAGTCTGTCCTACAGCGGGACGCTGAGGACTGAAAAAAAACAACATTTTTTTTATGTCTGTGTTCCCCTGTTATAAACGTAGGGAGTCTCAACGTAATGATCTGCCACGGGAATGCCCATTTCTTAGGGATAACTCCGCAGGCAACAATTACAAATGTAATGAATACTGTTTCTGACTAGATAAGTATTCAGGGCAGCTGTTTAATTAATAATAGAAATAAACGTGGTGCACGTAAAAGGAAAAGCTAAATAGAAGCCTGCTTTAAAATAGGCACAGGAAATAGACTTGGAGGTGACTTGACGAGATACTGCTTACTAAACTTTACAACTGAAAGGAAGCAAACTGTCTCCATTTTCCTAAGGATAGGTTATTGCCAGATTCCCTTATTGCTATGGAAACTGGTCCCACAGAAATAGAATGACGTCAAATGAGATGCTGAAGCAGCGACTGTGATACCTGTCTTGGTACTGTTTACCATTGAGTATTAATAATATCACAAGAAGAAAGAAAACCATACAGTAATATGGGTAATACATATGGGTTTGGTGATTTACCATGGCTATGTCCTTAACGTCTAGACGGAAATGACATTCATGTTTGAAGACCATCAAACTTATATACGACAAAATCTGAGCTTAAGGACCCTAAGTTCTTGCAAGAAGAAACGAATCGATACTTTCTCATGTAGGACAATATGAGGTAAAAATACTGTATACATATTAAAAGTTGTATTGTCATATAACTGATGCGTGTTGGAGCTTTTTCTTGTCCTGGACTGTGCACGGATAAGTTTGATCAAATGATTTCTTATAGTCATTAACATACCATTTACACATCATTATATCCATCTGAACAAGGTAAAGGGGGCATTATACCCTGTGTTAGTCTTATTAAAAACTAAAATATTCAATCTTTTATAGATTAAGGGTGTAAAAATTTCATTTTCCTGGGAAAGAGAAACACTTAAAAGGTTTTGACGTATTAATTGCCATGTAGTTTAATATTAGCCCAGTAATATTGTCTTGCCCTTAAAAGATGCTTATATAGCACGTGTTTTAAGAATGGAATGTTAAAAATATCAATAGAAAATTAAGATGAGAAAGAATCGAGTTTAAAATAACAAATACTTATCTGGATCGGATGTAAAATAAATTTTACAAACTTTTGGATTGTTTTAGATATTGGATTTTTGGCTTTAAGCCAAGAAAAATGGCCTTTAGGTTATTTTAATTGTTACAGATACCATGTTAAGATCTTACTTGCCATATTTTATATATTTTATACTATCCTACTATAGAGTCTGTAGATTCTTTGTGCTGTGCACTACCAAGATATGAAGGGGAGGGGGCGAGTTTTTAGCGAGTGATTTTGAAATCACCAGCTAGTTCTAAATTTACTCACCAGATGGCTCAATTAAGCTCTATTAAGATAAAATATGCTATGGATTTTTATCAATTATGTTTCACCAGTTATCAAATGTTCATGTTTAACTAAACGGACCATTTGAAGTTACATTGTTTTGTCGCGACAGCAGTGTGTGACGTCATATCTTCGACAGCCATTCGACTCATTTTCTGTATTAAGTGCGAGCCTGCTGAAACATGATCCGTGATGCACGGAAACAGCTCACTATTACATGTATTCAGCTGCAGGTTTCCGATGCCCCCTATTTATTTATAGGAATGTATTATGGAAACCAGGTAGTCTAGACGTTAGTGGATCCATTTTCAAATACTGGGAAATGTTAGAGATATTACATTACGATGTAGGTCAGACATAGGTCAAAGGAACTTATCACAGGTACCTAGGTATAAGCTTACTGAGTTATCTGTCATTTGGAGAACACACATAGAGAGATGAAATAACTGGCAAATATGTGCACAGAGGTCTCCTCTGTTTGCGGACCTGACGGACCGAAATTCCTGGTTCGGAGCTGATCCGGATAAGTCTAAAATGATAGCAGACTATCAAAAAGTTTTGAAATGTTCATGGCTTGTCCCAGATTGTCATAGTTCTGTCAGAGCCAGTACGGTCAGTTCGTCCCTGGGTGCGCCCTTTTTTCACCGCCATTCAAGCTGATTTGTATACCTTCTGATGCAATATGGTTAGGGCCTTTTATGATTTTGAAATACACACAAAAAGTTACCGCTTATGTAGATAATTGTTTTAATACACTCAGTCCCAAAAAATACTCAAGCTTGGAGTCACCTTGGATACTATAACCTCAAGTGCTTGGAGGTGTACTTGGACTTATACTAGCATGGACTCGGATAGTGTTGACACAGTTGTTAGACTTGATTATGGGAAGAAGCATGGTGTGGCTGAGAACATGCCTTAGCTGAATCTACGTCCGACCCCCGACAGTGACGTTTACAAATTACTCCCTGCCTGAAGGATCACCGCATTACGGGACAGCAGCCATCAGTTTTTTGTTAAAGCCCAACAGGTCCGGCGGAAGTGTCAAGTCGGCGGAACACCCGAACTCCTATCCTTGTTTTAGCCTTGTCCCTGAGAGCATGGGCCATGCTCGGTGTTCTGCAGTATGCTTTTACGACTTATTGATTATTTAACAGGCTTTAGACCGATGCCTCCCAAAAAACAAATGGCTCTATATATTCCTTTGGCAATTTTCCTTACAGCTGACAAGACGTATGACGTCGGCTTGGACCCAAAACGACTCATATGAATTTGAGCCAAAATTCATATTGATACTTTAAAAATGACAGTGCTTAATATATTTTCTAATTTTATATTTTCAATATATTCTGTACATTTGGAAAAATAAAAATAAAATAAAACTACTTTTAATTCGCCTCATACTGCTGTCCTGTATCCTGCGCACTGGTTTTGATATACACTGTAAATCTTGTAGTTTACTCAGCATGTTTGTTCTGCCGACGTTGGTTTGTTTCCCTGTAACCAACTCAAAAACTACTAAATTGATGTAAAACAACTTTTACGGAAGGTTACAATTATAAACGAGGAACAAAGTGTAAAAAATTTGGAGGTGATCTTGATCACTAGAGCATGCTTCTGTTTTAAAATATTTCTACCATTAGCTTAGGATATTTTTTTTATCCCGGCGTAGGCAAAGAGCTTCGTCATTTACTCTGACAGGAGCAGATATTCAGTGTTGACCTCTAGACTGGGAAAATGTAATAACCCTCTTGCATTCTCAGGCGAAATATATTTGAAGTCGCTTTTATTCGGCGGCATGAGCTGACCTGTGATGCATGCATGGTTTTGTAAATCGTGACACACATTTCCCTATACTAGATTATATATTTCCTACCCTCCCCCATCCCTGAGTTCTCGAATTTCTGGATGAACCACTAAGCACATACTATTTTTTATCAGAATCCTTGAAATATTCCGTGTTTGGTGATTACGAATGATGGCTTTGTACTATATCCAAATTATGATAGCCTTGCGTTGTTAACGTTGTTCTTCGATTTTTTGTAGGTATTGATAATGTTTGCGGAGGTTTGCGAATTCCAAGTGTTTACTAATACGACAGCTTAATAGTCTGATGTTTTGTAACCTTACTTAATACAGGTAAAATGTCACCTATAAACTGAACCGGAGTACTCTGGTTAAGCATACGAGAACGTTTACAAAATGAGTATAAAATTAGAGATATGTTCGAGTCACTGACAACAAAAACTTTACGTAACTCAGATATATAAAAAATGATATTTCTTCTTCAGGCGAGGCTCCAGTGACGGAGTTAAACCGGGTGGGATAACGGTTACTTAATATAAAGTTTCTTCTCGAATTTAATCGCTAAAAAATCACACTCTGTAAAAATAAGAAACCTTAATGAGATCAAAGACACAATTTGATTTCTTCTGGTCTATATGAACATGTGTTCAGTTTTCTAGCACAAGTTTGAAAGAAAAATAAATGATATTTTAGTCTGCCTCGAAAATAAAACATCAAAGAATTTAACTCGCGGAATAATCGTGGAGGCTTCAATATTTTCAAGGGACTGGCATTTGATATCAAGAGGCCAATTGCCCAAACATCTTTTCTATCAGAAGAACACACCGACAGCGAGTCATGGCTTTTGATCTTCAGTCTTTTCAGTGAAAACCTAGGTCAGCATTTACCAAAGGACACAGCCCTGTAAAGTGATGCATCTCCTTGCCTCTCACTGCAAACTCTTACGATCTCGACCTTGTTACTGCCCGCTTGTGGGTCTAAAATTGTGCGTAATAGAGGAAGTCTGACCATTGCATAGCCTTTCCTTCGGCGATAACTCTTTGGCTTATTTTTTCACAAAGTTCGGAAAAAACTCTTCTTTAAAGAGCAGGCATTTCACTATAATGCAATAAATTAGCTTCATAAATAGGTGTCCGATTTTCTCAGTTATTGCAAATTTAGTTAATTGAGTTCTAATTCTCATTTCTTCTCACTATATAATTACATTTGACAGTCATTAGCATTCGTTATACCTTAATCAATGGCACGCCCATCAGCCGTACTAAAAAAAAGAACTGAATAAAGATAGCATTAACTGTTTTTCATAAAGTACCTGATACGCTAATTATCTACGTGGCATATTCACAGATGGTTATGTACACAACTTAATGTAACTGTCCACACTTTGTTACATATTTCCAATAACTGGAATGTTCGACATAATACCAGCAGGGAAGGAAGATTTATTTCAGGTGTTCTTGATTTACCTCATGAACTTTTTGCATGAATGAAAATGTTATGAAAAGTATAGAATTATACACATGGGCTGGTCGGAATAGAATTTGGATGAAAGAGGAAAATAAAGAAAGGTAAAAAGAAAGAGAAAATGAAAGGAAATGATGAATGATTCAGACTTTATTTTGACATTTTATATGACAGACGGGTTACATCTTTTCACAGTCACAGTAGCATTTGACAAAATGTCTAACCTAGGATCAGCTGCCATGTTATACTTATGTATAAATAACAAAATAAAATAATAATAAACTGGATTGAAAATTCAAAGATTTATAGTTATTGATGTTAGTGATCTATATAATTTTGGTATAGCCACAACACTGTGTCACAAAAAAAAAGAAAAAAAAACACAATTCTTTAATGTTTAAGGAGGAATATACCAGTTTACAGGACAATTGAACCTAAATATTTAAGACAAAATGACCAATTGTCGCGTGTGTTAATTTTTTTTTTAATTTTGCTGAAGAAGGGACTACATCAGTTTGGCACCTGTACCTATAGTTGACCTCCGTACTAATAAACTGAAGTGTAAAATATAATAAATTCATATCTAACGAACTGTTTTGTACCCATTCATTGGAAGCTTGGTAAAGGAAAATTATTTCTCTATATAAATCCATTATAGTGATTTACAATAACCCCCACATCAGGTCATCGGGGGTAATCTGAACTCGATATCAGATTGCCAGCCCCCCCCCCCCCCCCCAGCCCAACCCCATCCCTATCGGGAACGTCAACCCCCCCCCCCCCCCCCCATCGGAAACGTAAATTTCAGATTTACCCCTAATGGCGTCAACGTATTTCTTCACAACAGTTGTTTCATTATGTTTATTCACTTGAAATCATTTAAATTTCTTTCTCAGGATTTCTAAAATTTATAAATCTTTGTATATCTTATGTTTGCATATGATGTGCCATGCGGTTTGTTGAAATGAATAAGTCGATATAAGTATAATTTACAATATAATGATCATTTTGCAACCGTTATATTTTCATAGATTCTCTGCACAAGCTTTATTTTTTATCTTTCACAAGGTTTATTGAAATAATATATCCAAATGATGTTCCTCATAGATTGATTCAAGCTTTTATACATCGTATCAGTGAGTTTACGTGATAATATATCATCATTTAAAAACATAAGAATACATCATTTAGTTAAATCAGTGAGTGGTAAACTGTACGTTGCGGGGTAATCTGACAGGAGGGGTGAACTGAAGTCTTTACACTAATTCCAAAATACTACTTCTCAGTCTGGAACCCGAACTTCTAGAGAAATCCCACAGATGAGATTTCACACCCAGTGGCAAAAATTCACGTTTACAATTTGGTAGTTGAAGCTTGATAAAATGCACCTAAGGCGTGAAATAAAAACTAGATTTCATTACAATAGTTTCGCCTTCAGAAAATGTAATGAAAATAATAGATTTGCATTATAAAGGACAGTTAAAAGAGCCCCTTGAACCAGAGGCCAATTATTCCATCTTTTTTCCAGTCAATTACCAATGCTTTGTGTGTGAGAAGTTTCCGTGATATCGCTTATCGGAGGAAGGTTATTCAAAGAGAACTAAGGTAATCAAATTGGCCACTTCGGGCATCAAACTGCTGTGCCTTAGTTCTTTAGTGTTTACTTTGTCCTGAAACTAGGTGAAATAACTGGTTTTCTACATGATCAAGTGGAAAATGTGATAGAATTCATTTCTCTTTGAAGTCGAGAATTCTGGTTACAATATCAATTTTAGTATAAAACGGGGAAAATCACACATGAAGTGATCTCATTTTGCTGCTGCAATTTGTGTGCTATCTTTATAGATACCTGGATGTAAAAACAAAAAAAAGTATTTCAATACGTAGCCGATAAATACAAGGGGTGTGAAGATCTGTTCTTTCTTTTTATACTTTGAAAATAATTAGGTGAGAATCTTTGATAATGCATGTTCGTTTTTCATTTGGTAAGTTTTAAGGCCACGTCGCGGCATATACTATTATTAATCACCTTTCATAATATCGTACAGCAATATGTTCCTTCCAATCATATTATTTCTGTATCCTGGTGTCACCCAGGCCCAGTGACAACTGCACCTGCGGGTCCGTGTTGTGAAATCGTCCCCATGGCTTGGTCACATCACCGAGAAACCTCGAAAGACGAACGAGTGTGTGAGGAAAACATGGTCGTTGGGAATGGTCTTCCCACTGAGCCTGAAGAGCGCTCACCCTGGGTGGGGACCGACCTTGAAATTCTAACCACTTCGGCTGAGATTAGAAATCACGATCTCCCGGCTCTGAACTAGGAAACAAAATTAGAAGAAGCGTGTGTGCTACTGCCCTATCACCTTGTCCGAAACCTGAATCGAATCCTCTGATGTTACACAGTTAGTTGAGCTAGCATTACAGCATGGAAGCGGTTACCTCCAACAACAAATAATAATACAGGATAAGCAGACAGTTGTCTGTATATTCCTTACAGAATGCAGTGTGTTCTATGTTCTCTGTTATGTGTCCTCAGGTAGAGTAGACATATTGTTACGGTACCACACTTGGGGTTTAATATTCAGAAAATATTGTAAATAGTTTGCATTTTGCGAGGAAATACAAAAAAAGCGTTCACAATATATATAGCCTTATAGGCGAGTAATAAATCAATGGGCTTCTTATTTTTACCATTTTTACCATTTTTTTTTATTATTTATTAGCTGAATGTCAGAATTTCCAACCACGTTTTACCAAGGGGAATGCTCTCTCCCTCCCCCTCTCTCTCACTCAAAGTGAAATAAGGAATTTCTATGGTAAACGTGTCAATGAAGATTTACAGGCCCTGACGAGCTAACCCTCAAACCATTCCGTTTTATCCAATAGTTTGTTTGGGTCAAGACTGTGACCAAAGAGGTGTCCCTGCCGCACGATTTTGTCGAGACATCTCATAAAAACCATACGTTAAACCAGTTATACTGATATAATAATGTTACCGATGTCGGCATACACTAGGAAAACGCCAGCAAAAGGGCCATCCAAGTCGTCTTTTATATATATGCCAGCTCTCCCAATCCAGTTCGCTATAAATCCGGTAAGTGTAATTATAGCAGTTCTCGAATTTTAGCCGGGGACATGCACGTATTTCACGTTTCACTGACAATTCTTTTCCAGAATTTTGCGTAGGATACGTAAAGGTGAATCGGTCTGCGTCTTATATTTCGAATATTAATAGATTTTTATTTCATATTTGTCCTAGAATATACATACAATTATAAGATATTGGTTAAACTCTTGGTGAGGCGGCTCTACCATCAATTTTGTCTTTAATAAAAGGGTGTAAGTAACTGACCGTACAGAATCGACCTAACCAGCACAGTCCTTATGCCCCGCCTTTCTGACCTAATTATGCTAATGAGCTCCATAAACGCTCCTACACAGAAGACTTTCCATGTCAATGGTTGCGAAAGCTGTTTATAGAACTATAGTGACGTCAGAAAGACGTCACAAAGTTCGTTCGCGTATGATTAACTGACGTCATCAATTGCTAAGTCTCTGTTCTCCAGTGTTTAATATATTGCAGTCACTGGAAAGTGTTTTTCCCAATATTGGGTTACTTGTCTCAAAGGAATTCAGTGCAAGGTAAGATATTATTATTTACCCGGTTAGGCGGAATAACTTCTGCAACCTGCGGTCTAGAACTTTTTATTTGATCAAATTCGTTTAAAATATCCCGAAGAAATATGAGGATACTGGGGCAGGAATACTAGTACAGACTTTACGTGTTCTTTTTCGGAGAGTCGTCCAAATTATGCAAATTGCGCATTTGTTAGGCGATTGACTGTTTGCATTGCTAAATTTAATCTGATTCGTTGCTCACAACTGCTGTGCTCATTATTATTCATTTTTTTTTAAATATGCGATTAAGGTCACATAGAGTTCAAAATTAGGTCAATTGCAAAAGCGTCCTGAATGTACCAACATTTAACACAGAATAAATTACACTGAACGGAAGAAAACACCTGCGCCAGTGATTTTCAGGCCGTCTTATATCAGGTTAATAGATGATGTCATAGAATGGATGACGTCAGAGCTCAGTGCGCTGGTATGAATGGTCATGAATGGACAGGAAATAATGAGGTAGACCGTAAATAATGGAAAGAGCTGAAAATCAATATTCGACACGTTATCGTGGTGTGTACTCAAATGGCTGCCCCAATCAGCCGTTTTGAGGAACTTCGAGAAAAAAAACTGTCAGGGTTAGATTAGGGTGCGGGGATACGACACGAAAGTACCCCGAGGATAGTGTCCAGGCGAGAATCTCTAGAGAGAGCTTGGTGACAAAGGGACGCCCAAAGTAATTATAGCAGGATAACGCAAATGATGCCTATTTTTATAGATATATAATAAACTTTATTTATTTTACATGGACTGTACAACTAGTAATAATAACTAATACGAGGCACTGTCCATGGTTGTGATGTTGGCGTTCGGAAGTTGGTAAGGGTGGGGGAAACCGGAGGACCCGGAGAAAACAACCGGCCTTGGACGGGTCACTACCACCCACCCTCATAGCCACGCCGGGGAACGAACCCGGAGAAAACCACCGGCCTTGGACGGGCCACTACCACCCATCCTCATAGCTACGCCAGGGAACGAACCCGGAGAAAACCACCGGCCTTGGGCGGGCCACTACCACCCACCCTCATAGCTACGCCAGGGAACGAACCTGGAGAAAACCACCGGCCTTGGACGGGTCACTACCACCCATCCTCATAGCCTCGCCGGGGAACGAACCCGGAGAAAACCACCGGCCTTGGACGGGCCACTACCACCCACCCTCATAGCCACGCCGGGGAACGAACCGGAATAGGAACAAACAACATATCGGTACAGATGGGTATCAACAACTTGACACACGGTTTCATGTTAATTTCATGTGTGAATACAGCCCGCAAAGCATCATGTTCTGCAAGTTCAAATTACCTACGCCTCAAATTTATACAGGTGTGGAAAAATATAAAATGACAACCTTTGCTTAGAGACCCTATTGGGACTAGTTGTACAATAAAATATAGGATCAAATTTCTTCAAATTACGGTCATCCGATTTTTGTTCTAATCATATTCCATGTTGAATAGATTGAAAACAGAGAACATGAACTAGCTGTGAGACACCAGTTGATATAAAATACACGTTATTCAATAACAAATCCCCTTGCCCATCAAAATATCCTGTAACCGCGACATAAATGGTTTCTGGGACTATTGAATGGTGTCATACCATGTATTTATCGGGCGTATTCTCACAATTATACCATCAATCTTCGACATAATGTTAATGCCATTGTCGCCCTCTTGTTAGGTTATTGGCTGGTAACAGAACCGTTTAACGTAAATGAGGTTTACTTGGTGATTTAAAAAAAAGTAAATGGTAAACTGAAATATAAGTCTGCATGCTTTCTCTGTCAGGTAATTATAAACGTTTGACTAAAGCTAACATAAGCAGGAATGTCCTCTTCACAAACATGAAGTAAAACCATGGGTACCCATACACCCCGCATTCGCTGTATCTGAAATGTTCATTTAATATATTTCTATGGGGGTTGGTATATTGGGAAGGTTAAATTTAGCAGATATATTCATTGTACATATTCATCCGTTTGACTGAATCAAGACGTTCTGATTATTATGACACAGAAAGGCAAAACTATCGGTGGTAAAAAATGTTTTCACAAAGACACGGTAATTACAAATTGATAGACTATTAGGCTTATTTTAGGATCGGTTTAGAAGTGATTTTAGCCATTACCGGTGATAAGCTTAGGCTAGGTAAAGGCTGCAACTCATATAAAAAAATCTAAAGTAGAAACACGTTTTCATTCCAATCATCTTCACACTATACCAAGTCTATGACAACCAAGCGTTCACACACCCTGATTCCGTGAACTGTATATTTATATGTGTACCCTTTTTATATTCTCTATAAAATATTCCCCCAATAACTCCTGTGACGTGCAGGCCGGTTAATAGGATATCCGATTTTGTACAATGGGGACGTTTCAGTGAGCAACTGAATACTGTTATCAAATATATTTCACAGGAATTGTTCATCTTAGAATTCGAATTCCTTTTTTACGATTTGCGCTTTATTTTGAATGCTTGTTGAGATGATTTGCATAACGTTGCATTATATGGTATAAACCAAAGTAATAACAACACCTTTAATTTGATTTTCAATTATCATTTTACACAATATGTATGAATTGAGCTACGGGCTTGTAGGCTTTACTGGAATCAATATACGGATTTTTCTTTGAGAATAGTATAATTAGCATAATTTAATCTTATTTTAACATATTAGTTATGTGACATGCACGTATTTGTCTTTGAAAAAAAGCATTTGTATAATTTTACACGAAGACAAGCGGATAGTAATTTGCTACTGTAACATTATGTATTCGCATAGAATATGACTCGAACAGTGCCGACGATGCCAGCATATAATATTCCTCAATAGTCATTTGTTCCTATTAATCATGTAATCATGTTGTTTTATCATATTGCTATATTTAACTCCCACAAAACACAGTATTTATGTCAATTCCATTTTACTCTAAATTAAATCATTATACTACGAAGACATGCCCTCGGGAAATAACATCAAATCAGTCGGTCCACAGGCAGGGAAATTTGACAAACGAATGTGGCCAAAATTCAGCGTTGCGGAATGTTCGTGGTGTATTCAAGCTAGGTCAGCGAGTATAACGGAAAAATGTATGACGCTTGTTAAAACAAAACGTAAAGGAAAATGAACCGCATGCTCAAACAGTGAGAAAACAGACTGATTATTTACATTAAATTTTTATCATTGTATTTCAATCATTTTTATTTTCAGAAAGAATAATATATGATTTAAACATATGTGACATATGATCATGATGTTGTATATTTTTCTTTGAATAAATGGTTCCCGCCTCAGCAGCACTTATACGCCAACGGTTGGTATAAAATGGTATACATTGGTTTCTGTATGACGCAATTTTTTTGTTACAAAAAAATGTTCATTCGATGCTCTAATATTTTTCATTTAAATCATTTTTATGAATCAGCACCAAATCCGAGATATTAATTTGGCCAACTGCTGCGTTTCCGTTCGGTAAAATTAACAATGATGTCTATGAATTATTTTAAATCTTCTTTCATTTAGGTACCAATAGAATTTTTTTAAGCTCGTTTTGGCCAGGTACAGAAGTACCATGTTTATATTCACAACATAACTCTTGCAATCATGAATACAATCTCACGAAATGTTAAGATCATTCGGGAAATTGGCCAAAGATGAAGCGATTAGATTTTGGTGTGGATCATTCACGTGATCCGGATTCGGGAACGTTTAATGGCAGAGAACTACACATTTTAGGATTTGCCCTAAATATGAAATTTAACTACTAGAATAAGAGATATTTATACTCCCGGAGTAATCTGTAATATATGGCCCAGGCTTTCCAAAAGTATCTAAGGAACTATAAATCTATTTACTGAAAAAAAAACTTTATTAAGTATATGCTTACTAGTATATATAAAGCCTATGGTAAACATGAAGTCTTTTTATTGTGGCTAACATAATGTAATGCTTTCCTGGTAAAATGATTATGTTTAGTCAATACCTGAAATTTGATCGATAAGAATGGGTTTTTATATTAACAATTCAAGCCCTGAATTGATCTGTGAAATTAATTCCAATTTGTAAATGCAAATTTCGTTCACCATGTTCAAGATGCTTAAAACAAATCAAATTCACTTTGATTAAACTTTTTCAATAACAAAATTAATGATTCCTAATTAACGAAAATATGGATATTAATTGAGTGGACAGCGCGTTTCATCAAAGCCAGATACATCTAATTACTCATATAATGTGAAATTTGATATGCGGAGAAATATGTCACTGATTTCAGTAGATGAAAATAAGTACATTTGCTGCAGTTATAAATATCTAAAAAAAAAGTATACATATATAAATATATAGTTTTAAAGGTGATTGATATGTTTACTCTCTCTCTCTCTCTCTCTCTCTCTCTCTCTCTCTCTCTCTCTCTCTCTCTACACATATATATATATATATATATATATATATATATATATATAATCCCGACAGTCTTGCAATTCTAAAAGTGGCAAAACATATACTATGAAGAAAAATTAAGAATAAAAGCGTATATTTTCACACACACCCTTTAGGACGTTCTTGGAAACACCTTGTTTTGTTAAAAATAAATAAAAACTCAAGTCAAGAACATCAACGTGATCACCTGAGTAGGTGAATGGTTCATTGTCATGTCTTCTGCAAGTCGTTCTTGCATAGAAGTATATATGGTAAACGGCAGAGGTCTAAAGTGGTCGTTATTCATGAAACAGGACATGTGGTGATCAATTGTTTTTACATTTAATCAGACATTAATTTTATGAGTACATTTATTAAATAAGTACCCACATATGCCAAAGCCGATTCACTGCCGATGGGAATCGAACCCATGACCTGCTTATGATTGCCAATCGCTTGAGCTTCAGCCGATCACCGACCCTTCTGTGTATTTGCGATCACAATACTATTGTTGTTTGTTTAATATTTTACAATTAGAGTTGGCTTTGCGCGCAACCGACCGTGGTCAACCACTTTGTGTTCTCGTCTTGGAGCTCGCCATTTCCCGAACCCACTCGCACGTCAGGGAAAGCTTTGCGCCAACCCACTCACGGCCGGTGACACACACGCACACACACATATATAGATATATATGTATATATAAATGTATGTATATATATATATATATATATATATATATGGAGTGAGAGAGAGAAAATAATATGAATACATAGTGTATTCTTGTTCCATTCCTTTAATATATTGAACAAGTATGGCTATTCTTGCATCTCTTTCTCTTTCTCTCTCTCTCTCTCTCTCTCAGCTTTAAATCGTGGTCTGGTATCGTAGGGGTGTAATGATTTCCTGATCCTGTGCCCTGTTCTATTATGTCAATCAAATCAAAGTGGACTTCGGATGCTATTTCTTCCATTATTTTTTCATTGATGCAATTGCTTGTTTTTTCCTCAATTTAGTAACCGATAGGGCGTCCTGTGTGCTGAAGTGCAAATGCGAGTCTTTATAACCAACTATATTTTGCGATTGACGGCGCGGTCAATTCTAAAGCGTTCTTCTGTTCTTCTGAGAAAATGTGCGTCTAATGGCCACCAAACGCCCTTCGAAAGAAGATACTGTCCTCGGAGGCCATCCCTTTCGTATTACATGGAGGCTAACATTTTGTGTACAGAATAAACTATGATGTCGCAATAAGCAGCATGTTTGAAATATAGCAGCTAGTTAATTTTAACTAAAGAGGCGCTAAGTAGCTGCTCAGACGTATGTTCAATGACTATGCTAATTTCACTTGCATCAAAGAATATATGTCAGTTTAGAAAGTATACTGTTTTCATTACTGTGCATCATGAAAATGGGATAAATACTAAGTATTGTAAAAGTGGCCAATTTCAGTTCTGTATATGAGTTTTATAAAGGTCGTGAATATAAAGAGAATCAAGACATTTAAAATTGTATATTTAACTCGCAGAATTCGTTTATATTTAAAGTTATATCTCGATCAACTATGCTTTAAAGAAAGGACTTCTCAAAGGGTATTGGTGTTGACATCTGATATATTATACACGCCGTTATTATATCATATTACTGATTTTTATGCATATTGGATATGCCACAAGGCACATGATAATCAAAATAAGAAAATATTCCGAGAAATATAAGGACTGCATATGGGATTGAATTACTAATTAAATCCGCTACACATGTTTGAACTATCCATCTAGAACGTCAACATAATAACATTCCTGTTGCTCACGAATTTGGAGTTTTTTGTTTGAATTTCTTTAAAATGATTAGTGGTATTCGTTTAGCTTTGTTTGATCTCGCTTTTATATTCTGTCAAAAGAAAATGACCATGGCAATGACAGAAGCATTTAAGGCCATAAAACACAACGAGTGAAATGAAAGGAAATTGGAAATCTGACGATCGTTATTATTCAACGTGTTTTATAATATTATTATTACAAACACATCACGGTTTGCTTAAACTTTGCGCGACAACGTTTCATTTTATGAAAAAAAAGGTTAACTAATATAATATGAAGTTTAATCAATATCATCAAACCCCCAGTTAATATTATACAATGAGTATTTTGTACTTTTATATAACGTATCTCTGTTATAACTGAAGGTGCTACCACTTATTTTTTGTGACGCAACTCCTCTGTCGGCAAGCCTCGAAAAATGCTCGTTTTTATTTTTTAACTGTCAGGAACTGTCGGGAACTGCCAAGTGTGTCCTAAGGGGAAACTGGTTATACGGTCCAATGGCCGAAACAGCAGGTATAAAGGCGATGCGTCTCGAAACACTGTCGTTCACAATGATCGAGTTCGGCTCTCGAATGGCATGGCTGGGTATCCGCTGCTGGGATCGGTGGAGGGAATGTCGGTTGTTTCTGCCTTTGTGGCTGTGGATGCTGTAGCCTTCCTAAAAGGTCACCGGTTCGGGATGTACGGTGGCGGCCTCTCGCGGCTCTCTGCTTGGCTTGGTGTGGCATCAAGTCTGTTGGCTCAGAGAACATGCTTAGGGAGCGCGCAGGGCTGAGGTCTTAACCACAGTAACCTGTAGCTGCTCGACGAGCGTAAAACTTCTTCTGCTGTCTTAATGCAATACAGACAAATATGTGTGTGGCAGTCTCTGATTCACATTCTCTAAGACCACACCTTTATCTATCGGGATCCAGGTGTACTACTTGACCCTGTTAGGCACAAAGAATATAAATGAATATATAAAATATACAGGGAGTACCTGGGTTTCCATCTTTTATTAATTGTGCACCATGTAATGCGAGAAAATATTGAATAAAATGGACAATGTTCAATTCTGGAGATGATTTTACATAATGATGAGGGGTTTTAATTAGGTTAAACGGAAAACCTATGTCGTTCATCTTTGTTTTAACCAAGACTATTCAAAGGATGTACACACTGACAACGGTGACAGCAGTTACATAATCTGATATATAAATTTTATGATTTCTTATATATATTTATTGAATTGGCCACACGCTGTAATTTAAATTAGTAAAATATTCCGAGAAATTATGACTGAATACAAAAACTTAAATCCCTCCAAACGTGTAATAGAAAATACACAAAACTATCTTACGACTGTTACATGTTTTCCTATTAGATGGCCCGTCCATGTTACCATGTATATATTAGTTTTCCTACACTGTCTCTTTAAAAGTGGTCAGTATATACTTTTCAAAAGAAAAATAAAGTGGATTATGGGCCAGAAAAGGATGGAAAAAAATTTCTAATGGATCGTTATTTTTAGGTGAATTTGAATCTGAGCGATTGCGGGGATATACGTTCTTTGCAGGGGCGGATCTGGTGGGCCCAGCTGGCCCCGCTTCCCATTAAATCGACAAAGCCGCTCGCCTTTCTTTGTACAACTACAGCCTTACTTTTCAAACGTTTCTCCATTGTTATCCCGTCCCTTCCATTCGGCAGCACACAGGTCGCCTTAGCTGCCTTGCGGCCTCGCTAGATGAGCACCCCCCCCCCTTTCCCACACACACAAACACACACACACATCTAATCTAACATTCTCGATCCTCCCCGATCAGGATTGATTCCAGTTTACTCTGTTAACGTTAACTATATTCAACTTTATTCAGTTATTTGTAACTTTCCGACGTCTGTAGTAATTTCTGAGAGAATCTGATATCGAGTTTCAAACTTTTTGCAAAATTAATAAATGGGCAGGACACCATATTATCCTGATAGCCATACATTGCGATATTAAGTAACGTATTGCGATACGTTTTGCGAACCTTTTATTGTATTAAATGTTAAAAGAAATATGTGTTTTCTGCAATATATATATATATATATATATATATATATATATATATTAGTGTGTTTTCTGCATTATATTTATATATACATATATATGTATGTATATATATATATATATATATATATATATATATTAATTCTTTATCATATAAAATAAAAGTAAATGCAAATCAGTCTATTTTAAACACGAAATACGGCAACAAATGTACTGATGACAGAGCTCAAAGAATCAAAGAAACCTCAAAGTTTTCTATAGGACTTACATGCGGTGAAAACTTGGCAATTAGATTAGAGAAATGAGGACTTTGGTGTAGTAAAGTTAGAGATAAATGGTGTGCACAACAACAGCCGTATACCACACCTTAAGGTTTCCGCTGTAAACCAGTTTAAAGTATTGTTATCTTGACACTTGATCTTCCTTTAGTTATCATAAGATGTAATGAGAGAATATTAATGAATGATTAATTATTATGACCATATTCCGCACTTTCCTTTATTCGGTATCGAATTGATGAAACAGACATAAATATTTGCTGGGACGGACCTTAGATCAATGGTATATCAGGGCTACTTGAAAATGTTCCACAAAATGTATAAAACACAGCAGAAGCTTTTACTTTAAGCCTCTAATTAATCCCAAATAATTTAATTGGCAAAATTTGTAACAAAAACATTGTTTTTACCGCAAAAAATATCGTTAAAAAATATTATGAAATATGGATATTTGAAAACTGGATCGGGATACCAAATATGCAAATCACCATATCGCGAAATACCAATTTTTCGATAATATTTCACGGCCCTGATCGGGAAAAGACCTGACTAATGTAAACTTTCATCCAATCGGTAAGAAGGGTAATCCTTTTAAAGGTTAAATGAAGAACACCCTATTCTATGAAACCTTTGTATGTATAAACATCTTTCTTGTATAATTATCACGAGTATTTTAAAAACTGTGTTCCCTTTTTACTGCGCTGCTTGAACAATTTCTCTTTGACATACCGCATCATGTTTTCTTTCTTAATTTAATTATTTTTCAATTATCTTTAATGCCTTTTTTCAGGTTTTCATTCAAGTTATTTTAGAATCGGCTTCCGTATTAATTGGGTAGAGTACAGGGCTCTAAACCGCCTTGATGGCTGAATGGGGAGACTGTACCCACAGTCGTGTTTCACTCACACACGAGCACACCTTTCGGGGGTTCCTCGGTGTTGCACAGAGCCTGGTTTACACCGGGATGAACATGTGTTCCCGTCCTGTCTCGGAGTCTGACACCGGATTGTAATTCTACAGATGTACAAAGCACCTAATTGAGCCAACATTAAAAAAATTAGGCACACGGTTATCTGACCCAAAAATAGATTAAAACATTAAGTCCAAAAAACCGTGTGAAGAAAGAGTGTTAAATCGGGTTAACACTTAAATGCGCCGTTTATAACTCAAACTAGTCAAAATATATAAAGCACTTGTTTCCCTAAAGAATACAAGCAAATGACATATATAAATTTGTATCAAATATTTTCAAACGACAATGTAAATATATATATATATAGAGAGAGAGTCTGCCGATCAATTGATTAATCGATGATTGTCGTTTCTCTTTCAAAAACGATTAAATCGGTAGCATATTTGCATAATTGATTAAAAACGGTTATGTCTGCACATACAAAAAAATCTAGTTTTGGCAGAGATATTCAAACGCAAAATAACGAACAGCATCAAAACGGAACCTTGAGTAGCCCACACTCGTCCGAAGGCAAGTCCACTTTAGGTGGATAGATGGTTTTTCAATGTGAATACTGATGTACATGCCAAGCAGACAATTTACTGGTGTCAATATTTAGGTACTAGTATACATAGCAGATTTCAAGGTTATGTAGAAATTACATAAAATAAGCGATTAAAAATAGGTCATCGGTCCTTTTTTTTCTTCAATAATTGATTATGATTTTAAAATAAATTCCTTACACACACACACACACACACACACACACACACACATATATATATATATATATATATATATATATATAAATTATCAATAGTTTGTGGTTTCTGACAAACAGTGATTGTGTATTTTAATGTATTCTTCAGTGTTTTAATGCAAGTTGATTTGAACCCAGGAGATACACTTTGATTAAAGATTTTGTTACTCTCCCCCCGGCAGGGAGGGACGCGTGTAAGAGTATATGAGATTATTTCCGTACCGACATTTGGTTAAAATAATTTCTTACAGGACTTTCATTCTTTGCTTCCTCAGAGTGCAAAACCATCAATAAGAATTATTTTTACTAATAATTTATGATAATTATTCTATATTATTTCTGTTCTGTTTAAGTTCGCACAAGATGTCTAATACGGTTGATTTACAAAAAAAACTGAACTTTAGGCACAATATTAGGTCTAGGTGACAGGTTTGCACCTGACGTAGTCTCCAAGGACGTATACTCGTATAGCGATTCTCCATGATGAACCAAGAAAGAAGAAACACCAGCTGGAAATTTAAAAATACTGCTTTGTGATCGGCTACCAGGTGGCTTGCGATTTATGTTTGTGTTTTGCGTCACTGATTGCGCCTGGTGTAGGGTTATCTTTATTTGTTTACACGAGTAAGCAGTAACAAAATGTTAACAGATAACATAATATATAAAGAAGTACACTATACTTCATGTATAATTAACATAGCTGGAATGAGAATAAGTCCCTTTAAATGAACGACCAATACACTTTTTATTGGCTAAACTCATAGGTACAAATCGACGCTTATAACATTTGTGTGGGATGATGATGTAAAATTCAGGGGATTGAACTCATGCCCAATACGTAATAGGATCGAGTCCCGTCCAGACCAGCCTCCGTGCTAAGACCCCTGACCAAAATCTTCACCCCAGTGGAGCCCCATCTCCACCCAGCAGTTACGGGTACTGGTCATGGGCCACATGCAGAGGTGAAATTATTAATCGCCTAACGTGGCTGCCTGGATTTTATGATCCGCATTGAGGTTTTGCAAACAGAATGAATTAAGAGGCCCGATAGACTGACATCGTCTGTGATATAACATTATAAATAAATAATTTTATATTTCATTTATAAAGCTACGTGATTTAATCTTTTTATCATTAGCGTGTAAGCTGAAGGCCTTGTGCAAACTTCCACCAGAGGTTTTTTTCTACTTAAAATGAACCTCTTCCAGTTAGACATTGTGGGACGGCCGGAACTACTTCTCCCATCCGTCAAACTTTAAAAACAAATTTTGTTACACTTCAAAGAAACACCTTCTATTCATATTTCACTTGCGTTTGCTTACAAAATATAACCTATTTAGCGAAGTTTTTTACACAAAATACCCATGCAGAAGCGGATCGGGGGGGGGGTCCAGGGGGTCCGGACCCCCCCTTTTTCACCCGAAGCAACCTTTTTTAAGGGGTTTTAGACGTAATTTTGCGCCCTGGACTCCCCTTTACCAGACCTGATGACCTTTTTTTTTAGGAATTTCATTTGTCCTCCTGGGTTTGACCCCCCTTTTCCTAAATCCTGGATCCGCCCCTGCCATGTTTATGTTTTTTTTGCCTGAAAACAGTTCTTGTCCAATGTTACCCTCTTCGTTACATTTATACCTACGCCGCTGGTGTATTAAGAAGCCCGGTACATTGTGGGTGACCCTAACCATCATGCACAGAAGTACTCTGTGATTCTGTTAGTTCGGTTCTGCGTGGTGTTGGCCTTGTGCTGTCAGATTAACTTATTCAGTACTTTCATGAAAAACAAATATTGGCCTTTGTGTGTTTTCAGAAGAAGAGTAAATGTCTCCGTCAAGGCTGCAACTCCTTGAACGTGCAAGGAAAAGTGACAATAAAACCGTGGCAATCTATTCATACCAAAGTTCGTAAACTGTCCGATTTTATCGCCTAATCAACCTTCTTTTCTTAAAAAAGAGCTACTGGCGTGTTTCCGGTAACTTTTGTACTTTTCCTCAATGACTGATCGTTGGTCTTTTGGAGGAATTCGTCGAAGCTGCTTTCTGAAACTACATTAATCATCATTACCCACGGCCAGCGAAAAGGGAACATCAAGGCAACGGAAGAGACAATTACTCAAGATTAACTGCAGCGATTTGGGAAGGCGGGATGGTTTCACCCGAGTGAATTGGTTCACTTTCAAGACTCACCGTAGCTTTTTACCACCATTGATTTAAACGCCCCGGGAATGCAGTAGCATCCGTGTTAAATTGTTTCGTAATGATAGAAATTGTGGTGTGGTAATGGTTCTGAACACGGGTTTTTTTTTAACCAGCTCAGTCGGTCGTAACCGTTTTACCTCATATTCAGTCTTTCAGACTATGTTTGGTTGCCCAACCCTTGAGGTCCTTTTAACTGTAAGTACTCAGTCAAATAGTGCATTTGGTTACATGGCTACAAAGCATGCCCCGGATCTCATCTGTCACCGAAACCTCTGTTTAAACATTGCGGTCCGACTACTGGCTAGTGCAGTAATCACGGTATTTCTCCATTTATCCACAGGCAAACGTTTGCTCTCCTAAATATCTGGTCTTTTATTATATTTTTTTATCTTATTTTCTCTTTCCCATTTAAGGAACTACAACATCAGACTTCCTAGCAATGTTTGTCGTGCCGAGTCGATCTTGAGAAAGTTTTGACTGTTTTAATTATAATGAAAAGCAGTTTCTGATCGGTTCTATCTGTCCTCATAATATATATTGTTATCCTAACGGCCTCTGATAAATGTGTTTGCACATGACTGTCTTTTCAAGGGGAAGTCTGTTGTATGCCCCCAGCTGGCTGGAGTCAATAAGACCAAGAACTTGAAAATGTAATCTAGTTTCAACGCAATCATATAATAAGAACTACTTTTATGACTGGAAAACCTAGGTTCAGTGTAACAAAGAAATAGGTCACCCGTCTGCGTTAACGAACCAACGGCGTTTTCTAGTTAGGTGTGTAGAGGGGATAGAAAAGGAGAGAGAGAGAGAGAGAGAGAGAGAGAGAGAGAGAGAGAGTGGCAAACTGACAGACAAACGAGGCAACGCGTTTTACAAAGCTTTTACTGCAGTCAAGTTTGATCGCTAATGATGATCCGTTTTGTCATATTATGCGGCTCACAAAACTTTCCTAGCATAGGTTACGTAACTTTTCATTTCATCACTGTTCATTCACGAATTTTTTCATCGCTTGATTTCCCAGGTGCAGCAATATTTGTTATTGGGCACGTGATCAGTTGAGCCAATCCCAGTACGGGAATAACAAACGTAATGCAGATTGTATAAATGAAGTTGCATCCATATGATGTCTGAAAAAAATAACCAACATTTAAACCTTTACATATCATAATACAGTGGAACTCTACAATTACAACCACCTTGGAAATTCACCAAAGTGATCGTAATTTTGGGGTGGTCGTATTGTAAAATGCTTAGTCCCATGGGTACATCATAAAAAAAAAGAAAAATGGTCGTAAGTGTTGGGTGGTTTCAATTGTATGGTGGTCGCAAGGCGATGATCCAGTGTACATGTAGAATGGATACTGACGTACACCCATTGAAATGAAGTGTTAGTTAATCATTAGGATTGGCCTTAAAGAATATATGCTCAGAAAGAAAATGTAATGATAGAAAATTCTTCGGGATTATTATACTGCGGTTTCTGTCTGTTGCACATTAATAAAAGATTGTGTACAGATTTAGGTAAGATGAATTTCTCGAATTGGTAAACAAGATACAAATCTGGAAATAGGAATCATCTTTATTTTTTTTTCGCCCTCCAGATAGGTGTATATTTAAAAAATGAAAGAGAACAGGATATTATAGACCGATTGACAACCCATTACTATAATGACTTTTAATAATGTATGATATTAAGTGCCGGCTTGTGCGAGCAAACCAGTATTCTTTTCTCGATTTTACGGGAAATGCTAAACCGAATACATTCAGGCAATAGTCATTCTAGCTATTCTGTCTCGCTTTATTCTTGCTACCAATTATTCCCACAGGAAGTTTTTTAGATCACATTTCTTGGATTCCTTCCATTCCACGAGTATTTTTCCACTTAATAGCGAATGAGCCCAGCTGCCTGACCCACTTTGTACTACAAACAGCAGTTATAGAAAGGTCTGCTCAAAATGTAAAATACCCTTATTTTCCTGTCTACCTATCAAATTTTCTTACCTTTACATGACAACAAAAATGACACATAATTGACAGAAGTGTCCCATTTTCACATTGTTTCCAAAATGCAAAGAGTAACTGTCGTCTGAAATTTAACCAGTGTGCAGATGTTCCAGGAATTCTATTTTATATTTCGATGAAGGGAATACTTAATCCCCTTAAATGCTGCTTCTTGTGATATATATATATATATATATATATATATATATATATATATATCATGTGAGTTCATGCATTCTCTAAACAGTGCTTACGATGAATATAAACGCGACTAATTACCATGCAAAATAAAGGGTTCTAAATAACGCAAGACCGTGTGTATGCGGATGGAGATGGTGTACAGGTTCTCGGCGCGGAGTGGGCGCTGCTCTGCTGCTCTGGTGACTTGTCGCATTTTCCGTCTTGGGCTCGGTGGGTGATGTTCTGGAGGTAACCTGGGACGGCGTCTTGGATCTCTTTGTGCTTGGGTTGGTGTAGCATCTTCAACACTCTCCCTCTTCAATACTCTTCTATTCTCCTTACAATAACCTAGATGCCAAATAATTGGAAACAAACTATTTTCTTCTGTTACGTCGTTGGTGAGGGAGCAGGTGCGGGCTCGAGCACCAACCTCAATTTTCTGTTGCTGACGCAGCACTCTCTAAACAATAAAAATGAAAGCTGTATTCATAGAGGCTCTAAGAATAATTGGAAAATGAGGTGATTCCCCATTTCTCTGGGCTTACATGCCGCAGTAGTTGATGCCTCAAGAGCAAGGAGTGTAATTTCCGAAGACCTTGTGGTATGTAAATTCCTTGCTTTAAACCTGATATAAGCCCCAACAAAGATAAACGCACGATACAGAATCAGCAAATTATGTTGGGAAAAAAGCCCACTTGAGAGAAACCAGGTGAGGCAATCAACCACCATGAGATTAAAATACTGTTATACCAATACTCTATCGTCCAACCTCGGTCGCAATACATATTGGGCATGATGTTCTCCGGTGATACAGCATCGCAGTCTGACAGTGTCTGTTTATACATTGTATTAGTATACGAAGCTCATCAGCTCAAATTAAATAAATATAATATACATAGTTCTTTTTCTGCTCGATTTATTTATAAAGATGAGTGACAGTATTATCTTTTTTCCCTATTATTAAGTATTATAACCGAAATGAAGTTGTGTAATTTTCAAAACAGCAGATGTATTGACATCCAAGATTCCAAAGCAGGCCCACGGGGACTATTGACTACTTTCAGTTGATTTATCACCACATTTTTCGTTTATAATTTGGCAAATTTTACTACATTCTGTTTGCAGACCTGCTATAGTCTCTGCACAAAAGCGACGCGAAACTTTTAACAAAGATGCAATAAAGTCTGTCACAAATGAAATCTCTCTTTGGGACTGGTGTGACACGGTTCAGAATCATTGGTCGATATAAAGCCCGTAACCGCTTATTTTCTGATTTACAGAAGGATATTGCGGCAACATATCTGCCAGATTTGAGCTCACAGTGTTAGATTTACGCATGGTAATTGAGACAGCGGTACCACAATCAGCTTGGCGACGCGGTATCCTATCGATGTCGTGTTTTCTTGTGGTGTTATAAATTTCAGGGCTGCCAGATATCCGAACTGTCCCCGCAGCCAAACTCCCATATCATCACATGAAAATCGGTAAAATTCCCTTTCTCATCATAAGTAACGATTTTGCCAGCCGCTGTTTTGGAAAACTGCCAACATCAAGGATAACAGTCCAATATTTTTGGTAGTTCTACATTTTCAAAGAGATAGCTCGAAAAGGAAATCTAAGATAATGTCACCCAAAGGAAGAACTTGAAAATTGAAAATTACAGCCTCAAGAAAGCCTTGTTCTTTAGTTTGTTATGAATACTAAAGAGAGTGATGTGGTCGGCTCATCAGGCAGGTATGGACGTGCTGAACACAAATATCAAAATTCACAAAACTATGACATTTGGCTAGAAAGAGGACTATTGATTATGCGCGAATTTAAAGTGTAAAACGGCTAAATTGAAAAAAAGAGCAACCTAGCTGGCTGCGATACTAAAGGTATCGAGATTTTGATCCAGCAACACCTAAACCTTTGCAAACCCGCAGTCAACCAAGAGATATTCAACAATAGGTTGTTAGATTGTTAAGACGAACCAAACCCTCTCTCGAGAAATTTTCTGATTGCATGTTTTAGAGTCAACATAATTAATTTTAATTAATTGTATGTTTGATACGTTTAACAGACCAGCTTGAGTTTATCTGATAGGTTTAACACTCTGTATAAATTTGATGTTAATAAAAAGATAAAACAAGTTTTTTACATTAAAATATAAAATTAAAAAAAATAAAAAGTAAAAAAAAAAAATTCCAAGACTCCAAAAATGAGCAATACTTTACGGCTTATTTTGGAAAGCTAAGAACAATCCCACATTTATATATGTATATATATATATATATATATATATATATATATATATATATATATATATATAAATATATATATATATATATATATATATATATATATATATATATTGGGGGGTGGTAATAGAATAATTAAGTTATTTTTAACGAGGCTCATATTTATTATTTATCTTCAACGTATGTAATGTAAGGTATTTAAGACGATTTTGCAGTCATTACTTCTACTACATCAACCTATAATCTTGACTTTAATCGCTTTCAAAAAGCGAATTAAAATTATATTTTATTTCACGTATGAGTCATAATTTCTCGAATGTATTTCCTTTTATAAAACGTTTCTGTAGCAGCATTTTTCTTATATTTTGGATTTATATCAGAGTATTTATAAACTTCAACTGAACTGGAAAAGCAGCCTGAGTTTGATATCTTTTGAAAGTCAGTAGAGTGATGAAAACGTAAACTGTTCGTTCCTTTGAACACTTGAGCTGCTAAAGCATTTTGAAGGTGGAATTGAATTTTATCTAAACCCAGCTCAGTGTATAAAATATCTCACATAAAGGACCTTAAAAGTAACATCAAAGAATGTATACGAGAAATGCTGAACTAGTGAGGTTTTAGTTATCAAAAAGATATTAAACCTTTCTTTGCAACCTCTTCAAAGGTTTTACAAAAGTATTTAAATCCGTATCTTTCACTTGACTTTAAAACATATTTTTGTGGACAAAAAACTACTTAATGGACATTTTACACTGTTTGGCATCAATGTTGCTATGGGGATCCACCCTTTAAATATAATATGCCTTAAACCCTAATAATTTAACTTTTCTGATGTGTCTCTTATATGCCCAACAATTTTAAGTATTTTACCTGGACGATCAATTACTTATATCTGTTTATATATATATATATATATATATATATATATATATATATATATATATATATATATTCCATAACAATTAAGCTTTCTGAAGCATTTCATACAATTAAAATAGGACATATTAAACACATATTTGTACCTTTCAAACCCCTTAAAATACTCGATTTTATCTGTATTTAGTGCAGAAATCTAAACATTAAGATTGTCACAATTTTTGGCTCTTGCCTTGATATGCCTTGTTTGATTGCTCTTGAATGATCTGGTTTTTAAATAATGCAACAAAACGGAGCAGTATACGTATGATCTATATACTCAATTATTCATATTTTCTGGGGAAGTCTCTAGACACAAGACTAAGCACCATCCAGAAGTCGGTACATGTACCTTAGATCCTTGACCGAGTCTCCGATTATATCGAGATTTGATATAAAACTTTGCCTTTTGATGCTTTGGCGGCTATGCAGATTTTATATTTTTAGGAATATAATGAGAATGAATAAAGAATAGGTTGATGGTTTTGATATTTTTCATTAGATAACTATACGCAATTCACTAACGCTTGGTAAGTATCACTTATATTAAAGAACATTGTCAGTGATACATATGTGTCAATATCACATACGTCCCATGGCAGGAACAACACAAACATTTCGAAAATCTAAAGATAGCTCTGGGTATGCTTAGGTGTGACACGCAAATTTAACGTGTTTAGCGACGGAAATATCAAGGGAGATGACCGAAGTAGAGAAATCAAGGTGTTCAATTTTTTCAAGTTTTTTTTAAGATTATTGGATCATTGACTTAAGCCCACGATAGTCTTGCCAATGTTCCCCCAAAGTACGTACTTTCTGCGACTGGCGTATAGTTTAATTCTTAGGTTATAGTTCGATCTGATTGCTGACGCAGAGAAATCATATGGTTTAACTCTGACCGCTTTTGGCTTATTTTTTCGGCTTAAGTCTACCGTGTTTTTATTGTGAACGCTAGTACACAACTTCCAAATCATCCAATCAATCTCTCTTAGCCAACGTCAATAGCGCCCCCTTTTCCAAGACGCTCATGACTCGCCGGACAAAAACAAATCAAAAGCTGTAGCTGTGAAAGAGATTAAATCAATCTGAAATATTACCAACACTTTCGGATCACTTTTACATCCTGTTATATTTCGCACCAGGGCTGGTGGGATATGTTGATGGATCGTTCATTGTAGAAGGATAATTGTACTATTGGTGGCTTACCAACACTTTCGGACCACTTTTACATCTTGTTATATTTCGCACCAGGGCTGGTGGGATATGTTGATGTATCGTTCATTGTAGAAGGATAATTGTACTATTGGTGGCTTACCAACACTTTCGGACCACTTTTACATCCTGTTATATTTCGCACCAGGGCTGGTGGGATATGTTGATGGATCGTTCATTGTAGAAGGATAATTGTACTATTGGTGGCTTACCAACACTTTCGGACCACTTTTACATCCTGTTATATTTCGCACCAGGGCTGGTGAGATATGTTGATGGATTCATCATTGTAGCAGGATAATTGTCCTATTGGTGGCTCAGATATAATAAATATGATTTAATAAGGTTTTGACAAAAATCGATACTTTTATCGGTTGCTCTGACAGAATGGATACAGGAATTAAATAAGATCTTCATTAATCGGTACAACAAACCATACAAGTTTAAGATAACTTTTTGCTGAACGGAAACATAGCAATGAAGATTGTGAAAGTGTCTCATGATATATCAAGTTAACATGTAACTTATCGATGCGATACATGGCAATTCCTTTACTTTATTAATTACTACGTATGTAAATCTATATTGACACACACACACACATCAATGTATTGTATTGCCTCCACGAGGAGAGTAGGCGTTCAATCCTTTCGTGTGTTGGGTTTTATTTTTTTTGTTTTGTTTTGTTTTTTTTTTTGTTCACAGCATAATTTATGAAGTCATGAACGAGTCTCATGAACTTTTCAGGCATTTCAGGATGGGGCCAATAAAGAATCGATTAGACTTTGGTGTGCATCCGGCACATGCTCCGGATTCAAAAACGTCAACCAGAAATATTTACAAAGCACTCTCACTTATGCACGAATGAATCTAGGAATATATGCCAAATATGTGAATGCAAACACGGTATTGGGGCATCCCACAAAAAAGACCCCCCCCCCCACATGGCGGAGGCCTGCATTCCTTAGAATGCAGATTTCTTATACATTTTAATATTCTAATACCAATAATCGATAATGATATTCCATGATAACCAGACTCAATTTGAAGGTTTTTGATCAAATGGTTTCCCGTTCGCTGCCACTAGCACGATAAGTAATAATGTTTCAAGAATTAATACGAGAGTAAACTCGAAGTCATTTTAACACATCATGATGAAGATTATGCAGTACATCATCTCATATATTTAAGAGACTATACCGGTATACCCTATCCTGGTATCCAGCTTCTGATGTGTTAGACGGTACTTAAAAAAACAAAGGGTTTTTTTTTGCTCAGAATGAGTCACTCGTCATGTGTTTTATACGGCACACAATATCGACAATAAGGTAGATTCAAGGCGTGATTCTATCTTATGAATGCGTTTAAGATAAACTATTAGCACCGGAATAGATGTTTTTGGAAAGATGACACATGTAAGTGTACACGAGCAAAGGTTTCTTTTTATCTCGACGCCACTCGAAATTAAGTCAATCAGTTTAAAAGGCATCTGCATTTGTCTGCTGTTCTCCGAGGTATGGGATACGTTTGCACGAGGTCGCTTTTATCCTAACAAACACCAGTATGTCGATATCCTCATTAGATTAATTGTTGGCTGGTGATTTTGACCAGACATCACCGATATATGGTATAACTCTACCCTGAAACAGTTTCTTCAAATGCTCTATACTCGCAGGTCTACTGTTGATATGTGTTAAAAGTGAAACCAATCTTGTTCTGAAAAAGGGATGTTTCTGCAACATGATTTTCTCAAGGTGTCCGTGAAAATGCAGCTTAATAAATTATCTTTTGTTGCATTCGTAATACCAGTTGCTCTCTGTAACAGTCATGGAATAATTATGATAATTAATGAAAAAGAGAAACTCTATGAAAACACTATGGAATAAGCCTGTCGGTTAAATAACTTCACAGATCAAACACAGACTTCGATAATCTACAGTTGTTAACTTGGCCAACAATAATCCTCGTATATACCTATTCCTAACAATACTCATTAAAGGTTAACGTTATCTCTCTCTCTCTTTCTCTCTGTTTGTCTGAATCTTTTAATTTTTTACGTATTTTACATACGTATATACGTATGTTTGTCTGTTCCTCTCTCTCTCTCCATCCCTCCACCTTCCTTTCTCTGTCCCTCTTTTTTCTATATGTCTTCCTCTTGATTTGTCTCTCTATTTCTGTTTTTGTCTCTCTTTCTCTCTTACCCTCTAACTGTCCGTCTCTGTTTGTCTAGCTACCTGTGCTTCAGTTTGTCTGTGTGTGTGTCTCTCTCTCTCTGAGTTATCAATGTTCGTATTGTATTTTATCATTGTCTTTAGTTTTTTATTTAGAATATATGACGAATAATTACGGTAATATTTACGATTCGCTCTGATAGAGCAAAATTGGATGTTTACATATAAGTAGTTTAATGGTGTACATATTTAATATGAATAAATAACTTAAGAGCTGTAACCACAAATACCATCTCAAAACCCAGTACTTTGGCAGGCAAGAATAATATTTATATTTTTGGAATATAGTAGGCATTCATATTACCGCAACGACATATGATATGGGGTCTAAAGGGAAAATGTTTTATACTTTGTCGTGCAATGTGTATACAGATAAATGTATCCTATGTATCATATTTTATTCATAAATTACATATTACTTACCTTCTGATCATCAGAAGTGATCTGTATTTTGTGGGATGCAAGTTTTCCTTGAAACAACAAAAAAATCAGAATGGATTCTTCTTTGGGACTTTCCGTTTAATGTTACCCTTAGATTTAGGTTCTTTATTTTATGTACTAAATGTTCTATATCTTACGATGTTATAAAACTTCTTTGTGGCCACAACCTCCTTTCATCGATATACAATCGCCTCACTTGATGAGAGAGAGAGAGAGAGAGGGGGGGGGGGAGAAGAGAGAGAAAGAGAGAGAGACTGAGAAAGGGAGACTAATGAGGAGGCTAATACGGGTATATATCAGAGTAAGTGACATAAAGAGTGAAATATATGATAGAAAGTTATGAAAAATTGTCACGCTCCGTACGACGCGTTCCTATACACATGAACGTAGAACATGCAGTTTTTATCGTGAACTAAGAGAACTTGAGGAAACCATTAGCAAAGTTGGATAAACTTACACTTTGTTCAACGGTATAACAAAAATGCCTTACTGAAAATTGTATCAGTTGTAGGTATTATATTTTGTGGGGTTTTTTTTGTAATTTTGCGTCACATACCGTTACAACTGAGATTCCCTGAGAAGATCAGTTTGCATTATACAGTGGAGACAATAGCTCCGTGACCCGCCAACGCTCTAAATATTCATGGGATACTGGATACACCGAAACTATTGTTGTGAATTCATTTAAGGAATTTTTTAAAGAAATAGACAGAGGATACTTTAATAATATCTTAAATCCTGAACCTAGCGTGTTTTTTACGCAACCATATATATCCTAAATGAAATACAGAAACCTTTTCCATTCAGTTAATAAATTGCTAAAGAAATATTGAAAACATTGTGTAATATGCCCATTTAGAATAATATAATAGATATAAAGGATGTCAGGATCGTTTTATTTGGGAAAAGTAAACATATATATAAAGGTTAAAGATTATGATGAAAAATTTATCTTAAATAACTATTTGCCGCTTTCAGATGGCCATTTGGAATAAGAGACATTAAATAATCAGCCTTTTTGTACTTATTGTCTCATTTACGATACATTTGAAGACTCAGTGTTCATCTTTATTATTATCGAACGTACAACCTAAAACAACTTAGAAAAATGCAGCATCCAAAGAAAAATTTAATTATTTGATTATTAAATTTGAAAAACAGTGTCCTTTTTCTTTTGCATCATATGTTTGGCTTTCGGGTTTGCTAAAGGTAAAAGACCGACATCCGAAGGGAAAACTTATTATCTAGTTATTGAAATCCACATTTTTGCTTTCGCATATCAATAAGTCACTTAAACTACAACAATAGCGGTCACTAATAATCTTTTACCCATTCAGCTGTTGAATTCTGCCTCTTTTTCATTTGAATACGCTTCCTATAAGCCAATTTGCCATTTAGCTTTATGCCTCACCGCAAGACTAAACCAATCAAACGTCACCAACAGGTATGAAATTACTTTTTTACTGTTTAATTACTGATCTAAAGCAAGGTATGCATGTTAATTTGAACGATTTAATAAAAGCAGCCCACTTGTGGTTGTGCTCTCTTTTGAATTGAATTCTTCTTCCAAGTAGCCAATAATTGGATTGTGTGTCTCTCTTTAGTTTTGAATACGCTTCCTAGTACCCAATTAGCCAATTAGTTTATGCCTGTCTTTTGATTCCAATAATTTTTTTCTTTAGCCAACTTGCCTCTGTCTCACATATGATTTGCTTCCTTTCCATTAGCCAATCAGATTCGCTGGTTCACTTAAATTTTTCTTGAATTCAGTAGAGTTTACCGCCTTGTTGGTAATCCTTTAACCATGGTCCATTTCACGTAATTTCCATCGAGGATATTGATAAGTTGTACTGCGATGCATATATTTAATAATCAGTATACCAGGGATGTAATTCTATTTAGAAATATATATGTTTTAATTTATTTTCAGATTATTAATTCATTTAAGTGGTTATTAGTTTGCAGCTATAGAAGCAGGTGAATCGAACAGCTGAGACAAAAATATCAAATGTGGCAGCATTAAAGGAAAAAAACTAAGGTTATTTGCAGATTGAAATGATTTGTGACATCTATGTATGTTTTCCAGCTTCAGTTGTTACATATTTAGCGTGATAAACTAAATCTGTAATGAGTAAAGACACACATATTCCTCAAGGCTTTTATGCAACATATTACACAAACGAGCACATGAACCGTAAATATCACACCAAATAGAACTAGACTGGCCCAGTCGGCGTGGTTCGGCAACATTTAGAATAGGTACTGCCATCTGGCGGCTAATTATACAGCAAGCTGAAAGTCATGCTTTCCCGTTAGTATGACTGGTACAGAAAATAAGTAATCTGAGATACCTCTATCAAAGCATATGATTACTTTTGATTTTACATGTATATACGCAAACATAATTACTAACTGATTGTGGCTGCACAATGTCCGGGACGTGGTGCCGTATGTTCATACCGTCTTCCGCGCTAAGACTACTAGTTAAAGTCTCTATCCAAAAGTGTATGGGCCATGAACGGCAGGCAAAAGCAGAAGGCATGACTTTCTAGAACCTCCTACGGTTGCTTGATGTGTATGTTCCCTAGGGGGCCGGGAACACCTAATAGAATGAACAGTGTAGAGGGATCAGGAAAGCAAAGTGGAAAGTCGGATGAAACTTTTTGAGGTGATATCAGACTATACCTAGAACCTAACCTGACCTTTCTAATGGCATGGCAGGTCTGTAGTATTCAACCCTAACCGGGTCGGTTACTTGTGTAAATTGTAATCTTTTAAAATCAAAATTTATTACGATTCAAGAAAACACCTTCTGTTAAAATTTCCCATGCGTATATTCTTACTAAATTACTACTTTTTTCCGTAAAGTCCTTACAACAAAAACAACTATGTTATTGTAATTTGCCTTGAATCAATTCTTGTTCATCATATTTAAACGGACTACATTATATTCTTCACTACAATTGAACCTAAGCCTCTTGTGTATTTAGAAGCCCTTATGTAATATTGTGTGTAGCAGATTTTGACGCCCACAATCCCTTACAAGAGATTCATTATTTATTTCGCAACACCTGGTGTGGGCGGTTTAAAGTACTGTCCATCTTAGTGTTTTCCATTTTCTTCCTTTGTTTCCCCGTTAGCAGGTTAGCGCATTTTCTTTAAAACTCTGAGTCCATGTTATTAGACTTTCCCAGCGGAGAGCGCGCGTCCTTGTTTTTGCAATCTGCTTCTTAGGTTCAAAGAAAGTCGCAGACAATAACAATGCAGATAATTTTGGAACCTGTCTGCAGCCCATGAGACGATACACCATCCTTCCGTTATTAAGACTTTCAAGGAAGATCCAGATGAGCTGGGATCTTGTGAAAATAAATAGGAGATGGAGGGAATACATTCCCGTCGGTGAGGCGAGGAAGTGGTATTATTTATTGCAATCGGGCATTAAATGAAGGCGGCAGGGACTTGCGTAGAAGTGTTGTCAGTAAGTTGGGGAAACCTTCAATGCATTGTTGGTTGAAATTGTCTTAATAAACGCAATGTCACTTTTTTTCGTGCTTGGTCGTGGCTGTTTGTGGCGTTGCGTTATATTGATTTAACAACAGCCAGTTTGTTGGTCCTGTGTCGGGTTTGCTGGCGTGAATTGTACTCGAATTGATTTTATTTAACATCTCACTAAATATAAAAAAATGTGAATCCAAACGCGTCATATAAAGAAAACAGGTTACCCTTAAAAAAACGAATAGAATAATGACTCAATGGTATATAATGTAACCTTTTTAACTTAAGAATGGCTCAATTCCATGTTTCTGATTTTCTGTTCGAAATTTTATGTATGTATAGTAAACAGAAATGTGACGAGAAGGTTTTTCATGTCGACATGGTGTGTCTTTTCTTTATTGAAACTCGGATATGTTTTTATTCTGTCCCTAATCGGGTCATTAAGAAGGGTCTTACTGACGTCACTCTTTCAACGATATATTTTTTTAAACGACCTTGCAATATAAAGGATATATTGTTATACATTGGACCAAAGCCCTCGGTATCCAATAAGGCCGACAGGTTTCTCATTCAGTTGTAAGTAAATCAGTTTATTTGTGCTCACCGGAAAATGTGTTGATATCTTAAGCAAACTGAGTAGAACATCTCAACAGACCATGTTTATGGAATTCGCGCATTCTCTGATGATATAGTCTGGGGTCCCAACACAAAATGCTAGAATTTTATGCAGTACTTTTGCACCCTCATAGACATTTTCCCACTCAATATATTCTTGTTATGATGATGAAGATATAGTGTGCTGAGACTGTTTTGTTATAATAGACGAAAAGAATATATATATATATATATATATATATATATATATATATATATATATATATATATATATATATATATATACATATACAGTGAAACCTGTCTAAAGCGGACAGTCAAGGGACTCAATCATATTGTTCTTAATAGTGAGGTGTCCTTATTAGGCAGGTTGACCTTGGTTGAAAACTGAAAGATTATAAATAAAGGCAACGAACAGCTGCAAGAACGTGTTTATCGTATTATATAAGATTTCATGTATATGTACAACATATTCATGCACACATCATGCATTCAATATTCATATACAAACTGTGGTTATATGTACTTATCTCAAGTAGTAAACAGTATAAGGAGAAAAGTCTATGAAGACATCATTAAAAACAATGTTCATATACTCGCATACGCTCTTTTTCGCTCAGTCGAATAAGCTTGACTTTCTCAGATAGCATAAGCTCCCGCCAAGGAGTACGTGTGGTGCAACCGGGCGGCATTGCCTAAAACTCTCCTTGTTCAGCTGTCCAAATGCGATAATCTCAAAGATAATGGCGACGTTGATAATGCGAAGATGGCTACGAAACTGGGAAGATTCGTTTTTATAGGTTAATGTAGCTTTAGCCTAAAATAAACTTTCTTTGATGATGGTTGTTTGGTTTGATTTGCTTTAATGCTGACGGCACCGGAGATTAAACGAACACCGAGGAGCTTGGGCACGGCGGCACGGTACAAACAGCTACGGAGCGAGCAGATGTTTGGCATGAGCAGATCAGTTTGAGGTGTACTGAGCAAAAACGATAAATTAATATTAAACACCCTGCTATAACAAAGTGGCTAATTTTATAGTTAGATAATGCGTGGTGAGATCAGGGACGCATGGGAAATCGGTAGCCGTTTAATCAATTTAATGACCCCGCGGTCGAGCGAAAATATGCAGCTTCGCAACGTGTGAATGATCAACCATGAAATAAAGTGTCACGATGTTTACCGCTTCATATACGCTGTGTTTAACTTGAATGCACATTACACTGTGACATGAGCACGGACACGCATTAAGGTAACAACTGGGGATTGCATAATCCTTTGTGTTCCAGTCCCGGGAACAACAACAGTACCGGTGGCCTTTGATGTTGCCCGGGGCGAGTGATCAGTGTCCGCCTGAGGTGGCGTATCAGGTCCGCATTTGTCAGGTTCATTTACTCTTAGAATGTTGGTTTGAGTTGAAATCTGCTGTCCGTTGTCCGCAGTAGTGAGGTGTCCGCCTTATAGGGGTTCCGCTTATACATAACATATAGGGAATTTTGAAGGGACTTAACTATCTTGTCCGTTATAGCCAGTTATCCGCCTGTGAGGTGTCCGTTAGACCAGTTTTCACTGTATATATGTGTGTATATATATATATATATATATATATATATATGGTAAATTAAATAAGCCCTGTCACTTTGTCTAATCAGGGAATAAGATGAGTAGAGTTAAGCGTATAAGCGTATATGGTAAGGACAATATAAATGAAAGCAATCAAGAGCTAAACCAACAATATATATACATTGCAATAGAAACAACTTTCTGCTTTTGTGAGATAATTTAAATCTCATCAGTATGTTTCCAGGACAACCGGCGTTACATCTAGCCGTCTCGCACATCATTCCCCGGCACTTTAATCACAACCGTGGGCTCCGGACCCCCGGGACAAGATAAAAGAAGTTATCGTCTAGTTTATCCTCATCTATTATAACCCATCCTTTGAGCTGATACGTGACCCTGAAAACCCGGGGATTATATATCGACTCCATCTTAACACAATGCCCAGTTAATTTGGGGCCCATTCAATGTCTTATCATAGCAGTCCCCTTTTACTGTTGCACAATTGGGATCATTATCAATCGATTCGTCACCAGTTGCCCTCTTTGTCGCCAGAGGACGCTATCAGCGATGCGAGATTCAAACTATTCTGAAGAAAAGCAACCCTGGGATCACGATAATAGATAAAATATGTTATGGATTTATCAAATGTGCATAAAAACGAGAAAATGGATATCATTTGCAGGTCCAAAACGCACTGCCCTGAACAAAGTTTAATTGATTATACAATTAATCTTAGGTACTTCCTTAACATTAGCATCACAATTTTAAATTTTAATCCAAAAGTGAAAACAGCATTTTTCTATAGATTCTTAAGACAATCCAATTATTAACGAAAACCCTATTTTAAACCCATCTGGTTCCTATTAGCGTTGTCGCTTGCAGTGTTTTTCCATTTTTTTCAATACATATATGATGTATAAGCCATCTTCTATACTCGCCTTAATGTATTTGGTCTAAATTGGTGTCCATGGCAACGCTTAGATCTGTCTTCTTAACATACTAGTTTCTTCTGCCCATTCATTATTTTTAACACAAATAAAACATATATGAAATGCCTATAGATAATATGCAAATTAATAGGCAATAGATAAGGTACAAGTTTATTTCAATCCTACTTACCACATATTGTATTTATAGAATCAAATTGTGTAAGATGATGGAACAACTGAAAATTGTGTAATGTCTAGCTCCTTGAGTCTCAAAAAATGTATAGATACGGCCCTGTTTTAGGCCTGAAGACAGATGGCGCTGCAATAGCCTCTTGGAATAATAACTTGGGATACACGTATCTCTGGATATATGGAGAAATAAAGAACATTAACCACCTAAGGACACACTTTGCATAAATTCTGACAGTTCAAAATTAAACACGTGCATATCAGGGGCTTGACCACAGAAGAGTTCTGTGACCAAAGTCCAGTATACCAACCAGGAACTAACTATAAATTTGCACTCAGAGAGAGCACACCTCCGCCAAGGCAGTTCATTATCCACCATATGGCCAAGTCAGAAATGCAGCATTTGTTCTTTAAAAAATCCCTCATCCAGATGGCGACCCGGATCCCCCCCCCCCCAAAAAAAAAAAAATAGTAATCAATTGTCCCTTTATTCATTGCAGAGCTATCCAGAATATTTGATATATTCTGTCAATAACATTTTAAGAAATGTTGATAACAGACAGTAAACAGGCAAACCAACGCCAACAAAAACATGCTTATAGGTACTTATACTGTACAAAATAGCCCGGCGTAACACACGACGTATAATCGTTGAGACTGTGTGTAGTCTAAATGAGCTTTCTGGGTTCTTAATTGTGGGAATATCTGTTTACTCTTTATCTAACACAAAATAAAAGCATTTATTCCGATAAACTTCTGTGAATGGAGGTTTATCGGACTCAGTCTTGGCCATTCACATCGGCAGCCATCAGACATCTTTATAGCGGCATGGACAATTTACTTTTCTTCAAAGACGGTCTGCACGTCTATGTGTATACTGCTAAGTTTACCGCCACAAAGCTTGTCCCTTTGTAAATATACAGGCCATTTGTAACACTATTTGAAAATTATTAAGTTGCATATAACCTGATCCAATCAGGTAATTTATAAATGACTAAAGATTTCAGGCACTTTAAAATTGACTAAAAATCGGTCAGTTTATTTATTCACGTAAATAAATGTGTATTGTACTTCCTTATATGTAAAAGGAATTAAATACTGCTGCCCAAAGTTAAAAAAGATCAAATTACTTTACATTTATAAATAAACTGTTATAAAATATTCATATATTTCACAAAGGCTTATATTATTATACAGACAGGCATCCTGAACAAATCCATTTAATCTCCACCCACCGTCACGCCCGTGATGCTTTGAGGGTATCCATCATATCATCCGTCTCATTGCACACTAAATGTAATAAATGATCTAAATATTTGTATTTCTGATCTCCTTTAATATGTTTCCTTCCAGGGATGAAAACCAGGAGGTCGCGCGGGGCGGGTACTGATGGTTTCATCGTCTGTCTGTAAGACGTAACGGTATCGGATCGGAAAACTTAAAGTAAGTCATTATCAAACACATTACACGAAACAAGAATGCTATTTTGTAAAATCAAATTAAGGCTTCTTGAAAAGACAAAAGAAGTAATAAAATACCATTGTTCTGGCATGGTCTGCTTCATTCTGCATTCAAACATAAGATCAAAAACTTAGATCCACGGGGTCCAGACCCCCTCCCCCCCCCCCCCCCCCCCCATTTCGCAGCCGCTGCAACCTTTTTTAAAGGAATTCAGACAAATGTTTGCGTGGACTTTTCGCATCCCCTCGCCCAGATCGAACCCTGACAGCTTGGTTTAATATCCCTCTTTCTCGAAACCGCTCATGGAGCCTCCATTTTGTGTAAATTCTGAAATCAAAATGTGACGGTTCCAATGTGGATATAATGGGTATTACGCTATAGTAAGACGTGACCTTTTTGTTCATCTACGGATTCGAATAATAATCTTTACAGCTGCATGTCCCTAGTGTGTGAAAGGTTTTTCTTAAATGATGCTTTAGAATGAGGTTTTAGCGTTGACGGCGTAGATGTTATTCCACTACACATGATATGACGTCACTATGACGACATAGTTATTTCATTCAATGAGTGAGAGAACCCGTCTCTTTCTGTTTGCTTAATTGTTTTTAAAAAAAATCAAATGTAAACATGTGAAAGATGTCAGCTATTGGAAAAGAAATAACGCAAAAATTTAGGGCAGCTCCAGTCCTTATTTTCACTCCATTCAGGTCCAACACCGTAAAAAGACTCCTTGCTCCATGTTCCCAACACAGCAATTGAAATCCATTGAAAACTCTAGAGATTTCGCCTGGACGAACGAACAAACAAACTAGACGACCATAGGTCGAACGCTTGCCGGAATTTTAAAATGATAGACAGGCGGACAGAAAGATCAAACTGTCGGTTTTCTATATTTTTTAGTTACTTTTAGAGTGATTTCTCGGATTCTGTGGCCTGTTGAACGACATATATCTCAAATAAAAACATGAAAGCAGAGACAGCTTACATTAACTGACAAACAGACAGACATACTGACAAAGTGACACAAGATAAACACCAGAGGACTTTACCTGGTTATGGAGAATACTCAGACGAAGAAAATAAGCTATAGTTTATGTAATTGAGGCTTATTATTTCTGAGATATGGCTAAAACATGATATGTTGGGGAGGTTCGCATCAAGCGCCCCCTAGCGGCCATATCCGAAAAATGAAAAACTGCTTTGGGATAATACTGTAAGATATAAGATATATCAGTTTCAAAATGATTCCAGCTTACTTGTGGACTCATGCTATTACTAAGCGATATCTCGAAATATCTCGTTTGACAGGATGTTGTACGAGATATTGCAAGACTTGTAATATAATCAAATAACAAATATATATATATGAAATGACAAAATAATATCATTTAAGTAACAAAACCCAAGCATGGGGGGTCAAAACCGCCACACAGGTCATTTATGTACATGTATAAGACATATACTATATACTGGTGGGTTAGACCTGTATGAGCGGCCCAAATCCCACTGTTCTGCCAGTAATCCTTTCTTTGCTTCTCTTGGAGGGTAAAATAAAATGTGCCGCTCTCCAAGTTCAAGTTTCATAGGCCTATGGCAATACTTTTTTTAAATCTTCCTTTTAACTTTCATGTTCCGTATGTAATAATTTAAGTATATTGTATATATGACAATGAGAACTGTCAATAAAATCTTATGGTGAATTTGTGAGATAAATGTTGTATTTGTTTTTAGTAAAAAAAAGACACTACATGCGATACATCAAGATATTATTTACATGAAAATAATATCCTTTAATCTTTAATAAAGTAAGTATTAATTTTACTTTAACTATAACTATTAAAAGTTAACACTTCGTTGCCCGTATTTAATTACAACTAACAAGTAATTATTGTATTTTGAGATGATTTATTATTATATATTGTCAATGAATATTATTTATCTTGTGTATTGTTGAAATAAAAAGTGTAATGATCGTATTCTTATTATTACTTATTCATGGTGGTCATTAAGTCACACATTAACCATAGAATATACAAGTCCCATGTACTATCTCATGCATGTGTGATTCCAAGTGAATTTTTTTTATTTGTTTTAATAATTACCAAAAGATGCATCTTCCCTTTTACTTTAATGAACAGCTTAATTATTCAAGAATGTAGGCCTACCTTTCATTGTATTTCGGTAGATTCTTGATGTTTTTTGGTATTCTTTTTCATTTGAATAATGAGAATATATATGTCGATCACCAAAATTTGAGGCGAGTTCGCGCTTTGTCAGTACAACAAATCTGTAACTAACATCCATAACAGCGATCTTGCATCTTTGAATGCAAGTGAATGTCCATTGGTTCATTTTCAACATTGGTACAATATAAAAAGAACTATACAATTAAATTCGTATCCTCGTCATTGAACAGTTACAAACCTTTTCACCAGAGATATATGCCAAGTACATGTATATAAGTAATCACAGGAGAAAAAATATCTTCGCATGCACATGACCACATCAATACATTGACTGGGACACGCGCTTCGACAGGACCAAGATTGTTACATTTTGTTTAAAACTCATTAGGAGCTGCTGTGAAGAGTGACGCGCATATGTAGGGTAAATGTAACATTTTTTAACTCTGTTTACCAATGTTTAACAAAAGAGGGGGTACAGGAACATATAGGCTGCGTCTTATGACTTTCTGAAACTGGCATATAAAATGTCCATATGGACTCATATATGGATGCGTCAAATCAAGCGTTGTCCAATCCCTGCGTTTCTCCTCCTCTTAACAGAAATGTCAAACGGGCCCGCGTGCAGGTTACAGAGCCCGAAAGCTTCCGTGGCAACCACCATAGCAACCGTGTGGGCCTAATTCACAGGCGCGGACTGAAAAAAAGCAGGTCCAGACTGAATGCATGTTACTTATGAAAGGGACACAGTGTGTGCTTTATTTGCATGTCACGCAAAGAGTGTCTGTAGTTACATATTTTATACTGCGAAGGCTTTAATTTTTGCAGTCATGGGAAAGCGTGTCTGTCTTTCATACTAAAACGCGTGCATGCATGCGTGATGGCATATGTATACGTGCATGCGGGTTTCCATTTTTTACAAAGTTGCTAAAACGTGTGGGGACCGTGCATAATTAAACAAAAGAGGCCATGGGCAGAAAGGCCATGAAATGCTCATTCATATGGTGTACAGCTTATGTATCTTAAATGTTTAGTTTTGGAGATATGGCTAAACAATGATACTAGGTATGGGGTTGCAGTGGAGCGCCCCCTAGCGGTCATTTTCCCAAAGGTGAAAAACTGCCTTCGAGATATTAATGTGTGACATAACACGTATCAGTTTCAAAACGATTCCTGCAATTCTGTGGCCCCTAGGGCACCTTTCATTGAAACCGCGAAAATCTCATTCGGCGAGAAACGGTGCAAGATTTGGCGAATTTTTTTATTGGATCACCAAGAACTCACCAGGGGCTTCAAGTTGCAAAAGAATTGACCTCCTTAGCATAAAAACCGACAGAGTTAGAAGCTAAAAACTGCATATTTTCAAAATTCAAAAGTTTTACCCCAAAAATAGAGAAATCTGGCAATAGCGCACTTTTTCACCTATGCGCAAAAATAAGCCCATGGACTCTTGTTTAAGGTGCTGTGATGAAAATGGCCCAATGTTTAATAGTTCTGGCGGTATAGCACCAAAACAAATTTTCATGTTTTTTCATCTGCAACGCCCCCTGGCGGCCATTTCCAAAATCTGAAAAAACAATTTCGAGATATTCTTATGTTACATAAAACATCAAAGTGATCACGTGATTCTCTAGGTATTCGTGATCGATATCGAGCGTTGGTGGGTGTCTGAGCTCCCTGAGGGCGTTCTTTTTAATTTTTCTTGAGGTTATACATGGTCTAAATATCATAAATGAGCCACTCCGGTTGTAGAAACCTCCAGTACTATATGATTGTTATGGCCATTTCCATTTTGCAACGGTTAATAGCATGAATACGCCAATCAGCCTCCAGAAAGAAGCCCCCCCCCCCCCCTCGAGGTCTTTCTTTTTAAAGAAAGCTATCGACATTCAGGCTACTCAAAAGTCTTAATAGCTATATGTATTTCGCTTTTTGATTTAACTAAACCTATCGGTCCCAATGGTCACACACTTTGAAGAAGATTTGAAATGTTGGGAATACTCTGCAGTGCACTGTATCCAGCAGGCATGCTATATAGTCCTAGCGGTGGCTGTAACTTCACTTTGCATTGTTTATAAAATCGCGCTGCGTCTTTATGGCCAATATCCAACATAGCTCTCGGGAGATGACCACTTTATAGTTGTCTACAAGGCAAATATAATCTGTGCTCTCAGCGCCATTGTTTGTTTGGAAAGTTTATCACTTGGAAGAATTGTACAATATCTGCAGACATACGTGTTGAGACGACGTGCCATAGCGTAACCGAATCATTAATTACTCCAAGCCGGCCGATATTCCATTTCCTCTAACAGGTATGGCTTAAGCTCTGTTTACACCAACCAAGTCAGTAGTCGCTCCCGGCCAACGTCTACAGAGTGTGGGATTCAGGCTTATCATGTCTCTGTCGATATGTGTCACTCATTATGTTTTACTCATGTGCCAGGTGCAATATATTATATTCTTCCACAAACTCTAAATTTAAAAAACATCTATATTTGGTATTTACGGTAATTACTTCTAAATCAGCGCCATCTTGTAGCCAAAATTGTAAGAAAATGGCAACGTCAAATGTGTGAACCATTATACCATGGACTTATGTGTCAACAGTAAGCAAAATAGTCACGATGTAAATGCTTGCAGGAAAGAAGTGTAAAAAAAAAAAAACCAATTCTGCTTCAAGCATCAATCACTAGAGGATACTAACGATCAATATCTGTATCCGTTACTGTTATGATGCACGGGATATGATGGAGGACATGATTTCTGTGCCTTTGTGGCGTATAATATTTTCGTCCATTTCTAACATTAACCTAGAGTTTAATTAGCGTTCTGAAAGAAACAGGCAATATATCAAATGCACAGTGGTAAATCCCCTGGACCAGATTGACTCAAGGTGGATATTATTTAATCAATTTAAGACATTATTTTGCCTTTAATACATACTTAATTTGATAAGATTTTCAATAAGGGATTTTTTTTCTGAAGAATGGAGTAAAACAATAATATTTCCTTCAAACAAGAAGTGTTCTCAGAATGATCCTGGTAATTATAGAGGGATATCCTTACTAAATGTTGCTGACAAAAAATTTACTAACGTTTTGAACAATAGACTTTCGCAGTTTGTTGAGGAAATGAATAAATTATCTGAATCACATGCATAATTCATTGTGGCATGTTTAATTAAACCATGGCGTAAATGGTAAAATATTACATGTTATAAAATCAATATATGCATCCTGTATATTAACTGAGAGTGGACTTACAAATTATTTTGCGTGTTCGGTAGGTACCCGGCAAGGTTGTATGATAAGTCCTATATTATTTTCTTTATTTATAAATGAGTATTGTAACATGTTGGATGGAAGCGATTGTCAAGGGATATATGTAAATGGTAATCTCTCAAACTTAATGACATTGTAATTTGCAGATGATATGGTTATTTGTGGAGATACTGAAGGTATACTTCAGCAACAGATTGATCTCTTACAAAAGTTTTGTGAAAATATGGTTTCAAATATTAATACAGATAAAACTAAGATTATGGTTTTAAGGAAAGGTGGTCCTTTAAGAAAAGTAGAAAGATGGTATTTAAAAGGTAAACAGAAGTGGTTTCGTACTACAAATATCTTGGTATTATTATCCCTACAAAATTATCTTGGTCAAATCACAACAACAGCAGGTTTTACAATCAAACAAAGCCGTATGCATGATAAAAACATTCAGCAATATGTGTAAATTCGTAGAACAAAACATATCTTTTATTTGTTTGATATAATGTTAGTGCCAATAATAACATTTGGATGCGAGTTATGGGGTTTTAAAAAATCAGAAACAATAGAGAGTACATTACACATTGTGCAAACATTTTAAATGTAGGTCAGAATTTAATACTCCAAGTGCAGCAGCATTAGGAGAATGTGGCAGATTTCCTTTGTTTGTAACTTGCTTATTGCGTTGTATTAAGTATTGGATTAAACTTTTGCATATGCCAGAACATATAGATATCAGAAACAGATGTACAATATGTTGATGAATTTTGACAACAATGGTAAATCAAATTGGGTATCTCGTGTAAGAACAATGTTGTTCCAATCTGGTTTTGGATATGTTTGAATGGCACAGTACATTGGATTATTTTATGAAATGAGAATAAAAGATAAGGCCATTCAAAATTGGCATGGTGATATTGAATTGTGCAATAAACTTTACTATTATGGTACTTTGAAATCTATGCTCACTCTTGAAAAATATGATTATTGTATCCCAAATAAACAACACCGTACAGCACTTGCTAAACTTCGATGTTCAAATCATGAATTAGCTATAGAAATGGGACGCTATAATACTATTTCTCGTGAAGAGAGGATCTATACATAATGTTTATGCTATGGATTCAATACTTTTGAGGATGAAGCTCACTTTATACAAGAGTGTAAATTATATAAAAATTTGCGGTAAAAAATATATTAGACAAGACTTGCATTATCCAAGTGAACAAAATTTTATAAAATCATTTGATTTAGATTATCCATTTGAAATAACAAAAGTTGCTGAATATGTGTTTAATTCGTTTTTGAGGAGACGGAATATAAAAGATGGTTGAATTATGTATTTTATACGGAACTCACTGATGACCGCAAAATAGATTCATTGTGGACTTAGGTGTGCAGTAATGTAACGTGTTTATGGCACGATTGTTTAGCCATTATATGGTTGTAATTGAAAAAATGACTGTGTATTGAAATGTAACTGTGTTTATACTCACTGATGATGGCAAAATAGGTTTATAGTGTATATAAGTATGCAGGTATGCAGTTCTGTTAGTTGTGTTAATGGCAGTGTTCAATAGAAAATATTAGACTGCTACCTTCCATTGGAATTATGTACTTGTTTAATTTGAATATTTATTTAAATGTTTGGAACTTTGGGCCTGAGGCATTTTTCCTGAATAAACTTCTGTTCTGTTCTGAAAGAAGATAATCAGAAGACAATCAGATCATCCGTTATTTCTGGAACCAAATAAGATTTTAGTATTTTTACTGTTCCTAATAGCTTTTTGTCCGACCATTTTCATCAAACGCTGACGCTGTGAACATCACAAGTACTTGTATTCATCGGAGACATTTCTAGTTACGGCTATATCAAGAGTTCGATACCTATAGATACACTATGTCAATACGGTTATGTATTTACTTTGCTTGGTGTATGATCGTATCGAAAAAAAACAATGGCCGGTTAGATACGCCCCTAAACTCTACCACCCTAATGAAAAATATTAATAAAGCTAAAGCTACTTTCTATTTCTTATTTTAAGACTTATTTAAGATCATATGTATTGCCGTACATTTCTGAGTAATATATTGAAAAATTAATCTGGATAAAGAAATGCTCGTCAGAAATTATATATATATATATATATATATATATATATACATATATACATACATATATGTATATATATATATATATATATATATATATATATATATATATTTCACATCTCCTATTCGCTTTCAAAGGCACAGTTTATCACATTATATAAATTATTCTTAAATTTGCACCACAAAATATCAGTACAATGTATATAATATGGCTTTCCCCCTTCATTTCGTAACAATTTTTTTTTCAGGTAAATGCGTTTGATATTATTCAAATGAAGTTGTAAATAGTTTCTAAGTTTTCACGTTCTAAATATGTAATAAGAGAACTTTAAAAGGACCTTCCTTTCCGATATGAAGTGTATTTCCTTGAAACCGTTTTTCAAATAAAAAAAAAGTTCGGAAAACGCAAGTTTTATCGTACACAAACTTCTCCTTTCGTTTGTATCCGCACAAAGCATGTGTGGGAACAACAAAATAATCCAAATAGATTCAACAAGGACATCTGGTGGCAGTCAGCTGAACCAGAGTTTTCTAAAGACCATTTACAGCTAGTACCCTTTAAACATCCGTACATATACACTGGGCCACCTGCGGATGACATGACCTTTCCGGAAGTCAAAATTGCTGTGTTTGCTTAAGTCTTGTAGATAACAGGCTCATACCGTCATCACAGAAGTTCTATTATAAGAAATTTTCCTGAGAGGATTTACCTGGAGATCATTTATATGTGTGCAGAGGGAGCCAGCAATCACATAGATTCTACAGAATAGATATGTGACCAGCTGGCTTTTATGTCATACTAGAATGCGAAATTATCGATTTTATTCGGATGTCCAGTTGTGTATCAGAATCTTCACAAATGGAAAATAGTGTCACATTCAGCTTTAAAAAAATAAATTAAATTCATTTTAATTGGATCAGCATAAAAGCTTTCAGATTATTGTACCCAATTGTTAAGCGTGTTTATGCCCGCCCCCCCCCCCCCCATCCCTTTAAAGGGGGATATATATTGTTATCACCCCCTCACTATAAAGACAATAATATTTGTATATTGCAGTTGAAATTTATTAATAATCAGATTTATATACTCTTTTTCCAATTATGAGACGACAATGAAATATATTATCTAAACCAGGTTTAAAAATAACTTACACTGGAAAAAATATTATTTTCTAAAACGTTATTCTCAATTGTAATATATTTGAAATGAATTGGGTATATATATTTGGAACGCGCATAAAGAGGAAAATGGTCTCTCTCTCTCTCTCTCTCTCTCTCTCTCTCTCTCTCTCTCTCTCTCTCACATATATATATATATATATATATATATATATATATATATATGTATATATAGGTGTGGGTGCGTGTCATCCCCCCCCCCCCCCCTCGGAAATAAAGTGACGCCACTGTCACGCGTTTGGCTATATAAATGAATTGTAATGTTATAATTTGTTAGTGAAACATCCAAAACAGACCCACATTGGACGGTGAACGGAAATATAGCGGTCCTTGAGTGGAACACGACGTTTGTAACAGGTGTTCTGTTATCAAACCATTCTGTCAATACGGTGTTGGAACCTGGCTGAATAACCGATTCTAATCTTCACAATGAAATTGGCTTCCGCTTCGAGGTCGGATGTTGAACTCTTCTGTGCATTCCACCCACATGTTGGGAGTTTGTTTTAATGTAACATTTTGATGGTTCTAATGGATACAGACTTACAGCTATTTATCAACTTCTAAAGATCGTTGATACTGCGCCTCGCTTCCAGACATCACTCACGTGGTAACCCCGTAACCGTGATCGGAACAGGGTGACGTCCCACTCCGGGGTGGCAAATCATCTGAAGAGAACAAATATGTAGCCAAGGAGCTGACCGACAAGCACCCCATGCTCCGAACAACGGCCCCTCACAAATCATATCACGTCTCCTCGAAAATGTGTCAGTGGCTCTCTATGTTTGAAACACTCCTCCGTCCGGCTCTCCGCTTGTATCCAAGCAACTGATGAATAATGTATGACGATTTCTTAATTCGTGCTTCATTTATTTCACCTATATAATCCACCTTGCTTGGTTCCCCTTGTCTGCTTAATCCACAGTTTATGTACTGTGTTAATGCAAGGTGTTTATTGCACCTTAAATCAAAGCTTTTGGGAAGATTCTTGCATCTAGGACATTGGCAATGACACATGGGGGTCGACAGGAGAAAAATGCAGGCCTTTTTACTTAAAAAAAATACTGCAAAAGACATGCAGGGTTAATTCACATCGCGGGAACTGAGCTTTGAATTTTCTCTAATAAGCCAACAAATTCATTCTCAATTGTGCTGTGAAGAAAAACAAAACAAAAAAAAAATCATATTTTCCGGGATTAAAGTGTATTATGTTGGAATGCCAGGGTTTAAGTTATTAGAGTCGAATAAAACATGATTTTCTCCAAGTAATAAACAATTTATATGCGACTCACCATTTTCCAAATACAATTTATTTTATATCTTAAAGCTTATTTCATCGCTTTCAGGGACACATAAAAGGGTCCCTAATTTGTTATTTTATTTTTTTCTGAACAACACTCATGCTTAAAAAATCTGGGTCAATACCTATTGTGACAAGAGATACAAGGCTTTTTTAAGAACTTTGGTAGCATTGATACTCACTTATCAACATCGTTTTATATATAGACACTTCAGGGTTACACTGTTTATTCTCCGGAGAGGAATAGGTGTAACTTATTTTACACATCCTAAAACGATTTTTTTTGTTTGTTAAGCTTTAAATTTTGCTAAGGCACGTCCTTTTACCATTAAACTCCGGGTTTATTTTTTTCCCAGTTTTTCGAAACCGTTCATGGGGCTGTCATTTTTCGTATGCACTAATACAAGTCGAATGTCCAAATTATAGGACCGCTAGTACATTATAATATTCAAATAAGATAATTCCATTTTTTAAAACAAAAGAAATAAAGGAATCTAGATTATACACAAATATTTTTTATTACCAAAAACATACCTATCATAAAAAATTAAAGCAGGCATTTGTTTCAGATATGCCTAGTACAGGAACTGTTCATTGTAATCATACATAATGATTTTCTTACCTCAGTCAATTTGTGCTTAGTTAACGTCTTTAACAGATCAAAAGGTTAAAACAACACTAGCTTGGGATAAATTCATGGAGCACATTTACTTTACCAGTAAAATAAATATAAATTATCTTTCTTGTATTCAAAATAAGCACGTTTCTGTACCACTGGCGGAACATTAACAGCGTGATAAGAGCTGCACTGCACTACAGTAAGGTGGTTTTACGAAATCTTTCAGAGGCAGTGAGCTTGCTTTATTAGTGTAAGTATTTACTTGTTGAGATGCAAGGATTAACTACCAAGATTTGTTCTAATGTTTTTTTTCTTTTGGTTATTGTTTACTGCCCTATTGCGTAGCTAAGCTTTCGATAAATGCCTTTTCAATGCCAATTACATCATCTTAATTCTAATTTCTTATATAAGCAAATTTCAGAGAACATGGGTTTACCGGCAAAATGTCTCTGGCACATCTTTGTATAAGAAATATGACCCAAGAAGCCCTGTAAAAGTCTTAAGCCGGCGCATATAATGACCGTCAATATTTATCGTAGGCATTTATCGGAACTGGTCCAGGCGCATATAAATCTAGAAAAGGCGTCGGTCAGAAAGAAGATTTCATGAAGGTCTGATGCTTTGTGCAAATTTTCCCAATTTTCTAAATTCTTCACCGCGCGATCATCGGATCCAGCGGAACTCCCAAGCTCCATGTCCGCCATTTTGCACGATCTAATGGCCGAAACCGCAAAAGCAAGAAAATCGATATATTCGAAAAATATCTTTCCTGTTGTTATTACTTTGCCGCCACCAGTTTTGTAGAACGATTTGTTGAAAATTTAATAAAATGGCAAAGAATTTTTAGACGACGCCCATTCTGTCGCGCTCATATTATTATTAGCACGATTAAATCAACGATGTTTTTGTATGTCCAATTCGGCGTTATATTCACTTAGTTTTATATTAGCAATGTAGAACGTAATTGTTGAAGAGGCTATGTACTGCAGGGCTGAAGGCTACTGGTTAGTTAATAACCCTTGTTACAGATGCCACTTTTATTTCAGCAGCAGTCTTACATGTATATGTGCAGCGCTAGCATTGTCCGTTGCTATGGCGGCAAAGCCAGGCCCATGCGTGGGGTCTGTCGTGTAAACACAACGGTCATGCTAGTCAGGGGCTTTCTGGCCTGGCCGAGCCGGGCCGGCCACGTGTGAACCCTGATATGTAGAAATACAGCCATCGTTGTTCTAGATGTTTCCTGCAACGTGTGTATTATTGGGTTCTTTAGATTGTTCGGGATATGGAAAGTTCTCGGCTTGAGGTGTAAAGTTGTAAGGGGCTGTGTTTAAGAGTCGAGAGAGAGGAGAGATTGCAGCGTACACAGAAGAGTGAAAGTCAGTTTGAGGACCTTTTCCTATAATTGCGGCAGTTATAGCTTTTCTTTGAATTTGTAACGGATTTTAATTAGTCTTCAGTTTGCCTTTCGGGTCACTCTGAGAATTTCACTTTTGGATCACAATAAATTAATTTTGTGACTGAAATGGACTATTTTTCTCTGAGAAGATTTATGTGAACTTTTCATCTGGGTTATATGCTTTAAAGGACTTTTGTCTCTGTGAGAGTGGTGGTATCCAGATACTGTACATTTTATTTATATACTTCTATTGATTTACTTTTGTACTGTTGTTATACTGTGTAATTGTATTGATTTAGTGTATTGTAATGTTAGGATTATTTTACGAATAAATTATAGTTATTTGTTAACAAAAAAAAACCACTGACTTCTTTATTCGTTCCCCTAGACATTTCACGCTGCCTGGTGTTACAGAATCTGATTTTTTTTATCTACATTACCAAATGTATGTTCGTCACTACTACGTGATCTGTTGATATTAGGTTCCGTAACGCACTGTGTCCAAGCCTTAATGATGTCGTATCTAGTTTTTCTCATTTCCGAGGACAGGTGATGTAGTCGAGTCCACACCATCCGAGCCCAAGTGAAAGTCCAAGTGAAGCAACGCAACATTCGGGGAAACACTGAGGGTGGCATGCTGAAGCAAAATAAACGACCAGAAAAAAAGTCTGAGAAATTATTGATTTGATACCTTCATATCCTGGTTGAACCTGATTTACGACATGAGTTTTCATTTCCTGTCGAAACGATTTTCCCATTCACAGGATACAGAGATCACTTCCCAAAACTATTTGATTTAACACGGCTACGTACGTTTCTGTCCACAGAGTGTAAGGCCACACCCCTTAAGTTGTTTGTTCTACAAAACCACCACTCCTATTTTTAACGTTTAAACAAGCACCAAAACTGCTATAATGTTCACGTACTTTATGCTCTTGTCTCTATCTCGGCGCAGAATTTCTAAGGTTCCCACGGAAAACGCATTAAAAGTTAGGTTATGCATTACAACAATTCATTAATTGAGGCTAGTTTTTTTTATGCAAACCTTTCTTCAAACAGGTTGGCCAATTTTCATGCATTTTAACTTGACCGGTTAATTAAAATAAAAGTAGACTTTGGCGCATTTTTTTTGTCCGGAAAGAAACTAATAACAGTGGATCCTCCGATAGTGGGCACCTCCATAAAGTGAGCACATTTATATAGTAGGCAATTCTTGACAGTGAGGTTTGTCCCCTTCTTATTATCTGTGTTGTACTCTTGACCTCCATAAGTTGGCACCTCTATAAAGTGGACAATTTAGCCCAGCCCAAAGGGTGCCCACACTGTACAGGTTTTACTATAAATGTAATTGGCGTGGCCTAAGATTTACAACTGCCTGCACGTCTTAGGGTGAGGCGGGAGTACGCCTGAGATTAATAAGCTGTTTATCAATGGTGGTTTCTTTCTACAAGGCTTAAGTCTTAGTGCGTGTATGGATTTTGGTATTGCGCGACAAGGAACACTCCCAATATCAATGGTATATATGTGTTTGTCATATGGACAACATTAGTGGTGCGAATCATATGTTGATACATTTGATTATGAGTAATCTTTTTTTTCAACTCTGTCTACAATGCATGGCCGTCTTTCGGGGTTGATTTTATTTTAGTGCGAATTAAACACTAAGTCTCAGGGAAAGACTCAGGAACTCCAAATGTGTTTAAGAAGGAAACCAGCACTGTACCATCCAAAACTTTGAGTAAATTTATTGGCCTTGTTTACTAATAAAATTTCATGGAAAAATCCAAATGAGTACAGAAAGAAGCCCACCCCTCCACTCAGTATCTGCTCCCGGCAACTCACCTTATAAATGACATACAGCACAAAAAGTTATATAAAATATCAGAAATCCCTTCGTTAGCTCCACATATTATGTCATGTTTATTTTTAAAAGCAGTAATATGTTTTGTTCAAATTTCAATATCATTTATATTTTGCATTTATCTAAACACTAGCTGATAAACCCGGTATAGCGAGCTTTTTGTCGAGGTTGGGGATATGTATTAATTGAGAGGAATGTTGGGTCCTTTTATATTCAAGAAATTAAAAGTAAATATAGATTTTCAGTGGTTTGGCACGACTGTAGAAAGCTCACGCATCTCTCTGAGGCACAACACTTAACAGCAAACGTTTTTATGTCCAGCTGCTTGAATCTTAATGTTGCCACTTATCTTTATCTTAATCTTACTTCTCAATTACATTAATGCTAAACATCATACCGTCCATATACACTTATAACCTCGTCGAGACACTGCCCGAGTGATATTCCAGTCGCTTCGGAAATTCATACACCGGTATGTTGACCTTGAAGACCTAGACAGAGTGTCCGTCTCTATAATACAGAGACGGAGAGCACTGCATGCATTCTTGTGGTGCCCTGTCTGATATTACTAAATGTCCCTCCTTTGGCCAAATTAGCGAACAAAATCTAGCTAACATACCCTTAACTACTACTCCTTACTTGTTTTCTTGCTCAGATAAGAAAATAAACATATTATCAAGGTGCAAAGTAAAGAAGCGATGTCCGCATGTTTCTAACCAAACATGACATGTTGCTTTTGGATTAAGGATCGACACAGGGAGAAGCCAGTTTTCAAAATCCTTCCTCTGATTGGCTGTTACGTTTTAGGCTCATTCATCATGGAAATCCAAGCATAAGATTTACTGCCTGGTCCCTAAAATAGTGCCATCTAGTGACTAAAACAGAAAGTGCAAGCAAAACAATGGCTCCAAGCGGGGCTAATAGCCATCTGCCAATTTTCTTGTTTTCACTTATTGGAAATGGTTCACACACCTAGGTAAAGATGTTTATTTTAAGCTAATTATCGGATTTATCCAAATTTCTTTGTCCTCGCTCACACACCAATAATTTCAATAGAGTGCTCGTAAGCCTCATTGGGAGGCTTACTTAGTAGGCTATTGAAGACCTGGTCAGTGGTAATGTTTACATTTTATTGCGAACCGGAATGGGACGCGGGGGCACTCCGGTTTTCGATGACCTTTGACTGGTTACTATTTTTGAACGTTTAAAGTACAGGTTAATGTGAGGAAGACATTTATTAAACATAGCTCAACTAAACCTATAATATAATTGGAGTAGGAAGACATGAAAGATGAATTAAATGTACGTTTTAAGGCAAGGAAACTGTTCATGAAGAAAGAAACGGAAATATACATACCTCGTTGATAGCAAAAGCGGACCCAGGGGGAGTCCAGGTGGTCGGTCTCCCTTTTCAGCTGCAACTTTTTTTAATAAATAGACCAATTTTAAGGCCTGGAACGTTCGCCCTCATCCCAACCAAAACCTTTTCCGGAAATGGGAACCTTTTTTTGTCTTTAATCCTCCTGGTTGAACCCCTCCTTCCGTAAAACGAGTCAGAGTTATGTCTTTTTCACATTGACTGACCACACACGTGGGTCAGAGCATTTGTCTAATGTCAGCGCAAACATGCATAAATCCGTCACTGAAAGCAAGGTTATTCATATGCACGGAAGCCCTTAAATCGGCTTAATTCTGGGCTTGAGGTGACCACCAAGAAAATCCGGTCTTTGCCGAAGGTAGACTGGTAAGCCCGCTCTATTAATGGCACCGTCGCTCTAGGCCAATCATAGAGACGGGCGTACAACGCCATCTTAAGTACTCCCGGCAGACTGGTTCCAACGCCATTTTGTATTACATATGATAAAAATAAGCATTTCGTTTGCTCAGAGAAGTTGTCAAAAGTTTGCTGTACATTTCGTGTGACATTTATGATTAGATTAATAAGTATTGATAATAAATCCATGGCACGTACAGTGGAATATCAAAGATTTAGTATATCGTGTCATCTATACATCCATCGGTCAATTTTTGTGCAACAACTCATTTTCAATATTTGGAAACTTTAAATAACTAAAGAAATTAATTTTATAAGAAATCTTCACGGATAACCGGGCAGGATCGCGTGAACGTCCATGACAATCGGTATGAGCGTGCAGACTGGAGTTGGAACCAGTCTACAGGTAAGTCAGGAGTTGCAACTGAGAGTACTTAAGATGGCGTTGTACGCCTGTCTCTATGCTTGGCTGAGGGCCATAATAGAGCAGGGTACCAGTCTATGCCGAAGGCAGTTCGGGTGTTTTCGGTGATAGCCTCCTCTCATATCAGCAAACACGCAAAAATCACAAAAAATGATGTGTAAATTAAAAATTATTTATTCTAATATCGATCACTGAGGGAACAATAACCTTTAAAATGAGGTATAGCCCAGTATCGATCATACGCAACGCGGTTTCAGAGAACATTGCGATCACAGGTCGACCGAATTCCTTTTATAAGTATTAGATTCAACCAATCGGGTTTATATTTATGATAATCTGACAGATGGAAGTATCACGAAATTTTAAAAATTAAAAAAAAAAATGTTTTATTACCCTGAAACGCGACGTAGACTAAATGTACTTTGTCCCTAAATTATTTGTGTTTAATGAGTACCATAAAATCATAAAATACATCATCAGTTAAAAGATGGAATCTCGCTCGGGCAGTCACACCATGAGCAAGCTCGCACACAACTTGTAAAGTATCAAGTTAAAAAAATTGAATCAATTTCCATTACAGTAATTTTCTTCCTCTGATCATACCGACCGGCCTAATACTTGTGAGAAATAGTAGTGGTAGGAACTGGTTGTAAAATCATAGCAGTGACTGGAAGGTATAAATACGGCCGATGATCGATTATTAACCGAATATTTTATGTGCCAGTTATATGACCGGGAAATATGCTGTATACAGAATTACACCTAAAATGTATAAGCCTAGTAAAAATGGCCTAACATCACGCTAAAGTTTCAAGGCAGGGTTCCAAATTCTTTGAAAATTTTTACCATTCCATCGGAAAGGCATTATAACAGGTTTGCCTTTCCGCAGAAAAAAAATGCCTTTCCGCAAAAGATGCATCCTATCATCATATCAAACTTTCAGTCAATGCCTTTCCGTGTGCGTGTTTCCTCATTCAGACAGGCGGAAAGGCGTCCTTTCGGGCCCTAAAAGGTATAATGGTGTGGTTGTTGACACATATTCAACGCAAAAGGTACGGTTTCAATTTTCTGTTGTATTGTGGCCATCTGTGTTAATTAGGAATAAGAATAAGAATTTTATATTTGGATAATATGACTTCTTTAGATGAGCACATATTTCGTCTTTAGTCGATTATGATAACAGGCATTCCAATAAATCGATTATGAAAGGAAACGACCAATCATCGATAATTTTAATCAATTGGCACACCGTAAGCAATATGAGCAGGGAGCTATTCACACACAGGTGTGTCTAATATACATGAAATAAAGTGTGTTCTCTTTATAATTGGTATTTGCCAATATCTCGTTCTACTGTACTCCTGTACACGGATGGAAGAAAGCTTGTATCGGGCGCGATCAGTAAGAAAAAAAAATAAACTACACGCATGCCATCTGTCGGGCGTTAAGAAAAACTTCCCAAATCAGATATATTTTTCAAACTTCAAACCTGTTTTTCTTCTGTATTTTTTTTTTCTTCTTTGTCTTTAGTAATTTTCGCGCATGTCTGGTCAGGCTGTCTTGTTAAAATAAACAGACACGCGTTGACTACGTTTACTCAAACATTGGGTCGTAACAACACATAATTTTAAAACAGGGTATTGGAGAAAGTAGGTTCGTGTGCCAGCATAAAATACTTTATATATCATTGCAAATGTTCATTTGTCTTTATGTATATTTTATGATATTTTCCTTTCCATCAGTAGGCTGACCTTATTCAAGATCGCTACCACAAACCAATACTACTATCTGAACTCTCGCCCGTTAATAGTCGTACTAGATAAAGTTTCTTTTAAAAATATTAGTATTGTATACCAGACGCAAAATCGCCCAAAATGGCGTGACGCCTTGGCCGAGAAGTGACCACTTTTAATTTTGATTCTAGAGTGAATAACGTAAAAGCTTATGTCACAGCTGTCTGTGCCATATCCTGTCACCTGGTTCAATGAGGCATCTCTTTACGGGGTAACATTATTAAATATCAGTACCTATTTTGTCATCTGCATTTCCGATAAGAATATACTGAATTCACATGTCCATGAAGAGTAAAATATTGATTTCCTAATCTCTGCATATAAAAGCTTGAATAGACCATGGCTCATGACAATTATGCGAATGAAACCCGGGGCTTGTGAGGCCGATTTTGACATACGAAAACAATGGGTTGGTTGAGCGTACATGAGACAGTTTCCAGCACTTTATTTTTACCTTTACATGTGACCGATTTGACAGCGGGAAATTCTTTTCCATGTCAATGGATTTTCGTAAATCAGTAGGAAAATGTCAGTGCCGATATAGTGCGAACACGGAAAGGACAAATGTCGGGTTTATCGGTCGTCCTGGTGTCGTTTTATCGGTCAGGAGATCCCGCAAAATGACGCATATAGAGCTCAGTAGGGACGCAAGATCCGATAACCTCTGAAAAATAGAGAAAATCGGAGTAATTTGCACGAAACCAGAGCCAATATGAAATTTCATTTTTATAGGACGCCATGTTTCAAGTTATATGTCCCGATGCCTATAAACTCTGGCACGTGGAGATCGGCCTAATATGCTCCCTGTATTAAGCATTAGATTGAATATTTTTATTAGTAGGGGATGAATTCTAGTATGACCCCACCGACCGAGTGCCAGATGCTTCACATATGCCTTGTATTTTGTACGCAGTATGAACAAACATTTGGACCTGACCATGAATAAGGGGACGGCAGTTGTTGTTCATAATTAAACGGCAAGCTAAGAGATCGGGCATTTTGTCAATTAGCAATTAGTGAAGTTTCTGAGAAATCCCTCGGCTGTTTAGTGGCCCCTATCATTTACAGACTGGTGATACAGACACGTTCATTAGGTCTGTCTAGACTCGGGCGTTTAAACAATCTGCATACAGAATCAATGGACATAATGCGGCTCCTGACAAGTCACATCTTGGTTGAATTGACAATCAACCTGGAAAAAGAAATGTAACGGAGTCTAATTCATTTAGTGTTAATCCTTCATGTTCAGAGTACTTTCTTTCTTTTCCCTCCCCCTTCCTCTACTTTCGGTCTCTCATCATTCAGCCCTCTCTCTCTCTCTGTCTTTCTCTCCCTGTCTCTCTCTCTCTCTCTCTCTCTCTCTCTCTCTCTCTCTCTCTCTCTCTCTCTGTACATATGTCTCTGTCTGTCTCTGTCTGTCTCTAATTATCTCTTTTGCTCTCTCTCTCTCTCTCTCTCTCTCTCTCTATATATATATATATATATATATATATATATAGAGAGAGAGAGAGAGAGAGAGAGAGAGGGAGACAGAGAGAGAGAGAGAGAAGGATAGAGAGAGATAAGTAATTACCTGTATATTACTTGAAGAACAGTGAAGTTTCATTCCAAATACAATAGATCACAATATAACGAAATTGACGGAGTGACGTAATTTCTTAAAGATGGTTCTGCGATAGTGCCTTCGCAAAATAATGACAACATTCTCAGGATCAATGGAATATAATGAAACAAACTTTGGAGTGATTCTGCCAGAAAACGTACATTTAGGATGCATTTGCGTAACAATGAATCAGTTCTAACACAGTCAATTATAATACATATATACAGGTGGCCTAAAAAGGCGGCTGGTTCGCCAGAAATTAACCTAGTTATATTCTCAGACATTTCCACTCACGAGCGATACCGCCCACTGACATCCGGTATGCTAAACCACAGGAAACTCAATTAAAATACTCAGCACGCATTGCGAGTCACAGGAACCTGAATTAGCCTGCTGCGTGAACGTGACCAGCTTTTCACCTTCTATCACTGCGTGGCTCCGAGGAGTAAACTGTCTGTCAGAGCTGAGTCATACACTTGTGAAAGTCACAGAGTTTCTGTCTCCTGGGGTGACATCTATGTGTACATGATACCAGATTATCAGATGATTAAATAGGATCCGGTGGTACTGTATGAAGCAGGGGACAGAAAGGCTGATCAAGGATTTTGCAATAACGAGGGGCACAAGGGTTACCCAAAACTTGAAAACCCTCACTTCATTCAGCATCTCTCTAAATACGAACACAAACATCAAAAGTAAAAATAAAATTTCAACTTGTTAAACCTGGGGGGGGGGGGGGCATACGCACAAAAACATTAGCTTTTCGGCTCAAATGAGGACATTTCTTTGTCAAGTAAATTGATTCTCAGTAAAATCATACATGCAAATAAGTATGAGCATAGGAAAGACAAGATTGGGCGTCTCGTTGTCGCGTGTTTGGTCATGAGGTCCCCGGTCATGAGGTCAGTCCCCTTGCGTCGGTCAGTAGGTATGCTATGGTATTAACCTGTCTTTAGGAATGATAAATTGAATTCTTAATAAACGATTTCACCAGGTAATACTTAAGATATCGAATTAGTAAATTCAAATTAAATACCCTCCTCTAATAAGAAACCATGGGTATTACTTTACCACCAGATCCAAATCTGCAATTTACTTAGTCCTTAGCCTTTTATATAAAGCTCAATCATTTTCCTTTTTTAAGCGATATTTGCCGTGGGAAAAACAGATTGCAACTAATTTCCAACAATGCTGCTTATTCAGTCATCAATGCAAGCAAACTTATTTTTTTCAGGCAATCATTCCTCTCCACATATACAGACATCATCTATTCAATTTAATCACAATATACTTATTGAAATGAATTCATGTGCAGAGTTTCAGACAAAGACATACCCAACCCCAAGGCCAAAACCAAGTAATATATACAAAGAATAAAGCTTAGGAGCTGTTTTTTTGCAGAAAATGGAATCGAATAATGATCTTAATGGACAGGGTCTCCTGCAGTTTTTAAATAATATACGCAATACCTTGATTTGCTATATGAACAATTACACACAGAAAAATAAAATATTATTGTTCCATTGTGTTTTTGCAGAGAGTTGTTGTTTTATAAATGTGAATATTTGAGTACGTGCACACAATAGCAGGGGGCACTTCCATTCTGAAGAGATAGGGGTGTGCGGACCGAGAAACGAAGGTCATTTTTCAAAAAAATAACTTTAAGGAGTCATTAGAGAGAAAATAAGATAATGTTTAAATATACCTCATCATAAATTTATGAAATATTACAAATTTCATGTCGTAATATAAACTATAATAAACTGTATTGTAATATAAAATTATTGACCAAGAGGTAATCCTACGTTGCCAGCCACTGGGTTGCTTTTAGTTCTCTTCGCCACCCTCAATATTTCCAACAAATGCATCATCCTGTCAGGTTTTTATATATGACTCTTAAAGGTGAACATTTATACAATAAAGTCTTGTGAAGTTTGTGAAAAGACAATAGTAATTTGTTTTTCTAGATTCTCCCTAAGTTATTGATATAATTTGTTCACAACATAAGGTTGCACCTGCCTCGAAGCGTGCTTCTAAAAACTTGTATATTAAATATTGCCTACCCTGATGTGAGCGCCCCGAATCTCCGTTTCACTTCTTTGGTGGATTGTTGACTCAGACCCCCCCCCCCCCCATATTAATAATTTCTGCCCTACACTTCTGCCTTAATAGACTTTAAAATGGTGAATCTTTTCGGAGGCGGCATTACGTTGCACATGAGAAATAGTCTCGATCATAACGTTAAGAGTAAAAAATTCATTCAAGCATTCTTATATGAGAACGCAAACGTGCAAATTAACGGATATAAAGCATGAACGAATTATATAGAAAGAGGTGGAGTTTGTAAGTGTAGCGCTCTGATACGTTATGAGTAACTTAGACCAGTTGGGTTTATCAAAGACAACAGCCCATGACGCTGATTGGCTAATCCGCCTGCGTCCAGTAACACGCTGAGAAGGATAAAGATCTCCAGTTAAAGCCACAGCACGGGATCCAGCCGTATTTCCTACTGCCTAGCGGCGCTCTGGGTGGAGCGGATGCCCACTTCACCTCTTGCGATATTAACACACTGATATAAGGCATCAGCAGATACATCTAGGGAAACGCCTAGGAAGGGATCTTGCTGGCGTTAAAAGTTTCCATGTTATTCAAGCTGAAACCTGCGGTAGGTTTATTTCATTTTTCCAGTTATTACCGTTAAAATGTAAACTGCCGATATTTGCCCAGTGCGTTCTTATGTTGACCCCAGATGGTTTGATATTTTCTAATCTTCTTTCAATTCTGCTTGGGGTTCTAATAACTTGGCCGACGACTTGCTCAGGTGTCCTCGTTTAAATGTAATAACCGATTTATACATTTCGATTTGATTCTCTAAAATAATATTAGAAATAATAATTTTCTTGTAGAGACGTTCACAAATATTATTTTTTTAGAGACGTGCAGAAAATAATTAATATTCTTACAGAGACGTTCACACAACAATATCCCTTCAGAGAATTGCATACAATAATATTCTTTCAAAGACGTGCACACAATAATATTCTTATTCCGAGGTCGTTATGTTGGTTATTATAATGTAAGCATTTCCATGAAATATTTTATATAAACTCTTCTCATCAATAACTGTGTTATTTTGAGGATGAAAGACGACTTTTCTTGTTTGATAGCACTCCTTGCTGCATGATGAAATATTATTTATAAATTACTGAATATAAGTTTAATACTGTATTCGTTACCTTTGGGAAAAATGGTAAACACAAATGACAAGTGGAAAGAAGGATTCGGCATGTGGTCCCAGTGACATTTACCACTGGTGAAGTGGGGCTTGTTTGAGTAACCCCATTTGTCCCACCTGGCGACCTTCACCTTTATCTACAGAAATAACGGCATATATTGAGCAAGTAATGAAACTATGATTTTTCTAGTGAAACTGAACAACTGTGACACATAGTAAAAATAAGTTTCCAGCTAAATATCCAGTCATTGAGTCTTTTTGTTCTGTTTAGAGGGTACCGAAAGGTTGCAAGTCGTATGCACCACCTGTCCATAAATCCCAAACTTAAAGAATATAGCATAAGCTATAGATAGAATGGTATGAACAAAAGTGTAATTTCAATGATTGAAAATAATCGATGATCGCATGTCGCAATCGTTTAATGACTTGCTTCGATTCAGTGCATTGTTACAGTCCCATTGATCGCTATATTAAAAAATTTTAATTTTCACTGTTAACCTGCCACTATAACTAATTATTAATTACAGTCTTATACAAGAGGTAAATGTTTGAGTGACGGACTTTTAAAATTGATTCAAAGCTCCTAGCAAATTATCATAAAAGTTTAGTTTAATTGATTATCCTAATGAACAGTAAATTACAAAAAGCAAGCTGTTGAAATATTCATTACCTTAATTTTCTTATTTGTCAGCTAAATGGGGGAGAGATTTCACGCGTGGTAGATGAAATTAATCAGGTGAAGTAGCTAGGACCGGGGATCGGTTAATACAAATTAACTTGCCAAATCATGTAATTTTAGTGCGGATAATTCCAAATCAGACGTCACAGATATTTGAATTAATAGTTTGACTTTTTACCCTGGTAGCTTGACTCATTTTGCTGAATAATATTTTAATCAGGCAGCAGGAGAGATAGAGGGGTTTAGGGGTTTACTCTTTTAGATTTAAGGTAAATTAAGAAACTCAGTTGACAATATTAACTGTTAGATTGAAAGGGACAGAACTGGAGAGGGGCTGATAATGTAAAAATATTGTTTTGATGTTGGATGAACAAAACTGTTTAGATCTGTCATTTGGAATACCTCGGCCGACCGCTACCGACCAGGGCTCGGATGTGTGTATGGCCAAAATTATATACCTAAAAATTTAAGGTATCGCTCGCCGGAAATCCACTTGGTTGCCATTGTTCAATTTCTTCTTGATTCACGGTTGTCTTACAACGTTAAAGGTAACATATGCGAGGACTGCCGGTACCTGAAGACAAAATAAATGCATCGTTTTGCTCTTAAATAGCGCAAAACACAGGTATGGGACTCGGCATTGACCTTGCCTTGCTGCAACTCTTTCCATGGCAAGAGAGAGAAAGAAAATGAGAGGGAAAAAAAGACAAAGGAAAAGACAAAAAAATACATAAAGAAAATTTGAGAGAGACACCAAAAGATTGAGAAGAAGACGGACAGACCGAACGAGAGATAGCAAGAGATAAAGAGATCAAAATAAATACAACAGAAAGAAATAAAGGGGCGACAGAAACAGATAGGGAGACAGACAGACAGAAAAAGATAGAAAGAGAGAGAGAGAGAGAGAGAGAAACACACAGAGAGAAAGTGAAGGAGAGAAAAAGAAGGAGAGAGAGAAATGAGAGAGAGATTGTGAGATATATGTTGTGATAAAGAGAGCGAGAGAAAAAATGAGGCAACAAGAGAGAGGGTCAAAGTCAGAGTGAAAGACGAAAATGAAAAGATAGAAAAAAGAAAAATATAAAAGAAAAAGAGAAGACGTTGACAGCAGGAGAAACAAAGAAAGAGAAAAATAGACAAATGACAACAGAGAGAGTAAGAGAGAGTGAGAGAATAAGAGAAAACAAGAGAAACAAAGAAAACAATGTTAGAGTACCTTGGTATGACAGACAAGTGTAGTGTTCTCAGCACTTTTACCATCTTTGCACACTTCTAAGTCATCTTAGCATACGCTGCTTAGTAACCGCGATATATCGAAATGAACCATGCATGATACCAACTGTTATATTGGCGGCATCTTTAATCTGCAAATTGGAAATCTGTGTAAGACAGGCCAAATTTTCCTGACGGTCTCTTCAATGAATCCATCTCATTTGCTTACTACAAGAGTTGCCCAGCGTCCCGCACGCTGTTGGTTCATGATTGGCAGTTGCTCTTGTGTCCTGAAACTGTTGGCTGATGAGAGTGTTGTTGCATTGTGCCCAAGAGCTGTTTCAAATCGACCAGCGCCCAGCAGTGGTTCTGTGATACAGCAACAGATGCCGCTTGAGGTCACTGAAAGTAAAAGTGACCCTAAGAGAGAATCCGAATGGGTAGTCCAGTGAGTTAGTCCTGTTTAATCGCCTTGTTCATGTGAAGTGGAAGGCGAGAGTCATTATTGGTCTATATATATTGACGTTTGATAATTCCTGAAAATTACACTAATTATACAAAAATTAAATTAGGGGGACACCTGTATAGAGTATGGACCATGCTTTATCAGTTTTTTTCTCTCTTGCATCGACTTTAAAATATTATCTTGCTATTAAAGCCTGCACTACGGAACCTAGAACACAACAACATGTAAACCTTATTCCTGATGTTGTTGAATTTAAATTGATAGGTCTAAAATCCCGCCTCTGTCTTAATGGCGAATTTCCGAGCGGAACCTTTAGCTGGGTTCTAACAAATCCTGTTTGACAAAACTAGAGAAATACTGACTCATGGGACCGAATATAGCAGAAGGTTATGCAGTGCGCATGCTCTTAAAGAAAAGTATATTAGCCATTATAACAGATAAACTTGTTGTTGCACTCTCAGCTATATTACGTTAAGTGTGGGCTAACACAGATCAAAGGACTTTACCACCTTGATCTGAGTCCATTTTTTTACCAAATGCTCAGAGTTATATGCTAATGGCCCATTTCAGATCATTCGTCAAATTCAATACAATACAAAAAGCAATACTTATACTATTTGCTGTGAGAGTATTTTGTAGAATGTGTTAAATAAGTTTATCTAAAAGAGTCATTTATCTGAAATGAAATCAGACTCCGAAGATAGGATGCGGCATATGTTTTCTTATCTAAACCATGACCAAGTTTTGGCAAGCAAAAATTCCGAGCAAAGATATTTAGCGAGTTCTTCCCGTACACTTATCCTCTGCCCCGCTTCCGCCGGCCTTGCATTTACAAAACAAGCTTAAAGACCCGATAAAAATTAAAATTAGCCCTGGTGGGGGGGGGGGGTTAGGATAAGTCAATCCACATTGAAGGCTGGAGTTATAATATCACATGGTAGCAATATAGTGACAAATGTAACAAATTCAGCAAAATAAATATTTAATGTCATCTTTAAATTTCTAATGACCCCAACGAATGATGAGCATGGCCAAAGCGAGGATATTCTGGTTTTTTATTAAATGGTTATTTGTTTAAAAGAGTTCCTGGAAAATTCAATTTATTTTTGGAAGCCACCACCTGAACCATTCGGTGGAAAAATTGCATCCCTCAAGTCGGTGAACATTTTGTTTAAAATTTAAGCCATTTAACTCTTGTTTCACTTCGCTTTCTATTCATATTGATTTTTCAGCATTGCATACTAGAACTGTATCTGTATTCTTTTGTCCCATAATGGAAAGACAATAACTGTTTGGCTATGGTATGGACCTCCCTGGACCAAGTGATGTCAGAATAAACAAATACAGTGGATCTAAAGTAAAAATAACTTTGCGGCCAATAGTGACATTGGAGTCTGAAGAATGATTTGGTGTGATAATTTCTCTTTTCACCTTACAAGGTTAAATACCCCGTCCGTCAGCAAGTCATTTCCCTCATTATAATTCCAATGGTTGGCATCTCCAGGCAATTAGCGCGGAGCTTTTTCCAGTTACAAGCTTCTCATTTTACCGGTATATTTCTGCATTTTCCGTCTGTGTGAACTGATTTACCTCTTTCCATAGAAGTCTAAAAATGTTCCTTTTATTTCTTTTACATCAGGACCTACATGCAGTCACCCACATAAAGAATACTTTTAATTGAGCTTTGAGTCTTTAAAATACAATCATATATATATTATTATTACCGGGTCAGGAAGAAAAAAGAGAGTTATATCAGAAAGATCGAGCGATGTTGAAGGGACTCAAAAGAAGGAAAGATAAGGAAAGGGGAGAAAAAAAACTTCGTTTTCTTTTAACTGATGTCTGCATAGTCAAATTAAGAGAATAAAAATACAGTTAGCGTTGCTCTGAGTACACCGGTTCCGGCACAGGGTCAAGAATATGACCAACGAGAGCGGGTGTTCCAATTTTTAAATTTGGAGCTGGATGCACAATGCTATACCGCGCTCTCTTTGGTCTAATTACAAAAATGTTTGCCCTGTGCCAGCCCTGGTGGCGGAACCCAGAGAATCTTGCCACACAAAGCAGCGATTAGAACAAAGGAGATCTTGGACGACTGAAGCGTATAATCTGCATGAGGAGCGTGGATAAAGAGATATTTTCTTGGACGTACCGTATGAACCTCATTGATGTAGTGGTTCTAAAGTGCTGAGTCGTCGAACTAAAGGCACTGACGATCCCAAAGGAGACAAAGATCCGATCAATAAGAACAACAGACTACTCGCATTTAATTATCTCTCTTCCTTTAGTCTGCAGAATATGGTGTATAATCGAAAATGGCCCAGAGCAGATACCTGAGTGTATTACTGGAATGTCTAACGTCATTGTTACAGTATTAGTTCTGGGGGTATCAAGTTTTATATAAAAAAAAGACGTTATCAGGCGCGCATAACACAGAGAACGTCCTGACGATGGGCAACATATCGTGAAATGTTTATTTAATATAACATTCCCATTAACAATGACCTTTTTGTACATATCCTACTGCGATTAAATTTATAATATAGTTTTGTAGCTTGTGCCTTTAAATTATAATGAGACTGTTAAAAATGTTATGAGCTCAATCCAGTCTCTAACTCAATTGTAGTTCTTGCATGAGGTAAACTGTCCTAAGACACTAAGGTAATTGCGATTACTTCAAGAAGTACATGTAATTGAAATGGTAATCGATTACTTTTTTAGAACAAAAAGTTGTTGTAATTGTAATCGATTACTTTTAAAAGTAGTTGTATTTGTAATTGGTTATTTTTAAAAGTATTTCGAACCAACTTTGGTAAGGTTTTATTTTCAGGAGAGAACAATGTATACCTTATATGACTAAATAGAGATTTTACCATCTTTAAACATTGATGATCTCATAAAAAAGCAATAAGCGCCGAAAATTTCGCCTCTATAAAAACACAGACAGACAAATATATTAACAATCAGATAAAGATACAATCTACTTATATTAACCTAAGTTTAAGTCAACTTTTCTCATCTCATCTAAAAATTGAACTTAATTCCTTCTCCTTTGGAATTCATTCAGGTTTTGTTTAAAAAAATAACAGGCAGACAGTAAGACCGAAAAAAAAGGCTGAATTATGAAACACTGAACCCCCGCCCATCTTAGCTGATGAGGTTGGTTATCCTGGAATAAGGACTTTCTAGGAATGAGAATTTACTTGTGATTTACATATATATTTTGCGTTATATACATATTCATTTGCTATATCACTGGTATATTTAAGCTATATTTGCGCCCGAGTTAGTTTAAACAAAGGCGTTCGCCTGGCACAGGTGAGTGTGTTATTTCTTAACAAACTTACAGCTACTAATGTTCATGTATTTGGTATATGTGTGATCACTTAGAACCAGAACAAACGGAGTGTAAAATCAATCAAGTCCTTGACTGGGAACTGACGTTGAAAGTTAAATCAAACAGAAGAAGTCCATCTGTTCCCTGTAGGAGCTGCGCATAACTTTAAAATTTCAACGGCTTTTTATCAGCAGAACTGCTCGGATTCTCTACCACAGAGATCTGAAGAGAAAAAAGACCCACATCACTCAGACCATCAACCCCTTTTACTTGGTGTGTATGTGTTATTAACCGTAAGTTTGGTTCTCCTCTTGAGGAACTGACCCGCTCAGCAGAAAAGTCAAGCAGTTAGTACATAATGATAGGTGCAGCCATTAGCGTCAGATTATAGGATTGCTCTCAGGCATGTTGGAACCACCTACTGTTCCACAGGCCTGGCATACTGATATATTTATCATGAGTTTCCTGTTTTTTTACAGACTCCGATTCTTGCAAACTGTTGCTAGGAATACTTGCTGACGGGAAGGGGATTCTGGCAGATTACACAAAAGTTTAAATATCCGCTTTCAGTATCAAGCTGAAGATGATTTAAACAGTTACGTTAGCTGTACATCTACTTTTAGTGTCCCCTGTTGTCGCCAAAGACGCCCTCGGTAGGATAGAAATGGTAAGGGCCCGTCTGTTAATTTGTCTCTTCGTCCGTTCACGATATGGTGTTAGCGTAATAACTTGAAAACAATTTGACAAACAGTCACCGTGCTTGCATCGGCCACCATTATAAACTTGAAAAGAATTACAATTATAGTCACCATACTCGCACCATTGATATATCTGTTGATGGGCTAGGTTTAGTTCAGTAAGAATGACCCTGACGCAATGTTCAAGGTCGGAGATCCGACTTTGCTAAAATAATGTGAAAACAAAAACTTGAAAAGAATTAGAGTCACAGTTATAATACTCGCATCATTGATGCATCTAATGCACGGAGGCCTAGGTCAAATTCGAACATTGATGAACTGTTATCAAGAGCACAAAGTCATGACTGTTAGTTGCTGATATTACACTCATCAGTCACTTTTAAGGTTATCTCAGATGTCTCACTGGTATATATAAACCTTTGAGGAAGCTACTTTTAAACCAGGTGGTAACAGACCTACCCTATATATTTTTATATAAACGTGTTATATACCAGAAACTGAGACTGGTTTTAGTATTTTGATGAAATTTTATTATAAACGTTTTATATATTTAATATAAATAAACATGATTTCAGTTTTACGTAACATACACTATACCATGTTCTGTCCGATTTATACATTATAATGTGGGTAGTTATTGTCCACCTGCAATCATATAATCATAGTACCCCCATGTTCAGGTGATATAAATTTCAATTAACCTGACATATTATTGGGTTATGGTTGTATAACAATGACGATATGTTTGTGCAGTTTTGAACGTGTGCAATCAGCAGGAAAGGTCAGCAGGTTCTTCCTAAATGAACCCACGCCGTCTGGCCTTGGTTGGACGCAGTTCATAATGAATAACTATATACATGTATATTTATATAACCTATTTACGGACCAGAACAGTAACTGCAACGTTAATTGCACTAACATGCTCGTATATGCTGGTCTATAAGTAGCACAGGTGTGACACAATATATGACCTATTTTTATATAAAACATTACCAAATCCATTAGAAGAGATGAAATTGTTATTTATTTTAAAAGAACGTCTCTCTTCATCTCCGTTCGTGTATGTGTGTGTGTTTGCGTGTGTATGTTTGTGTTTGTTCACGACATATCCCATGCAATCATGAACGGAATTTTCAGGGCATTTCGGGAATGGGCAAATGAAAAATCGATAGATTTTAGGGTGGATCCGGCACTTGATCCGCATTCAGGAACGGCATCAAGGAATATTCACAATAGTGCAGTCACTTGTGCAGGAATGAACCTGGTAATATGTGCCGAATAAGTGAATGGTACACGGTTGGTTTCGGGATTATCCAGAATTGGGACTCGCCCACAAGGCGGAGCCCTGAATAAAAATGCAGATTTCTAGTTTCAAGTGGAATTTGGTGTTATTTTATGTTGCATATTTCATGCGCTATCCAAAGAAATCATCCAAACACCAACCGTTTAACAGATACCCTTACGTGGCGAGCCTTAAAAATATAAGTAGGTCACCTCAAACAATTCCTTTGTGTGACTTATTAAACTAGTCTGAACAAGGAACTTGTGGAATGAGATCTGCAGGTCCTGCCCATGCTGACATCCACAGAGAGTGATGAAATAATTGAGAAGATACTTGGGTGTCATGATGTCTATTTGATAGGGACCGTGGGTATTAGTGTCACTTAGGAAAAGAGCATGACACTCAGTACGATAAGCACAGGTGGTCTAACCGGAAAGAACCGATGACACTTTATCGTATTTAAATCAGTGCTAGCTGGCTACTGTTAATTTCATGGATACCGACGATCATTTCAATAATGCAGCCTTCCTCCTACTAGGGAGACACAATTTCAACTTTCAAGGGTGTCGGTCCGAAAAAAAAACACTACATTTTAAAACAGGAGGTATTCATAGCCGCAGATATTGGAGATTTAATGTAGGATGTATTTAACGTAGATTTTCTTATAGTAAAATTTGTATGGGGTAATCTAAAATAGTAAATCTGGATATGCATTAAGGTTAATGTTTTGATTTGAAACGTTTTTACTGTTTATAAACCGGATAAAATATCATTAATATGCAACTCGATAAAATTACCTGTGTGTGCATGTAAAACAAACATACACACACACATATATATATACACCACTTTACCATATTAATATTACAAAATCCTTAAGCCATTGCAATAGGATTTTCTAAAAAGTGTTTGAAAATATATACGTAGGTAGAGCAATGGTATGTCTATTTGACGGGTTTGTCATATTAATAATACTAATTCCTAAAACCATTGTCGGTGTTTCAGAAATCCTTTTACAGCGGTCGATACGGTACTCATGCAAGACCGATCAAAGGCGACAAAACCATCATAAATATAATCTACTAAAAGGTCACATGACCTGTTGCTACCTTCCGCGGAATCAATTTATCCAGAACCGCAGGTCTGAGTTCTGAAAATCACACTCAAATGCGAAAACAAATTCACGCTGTGTATATTATGTTATAAGCCAATGACTGTGGGAAACGACTGGTTTCTCTAAGAATCGGTACAAAATTTTCTGAAACCATCACTTCCATACCCGGGTTTGTGAAATGTTGTGGTACTGAATTTAATAACTAAGATAAGCGAATTATAATCGTTAATGTATTGTATCAGCTTTTGAGTTTACAACTATTGTGCACATGTGGCAGCCCAGGTAATCCTCAAACGAACGTAGGCAAGTGTGGAAAATACAAATATAAATTTTGTTGCAAGAACTAATAATAGGTGGGCAATAAAAACTGACCGACGCGAATCGGTCATCGGGGCGCTTAAAAGATCATATAACGTGATAGATTGTATCACTCACACACACACACACACACACATATATATATATATAAATCGGAAGAATGTTTTAACAGGTTGCACTCGTTTATATTCAGCTGGAGTAGTTTTAACTTATTAACTGTATCAAATCTATTTTGTAGGTAATGGAAGCAGCTAAGATGTATTTGACAGAAAACATTTCTATTTTATTAAGGTTTTAAACATTCATTAAATTATCTTAACAATGAACATGATCTCACGTACAACAATATTGTGTGGTAATACCAGTGACTAATGTACGTACGATTTACTGTCTCCAGACCAAGATGGTTCCATGACCCGAATAATTAATCCGAGCACACGGATAAATATTTACTTTAACCATTTAATTTCCAGGCCCCTTTCGGTATAAACTAAGGCCACAATAATGATTATAAGAGTAATTATCTTTTTGACTGAATTTCCATTCCACCGTGTCAGTGACTGTAGGTAAAACCACACACTGCTTTATCAATTTAGGTTACACAAAGGATCTAATCTTTGCCGTGCAGAATTTTTGTATTTTTATCATATATAAAAGCACTTATACATGTAGTTAACATTTCAATCTTAAAGTTTATATGTAAATATCCAAGAAAAATGCTAGTAGCCGCCGTGAGGTATAAAGGATGTATCTGCTTGACCGAAATCAATACAAAGTTAGGTATCTCAGGTAAATATAAACCTATTTATTTTACATGGATTGTACAAATAGTTATTATAACTAATCGAGGCACTCTCCATGGCTCGGTTGATGGCGTTCGGTAGTCTGCAGGGGTGGAGGAAACCGGAGTACCCGGAGAAAACCACCGGCCTTGGACGGGCAACTACAACCCACTCTCATAGCCACGCCGGGGATCGAACCCGGGTCGCCAGCGGAGAGAGCAAAGCGTTTTACCACTCAGCTCTCCAGGCCCCATATTACTCTGTAGTAATAGAAATGCAGAGCTTACGGCCGGGGGGGGGGATAGACAAGCAGAATGATATAAGGACAACGGGCTATCCCTTATCCCTTGAGCTCTGATGATGTAAAAAAAACTCGTAATACGATGAGCGGGCGGGATTCCTTAAGACCCCAAGTTTCATATATAGTCTGCCATCCAGCACAATTAATCATAAAAAAAACATGTATCGACAGGTTTTAACAATACACCGTTAGATGCACTTCGAAGTCCCCTAACAACGTCACTTCATTCTGACAACGTTCTGATTGGGAACAAACTCACTAGACGCATTTTTCATGAACAAGTGTCTTGAGGAACGACAGAAAAAAAGTTAAAAACGTGCCATTTCACAGGTTAGCATCTTCTTTGAGGACCATACCTTTTTTCAGGAGATGCCACTCTTCTTCGAATCATCACGATACTTTCATCTTATTTTCCACCCACTAGCTTTAAATTTAAACAGCGTATGACCGGGTGATACAAAAACTCAGAGTTTTGGCAAAACATTCCGTTCCTCGCTTAATTGAATGTCAAATAAGTTTACTGGTCATCTCGTCCGTGTCTAAATAAAGCAAGACATATATAACTAGAGAGGGGCGGGGAAAGTTAGTCTAGAGAATGTGGATAATTTAAGAAAACTTGTGGCAGATGGAAACCCTGGGTCAACGCGAGTTATTGCAAAAGATTTATTAAATCTAGTTATATGTGTGTATGGTATCACAAGGAGTAATGGTTGAAGAAACTAAGTCATAGTCGGTGATATACACAGTTAAAACTTAAAATTAAGACCACCAATAAAGTGTTTAAAGTCGATAAAGTGGTTTGCATTTTCCAGGTGGTCGTCTGAACGAGCAAAAAAGAATCGTGGCCATGAACAGGTGGTCGTTATTTGGAGGTGGTCGCCAAACCGAGGGGTCGATATATATATATATATATATATATATATATATATATATATATATATATATATATATATATATATATATATGTACGCCTTGATTTCTATTTCAACTTGAATACTTTCTTTCAGAATATATGTTTTCTTTAATTTTTCTGGTTTAATAGACTCAGGTTTTATATTATTTATCAACAGATACATTAGTTCTGTAAACCTGTTGGTACTGTTGAGACCTCCTGTGAAATTTATATATAAATTGCTTGGGTAGGTTTTCTTATTCAGAACAAACTTCTTATATAAAATCCTCCCCATAAGGGTTTTTCCTTTTTCAGAAATATCAGAATATGATATACCTCACAATTCAGGCCAGAGTAATATTTCATCAATGGCGAGAAGGAAACACAATTTTCCAAGATTTGATGCCACCTGGGATTGTTTCCTCGCGGCAAACCAGACGTCCGCCCACTGTAAGAAAAGTGTTCCATGTTTATAATCAGTTTGGTATATTAATAAAACAATGCTTGACCTTTATAGAATCTGGCGAGTGGTACTATAGCTTAAAGGAACAAGACACCCAAGCGTAGTATTTGAGTCCAGTGACAATTTTGCGAATACAGTTCAAAATTTTTCGAAAAACAAATGAGGCAGGTGAAATTTCAATATATATTTCGGTGTCGGTTTATTTGCGTATGTGTTTTTTTATCTTATTCCGTATTTTTAAACTGTCTTGTGCATCAGGAAATCTATGTACTTTTGGTAATGGCATGAAGATCAAAAAGGATAAATTACTGAACAAGTCTCATGAATACACGGTGGGAAGTATCATACCGGAAGTCTTTAATATTTTTATTCTATCACCTTAGATAAAGGCTAATCAATATAGATGGCCTGTCGGAGTAGCATTCATCTTCAAATACTGTTGACACTAACCGATCAATTATTTTTACAAATAATACAATCCAGATAAACAATATGAAGTATCCTAGACAATAAAAGCAATTCGTTTAATAAGTATTCTTAGTTGTATTAGGAATCAAGGCCACGAGCCCGCCCTGTTTGTCATTTAGGTATGTATGCTGGCGGGGGACAGGGCATTGTGCCTCCAAGTCACATGGTCTATCTGCTAATAAGCGGGATGTCAATAAATAATGCGCATAATTATAGCGCCATATGTTCGCGTTATGACCTGACACCAGGGGTACAGGCAAACACACTACTAAACTAAGGTTCCTTTGAATGTGATGGTTAACATCCCGAATATCCACTTGACGTAATGAATACACCTTCATGCTTGTCACAAACAGGTTACCATTTTCCATCCCCAACAGGCTAGACGCATCTGCAAGAAAGGTAACAAAATTACATTCCTTTTAAACGTTACGTTATTTTGGTTGAGTTAATGTAAATGTGATAAACGTCTTCTTTTCTTTGCAGGTTGATTTGTTTTCACTATCACGGACGGGGGTTTGAAGATTTAACACAGTATGTCATTCAGAAAACCTCTCGCTCGCCGCAAGGGTGCTTAAGAAGACAGACCGACAGCCCCAGGGGACGTTTATAGAATAGTCAAGCTGTATAAGCTACGGGAGGCTTATTAGCAGCCTTTTTAATCAGACAGCACTGGCGCTTCAGACAGTGAGTGAAAAAAATACTCAAAGGAGACTCTACAAGTAAAGTGCTTTGTCATGGATGCTATTGGCACCAGGTGCTGTTTTGTATATCTTGATACACAAAGCACTCTAAAATTACAATTACTTTTTTATATGAGCAATTGACTGATTTTTTTTTGGACAAGGAGTGAATGAGTACGCAAGGCCCGATCATATTCAAATTCCCGAACGGTCTTTTATAGATGAGAGCGAGGCTGATTTGTTCGTGTTGTGGTTATGCCATTCTGAATACATATTCCACGGCTATTGTGTTACAAAAGAAGAGCTGTTCTTGAAACAAACTATTACCCATCTCACGTCCACCAAACAACATTCAATGGACGCCTCATAAACGACAGTGGCTTCATTGTTAATATTTGACAAAGACTACTGAATAAATGTAGGTGGCTTTTACAGTATAAACTTACGGCGAATTCCAGAGCATTTGATGTGTTTGAACCAGAACTTGAGTGAATACTGTGACAAATGTAGAACTCTCTAATTTGGTAAGACCTGATTCATATTTAATACCAACATTTTGAGCAACCGAATGGGTGTTCCAAGGGAAATAATGAATCAACACTGTTGATTTGGAAACCAAAATTAACGGATACAGTGTTACAATTTGAGTAAATTAGCCGTCACAGATTCAGTTAGATGGTTATTGTAGATGTCTACGAAGCAAGCAGAGTAAACGCGATTGGAATCAAAGTCTGAATTGACAAATGTTAATAACCTGAATAACCACTCTGACTCATCCCCAGAGCCGCCCTTCTGTTGACCAGCTAGACAGATACGATTAAGTACAACCAACAGCGCAGGCAGATTCATTAAGGGCTATGAACGTCATTGATTGTTGGTATAAGATTACAAACGTCCGCACTGTTCAATAAACATCATGGATTAGTCCTATGTGATCCTGCGCATCCCTCAGCCACCAAGCCCCGTCCTTGACCTTTTATAAACAATCATAAGGACTGCACTGGATTTTATCATTACCCAGGATTTAAGATACAAACATGGCGGACGTGGAGTTGATAATTTTACTCATACTGCTGGCTATATTTAGTGTTGTTGGGACCCTTGGAAATGCGTTGGTTATACACGTATATCGACAAAGACGAGACAACCTTGTGTCCACGGTGTTTATATTAACATTAGCAGTTGTTGACCTCTCAACGTGTCTGGTCGTCATCCCGTACACTATATACATGGAAGCCGTACAGTTTAGCGTTTCCGTGGATATAGTGTGTAAGCTATATAATTTCTTCATCACTTTCAACGTGCCGTTCTCTGCCTTTGTAATGGTAGCTATCGCTGTGGACCGCTATATGTGTATCTGCCACCCGTTTATGCATGCCTTGAATCCTGACCGAGCGAAAATCTCGGTCGGTATGATAGCATTTTTTTCTGCTGGCCTTGGGGTCGTCACGGCGTTGTTTTATGGTGTATACGACTATCCAGCACCTAACACACAACCCACAAATCAAACCAACCTCACAAACAGCAGTGGAATGTGGTTTGGTAATATATCTTATGATGTTACCAACTATACAGTGGAACCAACTACAATGGATTTTCTGAACATATCTCTTGAGGCAGTGACACCAACTTTGGAATTTGAAAACAGTACAGACATCATAAATTCAAGTGAGCCAATGCTTGTTAACGTAGGAGTATGCGAAGTACGTTTTATCTACCTTGGACCTACATTTTTATCAATTTATCACAAAATATACATGGTGGTATTTTTCGTTGATTTAGCAATTGTGCTAATATTGTACATATTAATTTATGACTCAGTTGTCCGCCGACGAACACGCAGGCAGCGACAGAAAAGCGCCAGCCTCGCTTTGACGAGCATGCAAGAAGACGTTACTATGGCAACAGAAGAAACTCTCTGTGTCAATGAAAATGGTGTCCATTTGAATAAAAGCGGAAAACAATATAAAGAAGGAGAGCAGCCATTGAAAGGACCGGTTTTACGTCCAAAAACTACAAAAATGATGAAACTTGACAGAAATGCCATCGCAAACATTCGAACGGCCGCCATGTTGTTTGTAGTGACTGTTGTGTTTGCCTTAACTTATTTGCCTTCAGTTTTGATGGGGCTTCAGGTTGTTCCGTTCAGTCGAGCCATATTTTACATGTATTTTGCTAATTTCATTGCAAATCCCATCATATACGCATTCATGAACAAGGCTTTCAGGGGAGACCTGAAGCGGTTGATATCATGTTGAACTATTCACGTGATATGGCTATCAGATATGTCACAGACCACGCCCATGTCATGTGACCTTTCTCGAAAGATACTTAAGCAAGAGACCAGCTTGGACGGAAAACATTTCAGAACAAAACTGTGATACGTGTTCCTGGAATTATATTCATTTTGACATGTGATTGCTTCAAATGCTGATGATGACGCATACTTCTGAAAATGATCATCTAGTGTAGCTACCAATTTTGATTGATTACTCGTTTCTTAAGAAAAATATGACGTTGGATTGCTTCAGACCGTTTTACCCGTTGATTTCTGGTCGATGGCTGGGCATGCCCACCTCCAGACGTGCGGTGTATGTTCTCAACGCTTAAGTTCATGCTCTTTTGCTGCAATCAATTATTTATCGAATTTGTATTAAGAAAGATGTTGTATTGTAAGCAGGGCACAGCTGTGGATGTGTAATGTTTGACATCATGCTATGATTTCGGTCAAAGGGTTTATCGTAGAGAATCATACGCTCATGAGAGAAATTTGAGGAAATACACTATGGTATACAGCGGGAGTTTATTTATTTATTATAAAATATAATTATATATTGTGACAAAACAGCACTTGTTCTCTAACGTATATACGTATATCTATAAAGAGTCACGGTAAAACAGTGACTGATTAACAGTTTTATTCGTATTATCTTAAAGACAATGCTGTTTAGAAAATGTTTAAACAACGCAAATTTTACACAGCTTGCTCAAAACTGAATTAATTTGTTTTTTTTTTTCGAAGTACAGATGTTACATGGTATATTACAAGGCATATCAGGAATATCAAGGCATAACTTTCATGAGGGCATTATGTGGTCATGTATTTATGACGATGAGACACTGTTCTCTAGAAACTCCTTGCTCTAAAATATCGACGCGTACTTTTGATAAAATAGATATACAGCAATATAAAAGCAGATATATATCAGTGTTGAAAAAAATAATGATTTTAAAAAAATAAACCAAATAAATCAGATTATTTAAATTTAAATCAGCTTTATTTGATTAAAATGGATTTTATGATATTTTAGACAAACTCAAATGTTTCCGTTTGAATCAGCTATAAAATTGAACCAGGTTTTTCAACTGTATAATATGCTGATATGCCAAAAATAAATAAGTATATTTAATATAAAATATAATCTATAGTCTATGGGATAAATATTTTTTACTCTATTTGAAAAATGCGCATTTAAATCCACAACATATTCTTAATTTCAAGCTTACCTATATTACCTTTTCTTTTCACCAGGTATACAAAGTTAAAGAATTAAATGATTTAAATTCATTTTTTTAAACAACCACTAATTCTGAGATGAAACGTCAACATTTTGAAAAAAAAAAAACAAACATTATAAGTTGTTCCACAGATTGTCCTTGATACAGGACAAAATTAAGTAGCGAACTTTTGTTGTGTACAGGTGTAGACAAAATATTGGAATATTTATCAACAAGGGACTGTGGAAGAGCAACTATGAGTAAAATTATCAAGTACTTGGAAATCATTCGATCTCCATTATATTATTAATTATGTATCAATCATTTTTATTTGTTTCACGGTAACCCCGAAAAAAAGCCTTATCTGCTGAGATCCCGTTGGCCAAAAACTAATTGGATTCTATTGAAATAAAGGATTGAGAAAGGAAAGGGTAAGATATAAATTATGGTTATTTTTTTACATTTTCAGCTTCATAGATTAAACGCAAACATTGTAGAATGAAGTCTGTACCTTTTACATTTATTACGTAATACCTTATAAAGAGTGTAACCCATACAATACCTGGCATATTGCAACACAAATAAAATTTCAGTATTTCAATAATCATCGCTTCTTGCGCATGCGCGTTTTGCGCAATTGCCAGACGATTCCGGTGGTCTGTCTGAAACGCCATGGAAGCTGTAGGCCGAAACACGTTGCTGTTTCCCACGCTTACGAAAACGCAGCTGTTCACTCTTAATCACCCGGCGCAGTTCAGTTTCGCAGTCCATGATTAATTCTCAACGCACTCATAGGCAAGTTCATTTCACAACCGTTAATTATTTTCAGGCTCTCAGACCTTAAGGGCAGGTATAAGACACTGAAAGAAATTATAATAAACTTAACTTGTAGTTCACTTTAAGCAATGGTTTTTTTTTAAATTCAGGCTTCTCTACACATGTGACGAGAAGTCGATTTATCAAGGGCGGATCCAGGATTTAGGAATAGGGGAGGGGGGGTCCAAACGATGGGGGCCTAATAAAAAATGAAAAGAAAACAGGTCCCAAGGTCTGGAAGGCGGGGAGAGGGGTCCTTGCAGAAAAGTTTGATCTGAAAAATTCAAAATTATTTGTGTCTGGAAGGCCGGGGGGGGGGTCCTTGCAGCACCCGCTAGTCCCCCCCCCCTGGGTCCGCTTCTGTTTATTGCCAGCTCTTGAATAATCTTCTCCAGCAGCTTCAGTTAATAGTCTTGTAAGCATGTTCGTCTAAAACTGTCTAATTCTGATATACAACTTTTTTTATCTTGAATCCAAAACAAACAGCGTGTATTTTCTTGTAAATAACATACATGCCCACAAATAGGTTTCTATCACAAACGCTCTTAAATAAGTTTGACCTTTGGCAAATTGTGCGACATTCACATTAGAGCTTTAGCTATAATAATGCCAAAATAATAGAAAAAATGGCTGTATATATAACCTAAGGGGGGTCAGAATTTTTAGATGCGTATTGCATTTGATGCAATGAATCCCATTATGTTGGTCATTCATGGCAGCGGGTCATTTTTTCCCCATTTTACTCCGATGGTCCTCCCCAATTTTTTTTTTTTTCAATCGGGCTTATACGTCACCTCTCATTGTGACGTCATCAGCTTATGGTTTTCTTGTGAGTGACGTAGGATAACGATTTTCTTTTTAAATTCAACCAATGTTGAAACAAGTTATGTCAGTGCGATATGGGATCTGCGATCTCCCACATATGGTTTATCCGTATCTGCAGTCACATGATGTTCCGCTTCATGTCAAGTGCTCAGAAGTTTTTAAACCTAATATTCCACTTTTCCTTAAGATGACAAAGAAAATCTGAAAACGCTCCGTGCACGTCTGAACAAATAAAAGTCGTATGTATTGCATTTTAGATATATGAAAGAATGTTACAATATATACATATATATATATATATATATATATACACATATATATATATATATATATATATATATATATATATATATATATATATATATATATACATATGAAACCTCGTTTTTTCGTATCTATCCAAAGGCTGGTTAGCTGTCGATTGGACAGGGTTTTATTACATATTATATACAGAATAGGATACTTTTGTATATACTCGCGTGTAGTGTATTTCTATATACACACAAGTCGGTTATGCAGCGCTCACTTGAATCCTAACCAGACAAATGACATGTTATATGTGTGCGTTATATGCTGTTATGTTCGTCATATCTATATACCAAATGCACAGTTTGCTAGTGAAAAAATCTTGTTAATCCAACCCCTGAAAAAAGAGATAACAAAGCTGCTGATAGAGTATGGTGTATTTTGATTTATCTCTGTTAATGCTTGTATTTCATGTTATTTGAAGTATTACAAATTGTAAAGCTCGTTTCACCGTGTCAAATTTTGCCAAATGAGCGAAATTGTGGGCGGCACCAGTCTATATTCTGTGGAAAATGCACATGCGCTTTGTGCACACGAGGCCGCACTTTTTGTAATAAAATGTTGTATTTGATGTTGTTGTCATTTTTTTCTGTATGCACATGAATTTTGCTAAAATATTGAATCCCTATGAATTCGATAGATGCATTTAATCGACATTCAAGTCATATTTTACTGTTACATAAGCTCTTGCGTTTCAGTTGGTTGGTTGGTTGGTTCTTTTCCATTATAGCACAGTGTAATTCTTTTTGTCCCCAGGTTCAAACCACCCATTGGTCGCAACTAAGGTCTTGCTTGCTCTTTCATTCACTCGATGAACCAATGTTACTTAACCGTAACACTGCATAAACACAAAATCGGCGGTGGTTCTTGGCCTAGTTTCTGTTGCATATAATACTTTGTGCAGTGCTTTTTTTTCTTAACTGTCGGTGTTGTTATATTTAAGATTAATGGCAAACATGAGGAAACTTGTTCCTGTACACGTGTAGACTGACTAATCCCTACCCTGACGTGAGCGCCTCCCCTCCACACTGCAATTAACGGACTCACCAGAGTACGAATCAGTTTAGGGTTTGTGGGCGTTACAATCTGACCCCCACAATGCACCGTAATTCCAAATACGTCAGCGGTCTAGGTTTTAATATAGAGCAGAGGGGTGATGTAGTCTGTTCAAATACTGTGGATAAGAGTTGCATCAAGGCAAATTACAAAGAAATTGGCGTTTTTGTCGGAATAAGTAATACTTTCCAAGCATTCGCATGTGAAATGTAAACAGGAGGTATTTCCTTAAAGTGTAACAAATTTTGATTATAAAGTTTGCCATTTCAGAGTAGTAGTCCCAACCACCCTACAGTGCCTATCAGGAAGATGTTCGTTTTTAGTAGAAACGATCTCTGGCGGAAGGGTGCACCCTCCGCACCATGGTGCTACCCTACCTCCAGCCACATACCCCCGAATTTAACTTCTCTGTCAGACCCCCCCCCCCCCCTTGTATTACAATAGATAATACGGATTTGCTGTTTTATTATTGGTATGTTTTATCCTGATTCCGTCGTAGTATCTCTAAGAACTTTGAAGATATGAAGACCTAATTATAAATAAGGATTCAAGCGCCTGTATTCATCGCTCGCAATGGTATGTTCATAGGTAATCATTATAATTATAACTAGCTGCTCCCGTGGAAAATCCACGGCTCTATCTGATGTATATTTTTGTATTGAGCTGATAGGAACTAAACGACACATATTTTAATCTTTAGGTTTTGCAGGAACTTTTTCATGTGTTTCACTTATATGATATAAAGATTACTTCTACTGAGTTCTCCAGGAACACGCTCCCAAAAAATATCAACATAGAAAGAAAATTTAATCTATTCCAGAAATCACACAAAAAATAATTTTTCCCCCGATAAACAATATAGGTCCGACGGCTTCATTTCTTGGGAAATAACGATTGTATAAAGAAGCATTCTACCGTGAAATTATACGAAAGATGCTTTGTATTAGTTGAAGCTCAGGCGACATCCTAAAACACGATGTTTATTCACTGTATAGTCAATTGAGGGTATAGTCTAAGGCATGTTAACATACACATGCGTTATTTGTATACACATGCATATGTCGTTGAATTCTCTTGTACGCGAAACGTATATATGCCAATGTGAAGAAGATAGGCCCAGAAAAATATATTCCAACAAATTTTTGGTTTAAATATTGTAAATTGTCACGGAATAAGCAGGTCCGATGCGAAATTGACAACTTTCCCAGATAAAAAGAAAGCAAGTTGATATATTTCGTTGAACGCATTAGCAAAGAAACCACAGCCTTGGTTCGTTGCATTGTCCATAGTCCATTCTGGGGCTAATGAGAATCACCACAATATATATTTCCTTATTAACCATTATGAAAAAGGACCATTTCTTTGTCCCCGTGTGGAAGCCACCCATTCGTATTTATTCATTCTGTCATTTGCAAGGTGATCTCGTGTTACTAAAGCATGAAAGTGTTCACACATGAAATGCATACACGTGAACACATGACTGATATTAAAGGATATTCTGTTGGAGGTCTGTGCGCCCTGACTACAGATTCTAGTTTGTTATCAACTTAAAGATGTACTGGTGTTATTTTTTTCTTGTTTCACCGTCCCTACAGATAACGGGTCTTAACAAATATATGTGACCCCCCCCCCCCCCCCAACCACCATCACAACCCGATGATTAAGTTGTGGGGCTTCTTTTTGAAAAAAAAATCTTCATAAAACACATGACATGGCCGAACTTTTGAAAGCATGGTTATGATAGAAAGATATTTTTGAATGTAAAAAATCAACATACTTGCAACCCATAAAAAAATTGTTAAACGGTGGTCACATCCCTGGACTCAGTGCCCAGTGTTGACCAAACTCACATGGTCTTACTTCCTTTTAAGTGAGAAACTTCCTTTAAAGGCTTTACGAGTTGAAATGTTGAGGCTCATTTGTTACATCCACGAGCCATGGACGTATCGTTGAGAAATGGCGACTCTGTGTGCAGAATGAGCTTTATAGTCGCACACGGGAGGCCCAAGGTCGCTATTCTGTTTAAAAACCCCAATACCTTCCTGTTGCGCCCGGAGCGGCTATTCTAGCTGAGGAGCTTATGTTATTAGGACAGGGGCATAACTAAACCTGTATCTGGTTGGAGATGTGTTTTCTGATTTAGTTTTCATGGCAACCATTCCTGAGAAATCTTCACACAAAACCTGTGAAATCTTTCCAGTATCAAGAGTTTAGGTTTATTTAAATTATTCCATAGCTCGCAGCCAAATAAAGCACAAGGAACAACAGTCTGTTTGTATAGCAACATACAAGAAAGTGGGTTTAAACCCTTTGGCCGAACACCGATACCAGCCAATGACAGAAAAGATCCTTTCCCCCTATTACACGCGTTAGCAACAGATTCTTTGTGTCTGAATCAGTCTGCAAGTGTACACCAAGATGCACGATGACTCCTCGCCTGTCGAATGAAGTCCTGTCCTAAATACAAAGCTAGCTTTGAATAATATTTATTAAACGTTAAAACACATTTCCCAAACGTCAGAATAACTGATTTTTTGGGGTTGAAGTTTAAACGCCATTTTGAACTGTGAGAATAGCATATATTGATCATATTTTGAAGACCCTGGGGTGTAGGCGAGAGTAGCGCAACATCATCAGCCTGTACTGGAGAACCAATATAAGTATCGGCAATGCAGGCTCCAAATTTAGAATATCGTAATTCTTCTAAGAGATCATTTATGTACCCCAAACACCACCAGGGTGATAAGACCCCACCCTGCCGTAGAGACTGTTTAACATTGAACCATCTACTTATATAGCCATCCACCTGAACCGCGCTCTGAACATTGGTATAGGAAGAAACAATAAGCCTCCAAAATTTACCCTTAATTCCTAAATTGAAAAAATCTTATATATAAGGCCATCGCGCCATACTGAATCAAAAGCTCTCTGATTATCGAGGCAGCACAGATATATTTTAGATCCTTTTTCTATGAAATATGAAATAACTTCTTGAACTATAAAAGAAGCATGTAATGAGGACATTTGTTTTTGGTAAGCAAATTGTAGACTGTCAGGAAACTGGATCTTATTCATTTTTATAAATTTCATGAAACGTTCAAGTAATATTTTTTCGAAAAATTTATAAATAACAGAGAGGAGCGAAATTCCTCTGTGTGCATCCGGTTTTGCACTGTTTCCTTTCCCTTTTGGTATGGTTACAATAAGGCCGCACTTCAAGCTAACTGGAATTTCTACCATGTACAAAATTAAATTGAAAAGGTGACAAAGATGATCCGTCAATGCATTCCCACCAAAAATGAGGTGCTCATTTGTTACACGATCAAGACCGCCGGATTTCCCTCTTTTAAGGGCCTTCACCGCGATGCGCACTTCTAGTTGCGTTACAGCGCCATCTAGGAGCTCGTTGCTACAAATAAATATCTTTTTCATGTGGCCAACTTGCTCGACCACGTTGTAATAACAGCCCCATCAAAATGATTTTGCTGTTTAGATGTATATATATTTTCAAAATAGTCAGCCCGCCCTTCTGCAGTATCTTGTGGATTATACGAAATATGACCTGGAGTGAAAGTAATACCCCCTATATGTTTACGTTTAAACTTCTTTCTCTGTTAAACCATTGTCCAAAATCTATTCATATTAAGTTCCGAGTTATCGTGCAGCTCTTGGAAGAGCTCTTCCTCGGCAGCTTTATAAATATGCCTCATTTCATGTCTGAATTCACATTTCGCTTATTTATACGAACGCTATTCACTGCACTCCCAGCCACGCGGTCTCCCTGCTTCCAACTATTTTATTCGTGCAAATCTCATTACGTTATGTTTAGGTTGACCTAAGGTTTTTCATTTTGGTTAAAGGTACTTTTTAAATTTTGGGCGGCAGTTCGCACTCACATGTAAACAATTTGTTAAGTTTTTGTGATAATCTTCCCTAATTGCTTCATTACAATTAGCTTTATCCGGTCTGGACAGCTTGTTAAGGTTAGCTTGTAGCACACAGGTGTAACTATTTTTAAATTGAACGGGAGTTACTTTTTTCCAAAGCAGGGATCCCGTTTGAAGTGGCATGGGTTGAGGAACACAAATACACATGTTGAGATTAACTGCCACAGGAAGGTGGGCAGAATGATTAAGTTCGTGGTCATCGTAAATTGTAGACTTTAGAATTTGACTTTCTATTTGTGGTTCTACCAGAATATGATCGATCAAGGTTCGATTGCCGCTTACACCCGCGTCATAAGTATAAGATGGACCTTCACGCATTGGATGAATCATCATAGATATCATATTGACGTCTATTAGAAAAGATTGAAATATACCTGCTCGTCCCTTGCTACAAGATGGCTGACATAAATTACAATTTAGATTTCCCATGAATATCACATGACCAATAGAACAGTATTCGTTATAAAGTTCATAAAGTAATTCAGTTTTCTCCATATATGTACCTAAACTATGAATGGTGCTTGGTAATTAAACCTGAATATACAAAGTGAGAAAGAACCACAGTTAACTCGAATACCTACAACCAAATCGTACACTTCATCTGTTGGAATAATTGACACGGCATGTTTAAGAGACTTTCTCCAAAACGACACACACCACCCTTACCACGTCTATATGGATCTAAAGGGTCCAGGCTCCTGTCAGCCATACCATGACAGCTGAAGTAGTTATTGATAGTTTCGAGAAAGTATAAGTTGTCTTTAAACAACCAGTGTTCTGCTAACCCAAGAACAAAGGTTTTGGGGTCATCGAGCAGCTCAGCTACGTACATGCTACTGGACATAGCACCCCTGCAAATATACGACACTATTTGTATACTATTTGGTTCAGCCATTACTAATGAGTAGAGTAAATATCTCCAAATTGTCTGGTATAGTTGCACCAGAACATCTGGTTAAATATACATTGGCCAAAGCTCGAGTTTCCACCACAGCAAGAAACAATGTAAAACAAATCTTGTCAATCTAATGAGGGTGGCGAGTGTACCATTTTCTGATATATGCGCCATTTGGCCAAAAAGTACCAGACTCTAACATGTCCCAAACTCTGACCTTGGCACAGACAAATCCAGGGATTTTTCCAGGATACATACGCAAATCTATCAACTCTACATTTCTCCTTTTGATGTACGATATCAAATCATCATATGAAACACATAATAGTCAACTATATGTCTGTCTTGGTCTCCTCTCCGTCTCAGCGAGACACCAGTAAACGAGCCTTCTATTGTATCAGTATTCCTATTCTTATACGTGCGTGTGTGGAAAGTTTCATCCTTATTTAGAGGTGCCCGTGAAGTTGCCAGCCCATTCTGCGAAGTATCAGATGAATTCAGATGAATGTTTGACTGCTGCACACTCGATCTATTATCAGACTGCTGTCCTGATATCTGACGTCCATGCAATTGTTGACGGGCATCCGCATACGGTCTGCTTTCCGTTGAGAAAAAGCGTGATTCTTTTTCCGCAATTTTCGCACGCAAAAAAAATCAGTGGTGTTATTGCGGATTCTGCCTTATGGGCACAGTCTTGGATGTCGTTTTCTGCAGACCGGAGCCTTCCATAAAACAATCTGATGTCATTTCCATCTGATGTCATTTCCAATCTTTAAACGATCAGTTACAGCCTCATTTGTTATTTCTTCTTCACGTCTCTTCACATTTTTGATTAAACTGGAAAGTTTGCTAAATCATCCTTCACATCGCTCACAGAAATTTCGAAGGTAGAGCGCATCATGCCAAGTTCATCAAAGTACATTTAATATCATTTTTCATGTCTACCATCTCTGCACTTAACTGAAACAATTCAACTGATTGTTTAGCAACGTCATCCTTCACGTCATTCAGGCTTTGAATAGAACATCGTAAGCCCTCAATGTCTTCATTACATCGACTTATTTCACCATTTTATCTGTGATTTCTTGTTTTAATTCATACACAGTATTAGACAACAACTGTTTAATATTTGCACACTCTGACTGATTTCTTCCAGTTTCACAGCGTGAAGAGCAACTGTATCAGCCAGGCTGCTACAACTGGCAAAATAAACACGAGGATGATCAGAGGGTTTATCGCAGGTTTCAATTATAACAGTGCCGCTAGATTTGCTCGTAGTGAAAATACTGGACAGCTCTTCTGCTGGAGCATCACATATGAATGATGCCAGTATGTGGCAGTCTTTGGCCAGCTTTTCACCGAGACTTTGTCCCATTTGAGACTTTGACCTTTGCCATTTAATCCGAGACCCTCCAGGAAAATTTGGTTTCATTTTAGCTTTTTCTTAGAGTTCAAATCTGATGTTCTCTAACAATGAAACATCGTTTTGTGAGTACGTCAGGACTTTGTGAACCACAACATCTTTTAGATCTGTGTTGATATCCTCTAAGTCCCCAACATCACACGATTCACTATTCAATATTTGCATGAGCGGCCCCTACTTCAACAGTTCATGTGATTGGGCAATAACGTTAACAACGGAGGTATTCATGTTGATCTCACTGCCCAGCGGGCAAAAATGGCTTTTACAAACGTGTATCCAGGGAAAATCAGCCAAGCGTGACTTAGTATCTGATTCATGGAAACAATTTTCAGAAGAATGAACGTATAATATTTGTCCGACACTCACCTAAATTCAGTTATTTGTTGCTTAGAATGCACAGTACCTGTATGCCACGTTTTGAGGAAACGGGTGGCTTATTTCTGAAGAAAATCATGATAATTTCTCCCCACGAACCGATACGTGTTTCAATGTCGCGCGCCACCTACCGAGTCTCCTGGACAGTCGAGTGCTAACACGCTCTACCGAATCTCCTGGACAGTCGAGTGCTAACACGCTCTACCGAATCTCCTGGACAGTCGAGTGCTAACACGCTCGGGTTCGATCCCGGCGATCTCTTGCAGGGGGCTGTAGTGGCCCGCCCGTGGTCGGTGGTATTCAGATATCTCTGTCTCTAAACACTACTGAACGCCACCACCTGAACCTCGTATTAGTTATCGTGACTAATCAAACAATAAATGTAAACTAAATAAAGTCGATACAGAAACGTCCACTTACAATTATTCCTAATGCGTTTTCATCCTGTTGGGGAATTGTTGGACTGAAAGGTCCGAGAAATGTCCTTTTGCGCCATCCCTAAACACTTCGACTTAAAACGTTTTCATTTGTGTCAATAATGTTGTATTTTAATCTGTTGTTACATTTTTCTATGTTGGGTTGTTTGTGCTTTTTAATTATCAGAATAAGACAAAATTGTGACTTAACCGATGTTTTGGTGGGTGGAATGACAAGGGGCGGGAAGCGACCGCCAAATAAAAGGGAACAAGTTACATACACCAAGTATGTTTAATATACATTAAATATATATATATATATATTTTCTCTTAAGAATATTATTTTTTCTGCCAATATTTTGTTACAAATCGTTCACTTACTCCCTAACACCAGTGGCAAAATGCGGTCAATGGGTGCGATCAGTGGTGTAAAATAGTTTACTAGTAATACACCAGGTGGCCGTACAGCGCTACTTCATAAATCAAGATATTTCAAGCTTCAAACCGGTGTTTCTTCTTTCATGTTTCTTTTCCTTGTTTTGGGAATTGTCGCGCATGCGCAAGCTCGGACCTGGTCACGCGGTCTTGTTATGGTAAAGAAATCGACACACGTGAACTCGTGCACATGTGTTTGCTCACACTAAAACCATCACAAAGTATACAACAGATTAACTAGGGACAGATTTCCGTTTGCAGGCATGACTTTGCTGGGGATCGAAACTTTAGTTTTCAGCCAGAATAAACTTAAAGAGTGAAATTATACACATAATTAATACAAATGTTTTTGAAACCTTAACTTTTGTTGCCGATCAAGATACACGGGGCCATTCTAGTAAACGGCCATATATCTGTTTACATATTGTTATATTCTCAAAATCAACCGGAATCCACTACTGGGCGGTTATTTACGTTAATGGGTTTTAGCAAACATCTTTATTTACGAACGCTATATAAGCACCCACGCGGCCGATTAATGCATTCTACCGTATGAAGGTAAATCACCAAAAGTTATTACATAAAAAGCCACCAGATGGCAGTTAATGCCGGGCATCATTTCAGCAATGTGATCGGGTACCCAAGCCGGTCCGCTTAACTACACCGGCTCCCTCAACAACGACGAAATTTTAGAAAAATTTGTTTCCATGAATTAGCCTCCGAATATTGTCAGGATAAAAAAGAAGCGAAGTCTGTCAAGATTTTTTGGAGGTGTCACACAATGCCAAGTGCAAAGAGACCCAAGACGCCGTCCCAGGTTAGCTCCAGGTCACCGCGCACCGAGTCCAAGAGGGGAATTCAGACCTGTGAGCAGGGCAAAAGCAGCCAAGCCCACTCCGTTTGACATTTTCTATATAGACCCTCTATTTGAAAGGACGAGCGCTTTTTGCTTTCATCATTGGCATCATTTCAGCAAACCTATAAGCCATTCGGGACACCTCGTTGTCGATGCCGCCTCGGAAGTATGTACGGCCAAATGACACACCAGAAAATATGGTATCGTTCGCCGGAAATCTCGCTCCTCAAGAAAAAAGTTCATTGTTCGCAGTTTTTTAAAAAAAAGAATACGTTGATAAGCCATCACAAGGTATATAAAAAGGGCTAGATATGTTCCTGAACATCACATATGGCGGCCAGATTCATAGATACCTCATATATCGCCCACTAATCGCGGACTTTTTTTAGTGTTTCCTTCATTCAGAACCAAGCGGTAAATCTTTAGTTCCCCGGGTTTTAAAATATTACAAAAAAACAGACAATCATATTCTTTATAACCGTTATATTTGAAATTAATGTTGTCTATGTATGTTTTATATATGCCCCATTGCCTCAATTATTGTAATTTTCAATCGCCAGACGATATGGCTGGCTTTCGGCTTGTATGCACGAACACGTCCCATTCTCCGCGCAGTGTTAAGGTATATTGTGCATTATGAATAAACCCTGTCCGCAGTGACAGACTTAACAATGTTTTACCTGAGATTTGACCCGGTTACCATCTCACTTGTATGATCAGTAAATGTAAACCTCATGTGACCCTCGATCCCTTGGCACTTAGCATACAATGATGGCAAATCCCCCAAGTCATGCAGGTAATCCTTTTGCATAATGTTGAAAAGAACACAACAAATGTCCCGGCTGCACTATCATCGATTGTACATTTACATCTTCAACAATTCTGGAAACAGCTGTATCACTTATACCATCCAAGGAACACGTGCATTAGGTTGTGTTTATATTTACTGCGTCATGGATATTACACCGCAAAATATATCCACAGGTTTATCAACATATAAAACATGTTTCACGGACAAATGCCTTTTGTTGAGTATATTTGGAATGACTCGAAACCTCATCTATAGTTACTCCATTCACTTAATTATGTATGTTACGCTTCTCAGACGAAATGGCTCGATTTCGGCGCATAAATGCGTGCATGAGATCAATACACGACTTTTATACACATACCTTATGTGTGGAGAATGTCTAAATACCATACAGTGATTAAGAAATCATCCGCTAGGTGACAGTCTGTTAAAAGACCTGATGGCCTTGCCCTCGGAATCACAGATTCTAATCTAGTGAATGATTAAAGGTGCACATTCACCTACCTTTTGAAAAAGAATTTATGTGATTTCTGGATTCCTCTGTGTATATATTAATGATTTAAGGATAAATTTGGCTGTGAAAAGTTTTTATAAGGCCTTCTTGAAGGACGTGTAAACATGTTTACCAACAACATGTTTGTTAAGACAGCAATGTGGACAAACGGTAAAAACATGTAACTTTAGGTGGTAGGTTGCATATATGAGGTGGAAGAACGGTCACTTGTTGCAAAACGCAATTTGCAGAGCTCTGGCTTATCCGACTTGCTGCCAGATCTGATGCCCTTGTTGAATTTGTTTGGATATTTTTGCGGGCCCCCATATATTATAAACACGTTGATATTAACAAAACAAGCAGCCTGTGTGCTGTGATATCCGTTTGCTAACCTTTTTTTATGATAGCTCCAAGAGACTACCTTCGATTATAAAGGTCGTATAGGTGATTGGGCCTCTTTAAAGATTAATGTTATGTTAATTATATTCCCATAAGCTTGAGAATTTGCCTATCCCTTGTTTGGTTGGCTAGAGTTTGTTGGTTTCTTTTAGCAATTTTACGCAAAACATATGAACGGATTTTTTACATTTTTATACTAAAATTTGTATAGATAATCTGGATATTCACAATACAATGAAACTTATATCGTTCATTTTTTCAATGAATGTTACTGATGTCTTCTTTTTCTTTGTTCTATACCTATATACTTATTAATATGCATATATAATTTAAAAAAAATGAAAAGGAAAAATTTATTTATATCCATTTTGAAAAGAATTTTGACTATATTCCTATAAAATTAATACAATCTAAATGAAATAACAACATCGGCAGTTACCTTAATATTATCAACGTTGTCTTCCACATACATGTTTCATGCATTTTCCTCAAACAGTACCTCACGTCTAGCGGCATCGGGCATATTAACCTTGGTAACTGATAGCTTACAGCCAGTATCATGGCATCAAATTTGTAATTGATAATTATTGAGAATTTTTTATTGCGATGAAAATGCCTCTGCATGGGTTAATTATTACAGGAAAACCCATTATTCTCGTTATTGGTATTTTTATATAATCTTTAATTAACTGGCATACATTTTACAGTATTGCATCACATGATCTCATACAAACTGCCCTGGACCTGTCTTGGGTTACCATTGTAATCGAATGTTAATCAAGACTGTTTGCATGAAAGTCTTGGATACTGAATTCTAACTTGACTCAATACTCGGTCTTCGAGACCGGTCTTAAGCTCAAGACTCTTGACATGAAGGAATCGTGATTTGGGTATGCAGGTAGCGTGCGACTACACACAGTGACACCTCATTTTATAGGTTTTTTTTTCAGATATAGAGTTGGGTATCGCCTGCAAATTTCATATCGCAATATATTTCGATATTTGATAGGGTAGCGTATATCGGGATATTCTCATTGTATTAAATATATAGGAAGTAAGTGTTTTCTGTATATATATATATATATATATATATATATATATATATATATATATATATATATTATATGTATATTTTATGTGTATACATATTACTAATATTATTGTTATTGACAATTCCATATCATATTAAATATAATGTCAATTTAAACAGCAATTTAAAAATTTATACAGATCAGTTTTTTTATTCAAACATGAAATAAGGCAACATAACTTACTAATGGACTGTTGACAGCACCCAAAGAAATATTTAAAATCAAAGTCCTTTTTTAGGCCTTACATTTGCAAATAACCTGGCAATTCAAGAATTCTGGACTTTATTCAGCACAAAGAGGGATAGTAGGTTTGCACATTGACAGCCGTGTTTACCACGTCGCAATTGAGGCTGCCGTTCTTAAAGAATAGTACTGTGAAGTTGACACTTGATCTTCTTGCAATTATCATAAGATGTGAGCAGAGAATATTAATGGTAAATGAATTATTATGACCGTTTTCAGCACTTCTTTCTTTTTGTGTAACGAACTTTTTTTCGTATACTAATAAGACATACAGCAAACATGCAAATTCCCTGGTATATCAGGTCTACTTGGAAATGCTTTACTAAACGTCTAAAGACACAGAAGACGCTTTCACTTTAATCCTATCAGTAATCCCAACCAATTTAGATATCAAAATGTGTAACAGAAACGTTGTTTTTACTTTAAAAATCCGTTTTATTTACGTTTACAAAATATCTAAAAATATCAATACTTGGACACGATATCGGGATACGCAACATGCGAATCACCCTATTGCGATATACCGAAAAGATAACGATAATATCGCTTAGCCCTACTCAGATATACACACCTGGGAAATTTCAGAGGTGATAACGACTTAATAAACTCATTTCTCTATTATAATGTACGAAGATGTAATATAGACATGGAATATATAGTTTTTGCTCTCTCTCTCTCTCTCTCTCTCTCTCTCTCTCTCACACGCACTCGTATACTGTTCTTCCAAACTGGGACACATGGCGTCCTTGATTAATATTCAGCTCCTATGTAAAATGAGTGAAACAGATAAATGAAAATATTGACATAATTGAAGCCGATTATGAAGGATTAACGATTGTGAACTGCATAGAATATTAACACACACACACACATATATATATATATATATATATATATATATATACACACACACAAGGGCGTGCGCAGGATTTAAGCGGGGGGGGGGGGGGGCTACCGCAATCAGTCAGAGAATTGTAGGCCTACAAACTTAGTCGCGCTATAATCTATATACGAGTCCCTCAACCCCCCCCCCCCCCCTCCTTATCTGGATCCACCACTGATGACTTTTTAATTTAACAATAGCTCACGGTTTATATGTATCAGCTTGCATTATGTTCCACCAAACAGATCGAAGGAACTACCAAAGTTTTGTTTTACTTTATGGGGACATTCGCCATGTATGATAAAACGTTTAATAATAAATTAGACCAGACCTATAATTGCTCGTATGAATTTGAATATTTAATAATTTATCTCAAACGCAACCTATGTGGGTTCCTCTTAAGTTGAAAATCGACAATATATATATATATATATATATATATATATATTTATATATATATATATATATATTTATAGCTTGTATACATAGTTAGCACGGGATTTTTAAACAAAATGAAAGCGACCCCCACCCCCCACACACACCGCAAACACACAAAAAAAAATATAGGGGCATCTCCACTGAATCGTCAATATGGTTCCTTGAATAATTATATTTACCAACACTTAACAAAAAAAAACAAATTACCTACATTTTATACATGGTCTTTACTTAAAAACAAAGTAAAAGAATAAATTGAAAACAAACGGCAGGTACTTCCGGGTCAAAAGTGTACGCTTCCATGGCCTTCTGGACCATAAAATGATTGCAAATAAATATTTTTTTAATTTTTTATTAACTTCTTACACGTACGGATATGATGTACTCAGTAAGATTAAACACTCTGTTTGACCGTATTACCATTGTGCACCATTACTCTGGAGTTTCTACATGTCCATGCCATTTAAGGGAACATAAGAACTCCAGGCACTTCCTTGCCCTTGGACCCGACGGGTAAAAAAGCTATATTAACTAGCTAATGCTATTTAGGTCCAATAAGAGACTCAAATTTAAGACTTCAGCGTCATCCTGTTGTATGCCCTTGGAAACTTTTGGGCCCCGAGTCTCTATGGGCCCTTCTGATCACTTTCGATCAAAACTATGAGCTAAATCCAAATGTAAAAAAAAAAGTTTCGCCTTAACAAACATTCAGCCGGACCCCCTTTGGGTCGTCCTGATGACAGCTTTAATTGCATTTAAACTTAAAACCAAATGAGACTTTCTCATTTTCAAGTATTTTCTGGTGTTCTTTAAGTAGGAAAGTCCTGACGGGCCCGGGCCCCTACGGATCACTCATAATTAGAGACTCTATATTAACATGGATTAATCGAGCTTTTTCTTGTGCCTCATTTGAAATTCCCAGGCTAAAAAAATGAAGTGAGACTTCTACATTTTCATACAGTAGGCACAGTAAGAAATTCCTGGCCGGTACGGGTCTCTTAGTTTAGGCCCCTCAATTATGATTAAAAGCTCCGTATACATGTTTCTCAAATGACAAACGGGATGCGCATTTCTGTCACCCTATATAAGACACACCTGACCGACCCAGAACCTCGTGGGGTTTCCTAACAAAAATTTATAAAAGCTAAATAATACATTTTCAAACATTATTCTACTCTATATCGGAAAGTCCTGATCGATCTGGGTCCCCTTTGGCCTGTCGTGCACCCGTTACGGTGTTCGAGCATGCTGACTCCACCATTCATAGGGAATGCTTTAAGTTGGATAAAAAAATGGCGGGGTTCGATGAACACACACTGACGTTACTTGAAAAAATCACAAACCCGGCCTTTATCGGCAAACCTCCAGTACTGTCGTGCCCTATGCATAACACGACATGACCTGTGCATAAGTAAAAGCTTCCAATTTGAATTTGTTATGGTCTGTCATAGCTACAAGCGGGTGTTTTCCTATACACACTGTAAATTTTAAGCGTTGCAAACAGAACACAAAAAAAATAACACATTCACTGTAACAAAAACGTGACGCATTTTATCCGTTCAACAAAAATGCGTTCTAGAGAGAACACTTGTCTGGAACGCATATTCGTAGAACACATTTTGTGAACACATAAAAGTGTTCTATATAAAACACATTAATGTTTTCCGTGGCATGTAACAAAAAACGGAACACATTCTGGAATTCCAACCAGACCAGTACTCATTTTATGCGTTTTAAATACAACACATACAATGTGTGTTCGCTTGTTCATAATGATGAATGATCTGAATGAGATCAGAAAAATGAATATCAAAGAAATTTGAAATTTAAGAACTGAAGTAAAACAAACTTCAACTACTTATAATGTACACCGTTTATTAAAGAAAATAATGATTAGAAGACAAATGTTTTTCAATTTTCTCTCAATGCTCTTTCTATGAAGATCTCGTACGATTTGAGCATGACTTTATAAGCATCAATTGAACAATGACCTCCACGAGGTCATTCGTATCGCATACAAGGGTCTCTTCCTCGGCGACGATAAATAAAAACCCTCTCACTCTGCCGTTCATGAGGACGCAGACTACCTTGGGTGATGTTGACGGTGTCGTCACCAGTTTTGGCGCAATTCAGTCTCTGCCAGATCCTGAGAAAATAAAATAATACAAATTCTTTCAGTTATCAAATCGTAATGGGTTGTAATTGAATATCACTATCCAGTCATCAATTATAAAAGGAACAAACATGTATCTCTGATCAAAATTTTGTTCAGCTATATATTCAACATGAGATACAAGTATATTAAAGTATATTTACTATGAATTCAAAAGTAAAATGTTAAATTCAAAATGCTTGATTTGCTGAATGGTGAATGCTAACTGAGATATCTCTGATTTATATTTGATTTTAAGGCTTATATATAACTAAACTGAAATGCTGTGTTTTTAGTGAGCGATTAAAGCAAGTAATAGAATAACAGCCTCACAGAAGGTGAAGTATGTGTATGTATGGTTTAAATAATCCAGTAGTTCCTGCTTTGATATTTGAATAATTACCTCGACCACCTCCAAGAAAGACTCAAACTTGTATTTTTCTTGTTTGTCCCAACACGTTTTACAAGATACTCCAGAGTGTGTACAAAGCTCTCGGTCTATAAAATATAAAAGCAATGAACCAACACATTAGTTATATGCAATCAACATATATACCATATAATGTGAAATCATATTAACGAGGACATTAAAATAAACGAAAATAAAGTATTATTTAATCTTCTCGTTCAGACCACTGAAACAAATCATGATTCAAGACGGCGCCACAAACAAATAATCACTAAGTCATTGCTGATCCTTATTTTAAGTTTTGTTGTTCACATCCGAGCTTTCATCTCTGGTATGCATTTTCCTGATGTTTACCGATATGCAGCATTCTGTAAATTAACCAAATAGAGATTTTTTCACCGAATCATAATTCAATTATAAAAATATTATACTTGACCCGTTATATATCGGATGCATTAATAAATTCAATTTCTTTAGATATAAATATATGTTTTAGATTATGAGAGTTAATTACACAATTTCCTTACCTTGGCTGCCTGCTGTATAAATGCCTCAGTGTGACATCGTAACCCACCTGAAAAATTGTGAGTAACTCATTTTGTACTACAATCCGTTATAACTAATATGAATTATAAATACATGTATTTAACTAAAGTTCATTCAAGTATAAATGTGATTTTCCTTTGCCTTTCTCATCTGGTCATTCTAGAGTCTGTTCTGAAGGCTGACAATACGCAGAGTGTATATGCTTGAAGAAGTTTAAGTGTAACATTGCACACATGATAGGTATAGAAACCACGACCCCAGAGCTGGCCACAGCGTATCGTTAAATGATAAACAGGCAGTGACATAATTAGGCCGGGTTTCGGATGTGAATGTCGGACATATTATGAAGTCGTTTCCAGGCATACCTGGCTACAATGTTATATATATATATATATATATATATATATATATATATATATATATATATATATATATATATATATATATATATAGCGATAGTTTTTTTGTAAATGCAGCATAAATTGTGTTCAGTTTATTTCTTCAAAAATCTATATGCAGAAAAAGAATATTTAGACCTAACAATTGCATTCATTAACAGCATTTATTAACACAACATTTGGAAATATACGCGCCAACTGCTGATTCTGCATTTAGAACAGTCCCTTAATGAGGGTCATTTGAGGGTCACCCCTACTGGTGTGTCAGGCTGTGCCAGTCACGTCAGATTGCAGGGTTGCATTACAGAGCAGTGCAGAGCTAGCTGCTGTAACATAATTTTGATTCAAAGTTTCCTTTACAAATCAATGTACTTGTTTAACCAAAGTCATTTGTAAAATGGAAGATGTTATTCCATGTCTGCATATAAAAAAAAACATGTTCACAGACACATATAAAAGATAAGGGAAAAATAGGTTAAAGGCCAGACGTTTTATATGAACACTTTAAAACGTAAACATCATTATCCTTCAGCAGTATGCCTTCTCTAGTAAGCACTTGTTGAACAGATATTTAATAAATTATATAAAATATAAAAAATACAAGGGATCGATATGTGTCCATTCTTACCACAAATCAAGATCCAACTAGGTCTCGGAAGCCTCCCTTGATCAGCAAGATTCAAATAAGCGCGACGCATGCGCACACGTATGCCCTGCAGACCGCCCATTGAACTATGCACGTATTCAGGCTGATAAATATCCGCGCGAAACGCTAGTGTTATAAACGGAACACAAAAATGGACCGAGTACAGCAGTGAAGAAAAAGGAGCCACTTTACCACGAGTGTGTAAATACAGAGTGGCGAATGACAGCTTTAATATCTTTTATTTTTTACGTTATTATTTAAATATTTTTTTTTCTTCATACAATACAACCATTTCATAGGAACCAGGAGAAAATAAAACTACCGGTTAGGGGAATATATGTACAGACTTACTCTGTGAAGGGTATAATGTAACGTGATCATAATTCATACTTTACACCTTAAAAATAATGATACAATCTATTTCAAATGAAATAAGCGGAGAAAATGAAACCTCATATTGACTTTGGAACAGAAACGTTCCATCAGCGGAACACATTAATTAGATGGTACATTTCTTGTATCATCTATGTGTTCTAAATGAAAGATGCTTGTTTACAGTACACATAAAATGCATTCCGGACGCTTCATTTTTACAGTGCAGTTTCTTAGGTGAAATACTTTTTAACTAAGGCCTTCATGGGCCTTACAAATACAACTTTTTGAGCTTATTTTGCAAAAGGTTTAGGTGCGTCTTGACAATTTACAAAATTGGGTTGCCCCTAAAAATGTGTTGAACAGATGTTAGGGGGGCGCGCGCCTGTTCCCCCCCCCCCCCCAACTAAACACGCCCCTATGTGGGTTCCTCTTAAGTAGAAAATCGACAATATATATATATATATATATATTTATATATATATATATATATATATATATATATATATATATATATATATATATTGAAAGCATTGAGATTTTTAATAAAAGCAAAATTCACAGTTTAAAGATTTTTTTGACACAGTTAAAAGCAGAAAGAAAAAAAACTAGGATTAGTCAAATTTTATTCAATGTTACTTGTTGCTTAATATCAAATATCAAATGAAAATAAATGTTTAACATCACTTTATAACAACTTTTATCTGATTGATTTATAAAGGAGAATATTTGCGAGGGATGCTAAGATAAGCAATGATTCTTTCTGTTCTTAATAATTAATGCAAATATTACTAGTTTCTTTCATAAGCCGTTATTATTAAATTAATTAGATTCCCAGTTATACTTTACATTTACTAAGTTAGCCATTTTAACATTACAAAATACAAATATAGATCCATGCTGAATCGCGGAAGACAAGTTGTCGTATATGATTAACTTATATGGATATTTCTGTGACGTCATCAAGTGTTAGTAAGATAGACAGTACACTAACTATTTATATAATGCATATATATATATATATATATATGGCTAGGGCTTTATGCATGCAGGTCATAAGTAGCAAATATTGTAGTAAATAAAGTTATGATACAAGAAAAGACATGAAAAGATAGGGAGTGAAATAGAGAGAAGTAAAACAATATTTGGTAAATTGAATAATTATTATTATTCTATCAAATTAACAATAGAAAATTGAATGCACTTTAAAACTTATTTCTCTTTCTGCAATTTGCAAATTGCCTTGATGATTCCATTATTTAAATAACATATGATGCAATGGTTTTATGTTCTTTGAAGTAATGCGAATATCCTTCTGAGTTTTATTTGAAGATGGAAACGAGCCATTTAAAAAAAGCGGTATCTACTGCGTTAATAGCCTGAAAACATGGGATACGCATATATATATATATATATATATATATATATATATATATATATATATATATATATATATATATATAAATATATATATATATATATAAATTATTATTATTATTATTATTATTATTATTATTATTTAATTATTATTATGAGTGTTTATAACCTTACCCAATAAAGGTCTCATAATATTGGGTTCAATTATTATTTTTCGGGCAACTTAACCGTTGCTTGAAGACCGCTTATAGGGCGGGAGTCCAAGACTTCACCAACTGCCTGGAGGTCATCTTATTTGTTCCTCAGCCCTGAGCAGACTTGGCCCAAAGTCAAGATTTATTGTGGATATGAATGGCCTCTGCTGAGCGTGAAGGATTTGGCGTGCCTACAGTGATTTTCAAGTGACTCCAGTTCCTGCACGACCCACTCTTTTGTCAGGAATAGAAAAAAACATATGACGCTCGATCCCATAAATGTGTCGGCATGCTATGATTGTAACTGTTTTTGGCTTTTTGTTCGTGAGGGTTTTAATTTCGCGATATTTGCTAAAAGAAATTGTCGCGATAATGAAAGACCGTGAATAAGACCTAGCCTCGTTGACATTTCATTTGATGTTACCCAGGCGACCAAACCCGTACATTAAAAATTAGAAATACAAAAGAGTAATTTTTAAAAGATTAACATATATGTGATGTAACCTGAAAATCGAAGATTGACTTAATAAACATATCAGAAAGTTCATATCATCTGCCTATTGGGGACAAGAATTTCCACTCGTTCTCGTTCTTTTTCGTCATTTTTATTGATATAGTAATGTGATAATGGATAAACTCTTTGTGGTTTACTGCATTGTAAGATCATCGCGAAAATGAAATACTCACGAAACAATGAAAAATGAAATCGTGAAAAATAGCCTTTCAAATATGGAGCCAGCTACAGTTTTTCACTCTTTTGCATCCAAGTGACCCTGTTGTATTTAGACCCAGCCGAGGCAGTGCAAAGTGTATATGCTTCAGAGACACAGGTGGGTCTATGGTGTATTATGCTTAGATAACCGCGACAATGAACATTGCATGACCAAAGTTTGCATTTAAAAATTCGACAAATCTGAAACTCAATCTTTTATGGTAATTCTGGATATCACCAATACCAGTAAGTACGTACTAATAACCGTCTTAATTATACACCACAAATAATACACCCAAAGGTTCACCAAAATATGATTAACGTTTAACGAAGAAATGCTATATCACGGTCATTTGACTGGGTGTCGTTGATGCCCGCGCTTTTTTCAGTTACATAGATTTAATTGGTGGGTCACCTTAATTGCAGGGGAAGGGTATATTGCCGCGTAGTATGTTCCAAAAACCGTAAGGTAGCAAAATCCTTAAACCTGTAAGGAAGTAACGTCTGGTGGTAGACACGGAAGCAAGTATTTATGTTAGAGGTAAAAGTCAGCCATGGCGAGGTTGAGAGCGGTGTGATGTTGTGCGTTAGACCTGCGATATGATGCGGCCGGAAATTAAATTGTATGCAACTGAGGGGGCCAAATTGACCTGCATTCTGTAATTTAGGGCATCTGACTGACGCTAATAGCAAACCTGGCCAACTGTCATAACCATAAAACTGTCTTAAATCAGACAGGAAAATATTTGTTGTACATATATAGATAGATAGATAAATAGTTAAAGGCGTCCAGTGCACATGAGAGCGGACAAAAAGTAATCTCGGACGTTTCCTTGGAAAAAAAATAATGTGAAATATGTCATCTCTGCAACCTTGCTGCGACCATTGTTTAACCTATAAGTTGTGAACTTGGAAGAACAAATGGCAAGGTCGTGACTAAACTTATAACATAACTTTCCCAAAAACACGCCGCAAACCCTTCTGGACACAGAAGATTAGATCTATTGCAGAGTTATGGTCACTTTCCCTTGATAGGACAATTTCTTCTGTCCTCTGTTACTTGATTCTAGAATTTAGATATAAATACACTTAGTGTTACACCTATGTTAAACAAATGTTCAACACAGACAGGGAAAGTGGTGTGTCCATTTGTTTACTGATGTCGCCATAAGGTAGCGCAGCAGTATGTTGTATTCCTTCCATGTCTTCCAGGCAGAGATCAGGGGGGGGGGGGGGGGGTGGATGGTGGAAGGGTTCGGGGGGGGGGGGGGGGGGGTTAAAATTATAGTATTAGGGGAGGAGGAAGGTATATTTTGTAAATGTACGTATTAACTCTTCAAGCTCGCTAAATGAAGATCTATCTGAGCAAATGTGATAAATAAAGGTTTTTATGAATAACTAGCTGATATACCCGGTATACCGGGCTTTTTATCGGGGTTTGGGAGATATATTTACTGAGATATTGAATGTTGGCTAATTTTTTATTATAAAAGTTAAAAGAAAATATAGATTTATAGTTGGATACTCTCGGAATAAAATATGTACAAATATTTTTTACTGTTATTTTGTGGCGCTGTTCTCGTGGCAAAAATCATACCCCGGTATGTTTACCTTGAAGACCTGGTCAGTGCACTGATGGTTTACATTGCGAACCGGAATGAGACGCGGAGGTATAAAGTGTTTCGTTGATATTTGACTGGTTTCTATCGATGAACGTATAAAGAATAGGTTGATGTGAGGAACACATGAAATATTAATTAAATGTACGTTGCAAGGAAACTGTTCTTGAAGAAGGAAACAGAAATGTGCATACATCGTAAGTAGCAGATGCGGACCCAGCGGGACTCCATGCAGTAGGTCTGTATCTCATTTTCAACCACCGCAACCTTTCTTTCATCGTAACAGACAAGTTTTGAGGCCTGAAACCCCCGACACCACCCAACCCAACCCAACCCCTGTTCCTGAAATTGGGACCTTGAATTAGGCTTTGTCATTAATCCTCCTGGGTTGAACTCTCCATTTCATATAGCGAGAAACATATGTTTTTCTCTTTTACTGACCACGCACGTGGGTCAAATCCTTCATTGAAAGCAAGCGTTATTCATATGAACAATAGTCCTTAGTGTTAGAGATTAAGTGGCCACGATGCACGTATTCCGGTGATTGCCGAAGGCAGTTCGGCTGTGCTCGGTAAAAAAACCCGGATAAATCACTCAAAATTATATGTACATTAAAAATCCTATGTCACTCCGGGGTTAATAACCCTTCAAATGATGTATCCCACAATATTGTACACAACGCGGTTTTAGAGAACATTGCGAACAAACGTGAACCGAATTCCTTTTATAAGTATTAGATATCATTTAAATTATAAATATTAGTAGTAGAAGTATTAGTAGTAGTAGGCGTAGTAGTAGTAGTAGTAGTAGTAGTAGTAGTAGTAGTAGTATAAGTATGTTTATTATTGACGGGTATTTTAGAGAAAAATAAAAAAAATTGGTTTGATTGAAATTAGGAACTATGACATTCAGGATAAATAGCGATTGGACAGACACAAGATCAATGAACGTTGGTCAGTATTCCCACTAACTGATATACTCCATGCACGGATAAACTTTCGGGACTCAAAAGGGGATGAGGACATATATGCGTGCGTGTGTGTAGTACGTGCGTTATTCAATGTATGTACATTTTTTTTTATGTGTGCACATTTGTGTGTGTTAGTGTGTGGGCATACGTCTCCCCGTCTGTATGTTTGCCTGCTTAACAGTATGTATATACTTTTCGTCCACGTGTACATTTGTTCACAAAGAGAAAATGGGAGATGTCGTTAAGTTAATATGTGATAATGTTCCTTAATCAAATGATTATACATAAATAAAAACATCATTAATAAAATAACTGAATGATTTATTTTCCGAAATGAAATGTTCCACAAGACAAATACTGTAACATCAGGAGGTTAGCTTTTACAATTAGACTTAAAAACCGAGATCAAAATGACGACTGTACAAGGACACAGCATCAGCCAATCAGCAACCTTGCATGTATAATATCGCCCACTGTTATTTACATAATTCGCGGTACCGCATATATTAGAATAAAATAAAAATGAAGGTACTTTATACATAAAGGTCAAATATTTAACTGAATGATATATTCAACTTTAACCACTTAACAAAATAATTAACAAAAGTAATTAACAATTGGCTCATGATTTTAAGTATCAGATGAATAAATGTATAATATAAAGTGTTGAACGCGGAACTTCAAAGCGATCTGAGTTCATGTATTGCTGGAGCTACTGACTGCGGAGACTGCCGCTTGAGGGCACTGTAGTGCAAGGACACCGTGTAGCCTCCTCTTACTGGTGCGATCAAGCGTCCTGGTATACATTGTCCACGGTAGATTGTCTGAAAAGAAAATGTTAAATTCTTATAAAATTAAAACATTACACAAAAAAGTCCCCTGGGTAATTAGCATTTCTTTCATGACGTTATCAAAATAGACCTTTTCCCCGAGCATGCGCAGTGCACGTAAAAGTCATCATCTCTCTTCGGGCCGTGTGAGCCAGCACAGCGGGTTACATTATTAAGCAAGATACACACCTTGAACATTACATCTGAAAAAAGTGACGGTTGTTAGGCCTAAAAAATGCGTGTGTACACGTTTTAGTAACAAGCGAATGATTGGAATATGAATTAAGCGGATAACATGCTTCTTGCGACTATTAGCGACCATGGGCGACAAAAATGGTGCCATGAATATTGGTATCGAGTATTCAAAAGGGAAAAAAAAACATGTTGATTTCCGTTCATGTGGTGCAAAATGAAAAGGCTGTTCGCCCTTGAGTAAAAAAAAAGGAAAATAAATCACCCTGGTTCACTGATTCCTGAGAAAAAGTGCCTGAGAACCAAACCTTTTTTGGCCTTAAATCTCGTTTTAGATATAATAAAAACGGCATATATGTGTTGTTACAGGTGCCCCTTTTATTGTGTGCATCGGTCTTACAGATGATTGTTTTATTGTGCACACGGATGTTTCATGTATTGTTGGCATTTGGTTTGTGTGCCACGCGTAGCTCGTGTTGTAGCAGCCTCGCCTGGCCGGATGTTACAGGCTCGGTTTAATCCGCATTGGTTGAACCCTAGATACACAGCGCTCTTTATTCTAGTATGTTCTTTGAACGTGTGTACTGTGCTAGATTTTTTAGATTGTTCGAGCAAGGGAAGGTTCTCGGCTGGAGGTGATAAAGTTATAAATAGGGGGCTGTGTTTAAGAACCGAGAGTGACTTTAGAGAGTGTTTCAGCGGACACAGAAGCGTGTATGTCAGCTTGTGGGACCTATTCCGATAAGTGCGGCAATTATAGATTTTCTTCAGATTTTCCTCTGGATTTGTGACGAATCTTATTTGGTCTTCAGTTTACTTTTCGGGATCGTTACAAGAGCTTTACATTGGACTGTTATTCTCCGAGAAAAACTTGTGTGAAATGTTCGTCCGGCTTATACATTTTAAAGGACTTGTCGCTGTGACAGTGGTGGTATCCAGGTACTGTGCATTTTTTTTTTTTACTGTGTGATTTTATTGATTTACTGTTATACTGCTTTTATACTGTGTCTTCGTATTGATTTAGTGTATTGTAATGTTACGGTTGTTTTAAGAATCAATTATGGTTAATTGTTAACCACTGACACAAAAAAACACTGACTTCTTTATTAATTCCTATAGACATTTCATGCTGCCTAGAGTTACAGAATCTGATTTTTTTTCTCCATTACAAAATTTATGTTCATCACGCATACGTGATCTGTTGATATTAGGTTCCGTAACCGTGTCTATAGAACACATAGTGCTATAATCTTTTTTCGGGGGTAAGTTTTCTGAGGATTAATGTCCTGTGGGAGATTGTGCGTGTGTGGGGGGGGTAAGTTTTCTGGGGGTGGGGGTAGTCCTAGATCCATGTGTGGGTGTTTGTTGTGTGTGTCTTTGTATTATCAAACCTTCTCCTACACTTACCCTGCTGGTAGCGTCTGAGACCTGAATTTGCCATACGAAGATGTTTGAAGCCGCCAGGTTACCAATACTTGCTAGAGTATAACAGTCAAGTCGTCTTGAAAAGCCAATTTGGTATACAAATGGATTATTGGCGCCTGTGATCGGTGACCCCGCGAGCCGCGTCCCTGCGTCTCGGAGTGCGTCCATGGCAGACATTGCTGGACGCAGCGTGACGTAACTTGTCTCACTCGGCCGAGGATCAATTCCAAAATCCACAACAACTCGAACAGGGCTCTATGGAATAATAATAAAAATAATAATAATAATAATAATAATGATAATGATAACTAATTACTAATAAAAAAACTTATAAACAAATGAAAATAAAAACCAACATGGTGAAAAACAAAAATATTTAAAATATTACTAATACTAATAATAATACTAATACTAATAATACTTAGCAAAATAAAACTATTACTACTGCTGCTGCTGCTGCTGCTGCTAATACTACTACTACTTATACTAATACCACTACTACTACTACTACTACTAATACTAATAATAATAATAATAATAATAATAATAATAATAATAATAATAATGATAAAATAATAATAAATAAAACATGATAATAATAATAAGTGTGATCATCATCATCGTAGTTATAATCATAATATATTAACAAATAATAATAATAATAATAATTATTATTATTATTATTATTATTATTATTATTATTATTATTATAAAATAATAATAAGAAGAAGAAGAAGAAATCCCTTTTTATTTGCATGTATTCTTGATGCGAACCATTGAAAAATAGGAAGGCTTAGTAATAGATTAGATTTGTTATAATACTTTCCTGAAGGGTTATTGATGTGTTGCTACGGTACGCGTTATGCACAGTAAATTCACATTGTCGTGCCGAAAGGTAACGCTGTTTTCAAGAAACTTGCTTAATTAAAGACTCTTTAAAACTTTTACTTCTTTACTTTTTCTATTTCTGACCAAAGAAATTGAAAAGACAATATAATATTGCCTAACCATAAAGAGCGTCACGAGAAACAATTTGGCGCCAAAAGACACTGTGTGGCAGACGACACCATCATTTCCTATCCGGCCAGAGGACACGCCGGTAGCATTATCAACAATTAACATCATACGCCGACCATGGCCGTGCAGAGTGAAGAATTCGGGAAAGCCTGGTTCGTTTAATGGCAAAGCGCGTGCAGACTCCTCACTGTAACGTTGTTTATGGTTCATCAACTTCTGCTAAAGCCGGGTTAGTAACAAGATTGCCGGGGGCGATGCAGACGTTTATTGGCTGGCTGTGATGTTATTAGCAATACGGCCCCCGTTGCAATTTTAAAACCGGAGAACTGTGTCATGTGAAAGTTGACTTTTCAAAGAACAGTGCTTTCTGTCATGAACTATCCCCGGATTCGTTTCTTCCGCGTCTTTGAAGACACTATGGTACATGTTTAACGGTAAAGTTACATAAGCACAATAAGATGTATTTGTAACACGAAAATGGAGCTACGTGATTATTCAGTGAAACTAGTATTTAGATCAAAATTACCGTCGGTAGTGTGACAATTTATGACAAAGAAACATTTTCTAGATGCATAAAAATCAGCTATACCGACCACGTGCGTGTTTTTTTTTTTTTTCATCTTATTTTGTATCTGAAATATTTGTCATGTCAGTTCACCGTGAACGCTATTTTCATAACCTTGTGTGGCCACAGGATAAGTGACTTCGGTATATTACATCGTGATTTTTCAACGGCTATTTCGTCGTTTTCAAGTGCATTTATATGACCCATGACGTAGCTGACCCTGAGGTGGTGCCGTGTGTGTGAACAACAGATTACTTGCGTCCGACGTACAAACATACTGCACCCGTGCATTATTTGGCCCGTTGAGCACCTTGGGCCCAAAGAGGTTGGGTGATTGGATTATTTTAAACATCTCAAGCGTTTCGGGACAGCCTCGTTTGTTTGTAAATCTTTACCAAACCAGATTCGTCTTTGTAGTATCAAATAAATATATTTTCTGATGGGCAGCAAACCAAAAAACAGAACCTTATTTGAGGGGACTATATATCGGTATTTGTTTATCATTGTTGGGCATGAGCCGTGTGTGTGACTGGGTGAATGTGATACGGAGAAATAACATTGTGGCGTCATCTCGTTGTATTGTCAATCGTATCTATAGTCCGTTCCACTACCCCTTTCCAAATGATTTTTTTCGCGATTATCTCTATATAAGACAAACTTGCCAAACAAAATTTGCACCAATGACATAAAGAGGCAAATGCGTAATTTATGGTATCTTACCTGCTCATACTTTTAATATTAATTACTTTACGGCCTGGTTAATTCGTCTCATATATATTCGTGATTCATGGCGTCCCTAATAAGTGGCCATAATTTATCCCCCAAGGATATGGATCTAAAGTAATGTCACGTAATAGTAAAGCGCGTGCACGGGGAGATTACAAATTAAGTCTCACTGTAAACACCACCCTTCCGTCAGAGGTAGTTTCTGCTCAAAACGAATCTCTTCTGTTTGGCCACTTTTGGAAGGATAGAAGTACTTGACCAGTGTAGCCTGGTACTAAAATCTATTAAATTAGTTAACAGGCAATTAACGGACGGGCGGACGATGAACCATAACTACAGCAGCACATATACCAGATAACTTATCAGCTTATATTCAGACGTTAGCTGAGCTATAATTGAGGGTTCCCTTAACTTGCTGAACTTCAGCCCCGTATATATTATGCACCAATAGTCTGTCCAAGTAGCTGTGTCCGCATGTTTTTTGGGGATAATTTTTCATACGTGTTAAGCAGTGTAAATCTTTTTGTCCACAAGTTGCGAGAGGTATTCCGCTGACTACCTGCGTAAAAAGTATTGCCTTCCCTTGCTTTGATTTTGTATGAGACAGATAATCTAAATATGACAAAACAATTAACTGTACGGTACGGATACGGATACGGATGCGGATGCGGACGCGTTTTAAATCGCGCATATGGAATAAAGAAGGAGTGTGTCCACTTATGCGGTGCGGAATGCGTGCGGCGTGCGGAAACGGATACGTTTTTTGAAAACCGGACAATGTTGCCGCGAGTACGGAAACGCATGCGGAAACGCATGTTTAAAGTGCCATTTTGTAAAGGTGAAAGAATGTGAAAGACCTAAAAACGCACTGAAAAAAGTATCTAATGGACACACACGCACAAAATATCTGCATACGTATCCGCACCGCACACACACAGCATCCGTACAAGTGGACACGCGGCTTAAGAACTGATTATAAACAAGCCAGTCAAACCTTTTACGCAGTCAATTGAAACTGACGCGCGATCGATCACTGTGACGTCTTTTGTGACGTCACTGCTGTCTTACAAACAAAAAAACACAGCCATAGACATTGAAAGTGTACCATTGAGGAATGTTCTGTTCAACAGTGCCGGGAAGACGCCATCCACGGTATTTCAGCATGAATAACGCAGAAGAGTCGCAAAGTTAATACGTTTTACATGATATATAACTACTTTACACAAAACTATCGGAAAATCAGTTTATCTTCTTTAGGCTAAAGGGCATTTTAAAGAATATTCTTAAAATAATAATCGCGATAAAACAAAATCTCCCAAAATGGGATGGAAGAAACATCCGCGTAAATATCCATTATACATATAAAACTGTACCGTGCATGTTGTTTTCACAATCATTTTTTCTGAAATGTGTGAGTCAGTCTACAAACTTTGCGACAGTTTCTTCATGAGGCGCTTGTAAACCAGGGGTCAATGACACTGCCCTGGATTGGCTGGAAGAGTCCATTTTACCATGGGGTGAAATGGTATATGTTGTTCCTGTGCTGTGGTGACATAATTATCGTGTTGTTTGTTGACCGTGTTGAGTGTAAATTAGAAAATCTGCACATGTTCAAATCCAATTTAAAATGTAAATTTAATTAGAAGAAGTATAAATGTATGATTGATGAGAAGACAGAGGGAATAATTAATATAATGGTAATTGTGCATTTTAGCGGGTTTTTGCAAAAGGCCTTTTTACCATTTTTTACGCAGGCATTTTAAAATAATATATTTTCTCTGCGTTACTTATAAACTTTGGGATCCTTTAAATATTAGGAAAACTCCTGAAATTCACATCATCTCAAAAGTCAACAGATTTTCGCCAATTGCCTGCCTATGATATGGCATATGTTAGTACTGAAACTGATGCACACGGACAAAAATTTCCCGCCATAAAATCGCATATTTTGAAACTATAACTGAGCAGGAATTCGTGTATATATATATATATATATATATATATATATATATATATATAGAGAGAGAGAGAGAGAGAGAGAGAGAGAGAGAGAGAGAGAAAGTAGAGTTACCCTACGGTGTAAAGTGCTCCATGGCTTTCAGACAAGGCCAGAGCGATATAACACTGAAGAAAAAAGGACACTGTAAATTCACTATAGACTGTTTCACGGGTTGCGACCCGATCTTAAGGTGAATGTTGTTAGAATGAAGCTTACGGCGTGATTTGAAAAGCCGATCGAGACTATACGAGATTACAAGATTATGCTTTGTGTGTATCGGGGAGAGCAAGTAAATAACTGACACTGATTCTATTGTCCTGGGGGCACAATAGGTTTAGTCGGGGTACACGTGCGATACTGGAACATAACAGGGAAAAGAGGTTTCTTGTTGTTTTATTGTTTTATTATTTAATACAACGATATTTTTAGCAGGATGCCAATTAATCATAGTCAGCTGATTTTTATTAGGGTTACTGGGTACAGTGAACATTTCAGTAGTATACACATATGATAAAAAATACACATATACTATGAAAATATACAATATAAATGGCAAATAAACATTATACAAGGCAAATCCACTATACTCATACCAAGATGACTCGACTCCACAAACTCACTATTGGGTAGGGGCAGCGCCATGTCCCTCAACAGTGAGAGAGCAACTACATGAACAGGTAAGTCTGCCGGGAGGGGGGGGGGGATATGCGGGCACGTTGAATATTTGTTTAAATGCTAGGCTTTAAAACATTTCAAAGTGAATTTTTTTTCATGGCGGCACTTGAAGAGAATTTCAGATCTTAAGTTCAACAATGATCTGGGGGGGGGGGGGGGCGTTGCTATAAGTAGCTTTTGGGAAAAACATAGGTGCTGCCCCGGCGGATCAACAGATCACGTAGTCGTGACGAGCATAAACTTTGTTAGGGAGATAAAAAAAGTCAGATTCTGTAGTAATAGGCAGCGTGAAATGTCTAGGGGAATGAATAAAGAAGTCAGTGTTTTTTTTGTTAATAACATATATTGTTACAGGTGCTCTATAATGTGAAACGGGCGTAACTCGTGTTGTGGTTACATTTTGTTTAATCCGTACTGGTTGAACTCTCGTTGTCATGTGGGCCTTGAGTTTTCACGCCTGGTCGTGGGTCACGTGATGAGCCTGGTATGTGTAGATACACAGCGATGTCTTTCTAGAGAATTTCTGAAACGCGTGTTTACTGTGCTGTAGGGTCCTTATAGACTGTTCGAGAAGTGGAAAATTCCCGGTTTGGGGTGTGTAGGTATATAAAGGGGCTGTTGTTTAGAACCAGGGGGCGGACAGCAGAGCAGATACCAGCGGACGCAGAACCGTGTGTCAGATTCTAAGACCTTATCCGACGAATGCGGCAATTATACATTTTCATCCTGGATGTTATACATTTGGACTTCAGTTTACTTTTTGTGTTGTTGCAAGAACTTTCCACAGGACTGTCATTCTCCGGAGTTCAGTTTACTTTCTGTGTTGTTGCAAGAACTTTCCACAGGACTGTCATTCTCCGAGAGTTTACATTTAAAGACTTATCGTGGTGACTGTATTGGTATTCAGGTACTGTACCATTATCTTTCTGTGTGATTTTATTGACTTGTTGCTATAACGCTGTTTTACTGTATAATTGTATTGATTTAGTGTATTGTATTGTTAGGGTTGTTTTAAGAATAAATTATAGTTATTTGTTAACAAAAACCTCTGACTTCTTTATTTCCACTAGACATTTCCCGCTGCCTAGTGTTACAGAATCTGATTTTTTTATCTCCGTTACAGAATTTGTGTTCATCACGCATACGTGATCTGTTTATATTAGATTCCGTAACAGTGTTAAGATGTGTAGCTGGAAAGATCACTATAAATTTAATATAGTATGACATTGTTTATAAATACAAATTATAAGACGAAAAAAGTAATCAAGCATAGAAACGAAAAGGAAGAAAGAACAAGAAATTGAATCAGAAATAAAAAAAGAGACGGAAGTCGGTCGTTTTCACATATAAAACAGAAAGTGCAACATGACGCAATGATGTATAAATTATAAAGTAAGATTTATAATTATATAAAAATATATAATAAATTACATCAGTAAGAAAATGAAATTGTTAACATTAAATTTTGTGAAATTATATATTTAGTATCCGACCTAAATAAGCAGGTGACCATTAAGACCATTATGACGTCATAATGGTTACCATAGTATTGTGTCATGTGGAAACAGCCCTAAGTCAGACATAACCATTCAGTAAGTCTCTTCATTAAAAGTTCACCTTGGCTATAAGGGAAGTAGAAAGAAAGAGTAAATGTGACCCCGAACGTAAATTAATTTAAGCGGTGCCTTGGAGGAGTAAAGCCGTGCTTGGCAGCACCTGCAATGCCAGATCATAAATCATTAAGATGAACCGCAAGTAGTGTTAAATAATACCAACATGCAGCGAAGAAATAAGAGCACCTGCTCAAAATACCAGAGTTCCACAGAAGCCGTTTTGTGTGCGTGTCAACTGTACCCGGCGCTGGGCTAACACCACACAAAAGGAGCGTTTTAAGTTCATTCGTTGCATGCGATGTCATTCGTCCGCTTGTCACCTGATCATATCCGGCTGTTTTACAACGTCGGCCTAATGGGGGAGGGTGGAGAGGAATGCTGTCTGAAGAGGACACTTCCGTACGTTTAGGGGTATTAAGACATTAATTTGTGGCTAATATGATATTCACGGTGACAACCTAGGTAGGTGTTTTATATCTACAGAACACGGGCTAGACTCCGCGTATTCTAAGAACAATGTCAACAAATATAGATATAGGTAATTCAAATACAGCACTAAATCCAACTATTTCTAGGACATTTATTGAGTGGAAGTATTTTCTGACGTTGTCCTGGTAAGCAGCGTTACAGACGCATAAATAACGATGGATGGGTAAGCATTGTGTTCCTTGAAAGACTGGATGTTCTGGTGGTTTGCCTTTAGAAATAAAAATTAATGAATGAATCGTATTAATACATGTGTTCTTAATAATATAAGGTCTTTCAATAAAGAATTTTTGAATGCTGTTACAAATCTGAGTGTGCCTACCATAAAAAACAGAACGAAATATAATAAATAATCTAAATTAATTTAACATCCCCAATCACATAAACAGGCAGTTATATATATATATATTTTGCTTTACACCAACAGTAGCTCAACTGCATTTTGAGAAAATCTGTAAATTTCTGGTCAGATGCAGACTTCCTCACCCATAATTACCAGAGAATAGGAAAGACTTTTCTTCTCGTTGTATTTACCCATTTCAAAATGTTAACTGAATATGATAATAATAAAAATGTGCTGATAATGAAACTCGTCACGTGTTAACGAAAAGCCGAGATTCACCCACACAATGATTGACTTAATGTTAGAGCTAAACGTGTTTAGCTGCTTATTAAACGAATCGAGTGTTAAAGAAGCCCATGCAGGCGGTTTCCAACAATCAAACAAATTGGCTTGAATCTAACGAAGACAGCCATTAAGTCAACCGCAAGTGATGTACGACTTCCGCTGATTTTATCCAAACAAATCCTCTCTTCTCTAAGTAATCCGTATTTCTGTTAAAAGATGTAGCCGGCAACCTAGTTGTGTTGAACCACAGATTATATCAATTCAAACTACGAACGGAGTACCATAATCTTAAATTCCTATTCTGACACGTCACCCCGCATCTCGACGGACTGTCTTCGTAATACTTAATACGATTATAGGGCGCGATCTGATCTAGGCGCCGCAGGGGCGATTTTTGTCTAAACTTTCTATAGGTGTCGACTTTCTGTTCTGATTATCCCAAGCAACACTCTAGCATTCACAATCGATCAACCTTGCATCGAGCTTTTTGAAGAAATTCGTTTTAAATGACACCCCTATCGATAGCTAGTGGTGGACTTAACCTTGCGCTTGTCAGGAATCATATTTGAAATTGGATTATTTGCTGTTTTCAGTTTCTTGATTTTTTAAAGTTTTAATCTACAAAGAAATAAAACTGATACCATGTTAATATTAAACACCAGAATAAACTGTTCAATATTGTTTTATAGGCATCCCTGTAACGCCCTGCATCATATCCAGGCTGGTTATGACGAAACGAAATACGAATGCTCTATTTATATTGAATGAATTTATATTTGTTTGTTTATCCACGTTAAACGTTCTTTTCGACCAATTAAACGGATACCCAAACAAATTTTTAAATTCATTAAATAAAAACGGAATATATATAAGTGCGCGTTTGAGACCGTCTTTAGTTCATGAGTCCATTTTTGTGTCCATTTATATCACGCGGATGAAGGGATGGATAACGCAGCTGAAGGGGTGCTCCCTGCGGATGAAGGGGAGCATCACACGGTTGAATAGATGCATCACGCAGCTGAAGGGGTTCATCACGCGATTGAAGGATGCATCACGCGGTTGTAGGGATGCATCACGCAGTTATAGGGGTGCATCACGCGATTGAAGGATGTATCAGGCGGTTGAAGGGGTGCATCACGCGGTTCAAGGGGAGCATCACGCGGTTAAGGGGATGCATCACGCAGTTAAAGGGGTGCATTAAGCGACTGAAGGATGTTTCACGCAGTTGAAGGGATTCACACGCGATTGATGGGGTGCATCACGCAGTTGAAGCAGTGAATCACGCAGTTGAATGGGTGCATCACGCAGTTGAAGGGTTGCATAACGCAGATGAAGGGGTGCATCACGCGATTGAAGGGGTGCATCACGCGATTGTGGGGATGAATCACGCAATTGAAGTGGTGCATCACGCGGATGAAGGAATGTATCACGCAGTTTAAGGATGTATCACGCAGTTGAAAGGGTGCATCACGCGATTTAAAGGTTGCATCACGCGGCTGAAAGGACGCATCGCGCGATTGAAGGGGAACATCAGTTAGTTGAAGATCGATGCATCACGCAGTTCTGGGGGTGCATCGCGCGGTTGAAGGGGTGCAAGTTCAAAACTCGCCGAAGCGTTCAATTTCGGTTTCCTCAAAAAGAGTTCTATTAAAACAAAAGGAGAACTCTACTTTCTCGGACCGCTTACGCTAAAGGTGAACTGTCATAATGGTGAATAACATCATAGAAACGTAAAAGCGCCCAGTTTCTGCTCTATAGTTATATGGGTCTATTTAAGTACGTAAGTAATGTTACCAAAAATGATCTCCGACTGTGAATAAGAAAATTATCAATCATAAAAAGATCAGGTACAGCATTACGTCATTGCTAGCATTAATAAGAGGATTAGGAAAGTCCGTACGCTTTCATTAATGGGGTTTCATTGCTGGTGGGTGCAATAGCCTACACTAACCTCTACTTGATATAATATAAATACAGTATATTCACCCATTTTATCATAAATGACTCTAGATAATGCAGATTGATGACATTTTTCTTGATTGGTTGTTAATACATTAAAAATGCTGGAACATAATCATTTTTTTTATTTTGTTTCTTCTCTGTAGAATCCTTAATCTTTAACATGGTCTAATACTTCAGTTTGTTTTTAAAAAACAGGCTTGACTTACAACCTATAGCTTCAAATATGGTAGAAAAATAGGTGAAGGTAATTTCATGAACATGAGAAATATTATATACATAAAATGAAAATTGATATACCTGGTATACCTTATATGTACAGTTATAACTGGTGGCGACATGTATTAGATGACTCCCGCTCTTCATGCACGGCGCTTCAGTTAAGATAAGATCCAACCGAGACAGACAAATTACCAGTGTTACCATTAATGGCAACTTATCTTATTAGCCCCATTGTTCCTTAGTCTACTTCTTTACGATAGAGCGCTTAGCCGAGACGGCGTTTGTTTAGAAGAAAAAACCTGCTCGAGAGATAAACGAGAGATTAATTGCAAAACCCTTACAATAAAACCATGGACCTGCAACGACCGAATCACTCATGACAAAAATACAATTAAGAACCGCCTACACACCACTATTTCGGGTCAGAAATTCTACCGTCTAGCGCTCACTGAATGACTATCTTCTAGAACTTAGTGGTCGGGATTTATCCTCCTTCAATCGGTTTATTTATATTGATCCACTGAGGACCACTTGATGCGTCTGCTGAAGACATCAAGGCCAAATAAGGGTCTATAGTTCAGTCAGAAAACATTTGGAGGACGGAACGTTTTATATTCATCGTGTCTATTGCCCTATCTACCGCGTGGCAGTACAGTTACTGTATAAAGGTTATACGTGAAACAGGTTGAGGGGTTTGTATCTCGTTCAGAGATTAAAATTCCCCAGCAGCAAAACTTATTACAAGATGCGGATAATTACCCGTATTTGCGAGACTGAATAATACGCAGTACAGACTCGTTATTTTTCTCATCCATACATAGTTATTTGCATTTGCTGAGGCTGGAATATGATATCAGGTGATCCACTGAGCTGTTGTTAGTGCGTTTTTGATATATTTTCTAGTGGTGTACTCATTCTTCCGACATGCGACTTAGTCTGTTCGAAAAATGACAGCTAACATGAGAGGTTCCGAAGTTTTTGCGCCGTCAGCGAACGAATAGTACTGAGAGGGACAGTCTCAAGGTGTAAGTGTGGTGATCCTTAGACCCGCATCTAGAAGTAGACACCGGAGGAACGCCATGGTGACATCGCGCCCTCATCCGCAAATTATATATAGTGGGATGACGGGAAATGACAAATTTATGGACCAAACAGGGTGTGCTCATTGGGAATAACTTTATGTCTGTAAACAAATGTTGACTGTCTAATATACTGCATATATGTATATATATATATATAAATGTCAAAAACTGCCGGGGCGATTCACGGTGATCCGGGGCGGAATGTAATCCGGGGTGATATGGGGCTCATCCGTCGCTCTGACGGGGCTTTGCCGTGGGTGTCCGTGCCACTGCCGTGGAAGTCCTGGGCACTGCCGTGACAGTCCTTGGAGGTTCGGGACAATGAAAACTACCCCGGCATAGCGACGGACCTATATACGGCAGAGCCCAGGACTTCCACGGCAGTGCCCCGTCGGAGCTGCGAATCACCCCCGGCAAACAAAAACAGGATTCCGTAGCGCATCCTTGGCTGACCGTGGTGAGCTCTGCCAAGATAATCCGGGGCTCTACCGGGATAATTTCTGCCAAAAAACACCCCGGATCATCACGGACCACCCCGGACCGTATCCGGGGTGATCCGTGGTAATCCTTGCCTATCCGTAGTACTGCCTGCTTCAGTGGGACTTCAATACTTAAAAAATAAAACAGCCTGCATGACAATCTATCTGAGAGTAGTGCCTTTGCACAAGTAATTTAGAAAAATATTATTAATCGATTCTTAAAATTAAATATTATTTTCATTTAAAAACAGGAAACAGGAGAATATTACCTGAAACCCAGGTCTACCACTCGCCAAAACACATAAAAAAATTTAATTTCGATTCCACTTGGACAGATGCGCTATACATTAAATATCGTCCATTATTTTAAGAAACCTTTAGTTTATGACATGCACTTCTTAGAAGAAGTATATCGGGTAACGAATCCGAATTTGTCTTAGATTAAATAAAAACTTTTTGTGCACTTAGCCAGGGCTTATTTCCTTATTCCTTCCACTACGATGACTGGATCAAAATCAGTCACTGTATTATAGAAAGATAGAGTTGAGCGACTTAAAATATGAATGAATCAACGAGGGATAGTATTATGAACGTATACTTACATTCATAAGAATAGTGCATATAAGTGATATAGAATTTATAAATAATAACGTATCACACGGTACACAATTCACTAGTGGTGCCAAAATCTACAAAATGTAATTATTTTACATGAATTGTATAACTAGCTATGGTAACTATTAACTAATACAAGGCAATCTCTATGACTCAGATGATGGCGTCCGGTAGTCTGTAGAGTTGGAGGAAACAGGAAGACCCGGAGAAAACCACCATGGGCAACTACAACCCACTCTCATGTCAACACCAGGGATCGAACCCTGGTCACCAGCGGAAAGAGCCGAGCGTTTAACCACTCGACTGTTTAGGTTATAATGAGTAATAACAGGTTTTGTAAATTAGTGTCACAAGTGCTCTTTTTATAGTCTGACAGTACATGCATGTCTGTATGAAAAGCGCAATCAATTTGGTTTCCAATTATACAGGCTGAATGCCTGGTTCACGGACGGTTAGGGAATGATATCCACGGTAGTATCTGTAGGAAGCAATATCGTAAATTTTTTAGTTTGAGTCCGCTTGTAGGTGGTTCATAGATTATCGTTGTGGGTACTCGGCATGTCAGAGAGAATTCCCAACAGATATTTCCTCGTGATACGTCGCGAAACCGGTATGCAACACGTCTTAAACAAGAAAAACGGGGAGTTTCTAATACAGTAGTGAGTGTGTCGTACGAAATTCAGGTGTTCAGGTGAGTCATAGGAATTTCCATGAATAGTCCTGCGACTGTCCTACCAAGGAAGTCATATGAATGTGCACGTGAAATATTGTATTGTTTTGGTGAGTGGTTAAGGTGTATACCCTGTTACCCCTGTTGAACGAAAAAGGGGAAACCCTAAGGATGGGATTCAGAGAGAGAGAGAGAGATAGAGAGAGAGAGGCCGTGTCTAAGGCAAGATGAAATTCAGTCAGCTGAGCTAAACAGAAAAACAAGAGCACCCAAATAGTGCATAATATACCCATTGGATGGGTCTCCTGACCTTGGACCTCAATAAATATGCACAGATTTTACAGAGAATTTAACCCAGGAGAATTAGTCGAGATCATTATTATTGAACATTCAAACTGAATTACATCAAAACGCATCAAGTTCCTAGTTATCGCAGCAATGACACATAGAAATCCATAGGGACCTCTGACATCATAAATTTTACGATGATTTTGCGGAAAATTTTAAACAGGGTTTGATATTACACTAGTTAATATTTATAACGAGTTAAGTAAATATCCATCAGTTGCTTGTTACGTCAATACGGCGACACCAACGCCGTCATTAAACACGGACGGATGGACTCAATCTTTACCATAATACGACTCGTATCACAATGACAATTATAAATATATCACATGCCTTTTTATTATATAAAGCTTATCGTATCGGTGGTTCATTTTTCCATTAAAAAAAAAGAACAGTGTGTCGGTTATATTCAATTTCCTCTCAATAAACCATTTAGTGACTTGAAAGATCTGCATCTTAAAATGGTTGTCTTCGTCTAGACCTGTAGCTTGTGTAATTTAAACATTTATCCGGGCGTTAATCGATTTTCTGTTGATGGCGTTAGGATTTAGAATGTTACTAATGCGTGACGCCAGTTTGGACTGGTTTGGAATATTTTCTGTAGAGTAGAAATCTAGTCCAATAAGCTCCAACCAGGATCTCAAATTGATTTTATTAAAATGAATGTCGTGTACAACATCTCTTGAACAACAGCAGTAAATTGTAACTATGGGTTTTCATGTACCAATAAAATGGGTGTGATTTCAAAGAGGTTTTCATTTTTATTAGGGTTTAGTTGGGGCTTTTTTGTATTGTTTTTAATGTTAACTACATAAGTACAATGCGGTGAACAGTGTTTTGATATATAATTAGCATGTTGTGTACATTTTGAGGGTTGTCATGTAAAAGTAAATTTGGTGTAATTTTTAAAAGTTTTTATCATGTTTAAATATATATAGAATATTCACTAGATAAAGAAATTACATGAGAAGAAATCAAGAAATCCTACGACTGAATGGATATCTATAACAAGACATAAAATCACAATTTTTTTCAAAAATTAACCCCTAATTCTTCCTCATATGAATTCATTTCAGCTACAGACAAACTTACAAACAGTCAAAGGGCAAACTGTTTTTGAACTTTTTAGTTTGTACAACGATTGTTAAACTTATGTGATGATTGGAAAGTATTGACATTTTATTTTTTATTATTTGGTTATACACGCCTAAGGTTAAAAGAAAATTTCTTTGAAAAAGGGCTGAGAATAATCCATGTTGAGATCTCTGAGCACATTTAAGTAGCATGTCTGGCAGACACTCAACCAAAAAAAGTTATTTTAAATCCTCATTAGACCCTCATAGAGTGTACATTTTAACCTGGTACAGTATTCTTTTTGACGAAGCATCCTTTTCTTAAATTTACATTAATGTTTGTAAGCTATTTTTTTTTTAATTTTTCTTTAAATAAAAAAGTGCAGCATTAAAGCTCCTTATAACAGCAAACCACTTTGTTAGATGATTTATATTAAAAAGCATAATAAAACCGCGCAAACAGCATTTTTACCTTTTTTTCTCTACCGCGTGTTTTTCTTATTTATAGTTAAATTCGACCTTTTTGTTATTTAATCAAATGAAAATATGAATTTTTACTCTAGAAAGAAACACGGCAGAACAAAAATACCCATAAAGGAAGTGTTTTTAGATATTGTAATTTTTGCCACTAAGAGCGGCTTGTTCTTACTGGAAATAAATATAATGTTAAATTTCAATTAAGTTAGTTTATTTCTGATATAGAGGTTTTGCCAAGTGTGCAACCTTAAATTTCACAATTTTGCTTTGCCCCAAAGAAGGATGGAACCGGGATTTTTTATAGCCACGTAGGCTAACCGCCTTATCCACTGATCCCATTGTATTCTTGAGGGCGTTTTTAACGCGCTAGTGCTTGGGGAAACACAAACAAAAAAGGAAACCCGATATAAATAAGTTGTAGCGCAATGAGACTGCGTTTAAACAAATGATTGAATCTGATCGTTAATTGCAAAACAAAAGCAAGACACCTATAGAATTTCATGTTTCACATTTTTAGGTCACGTGACCGCACCCCGCGGAGAACGAAAAATTGACTTCTTGTGATCTCTCGTTGGCAAAGTACAGCTGCCCCATGAAAAATACCCAACGTAATCACACACACGCTTATTTAAACGGTTCTGGAAATATTCATGTGTTAGCTCAAATATCACGTCATCTGTTCACATGCACCTGCTGAAAATTATGATTTGACTGATTTGTACAGCACTGAACGGAAAACTGAAGAAACACGACGTTATATTATATTAATACTGATTTCAATATGTTCCTTTTTTAAAAGTGCCATTTTTTTACTAACTATACGTGTCGGTTGTCAACATATGCATTATATATATATATATATATATATATATATATATATAAATATATATATATATATGTATATACATATATATGTGTGTGTGTGTGTGTGTCACATGAAAACTAGATTTCATCTTGCACCTGAGAAGCAAGTACGTTTCAGCCACTGTTCCAGATTCCATATATTTAAGTACACACACATGCGCATATGTGTGTATATATATATATATATATATATATATATATATATATATATATATATATATATATATATAGATGTATGAGTAGCCATGCTGGTTCATTGCTTTATAGATGGAAAGGGTATACACAGAAAAGTGGTTCAGTGGCAGTGAACCACTTTTCTGTGTATACCCTTTCCATCTATATATATATATATATATATATATATATATATATATATATATATATATAATATATATATATATATATATATATATATATATATAAATTATAATAAACACTTATTTTTTTTTTCTTCTTTTATCTACTAGGTGTATATCAGATTTCTTTTTACCTTCAACTTTGCATCATTTTTTTTTTCGTTGTTTTTTTTTATCATTGATACACCATATTTTAATACATATAAAGTTTCCTTAGAGTTCATTCTTTTTTACATAGGTGTAGTAGGTTTGGATGGTCATCATATTTAAACTTACTTATATTGTAAAATGTCTATGGTTCTTTTTTTCTAAAAGAGTCTAATTTTCCTTCTATAATCTTCCAAAGAGGTCTGCAAGTAGGGCACTCTACCAAGGGTGTTTAATTGTTTCAACAGTTTTACAGTCATTAAAAAAATCATTGTTTTTTTTTATTTTCATGTTCTTTAGGAAAATTCCTGTTGGATAAATATTACTGATTATTTTCCAATTTAAAGTGTTCAGTTTTGGTTCCTTACCCTTATAGAAATGTTACCTCCATACACTTCTCCCGTCTTTATTGTCATGGAAATTTTTGTCCCAGAATGCTTCAGCCCATGGTGCTGTACTTGTACTGTCGAAAATAAGTTTTTATATTTTTTACTTGTCTTCCTTCTTCAATGTTATCAACAACATGCGTATTTGGTTCCCTGTTGTTATCATATGTTATATTGGCTTTTTTTCAATGCATAACTTAGAGCAAAGTATTGCCTAAATACGTTTCCCCTTTCAGGGTCATTTTTAATAAATTATTGTATTTTACAAAATTTCTATTTTTATCTCATATGTGACCAAGTTTCAATATTACAGCCCACACCTTACTGGGAAAATATAGTGTAGATCCTTTATATTTTATTAGTCTGTTGTTCCATGGACAGTCATCATTCATAAGTTTATCTCTTAGTTGTTTGGGAATTAAAGTCTCTTTAAAATAGTAGGACAAAATTTCGATAAACTATGAACATATGTATGCGTCATTTCATTTAACTCCAAATGATAAATGTAACTTTTAAAAATGTTTATGTTTGTACCACATTCTTCAATCAACCATTTATGTATTATTGTCCAGTGTGGTCCATTTTTTTTTCAAACATCGAGAAGAGTCTGTAAGAAGGAACAATTGAGAGCTTTCTGCAATATGTGTAAGTCAACCATATTTAAGCCACCAAATGCATACGACTGTCTCATAACAGATCTCTTTATTCTTTCTATACTACTTTGACCATTGTTCCATATATAAATATATTCCATATATATTATTATGTTTATCTTGTCTAAAAATCATTTGGGGCTGTGAGTTTTAAGAGCAGGTGTGTAATTTGTGTAATCATAAGGCATTGATGAACATTGATTTTACCTATGACACTTAAATTTTATTTACTCCATGATGCGATTATTTCTTTATTTATCATCTTGTTTTGTCCAGATTTCAGGTATTTCACACGCTGATCCAAATCTCGGGAATATCTTAATTTTCGAAACTACGGGAAATCCATCTAGTGTATTGTTATTGTTAATCACTTTAAACTACATGGCGTAACACTTAATATGAAGTTCGCTTATATATGCATACTGTTCGACAACTTCAATATCTTTTTCCGCAGACTGTTCATTACGAACAAAAATTGGCATGTCATTTAGTGTAATCTTTTATAGACACATTATGGTTCCGATATTGTTGGTAGTCTCTATCTCTCTCTCTCTCTTTTTCTCTCTCTCTCTGTCTGTCTGTCTGTCTCTCTCTCTCTCTCTCTATGAGAATACATATTTTTTATAAAACGCGGCGTGGAGGTGGTTACATGAAAACATCATGAATTTGCTAGCTGGTAATATAACTGTGTAAGACATTGTTCCAAGCGGATGAGAACAGTTATGCCTTTTTATAGGACTAATTCATTTTTTCTCATCACACAACAGATCTGATTCTCAGTAAAAATCACGACTACTTGTCTTAATATATGTCTTCTGAGCTTACATGCATATTCAAGACCGAGCGTTGTCTGGTTCCTTAACGTCCAGGGAATAAGTTAGACCATCCTCATGCTGTAACAGTTAGTCGGCAAACACCGCAAGGGAATTATAATGTTATCCTGAATGCAAGCAGAAGAGATATTATTTTTTTAACATACAAAGTCATATGGGATGTCTGTGGTTGAAGAAAATTTCAAATATCCTTGTGTTGTTTTCCTTTGTCAAGCAGCGCTTTGTGTGACTGCCAATCAGTCTACAAGATGAAGAGGTTCGAATCTAAACTAATAGATATAGAATATATAATATATATATATATATATATAATATTTACGATTTTTGGTTTGCTACTTTAGCATCAACCTACCAGAGAACCTGGTTAGTTCAGTAGTAGAGTAGTCGAACGGAAATCGGAAGGTCATGGGTTCGATTCCCATGGTTTCGAATCTGTGTATATATATATAATATTTCCGACTTTTGGTTTGCTGCTCTAGCATTAATTTACCAGATAACCTGGGGAGTTCAGTGGTAGATTTGTCGAATGGAAATCGGAAGGTCAGGGGTACGAATCCCACTCTAGGTAAACCGACTTTTCTGTGCATTCATGTTCCATCTCTGTATATATTGATAGTAAATAATAATCTTGGAGTATCACAACTAGGAACTTACAGAATACCGTGATTCAACCACGTAATATTTAATTAAAAAAAAAAGAAATGTAAAACTGTCTAAAATCCCTCAAGTCACGTCTGTTCGATTCATTGATTAACAAAATGCCGCCTGCCCTGAGAATAGGGGTTCTTAGGCAGTAGATTTGATTGTTCAAGATTGGTGGCGTCTACAATCGCGAACGGGTCTAATCAAATATGGCCTGGCTAGTTGTGTCCGGACGTGGGCCAAATTCCTCGATAATAGTTCCAGGTGGGAAACTTTTATATTAGAATTTATGGATGTTATATATGCAATTCAATTACAGAAGCTTTCCCTGAAACAAATTATGTTTAACCTCCACACAGGGCGCAATCAAGCTGCGTTATCATCTATCTAACAAGATTTCCTTTCTGAGCGGAAGTGGATGGGGCTATGGCGAATAGGAAATAAACACACTACCACCTACCGGCAAAAATGGTCGAGAGTGCAGAGTTCTACTGTCCTGGGTCCAACTGTTTGCAGAGGAAAGGAATTTTGAACTTCGCCTTGGTGGCCTAATTGAGCCCCGGCCGGCAAGGAAAGGCCGTGGAGGTAAAACAGGCGATCTGACTATAGCCGTCCCCAACGTGGAAGGAAATGGCGCCACCTGTTGAGGAAAAATTATATATAATTTTGTCACAGTCTCATGAACCTGCAAGGCTCATGAATATTTAAATTTGTGACGTCATACGTCGTATTTGCTTGACTTGTTAATTTCAGGCTTTCACAGTACACGCAAAATGTTTGAGTGAATATTTCTTATAAAAAAGTGATGTTATATTTACTTCAATGCAAAATAAGCCACCCTACGAGCGACTATGTGGAACAGGTGTGCACATTAAAGCTATGTCACAGTAACTGTTATCTGTTCCACTATCTGTCCACCTGTTTTTTTTTTTTTTTTTGTTTTTTTTTTAAGATTTTTTTATCAGGATGACTGGCGAATAAAACTTGCAATACAGTCTGAGGGACGATAATGCATATCTTTCAGTACCACTCTTGCATGATGAGAATTTCATCATTGAAATAATGTTTTGTTACTGCACGGTCTTTATAGTGTGTCTTTGTTTGAACCAGTGATTCAAGGTGTCGGAAGTGACCTCGGGGAAATTCGGTTACGACGTATTATGTGACGTAACAATGGAACGTGAGCCAATGGGGAATGTTAAAGTGCGGTGGGGAACTGTAGATCATTGTTTCATATTTGCTGCGAGCTGTTCAGTAAGTAATCTACTTTTATGGCGTCAGCAGTTTTATGCAATGTAAATTCTGCTGCCCCTGTCACCAATACAAGTTCTCATATTACTTGTTTTACCTTTTCACTTGAGAATCACTTTGGATAAATTATGTTTAAAAAGGTTTATTTCGCATTTAATCTTCATGAAAATGTTGATCTTGTTTGCCATGGCATAAATAATCACGTGAAAAAGGCGGCCAGTTGAAGTTAGTTTGTCGCGCCACATTCATGGATTAGAACTTTAAATTGATCCTCTGACACACAGGCAACCAATGTAGAGCAAAGTGTACAGGTGTGACGTGTTGAGAATTTCTCGTGCAAGTTACAGTGCCGCCATATTTTGGATGCATTGCAGTTTCTGTTAAAGTACAGATGGAAGACCACAAAGGGATGCATTAAGTAGTCCAGTTTAGACAGACATGAACCAACTCTGCAGCAGATTGATTAATATACCTTCTAATCTTACCAATACATACATATATATATATATATATATATATATATATATATATATATAAATTGTACCGGGGTAACACATAAGCGGACCGAACTGTCTCGCTAGCGAAGCCTGCCTTTTTGGCGAAGCAGTTTAAACGCCGGACATGTGCATCACCGATATGGGTTCGAATCCCGGATCGGCCCAGTATTTTCCCCTGAACAATATGTCTTCGTAACAAAATATCTATTTATATGTATATACATAAATATTCATATTTCATTACCTCGCCTGTCGACCATTTCGGTTTAGCGACCACCTCAAATTAACGACCACATTTTTACGATCCCAGTTCGTGTTTTATTCTGTACATCAGACCTCGCTTAGACGACCACCTTGAACATGCCACCAATGAGATTTTTTTTGAGGTTTCACATACTCTGTATATATATATATATTTAAATAAAGATAGATAGATAGATAGATGTGTGTGTGTGAGTGTCGAAGGCAGCTGAAAGGTACAAAGAACAAGAACCAAAGCTGTCTGACCCCTGTCTGCTGTGTGTACGTTGTCATGCTAGATTCGTACTAAAATGGTCTGTGTACTGTGATATTTCATTTTATGAGGATTGTTCTGGCTCTGCATAATCATATCTGCTAGGTAGAGGATGAGACGGGCTGCCGCTACTCTCTCCAACACCGTAACAATAAAGGCAGGTCAAATACAGGGCTGTAGTTGCTGTAGTCTAAAGGAGCCTTCGGAATAGGTTCCATTTTACAGTTCTTGTGCGTTTTCATTTAATGACAGGAGTACTATTTTCATCCTTAGCTTCTTCTTTCAAAGGACTGTTGCAATTTTACGTTCTGTTTCGATACTGGGAATGTTGCAATTTTACGTTCTGTTTCAATACTAAATACGAGCTTTTATCTACAATTTGGTCCATAACAACACAAACTTACTTGTTAAGCATTCAAGAACAAACTTAAACTCAACAGTGTATAAATATAACCACTAGCATGCAGCACAGCTAATAATCTGTTAAAGGATCAATGTACGACAAGGATTGACATACGCAGTTCAAATATATTTGGTAAATCCGTGTCTATAAGAACTGAACTTCAGAAAACCATGGATTAATAAGTTGTGCATTTTTCCCATTATCGAAAATAATCTTACGCCACTGGCGGTATATCTTATTTGCTTTTTGTGTACACATCTGCGTGCACACAAGAGTAATGGACCCCATATTAAAAACTTAAGAACGCATATCAAATTATACGGATTCGTGTCCTCGAGGGCCACTTCCAGTAAAATTCTATATAATTATTTTTTTTCTATGAATTAAAATGACGGAGATGATAACACGGAAAGGGGTGAATATATATTTTGTGTAACCGAAAATCAGATTTGGTTTATACTAGGCTTACATTAGCAGACGCGATTAAATGCTAGTCATTTTTTACTTGAATGCTGTTAGAGCGTTTCGTCGAAATTATTTCAGCAATCACTGACAACAAAATAATAGTTAGTAAATAAGCTTTAAAACAGATTTCACTAAATTAGCTCATACATCTCTATTTTTGAAGTTGGCACTGGCAAAGCGTCTTATTATAACAGTTTACACCAAATAAACATCAGCAATTTCAAAAGATAATATCAAAACGGTCTGACGTTTCGTAGAAATGCAGTTTTAAGAATAAAAGGAAACATCTAGAATTTTCCTAGCTCCGAATACTAAAAATGATGAAATCCATACGTTTGAACATGAACCATCCAAATTCTTACTATTGGAATGCTTATTCTTCAAGTCCATCCATATGGAAAACTGGCACTTATATATACATGTGCCTAAAAAATGTTCTAAATATTTACAGAAAAACAGGAAGAAAATGTTAAAAAATACTGTTTCGCCTTTCATTGATATACTTCACTTTTCTATAGAGCACATAGAAGTACTTTATAGACGTCGTGATACCCCTGTATCATATGTTGGAGCTTGAATTGTAGAATACAGCTCAGCCTTTATTACAAGAAAAGCGTGAAGAATAGAGTTTTTTAATTGTTGTCAAACAGAAAAACAAAGAGAATGTATTGGATCAAATGGCTGTAATGTATAATAAGAAATATTAGCAACTAACAGTGGGGCGGCTCAGGGTTGTTGGCTTTCACCATTTATGTTGACCTTGTATCCTGAAGATCGCAGATCTAACAATGATTCTTGTCTTTACATGTAATCCTATAGCTGTGTACCCGTAAATTCGACATGCGACCTGTGATATCTGGGATTTAGTGTGTACGTAAAAGGGCAGTCTCCGGAAACTGAGAAATAATCCTGTCAGGCTTCGATAAAGGCGGATGCGACACGAAAGTTCTCCAAGGACAGCGACTAGGGGAGAATATGCCGAGAGAGTTCGATGGGACTGGGATCTGTAGCGTTTAAAACGAGAAAACTTTTTTGGACCTAATGATAGTGCGATCCAGTCCAATCAATTCAGCTTATATTTATCCGAGCTGGAGATGAGCTGAACTAAAGGCAAGAAATCTTTTTACTTGTCCACCTTAATTTGCTATATAATGTTCGTGATTCTATCGAAGCCAGATTGAATATTTAAGACGTTGAGAGACGACGTCCCTTTTTACAAACATTTCGGTATTAGTTGTTTGATTCTTCAGGGTAAAGGTACCGAAAATTAATTTGGATAATATCCCTGAGATACTTATAAATAGAAGTGGGTGTAATTTCAGAGACAACCATGCTATTTCCCGTTCTTTTCTGGAAGCACATGCTGATGGATGGCGCCGCTCCGAGTTCGTTTTCTAGAACTGAAAAGCAATCACCGGCGAGAGACAATGTTAGCGTATATTGTCCAGTAGGTCAGTTACTGATTCATTTATCTTCTTACATATTCCAAGATTTGTTTATTAAGGAGTTTAAACCAAGGAAAAGGAAGTAAAATATTGCATTTGGAAATTTGATCCAGCCATGACGTAAGCGGATTGCTCATGTCACAGTACAGTGAAATATGTTAAGCATATAAGGCCGCGGCTTTTACTATAACAGTTAAAGCTTTTTTCAAGTCATGTGTTTACATGCTGTAACTTTGTATAAAGTACGCAATGTACAATAATTATTAAGTAACAATAATGCTATTTAACCAAGCTGAAGATCGTATTTGATTTATTGCAGAGTTATAATGAAGGTTACATCAGGAGAGATAGGTGAAAAAGTCAATGGCTGTAACTACATAATCATTGTCGGATTTGATATATGCAGTGCGTGGACACTGTGTTTTGGTTACAGGATATATGAGAACTGCCAGGTTCAGAACTGTTCGAATAGGTTAACAGCTACCAATCAGCCTTCTTTTTGTGGAACCCGTGAAGGCGTCACTTAAGTACGTAGATTACACGTCAGCAGATAAGTGAATACAGCTGCTCAATGCAAGAAAGCATTACATATATATTTTTTTTTATCACAAGACAACTAAATACATTCCGTATTGATTGGAAAAGACTGGAACTTTTCTATTTATCAGTCATTTCCGCTTTCTTGTTAATCACCGCATTGTGTAATGCTTTAAATAACACTTGCTGATATTTGGTATCCAAGTTTAATAAAATTCGGAAACAAAAACATAGCAGAAACAAATAAACAAATAAAAGCAGGAATGATTATCAAAATAATTAAGTCCAGTTTGCTGATATGTTTAACAAACGGTATTTAGATAAGGTGGAAAAATAACGTCGTTAGTGCCTTATTGATTTTTCTTAGTAAATATCTAAAAAATGCTGCGAAGTAAGATACCTACATGCCTGGTGAGCGAAGTTCTTAGTGTTACATTTTTAAGTGTGACCTTTTGTCTGCAAATGCAGAATCTAAGTCATATGATGTATAATTGTTATATAATACGTCCCTATAGCCAAATAATTAATTTCACTCATAAAATTTATCTCTGTTGTATCTTATAATGTACCATACATGCACTTTAATGTATAACATATAACTTTACGTGATGAAGTTATCAGCAGATGCTGCCATATTAATGTCAATATGTCGTAAAAATAATCATGAAAGTTATTAAAAGTGATACTGACGATAATTATCAATCCCTTGCGTCAAGTATTTAACATTTGACAATCAATTTATTGTAGATTATCCCTGAGACTGGAGTTATGGTCTTCTTTAGAACACGGACTGTCATAATCATTTAGTTGGAGTAAGTTGATCTAATCCGGCATGCCCACTCGTTGATTTAGAAAATCTATGGCAGGTAACTCCTGCCCACTGGTAGTGTTTACGCATGCTCTTATTACCAATAATTCCTTGCTAAAGGACAAGTCCAGTCATGTGCTACATGGAGACACAATTAGTCTCTACATAAACTGTGAGATGCCTGCTTTTTATGAGTAAGAATATTACCATAAAATAAGGATAGTAAGTGGCACCGCCACCCCAGGCAAGAGGAAATTTTTTTCTACCCTACAAAAAAGCATAGTAAATTAAAAAAAAATTATCGGGATATAATTTGCAGTTGTTTACGCGTGCTTTAATTACCAATAATTCCTTGCCATAATTCCAGCCATGTGCTATAGGGAGACACAATTCGTCATGGTACACGAATTAAATTTCTCAACACGAGAAATGGCATCTGCCCGTTGCAATAATTTCTGATGCAACGGTTACCGTTTTTATCCAAGTAGAAATATAGAAGCGGTTAAGTTACAACATATGATTAATGTATACGTAAGATTATTCTATATACATTAGAACATTCCCAATACTTGAATTATAGTCATGTACACTTTATATAATGCATATAGTTTTCATGTTGTACATATATCTTTTGAATCCTTCATATAATGAAAGTTCTAATAATTGCCTTCCCAAGAAGTATGTTGCTCCAATTTATAACCTTAAGAATAGTATAGAATCTTTTAAGGTGTAATTATCTTAACAAACAAGGGCTTTGAATCATTGATGGAAGCTCAGAAAGAGGATTGCTTCTTCCCTTTCCTGGACGGTTTTCTGTAAAAATCTTTATGGTGTTTGTTTTAATTATGTTGTAACATTCATGAATTTATTTAAATACACTAATATAATCTCATATACAAAATCAAACAAGCAAAGGGATAGACGTTTCTGGGTCAATTCAAAATAAATAGCTCTCTACATAAATTGTGAGATGCCTGCTGTTTAAGAGAATTTATATTACAATAAAAGAAGGATGGTAAGTGGCACCGCCACTGCCAGTGCCGATAAGGGACACACGAGTAAAATAATATCCGAACAAAAAAAGCATAGTAAATTTCAAGAAAATTAATAGGGATATAATTTTCATTTGCATATGATGCAAAAGGGACGCATTACAATTGCCAGCATGACGGATGTAAGCGGAACTAAAAATAAATCCGAACATCAATAATTCTACATCAATTTCTATATTTTAAACTTCCTATTCCCAAAACACACCCTTGGCATCATTAAATTCTAGCATATCTCAGCACATTACATTTAAAAGATATCTATCTCAATTAAAATAGAATATCAAAACAAGCAAAATGACAAAGAATCAGACAGAGAAAGGTTCTAAATTCCCTCAATCTTCACTAGAGGAAGTATGGAAACCTCGGGACCAAGGGGTTTTAACACTGGCAGACTTCGACTTCCCAAGACTTAAACTGAAAACTTGGCCTTTTATTCGTGTGTAAAATACTACAGTTATGACCATGTGACATTGCAAAGCAATATCATGAAGACCTTTGTTTGCTTAAATTGTCAAAACTAAATTGAGGATTTTGGGACCAGACTTCGTCATTCTTTAAAATTAACCTTGTTAAAGTTGTGTCTTTGTTGTGCGCTGTTGACATTCTGTTTCGTGTTAGGCTCAAGCCTAGGGCGTCAATCGTTATGGCGTGTAGAGACACAGCGCTCGGTTTAATCCATACTGGGTGAACCCTGGCGTATAAAGACAGCGCTCATGCTAATCTGGAATTTTCTGGGCTGATCGTGCTCTATGAGCGCGTGTCTTGGGTTGTTCGTTGGGTGCGTGTGTATTATGTATTTTTGTGTTATTTGGATTGTTCGTGAAATAGAAGTTTCTAGGCTTTGGGGTGAGAAGCTATAAATTAGGGGGTTGTGTTTAGAGCCGAGGGAGGATTGAGAAAAATTCGAGCGGACACGAAAGAGTGTGAGTCAGTTTTGGACCTATCCCATAATTGCAGTAGTGTCAGGGATTCTACGAACTCTATGCAGATTTAGTGGGACTGTCTCCAGATTGCCATCGGGATTATAACAAGAACTTTACGTTGGACTATTTGAATGTTCACGTGGATAATAAGTTTTAAAAGACTTTTTCAGCTGTGACAGTGGGGTATCCAGAAAAGCCCAGGATACGGACACTGGTACTGTACACTTTATTTATTATACTATGTAACTGTATTGATTTACTGTTATACTGTTGTTATACTGTTTAATTGTATTGATTTAGTGTATTGTAATGTTGGAAATGTTTTAAGAATAAATTATAATTATTTGTTAACAAATAAATACACTGACTTCTTAAATCATTCCCCTAGACATTTCACGCTGCCTAGTGTAACAGAATCTGATTTTTATATCTCTATAACAAAGTTTATGCTCGTCACGACTACGTGATCTGTTGTTATCAGGTTCCGTAACAACCTTTATAATTATCCTAGAACCTTACTGTCGAGAAATCGTTCCAGCATTTCAATCCAACACTTTGTTTGCCTACATGGCTCCACAATGCGAGTACGAGTATATACGAGCATTTACGGAAACTTTACGAGTCCAATAGTGTTAGCTGCGAGGCACGGGAATATGTAACCGAGTTCGATACGACCGGTATCGAACTGCGTACAATGTGCACGAGATGTGTACGACTACAGCCGAGTCACGGCGATTAATGCTGTTCAACTGTACTTTGATTAAAATCAAAGAAATCAAAGACTTTGCACGCAATGTTTCAGGTTAATGGTTAGATTTATAATCGAGTAATTTTCATGAAATTCCCAGTGAAAGGTGGAGAACAATATAAACTTATTGCATGGATATTATTGTTCTGTGTATTAGGAAAGCAGGAATTCATACTTTTTTCTCTACATTAACACACTGACTTTTGACGGTCCAAAGTTTTCACACAAGGGGTGATAAACAGGGGACTTCACTTACCCTAAACAACCTTAATGATATATTTCAAACATATAACAAAAACATTTTGTACAGAGCTTCGTTATTGTTGGCATGTTGTCACCTGTTTATATCATTTGAAATGGTATCTGATATCAAGTTAACGTAAGATTAAGCTTTTTATAAAAAAAATATCACATGCATAGGTATATCAAAAACACTTAAAGAGGAGGGTGCTATCGGCAATATTTTTAAAAGCCGCCCCCCCCCACCCCCATTCTTCGGGAATATCGGCAGCAAAATGACAATGTTAAGGATTTTTAGGTCAATTTTACCCAGAGAGAGAAGGTGATAGATATGATGATGAAAATGAGTCAAATCGGCCTATCTCTTGGATAACTGCTTTGGTTATGTAATATGAGAGGAGGGAAAGAACGGGGTACGCAGTCAGTTTTTCGTTTTTGTTTCCATCATCGAACGAAATATTCGCAGACACCATAATATTGAAAGGAGGAAAAGGAGATTTATTATGTATCTAGTACATTATTGGGTAACCATAAGGGGCACATGATTCGTACCTTCAAAACATATCATGTATCGCATTGGTTGTATTGTAATACACGTGTCTTAAATAATTTTGTAGATCAGCAACTCACCCAGTTACCTTCAAATTTAGTGAATTGTTTCTAAAAATAGAGGAATGCTTAAAATGAGTTTAAATTTCTTTATTATACTTATTATACATATATGATTGTTTAATATTTTATTCTAAATTTGAAAGGTTTTACGCATTTTTTGTAGTTTATTTGTACTTTAAACTTCAACTATATATACTTTCTAAGTATGTAAAGCTCCTTACAGCGTTTAAAATTAAAATGTCGCTCTATACATTTTAAATTATAAAACAATAATAATAATGCTTGATCTTCCCCTGATTATTACATATTTTAAATGCAATGGTTAAATGTTAATAAAGGAGTATATCTCTATTATCATTCTTTTTCATATTGATGACAAGTTAATCAGAGCAGTTTGGGAAGTAACCGAATTATTTCGATTTTACTCGTTCAGACGCTTTTTTGTTTGGTATGTGGGTGACAGGATTTGCGGCGAAATTATTGGAAATGGATAGGTTTTCACTCATCCACATGATTATAAAAATATTTGTTTTCAATTAAAATCAATAAATCTAATACAATCGGCCGTCACACACAATAGGGAACTAACCCAGCGTTTTATTTCCGGGTAATAAGTGTCGGTTTACGCTGTCAAACATGTCATGGCAATAGGAACCTAAAACTTCCTAAGGGAATGAATGCGCACCTGTTCAAGATGGTTATTAAATTGATGGAAAGGTACTTTTTCTAAAAGATTTCCCGCTTCAGGACTGTCTTAAAACTGAATGTTTGAAAGAATATAACCTGATATTTGCTTTGCTCAGGTGCTCGCGTAGGTGGATTGATGTAAAATATATAAAAGGTTCGTTATAGGTAAAGTTTTATTGTCAAGTAATCTCAGAATGCTATCGATGGAGAACTGCATGATGGGAATTTTTTTTCTTAGAAGTTGGTAAGGAGGCCAATGTTCAGAAAATACAAGAACTTACAAATATACGCTTCTGAGGCAGACTGATCATTCATGACGAGCTTTTTCATTTGACAGTTTTCCTAACAGAGCTTGAATTATACGATCGTGCGATCACACGCAAATCCAAATCTCGGGAAAATATGGTGTGACACTTCCTGTGTTGTGAACTCGTAGTTCGTGACTTTGTACATATGTACACAGGTCCACAGACATAGAAGTAAGCGGTATCCCCGATCGAATGCATATATGCATTTGTAAAAATAATGTCAAACAACGCCATTTGTAGAGATTTTATTTATTATTGCTACCTATTTAAATAGCTATAAATACATATATGTCCATTCTTCATCGAACCTTACCTGGCGTTTTTTTTGCCATATTTAATAAAAATTATTAATTTATTATACGCGATCTAAATGTACCTTGATCCAAAAATACATAATGAAAAGTTTAAAATAAAATAGAAAATGTAATTGCAAATGCAAATGAAAATTAATGTATCAGCATTAAAATAGATTATCGATAGATTAGGGGAATTATGGGTATGAATATTGTTTTATTATAACGAAAAATATTGAAATGTATTATTTAATTACCGTCTTCAAAGATAAATGGATAAAATACACCTATACGTTTTCTCTGGTAAAATTAGTTATGCAGTTAATATGAAGTTTCTTTATCTGTAACACATTTCGGTTGTAATAAATTAGCAAGAATATAGTGTGTATATAAAACAATCATTACAAGTGCCGTTTGTGCATTAATAAGTAATATATTCATAAACACTCAAATACAAACATGTATTCATATGTAGAATACAATACGTTACAGTTAAGGTATAGAAACGTCCATATTGCTCCTATACGTATTTGATGACGCGACATACGCAAGAAATAGCATTAATAAAGACCAGTCAGCTTAATTATCTAACGTCTTAGTCGGTTAAGTGGTTAATGAGCCATAAGCCTAATCGATGAAGGCCACGCCTGTGGAAAAAGTGAATCCTTTAAAAGGCCACAGGTACCAAGGAGAACTTTGTCTGCGTTGCTGCCATAACAACGGAGGAAATAGAGAATTCCGCCGGCATCTAATGATTCATTTATTTAATTTTATAAGTAGTCTGACGTCCCTCGAATTACAGCATAAATTAAGAGGTATAATCTAAAAGGACATAAAAATACATGTTGTTGCATGATTTAAAGTTGCTATGTATATACTACATAAAGATGTACATTTGTCTTTAACAATATCACTGTTTAGAATTCATTTGGTATATTTTTTTACTTCAGATAAAAAAAAGACCACAATAGTAATGAAATTAGAGATTTTGTCCTATCTGGTTTGAAAAATTGAATCATGAACCCCGCTTAAGTGGCATTCAAAGGATCATAGGCATAAAATCGATTTTTTTATTTTCACTTTTGATTTCCCCTGTGTTGTCTATAAATATGTATGAGTTTCAAATGTTTTTTTTTACTTCCTTCAATGATTGATGGATCAATTTAATCAATGACATACAAAGAGAATCAACCGTTCTCATTCCTTCACTAATCATGATTGCATTCGAAAACACTCCTTAGTTCAAATATATTTTTTTATTAATCTTTTTACCAATTATATATGAAAGGGAAAAAGACTTTATCTCAGGTATTACCTCCTTATGTCATAATAAGAAGAGACAGAGGGCAAAAAACCTGGAAAGTGGGTACAAAGTACACACACTGACAATAAAATCACCGGCAACGACAAAGAAAGCGTCCTTACGCAGCTGAGGCTAGGTCGGTATTGACGGATAAATGGCACCTATTGCATTATACCACCCCCGTAATGAACCTAATGCTTGTCTTCCCCAAGCTGTGTTTATGTGGAGATACCATTACTCAAACACTCCTTTTGTCACGAGAATGGTACAGGCATTGACGTTTTGCAGGGATATCACACGCCAATCCCGTGGTGCTAGAAAAAGTCAGAGATCTTAAAGTGGGAATCATTGGTCGTTTGTTTTTGGTATCATGTGATTATAGTGTACTTTAAACTGTGGTTATCCAAGAGAATGAAAAATTGACCTCACTTAACCGTAACCTAGCCCGAGGATATACTGTTTGAACGGAATGTTTTGATTTAAGCTTTGTATCATTTGGGCGATATCAATGCGGACCCTTTTGTAACTAAAATCCCATGGGGTAATCTACCGCATGAAGTCGGTTTAAGATTATACCTTTTTTGTTGCCTCAAAGGTGATCTTTAACAACAATGTTGGTATTAAGTATAAGTGTGAAGGTCAATCATTTTTTCCAATATTTGCAGGAAAGCCCAATTTTGTGAGTATTTATCGATTAGAGAAGGGGTCGGAAGGAAAGAAAGGGGAAAGAAAGGGAGGATTGATTTAATGAAGAATTCACGGAAGACGTTTGCAAAAAAGTGAAGCGCCAGATTTCTTTTTCACGTTCGTGTTCACTGTTTTATCTATACCACAAGTGCGGCAATATTAGCGAGTTAATGTGAAGGCTTAAAATTCTTACGCAGGACCATAGCACGTCGTCTAAATCTGTTGTAAGCATGACGACATGAGCATTAATATAATGTTAATGTTACATTGTTACTGTTCCATGGTACCTACGTGATCACTTCAAAAACACATTTACGTGCATGTGTTTGTATGTGTTCTCTGTGTGCTAACGTGGTTTAATAGTATATAATTCCTGTATGTGTTGAATCAAATCCAAATTAGGGGGCTAATCACACATTCAGACCGGAAACATAAGTTTAAAATCAGTTTCCTCCGTGTATCTGAAGGGGAAGCCTTTCATGTGTTTTTCGGCATCAAGCCACGATTAACCTGAATAAATTTTTGGTAGTTACATCCGGCTTTATCCTCAGATGTGGTCCTTAGCCATATAAAACCATTCACGCCAAAGTCTCCTTGGGTCTTCCACGGTAAAACGATCCATAACAATTACTTAACCTTTGTCAGTCTAGTTTAAGTTTATAGATAAACCCAGGGAGAACCACCACAAAGTAATGGATGGCCAAGGTGGCGTGAAGTTATACACGAGGAAAACTTAAGGTCTTATCATAAACACTGGCAAACACTTGGAAGACCTGAACAACTACACGAATCATCCGGTTAGGGACCGTTACACTAGATTTCAACCGGCATCTGACCTTGGTACGACCGACTTTATCTGACAGACGAAAAGACGTTTCCGTGTATTCAGACATGTAACCGGAAACTTACCGGCTTTCAGCCGGCTTATGTATTATTCATATACATATGTGCGTGTATTTATGTGTGTGGTAGATAAAGCATTTTTTTCAGGTAAGATATTTTTCTAAAATAAAGGTTTGAAGAATGATATGTGGCAGGAGTTTGCATTATTCTGAGACTGTCATACAGGTAGAAACAAATAGCATTGACTTAAAATATTCGCCTTATGTAGTTGCTTTGTCAAGAAAGCACCAATTTTTACCAATAACAAAACATCAATACACTCCTTTCAACTAGACAATACATTTACCCTTTGAAGTCATAGGTCATTCGAATGTTTCTAATAGGATATCAAAAGTTCATGGTGCAGTCGTTAGTCTCATCAACCTGTTGCGTTTTGATAATTCTCAAACAAAATGAAATAAAATTAAGTAATCATTACGCAGAATATATTTTGTTTTTGCATCGGATATTAAATGCTTTCTCTTAGATTTACAAGATTTCACAGAAAGAAGTTAAGTGCAAAGTTTTTTTTTATATAGAGAAAACTCACCCGTGGTTTTTGGACCGGGCCTACGCGTAACCATGGTAACCGGCCCGGTTTCAATCTAGGACGCAACATATCCCTGGAGGCTTCTGGGTGGATGCCGGACAAACCAATGGACGCAAGAAGGACACATGTACAACGTATAACATCCATAATGATCAGTATCCTCCACTCCTATCGTCCACGTCAGTAATTTAACCAGTTATCTCAGATAATAACACCTACTTATTTACACACGGACCTCACTTCGGGATGTCTTCGAATTGTGACAGCGCCTCAGACGATGAACCAAAAAGACCAATTATTTTCTTAATATATCATACGTATTCTTTTCCGCGAATATTTTAGTATTGTACTTATTTTGAAAGAAGTGTACAGTTCCTTCACGTAATGATAGGTTGATGCTTATATTTCAGCCGGAACGAGCATGTTTTACACTAGGTATCTTAAATAACATTGTTGATAAATTATCTTGTTGTTAGTAGGTTTCCTGTATTCAGCTCCTCGCTCTTCGGTTTCTTTTATCTGAAATACAAGAGAGTATATACATATATTTTGCATGAAAAGTCAATGCACAATAAATTATATTTTTTTTCCACTTTCATAGTGTAGATGAAATTCTTGTTTACCGGAAAGAAAACGATTGAACATTAGGTTTCAAAAATTAAAAAAAAAAAAAATAATAACTTGAGCAACTTTAATATATGAAACTTGAGAAACTTTAATATATGAAAAAAATGAAGTCTGATATAATTTAATTTTCTTTCGTCATACGATGGGCTTGGACCTTAAAAACATGATTCAGAAGCAGGGAGGGTCTAGGGGATCCGGAATAGTGATTCCAATTTACTTGTTTATTCGCACCATCAATCAATTGCAATTGTCATTTATCTCGATCAGTCTTAAATTAACTAGATGTATGCAAACGATCATTTGAAAGGAATACCCAAGACGTGTACAAACTTTGGAATAAGATTAAAAAATGTCAGGTGCAAGGCTGTGAACTAGGAGAAATATTGAGCCCAATTTTACCTTCATAATTCAGCCATAAAAGACATCGAAAATGACAGGAAAAAATAATTCAATGGTTTGGCATCGTCAACCCACACAATTCTAATATCCAAATATGAATATAGAAAGAAACTCATAAATCTTTTTAAAAAATCTTTTCTGCAACGTTGCAATCCATCCGCATTCTCAAGAAAAATGCAAAACAGGCCATGACCATGATTTGAAAGGAAAGTTGAAAATGGTGTTACAGTACTTTCGGGTGAAGGAATTCTGAAACATCCTGGTGATCTAGCAATATTTGATAAATATGAAATTAAAAGTTTAGTTGAGTAAACCTAAAAAGAGACCGTGGAACAATTTAGCCAACACGGCATGGGACACGTATTTTGCAGTCTGCCCGAGACTTATTGTTGCTCAAATTACAATTCTTACAGCCCAGCAAGTCTACTTGTAAGAACCCGGGTGAGTACAGGTTGCACTGGACAGGCCATTCATTATCCGGCTTTCTGCAGTCACCGTGAATGCTTCCGTGCTAGACTTCCTTCCAGTAATGGGGAAAAAACGAGTGCGTGGGTGTGCCTCTTTTTTTGGTTAAGTGAAAATTGTCTGGTGTTTTTTGGATTTAGGTCCTTCTTAATGTCATGCGTACCCAATTCAAACTGTTTCTCTTTTCATCTTATCCAATCTGATTTTCTACTTCTGTTCAATTATACCGATTATTCGTCCAATGGAAAAGGTATGGCTTAATGTTTTGAATAGTTCTAAACTTTAAACTCTATCTCGAATGACTCTGGCCCTTGGCATTCAGCTGCCTAATAGGTCATATTTCATGCTGACGAGAACCGGAGTCGGGTTGTCACGGCCCAGAACATCATTAATGAATGTGTCATCAGATAGCTCACTAAGTGGAATAATGTACCACACATTCCACACAAATTATGTGCAAAAATATATACAATGATAAACAATTTTCTCACCAATACACCCAGTTTGGATTTATGCTTTCACAACTTTTTTTATCCAGAATATGAAACATTTATGCGTATTTTCTAGTTCGATTTTCCAAGATATAAACCTTTTTCCTGATTACTGTATATATGAAAAGATATGTGGTGGCCATTTCCTCAGCCATTATGCCTAGACTTCAACACCCCTTTCTCGAAATCCTAGGAAAGGAACGCCTTTAACAGGGTTACATCCGAACCCAAGGACATTTTTATATCATATCGCAAACATGTTAACACTTTTACTCGTTAACCGCACTTTTATGAAAAGCAGCTAAATGCAAATATAGTACTCAGGGAAGATGTGACGCAAATGGAAGTGATTAATTATACAAATTGGGGAAAACTCAACAAACTCCCAAGGACACGCCGATGTATAATAAATAAGCTGTGGCATTGAAAGTTTGATTTGGTCTACCGATAACGTATAGGCTAATGGGTAGAATGCATGCATATACCAACAGTAAGTTGATTATAACCGAAATTATCTGGCAATAATTTTATTGCAGATAAAGAATATTACGACAAAAAATTCAAATATAATCTTTTGCTCGATGATTATGTGTTGAAACAGAAAAAATGAATTCACTTCATGTATATTTTTTTCAGCAGAAGAAAGAAGGGACACCAGCGAATGGAAAATTATTATTTCACTGTTTTGGAATGAGGGCTTTATCAGATAAGACACAGTCTGGAGTAGTCATTTGTGAAATAAAGCTTCCTATAGTGAATAGATGATAAATGGATAAAAGTGGTAAAATAACTCATTACCATATAGGATGATTCTCAGTTTGGTTTGTGATTTCACATTTATTATTTTGTGCTCATTCATGATTTATTGCCTCATTGTAAGATAATCGGTTGTTTACCGTGGAAATAATGCGACAAGATGCATTGTCCCGCTTGGCTTGTATCACGACTCCAGCTAAACTTAACATTCCAATACAAATGCAGACTGAGTCGTGTTTTCACGGCTTGGAAATAACACGCGAAAAACAATCTTATTAATGTTGAGTGCTCTATTAAATTATTAAATATATATTTCTTCTTTTTAAGAAAACGGAAAGATAAAACACTGACATTTCGAGACGAAGATTCCCGAAGATACAGGGAAGAGATGACGTTTGAGAGAGAGAGAGAGAGAGAGAGAGAGAGAGAGAGAGAAAGAGAGAGGAAAGTGATTGTTATTTATTCGGTGGAATTAACCATAATAGTCTGAATGAATCCAAATTAATGTTCTCTTGGTATAGATTTAAATGTTTAAATGAGCTCAAGTCACGAAGCATGTGAGAGCCCTTGCCCAACCTTAACATCCCAGGCAAGAGTAATTGCAATATTTTTCTTTCGTAAACAAAGTGTCATTTCATAATGACAGCTCAAACGAGCTGAATTTCTAAGGCGGCTATGGCGAAAATTGATCCGGATATTAGCTGGCAAATTGTGTCCTTTTGACAAGAGTTGAGCAAAGGTTAAAATCCGCCCTCATAAGAAAATAAATGACTCGGGTTTTTTTAACCAGAAAGTTCCACTACCTTTGGAAATAGCAATAAGTAGTCATTTAATGGGGTTAAATTAACAGTGTTTTTTATAAATACTGTAATCGACACGACTTCAGATACATACCAAGAAATCAGACACAAGAAATCTGTATATCAAGGAATGCATGTGGGAGGGGGGGGGGTCCCTTTCGTCGGATGCTCTCAAAACCATGTTTGTATTCACTTATTCGGCCCATATTCATCATTTTCACAGCATAGGTGACTTTCATTTGCAAATATCCCTTGATAACGTTGTTAAATTCGGATTATGTTCCGGATCGATTCTTTATTAGCCAATTGGCGATTAATGATTGCAACTTCACAAATCGAGAATTTATTCAAGTGTCTATAAACATTGGTTTTTTTTCTTTCTTCTTTTGCATATCTTCTCCTTGTCGTGGAGTTGTTTTTTTTTGTTTTTTTTTTTCACGCAGTCTTATAATAGTAAACAGACACGTGGACTGTCTAAACAAATGGACTGTGCGTGGGAAAATTTGTATTCAGCAAAAATTAATAAATAGCGTGAGATGATACATAAATTATTGCAAATGTTTCTTTAATATTGATGTACCTTTGCTGTACATTTATTTATTCAGAGCTTTATACATGAAACTAACGTGGAATGTGAACCAAATTTATCATATTCCTATATAATAAATAAATACTATTAGCCTTAAGATGAGATATGAATGATTGTTATTTTTTAACCGGAAATAAGACCCGATATAGTTTCCAGTTCTTTGCCGAACCAATGACAACACGAGTTTTTTTTTTTGTAAAATTTGATTGTATGAATAATACTATTTATCATATTCCAGTTCAACCCTTCACAACCACCAGATGACTACCAGAATCAAAATGTTCATAGAATGGAAGATTTACTATAGATAATTATCAATTATAATACAAGGAACAATCTTTAGTATGTTTTTTGTATTAAATAGTTTTTCTCATTATCTTGATGTTGAGGATATTTTCTAAACATACAGGTTTTACTGCTATATCCCTCCTGAAGACAGCCGAATCAGGTTAAAAAAAATTAAAACAGTTTAATTAGATGCATGCATGGTCTTTCTCATTCTGTGTAATAATAATGAAATGGATTGGTTATACTGTTTGGTTATTCGGACGAATTTCTTGATTTGATTCAACCAACTGGTTGGTTTAACGCAGTTGTTTTATTTGAATTATGAAACTAGATAAACCCACTCTGCGCAGACTCGAATTCAAAAGAGTACGACTCTACTGTTTAGGGTTTATTGGCGTGACCGTCTTTGCCCCACAATGCACCGCGGCTTTCTACATACACCAGCGGCGTAGGTAAAAATGTAGTGAAGAGCGTAATGAAGTCCGTTTAAATATGTTTGATAGAAATTTTTTTTTTAAATTGCAAATCACATAATCATGTGCGTTTTTGAGGTAAGACCCTCACGGAATAAGTTATATTTTAAGCAAGTGAATTATACTTTAAGATGTTTCCTTGAAGTGTGTAAACATATAAATCAACCATGCGGCCGAGTTTGGTAATTGGTAGCATTTTATTGATTTTAATAAAATTGTTTATAGAGTTTGAATATTGGAATCGAAGGATATGGGCTCCATATTACGTACCACGGCCAAAAGTAACAATCATAATCAAGTGATTCAAAATTCATTTCTTGAGTCTTAAGGTTTGTATAGTACATGCTAGCATTGACGAGGAACAATATCTACCAAAACTGTGATCAGTTTTTATTGCGGTTTTAACTCCTGCGGTCATTGATTCAGAAATAGATTGTTTTTGTTGGAGATAATCGCCTACATTCTTTATGCTTGCTGAAACAGTGAAATGTAAATCAGCAAAATTCCATTTCGGTTTTGGACTACGTGACAGAGGCTGACACGCGATAATCCTAGTATCAGCCAGGCTCGGTGTACCACTCCTGCGGGGTGTGTGTCAATCCCATTGCTGGGTCATGACACCGAGGAACCCTCGAAAGGTGCACTAGTTTGCGAGTGTCCCATTGCCTACCGAGTTCTCACCCCAGGCGGGGGCCGGCCTGGAACAATATCAGCCGGTTGAGATTAATCTTAGCCAAAACAATTGTCCTTCGTCCGTCATCAGTCGCTGATGCCGCCCGACAAAAATCGTAAATATTTGACCCGAAACTTATATTATCCACTCGCTGGATGCTGTTTAAGAAAAACTTGATATTTGCTAGACTCTCCCCTGTATTCAAAGAGGCTTAGCGTGCATTGATTTATGAAATTTAAATATTGTGCGTCATCCATAATTTAATTTTATCAATTCAATTGTGAATTGAATTATTTTCTACTAGAATAATTAGTGTCTTTTAAAGATCACTGGCCAAATTTGCTCAGGTGCATTTCATTCTATAATAAGAAAAATATTTACATATTCCCGTCCCCTAAATCCTGGCTATGCCCATGTCCCGCGTTCTTTTTTTTTTTTTTCTTTTCTTTTTTTGCTATATGGCAGACGATAAACATATATGTAGAAGATGACATGCGTCTTTTAATATCTGTTTCTGACATGGGGTAACAGTTATTGCAACAGCAGCTGTCGGCTTTTCAAACAAAAATGCACCAGCAGAAAAATAAAAAAGAGTTTAATATTTAGCACCGTGTATGCCTCATCGCCCGGAATAAATAAGCTCTTCCAGAGCCATCCTCCAGTTTTAAGGTTACACTTGTTCGAGCTTATGGTCGGTGGTTTTCCCAGATTGATGGTATTTACTGTGAAACTAAACCTATCGGGAAAATAAGTTTCCTTGGAATTTATAAAAAAAAAGAATATAATTGGCGCACCATACAACAATAATGGCCCCCCGAGTTCGCGAAAGCTGTCCGCGAGACCATGATCATACCCAATGACTGTATGTGGTATTTTTTATACTTCTTTCGGGGAGACATCGCCACAATTACAGCTAATTCACCCTGTTTCTTCCTCTCCTCACGTTTCTCTTTCACGTGAACGGTTTCTTTCCACGTGCTTAAATAAATAACACATGTCACAGGTTGATTGGGTTCAGCATAATATGTGTGTAATTTACATGTTTATACACGGCTAATAAATAATTTGTCCTTTATCTATGGTATCCGTTCGATGTGTCATTAATTCGCTGTTTGATAAAAAATAGTTGGAGTGTCGTCTAATAGTGCAAAGATAATTTTTTATCTGGCCATAATCCGTTCTTTTTCAATACACCGCAGAATACAAGGTACTGAAAACTTCATTTTTAGATTTAAATATAACTAACAAATGCAATCTAAACATGAAATTAGAGACTACTTCCTGTCAAGGCAGATAAGGCGCATCACGGGTAAAATTAACTTTTGTTTGATAGGAAATTACGACTACTTACTTACAATTAAATAATAATTTATTTAAGTGAGGTATTTAAGTTATAAAGTTATTTAAGGTAATATTATATATATGTATGTATGTATCGCTGTATGACACTATGGTCTGTTTCGCCCAGAAGGCTCTTCAGGTGCGATCAAGAGTTCCGTGTGTTTACAACGCGTACTGCGTGCAGAATCAGATTGGGATGCGCCCGAGCGTATCGGTTATGAGTTGCCCAATTGTTAACGAGGAGGAACTTGCTTTGGTGCCTGCAGTTGCTTATTAATTCTTAACTTGTGTTTAGTATTGAACATTTTAGTCTGGTTTTAATGAATAGTTTTTCCCACAGGCATACCTGATAGCGTTTTGTGATATTTGAGTAGGAGCTGGTCTGTTTGAGGATGCTCCATTTAAGTTCGAACTTAATGTTTTTTTTTCGCGTAACTGCCAAATGCATTTACTCAGCTCTGTTTCTTTATATTTATGTTGAAGCTTGAAGGAACTCTTATGATGGTACCACCGTTTTTTGAATTCCGTATCGCAAGCACCTATGTGTGCTTTATTGCCTTGTTGTGTGATGACCGTGGCTTCGTATACGATGTTTTTTGTCAGACATCGACCCTGCAGGGGGCAATCATCAGGGTTTCGGCAATTGCATTTGCTCTTTTCTTTTTTTCTCTTTGCTCAGAATTGTTTTGTTATGTGCGCTGATGGTGTTGCCAATATTGTTCATACAACTGTAGCTCACCTTAACGTTGTTGCGATTGAATATTGGATGGAGTACGTGCCCCTCCGGGAAATGTTTGTCCAGAAGTAGTAAGAAGCGCCTTCTATATAATCATATATATATATAAGCTCTAATGGACGTTAGCTGAGCTAAATCTTTAGCTTAAAGCATACATTTGTTAAGTGTACCAACTGTATCAATAACCGATGACCAAGTAAACGGGTTTAACCAGACTAGCGACATTTTTTTTGCTGTCAAATGACACTGAATGCGTGAGTTCGATATGATATATCATATCTTGTTAAAGTTAAAGGTAAAATTACCTTATCTGTAGATTCTTTAATGAAGCCTATTTCTTTTAACTGATTTCTTTTAACAAAACCTGAACAAATGAAAAAAAAACAATACGCTCAGTGCGCAGGAGCGTTGGGAAGCTTGTTTCATCAGGAAATAAATAACTTCTTGGTATAATATTAATCAAATGTACCGAAATTGTGCTCGGATAGTTAACCAAAAATGGATTTTTGAAAATGTTGAAAGTGTCCCTCCGCAGATGATGCCGCATTAAATAACGCCGAAATTAAATTCCGCCATTGTTTTATATATTGAATTTCCAGAAGACTCACCTTGAACGTAAGAAGAGCGATGGCATAAATCGCACTCCGTAAATTGTCACGCGAAATGCACAGCTTGTAGATTACCTGCGATTTTATGCAGCTGACAGGAAGAGAGTATCCATATCCGTCGTCGTGTAAGAAAATTTAATAAACAGGTCAGACAGTATACCTAGATACAGTATCTGCAGCAGACAATATTCCTGGAAACAATTTTTAGCAACAGCTAGTTCCTTATACGGGTTGCTAGTTGTGGAGTCGTTTCGCTTTCTGGTGAGGTCAACAAATGCACTTGTGTTTGCTTTTATTTATTTCCTGCAACTGGAGGGTATGCCTTCATCCCTGTTATGTGTTTGTATGTTGGTGTATTTGTGTGTTTGTTCGCAATATAAATCACGCAATCGTGAAAGGAATCTCATGAAATGTTCAGAGAATTTCGGGAATGGGCGGAGAATCGATTAGATTTTGGTATGGATGCGACATGAAACAGATTACGGAACATCATGTACAATCAATTATTCACGAATGAACCTGGGAATATGTACAGAATAAATAAATCCAAACACGGGGTTGGGGAACATCCCGCAAAAGTGACCCCCTACATGGCAGAGGCTTGCATTCTTAACAATGCATATTTCTAGTTATTTTCTATATTTCAATTGGTACATATTAAGACCTTAGTCATTAACAGTTAAAATGTTGTATAAACATATTATAACATTTTACACGTGAATTGTAATACTTATGTGCCTGTGAATACATTTCCAGTTGTCTTTTGATTCATTTAGAAAAAACAGGTTTTTTCTTAATTTCAGTTGATATCCAGTTGTCCGGGGAGCTGGTGTCCGGAATTCTTCGAGTGATAATTTTTTGAGTCTGCATTTAAGCTAAACTGTTAGTTACACATTTGTTGAGCTTAGTGCCATAAAGGTTAAGGCACGAAACCTGTGCCCGCAAGCTTGTTACAAGGTGCATTCAGATCACCTTTCTCAATAAGACCCCTGGCCTAATTCTTTACCGCTAGAGGTCACCCTCTCAACCGAGGATTGAATGAGTACTTGTCATTTTTGCGGCCTCAAAACGTGGAATGAATTAACGTCTACCGCCTTTCATGACTGTTCCCGTTGTATGCTCCCAAGGATTCTTTTCATTGGCGGCCTTCAATTGTAGAATGGATTACCATCTACCGCCTTTCATAGCTGCTTGGGTTGTATGCTCCCAAGGGATTCTTACAGTTAGAGGAAAGGTATAAGCAAAACGGAAAGCTAACAGAATGACCAGACCCGAATGACCAGGAAGACAAAGTGTAAAGGCAAATGAGACGGACGTTGTGGGTGATTTTTACCATAAAATCGGTCACTGACATTTTATTTAGCATACGTAAGTATGCGACAGGCAAATATGAGGCATTTTTTGTAATTGTGCTGAAATCTTTAATCGGTGAAATGATTAACGTTTATAAACAGGATGCAGCAAATTCATCTTAAACCTGATGTTTATGATGTCATGTGTTTTTCTACCACTTTCACAAAACGTTCTCGCCTTGACTTGGTGTAGTTCTAACAGTCCCGAACTCACGCTTTAAGGAAATATGTTATATCGTTTTACCATGCATCCGCACAAATCCTTTTGGGAACGAAAACGGAGGGCGTGAATGAAAAACATGTGACGTAACATGTTTGAAGCGTTCTATCCTCCCGCCTCCTTTAATCCTCTCATCAGACATACTATAAATACAACTAACTGAATTTTAAAATTTGAAGTCGAATATATTTTGCCGTGACTGTGAGATAAGCTACATACTGTCACATCGGTGACAAAAATGTTTTATTAAATATATGAACGACTTTACAAAAATTCCGATGATAACATATCAGTGATAAGTTATAAATTATTAATGCAATAACAGAGTAACATTTTTTATTTTATAATTAAATATTGTTATATAATAGTCAGGGAAGGATGGGGTGGCAGTGTAAGCTATTTGGCTCGCATCAGTTCTAGTACATGCAAATGTGCACGCCATTTCTAACAGTACATTGTTCATTTTCATCTGCTTGTCGAACTGTCATTTTTACTTAGTAAGACATAAAGTGCCGTTATTCTATTAGGAAAAAATAAATATTATATTCATGGGGGACTCACGTATATTTATGCAGCAGTAATTAAAACGAGGCTGGTTTTACTCAGAAAGTTTGTTTCTGCGTCCGCCATGATGGCTTGACAGCTTTGTGCCAAGGAAGAAAGGAGGTAACTAGTGTAATTAATTTTGTGAAACAACATTTTTACTTTGTTATTTAACAAATATGATACGATATTTATAAGCCTCTGATGTCAAATACTACCCTACAAAAATATTTTGATCCGACCCTTAGAATGGGTGTTCTATTACGACTTGCATCATGATTCACAGGCTCAGATCAATCATTTTTGAAGGCCTGGGTGTCAAGTGTGTGTCTGACGGAATATGACTGTTGGTACATGCTCTGTAGTTTACTGATCCGAAGCTAACGTCTAAACCTGTAGACTATTGTTTAATTACTTTAAAACTCAAGTTACAATTTTGAAACACAGTAATCCTATAGATAGAATTTACATTATGCGGGTCCTTTCAATAACAGCTAGAAAATTAATTCTATTGTATATCAATATCCAAATAATAATTATAAATCTGCCTTTATCAATGTATAATACCACCGTTTCAAGAAAGCATTACAGTCTGGTTTGCTTCTCCCTTCATCAGTTCTAGTTTAACACGGCTGTTAAATACAACACACTGAATTTTAAAATTTGTTAGCTTTGGATCTGTATACCACAGAGCAGGTTCCACCAGTCATATTCCGTAAGACACCTACTTGACACTCAGGCCTTGTAAAATGATTAATTGAAAAACATTCAACATTAACTAAAAAAGAGCAAATTCTTTAACCGCATGATAAAACTGCGCCCAGTTGCAAAACAGCTTATTTTTTTTCGCTACAACCTTGTACCCTGCTGTACGTTGTAACTAATCACTGCATAAACGGAAAATAATGATTAATACAAGATTGTAATGGCATATTGATGTCTCAAATAAAAAAAAACAATTTCTTGCATATGAACTGTACTTACCTATAAAGTGGAACTTTAGTAGTGTTGGGGCGGTGCGCGCGATTCCTGCTTGTTTAGGTCCACCATCGGAGTTGAGTGTGAACTAACGTTCGAGGATCGCAAGGTTTTAACAGCGCTGCGTGGGTGGTTTCTTCGGCAGCTCCACCAGAGTGACTTGCAAATGATTTGATAGCCTGGCGTGGCGTATGAGGTGTCAGATCGTTTAATGCTGACACTCACAGCTCGGGGCGAGCCAAGGTGACAAGCTCCAGCAAGAGTGCTCCCGCAGGTGAGCCTCCTTCAAAAGGCGTTTTTCCGCAATATGTTGACTCTGCTGTATATCACAGATCAATGGAATGTATCCGCACTTCTCACAATGGCATTGTCTTCTTCGCCGGGATCCGGAAACGCTATACGCGGAGTTATTCATGACTTTCTAAGACAAACATGGACGGCCCACGCTTAATTCCATAGGACTTATATATTGTGATAACTTCCATAATGGACATCTACTTCACCAATATATATCCCAACCCGCCCAGTTTCCGCTGGCAGCTTCAATAATTGAACGTTTCTGAGAATCCTTTGCGGAATTCAGTCTGGTCACTTGGTCAATATCCAAACAGATAAATGTGCCGTTTCAGACAATGACAACCTACAACCCACAGTCTAACCCGAAAGAGAGGCATGGCAACTGTTGTACACGCGACATCGTGTAATTTACAATGGAATGATTTCCTTAGTAAATATAGGCACTTCTCCTGTTGAAGGCTCTGCCTATTTAATAATGTTGAGCCTAATAACATAATGAAAATAGTACGTTATTATTGGACTTTCTGGTTTTCAGATATATATGTACGATTATAAGAATAATCTAGTAGTTCTTATAACCTGTTTTTTAGATATTAGAGCAGATCTCTTCTGTCAACATGTCACCACTTTTTCTTTGCAGCACTGTTAATTTAGGAACCGAGGCCCTATAATTCAAAATCAAACGATTATTAACCTAGGCTGCGTCCTACACAAAAGCAATAGTATTATTTAAGGATTTTACTATTTGGAAGTAACAACAGTTTTATCATGAAATCTTCGGTGCAAATTATTAATCACTTAATTACAGTTTCCGTTTTGCCATGACATAGCCGTGAATACACAACTTGGTGGGGTAGTTAGCCCTGCTTGAAGCTGGTAGGAGACGCCATTGTCAGTTTGCCGAAATGGCGCTAGTCCGAATAGTGAATATATATAACCTGGTTCCTTCTCCTATCCCACATTAATTGGTTTCCAGTAAATGAATAGAAGCATACAAAAAAATTACAACATTTACCGGATAGGTCTATCAATGGTTCATTTTACTCGATACCTAGGTAAGAATTGAGAACCCAGGACCGTTTCTTGAGGTGTTCAAAATACCTGACGCCACATTTACTGATTTCATCATATTGGTTGAATGAGTCTATCGGTAAAGACCATACCGCGTTCGTTTTATTATATTATAAATGATATGCAATTAATTAACTTTTTAGATATTTTTATTTGTGTCTTATTTGTAAGTAAACGATGAACAGTTCTGGCCATTGGTGTAATAAATCGTGTGAAAAAAATAATAATAAAAAACATTAGCTTTGATTTTCCAAGATTATTACATGTTCGATGCAAGTATAAATCCACCTTTTTTCTGAATATTCTTCTGAATGTGTATCTTAAGCCGTTTCCTTAATGTCAATATAGACTAATAAGTCTACTTATTCCGAACTAACTGAAAATTAATAACTATACCAAGTCAACTCAGGTATGTCTTCTTTCTTGGCAAGTCTCTTCGGAGTTTCTGATGAAAACGGATTGTACCATATCGTTTCACAAGAAATGAATTAAATTAATACGGCCACATTTATTGATGCGGTTTGTTAACCTACTTATTACTGTGTATAATATTGCAAAACCTGGGCATAGGTTTAGTTAAACCACAGGCTTATTGGGTTATTGCGTGGGTTGGCCCACGAGACGTTTAATTGAAGGTAACTGAGTGCAAGGCATCCAATAAACGGCATCGGCTGGGGTCGAAGACGACAGAGTTCCGGTTTAACCTACCTGTACAAACAGGTATTATTTGTCCGGAGTCCACCAAAGCCCGTACCTGGCCAAAAGGAGACAACATGTGCGCCATGGTTCAGCTAAATTTAAACTGATGTATTTGTATTCTTGCCTTTCATGTTCATTGTACGTGATTGATATAACCACTTTTCGTCACCAATTGGAACTTAAAAGTAATAAAGCAAGTTTTCTTACATCTAAATTGCTTTCGATTATTCAACCTGATAACTGAAAAACACACACAGAGGGACACGTTACGGATAGTGTTGTGGTGGTGGAGAGGGCGGCTGGTAAACATCCTAACGTTAAGGACAAGTTCTCTAGAATTACATTATATACAATGAGATGTTTTGAAATATAACATACAGAATAATATTACATTTTTGTGTGTTCACATAGTTTTATCAGACTTTATTTAAATATAGTTTGAATGTCCAATATCAAGAGCCTTCCGTTGTTAAAAATCATCCAACACTCAGGATAAATTATTTGTTCAAACTACTGGGGGAGCAGGTGCCCCCCCCCCGACCTATAATATTTACATTTTCGGAGGCAAAAGGTAACTCTGCCCTCTGCTTCCTACAACACCTTTAATGTTTAAATGATCCTTTGCCTCTCGACCCATTAAACAACATATATGGCTAAAATACATGTACATGCATTATATTTGAAAGTATCTCGTGTAAGCTACAGCCAAATATAGACAGGTATAAACATACAGCTTAGGTGAGATTATTTTAATATAATGAGCAACACCGGAACACAAAAGAACAAATTATTAACATTACACACAAACGCGGGATTCGTTTTCTCAAAAGAAACGTTTTTGAAAGTGGTGATATTCACCAGTATTACCAGGTTTACGTCCATTCCCATTGCATTTTGTTCTGCGTAAAGAGATGATTGTCTCCGCCAGAAGGGTTTGCGTTCAAATCCTTTCGTGTGTGTGTGTGTGTGTGTGTGTGTGTGTTTGTGGGAGTGTTTTGTGTGTGTTAATGTTTTTGATAACCCACACAACCGTGAACGGGATTTCAGGAAATTTCCAGGCCAATACGGGGATGGAGAATCGATTAGATTACGGTGTTGATCCGTAACATGGTCCTGATTCAGAAGCGTCATCTAAGGATGTTTACAAATGTTCAGTCATTAATGCATGAATGAACCTGGGAATATGGGCCGATTTAGTGAATGCAAAAACGATTTTTGGAGCATCATCCCACAGCAGGGAGTCCCTAAATGGCAGCGGCTTAATTTCTAGTTTTGATATAACCTCCAAACTATGGTAACCAGATTATCGTTCTAAAGAAAAGCCGAGGTAAAAAAAATGATAAATGTACATTGATTATTTATACAGTTGCGTCTTCCTATAAAAACACTGGAATATCTGTTTTCTGAAGAGTTTTTATGGTCATTTAGTGTTCAACAGAGAAATTCTAAGAAGAAATGAAAATGTGTCTAGTGATCTATTGAAGGGCTACATCTGGCTTGCCGTATTCTTCTAGTAATTGCCTTTTATTTTTCGAAAGTTTGCAACAATTTCATTTCAATGTCTAACCTTCCATGAACAACAATTAAACGTATAACCTTCGACAATGACCCCTTTTCTCCAAATTATTAACGTCTTCCTTGTCTCGCCAAAAATGAATTTTGTGCTGCTGTTGACGCACAAAAAATCAATTGAATGTTTCCTTGAAAACCCATAATAACAGCCTACTATGCCTCGTTTCTAGATTAAATAATGTTATAAAAACAACTTAAGAAATGGCCATATAGAGTAACTTGATTTGCTAAATTAAGTTTGAGATTTTATGCCTGTGCTGTTCAAATATTTTTATCAGTACATGGGAGCAAGCAGATGTGTTTTCTGCCGCTCACTTTCAGTGAGTATATTTCGTGTAAACGAGTATGCGCTCTATCCCCCCCCCCCCCCTCTCTCTCTCTCTCTCTCTCTCTCTCTCTCTCGCGTTCGTGATATTTGAGTGTTTGTATGTGTTTGTATCTTCTTCTCACTCTATGCCTCTCTGTTGTTATAGCTTCAAATATGGCAGTGTTCTTGTAAGGCCGAAATGAATAAAATGCATACATAATAAACGAATACTCTAAATATAACAATAAGTACAGCATGGCATTTATGTATGCTATAAATCATTCCCAACTATTTGGTTATGATACACTTTTGAATTGGTTTATGATTATAAGGAATACGATTTCGGATAAACAGGTGGCAATCTTTTTATGAATAGATTATTAAGTTAAGATTTAGCTAAGGTATACGATCATTAAAGCTTGTTTGTCAGAAATTCGACAGCCTTAACACTCGATAGTATTGAACTTCCTTTAAGGGCAATGGGTTCCCAAAATTCTAAGAGTTAGGGAATGGTTAGCGGTGCGTGCTGAGGTGGCTGACAAAACCGATTCAGGCACGGAATGTCCTGTTAAAATAAGACAAACATATATAGAATCAGCTGATGGTGGATTGGCAGCTCTAGGCATGCGCAGTTCACGCTTACTTTGTGTTTAAAACAGAGCGATTAGCTTTTGCGATGGCCTCTATTGATGCAACTGCGCCAGGCTTGGCGGTCCTGTGAAATAGTTTCCCAGGTGACCACGTTGATGCTAAAGGACTTGCTGGACATATTCGATTGTAGTAGTACACGGACAACATTTATTCTATTTAAAGGATGTTTTCATGGCCAGTAGGTGTCTCTGTCCATTGAATGAAGATGAATTTAAGCATTTGATCTTAATGATATGCTGTTGTATGGACTTGCATTTCTGGTTTTATATCAAAGATACCAGAAAAACCAAACAGGAATCTATGTGACCTAAGGTAGTTGAAAAACCTGTGATTTGTCTGACGTGCCGATAGATGTCCTTGTTTAGTGTGTTTGGGTTATTTTTGCGGGTCCCAACCTGTTACAAACATGTAAAAAGGACGAAAACAAACAGTCTATGTGCGGTGTGGGAATGGCGTTTTCTGCTCTGTTTCTATAAAAGATCCTATAGGGATTATCTTTAGTAAATAGACGTCAGATATCGGAATCACACAGGAGCTATAGAATTGCTATCTTTCCCATTCTTTTTTTCCACTTTAACATTGATGTAAATGCAAATATGTTCTCTGCCGGGGAAAGGACAGAAAGGCGTGACTGAAAACGAGGCGGTAATTGCGCTTCCTGGAAAACTAAGCCTAATGGGAACTGGGCAAATGCTGCGATTATAAATAATGAGAGCTGTGGTATTAAATTGCGAATTACGAAATCTGAGCTGAATAGAGTGAAAATGTGTTCTGGCTCTTTTCAGTGTATATTTGTGAAAATAATGAGAACACAATTCAAGAGGTGTGTCGATATGGTGATGTAATTATAGTGAGGGCGTATTTCTACGACCCCTAGGAGTAATAACTCGGCCTTATTGAAAATGGAAACATATGTCTATTTTCTCTCTGTGGTGATAAACAATTTAAGGAAATGAAAACATATTCAGATGATTGAAAAGACAGCAAAACGACAAGCATTAGAAAACAGCCAGGCCCACTTTTCCGGTACATGAGTCAGTATACTTTTGTACCTTTTGCTATAACATTCACTGCCCAGCCAAATATTCCCCCAGTGCCAGGGCCTGCAACAGTCTCGGGGAGGTCCGGGAGAGTAAGTTCTAGGTGTGAAAAGCTGATAACGAGGGTGTGAAGTCCACCTGGTCAAAGGGCCATAAAACTTGCCTGAGGTGTTATGCACAGAAGGATGTCATACCCCTGTTCGGCCTAATTAGCCAATTAGGCCTACAGTCAGAAAGGAAACAAGCGCACACAAACACAGATACGCCCTCATATGCACAAATATATATATATAATATATATAATATATGTTTAATTTATATATGTATATATATATATATATATATATATAGAGAGAGAGAGAGAGAGAGAGAGAGAGAGAGAGAGAGAGTGAGAAAGAATTCATATCACATATGTTTACACACTTGGAACGACCTTCGATATATTAGTTGAAATAATAGATGAAGATTTATAAAACGTCACAGTTATTATCATTTATGATCATCAAAGTCCTAATGTCACTACATCGATCTGGAAGAACTTGCGAGGGTTTGTGTCTTATTCTGGTTTATGATTGCTATTAACGTACAGTTTACACGTTAGGAAAGTTAGCTCAGTGGTTATGTAGCAGGTCAAATAATGCGCGACGGGGAAACCGCGCAAGTTTGATTCCCCTCTTTGCCTTTAGTTCCTTTTTCTTTCATTTTACAAACTTGTATTTTTACTAAAAAAATACTATTTTGCTTTTCATTACGAACAAACTGATTCTACAAATCATTATAATTTAAAAAATTGTATTATATTTTATTACACTCAGTCATAGAGTTATTTACATACCGAGGCGATAGCATGATACAGTGGACCTCGTCATTGTCACCGTCAAACGAAGCCGGGAATTATACGAAAATTGCGTGTGATCAAAGTGTAACCTAATATGATCAACTCTAGGGCTTATATAGGATATAATAGTGTATTATGAATCGTCTGAAAGTCATACGTCGGGGGTGCATATGGTGAATTCCAAAGTGCGGTTGGGATTGTCGGTATACTAAAGGGCCAACATGTGATCGCAAGTGATCGTCCGAGTTTGCTTTCAGAATTTTACAATTTACATGCACTTGTTGGCGAAGGTACTTACAAAAGCATATTGCTATCTCTAAATGTATAGGATACGTATGATATCCAAATATGCCAAACCAATAATATGCAGCCGCGTTCTGATTACCCTGCCGATCTGTGTGTCAGGCTAGTGGCACGCGCCATTTTGTTGTTGATTGCGCAATAGGCTGTCCTCGCGGGGCAATAAACCTGAACGACTTCACGCCTCGCTATCTCGAGTTCACAACTAAGGTGCGATCTGTCACACCTCCGTCTCACCAGCGGGTTTGCCGAAAGTAAGTGGCCAAAATACGGCCAAATATAAAACTAGACAGATTTTTATGCGGTCATCGTTTTCGTTTGATTCTAAGGAATACTCCTACACGGTATCAATTTTACACTACAGCGGGTCATGAACTTATTTCACGGTAAAGGACGAGAGCCGTGGATATTTTCACGCCCTCAAAACCTTTCTAGCTTTCGAGTTATCAAGCGCACTGATGAATTACAAATTTTACTATTTCATGACAAGAAACCAATTTATAAATGAACTACTACTCACCTGCGCAGAGTTTATTGATAAATTTAAGAGATTTCTTACTGAAAATTGCTGATAAATTCATGACGAGTATACCCGTCATAGGCACTGGGGGAATCAGAAAATATGACGAGAATACTCGTCATAGGCAGCGAAAGTGTTAAAACTAAACACAGTCTCTGCACATTCGATTTATTAAATCCAGTTTTAAATGACAGGCCTTTGTTCAACCTTATTTACCGGGATAGTACATTGGAACCGCTCCTTGCGACCACCCCATAAATGCGACCAACCTACAATTACGAACACTCCATGATAACGACTACTTTTCTCGTTCCTTAATATTTTTAATTTATTTTAATAAATTTTTAATTTATTTTTTTTTTAATTTTATTAATTCAGTGATAAATTATGTAGAATTGCAATCATCAATGACTTAAGAATAACAGGTACGTGTTCTGTTCCTAGTTTTAATAATGTCCCAGAGGGCTAACGGGAGCAAAAAAGAAACAATATGTGTCAATGTTTAACAGCTTGATAGCGGCATCACCTCTGCTTGTCAGAAAAAAGACGGTCCCTTCTACAAGTGAATGGTTTTCACCAATGGCCGGATTTTAAGAATAAAAGCCCTATCTTCAAAAGGCAGATATTCCTTTCAACAATATCCAGATTACCAGATGGTCAAAATTTAAAGGATTGTTCCTACAGTGTTACTCTAAACTTCCACAACATGTTATTCAAAATCGATTCATAACATTTTTAGTAACCAGGACAACATAAGAACACCTGGTGCCGGTAAGATAATTACTGATAGCTCATACGGTGCTAATAGAAGAAAAAAACAGCCAGCCAACCTTGACTCCCTTCCTTTGACCAGTGTCCACCTTTTGTGGAGGGAGTTTATTTTCGTAAAATCTTGAATTTTTCAATAATTTCCATTAGGTCCATTTATCTTTTATCCTTTATTATGATTTTCTCCCTCCAAATGTAACTACCAGGTAATAAAAATTTGCTTAGCAAAAGTAGGTAGACTTTATAGGGAATGAAACGGATTATAGTAACCAACCGAGGCAAAAAACATAATACGGTAGGCGGAAATCGCTTCAAGTAGATCCACGGTGCGTTATGTGTCAATGTTTGCATATTTATCTCATTTATTTTATTCCATTTAAACACATATAATTACATTTATGTAATATATATATATATATATATATATATATATATATATATATATATATATATATAGGTAAATCAGCGGTGTGCCAAAAGTCGATTATATCGATGATTGGTCTTTTTTTTCATAATCTATTAAATCAATTGTATTTGTCATAATCGATCACAAACAATCAAGTATATAATATTATTCAGGTATAATATTCTAATTCTCTCGGAGGTATGAGAAAGACGGAGCACATAACAGCGAAAAGTAACTCAGTCTCGGGCAACATGTAAACAACCCGGCAATTACATTGACCTTTAAGCTGATGTACAAATTTAGACTTAAATTTATAAAGTATTATTCTATACAGCATATTTCAGGGTTATATAGATGTTATTTAAAATAGTCAAATTATAATTGGTCATCCGTAGTTTATTATCTTTCAATCGTCGAATATGATTATTATTTTATTATATTTATATTTATCATATTAAGTATGGTTAAGCATATTTTGCTTAAATGATTATATTCATGGTATAACCACAAACCTGGACTCTAAAATATCATTGAAGTGGACGTTGTACCTGTTATTTTTGTTATAACTTATTCTTCTTTACTACCCACCCACACCCAAACAAACACAAACACAGATATATTATCGTTCATTATTTATCGTTATTATTTTCTCTTTCATCGTTGTTTGAAAAGAACATTTATCATTAAAAAAAAAACTCTCAGAGAATTTTTTTTTTTTAAACTCGTAATGGAAAAATGTATTTCTAAACAATTAGCCAGTCAGGTGCTTTCACACTTGTTTTTGGCCATATATCCTGTATGGAGCCGAGAAAAATATCATTTAACGTCGGATGTCGCTATCCAACGGATGGTCCAGTATCGTACAGGTGTAAATACGAATACAGGATTGCTTACGATACCGATACTACATCTATTTTTGTATAGCATATTATCGCTGAATCCGTGTGTGTTATATATAATATTATAACTCATATAGCAACACTGGCAGCTTCTCTGCATTGCCGAAGAGGTAAATTAAAATTGGGTCTGCGCTGAGGGGGCGTAGGGAACGCACTCGTGCCTACGATTTAGCTCGGAACTCAATCATGAAAGGTGTCTAGAACAACATGGTAGATATGTCCATTTTCCTGCCGTTGATGAGGTTTCAATAAAGCTTCCCTCAGGCAAGTTGACGAAATCGCGCCACCCACCTGTCCGACCACTTCGGTTCCCGTAGCCATCGAGGGACACCAGCATCCACTTCACAACTTCAGACAGAAAATCTTTAACTACGTATAAAGATACTTAATAACGGATCGGACATATGAATAATAAAAAAAAGTCAGTGTTTTTTGTTAACAAACAATTATAATTTATTCTTAGAACAATCCTAACATTACAATACACAAAATAAAAACAATTACACATATTAACAAAAAAATGTACAGTACTAGAGTGTCCGGATTCTAGGCTTTGAGTTCTGGATACCACCGTTGTCACAGCTCAACAAGGGTCCTTTAACATAAATAATCCACGTAAATAGTAAAAATCCAAAGGCAAGCTGGAGACAGTCCGTATTAAATCTGTATAACATCCGTTGAATATCTGACACCACTGCAGTTAACGGAAAAGGTCCCAAACTGACGAGAAAGTAACACTCTCAGTGCTCGCTGGTATATTCCTTTCTGTCGGCTCTTAAAACAGCCCCTAATTTATAGCTTCCCCCGCTGAAAATTCTAGAAATTGAAAATTCCAAAGAACAATACACACACACATGAGCAGACCCGAAACATCTAGAACAAAGAACGCTGTGATTCTACGCTTCAGACCCCACACGCGAGCCAGCGCCAAACCAGCGGGGTTCCCATAGCAACGAACTATGTCTGCGCTACACGAATCAGATTGTCAACAGACACATGTAACAATCCTGCGCACAACGCACAACAAAACAGACACCTGTAACAACTGATTGTGTGATCTTTATTCAGCAAGCATAAATGTTTTGAGCAAACATAGTTTAATCCAGAATGTTTTTATATAGGACATTTTGTTTTTACATTTGAAGCATAGACGGTATGACGTCAAGGTTTTCGTGACGTGTGGATGCTGTTGCTGCTCTGTGTCGCCTAGGACATCTCTGCCTGTCCTAGCTGCCTGTCGTGCTTAGCGGCTGCTTGGTATCCGCTTGGTATCAAGCATTCGCTTGGCAGATTTGGCACTAACGGAAATTAATTAAACCTACCATATCTTTCATATTTCTCCTACAAGCCTGCTCTCAGGAATTACATTACGGTTGCCGAAGGAGAGACTAGGGTCACGTGCTCAGAGGCACATCCACTTCTTGTAGCCTTTTAAAAGCTTAAAACTACCACCTCTTGAACAATCAGCTATAAAATAACAATTTTTTTAATGGCCATGAAAGGGAATCAAAATAGAGCATTGAATTGAGATTGCTGAACATGGAACTGAAATGCAATTGAAATAGCCAGATTAAACGAAAACAAACTAAGTCATTGTTCAAACTTGAAGAGACGCCAAACGATGAAGTTACACTGTATTTAATACTACTATAAGTGGAAATGCAAAAAAATGCCATTGAAGAATTTTTACTTACACATATCCTGTTAAAAACTGTTCAACTTTAATTATAAAATTTATAAAATGCTATGCTCTTTGCGGCACCTAAGGTAAACTAGCCCATGGTCTCCAGGTGTTTAGACAGGAGTAGCGAATTTATAATACCCCCGCTTCAGGTGACGGGGTAATCTTAGATCGATTTTCGTTAACTCGAGGTAACTTGAAATCAATTTCAGATTATGATTTTAAATTACCCTTTCTAAGGTGGGGGGGGGGGTAACTGAAATAGATTTCAGATTACCTGGGGGTAACGTGAAATGTGAGGTAACCTGAGGTCTTTGCACCGTCACAGTTTCTAACCTTCGTATTTTGCATTGATCTATGTATGTTTATCTCTTAACCTGTTCTTATTTATAGGCCTTTATGTAAAAGGGTTGATACCACTGTGACCGCTCACAGCAAACCGATTTATAACAAGGAATTCTAAAACTGCAAAAATTTTATTTTCGTCTGAGCTCATCACAAACATTAAAATGATTTTTTCTCCTTAAATAAGCTTTTATATTTTTTTCATATCATAAAACGTATGTTGACGTCCTCGCTTTTGAAGGAGACAGCCGTCCATGTTCAATCATAGTTAATAATTGGTCTGGCTTTTTTATCAACACATGGTAATTATATACATGCTGAGTTCTCAATAGGCTTCCCCGCCTACATGGAATTTTTACTTGTCCTGCGTATTCAGAATCAACAATGCAATATACATTAGACACATTTTCAAAATTACAGTTCTGGTTACCATTTTATCAGGAGTTTATTTATTTTAAAAAAATATTCCACCTAACGAGTTTTGCGCGAAAAAGTTTCTTTCAAGAAAGCTCGCACAAGCAATTTGTCAGAAGTTACGTTCACAAAATAATAAGCGGAATTTTAAATTACATTCATAACCCTTTCAAGGCCGACCAGAGTGTAGAAACTTAAAAATTCATATCTTGGCTATAAAACTTTATAAGCAAAAGATTCTTGTAACGACAAAATTAGTAATACTAACAGTTAACCTTTTTTTAGGCTATATATTGTTACCGTGAGATACTATCGTGATCTTCTTAACTGCTTTTATTATCTCTTTTCTATTTAAAACTAAGCTATAAATAATTCGTTAATAGCTTATCCAGACAGGTTAGAGTTTGCCACAAAGATACATTCCAACATATTAAATGTACGAGAATAATTAATGACCATATTCTGAAATATTATAGATTCGAACATTCGGTAAAAATTACTCGGATTAGGGTACCCGAGTCGATCTCTCAGTCCAAACATTACCCTTATCTTGATTCATATCAAATTATTTTCAGTTTATTTTAACTATCAAGCGAAATGTATTTTTATTATCCGTGCTTTTTACTATGGTTACACTCAACACTGAGTGCGAGACTGCATATCATCGATGAATTCAAACTGAATTTTCTGTAAAAGCATCGGGGAACTTAAAATGGGAACGATTTTGAAACAGTGCGAAGTAGAATTAAAACTGTCTATTGACACGAAGATCGTCTGTGAGCGCTAAATATGGTAAGAAAAAAGTTATTAAATTAATACATTTGACAGAAAGTTTGCATAGTTTTAACATACACAATGCCACCTTAAAATTAACCCTTTAGATGTGTGTTTATAAGAATAGTGTTAAGCTTTCATTTAATGGCGATATTTTATTCCGTACATGTACATTTTGAGTGACATTACGTCAATAGTTTATTTTTATAATTATTTTAAATACTTAATTCTTGTTAATTAATCATTCATGACCACATCAGAAGGATTATTTTCGTTTGAATTTATTGGTCAATAAGTGTCATTTCAATTCCCCTCACACTGACTAAATTTCACATTCTTTTGCGAACATAATAAATTCCAATACTATAAATGAACATCGTGGTTTACCCCTAATTAAGTACTGATCGATATAATCATGTGGTAAGAAAGCCATGTAGTCAGCCAGTATAAACGACTCCACAAGCCATCCAAGTACTCGTGGATTACTTAAGTTTGATTGTTAGTATGTCAAACGCCGACAGGCGGCCAAGCACCCCAACCCTGGCGGGGTCATCCTTCCCACGACAATAGTCTTTTGTCAAATGTGGAACTGCGTAGCTTAAACGAAAGCGTACCACTTAAAATGGTAAAAAATGAATGTTTATTCTTTCCTGTGCTTATCTGGTTTCCTCTCTTCTTTATATCCAGGTACTTATACAAATAAAGGTTGGCAAGAACTAGCTATAGGGAACATTTAAAGAATGGAATTTAGCTGGATGGTTCTTTCTATTCCTAGAACACATCACCCAGGCTCCCTCACTGATAGATATTAGATAGTATAAGTCTCGGTCTATTTTAGCAAAATAATGTGTGTGATTGACGTGGATTGTTGGTTGAATCAGACTGTGTTTAAGTTGACGTATGCAGTTTTACTTTCTTGTGTAAGTTTATTTAAATAATAAAGCGTACGTTGTATTATTTTTTTACAGTTCTAGACGTTACATTGATATACCTGAGCCAATAAAAAAAAAACAATCTTGAAAAATAAACATTATACAACTAAATTTTCTGTCAAATTTCATAGTATGAAATATTACTGTCATAATTTCCTGATGTAAACCACTAAAATTTTCTTTCAGTTTATGGTTCAGCGATGGTCATATGTGTCTGTTCACTTCTGCCAGCAACACCAGCCATGTAAACACACGGAGATATTCAAGTCATATATCTCACATTAATTTGTATTTCAAATGTCCATATTTCTTATGTCCGCCTCCCCGTATCTCACACTTGTCTCGAATCTCTTTATCTCAAACGTGATGCCCATATCCCTGCATCTCCAAGTTTTCTCACACTTTCATATCTTAAAGTTTCAGTATCTCAATACTCAACTTGTTTATCACCAGTATGTTATTTTACTCACACGTTTCATCTCACATCTTCATATCTCCAAGTCTCAGTATCTCAAACGTCAGCATGTTTATCACAAGTATATTATTTTACTCAAACCTTTAACCTCACACCTTTATATTTCCAAGTCTCAGTATCTCAAACGTCAGCATGTTTATAACAGGCATATTATATCACTCACAAGCACGTATCATCTCACACATTCATATCTCAGAATCTCTATATCTCATACGTCAGTGAGTTTGTCATCAGCTTATCATTTCACTCACACGTTTCATATCACGCTTTCATGTCTCACGCGTTTGTAACTAAGAGAAGCAGTTAGCATTTTTCCTTCAGATGACATGCAGTCTACCGAGCTATTGCGATCACCCTTTGTCCGTCATCCTTCCGTCAGGCAGTCCGTCTCTCCATTCTCGCAATCGTTGTACCTAGAATCTTCTAACTGAGGGTGTTCCTACAAAAGTTCTTTGAAACTGGAAATGAGGCCACTGTGACGCCCCCCCCCCCCAATTAAAATTTGATACAAAACTCGAGTATCTGAATAATTAATTCTTGTAGTCTGCCATGAGTTTTGCACTGTTTTTTTTATCATGGACAGTTGCATCAACTGTTAAAAGGTAGGACTGGATATCGCCTACAAACTTCGTATCACAAAATATTGCGATATTTGTTGGAGTATTGCGAAACGTTTTGCGATATCTCCATTAAATTTATAGGGAATAAGTGTGTTTTCTGTGTAATAGATATATACATATAATAAGTGTATATATATTATTAACATTATCATTATTAACAATTCGTTATCATATTTAACATAACATATTAAAAGGTTATGCAGATCACTTTATTTCAAAAACGAATTTTGTAACATTACTTCCTAATGTATTTTTGACAGTGCCCAAACAAAGTGCCCATTTTTAATAAAAGTCTTCTTTAGCCCTTTGGCACAAAGAGGGACAGATGTTGCGCACAATTATAGCCGTGAATACCACATAGCAAGACTGCCGTTCTTACACAATAATAAAAATTAATAATTATAATGACTGTGTTTAGCCCTTCTTTCTTTTTGCTTATCAACAAAGTTCTCTTATACCAATAAGCCATCCAGCAGACATGCAAAATCCCTGGTATATCAGACCTTCTTGAAAATTCGCTATTAAACGCCTAAAGACACCCTAGAGGCTTTTATTTTGAGCCCGTCATTTATCCCAATCAATTTAGAAGTCTTAATTTGTAAGAGAAACGTTGTTTTTACTTTAATAAATCAGTTTTAGTTACATAAATAAAATATCGAAAAAAAAACGATATTTGAAAACAGTATCGCGATACGCAATATGCGAATCCCCGTATGGCGATAAATCAATATACCGATAATATCGCGTGGCCCTACTGAATAGTAATTGCAAAACCTGTATTTTTTTTGCAATTTTTACGTATTTTTTCTCTATTTTGTGACAGCAATGGTATTAGTTCTCTGGTGTGGTTTCATAAAGTGTTTTAAAACTTATTATATCCATTGATCAAGACTAGATGTTTCAGTTCCTGAAGACTGATTGTGCCACCTATTTTTTTTTATATTTTTGACACTTTATTCCTCCAATATTGAGACTGCTATATTATTTCAATGATATCAGTTTCTCTACTGGGGTTTAAAATGTACATTTCATATAAATCAATTAACATGAAACATATATAGCTGATTTTCAAAATACTACTTATACAGTGACTAAATCTTATGCAGTTTAAACTAATTAATTGAATAAACATAACATGTACTATAAAACGTTAGACTAGACAAGGGCGAATAATATAACTGAGAAAAATAAGACCGGTAGAGGTAAAACAGTTAAAAATTGTTTAAAAATATATACAGATTCACAAGCGTGCAGCTTTGTATCATTGCAGATAATGTGAAGGTTCAAATTGGATTTTAAAAATAGCTTAGGGTAGTCTCTTGAAAGTAGAATGTGTTTTGCTTCTGTGATGCTCCTAGGAAGTTTGTTCCACAGCTCTGGTACAGCAAAACTGAAACACATTTCTCCATAGATTTTTGTCCGTATTTTGGTTTTGCCAATGTTATACATGTTTCTCTCTGGCGTATATATCCAACATGTCTCTGATATATATTGGTGTCTGGCCGTTCAGGGCATGAAATCTCAAACGTCTAACACTGTTAGCTGAGTGTGACTTCCATTACGTGATTTCAACATCTTTTTAATAATCGTTGGCTTATTCAGCCCCCCCCCCCCCCCCTCCCAGTTGAGTCAACTATAAACTGTGTTTCTTAACTGATATAAGGGATAGACTGAGCGCTACGTACATAGCATATTTATCATGACGTAATGATACACAAATTCCTGAAGGGACAATATAATAAAAGTCCAAACGTGAAATAGATGCTCAATCAATTCATCTTATTTTTATTTTCTTGTTCGAAGAGATAATTGACTAAAACTCAAGGGTAGATGAAACACTATCTAAAGGTTACAGGTTATACATGGATTAGGGGTTTTCTTCTTCGAACTGCATGGAATCACAAACAGAAACGAACATAAAGGAGGACTTGGTCAAAATTTCATTGAGGAAATGTCCCCCCCCCCCCTTCTTATGAGCCCCAACTCACACACATCCCACCCCCGCCGAAGCGCCCAATTATGCCGGTCAAATTAAATGATAGGTTCATGCAATGCAAAGTGTTAATGGGATTCATAAAAACACTGGATCAATGATAGGAGTCATTTTCGAAGCTGCTCAAGAATAAAATGAATATGTACTTATTGAATTTTCAGCATATCTTTACATTGTTCTTTCAGTATGACATTTGATAAAAAAGTCCATATGCTGAGAGATGAAAGTGCCTGTAATTAATTTTATTAATTAAAATCCATATTTTTAATGACGGCGAGTGTTCAAAGACTGTAATTAGGATATTAGAAGTAGCTGGGATTACATTATGTAATTAACAACCATGATCGGCGGTCCACAGAGAGCCAAAATATAACATGGCAATCAGAATGAGCGCTCCTGTACATTTAATGGGATGTCCGTGCCCCATGACCGTGTTTCTCAAGCGGATATCGAGTTTTGGTGTTCAGGTAGACACCGGGCCCGTTTAACACCAGGATATAAATCAGAGAAATCTTTTGGTTACTCCCAAACTGAATAAGAATTCTAAAGATATAATTATCTTGATTTAGAGTTGTTAAGTAAGCAGTTAAAACGGGGAGGTTATCTCTAGGAGGATATGAGTTCATTCCCGTTCGTGTGTGCAAGAGTGTTCACAAATGTGCAGTCACATATGCAGATTGACCATGGAAATATGTACCGAATAGGTAAACTTTAAAAAATCGGCCGACAGCACTCTAACATCTACAGATCCTACACATTTTTCTTGCAGGCGAGAAATCGGTCGGAAAAATCTGCAGATGGGAGGACGGCTTCATGCTGACAACATTTATGGTACATCACTGAAGAAACGATTTCGTAACGATAAAAACATATACTTCAGCCGGCATATTTTTTACTTTATTTCCGGCAGACCAGAAAAATCGGTATGACTGGTAAGTGTGAGGCTGTCGTCACATATTTTAAATATTTTATTATCTATTTACTCAGGGGCGTCAATATAGGGGGTGGGGGTATACCACTTTTAAGCAAGTGGTGGGGGTCAATGTATTTCATCCCCTGCTAGTCACATATACATATATATTAATAATTAGACTATGGTTCTATTTCTGTGTCTACTATGAAATATTATACTTCTGGACTTCGTTTAGAAGTAAAATTTACGGCAAACATAATACTTTATTTTTAGAAAACCTTATACTCAATTGAATATAACACAAACGTATATATGAAATGTGTCAGTACGGACAATGAAAAGGTTCTATATATATTTATATATTTGTGTGTGTGATTGTGTGTCTGTGTGTGTTTATATAAAAAAAATGGTCCCAACTTTGATTACGCTCCGACGTACTGAATACAATCACCTGTGACGTAAGTCTTACCTAAAAACGACTTAATCTGCGTGACCACTTATGCGGTACGGAAACGGATACGGATGCGGATGCGGGCGCGTTTTAAATCGCGCATATGAAATAAAAAAGGACTGTGTCCACTTATGCGGTGTGGAGCGCGTGCGGCGTGCGGAAACGGATACTTTTTTTTTTAAACCGGACCATGTAGCCGCGGGTACGGAAACGCATGCAGAAACGCATGCGGAAAGTGCCATTTTGTAGAGGTGAAAGATTGTGAAAGACCTATAAACGCACTGAAAAACGTATCTAATGGACACACACACACAAAATATCCGCATACGTATCCCCACCGCATACGCACCGCATCCGTACAAGTGGACACGCGGCTTTAGTGTCTTCGTGACACTTTTCAGCCCACGTGATGATCCTACAAGAATATTGTGATTAGTTACACACAAAATAAAGATATAGACATGTAAAGGTCAACTTAGTTAGATTGTCTGTGTTATACGCCCTCTCACGCTACAGGGACATGGGTTCACCAGGTAACTTGCTGAAAAATATATCATGGTGGTTCAGCTTACCTCAAAATTAATGGAAAGCTTATTGTGTGTGACCCGATCCTTAAAGAATATATCAAAATATAATTCATAGCACTTTCAGATGAAAGTTGCTGGGCTAGGTTTTATTGTATTAATATTGTTTTATTTCTTTTTTATTATTTCCATTGAGACGATGGATGAAAGAAACTAAGCTATCATGTCGAGTATAAACTAAGGAGCTTGATATATCTGTGAAAAGTAGCTAAGATTTTTTTTTTAAATCTACAGACAAGATCTCAAATTTTACGATCAACATATTATTCATGTAAACCTTCGTTAGAGCAATTGGAAAATATCAAATTGTTGTCCTGAAATTTAATATGCACGTACTAGTTCACATGTATTCGAACACAATGCCTGTTTCAAAATGAAAGACTTATTTATTTAGAATACATGCGTGCATGACAGGATACGCACATATGTTGAAGCTCACACCTGTTTGCTGTATAGATTCTACACTTCTTTTGCCACGATGTGATGGCTTTCACGCTGTATGCTAACATCAAGAGAGAATCAGCAAACAGTTATAGGCGCACGACATGTTGCTGTACGCTCTCTGTACGTAATGAATACATCACATAATCAACATACATATATATATATATACCTTTGCAGATTGCTAATTTTGTGATGTGGTGATGATGCAGACTTCAGACTCTATGCTCGTAAGAAAGAATAAACATTTGTCAGTAAATTATCACTGCCTTTTGCGTGTGATGCAATTTTAGTGACATAAAACTGTTTTTCACTAACGATTTAGCATTCACTTTGCATGATATGTTGGTGTAAACAAAATACTGTCATTTGCTAACGTTATGCACACTTCTATATTCATGTAGTACATGCAGGTATTATTAGAAATATTTACCACATGTGTCAAACTGCAGGAGTCGGTGCTGCCAGTGTTCAAGCCAGCTGATCATTCATGGATGTAAGATGAGGAAAGGAAGAGCAAGGCGCTAGATAGAAAGCCGAATTCACACCACAAGGTTAAAAAAATACTAAACCGAGACATGCATTTTATCTTCATCATATTGATTAGATCAAAATTTCGTACAAAGTTTGGCTTAAGTTTTCATTGATGAGGAAAGGAAGAGCAAGGCGCTAGATAGAAAGCCGAATTCACACCACAAGGTTAAAAAAATACTAAACCGAGACATGCATTTTATCTTCATCATATTGATTAGATCAAAATTTCGTACAAAGTTTGGCTTAAGTTTTCATTGATGAGGAAAGGAAGAGCAAGGCGCTAGATAGAAAGCCGAATTCACACCACAAGGTTAAAAAAATACTAAACCGAGACATGCATTTTATCTTCATCATATTGATTACATCAAAATTTCGTACAAAGTTTGGCTTAAGTTTTCATTGATGAGGAAAGGAAGAGCAAGGCGCTAAATAGAAAGCCGAATTCACACCACAAGGTTAAAAAAATGCTAAACCGAGACATGCATTTTATCTTCATCATATTGATTAGATCAAAATTTCGTACAAAGTTTGGCTTAAGTTTTCATTGATGAGGAAAGGAAGAGCAAGGCGCTAGATAGAAAGCCGAATTCACACCACAAGGTTAAAAGAATACTAAACCGAGACATGCATTTTATCTTCATCATATTGATTAGATCAAAATTTCGTACAAAGTTTGGCTTAAGTTTTCATTGATGAGGAAAGGAAGAGCAAGGCGCTAGATAGAAAGCCGAATTCACACCACAAGGTTAAAAAAATACTAAACCGAGACATGCATTTTATCTTCATCATATTGATTACATCAAAATTTCGTACAAAGTTTGGCTTAAGTTTTCATTGATGAGGAAAGGAAGAGCAAGGCGCTAGATAGAAAGCCGAATTCACACCACAAGGTTAAAAAAATACTAAACCGAGACATGCATTTTATCTTCATCATATTGATTACATCAAAATTTCGTACAAAGTTTGGCTTAAGTTTTCATTGATGAGGAAAGGAAGAGCAAGGCGCTAAATAGAAAGCCGAATTCACACCACAAGGTTAAAAAAATGCTAAACCGAGACATGCATTTTATCTTCATCATATTGATTACATCAAAATTTCGTACAAAGTTTGGCTTAAGTTTTCATTGACTTGATTAGTGATTGTTACGTTCCTATGCTTTCAGCTTCTGTGCTCTGGTATCCTTTGTGCAGTTCAGTTTCCTTTTGATGTCAGCTTTATCCCCAAAGCAGAATACTTGGGAAACATGAATGTCGGTTGTGGCTCAGATGGTGGCGTTCGGTAGGGGTTGGTGGAATCAGAAGACAAAGAGAAAACCACCCCAATCCACTCTCTTGGCAAAACCGGTTGCAGAGCCATGGTCACCAGTGGAGACAGTTGAGCTTTTTACCAGCCATTACATTGTGTTCAAATACTGAAATTAACATTTATATTAAATTTTAGCACAATATTTACAAATTAGTTTAACGCTTCGATGTGCTTCAAAATATTTAGCACAATACAATACCAATAAAAACTACAATTCATTTACAGAGTCATTATACAGACTTGCAACCCATAAAAATTAATTTCCCGACCAAAAAAAAAAATAAATAAATAATCATAGAAATAGTACATTTGCAATGCCCTGACTCCCCCCCCCCCTTCCCCCCCCCCCCCCCCTGTAAAAAATAGAAATAGTACACTTGCAATGCATTCTAGGACAATTATAACCGAATTTATATATATTTTATAATCCGTTGCCCTTTTGGCGGCAATTTAAGAGATTCATAGAGATGGGACGAATTTTGCTTGGCCCCATATCTGAAATATTGACTATGGTCTGGACGACTAAAATGCCAAGTTTCATTCTTGTTTCAAGTTTAACCCAAATCTTTTTAATATGCAGCTTAACCGCTGGACTTAATACCGAAATCTAGATTAAAATAGTACCTGATAACCTGGAGTGGTTTGAACCTAAAATTTAATTTCTCTGCAAAAAAATCATATAAATAGAGTACTTGATATGCTTTCTAGGGAATTATAATTCAAGTACTGGACATTTTTTTTAATCTCGCGGCCATTTTGCCGCCATCTTGAATTTTTGCCAAGATAATTTAATTTTAGCAAGGCCCCATATCTGAAATTTACCATAAAGCTCCAAAGAACTTTGCAAACTTTCATGCTTCTTTCTTTTTTAGCACAATTCTTCCACATATGTGAGTTTAACCGCTGGACTATAAATTACCGTGCAAACACTGCGTATTAATACCACAGTTAATTTGTGCAAGTTTTAAAATGTTCATCCAATAAGGGTTTGCACAGATCTTACATGCGTGTATTTCTGATTTTTATTTTTAATCTTTTTGCCATCAAATTTCGGTCAAAATATGTCAGATGACAGTATTGCACCTATATACCTGGACTAATTTCCAATAGTCCGGCGATTGCAAACCTCTTATTGTAATAAATACTGCTCTAGACTATAAGAAAATTTCACCGAATCAAGCTTTAACTACTTGCCGATTCCTAATAATTTCATCTTTAAAGAAACATCTTCAAAGGAAACATATCCGTAAAAAACTTCCTTATTGATCACTGGTGGTTGTTGCTTCTGTGCAGTGTCAAAAATGATAATATTAGGGCAACTGAACTTTTGAAGCGCTCTTTAAAGGTTTCAGGTGAATTGAGTACAGAGGTGTATGAAAAGTGAGCAGTCAAAGTAAAAAAAAAGCAAACCGTTCAGCTTTCAAGTCATAAAACAAGTCATACCTCCGTATTTTGAATTTATTTTCGGACAAAATAAACAGATTGGTTAATATGAAAACATCCTATATTATATAACACACCAGAGAGTTGCGGTGTTCATAGCCTAATAATGAAACTAGATCTCCTTTCAAGGCGTACACAATATTAAATTTCCGAGGGTGTGTTCCCTGCCCTGCCCGCAGTCTATTTTGATAATTATAATAGGACATAACGTTGCGGGAAATTGTCTCTTCCTGTCATTATCTAAAATCACTGCCATCCTCCCCGTCAGACTTATTCCAATTAACTGCATCTAAAAATATTAAAGTCTACGTCAGACAGGCACTTATACGCTCTCTTCAACGAAGACAAAAACAACTCCGTCACCATTTTAGGAAATCATTTCACCGGTTGAACTCTGTTTCATTACGAATTAGCTATATTCAGCTTCGTGACTTCAGTTCTTTTGCAGTAGTTTAATTTTTCGAAATATTGTATCCTTTTCGTCTCATGAAGCGTGCTTTGTAGTGCTCTAGGAAAAAGGTAATTTAACCGACACGTCTTCCCAATTAGCTGCGAACTAAAAATGTATAAATTGATTATAAGTGTTTACTGCTTTACAGACAGCTGTTTCCGTTGCCAAAAATCATCAGCTAAAACGACAGCAAGAAAAACAGGAACATCAATAAGAAATGTAATAATAATAATAGTAATAATAATAATAATAAAAATAGTTATAATAATAATAAAAAAATAATAATAATAACAATAATAATATAGCAGTAGAGGTTTTAGTAGAAAACATAGTACCAGCAATACATTTTGTAAATTATCTTTATTATTATTATTATTACTATTATTATTATTATTATTATTATTATTGTTATTATTGTTATTATTATCATTATCATCATGATCATTATTTTTCTATTCTAATTCTCTAAGGTCAACTAACTCGAGCTAATTCATTTTCAATATGAGTCATCCAATATGCTAATTTGAATTAACCAGCAAATATGATTACGGAATATACGGAATACTGTACATAACCGTTTATAGGTCGGTAGAAATGATAAATCAAGAAATTTCAACCAACGACATCCCGATCATGCATCCGGATAGTGACATGTCGTGAAGTTACGGAAATTCTAGAGGCGACATGTCGGAAATCTTTATATCTGCATGCATTTTCGTGCACTAAACACCGAAGCGCGGTCACGAATAAGTTATTTTTTCTACTTGAGCCAGGGGTTATTATATTTATTTGTCGCCTTTGGTTTGTCGGTCAGCTAGTTTGCGGATAATTCATGAAACATCTGAAGCAAGCTCCATCACCATAAGATACTTTTATTAATAAACTTTTAAATAGTTTACTACTGGTTGGTATGCTATATTTATAACTAATGCAAAGCACTCTCCATGGCTCAGATGATGGCGATCGGTGGTCTGACGGGGAGGAGGAAACCGGAGAATCCGGAGAAAACCACCGACCTTGGACGGCCACTACTACCAACTGTGAAAGCCTTGCTGGGGATCGAACCTCCATCCCCAGCGCAAAGCGCAGGACATTTTACCACTCGCCTGTCAAGACCGGTAATATGTTTCGTGTGAAGGATGCTTTGCCGTTTTGCCCCCCCCCCCCTCCACCATTAGGGGAATTACGTTCATAGTCTCCTCAAATACTATATGTAAAAGGACCGGCTATCCCTAATGTAGGGGACCTAGAGCTCCGGCAGGGGCGGATGGAGGAGATGTACGGTCTGCGTGATTCTGCAAGGCTGGGCTGGGACAGTATATGTATAGGTTAGCTGTGGAACCATAACGTTTAGTAAGCCGAGGTTTGCCTTTCATTCGTTTTTCTCTAGTACTTTTTCAGTTGGACATATTAGGTCAGGATTTTGATTGTGGCACTCAGTTTATATCATGGGAAGACAAGTTGAAGTCCTTGTAACAAAAACCCTAATTGATCGCATGACAATTGGGTCAAAATGTCAAAGGGTGAGTCATAAATAAACTCTATGTATATATATATATATATATATATATATATATATATATATTATTTTTAAAATAAAAACTATCCATATCCATCTCTGCTGGGCTTTAACAGTTCCAACGTAAGTGATCAAACGTCAAACGGTGCCACCAGGACTTTAACCGGTAAGATATAGTGTGGTTGGCTTCGTATTCGCGAGGCTGAAATTTCGCGATTTCTCCATTTTTAATGTTTTGCGAGGGTTTCATTTTCGCGATCTCACCAGAACCTATATCAAATCTTTGGAAAAGCAATACCTGTGTGTATCATAAAATGAGAGAAGTGATGAGTTTGTAATATTCTTCTCATATAACGATGGAGCCGTACACACAGCACATACAGAGTAAATCAAATCTAAGGGAACGTTTTCCCTTTACCTCCATGGATGAATTTTATCATAAAATTTCTCACTGTTGTTACCTATTCACATACAAGTATTGGCTACACTATATATATATAGTGTATATATATATATAAGAAGGACATACTCAATTGGCCTATTATTCCCGAGGGTTTCATTTTCGCGATTATTTCCCAATCGCGAATATCGCGAAATTAAAACCCTCGCGAACAAAAAGGCAATCTTGATTGTGCTTACAGAACGGGAAATTGGTGTTTAATCAACTCAAGTGCGGAGGTTTGTCGTCTAGTCCATTGTCGCAACGTTAGCGGGAACTCTTTGTCATAGATTACTGTAATGTCATCGAAGGGAAGACGAGGTGGAGGTACTAAAGTGTAGGTGACAGATATCTATTACAGGTTGACATTTAGGTAATTGTCACCTTATTTATTGCTTGGTTTGAAGGTCAGGGTAGTTTTTCTCCGACAGGTTAATGGGGTTATTCTGTCCGGGTCATATTAATTACGACATCAGCGATAGACTGTCCTAAGCTGACAATGGATGTAAAGAAACAATGACGTGAAACAGGTTGGTAAAATCGTTTGTTTAAAATGGCTTCCTAGGTTGTTAGTACTTCCGGTGATACTACATAAACAACTATAAGGTATAACTTTGTAAACCATTTTTTGTGCGGTATCATCGTCAGACTGCCAAGTCTGTGGCAGCTATGCTTTTACAGACTCCGATTTAAGTGAGCTGACCTGGCGGCTGTTTCATGAAAAATAAATATGCCACTGAATATTCAGGCCGAAATCAAAATTGCTATTAAGCGTACCAGAAACGGGGTACCAGAGAAGTACCGGCTTATATGGCTTTTTTTAGCCAATCCCCCCCCCCCCCGTAAATCCTAAATTGTTGGTAATTCATTTTTTATGAAATAGAATCTAAAACGGCCTACTTGATCAAGGTTGCGGTACCTTATTTAACTATTTTAAATTCATGTTTATAAAAGTATGTACAATGTATATGTACAAAAAATGGAACATGTTTATCCATATTAGAGAGCAAGTACTTGATAATACATTATAGAGTTACCGTTTCTGGAAGTTTTTTTTATATCTGTGTGTCCGTGAAATTTCCGTAAAATGTTTTCCAAAAGTGTCTATCAATAAGATGTCTAAATGAGGGAGAGACGTTATTGGTCTCTACATCCAGTTAATATTAAACAAAAATCAGCGTGGGTATATTGGATATGCATAATATGAGTACCTAGTTGTATTATTAACACATTAATCTTAATATCAGGACGTGGAATATTTCCAGAGTTCTTTCAATATAACAACTGACAGGTGCTCTTATTTTCAAGAGTTGTATCTGCTTAGAGCCTCCTATTAATACTTGTTAGGATGCTTCGTTTCTCTAAATAAAACCACTTTCACCTTTCACTTTTGTAACAAAGCGACGATGTTCATTGGGGTTCCCTATCAGCTTTTACAATACCTGGGAAAATAATAGTCCGACGGTCGCCGGGAACGCACGCTACAAAACTGTTGATCATGACGCTTAGAAGCAGGAAACTTGCCCACATTTTATCACTATTTGCATTGTATTCAACAGTATTGGACCCTCGGCAAAAGAGCCTGGAAATTAATTTAAAATACCGATGAATCTATCATAATGAAAGACGACCTTACAGCAGATATTCAAGATGGCGTTACGGGTTCCGTTACATCGATACAATACAATGGACCCGGCTTTGCGGGGGCGGTAGTAACCCATAACACTTGCTTTATTTGTCTATGCAGCCAGCACGTAAGGAAGTCATTACAAGCATGTGACTTCCTATACTGTCGCGCCAGTCGGCCTGATTTCCTTTTTATTATATGAATAAGTTTATAATTCAAAACGTTTTCTCCTTTTATAATACTTGACAAGAATGTTAATTTTAATGCAAGTCGCTGTTTTCAGTTCAAACACACACACATATGTATATATGCGTGTCAGTCAATTTGTAAAAATGTCTACAATTTTCAGTCAAATTACAAATTGACTGAAAAAAAACAGTCAATTTATGAATTGCCTGATTCACTCCGGCAATTTATAAGATGACTGAATTTTAGGCATTTTAAAAATTGACTGAAAACACAGTCAGATTATTCGACAGAATATGAAGTAGTCTTATAGTCGAAATATGCAAACTATTATTACGATGAAATATGACTACATGTTTTTTTATGTAAGAACCATGATGATTTAATGAAATATTAAAATATGCAATAATAAGTGAAAGATAAAAATGAAAAAAAGGTAAAGGATATCAAGATACATGATGACAATTACCGACTGTGATTGTTTCTTTGAGTGGAGCCAAACTGTGCGGTGGTGGCTTGGAATGTTGAACAGTCAACTTTTCCGACTATAGTGGACAAACCATATTTGCCAGAGTCCGTATTATAGGTAACCACTTTTATATGTCGTTCATTAATATTCCCTATGATTTTATACCAAAATTGCTTCAAATTTGCTGATTTTTTAAAGAACATTGTAACAAGTTTCCCGCACTGAGGGAGGAAACCCGCTCCCAAAGTTCAAAAGAAAATTATACCCTTGAGACTGTATAGTATTTACATCTCATATGATCAAACAATTATTATTGCAAGAACCAGAAATGAGCCAGATAGACGCTTTTGTTTATTTGAAACATTATATTAAGCAATAATATGATGTCAAATATATTAATGTATTCTAAGACTTTGATATATCAATACACGAAATGTCATTTAAACCTTTATTAATGTATAACTACAGTATTTCATTCTTTTTACATTTCAGTCAATGTGTCAAATAATCTAACTGATATTCCAGTAAATTTGTAAAATGCCTGAAAAATTCAGTCAATTTATAAATTGCCAGAGTGAATCAGGCAACTTGTAAAATTCCTAACTGTATCACAAACACTTTACACACACACACACACACACGCATCTAACCCACACACACGCACACACATATGTATATATATATACATTTTTTGTATATTTATATATTGACTTGTTTAGTACTCCTCATCTCACTTTCCAAGAACAATGATTAAGAAAACAATTGGTAAACGTCACATAATTTGGTACAATACACACGGCCTGACACGGCATGGACACTTTAAATTGTGGATTTCATTCTTGTGCCCGTTCTCGGAACGAGTTTGGCCCAAGTGCACTCAAGCGGACTCGTGCAGACTCTTTGAACTGATGTAAATTGATAACAAATGGACCATGATACGGGCTTTACAGATCGGGTCATATCACGTGACAGAGGTATCTATAGCCGGTTGATAACAAGCCTAGTTGGGCTCCAGATAACGGAATTGTAAAGGTAGAAGTTTAAAGCAGAAAAATAGCAAATAAGAAATATTAATTAACGGTTATTTATGTATGATAAATGTAATTTTTTTTCCTGTCTTTCAAATTTTTCACACAAGAGGTCATTAATTTCTGACTGCAATTTCTGTCCGTTTGTAAAATACAATTTCAACACAATACACTTTATCATTTAGTACGTATTTATATATAGGCGCTTTCATTATAAATAGGAAATTATATGCAGGAAAATAAAGTCATGGCCATATATTTGGTGATTCAGTGATTTAATAATTAAACAATTGCGTAAAAAAGGTTTTTTTTTTTCATTAGGAGGTATGATTGGCGCTGTTGCCCAATATTCACGCTAGCGCGAAAAGGGGAATATGCAAAGGGTTTAAAGCTTTACAAAATTATAAGTTTTGTTCTTTGATATAGTTCAGACACAGGCGGCATTAAGGCGCTGTTAAGCAAAAGATGACCAACTATTGTACACTAATTTCGTAAAATACTGATTTATGTTTCTTTCAGCATATTTGTGGGTCTTCTTCTTCCACTTTTTAAGATCAAAGCGTTTTGGTAGCAAAAACTTGAGATATGCCATTTTAATTATAAATGTGGCAGGGTTTTAAAGTGTGAAAATCCCCATTTTATCCCACACACAGTCAAAACATTGGGGTATAATACAATGGGCCATACCCCCTTGTTAAATACTGGCGGGTATATATTACCCCCCCCCCCCCCCGCCCAGGATCATCGAACGGACTTTTAGACTCTTCACCACATATATTTACGCCTCTGGTTTATTTGGAACCCGTAGTATCTTGTTGGGGTTAGATTTGTCCTGGAACTCTGAAGTTCAAAGTTGGAGCGCACAAAGTTTAAAATTCAGACCAAACTTCCAAAGTTAATAAACCACTTGAAGAAATTAAATAAAAAACTATAGCCTAACACATTTCTAGAAACTATGGCAATTACCTCAATGGTTTTAGTTGTATAGGTAGCATCAATCTATGATTATATACTTAAATGAAAATAAAGGCCTCCTATTTTCTGTGGGTTAATTTGTCTGCCAATCGAATTATGCAATTTGACAGATTTTCAGGGTGAAGTAACATGAAACATGTAGGAAGCAGGCTTGAAATAATATAAACCAGTGTCCACAGTCGCTATCATATTCAGATATTGAGGGTAGTTTATTTATAGCTATGCTAACACTCTCATTTCAATCCAATATCATGATTATTCTAATTATGGCCCGAAAATGCGTATTTCTAGGCGCATGTGCAGGACATTAGGTGATCATATTTTGCTCGCTAATTCGTGACCAAATGGTAATTACATGAGATTTTATACAAAGCAATTAAAACTTTCTCAATACTGAACAATCTGGTGAATAATCAATTACATGGAATTAGCACTTATTCCATCCCGCTGGTACAAGCTTCACGCGCAAAGTGAACAATCTCAATGAAATTACAAAGCTCGTCCTAGTGTTATAAAAACCTGATATAAGGTTAAAAAAGGTTGCTTTCTCTGGGCTTCAATTGTGTAACACCCCACCCCCGAAATATTTTTTTTATCTTAACTTTCAGTAGCTCCAGCCGCTGAGACAATTCTATCAAGAAACAAAAATTAAAAAAATAATAATTAACTTTTTCTTTGTTATGTTGTACCTTTTTTACCAATTTTGAAAAATACAATTCTTTAATTATCATGTGGTCGCTTATCTTATGATATTCTAAAGGGTGAAACGCCTGCTGAAAAGATTGATTAAAAAAAAACATATTTTGGCATAACTTAAAGCTCTTTTTGTTTTCTTTTGAACGTTCTAAGACAACACTTTGTTGGATTTATTGTCCTGATTTTTAATGCGTAGATTTTTCATACCGAGACTTTGTGATTGACTTTCTCTTGGTATCAACTCCTCCATAGCATTATAGCCGTCCTTGTCCTGGAAACTTCCCCGCGACATTGTCCATAGCGTGTTTCCCACTACGGAGTTTACTGGCTTGGTTGTCTGTCCTAATTGACAGACAGCACCTCGAAATGTCCAAACTCCTCAGGATTTATGGCGATATTATGTTTAGAATGACCCACCTTAGGACACACCTGGCATCGTTTCTTGACATTGGAAAACAAGAAAGGCAGCATTGTTTGTCTAGTTTTATCAACTCAGGTCGATGCACACTGGCAAACCATTTTATGGTTTCCTTTTTCCTGGGAACATCCCTCTACCATTCATCACATTATTGTCGCTCCTCTTAAATATGAATTAATAAATATCTGTTTATTCTACAAACTACCTATAAACCTTCTTCTATAATGTCTTTTGTGATTTGTTTATATCTCTCATTGGATGTCTCAATAACATACATTTTATTTTCAATAACTATTCAATGCAAGTTATTCCAATCTAATCCTTTTACGGCCCTTCTTCGCAAACTTCAAACCTGTCTTATTACGTGAATGTGAAGATTAGAATTGTGACACATAAAGCTAGAGGCAAAAGTAAAGTGCTCTGGTACTTAATCAGTTAGCATTTTTCTACTTATCAACTTTGATAGCCTAGCGTCTTTTACGCTAAAATGACTGAAGTCATATGTTCGACTTCCGTGAAAAAGCTTATATAAGTCCACATTGGTAACCATTTATACCACATTATGAAGATACCACATTTATAACAATTTTATATTTGATTCCATGGACAATGTTATCTGCAATAACAATCTTAACAACTAAATTGCAAAAAAACCCAAAGTACCCTAAGAAAGAACATTTAAATGAAATTACAATTTAAATTATTGAAATAGAAATTACATTTAAATACTATTACGAATAAGCGAGTAAGATGGATTACTTTTTTCCATGAACGTCAATTTAAACATAAAATAAGCTTTTTATTTTATCCAGTGTCTTTATGCGATATATAAAAATTTTTGTTGAAAGCTTAGAAATGGTTGACCGTTAAACATCAATTCAGCTCATGTCTTCTCTGATTTGAACAAACCGTTTCTTATTTGTCAATGTAAACACTCTGAGAAAGCCTTGTCACGCACTCAAAAGCCCCTTTGAAAACACGTCAAGTTACTTATCAACAAAAATATAATATATAAGGAACTTAGCGTCACCAGAACTTTAAGTTTGGGAATGCCCACACAGGGAACGTTTTAACACTGACTTGATTTATACGGATGGCATATGTTTCAACCCGTTATGCGTTTTAATACAAAGTTCTGTACGTGTTCATCAAAAGATATTAATTGCTTGGCGAATATGCGCAGGGAAGGTGAACAAGCCTGCTCCCAGATAACATAAATGACAGGTGTTTCTCAATTAATAAAGTTAAGACCACGCAAAAATAAAATCAATAGATCTACGGACCCGCTGCTTCTCTCTTTCGTCGATTATTTTTTTTATTCGTGAAGGATGATAGGTAATCGGTGAAATTGCTAATTTGTGCACCTACCTCGATTTCTCGAAAGAATTAATAAAATACGGAAAATGGACTATATATTTTTTGTTAATTGTATGCACCAATAAAAGAATTAAACAGAATATTTCTAATTTACCTAACAATTTGACAGGCTTCCACGTATTGTGTCAACTGGTAAAATATATATAATGAAAAATAACCCTTGTGCCATATTTCTGTCTAAAAGGAAAGTTTTCCATGATGATGATATATGGCTTACATTGGAGTAAAGGGATAATTCATCGCTTTTTTTGTCCCGTTAATGTCACGGAGCGGTAAGCGACGTGTTAATTTAATTTAACAATATATTTAGTGCTATCACATTTGTCACACTAGACAGATATAATAAAATACAGAAATAATATCCCCTACTGGATTTAAAATGGGCCGGAGGAAACCCGTATCTCGGTGAACAACCAATACCCTCGTGTATTTTGCAACAGTTTCTTTAACATTACTGTGATTATACTCCTGTAACGTGGCCATGATCTGAAGGCACCCCCTATTAATGAATTAACTGATGGAGTATAGAAAAATTGTTATTTATAAGGGACGAGGTTTGGTTAACGTAAATTTATGGCACGATACAAGAAAATGAACAAGTTTTCTTTCCATTCGGTGATGTCACATTTTATATTCACCCTGGAAAAACTGTCGATATATTGTTAAAATTAGGCTGACGTAATTATTTTATAATTTCTTGTAAAAGATAGTTTTGTTAGCACAAAAAGCAGTTTCTTCCTTGTCTCTCTGGCATCAAATTCACCTTTTCATGGGCTGCCGACTACAGTTGCGTGCAAAAAAGTGAGCCATTGATAAAGTAGCGGAACTTCTTCCGAATAATGCCGATGTATATGTTAAAGTGTGCTCTTAGGAATGGACACAATAGGCCTATGCAAATGATATCCCGCTGAAAAAAAATCCTGTTTGGTCATCCCATCAAGTCGATTCTAATTTAGAAAAAAAATCTTCAATTAGTTGGCATGTTAAATGCCGACACACCTTGAACCACATACTGAAAACACCGTCGTGTTGCATACAATTTAAAATATCGTTGTATGAAGATTCCATCAACCTCCATAATTTTTTTTATAAATTTTAAGTTAAAATTGTTGGCAATGAGGCCATCGTGCCAGACAGTGTTAAAAACCTTGGTGCTTCCGATAAATGCATAACAAACTATGTAATTTAATTTCTAAATTATGAAGAATTTTCCTCCTGTTGTACAAAGGAGGTGTAAGTGGCCAAAAGTCCTATTTTTTATAAGAAAACTGAAGTTTATCAGGAACGCAAAGACTAGGGATGCAAGAAAAAGTTAGAATTCTGTTGATATCACACGTTTCAACAATTTGTTAACAGCAGAAATCAAGGTAATAATAGTCAGGCGAGGAGGCACTTTTCCTTTACTCTTTCAGCAAGGTAATGATTTAACCCTTTTTCATTTCACGGGGTATGTATTCAGGAGAAAAACATACGTTTAAAAAAGCCGTGAGGCAGCGGATTGAACTCGCTACCCCAGACACAAGTTGTTTATAAGTAATTCCGTCATGTCCGCCCGCTTTTCTCAATGACAATGCTCGTAATCACGCGATTTCCACTTCTAAAGCCATACCCTTCAGTAACTAAGCATTTTATCATGTTGTTTCTTTACGGTATTCCTTCCTTTGGAGACCGACTGAGTTTTAATGTGGAATAATGTCATGAGCGCCAATAATTAACTTACTAACAAGCTTTTTGTAAATCTCATCTATATAATGATTTGCGATAACTCCATCTGCGGGAATGGAAAAATGGCTCAAGGGATCTGTCAATACTCGTGTATACGTGTCGTATTCCCGGCGATTAGAACATTTCGCCTTAAACGGTGTCTGCATGTTATCTTATTAGCTGCACTTTATGACAAACAATCTGAGCCAAATGATCTGATGTATTACTTCCACCATCATTTATCAATATAATTCATCAATAAAGATACCATCGTGGTGATTGGGGCAAAAATATGATCTATGACACCTGTTATTCCCCGAATGTTGTGGATCATATGTATATAATGGAATGGTACAAACTTACATGTAATTGACAATAAACCCATTCTGTCTATGGCCCTTTGAAGGTGACATTATGCGAGGATTTCTTTCCAGTGTAGCTAGACCCGATCAATTCACAATTAAAATCGCCCATGAATAGCACGACACAAAACGATTCATAATCATTATACGAGTCAACTAATATATTAACATAATGAAAGGGAATAGAGTTTCCCTGATTAATATAAGGAAGATTTACCATAATAAAAATTTATGGTTGTTGAGGATTTATCTGATTGATTTGAACACCTATGACTCTATATTGAAAATAAAGGGGTTACGCGATACGACAAACACTTTTTCATAAACATGCTACCCCACCTCTATCCCTTCTACAACAGTCTGTCGAATCTAAACTAGCATCACATAATTATTAAGACATGTAATCAGTATGAATATTGTCTAAAACACTGAATGTGTGGGAACAACCAATGCTAACATATACCGGACAAATAAATATAATACTTTTCAAGAGTTTCAGATATAATAGGAGCATTAGGCGTAATGCCCAGAGCATTAAATGTTCCTTGTATCATATTGTCCATATATTTTTAAGATTCGAGATTTTCAAAGAAAATTTCAGTCTTTCAAACAAGAAATATTGGATCAACGTCCTTTGTCATACCACTGCCGAATGTAGACTTCCTGCGGCCAGATTTCGTTTTCTTCGGTCCTTCCAATGTGTGTTGACGGTGCTTCAGTAAATGCTTCCGGAACACTACCATTAATTCTTTTTCACAATTTTCACATTGGTTGCTTTCACTCCACGCATCACCCTAAGTTGTAGCACTTGTTTGAATATATATATATATATATATATATATATATATATATATATATATATATATATATATATATATATACAGAAATCCCTGCTAGTTGGCACCTGCATAAAGTGGGCAGCTCTATATAGTGGGCACTTTTTGACAGTCCCATTTGAAGGCATACCCCTTTCGCTGGCATTGGATAAAACAAGAAGGGAGTGGCGGCGCAGCTGTTAGGGTGCCAGACCTGTGACCGTAAGGCTGTGGGTTCGCGTCATGTTCTCACCCCCTGAAAGGCGATGAGACTCCTTATCAAAAGCTTTATCACAAGGGTGCGCTCTCTCCACCGAGGAGTTACTGGGTACTGGTCATGGGTGGCAGGCAAATGTAAAACGATTATTATCGCTGCTTGGGTTGTTTGCTCCCCAGCCGGCTGGGAAAAAACTACAAGAATTACCAGGCCAAAAAGACCCTGCAAAGTGCGAATTTGGACAAGAATTACATCGTCGGGGATATCAGACCATAAACCCAAACCTTCACCTTTACCCTTTAGTTTCATATTTGTTTTTACGTTAAGCTCAAGTAGGCTTAACCTTTAAAGATACAGCACCTGTAAAGAGTAACAGAGTAAGAATCTGTAAAACCTTTTTTTTTCATTTCACTCCGCACAAATCTTTACATTACATAACCTTTGGTGGATGAAAATCGATTCCTTTACAAAATTCATGGAAATTCCCCGAAAAACTCTGGGTCTGAAAGTAGCATCTTGCGACTTCTGCTTAAACGTGGGGGCGAAAGGCCGAAGATGGTGGGTTTATTGCCGTTTAAGGTTCATTTGCACCATGCATCCCTATTTCTGAAAATAACACTCTCAGGCCAGTGTGTAAGGTCAAACATCGCGTGTTTTTTGGCAATACGCCGCGGCCCCTGGTCTGCTTAATGGCCGATAAACCCCTTTATATCTTGTTGTTGCTCGAAGTGGAACCAGCGGCAAAGCGTTTGCTGGCGATGGACCGTTGTTGGTGAGGAGTGAGGGGGAGGGGGTGGGGAGGCGGGGGCACTGTATAAAATACCAAGAGAAGCACTATAGTTACGGTTCCTACGAACAACTTTTTATCTCGTTGGCACAATTTATTAGTGCCCATCTTAGATATACATATGATATAGTGTTCTCGCTTGGAAACGTAAAAGGATCTGTCAAGATGTCGTTCTTAAACCTATTTTTACTCCTCGAAACAGTAGGAACAAACTTGCACTGTTCGACAAAATAGGCAGAGGGTCCTGCACTATTATCATAATTCAAGATACCGACCAATAAATATTGTATGTATTTCTTATTCATGACAAATTCACTTTCCTTCAATTACTGCAGTTTTCGCGCATGTGCAAATTGTACAATAACCCATGTTAACTTGTTATGCTAAATAGGAATACTTGGGTTGTACTAATAAACACACAGAACCGAAATGTCACTACCGAGCCACTGTAATAAAGCCATTTGTTGGTTTTAAAATAACAGTTTAACCTTATTATAAAGAACTATCTTTAGCATCAGAATTATCGCTGCGTTTTCTCCTTATTTATCATTTAAAATCTAACTTTTTATCTGCGGAGTGGGTTTATTTAGATCTTCAGACTATAAACATTTTCATGCAGTTGCCATTTCATTTTATTTAATGTTATGACATGTTTGCTTGCAGAAGAGTAAAATCAATGTTTCTTGAGTGCACTTAAGTCGTGTTAACTGCTCCTGCGGAGGCGACTTCCGGTCTGATAGTTAGCTCAACAGCTCAATGTTTGCATTAAGGAGCCTGCCATGTACCCCATACTGGTAAAGTACTGATTCCACATGATTTTCTTAACTCACAAAATCAATTGTTTTCTTAAACGACTTCGTAACTCCCACCTTGTTGGCCTGCTCTTATGGCCTTATTATGGTAACTTCAGACGATGATGAACCGGCTTTCTGTGGCTCCGGGCTAGAGCACAGTACTCAAAGTCGGGAAATCGTGAGTTTGACTCTCAGCAGAGGCGGGGAGATTTTTCATGGTCGGCCCAACCCAGGGTCAGCGCTCTGCACGCTAACTGGGAAGGCCGTGCCCGACGGCTGTGTTTCAATCAAAAACGAGTGCGCCTTACGAGGGTTCTACGGTGGTATGACCCAGCAACCGGGACCATTACGCACCCAGGGTCAACAGGTGGAGTAGTCAACGGGCCTGGTAAACAACAGAATATAAAATGAGAGGAACCATGTGATACTATCCTGTTACTCTATTTAAAACTGGAATGAATTCTTCAGATTAACATATTCTAGTTAAGTTAGCATTAACCAATCAACCAAGGAAAGCGGTTGATTTCAACGATTTTTGTTTATTGTTAAAAAATATGATATTAGAGTTTATGACAGTCTGAGTTCAGTTATACTCCTTGACATTCCCTGATACATACACACTGGTACAATCGTTGTGGGTATTGTTACGAAGACAAATTATTCAGGGGAAAATTCTGGGCCGATCCGGGATTCGAACACGTGTCGGTGGCTTTTTTTCCCAAATTTTAATTTGTGACATATGCAAATGTCATTATTGAATTATGCTCTGTAATTCATGTGTAGAGATATTGCATGTGTATATATAATTATATATATATATATATATATATATATATATATATATATATATATATATATACATATATTGTTACTGGGTCACATAAAAGCGGACCGAACTGTCTCGCTAGTGAAGCTTGCTTTGCTAGCGAAGCGGTTGGTACGCCGGACAGGTGCGCCACCGACATGGGTTCGAATCCCGGATCGACCCAGTATTTTGCCCTGATCAATTTGTCTTTGTAACAATATTTATTCTCTTCATTGACAGTTTGTAGGTCTGGTGCTACTGATCAGTATTGTCTGGAAATGGTTTAACAAAGGCCACCTTCACAAGATCACAGCACTTTAATGTCAGGTATGAGAAGATTTCGGGCATGTTTCGGGCATGAATGTATCTAAATAATAAATAAGAAGTCTAAAGGTACTTGTTTGCTGGGCAGTTACCTAGTAATGGCTTTACAAACTTTAAGTCCAGAATTTACGGAAAGTAACTTTGAAAATAAATTTCGGGTTAAGGTAAGGTCAAACGTCATGTCCATGGCCAACCAACAGATGTCATTTAAAAAGGTTTCTTGGCTTTGTCAATATCTATGTCCCTGCAAAGTTTGAATAATGCAAGCGTCTAACAAATCGATATATTACTCGGACAAAGAATGGTTTGATAGGATTTTGATTGACGGACAGTCAAACCCACACCGGACAGACAGACAGTTGAAACACAATCTTATTAAAACTTCTATAAAGGACAACCATGGAGAGTCATCGGCCCTAAACGAAAGCGTGACGGACGAACAGACAGACAAAGGGATGAAGCCAATTCGATGGTTCTCTTCCTTCGGTTAAGATCATTACAATATTGATAGTTCTTATTATATTATTGACAATTATTATGATATCGTCCTTTATTATTACAAAATTGACCTTAATCACAATATTGATAAGATTTATCACAATATTCGTACATCCGATTGGTAACAATATTGGAAGTTTTATTACAATACTGAACGTCATAACAATATTGGCCGGTTACTACAGCATTTGCCATGAACTAAATGTTCTTACCATGGTGAAGTAAATCGAAAGAAACAAGTAAATAGGTTTCTTTGTTGAGGTTGAATTGAATTGGCACATTGCGTCATGAAGCTTCTAGTGTCAACGAGTTATTCTTGCCGGCTTTCGATTAATTTCAGATCATTCTTTATGCAAATGTTAATTTGTATCAAAGATCAAAATTCCTATTTCAATTCAGTGACAACCTTGGTTCTCACCAAAGCACAAATTGTTCCTATTCTGTCATTTTTATAACAAAGGCGTTCATTATGGATTGTTTGACTTGGATGTGATAAAGAAAACAGTGCGCAAATAGTACAGATTTAGTTTTGAAGTAAGGACGTCAATTCAAGGGGGGATGGGGTATACACTCCCTTACTTTTTAACAAAGGGGGGCATGTAATCACCCCCCCCCCCCGATATTCAGATATTTACATTTCTATATTTGAAATGAAATATATTAATAATTAGAGTTATACACTTTCGTTCCAATTTTGAGTTTACTATGAAAATTATATATAAAGGTATAGAATGAACGTATACTGGAAACACAATACCTTATTTTTAAAAGCTTATATTTATATTGAAATATATTTGAAATGTGTCATACAGATGGTAAACGGTATATATATGTGTGTGTGTGTGGGCGCGCGCGTGTCAGCCCCCCCCCCCCCCCCCACTCTTGAAGATAAATTGACGCCATTGTTCGGAAGATCAACAGAAATACATATGGATGGTCCACGTGAATGTGAACCAAGCAGACTGTTTATTTTTATCACATTTTCCTAAAACTATATGTTAGAAAAAAAGTCCGGTTTTATAGATTGTATTTTAAGAGCAACCGAAAGAATATTCAAGATGTGTCTGCGAAGCTAAAAACTGCTCGTTCTCCGCCACTCCTAACCGGAGGTGTGTGATCAATAAAATTGGATTTTAATTACATGTGAGACTGTGATTTACGAGTCTAATTGAAAAGGCACCTCTGTCGCATATACCGGAAACCCTGATTGATGCGGCCATGGATTATACACACATTGTGGACGATACCGCCTTCACCAGTGCGCCTGCTCGTGCTCCAGTACTGCGGTTGCGGAATTATTCGAAGGAACATTTACCATTTGGAACCATTTGGGAAGCGTCAACCAATATTGATTTATATATATATATCAGCCTTTCTATTAGTCATGACATGAAATTAATAATGAATTTCATAATATTTCTTTGAATATAAATCCTCCTATAGGTTTTGAAAGCTCGCTTAACTGGCCGGGTGTTTTCAATATGTATATATAGGTTATTATGAATATTACAAAACCCATTTGTATCAAAGTCCTGTACACCGACAAGGACCAGACATAGCCGATGATCTACACGAGCGGCTTTATTTAATGATAATTTCCTCAAATAACAATTAATATATATCATTTGATGCTATTTGTACATTTGTTAGTTTTTCCACCTCTTCCATAACATGTTTTTAAAGAAAGACAAAGTGTGGGCTAAGGAGCAATTGTGTATTGTTTTTAATGGGGGACGGATAGACCTTTTTCCAGAGAATGGCTTTCAGTTCAGCTGAACCAGCATCATAGGTTTTGTAAGGTAAAATCAAATACAACCCAGAAAATCTGCTATAAAAATCATGTTAAATTTAGATTGGGTTAATTTTGTTTCATCACCTGAAATTAACAAATTATAATCTTTTTTTAATAATATAACACGCAGGTACACGCAGGAACACTCAGTGTCCATCGTCGTCAAAAGATGTCGCTTGTGTAATAAAAAAAGGCTTTTATTACGATAGTGTGCGTGTGATACGCTGAATCCAGTTATATTTATCAATTTTTTTTTTCTTATTGTCTCCACCTGGCCACAGAGGGATCTGTAAGTTTATGCCGTTATTATTTTCCTTGTTATAATTCCGACATTTCTTTATCCGATTTATTGATTCTTATCCAGGATGTGCCTTACTACGGTCCAGTTACCCAGTTTCAGTGACCTTGGCCTGATTTTTAAGATCACAGGGCTAAAAAGGTGAGATCGTTTTAGATATTTAATGTCAATTATCTTCAATTATATAACAGGTACAGTATAATGAGTGTAAATGATTTTATAATATATATTTGCAACCATTTCTATGCCAATAGTTTTGAATTCAAACATGCAGAAAGTTACAAGAGCACTTTCAGCACTTTACGCGAAAATCACAAACACACACATGACCGAAAATGAACGTGTATCCTCCGGGTGGAGGAAATAACCGTTTTTAATTTAGAAGAACTTTCATCAAGAAAAAACATCTGGAAAATCAACAAAAGTTGGTTATCTGGCAAATGTAGCAAACTTTCACAACAGAACATATAGAAGACATTATATTACTCTTCTTATTCCATAGTTTATTTAAGTAGAGCGCACTGACCCTTTCAAAGTAGCCCAAGAAATTTAAGAAGTCGTGTTTTGCTGCCCCCCCCCCCCCCCTGTGTTGGTAGGTTGATGCTGCGCTCTTGTGAAATGGTTTTCTGACAGTTGACTAACCTTTAAGGTTCCCTTTTTCCAGACCCAACTACGCCCCAGGACCAATCGGTTAGGGACACCCACACTTCTAATTGCTTCTCTGCACAGCAATTCTAAATTGACCGCCCGACGGACCACTTACCGTTTTATGCTCAAGGGTTGGTATTTTGGACGAGACATTCTTGACAAATTGTCTTTTAAGTCACCTCATACACATTTGTGTTAAAGGGATTACCTCGAAAGAAGAGAAGGCACATTCTTCTCATTTTTCTAGTTTTAGGCGGTACCATTTTTCTTTAATCTTTGTCCATAGTTAGTATGTTGATATCCCACAGACTGACACCTAATTTTGTATTTTTATAAGCCGCGCTGGTGGAAATTTTTTTATCCACAGGTATCATTAAAACAGATCATATATTTTATCCTATGGGTTAACATTAAAAATGTTTACTGGTTCATCGGAAAATGCTACCAACAGTCCATGCACCTGTCCCTAAATTTTACGTTTATTAGATGCCGAAATTGAAAATAAGCTAGCATATTACAGTCTTAGCTTTTTGGTTAAAGATAACCATACAATAATGCCTAAAACTATTACATGTATCTATGAAGTTATTTTAAAGATCAAATTCAAAATTTTCAACATCTTTGTTACTTTTGCCAGATACCCCTATCACTTACATTTATCAACTGTTAATCTTGCTGGCTTACCACCAGAATCAATCCAGTGCTCTCCATCCTTTCTGTCGCGATGTTCCGCGATGTAATTTCTCTTTTGGTTACGGCCTCGACATTTAAAGAAGGACTAACATTACATGTCTTCTAAGGAAATTATCGGCGTGGCCTCGACAATCTTCTAGTGGTCCATCTGGCATAAAATCAAATTACATGTAACCGTTACCTGTCGCTATATGAACCACACGGTTTGTAAACACACAAGGCTATCAGGATTTGAAAGCAGATTATATGAACCACTTGAAACGCGGTAATTCTTACATGTCTGGTCAAGGAGAAAATGTATGTAAAGAAAAGTTGAAGCAACTCGGCTTAGCCTCCTGCTTGGTTAACAACTTCAAAGTAGGGGTTAAGCAGGCGCTTGCTGGGATTTCTTTATCTTTGGCAGATCTGAATGGATTTACCGTCACTCCGTATGACTCCACAGAACGGAAATAACTCCGGTGCAGACAACATATGATAACTGATATGATATGATATATGTGGGCGTATTCATTGCATTTAATTCAATACCGGTTTTACAGTTGCTTGTATATTTCTCACCGATGTTTACCGTTCCGAAACCAATATTCAAAATCACACCAGCGACACCTTCCGCCGGCGACTGCCATTACATGTTCTAGTGCACATTATGGACAGAAATACATCATTGTATGTAATTTGTGGTGAAATTAACCGCCTCCATTTTAAAAGCTAGTTTGATTAATAAATATGTACATCGATAACATTAGAACAGGTGCAATAATTGTTTCTCGGTGTTACACGCCAAGGACTACGTGACAGGGCGGATACACGCGATTATCCGAGAAATCCCCTGAAGCGTAATGGTCAGTGTGGGACAAATTCTCTCAATATGGCGTGCAGGACGCTTATCCTTGGAGGGAGGCGAACGTGAAACCTTAAAAATCTCTCCGCACTGAGTTCTTTGCAATACCCTGGACGGTGAAGAGAATGTTTTGTTATATCTCGAAGAATAAGGGGAAAACCTAATTTTTCAAGGGCTCAGTTACAATCGGAGTCTCTGGTTCGTATTTGATTTGATTGTCCATTGATTTGGGTTTGTCTGTCTGTCTGTCCTTCTGTCTGTCTGTCCGTCCGTCAGGTTTCATTTCAGTGCGATAACTTTCCTAAATATTATCCGATTTCATTCAAATTGTGGCAAGTCATTGCTCTTATGCATACCTTGGTTTGGATTAGTTTTGGAGTGTCTGACTTTTCTCTGTCTTTCTGTCTCTCTGTCCGTCCGTCAGGTTTCGTTTCAGTGCGATAACTTTCCTAAATATTATCCGATTTCATTCAAATTTGGATTGGTGATAGCTCTTATTCATACCTTGGTTGGGATCGGTTTGGAGTGTCTGACTTCTGTCTGTCTGTCTGTCTGTCATTTTGTCTGTCCATCTGTCAAGTTTTCATATCCGTGCGATTACTTTCCTAAATATTATCCGATTTCATTCAAATTTTGGTCAGTGATTGCTCTTATGCTTACTTTGGTTGGGATTTTTTTTAGTGTCTTGCATCTGTCTGTCTGTCTGTCTGTCTGTCTGTCAATCTGCTTGTCAGTCCGTCAGATTTTCATTTCCGTGCGATAACTTTCCTAAATATTATCCGATGTCATTCAAATTTTGGTCAGTGATTGCTCTCATGCATACCCTGGTTGGGATTTGTTTTCGAGTGTCTGAATTCTGTCTGTATGTCTGTCTGTCACTCTGCTGGTAATGGTCAGACTGTTAAATACACTATATGGTATATTTTAGGCATAAATGTAGTAAAGAGGTTATATGAGAATTATTCGAAGGAAAATTACATGAACATGGGTGTTTTTGTAAGTACTTCAAGGTATAATTAATATTTCGCTATCATGCACACGTAAAATGTTAACAGGTGTGAAATTAAACTAATTTGATTTTGAAGTTTGACAGCTGAGACAATCTGTTTAGCCCAGGCCTTCCCATAATCCCAAACTGGAGGAGGCACGGTTTTAGGAAAAACTGATCGAAGGCTCCGAAGACAGCAGATAACTGGTACACGAAAATGCATACCTGTGAATAAAGTGCATTATCCTTACTCTTCAAAATGAAATTGTTAATGAAAACGTTTCTTGTCCTGTATTACTTCCAAAAATATATGTTGGATTTTAGCAGATTTACTTTTGACTCCAGCTCTGTCATTTTACGCCGTGTCCAGATAACGTTTTTGGGACCGTTATATATTATTTATAAAGTCTTAAACAGCCGTAAGCGAGGCACTTAGACCGTGTGCAGGGACGGTATCGCTGGAAAACTTTTGTATAAATCAAAATTGAAATGATAGTGAGAAAGAATAAACATGATATTGCGCCTGATTATGTCCATTTAAGTACTTCAGTACTGAAGGGATTTCCAGTATGATTCGTTTACGGCGTTTGCTCTGTTTTTCCTCTACCAACATAGCTATGACAACATGACACTCAGGCATTCGGAAATAAACTGATAGGGCCTAGAGTCATGATGGCAGTCACAACAGAACGCCCATTCTAAGGGTCGGATCAAAATATTTCCTGTCTGGTATTATTTGGCATCACAGGCTTATATAGTCGTATTATATGTGCTTAATATCGAAGAAAAAATGTCGTTACACAAAATAATTACATTTATTACCTCCTTTCATCACTGTGGCACCGATTCACGTGAAGCGGTACTTCTCATTCAAAACTAAATGTGTCATGGCGCGGTCGTGTGTGTAAACTTGGAAGTCGGAAGCCGGAAGCCGGAAACCAACGAAAGCAGTTTAAAGCATATACAAAATGCTAACGCTTCAATATCGTTTTGTTTTTCCCCCGATATAATAAGATCTTTATTATCATTCTGTGAAGAATAATAGTTATCCATTGTTTAATCTGAACGTTATGGAAGATTTTGTCCTCGGAAGCCATCTCGGAAGTCAGTCAGAAGTGCTTGGATGTTATCCAATGTGTATAACTCGGAAGTCACATAGACGCACTGGTTAACTTGTGCCAAAATGCAGTTTCATTATAATTATATAGTTGCATGCATATATTAAAATTACTTATGCATGATTCTGCTTTTAATGAGTGTATAATACAATATGATACATAATCGGAAAACTATAAGTTCTTAATTTTTTTTTATTTGTAAATTTAATATATATATATATATATATATATATATATATATATATGAGGGTGTATTTTCACGTGATATATTTCACTCCATCTCAAGATTATGATGATTTTCTGTTCCGCATGCAACTATTCTCCTACATGTTTTGAACAATGTATTCAAACTTTAGATTGTTGGGCTTTAATATTTATATTTCTATAAAATTACGGTATGAACTGGAAAGTCCTAATACTCAAAAGTTCTTAACATGTTAATGTCAATGATGAAATGCACTTCTATACGTTTATATCTGGCAAATGTCACTACTAGTATTTAAATGTAGTACTCGTAAAATAATTGATATGTTTAAGTCTTATGACAATCTTTGCATTTTTTCCCGACGTTTGTGATCTGTGAGCGCACAGGCTCGGACAGCAGAACACGGTGCGCGAGTCTGAGTATCAGCCGAGGAGCCGTGAGATTTTTCACGGTCGATCCCACCCCGAGATGAGCTCTGTGGGGAGACCGTGCATGACTCACACGGTAATGCGATGGGGGGGGGGGGGGGGGGGGATTGGGATATGCCGGTGTTATAATCGAGAAAAGTGTGATAACGGAAATACTTCCTTTCTCAATATACTAGTATATATTTGGATGCTCTCTCAGTGGAGTAAATCACCAACTTATGAATTGGAAAGTAATAAATATAATAATGAAATTGCTAGGGAATAAAAAAAGTAATCTGGAAAATAAATGAAAATTGATTACAAATAAATAGGAAAGGAACTCGATAAAATGAGAGATATTACGTCTGAACGGGCTTGCGCCCTCTATGGATGCACCACAGAAAATAAATATGGTATAATAAACCCTAACACGGCATTAAATATACAGTTATAAATTACGATGTCATTCAAAATAAAAACAGTAATATATTTTCCATACATTGAACAAATATGAAAATTCAATATTCAATATGTCCCAGAAGGTTATCGCTGGAACAAACATACATGTATCATATACAAAACGAAATGTCTTTCAATATGTTAGAGTTCAACGATATTTAAAAAAAAATGTTAAATGTATATCTTAGAAAAGGGATACAACAGTCCAGATAATATATAACATACTAATACATGTGTTATTATAAATTCTGATCGATTTGTGAATTTAAGCAAAACATTTTTTTAACTAAAATTAATTCTTTTTCAAGTTTTTGACTCTTTCCTTCAAACTTTATCAATCGTGATATTTATATTATAATAATTTACCTCCTTTGTTTCAACATTACATTTCAACTTCAAATATATGGATATTTATTAATATATTAAAGTATGTTTGCAACTGATTTCACTCTCAAACGTTATAATATGTGCATGATAAGGGCATCTAACCAGAATGTGCTCCCTTCAACTTCATATTACTGTACGATTACAAGGATCTCGATAATAAATTACAATTTTGTTTACATAATATATATATAAATCCATATGTGCAACCGGACCATGAAATGTAAAATATAAATTGGCATAAAAAGTATTACATAATAGATAAGAGTTTAAGAGATTCATAATCCTGATGAAATTTTTTGGTCAATGGAAGAGGAAAAGGTTTTTCAATTTATACATTAAAAATAAAATAGTTTGTTCGAAACAACTTGTAAAAACATTAACTGGACGTTTTTTTATTCTTTCAAATTTTCTGTTTAAGTCTCTATGATATTATCAGGATGATTTTTATAGGGGCACATGTATAAAATGTTATCAAAACCTTTATTTTTTTTCATGTTTCCACCAACATAAAATACGGTAACAGCGTAAAATATTGATGAGTTAAAATAATCTTGTTTTACAAAATGAAATAAAATATCAATATAATATATTATAAAAAAAACAGCATCATGAATGTTACAAAACAGATTGAGTTTATGAAAAATATATGATGTTGAAGAAATGCTTGACACGTTTGCTGACGATATGATGACCAGTGCATTAGCCATTACTGGCTTCCGAGTTTTACACATTTGGACCATTACCGGGCATTTCCGAGCAAACAATAGTCTATAACTTCGGATGGATAACTTTGATTATTTTACATAATGATAGAAAAGACCTTACTCTATCAATAAAAATAAAAAGGTACTTTCCATTGATGTTGTAGCATTTTAATTATGCTTCGATCATTGCTTTAAAAAAATCCTTGCTTCCGACTTCGGACTTTCGAGTTTTACACATAGCCGTTTGGAAATCCCCTACTGGAAGTTATGGTTCTCCCGCTGACAGACGTGGAGACGAATTTTTCGAGTAAAACCAGCCTCGGAATTAAAAACTGCTGCACGAATACACGTAAGTCAACCGTGGATGTAATAATTATTATTTTCCCCAACAGAATAACTTCACTTTTTGTTTTAACTCAGGAAAATGACAGTTCGAGAAGTAGATGAAAATGAAAAAGTAGTGTCAGAAATGGCGTGCACATATGCACATACTAGAATTGATGCGAACCCAATAGCTTGTTGTGTCACCTCATCGTCTTCAGTTCATCTAAAATCGACGTTTGGGGTGACAAGCTGTCGCTACTACCAACAAAGCTCAGCATGTAAAACGATAACAGATATTAAACTTCATGGATCCAATATTGAATATAATTTTTAGTGTCTGAATCTAACGAACTTGCTTTGCGATACGTATTTGAATCCCTGTATAGTACACGTCAATGATGTAGTCGAATCAACATCCAAGTTTGAGTGCAATTACGAATCTTGGTCACTCGAGTCCGAGTACAAGTCCGAGTCCAGGACATCAAAGTCCAAACCCGAGTCCAAGCCTGTAAACCAGTGGAGACAAGTCTAGACTCGAGTGCAACATAACTGGTGCAGGTTGTGTAAAGTAGTGTCTGACATATGCTTTGATCTGAATATATATATATACAAACTGCAAAAATGATGTGATTATATTGAAAGTTATTTTGGTTTTAATCCTGAGACAAAGATCCATGTAACATTACCATATGCGCCATGCTGGGCTTTGTCTTACACTGAAAAATACACCGCTGTCAAATATACTCTTAATTATGTCTACGTAAATGCCAGACACAGCTCTAAATAAAAACATGTCATGATTGAAACAGTTTCCCGTGCATCAGCTGGGACTTGGATTTGTTAAGTGGGTGCTGTGGTACCTGGGTATTTATATTTTGATTTTCATGAGCCACCCACACTTCGTGATTATTAGGGAACACAAATCCTTACGTACTTGACAGGGATCATTTATAGACTTCCACATACCATATTGTTGTATGTTGCTATCAGCCTGATGCTTTCATCGTAAACATGTGCGGGCATTTTCTCTTCTATATTTATCACCCATACACACACATGTTCAGAAGTCCTAGTACTGTGACCTATATACAACCAGAATTATAGGGCCTGTTTTTGCACCCCAGAAAAAAATAAAAATAAAGGTCCAGTAGCTAAATAACTTTATAATTGATAACCATGCTTCTTTCCACGCACATTAATCACGGACAGTTTCATTGTTTACTGAAGTGTGGTGGTACTATTTCATTTTTTTCTGTCTTAAATTTTGCAATTTTCGCGCATTTTTCTCCATTTTTGAACCCCTTTAAATGAAGCAGGCTGGCCGTTGTAGAGCACAGACCATAACCGTTGGACCTAGAAACTCCTAAATGTACATCCCGGGAGGTCCAAGGTAAATCTCCATAGAAATGTGAAATTATGTAATGTTGACCAATATTCTGTGACCTATACGGGCCGAAAATATGATTTCGATACAAGTTGTATCCATTTGGCCTAGAACTTGTGACTTGACATTCAGGGAGATTCTTTGTAAAGGTACTTGGAAACATAAAATTAGATCACTGTGACCTATATTCTGTTAGCTAAAGGCAAAAAATATTTCAGTTTGGCACCGTCATGTCAGATGCGCACAAATCGTATCCGTTGAGCCCAACATCTTCTAAAACAACATCCAGGGACGTTCAGAGCAGTCTTCTTTGAAAGCCGACATTAGGTCATGGTTACTATTATTCTGTGAGAGATTGGCCAAAAAAATATGAATATTAACACCCCAAAAAGGCGGACAGCGCATAAATTGTATCCTGTTTAATAACCCTAGAATTTTTAAATGTAACATCCAGGGAGGTTCTGAGTGAATTTCTTTTTGGAAACCTTAGACTAGGTTATGAGGACATGTGTTCTGTGAGCTACTGGCCAAAAACATGAATTTGGAGAAACCAGACAGTCAGACAAGGTACAAAACTTTACGGTTGGACCTTAAGGTATAATTCAAACGACAAGGAGACCAATATGTCCGCATTGCAACGCCCCATGAAGATGTATAGACAGTGGAATCCCGCCTTGCCACCATCCCACGATAACGACCTCCCCCACAATAACGACCACTTTTTGTCCCAAATATACGATCTAGTAACAAAACATTTCACAAATACGACCACCCCAAAATTACAGTCCCCAAGGTTGTCGTTAAAATTGGGTTTTACTGTATTTTGGCCTATTTTTACAATGCCTAACGTCTTCAAGTTACTTAATGAGAGCCTACCATCTGGAGGTCGACTTTCGATTGTCACTCACTTTAAATTCAGGGAGTTCAATAAAGGGGGTCGAGGGTATATATCCCCCGCCCCCTTGGCAAAGGGGGGAGGGGATGGTAAATGTTATCATCCCCCCGTTATTCAGAGAATAATATAAATATATTGCAAATATATATATATATATATATATATATATATATATATATATATGACAGTGAAAATGGCATTTATTTGAGAATTGCGATGAACTTCAAGTCCCTGGAGAAGTTAATAAAAGTGCAACTTCCTCATATACTTATTTACTCACAAATGTGCATGCGCAGCAGCAAAATCATTTCCAAGTATGCATTTACGCCTACGTCTAAACTTGACAGAAGTCACGATAAGAGCTTCATCCTTAATGAGTGTTTAAACTTTTCCGAAAAGGTTAAACCCGAATAAGGTGACGGGTCTTAGATTAACTGCATGAATATTTTATTCCCGCAAAAGAGAAAATGTGACACACAGTAAGTTCATCTGGGTTTTGATAGACAGCATTGTTTTAACTCTGCATGCTTTACAGCGCTACACAAATTGATACATCCAACTAGTAAAATGCAAACGAACAATTATACGTAGATTTAAAGTCCATGGCCTTTAAAAACACATTTATACTTATACAAATTTTTAATATTTTATTATAACCTGTGGTTTTCAAAGAATTGATTTGTCAAAAAGGGCAAAGTGATATCAAGAGATGAAGGATGCGACTCGAAAACCCTGCCAATTATCGACCACCCTCAGTGCTAAGTTTTCTATATATAAATGATTCCATGCCGGAAAGACACCATTAAATTACTAATATTAATACATCTTATTTTCCTGAATCCGGATCATGTATTGGATTCTTACCGAAGTCTCACCAATCTTTGCATTCTAAAAATACCCTAACAATTTCATGAGCTTCCCTTCATGATTGCGTTAGTTATGTTGCGAAACAAATCATACAAACACACACATACACAAACACATGGAGGTAAACGCTATCCTTATGCATGGTGGAGGCAATAAAGTCAGGTCAATCTGTCTTCAGAAAACTGCACTAACGGCTGAACAGCTTTATGAACATTGCTGACGATTGAATACAGTCTTTTGCCCAAGGTCACATGGTTTACTTTTTATAACATTTTGACCTTCACGCTCGAGGTTCTCCTTATGAAGCTTCAAATGTAATAATATTCTAACAGCACCATGAAGTTGTTCAAAATTAGGTCAAGTCCAGTCCGTTGGCTATTTCGCTGAAGGGGCCGCCTATTCCAAAACATGCCGTTTATTAAAGAAATATAATCCATTGAATCTTTCATAAAAATTGGCAAGAAAAAGTCCAAACCCCGGTACACAAGCTATTCATTTTCAAGCTATTCACCTAAAATTACTATGGTTGAACTTTAGCCAAATTTTTGATGAACGTTATTATTTAAACAAGCGCATATACATAGTAATTATTTTCATGCTGACAGTGTTATTGGCTTAAAGGTGTTTAAAAGTCGGTTCATCTAAATTTATTATTTTTTTCCCCAACAGGCTCACTTTGGAACTGAATATGAAACCTCTTGCAAAAATCAGATCCCGGACAGGCCTCGTTAAATAAACATCCTAATACCTATAATATGTGAAAATAACCTTGAAATTAATAGTACTTTTAGGGACATTTCTTCTCAAATTTGTCCTACCTGGCTCTCTGACTAATTAGTAGAGGCGACACAGGAAGACACATCGAGGAAAACGTCCACGTGATAGTCTGCGGAGAGAATTTGGGTGCTAAGTGTTCGGCAAAGTTGAAAGCGGAATTACGCGTTTTAAGAAAACCTCTAAACACGCCGAATTATTGTACTGTATATCACTTCACCTTACCCAATTTCAAATTGAAATGTATGAAGATGACACAACATTCTAAGTATCTGGTAAAGATATATATGTTTCTTAAAGGCAGCTCCGAGTCTATATTTAACACAAGGTGAAAGCTAAATCTTTTGCCACCAGTAACAGGAAAACACAAGCGATCACAAGCTGTTCTCTTCAGTCCAAAAGACCGATCGAGTTTAGAACTCGAAAGTGCATATGCATGGTGTGATAATACCAAAGATGGATAAAATGAATTAGTATATGTATATAATGAGGGCGCATGATGTTATTAAGTTATTAATAATTATAATTATAATAAGTTATTAATAATTAATTTACGATACATATATTCTAGCGATTAGTATTGCCAAGTTCTGTGAACTGAGTGGCTCAAATAACACCGACAGATGCCACACATGTACGCTACTGTTTAAAGTGTTTATCCCACTTGTTCATGCGCCTAAATATTTGTTTTAAGCCTAAGTCACGCTGTCACGGATCTCACCATGGATCCTCAAGGATGGATCGCTAAGGGCCGTCCCTGCTGATCATCATTTGTGCCTGGTGACACCTGGAGGGACCGCAGCCTCGTCCATCCTCACCCCTGATGACCTGTGGTAAGTGGTCTTCGTCCCTTCGAGCTCTATGGCAGTTTTGAAATATTCATTGATGAGCCCCTCCATCTTTATGATTCACTTGAGCAAATATGTGCAGTAGCTTTTGAGAATCTGTGAACGGCTCATTAAGAGTCATACATACCCTTTTTGTTTTAGCCACATCCAGCCTAACGAAAATGATACGATATTTGCATGCGATATAACCCGAAGTAGGATCCATAAAAAATTCCGGCTTCTTGGCTTATTATCGCAGTGTGTATGTTGCCATACGGTACGAAGCCCTACGATCTCTTTATGATTCACTTGAGCAAATATGTGCAGTAGCTTTTGAGAATCTGTGAACGGCTCACTAAGAGTCATAGATACCCTTTATGTTTTAGCCACATCCAGCCTAACGAAAACGATACGATATTTGCATGCGATATAACCCGAAGTAGGATCCATAAAAAATCCGGCTTCTTGGCTTATTATCGCAGTGTGTATGTTGCCATACGGTACGAAGCCCTACGATCTCTTTATGATTCACTTGAGCAAATATGTGCAGTAGCTTTTGAGAATCTGTGAACGGCTCACTAAGAGTCATAGATACCCTTTATGTTTTAGCCACATCCAGCCTAACGAAAACGATACGATATCTGCATGCGATATAACCCGAAGTAGGATCCATAAAAAATTCCGGCTTCTTGGCTTATTAACGCAGTGTGTATGTTGCCATACGGTACGAAGCCCTACGATCTCGGCTTCGTATTGTATTGTAATTTTTACGAGCATGTTCGACATTTTCGTATCGTGACATTTTCATAAAGTATAGTTTCTAAATTTCACAACGTGTTCGTATAGTTGAGTTGCCGCCTATATATAGTCCATAGCGAACCTATGAATTGTCTATAGTACAAGGTTTTTTAGTGGATCTATGTTGGTAGGGTTCCACTGATGCTTTTGAGTTGGGTTGTCGGCCTTGGACAGCATTTGTAATATGCAAATTATGGCCACTAATGACGAAAATTCTATTTTTCTTAATTATATCAAGAACGAGTCATGATCATTGGTCGAATATTGCGTCTAGACGTAGGTTTTCATCGTAAAAAATTCAAATAAAATCATAACAGCAACGGTTTAGTCAGTATTTTAAATCTTTAAACGTAAATTAGGGCTGCCATTGATGAAAATTCTACCTTCCCTAATATCTCAAGAACTAACATTGATACTTGTCAAATATTCTGTCCAGACCTGGGTTTTGTGGTCAAAGATTCAAATGAAACAATGTTAACAACGATTTATTTCGTATATAAAACGTTATTATGCAAATTGGGACCGCCATTGATACATCCAGAACTAACCATACTAACTTGTCGAACATTGTGTCTAGACCTTGGGTTTTACGTTCAAAGATTCAAAGTAACAACGGTTTATGAAATATTTCAATGGTCATGTAAACAAATTGTCTAAACCTTCTTTCTTCAATATTTAATCTAACCTTGGCAGCTGTCAAATTTGATACGCTAGGTTTTCTTTAACAAGATTGTAATAGAAACATCAGGAAAAAAACTCAGATAATCTTCGGCATTATAAAAGAAACTACTATAATGTTTAGTCACATAATATAAGACTCAAGTTTAACGACTATTGATTCAAGGAAAAATTGTTTTATTTATTTTAAAATTTAAAGTGATTTTCATTTTTAGTAAACAAATGAAGGCTTTCCTTCAAGAAACAGCATTTCGACAATATTTTAGTCAGAAACTTTTATAATGTCATTTTACTAGGACGGAGCCCAGTGGCTGTGGTATTGGTTTTCGGCCAAAAGGACATGATTCAATCCCGTATACTGCCCCCAGTATTTTGCTCTAAGGTCTTCACGACAGATTATGACCGTGTTATTCACGACCCTTTGCATATTAAACCTCAAGTTATACATTCTTAAATTAGTTAACAAGTGGCCTATGGGCAATGACGCTCAGCTGAATTCAAGGAATGATGAACAATGAGCAAAATGACTACCAGAGTGCAAACAAATCATGAATTTTGTGAAGAGTCCTTAGAAATGGGTTTCAGTTGGCTTTTAGATGGATGACAACTTCATTTGAAGGTCTCATAAATAGAAAAAAAATGCGTAAAAATTTGAAAAAAAATACAGGTAGTGCCACCTGTCTGCAGGAAATGTTGAAACACTCCATGATCAATATATATCCAAAGAATCATGGCTAGCAAGGCATTAGTTATTCAGATACTGGAGCTTTTGTTTGTATCATTTTTTTTATTATTCTTGGGGGTATTTATGAGTCCTTTAGCTCGGAGAATATGGGTAACAGAAACCTAATGTCCGGTTTCCAAGGAGATTTTTCATTAGTCACCCTGGATATCAAGTAAGAAGATTCTAGGTTCAGCAGTTACAGTTTGTGCCATGTTAACAGATGACCACTTCATTTGGAGGTCTCATAAATACATGAAAAATGCCTAAAAAGTAAAAAAAAAATACAGGTGGCGCCACCAGTTTGCAGGAAACTGATGGCACACTCCATGATCAATATGCCTGCAAAGAATCATGGAGATCAATGCATTAGTTATTCAGATACTGGATCTTTTGTATCAAATTTTTAATTATTCTGAGGGGTAATTACTACGAAGGATATGGGTAACAGAGGCCTAATTTCATGTTTTCACAGAGACTTTTCATGAACCTCCCTTGATGTCAAGTTAGAAGAATCTAGGTCCATCGGTTACAATTTGTGCCCTGTTAACAGATGACAGCTTCTTTGAAAGTCTCAAAAATAAAGAGAAAAAATCGTAAAAATTGGAAAAAAAAATACAGGTGGCGCCACCAGTTTGCAGGACCTGATAGAACATCCCATGATCAATATACATGCAAAGAATCATGGTGATCAATGCAGTAGTTATTCAGATACTTGTGCTTTTGTATCAAATTATGCATTATTCTGGGGGGAACTTCGGAGCCCCATAGCTCCAAGGATATGGGTAACAGAGACCTAATTTCAGAGATTTTTCATGGACCTCCCTGGATTTTAAGTCTGAAGATTCCAGGTCCAGTGGTTACATTTTGTGCCCTGTTAACAGATGACAGTTTCATTGAGGTTTGAAAAAAAGAGAAAAAAAATTGTAAAAATTGGAAATAAATATAGGTGGCACCACCAGTCCACATAAAGTGATGGAACATCCCAAGATCAATATTCATGCAAAGAATGATGGTGATTAATGCATTAGTTGTTCAGATATTTGAGCTTTTGTATCAAATTTTTCATTATTCTGGGGGGGGGGGGTACTTCGGAGCCCCATAGCTAGAAGAATATGGGTAACAGAGACCTAATACCATGTTTCCAAGAAGACTTTTAATGGACCTCCTTGGATGTAAAGTAAGAATATTCTAGGTCTAGTCATAACAATTTGTGCCCTATTAACACATGACGGCATCTATTGAAGTCTCAAAAATATAGAAAAAAAATCGTAAAAAATAAAAAAAAATACAGGTGGCGCCACCAGTCTGCAGAAACTGATGAAACACTCCATGATCAATATCAGTGCAAAGATTCATGGTGATCAATGCATTAGTTGTTCAGATATTTGAGCTTTTGTATCAAATTTTTCATTATTCTGGGGGTACTTCGGAGCCCCTTAGCTCCAAGGATATGGGTAACAGAGCCCTAATACCAGGTTTCCAAGAAGACTTTAAATGGACCTCCTTGGATGTAAAGTAAAAATATTCTAGGTCTAGTCATTAAAATTTGTGCCCTATTAACACATGACGGCATCTTTTGAGGACTCAAAAATATAGAAAAAAAATCGTAAAAAATTGAAAAAAATACAGGTGGCGCCACCAGTCTGTAGAAACTGATGAAACACTCCATGATCAATAACAGTGCAAAGAATCATGGTGATCAATGCATTAGTTGTTCAGATATTTGAGCTTTTGTATCAAATTTTTCATTATTCTGGGGGGTACTTTTGGTAACAGAGACCAAAATCCAAGGAGATTTTTCATGGACCTCACTGGATGTAAAGTTAGAAGATTCCAGGTCCAGTGGTTACGATTTGTGCCTTGTTAACGGACAGACGGCCGCATGGCCGGACGGACGACGGACAAAGAGTGATCGCTATAGCTCAGATGACAGCTGAGCTAAAAAGTTTAAATTACATTTACTTTTATCAAGTTTTCCATCTTCAGGCGGGAATAAAAACATGAAAATTTGACCAGTAAGCCCTTTTGGTCACAGATTTTCACACAATCACAAACAAAAATTTATGTCTTTCACATGCAAATTAGGTAAATCATTATGGAAAGCCTCGGTGTAAAAATTAAAAACAATTTGTTTGAAAAATAAATTGGTAAATCGCATAAATATGACTCCCGAATTATTTCTATATTATTATCTTTTAAAGCATCATTTATAGCATCAGATTGTAACGATAAATAATCAGGATAGGTAAAAATAACAAGGTAACTTACCGCTGACAAAACCGCTATTTTAATCACCTGTCTTGATGTTTGTCGACTCTGAATAGAATTTGTTGCGCATCTCAAGTCTTGGAGAGAAGTAGCTCGCCCATGGTCAGTTTCATTTTTAACAATGGAGCTTGTTTATTTGTGAAATAAGAGTGTTTCACCAGTTCAAATTATATCGGATCAGGCAGGCCAGAACCAATGCCCTGTTTGGAATATTCATCAGTGTTTGAGAAGAGTAGTCGTGCACACACTGAAGATTATATTAATATAGTTTTTTTTATAGACAGGAATGTTTGTCAAAGGCCAAACCGCCGGACAAAAGCTAAAAGCATATCATGATAGGCATAATAGAATTTCTACCAATAGGACCTTATTGATGTATGTCTACTATGGACTGCAAATATACTAGCTTATATTACGATCAAACAAGCAGGGATTTTACATTATCGGTATTATAATGTAAGAACATAACAGAGGTGACGATATGACAATTAAGTAAAACTACATCTCCAAATATCATGACAACAAACATTTATATATGTATTGATTCTTTTGCTTCCTTTAAATATCCTCGACAATTGGAACTTCGGCCTTGGAAAATAGACTTATAGACGCCATGATGTTAAGACAAAAAACTTTACAGTTTACATAAACTAACAAAAGGTATACCTAAAGTGCATGTAAATCGGAAGAGGTGATATTGTGATGATAAGGATATACGCCTTGGCATATTTATTCTAGTTGATCTGATGTGGTCCCTGTAGGACTTGGTTTTCTAGAAAAAACTATATATCAACCAAATAAATTAGCCAAATGGTTAAAAAATTTATTTACATCCTAATGATTTTATCTAATATATTTATCTATATATCTTGATATACTCTCCATATAACATAAACTGGCCAAGTTAAGTAGACAATCTATAAACAGATATATTTTATGTTAAACGCCATTCGAATATTTAAATACAAATGATTGATGCACTATACATTTTGACTTAACGTCATAATATTAAGCAAAGAAAGTTTACCCATTCTTACTCATAGATTAATGTAAGCTTTATATACTAGTTTAAAAAAACTCAGAATTAGCAAATATATTTGACCATTTATCAATATTTTTAAATATATACTGGAGAAAATAGATTACACCACAATGACTACCGTAATTTGCATTTTCAATATATATATATTGTTACGGAACCTAATATAAACAGATCACGTATGCGTGATGAACACAAATTCTGTAACGGAGATAAAAAAAATAAGATTCCGCAACACTAGGCAGCGTGAAATGTCTAGGGGAATGAATAAAGAAGTCAGTGGTTTTGTGTTAACAAATAAATATAATTTATTCTTAAAACAACCCTAACAATACAATACACTAAATCAATACAATTATACAGTAAAACAGCGGTATAGCCAAAAGTCAATACAATCACACAGAAAATAATGAACACAGTACCTGGATTACCAACACCGTCACCACGATAAGATCTTTAAATGTATTCTCTCGGAGAATGAGTCAAGTGTGAAGCTCTTGTAACAATCCAGAAAGTAAACTGAAGTCCAAATGCATAAAATCCAGGAGAAAGTCTTAGAAAATCTATAATTGCCGCATTCGTCGGATAAGGCCCCAGAAACTGACCCACGCTTCTGCGTCCGCTGGAATCTTCTCTGCTCTCTCCCGGTTCTAAAACACAGCCCCTTTATTTACCATCACACCTCAGGCCGAGAATTTTCCACTCCTCGAACAGTCTTAAGGATCTCGCACAACACAGTAAACACGCGTTTCAGGAATTCTCTAGAAAAACAGCGCTGTGTATCTCTACATACCAGGCTCATCACGTGACCTCGGCCAGGCGTGTAAACCCAAGGCTAACATGACAACGAGAGTTCAACCAGTACGGATTAAACATAGAATGTAACAAACGGCTCGGCGAGGGTGTCACAACAGGAGTTACCCCCGCGCTATAAAAAAGAACACCCGTAACAATATTATATATTATAAATATAATATAATATATATATATATATATATATATATATATATATATATATATCTGAACATCAGGCATTTGTTCTGATGGTCTTTAAACAATCTTTGAGAATGAAAACCTATGTCAAGATTTCATGTAATGGCATCCGAGATAAGCATATTAAATTTCAGCTAACCCATTGTTCACATAGTTACATTTGAATGTTTGACAATGAGAACCTAGGTGTGGACAAAATGTTCGATATTTCCAATATCGAGTAAAGTATACTTTGTTAATATGGTTTTATTTGATCCTTTGCCCATGAAAACATATGTCTAGACATATGAATGGTTAGTTCTTTAAATAGGGAAGGTACAGGGAAGGTACACTTTTCATCAACGGCGGCCCTTAATTGCTCATCAAAATTTAAAATACTTAAACTACCGTTGCTATATGGGTTTTATTTGAATCTTTGACAATGAAAACCTAGGTCTTGCCAAAATCTTCGACCAATTATCATGGTTAGTTCTTGAGATATGGAAGAAAATAGAATTTCCTCAATGGCGCTCCTTATTTGCATATTCTAAAGTTGACCAAGGCTGTCGTGAGGACAATCCAACCCAAATCAGGAGACGATCAAAAAAACCTTATACTTTAGAGAACTCATAGGTACCCCCTACTGGCAGCTGGACTAACGCTGGACTTTAGTGGCTTTCTTTTCCACGTCCCTTCTTTTATTTCCTGTTCGTGGCGGGTAAAGTCAAATCTCTGTGGTATAAAGAACCAACTGCTTCATGGACAGCCATGTTGTTGATCAGTATTTTATCTAGTTATCCCATTCCCTTTTGCACAAATTTCCTATAATGTACGGGAAAATACCATACGAATCTTAGGTATTAACGATATGACGTTACATTGGAAATAACTTATTCGAATCTCTCCCATTTTGTAACGTGTATGCTTGGCTTAAGGCGTTTTGGATAAGGTCGTGGGTGGTTGTAACTAATCATAAGTTGTCTTTACGCGGTGACAGTTTATCGTGCGACCGTACTACGATGGTCTAACCCTGTTTAAGCCAATAATATGCCTCCACGACCACTGATCGGTCAAATAATATGTATAAGAGTATCGCACGAAGAAAGGATTGCGACGGATTGTCTTATCCTGGTCGTACAACGAGACCCAACAGGTCGCCCAGCCTGGCGCAAACACCGGCAGAAGAAAGAAAGAAGAAGAAAAGGGGAAATTTCTTATCGATCTTTTTCTCATAGGTTGGGAGTCTTCCGGAAGAAAACATCTGAACACCATATAATTATAAAGAAATGAACTCATCAGGCCCTGTAAGTCTCCCTACACTCTAGGGAATATGCTTTTTGTTTCGTTTTGGAATCGTATCCATGACGAATTAAGCTTGGAATGCATTAGTTGAAAATGGTTGAAAATGCTGATATCCCCTAATATTTTAATCAATCCGTGTCCATCAAGGTTCATGTTCTATGCACAATATCGTTTCTGTTTCGTCTCAGATATAATTATTTTAAATTAATGCGACAACCTTTTAGTAGTCCAATTATCAAAGCGATGGGGTTGTCTAAGTGATTTGATCAGCCTACACGAGTCATCAAATTAGGTGTTTTACTCTGAATCTTCCCTGGTATTTGAATAACTAATAAGTAATTCTCACATAACTGTCAGTCTTTTTTCGGTGATAATCTCATTATAGTAATCGGTTGATGAGGCATAAGTATACATAATATATGCTTACAACCAGGGAATAAGATAAAGAAGTCTATAAAACGTCATTTTTGATGACTTATTATCCATTAAAGCATTGAACTGTGAAGTAATTTGATCAAATTTACTCCAGATTCCGTATAATGATATAACGACAGGTTATCGCTGCCATTACATGCATAAATTATATAAAATATTGAAGGTTTAATGAACATTATTTTCTGCCACCTGGGTATCCTCATTACGTAATCAATAGTTTTTTAGTATCAGAAGAGCTATTGAAAACAAGCCATAGAAGTAGCCTTTTGCCGTAAGCGCTTTTTTTTTAATTCATTGGGTCTCATTGATATTATTGTAGCAACATATCATATCACGTTTATCTTCATATTACCAAGTATGTGGCAGCTACACTTTCACATACCTTGATTCGGCCAACTGCTCTGGCGTCTATTTCATGAATAATGAACAAGGCAATTGACCCGAAAAAAATATGACTCGCATAAACTTGTTGTTTGCGGCTTACGAAGCAAGGCTGGACCAAACGATGAGCATGGTCGGGTGGGCATCGAGAAACTTGACCACCAAATAAACCATATAAACCTGTACCGTTCCTGGTTTGCGCATGTTCTTGTTTAGGCGGCGTGCGAGCAATGTATTGTTCACATTTTGTCCGTTCAGCAAGTACACTTGCATTCTTGTTCTATATTTATGTAATAGACGCCAGAGCGGCACGTTGATTCATGATTTGTGAAAGGGTGGCTGTCATATAAATCTGTACGTGACGGATCATCTGGGTAAGTCCAGCCTCCATCCTGGTCTGGGAAAAAATATTATGTTGCGTCCCGGAATCAGAATTTTAGAATTGTTCAAAAACTCGAAACCGAGTACCTTTCCTGGCGTTCCTTGCAATTGACAGTGCTGAACTGATTTAGATTGACCGTGTATGCTACAGACGTTATCATTGGTTGTGATCCTGGGTCAAACAGACAGGCCGCGTGCAACGGCTACTTTGGCTCCGGGGTAGAGCACATAACTAAAAGCCGGGAGATCGTGTGTTCGAATCTCAGCCGAGGCGGTGAGATTTTTCACTGTCGACCCCCTCCCAGGGTCAGCGCTCTGCAGGCTGTGCCTGAAGGCCGTGTTTCGCTCACACTCGAGTGCGCCTTTTGGGGTTCCTCGGTGGTATGATCCAGTAATGGGGATGTTTACATACCAAGGGCCCGCAGGTGCAGTACAAACAGGGCCTGGTTAACGCCAAGACATAAAATTGGAGGAAACGTGTGATACTGCCTTCTCTCGTAGGCCGAAACCTTACTGGATTTCTGCATATTTATACATATACCTCATACACGTAGTTACGTTAGAATGAAAACTGAAATTAAAATTTAAATTAAAAAAATAACAACAAAAATTCTTAAGAAACATAGGCCGCGTGCATGTCACCTATCACGGGAAGACACGGAAAGACAGGTTATCCGTCATTCTTTCCTGCATTGCACTAGTTATAATTTACGCACAGACCCATAATAAATCACGGTAAAGCACACGATAATTAAGTTTACATAAATGTCAATTCAATGAAATGCAAAGGTCTCCTCAAGCTTAAACGCCGGACTTTGAATTGTAAAATTATGGATGGTCCGGGACTATAGATTCGCAAAACCATGAAAAAAAAATCAACCGTGATGATGAACCATGACAAACAACCGTGACATCCCCTTTTTGACCTGAATAAGACCGACTCTATCCGAGTGTTTACCGACATTCACCGGCAACGTATCGGCAACAGTCCGATAGTTCACCGTAGAGAACCTAGAGGTAACCGCTCATTAACCGGCTTTCCGCCAGGATGCTCTAATGTTGCTGTATTTATACACTGGGATGACGAAGGAAGAAGGTTCCAGCATGTTCCCTGTGTTTGGAGGCGTTCTCTCCGTCCATTTGCATTGTTCATACCTGATGGTCAAGCCTGGGTCCTGTTACAGGTGCTCTTTTTATTATATGACACGGGCGTAACTGGTGTTGTTGTTACATTTAATGTTTATTCCGTACTGGTTGAACTCTCGTTGTCATGTGAGCCTTGGGTTTTCACGCCAGTTCGTGGGTCACGTGATGGCCCTGATATGTGAAGGTAGGCACAGCAATGTCTTCTCGATAATTCCTGAAACGCGTGTTGTGCAAGAACTTATAGACTGTTCGAGAAGTGGAAAGTTCCCGGCTTGGGGTGTGAAGGTATATAATGGGGCTGTTTTTTAGAACCAGAGGGCAGACAGCAGAGCAGATTCCAGCGGACGCAGACGCGTGTGCCAGATTCTATGGCCTTATCCGACGAATGCGGCAATTATACATTTTCAAAGACTTTCTCCTAGATTTTATGCTCTTGGACTTCAGTTTACTTTCTGGGTAGTTGAAAGAACTTTCCACGGGACTGTCATTCTCCGAAAGTTTACATTTAAAGGACTTATCGTGCTGACGGTATTGGTAGCCAGGTACTGTACCATTATCTTTCTGTGTGATTGTATTGACTTGTTGCTATAACGCTGTTTTACTGTATAATTGTATTGATTTAGTGAATTGTATTGTTAGGATTGATTTAAGAATAAATTATGTTTATTTGTTACCAAAAAACCACTGACTATTTTATTCATTCCCCTAGACATTTCACGCTGCCTAGTGTTACAGTATCTGATTTGATTTTTATCTCCATTAAAAAAATTTGCATTCATCTCCCATACGTGATCTGTTTATATTAGGTTCTGTAACAATCCAAATATATCGGAACATTAATATTCAAGTTAGGGCTCAAAACAGAAATAAGCCGACTTCCAATATGATCATCAATATTCCTTTACACTGACTTTTTTTCAATATACTCAATTTAAGATCCTGTTTTAGATAAAATGTATTCCGGCAAATTGTTAAACCCCGGTCACACTACAGATACGACCAGGTAACGAACTGTCCACGACTGAAAATTTGAGGAATCGCCGGACCATCGAGACAAGAACGTGCGACCGGTCGCGGAGGTCGTGGCTGATCACTGGGTGAAAAACGGTTGCAGGTGGTTTTTGAAAATGTTCGAAATCCAGCTGCGACTGATTTGTAAATTTTGATGTCGTAGAAGCTAACAAGAAGGCTGTACCACCAGTCTTTGGTCACCGCAAGACCAGACTGGTCGTGCTATCAGCTACGCAACTGTTATAAAAAATTGTTGGGATCTAGGGCTATGCTTAATCAGACGTATTTACCTCTAATTGTCAGCAGGGATCAGCTGATGCCACCCTGAAGACTAGAGTTTATGCTACAGCTGGAGTTACAACACCAGCTTGGCGCTTTTGCCGCAGCTGCACTTCTGCACCGAAGAAGCCAGCGAAGACAAAGAAGAAAACGTTGTTACAGATGTCTCTTTTATTTTTAGCAGCAGTCTTACATGTGTATGTGCGGCGCTAGCATTGGCCGTTGTCTTCAGTTGTCACAATCCCCTCAAGTTCATGAACAAGTTGAAGAGTAAAAATCAAGTTTGTTGAGATAAAATTTGCTTGTACAGGATTACATCCTTGAAATCAAACACATTAAAGGGAAAGACAATGTAATTGCTGATTGCTTATCGAGATGCTAATGAAATGTTGTAAACGAGATGTTTATGTTATGTTGTAAATAAGATTATTTTTTAGATGTTTTAAAAATTTAGTGATTGTGATCTCAAAAAGAAATTTTTTTTTAGAAAACTTTCTTTTTTCTTTCAGGGGGAGTGTTACAGATGTCTCTATTATCGTGTGCAGCAGTCTTACATGTGCATGTGCGGCACCAGCATTGGCCGTTGCTATGGCGGCATAGCCCGGCCCACGCGTGGGGTCTGACGTGTATACAGCGGTCATGCTAGTCTGGAACTTTCTCGCCGGGCCGAGCCGGGCCGGCCCACGTGTGAACCCTGATGTGTAGAAACACAGCGTTTTTGTTCTGTATGTTTCCTGTAACGTGTGTATTGTTATGTTCTTTAGATTGTTCGGGAAATGGAAAGTGTTCGGCTTGAGATAAAAAGTTATAAATAAGGGACTGTTTTTTAGAGCCGAGAGAGAGGAGACATATATTCCAGCGGACGCAGAAGAGTGTAAGTCTGTTTGTGGACCTTTTCCTATAATTGCGGCAGTTATAGCTTTTCTTCTAAATCTGTGACGGGTCTTATATAGTCTTCAGTTTACTTTTGGGATTACAACAAGAACTTCACTTTTTGATTACAACTAATTGATTTTGTGATTGAACTGGACTGTTATTCTCCGAGAAGATTTATGTGAACTGTTCATCTGGATTATTTGCTTTAAAGGACTTTTTGTCGCTGTGACAGTGGTGGTATCCAGGTACTGTACACTTTATTTATATACTTGTTTTGATTAACTGTTGTACTGTTGTTATGCTGTGTAATTGTATTGATTTAGTGTATTGTAAAGTTAGGAATTCTTTATTCATTCCCCTAGACAATTCAGGCTGCCTTGTGTTACAGAATCTCATTTTTTTTATCTCCATTACATCATTTATGTTCGTCACGACTACGTACGTGATCTGTTGATACTGGGTTACGTAACAACGTAAGTACTGAGAACGAATGACTAGGGCTGATATCGGGCCCTGGAATACATATCCATACGATCGGTGGCACGACTAGTTGAACGACTAGTCGCAGGTCATTATGACAAGTCCTACGATTGGTCGCTGGTGACTAAGACTTGTCTTACGATCAATATTAATCGCAACGACCTGACGCACGACTGATCTTGCGACCGATCGTCACTAGTTCTGGTTGATCGTGCAACCGAGCGTGCCACCAGTCGTACGATTACCTACCACCGGTATCAAGTACTCACGACCATTTCAGAATCAGAACAAATTTGTAGAGACTGGTCGTGCGACAACCAGATCGTGGGTCAATCGCACGATTAAACAGTCGTATGATTCAGTGTGACCGTGGCTTTACGTTCCTCTTACAAAATATTTCAATATTGTTATGGGAGTCCTATTCTGGCTTGACTCAGTTTAATCCGAGTATACCCAGTAATAATATAGGAAACACAAAACTAAAAAAACGGTGGATAGACAGACCGTCTGATATTCAAGCTATCCCTGACAAAATCTTGGCTACGATCTAACGGATCACTGAAAATTATGACTGTGATCTTAAATTTGATCCGGAAGGCAACAGGAAGCCAATGTAGATACATTTCAAGACTGTTTTTTATTGTGTGTGCTCACGTCGTGGTACTTGACACAATACGCTGAAGGTGGCGCCACCAGTTAAGTTGTTAAAGTGTAGGCCTAATCAGCACTCAGAATTTCAGGAGAATCGGCCATCGATTCGCTAATTCGGTCTCTGCCCAATTCGGTAACTTGAACGTTTGTCAAGATTAGCCTGTGGCGTCCTAGTCCTTATCACATGACACTCAGACTTTTTTTTAATACAGTGGATTCAGAAAATATCTTGGGTTTAATATTTCGTGGTTTCGAGCTGAAACACTACTCGTTGGGTAAAATATTTCGTGGATTAATCTTTCCTAATCAGGCATTGTATCAACATTAAAATGTGAACAGACCTGAAAATAAGCCAAAGATCAGTGTTTCCCTTTTGTTAAAAAAAAACACGCAGTCCCAGTAAAAGTGAAAGGGTTAATGACATAAAATGACAAGTATATAGCCGACATATCTGAAAAATTGTTGGTTAAGAAAAGGAGTGTCTACTCTGACATCAATGACAGTTTACCAAGCTGTTCCGGAATTTTATTGCCCAGTCGTATTGTCCCGGCGGTGATCGGCTATTGTACTCGGCTTCCCCGCCTATCTTGACACCTGATTAAGCCCCGCCGGGCAAATTGCCCGGTTGTGTGGTCTGCGCTCGTGAGAACCAATCTAGTTCTGGTTGTGATTTTATGAATTATTAGAATCAATGGAAGTCATTATTAATATTCTGCGTATTAATCTTTTAAAAGAATTAAAACTTTTTGGTATGTCGTTTGTTCAGATGGAACCCCAAGTTGACTGACGTGCCCGGGAACGAGGCCACAGTTAGACCGCGCTCGAGCTCATGTAACGGTGCTGAGCTGACCGTGACTCATCACCAAGCCGGAGGATAACTAGATTAACTCTGCCGCACAGTTGTTTTTTTTTAAACATGACATTCTTTCAAACGAACAATCAAATAATATAAGCAGGGTAAAATGACCTTTACCTACGACTTTAAGCGTGATAATATGGAAAGAAGATGAGCAAGTCCACATAAACCAGTGTAAGTGCAGACGCACTTTTAAACAGTCACTTGTAAGTCCGACACTGATGAAATCTCGTTTTGTTTGCTCCCCCAGATGGAACTGAATGTCTTTCCTCACAATATATATATATATATATACATATTTTTTTTATTTATGGGCTTAATACCGTTTTCTTTGAGCTTTATTAATCAGTAGCATTTGCTAGCATGGTCAGTGAAAGCGTACCAACAAGATAACACAGGGTCTATGGACTTTCAAAAATTATATAAGAAACCTAATGATCGTTGTGATTTAATTTCGTGGATAAAGGTATCCCACGAATTTCACGAAAATAAAAACCCGACGGACAATTCAATCTCCACAGTAACTGATAGGGGCCTGTAAGTCATGATGCAAGTCATAATAGAACATCTACTCTGAGGGTCAAAATATTTGCTGGGTGGTAGTACTTAGTATTAGAGGCTCATATGGTCGTGTTTTATTTGCTAAATAATGAAGAAAAAACATTGTTACACAAAATTTATTACATTAATTACCTCCTTACTTCCTTGTGGCACTGATTCAAACAAAGCTGTCAAGCCATCATGATGGACGCAGAGACAAACTTTCTGAGTAAAATCAGCCTGGTTATATTAAACTGATCCATGAAATCCGTAAGTCAACCATGAATGTAATATTTATCATTTCCCCCAAAAGATTAACGTCACTTTATGCCTTACTTGCTAGCTCAACAAGCAAATGAAAATGAAAAAGTACTGTTAGAAATGGCGTGCACATTTGCGTGTACTAGAGTTGATGCGAACCTAATATCTTGTATTGCCACCCCAACGTCTTCAGTTACAGTAATTAAAACTCGACGTTCGGGTGTCAGGCTACCGCTATGAGCGACCTGACCTGACTCAACAAGTGAACAACATGCAGAGGAGGAAAATGCAGGTTATACCAGAGGTGCTGACATCTGGCGGGTAAGAAATAAAACCTCTGACTATAAACGTCATGTAGAAAACGGAACAACAGACAAATAAAGATTCATTCTGAAAATCCCTTTATATTAGAAATGTTAATATTTGTACTGTCATAAATTCAATCTGATGTCAGTAAAATAATACTAATAAATTTGTCCAAACACAAACATCCACTTATCTGAGTAATTAAGTCCTTCGCTTGTTTAGTTTTGATAGCGGTTTTAATAAATTCTTAACAACTGCAAGTAGTAGACGGACTTTGTTTGCCTCTAAAATGTTCTATGTTAAATTTAAATATTTTTGCGTTTAATTGCGATAATTGGCAATTTAAGCAATATTGTTTGGCAGAAATATGAAAATACTTGATATGAAATGATTGACAATTTTGACAAATAAAAAATAATCGCAATTGACGGTTATAGAGCATTTGTAGGGAGTATAAGCTTAAAGGCAAAAGATAAACTATTAATTTCCTTAGCAGATTTTATAGGGAAAACTCGTCAAAAAAGAAAAAAATCCCTGTGACTGGTGCAGATCGATGTACTTGCTTTCTTTAAAATAAACTACTTTTGCTCACCTCATTTTATTTTTACTTCGTCTGGCTCTGGATATAAAAATGTAAACGTTGGTGTTGTTTTGGTAACATACACACATAAGCATACAAAAAAAAAGAAACTAAAGAAGACAGAAAATGGCGGTCGAACGTTCTTGTTGAGGGGAGCCCCAGCTTAGACCCGGGGGATGTGGGAGCGGGGGTTGGGGGACGGGTGGGCGATCCTTCTTTTTCGATACGGAAAAGCAGAATTTTATTCTTTTAATACCCAAATGAAGGGCCGGATTATGAGTCTTGCTCTATTATCATCACCCTATAATTCATCATACAAGTTGTGTGATTGTGTAAAGTCTATACTGGACCTCCCAACTTACCTGTTTACAAGTGCCAGTGAGTTTACACAAAATACCTGCCTAGGAATTTTCTAACTATAAGTAAAAATTTTTGGAGAAAAGTAGAGGAGATAGAGGGGAACAGGTTGAAGCAATAATTTCTCTTTCGTGTGGCGTTAAGTCCAGGGCACGTGTTGATATTAGAAGTTTAGATATTAAACTAACAGCCCGCTTATCTCCTGGTACAGCAGTTTTCTAGTTTGGCAATGTTATTCCTGCAGAAGAGACAGACGGGTATATTTGCAGCCATTGTGTGCGTCCATGGGATAATGGTTGACTTGAGCCCTAGTGATTTGTTCTGTGGTTACTGGATGCCACATGTATGCCTTATTCTCCCTGCAGATCCCTTATATCCCTTATATCCCTGCTTGCACGGGAATATCAAGGTAGCTGACAGCTGCGATACCCGTACCGTTAACGGTCATATTAGTCACCGGGTCCAATATTCCTGGGGTTTGTTTATATTGCCACACATTAATGAGATATTTAATTATAATGATTCATTAAATGTCAGTAGTTTAATAATTGGAATAAATTGGAATTCTACGAATAACTTATCATTAAATCTTTGACAATATATAGGTACAACTTGTCAGTTCAATTTAAAATGATTATATATAAAAATGATAGAATCACGCTTTTCCAGAAAAAAAGTTACCGAAAACATGGCGGAAGGTCCAGGCTAGCCTGAGTTGAGGTGTTCAGCGCTTCAAACTACCGCAAGTAATTTAAATACACGTATTGACATTTGTCATCTGTCTGAGGTGATTCAGAACTTATTTCCCTTGTATATGTAGTTTTTTTGTTTCTCTTGCTTTTAACTTCAGCTTAAAATACTGATACTGATATCACGTAGTACGGTGATATATTTTAAATATTATCATGATATTAAAAACTTATATTGTTTCAACAAGACTGTCAGATATGTTCTAATAAAAGATCAGTCCCGATATTACATAGGCCAGGGCAATCACCTCTCAGACAGATAAAATTAAGAAAAAAGATAGACAAAGTTGTGTGATTTTAAATGAAAGTGTCGAACACACTTGATAATATTTATCTTTAATGCATATGTGGTACATAACTATATCCCTCTGCAATTGATAGTATACTGAAAGCGAGCATGACACATCATACAAATATTAAGTAGGTTAACATGAAACAACATATCAATGATATAATATAAACTATCTTAAGTCGGGGGGACATTAGCCATTTTCTTGATTTTATCAGGCTTATTAATGCCCTACTAACTTATTATTTTAAGAGTTTGTCTCCCTGATAAATCTAAGATCAGGGAGTAAAATAATTATAGTGATAGAGTTATCGGCGTCTTGAACAACCCATAACAACCCAATCCTTTTTAATATGCTCCTTAGACAACTTAAAGGGGCCTATTCCGATATCTTGGGTAGTTATATTGGTTATATAATTGGTATATTGGTATATATATTGGTAATATAACATTGCACAATTAATATATTTGTAGGACATCGATATAGTATATATATATATATATATATATATATATGTATATATATATATACAAAAAAAATATATGCACAATTTAAGATCTTATTTTTTGTTTAATACCCATCAACCGTTAACCAAGTATTAGCGACCACCTGTTCCTTAATTTCTGGATCCGCCACCGCTGCTTGCACTGGGTGCAAATGTCCGTTAACCCAATTTCACCACTGTGATATATTCCCGCCAACTCCGATTTCACAAACAACCCCGTATTTAGTCAGCGATGCCACCACGTACCATCTTTTATCAGTGTGAGTAAATATCACGGATTTTGCTCCGTACTCAGGCCCTGGTTGCAATAAACCCCAGTTTGTGTAGTTCATCTTCAAGTTGCGAGATTCCCAAATCCAGTTCCAGCCAATCTTTTTACCAGATGTCCACATGCTTTTTCGGCCCACTGTCAAATCATATTACAAAAATAATTATCACCAGAGGCCTAATATAATGCAAACTTTCTTAAAAGAGTGTAAGGAAATGTAACGATTCTTCCTAATGAATTGTTTATATATATATATATATATATATATATATAGAGAGAGAGAGAGAGAGAGAGATAGAGAGAGAGAGAGAGAGAGAGAGAGAGAGAGCGAGAGAGAGAGAGATAGATATATACATTTTTCATTTTGTACAAATCCGTTGGAAAAGAGATGATTTCCTCATTATAACAGCTGATAAGTACTGACAAACATGGCACAAAAACGAAATATTTTACAAGAAGTGCTCCACCGAATACCAATATTTCATATATTTTCCAATAAAAAAAATGTCTATTTTTTCCTATACTTTCGGCATTTAGGACCTAATTACCTAATTACCTATTTTTTTCCTTGCACATTTAATGGGTTTATTGTGAAACAATGTTACTATTGAAACATTCAGTTCTTTTTGTAGGCAAGTGTGCATGTAAGATGGCAGGTTCAGGTTTACAAAAAGCGAAAAGTTTTATATGATGTTAAAATCCATCTTTATTGAAAAGGCAGATTTTATGTGTTAAGGCAGATCTGTATTCATGCCATTCCGTTGGAAAGGTACACATTTTGGTGTATTACGCTCCCTGTATATAGCAATTAAGACAAACATTGAACTTAAAGAGGAATGCTCAATTACAGATGCATCGTAAAAATCGTAAAAAATGAGGGTTCTTTTATGGAAAAATGAATCTCAAAAGGAAACAACAAACCAAAACCAAGATAGTTAATTAAAAATAAATATGATAAGAGAATCACACATGAAAGTAATATGGAAAAAAAGATGTCTAATTGGACAGTTAAGAAAGATCATACAGCATTTAAAGGTAGAAATCAGTCGGTTTAAAAATGTTAACCATTCTGCCGCTAGTAAATTCCGTAAGGTTAAAACAAAAAAATAAAAACAGCCAAAACGAATTAGAATATAAGATTTTCTTTATGTTACACTACCCGTTGTTAATGTGGTTCGCGCCTAACCATTTACTCTCCAGACAACATTAAATAAAACAACATGATAAAGCACAATCACTCTCGTGTTATCCCACAGAAGAATCATTTGATACTTAATAGATATGTATCTGATATATCTTGATAAAACTGCGTCGGATTTGTTTGACTTGTAACGTTTTCAGTCCTGAACATTTGTGAATATTCCTTGGTGACGTTCCTGGATCCGCATAATGTTCCGCATCCACACCAAAGTCCAATCGTTATTTCATTGGCCCATTTTCGATAGGGCCTGAAAATGTCATGAGATTCCGTTTAAGATAGTGCGAGTCATGTCGTTAACAAACATACATACTGTTACGGGGTTACATAAAAGCGGACCGAACTGTCTCGCTTTGCTAGCAAAGCGGTTGGTACTTCATACTTTTGTGCCACCAACATGGGTTCGAATCCGGGATCGGGCCAAAGTTTTCCCCAGAATAATTTGTCTTCGTAACAAAATGGGGGCTCGTCCAACGTGACGGTATACTTAGCCCAGGGAATAAGTGTCACTCAAAGTGTGACTCCTGGGATAATTAGTCTTGTTCTAATAGCAGCACGCTCTTAAGAGGGGGTGTTTTACGGGGTGTCATAAAAGCGGACCGAACTGTCTCGCTAGTGAAGCTTGCTTTTCTAGCGAAGCGGTTTTTACGCCGGACATGTGCGCCACCGACATGGGTTCGAATCAAGGATCAACCCTAATATTCCCCTGAGCAATTTGTCTGCGTAACAATACACACACGAACGGGAATAAACACATACCCCCCCCCCCCCCCACCGGCTGAGGAAATGAACAGGCCCGTAGACCCGGAAGGCAATGTGTACGGTGGGATAGGACTCACTCTGTATAATATCAGGCTATTAGTCCAACCATTGTCCTTTCTAACCTACCTTTCTCGAGTTTGTAGATGGCATTTTCCAGGTGTTTTTGTTCATCGGATGTTTCTATGCTGACAAGTGAGCTCCCGTGACGTTGGCAGTAGGTTTTGGCCACAGGCCGTTCCATCACTGTCGATCTTATTAAATAACAGGAGGGTAGGAACCGTGAGGTGTTTTTCACTCCTGGAGTTCCATTTTGGAAATAATATTTGAAACCACGGAATTCCGTACAGTCTGAGGTAATGATAATGATTAATATTAACAAAAATAATAATATTAATAAAAAGAATAATAATAATAACAAATATTTTAATGATAATATTTAATATAAAAATAATAAGAATATTAACAATTTCAATATCAATAATAATTATAATAATTAAAATAATAATGATAATAATAAAATAATAATAATTATAAAAACAATAATACTAATACTAATTTTATAGTTATAAAAATAATAAAAATAATAAAAATAATAATATAAATAATAATAATCTATAATAATAAATAAATAATAATAAATTTAATAATAATAACAAAAACAATTATAATATTACAAGTTATAATAATTATTATAAAAAATAAAAATAATTACAATAATAAAAATAACAACAGCAATACAACAAACACATAAAAAATAATACTCACAACAATAATAAAAATTATTATTTTAATAATAAACATAAATATTTATAAATCAGACATGGAGTAATAGTGATAAGAAATAGTAATAGTAGTAGACTCAAACATTTGAGCTGTAATAGTAACAGTAATAGAAACAGAAGGCAAGGTAATTGAGTAATACATATAACTTTCTATTACTTCCTGTGAGCCCCTTGATCATGAAGCATATCAGCAAATAAAGCTGACCAGACACAGTTCTTGTTCATTAATTCCACAGGATGTGCATTTTGTTGAAGCAAGCATGGACCAGTTGCCACACTGCTGGTGACCACTGGTGCTAATTGTATCCGTCAAAACAAAGTTTTGCGGATAATATCTTAAATTATCCTTTGCTGGTTTTGCTGCAATGAAGAAGGGCATGCCTGAAGAATAAAAGCCATGCATGCTACCATTATTGTAAAGTTTACCACCTCTCTGTTCACTCTCAAGATGTACTATGTGATGGAATAAATCATGGCATCACATCCAAATGAACATACAACTGAGAAGATGGGGTACTTTTGTCTCCACTTTGGTTCTGTCTAAAATCTAAACAGTATTTTTATTGGATATTTATAAGGATTGGGAAACAGGACACAGCCCTACATAAATTCCTCTCCTGATACATACATAAAGGACTGAATTGTCAGCTTTGATACTAAATAATAATTTGCAATAATCATGGAATAATTCCTCTGGAGACAATTTTTAGGTACACTGAAAATCGTTATTAATTGACTACTCGAACGAAGATTAAATTTAAACAAAAGTATGTACTATAAAATAAATTTATGTGAAATAGACACCCAAGTAATAGTAAAGGTAATTGTAATAGTAATAGAAGATAAAATTTGGTAATAGTGATAGTAAAAGTAAAATCAGAAATCGAAAGTAATAGTAATAGTAACAGAACAACTGTAATAGACCCCATGTCTGTTATAAAGCTTCAATTATTTCGTTCTGTAAATGAAATGAATAAGGTTTCTGTACTGTTTGACACACCTTTCGGTGGCTCTTTCCTCTCGAGTTTCCGGTTCGCATTCTTCATCTTAGGGTCTACAATGTTCATAAAGAGAAAATATTGTGCGGTAAAATCTCGCTAATAGGATCATCTGCGGGACCAGCAAAGTAGTCATATTAGCGGGATGGTCGTATCAGAGGGAGGTTTATATGACGATTAACATTAGTCCAAAGACCAAAAAAAGTGTTCGTCTTAGCGGGGCTGGTCGTCAGTGCGAAGTGGTCATCAGGCGAAATTCCATTGTATATGATATAAATAATCTATATTTTCCCAGAAATTGTTTATAGTGTGATAAAGAACTTATTATATTCCACTGATGTCTATAAGTAAACACGTCTTATACGGTATTTAATCTTATTGCCTACTTATACATTATGTGACCCACTTCCATTGTAATGTTGCATGTGTAATTGGAATAGGACCCCACCTGGGACAAGAACAGCATATAATACACATATCCATTTGAAATAATATATGTATAAACTCAAACTATTAATTATTTTCTGGCTGAATTCAAACCTTCCCAGAAAAACCATCACTGCACACGGACTTACTATTTCGCATTCGCCTGTCTTATACGTTGTTACGGTTCCGTGTGTGAATATTATATGTATTACCTGTTTATTAAAACAACATTGCATAGCCAGAATGCGATTATGAGCATGCGCACCAACTCTCGAACAAATAGAAGTATCATGAAAGAATAAACATTGGTCTGAAGCTGAAGAATTTGGTTCACCAGTTGGCATGCGCGCTTTGTCGATGTTTTGTACCAATGATCGCGCCCGATGCAAGCTTGTTAAAACTCGTGTACGGGAGTAAACAAACATTTTTAGAAGGAAACTTTGGCAGATACCATAATATTCCGAGGAGGATACCATATTTTTCAAGAATATTTAACATGCCTGGTATGTAAGCAGGTCCCTTTAAGCTGGAGGTGCTTCCCTGTTAAAATATATTTGTAAACAATAAATAAAATATTACAACTGCGACATTTTTCAAATCTTCATTTTTTTCAGGTGAGGGTGCAAAGCTAGCGAACATTACGAAAATTTGTCTTGCCTGTGTAGCCAGTTACAGCCATCATTTCTATCTAAATAACCAGAACAAGGAACAAACTTAAAAAATATATTGTTACGGGGTGACATGAAAGCGGACCAAACTGTCTCGATAGTAAAGCTTGCTTTTCTAACGAAGCGGTTGGTACGCCGGACTTGTGCGCTACCGACATGGGTTCGACTCCGGGATCGGCCCAATGTTTTCCCCTGAGCAATTTGTCTTCTTAACAATATGTTTACTTAGTCGCCGTCGTGTGATTCGGCTACAAGCATGTATTTTTGCATCATCTAAGATAAACAGTGATGATCTATCAGGCCGCAGTTATCTTAAAATAGTTAATTAGTTAGAGACCTAATCACGTACACAGCATTATTAGGTAACCCGAAAATAGCGTCTTCTCTTTTGAAATATAATGGAACCTCTCAACAAAATGTACTGAAACCGTTGGCTTACTGCTGTACACGTGTGTTTAAAGAAAAGTGGACCGGGAGCGAGTACTGGCGCCAACATAAGGAAGCACGAATGCATCCTGCGTTTTCATGTAGTCTATCCAAGCTTACAATCGGGTTCACATCCGTGCACATTTAAGTCTGGACTAACCTTTGTTTTGAATCTGTCACGCATGCGCAAAATTGGACCTCCCGTCACGCGGCCGTGTTATGGTTGACAGACACGGGGACCGTGTTTTCCCACACGCAGAACCACACCAAGGTGTTAAGTAGGTAAAGGGGAGGTAATGATTGTGCTGGAGAGGTCTTGCTTGGAAACATTTACATAATAATTAAAACTGATCTGATAATGTAAAGGAATAAGCAAAATTTTACTCCTGATTAATTCCCTTTAAACGTCGCGACAGAGATGACGATGATAGTGTAGATAACAGGTCATCTGGGGCGAATTGCTAGTCATATTATCATCACAAACTGTTTACATATAATCAGAGATGTCACAGAATAAAATACAGATACAAACACTAACTTTTGGTTGTTTGTTTTACTGGATTCTTTGTCCACTTCTCGGATGATGTAGATATGTTATCTGTATCTCTGTTTTGCTCTTGGATGGAGAGAACATTAACAAAATAAATACAAAAGAAATTGAATATTAATAAAGACATATCGTTATATGTTCACATATCAGTTGTGCCTCGCGATAATATCTCTCCCCCCCCCCCGGTAAATTACCCCCCCGGTCAAGTACCACCAAGACAATTACCCTACCCCAACCCCTGCGAGTCAATCGAGGTGTTACTTATTTATTATATATATATATATATATATATATAATCTTATTTATTTTACATGGATTGTAAAAATAGCTATATTTTTTTTAATTAAATCACTCTCCATCGCTCCGATGATGGCGATCGGTAGTCCGTATGGGTGGAGGAAACCGTAGAACCCGGAAAGGAGAACCACAAGCCTTGGACGAGCAACTACAACCCACTCTCATAGCCACGCCGGGGATCGAACCTTCGTCGCCAGCCGAGGGGGCCAAGCGTTTAGAATTTAAAAATACTGGAAACATAATACTATTTTTCGAGTCTAATACTTAATTGTATAATACGTTTGTAATTTGCACACACACAATAAAATACATACACAACTAAATACGTACCTGTAGGGGTCTTTATGGAAGTCTTCGGCTTATGTAACTCATCAGTTGGAGGTTGGGAGGTTCCTCTGTGTTTAAATGTCAGCACTGAAAATAAAGTGCCAATCAGTGTTAACTAGACAGAATTATCTGACCAAAACAGCTGTTGGACATTCTCAAAAGCGATCAGAACTTTGATCTTACATTTAAAAGTGGAAATACACCAAACCTTAGCAACCTTGCAACAGTGGAGACTTACTAAGAAGAAATCATTAGTAAATAAAAATAAGAAAACGAACCATTTATCAATTTATGATTTCGACTAAAGGTTGACAGGCTGAGAAATCTATGGTTAACTATCTATTGCTTTTATGTAATTCACGTTTAAAATATAAAAATCCTGACTTAATAAACTATATTATTTTTTCTTCATTTACAAATATTCTTGTACAAATAACAAACATTTGTCAAAGGAATTAATCCGTAAATCCTTGATCCTGACTAAAGTCATGACTAAAAAAGGCACAATGACAACTTCTATGTAATCCAAACCCGACTGGGGTTTAAGATACTATGTATCTTAATACTAGAATAAATTCAAACTCTGTTTTAGATTCATTGTTATTTGTGGATCATTAAGCATTTGTTAAGGTATTTCCTCATTAATATTATTTTACTTATTATAGTTTTGTTTATTTTAAAATAATAAAGTAACACTGTGCCTTGTGGACTAGACGGGCCTGTCGTGTACAATGTAGTTCCTTTCTCTTCAATCATAGCCCACGTGGTCGTCATAATGAGGTCACATGACAGCGCACCATACACGTTCACAGCGGAACAGGAATTAGTCGCTGCGCACTTCGCAAGGCATTGTTGCCTATTGAGCGTCAAGGACTCTTTGTGAAACGCCACACGAGAAGTTCTGTTTGAAACTGCTCGTCTGTCTGCTAGCTTGACAAAGAGATTACCATTGGTAGAAACAGCCTGAACCTCTGTGAATGAAAAACATTCATAATAAAATTTTGTTTGTTTAGTAGCGCGATGATGTGATTGTTCAGGAGAGCTTAGGTGGAATTATATTTTCTATTTCATTCTCTGAAAATACGGATATCTCAATTTCCTTAACATTAATCAGACAAACATAAATTGGAAAGAATAAATATAAAACGTGCTCCATATTATTCGATGCTATAAAATTTATACGACGCTAAATTGCTATATCTATTTAGACTCTTGTCAAGTTTATGGTATTTTTTTTTCAAAATACCTGTACATATTGCTGGTAAAAGCAACGCTAACATCGCCACTACCACACCAAGCGCCATTCTTATCCTGTTTGAAGAAAACATGTAGATCAACGATCTCTAATACTGTATATAATCAGTGATAAAAATACAACGCATGTAGCTTACAAAAGGGAAAGCTACACTATAATCTAACAGAAGAAAAACTACCCAATTGTTGAAAGCCCTAGTAGGGCTACATATAAACAAACATCCTATTAACAGGTCTCTTTAAGTAGATGGAATAGAAAAAATCGCTACTCTAGTACAAGAAGGTGAGCCAGTCGGACGGAAGTGTCTGTTATATTGATGTCCAATGCATTTAAACTGCCTTCTGTTTTGATCAATACTTGATAATGTAGCAAACAACTGCAAGTTCAGCAATTAATACACATTAAGTATGTCTCAAGTTAACATTAACTAGAATGATCCCGCTCTCACAACTTAGATCGTCAAACAGACACCTCGGCATGCCTAATGGCGTACACAGTCTATTAACAGACAATTAAAATTATTATCCTTTTTTTAATTTGTTAGAAAATTTATCATTTATTTTAAAATTTTACGTGAAATGTTATTCTTTTAACTATTTTGAGAGATTGAAATTTAACCGCAACAATTCTTTTTCATTTTAAGCAACCAACAATCAAGGCTCAGCCAATAGGGATTTGTACAGATTGTGGCTTTTACCCTCGCCAATATTGATATTCAGGCGGATTTGCAAGTTGGTACCTATCAGTTGGGAATTTTTAATGCATTTCAGCCATTACCGACATTCACCTGTACCGTTTCTTCTCTACCAGGCTTCTCTGTCTGTCTGTCTCTGTCTCTGTCTCTGTCTCTCTCTCTCTCTCTCTCTCTGTAGTTTTGACTCAGTTTACTGCCCCACTTGCATTTAATCAATTTGAGAAACATGTGTCCCTCGATCCCCAGGCCCTCTTTCCTATTTTAACATGCTATAATGGTAAATCCCAGAATTTATTCTCCCCAGGAGTATGTGCCTGTGTGACACATTACATGTATGCACCCCAGGAAGCATAGAAAAAATACAAGAATGAACAGGTCCGAATGACCAGGAAAGCAAAGTGTAAAGTCGGATGAGACTGACAAAGTCGGTGATATCAGAATATAAACCTACACCTTTATTTTAATATATGTAAAAACCTCATATGTTTGAACTCCGATTAGAAAAACTTAGAAATCAGTTTTACAAGATAATTAAATTTAAAAAAAAAATCATATTTGCGGGATCAGACCTTATATAATGTAGAATTATCAATAAACAATACATTAATTACTGCATGTACAATGCCTTATATTGAATGAAGTCCCAAATATAAAGGTTACTAGTGACAGGAATTCATGAATGTGTTTTCAAAAATTCAATCTTTATTAGACTAACTGAAATTCCGAGAGAAATTTAATGAGAGCCAGTGGGGGGAGGGGGGCATAGCCCCCTGCAACCTCACTAGGTTATGCCGATGTATCACGTCACTATCAATATGTATTTTCATCTTCTTTCATCTGCAAACAGTTGTATTACGTAAAATATACAGGCGAGAACCTGCATAAGTTCCTGTTTATAATGCCTCTTCACGGGTATTGCACTACAAATACTTTATTTTGGTCATGACAATACCTTATCGAAATAGTTCGATTTCGGCGTAAAAGTATGCCGAGTGCATAACCGCTGGCAGATAAACATTACCCAGATACATGCTCAGTGAGGATTTTGAATGATTGGACGCAGGGAGGAGGCGACACCCCGCGGACAATAGGGTAATTATTCTTTTCTGTCCATATTAATTTTTTTTTTATTCGTGTTAAAATTATGTGAAATTGAGGTTCGACAAAAGCCAATTATACTTGTCTAGGAATGAAGAGAAATTGAATGGGACATATATTTTTATATTTAGATACGAGTGGGGTATTCAAATCGAGCAAACGTTTTTCTGAAAAACAGTTGAGCAGTGTTTCAACAATTTTGTCCGACACCATTAAGTCCTTTGAAAGTATCCTCATGGATTACAATGGGGAGCGGAGGGAATTCCAAAGGACGGTCCCCACATAGGGTGAACGATCGGCAGGCTTAAATGGAAGACTCACTCACAAAAGAGTGCACCTTGAGTGGGTCTTGACCTAGCAAAGAAGATGAATAAACACCAAGGACCCGCAGGTGCGGTGCATCTGGCCTAGTTAAAGTCAGGATAATCGTGTGATACCGCCCTGTCACTTAGTCTGAAACTGAAATGGAATTCTTCAGATGCACATAGTATTTACTTAAGCCAGCATTGAGCCGTTTACCGCCACTAAAACATAATGATAATGACAATAACGCGTGTTATATTTATGTATGACAAAAAACTCAATAAGGGTAAATAAATATCCTCAGACTGTATAGTATAACTTTTATGCTTACAAAACCATAAGGCAAAAGAAAACGTTATATATTTATTTACAAAAAGTCATCACGCTGTATACAAATGAAGTATAGGCCATACTCATTTTAAAAGAATTTAACAAAAGCTATACAGGTCAATGACATGTAAATCAATTTACTTTCCATCATATCACAAATAGTCAAATGTTACAGAATGGTTTACAAACTATTATTAGTTATGATGAGGCATTCCATTCTATTACTATGAGCAATGAAGATGTTACAAGAGTCTACTCTTATTACACGTTATTTTTTTATCTAATTTTAACCTCTTGTATTCAAGTGTTTGGTTCTGCTATGGTGTCTGTCACTTATCATGTTGCAGAAGAGAGCTATACAGATTATCACCTCATTTCCATATAATTCACATACATATGTTCTGTAAATTTACCTAAGTTTACTAACTCTAGAAAATATCTATAATTATAGTGTTGGTTTATTTATTTATCAGGTTAATTATGGAATGTTACCTTTCATTTTGTCTGAATCATTTTGCAATAACTTAGATGTACATCATAACAGAACAAGAAGAATGCCTTTTTTCATGTGCCAATATGCAAAACTGCAGCCTACAGAAAACTCAATAATTTAAAGAGGACTGGTCTTTGGAAGAATATTATTAAATATTTTGATCCTTGTTGTGCAATATCAACATTTAAACGTGAAAGAATCATATTTATTATATTTAAAAATATTTTCATCATCAAATGTTTATTATTTTTTTCTATATTGCAAAAAGCGTAATATTAGTTTTCTTATTGCACAGTGTGTGCACTATATAATCAACAAAATTTAATGTTAATACTGAGAGGACATATACTCAGTGAGTCAGTCCTCTTTGTGACAGATTCAATTATATATAAATGAACTGTTTCATGTATTATGTATATCTTCTTGTTGAAATAAAATTATTTTAATTGAAAATGAATTGAATTGAATTGAATTTTGTACCGAAATTCGTTTATTTCCAAATCAATAGGTATATATACACGTTAACATTGTTCATGTAGACCGGAAGAGGAATAGGGAGGAAACATTACAGCAACAAGAAAAAAAATCTAAGGGAGTAATATTTGGAAACGATTATATAAACGAGCGAAAGGGCAGAAAGGGGGGAGAGAGAGAAAAATATGGAGAGAAAAAGAGAGTAATATAGATAGAAAGAGACAATAGACACAAAGAGAAATATGGAAGAGAGAGAGAGAGAGAGAGAGAGAGAGAGAGAGAGAGAGAGAGAAAAAAAAACAGGTGCAAAACAGTGTATACATGCTCTAATTTTTTGTATTAACTACATTAACATGTAGAAAGACCCCTTAAGCATAGAGGGGTAACTACGTTTATACATATAACGTTTGCCCTATACCATGCCGGACATTTAACCTTGGGTATGTTCCTCTATTTGGCACAGCACTTCTTCAAAAATAACTCATTTCCCTGACCGCAAATTTAATCACATGGGAAGGAGATCAACTTAGACGAAATAGCTGGGCATGCGCATTACATGCTTCCGCTATAACATCATTCACTGTTTTCTCAATTCCCATAAGCATCGCATCATGATTCGTTTTAAACTACCTTGGTTTTTTTTCACCTGAAAATATACTCTGATGTACAACATGATACCTATTTTTATGTTAAAGAAGCACAATTGGCAAAAACCTGTTTATCTAGAATTGATCCATAAATTACTTTAAATACATATACAGATCCATAAAGTATACATTATTTTAAATCAGGTACAGTCTTCTATCTGATGGTATTCACATGTTTTCATATTTTCAATTTTTATATGATATTTTACGATTTTTTTTAAATTTTCAAACTGTTCGCGATTGTCAGCACCTCGCTACTGCAAGCCGCTTTTAGCTTTTTAAAATAAAACTACATCACAATATCTGCAATATGTTTTTTTTTATCTCTATATATACCTTAAAACTGAGGCCATGCAAATTAAAAATATTACTGTGGATCACACAATATGAATCAAGTAAGACGCATAGCAGATGCAAAAAAATAGATATTTCTTTACATATTGTCATGTAGTTTAATATCATTCCACTTTAAAAGTTGATTACTTTTAGTGGGGAATGCTTAAAATAATATACCTTTTAAATTTGTTTTAATGTTACAATAATCATGTTACAATGAACATAAAGTTAAAAAAATGAGTATACAATCAAAAAGAACGCTGTACCAGATTACAAAAACAAGTTTTTGGTTGATTTCAGATATAGGCGTTTTTGCCCATTGGTGGTACCCTAAGGCATATACAGTATCCTCGATTTATTATAGCTGATAATACTCCGGTGGCTTTTCACACGCTGTTCGGAACAGCATCCCGCAAGCGGTTGTCTTCCACGGGTAACCTCTCTTGAGTGTAACCACGGCACAGTCGTAACCGCTCATTTTCAGCCCGTGGTCCCAGTTGCTGTATTTTAGTTTCTCCTGTGTTCCGTGCCACACCCAAGTCCCTTCTTCTTTCCTGTCTGTCGCTGCTATCCAATAGACTTTAGGTACTGAAATATGTTTTTTATTCTATATAACCCAGTTTTTGATTTAAGCTTATTTTCATTATGACATAGGTTATTTTATTGAGGCAATAATAAAATTCACGAAGGGTTTTTACATAACTTCTCCCTCAAAGGAACTTTATCAAAGACTGGCAGTATAATAAGTTTTGGCTTAATAGTAACACTTCTTTAATCAATGGTTTGACAGATTTGTCAAATCATTCTCCGTGTAGTGTAAACTAACATAAAATACACATGTTATCCCATCTTCAAGTAAATTTATAAAGATATTTCCGTTGAGCGCAGTTCCGGTCTTGGACTCGAGTGTGTCAAGTCTCGCACTCGCAGGTGGACTCTAAATCAAAGTTTTGACTTGCTTATTTAAATTTAGTTCACCTATAGTTTACTTACGCAGTGCTGTCCCTTTAACTTCCTCAGCTTGTAATACCGTGTGCATGTGTTGCTGTTCTTTTTCGGTTTCTATGGCGAGCATGTGTGCCTCCATTTTTTCACATCTTCTCCACGCCCCAGACCACATGCTACCGACATCAAGTAATGAGTAACATGATGTGGAGCCGTCTGGGGCTCTGAACAGATGTCTGAATTTCTCAGTACAACCTGAGGAAGAATAATTAATTGTAAAATTAGAAAAAAATACACAACCGTCAATGAGCGGTTTCATCCACTGCACGAGTATGATTATTCAAATTACGTACTAATATTTAAATTTCCTAATTAAAGACGTATCATGATCGTATTTGAAAACTATAAATCTGCATTCTGATGCATGCAACCCTCCGCTGTTCACTTATTCGGCCGATTTTCCCAGGTGCATTCCTTGAGGACGTTCCTAGATTCGGGCCACGTTCCGGATCCCCACCAAGATCTAATCGCGTCTTCATTAGCCCATTTCCGAAATCTCGTGAGATTCAGTTCGTGGTTGCGCGGGATATGTTGTGAACAAACAAACACACACGCAAACACACTCCTGGTGGAGGCAAACAGGGTATCGATCCCCAATCCCGTTTAGTAGCCCCGCTGGTGGCAGTTCCTTCATAACAGATAGATGTACTAGCAATAAAAAAACTTAATCATTTATTTAACCACTGTCCGAGTACTGTATTCTATGGCTCGATAGATTTTCCGCTCTTGAAAGTCTATCTGTTGAGATAATTTCAAGGACTGTTTAAATGCCGTTTCCTCGTATAGTAAATATTATTATCAAATTCGCTTGCTCATCCATTGCTGTAACGACGTCATGCCACTGGGGATCATTGTTTAGTTTGGGTATATATAGAAACACTTCAGTAGTAGAATTACATTCATTTGAGGGCTTATTTTTTTCAGTATAATGTCGCAAGGTCCTGTTTACTCTCTTGACCCCGGGGTCTCTGCTCGCTTAGATGAAAGAGTGTAGTGAATAGGTTGGCCGGCTCTGATTGGCTTTAGCCATTATGTCAGATGTGTAAGCTGCTTTTTACTATTAACAACTGTCATAGTTGTTTTATCCTATAGTCGTATATAGGAGCGTTTTTACTTATGGCCCAAAAGACTTTTTTTGTTTGTGTAAACCACTAGTGGGCCAGTGTAGAAATTTCTCTTTCGGTGTCCCTTGAGTATTATCAGAATAATATTAAGTAATGCACACGAAATAAAGAAATTAAGTTGAGCGCAAGACTAACCCGGCGTTAAACTTATTATTGAAAGATTTAAAAGTCGTGCACACTCTAATTATTAACTAATACACGCAACTCATTAACTCGTATGCAAATCTTGTTAACACTTGCGCACGACTTTGTTTTCCTAATGGTACTGAAGGGCCCTGAAGCGGGTCCAGAGGAAGGGTCCCCACCCCTTTTTTCTTTTTCTTTTTTTCCCCTTTTTTTTCTCTATAACGTTTTAAAGGATTTCAGGCAAACCTTTGCAGCCTGTCCACCTTCTTTTTCGGACTTGGGGACCTTTTATTCGGTTTTTACATTAATCCTCCTGGGTTGGGCCCATCCTTTTCCTAAATACTGGATCCGCCCCTGGGGCCACTATACGTTACTTGATATATTAAAGCAGAACGAGCTAAAAAGAATCCCTGCTCTTTTCCGTAGATTATTAATGAAAAAAGTCGGAGTACAGACGAGAAAAAAACCACGTGAGCTGAAAAATATGTTGTCTATTCATTAAAGATGTTTCAACTAGTTTGATTTTTTAAAGCTGATAATACCTTCCTTATATGTTTCTTAAGACAATGTTCTTAGGAAAAATTAATATCCACCGCCTCCATCTTCAACAAAGGTATAGACACAAAACCCCGAGTCAAAATCTACATGGTATTTTAAGCTTGACTAAAAATTAAAATTTCTATTTTTATTAAACAACTTCTAAATTTTTTATTTTAAGTGAGAAAGACTTTTGGTAGATTCAAAACAAATTGCATGAATGTCATGTAGTTTGAAATTAGCAAACTCAATTATTTTACTTTTGCAGGTGCTTAAAGTAATGAATCTGTTAATATCAAATTAAATAATATTAAAATACCAGATGAAAAGAAATGTAAATTGAATCAATACTCTAGAAAAGGAAACATGATTAACAGATAAACCTTATCTCCCAAAGTGTCAATATTTATTCTAATATATCGATGGCATCCTTAAAGTACAAGTCACTACTAACTGGTTTCTTCTTTAGATTGATGGTGGTGGCACCCAATCGTTGTTACGCAACTCCTTTGTGGCCACAGCGCCTTTATACCCGCATGTTGTCTTGAACGAGGTAATTTTCCATGTTTAAAAAAAAACACGAAAAAATTACATTATTTAACTATCGTAGCGCAATCTGTATGAAACTACATTAGTCAACTCGCCTCAGGGAAAACCCGTAAGGCACAAATTCAGCCAGAACGGATCCTGACCTGGTGAACTTTTTTAAGGTTTGACATAAGTCCTCCTGGGTTTGATCCCACCTTTTCCTAAATGAAGGACTCCCCGCAGCCAGCCCATGTCCCGCAAACCTGTTACAAAGCAAGAATGGGTTATATGTCAGTAACTGGAAGGAAATCATACTCACGTAATCGCCGTGACGGCTTTTCGGTGATTGAAAGGTCAGAGGTCAATGTCGGGCTTCCAGCGTTCTCTTGAACCTTGGTAATTTTCTTCGTTTCTTTGCCTGATAAAAATAAATTTTATATAAGAGGAGGTTAAATCCACCACTATTCGAATGAAAATGTATATTCTCTAAAATATGTTTCATTATTACTATTTTATTTAATTTAATTATACAATGAGTAGTTTTGCACTGGGGGGATCTAAGAATACCCCCCCCCCCCCCCCCAAACCCTTTGACCTAAATATTGATAAAGAAATTAACTCATCAACCCTATAAACCTCCCCTTCCCACGGTGGATGATTTAATAAATAGGATAATATTACATCATAAAATGAGGCAATCAAAGCCTTCAGACCTTCACGCCCTTTGACGTAGTTCCTTATGGTGCTGCCATCTGGAGGGGAGTAGTGAATTACAATTATATTCATGTATCAGATCAGGAGATACGGGACAGTTATACATACATGCATATATACATACACAGTACATACATACTTCACGTACACACGTTATGTGCATATATGCAAAGTTAAGTATGTACGTATGTTCGCACGTTGATACAAACATATTTATTATTTATTTAAAGTATTAACTTTTTTTAAAAAACAAGCGTCGCCAAAGCAGCTCATTATAACCCGCTTTATGTTTTTGCCAAATTCAGCTTTCTTTCAACAAATTTCTGGATCCAGAAGGTGATTTTTACAGTTGTTTCTTGTAACATAGCCGAGCTCTCCCGAAAATTTAATCAAATCTGTTAAAACCTGTTTGTGTACTGTTGCTGACAGACAAACAGACAATTAAACAGGCAAATGAGAGCGGTACACCAAGAATAAAGCGAGAGCGCATACCTGTTGCAACCCAGATGAAGAGCACTGAGCCGGGAGATGTTGCTTGATTAATATATTCTGATAACAAGAGCTGACAAAATCGGCAGTATTTTAAGTTGACTCCGTGACAGCCGGGCAGCCTTCCGCATTTAGCAAGACATCGTTGTCTCCGTGCTGCGGCTGCTCCGTGCCAGAGAGTGAAGTTTTGAGTCAAAGGTGCTGACCCTGACATGTTGGTTAAGATGGCATAATGCCGTCCTCCGCTCGAGTTTGATAAACTGGACTTTATATCTATAAATAAATAATAACATTTCTTTCATGAAAATCAAATTATTATGTACGGAAGATTAATATTATCTTTGTTGATGGAGATTATACGTTCATCTCTGTTTCTCAGTTTGTCAACTCAATATATTAAGAATTTACAAGTCTTTGTTAGGAGGACTGATAAAAGGTACATAAACTTTTGCATATATATATATATATATATATATATATATATATATATATATATATGTTGTCTCGCGCTGAAAGTTCACTTTGGCTGAATACAAAGTTTCTCATCGAAACCAACCCGAAACAGGTACTTATTCCATCTAATTCACCTGTTTTAAAATGTTATGGGTCTGAATGTGAGCTAACACATTCCACTTGTGGCTGTTTACCATAACAATAATGCTTGACTAGAGGTCCAATCTTTCGCATGCGCGACAAATTAGACCCCCTATAAACTTGATTTCCAGGTATATGCGGTGGCCTTGCAACAAACTGGTTCCAATTTCAAATTCGGTCCTACCACACTGACGTTATATATATATATATATATATATATATATATATATATATATATATATATATCTTTAATGTTTTGATATCGTCAAGTATAACACCTTTATTTAATCTTGAATTAATCGGTTTTATTGAAAACCCATATTGATGGTGCAAGCTCATCTGAACCGAGATTGAGTTTTGTAAGTGCCAGTGTACTGAAAGATGGACTGATTGCCTGGCAACAAGAATAATGAGGTCATAATATGATTAGGAAATACTCAAAGGCGACCTCACATAATTACTCACATGTTGATTTTTATTTAAATAATAGTTTTGTCATATAGCTTATACGTACAACTGATATCGATTTAGCGGCATGCCTATAATATATGCCTTAACATGTGCATAAACTTTACATATTATAACCTGTAAGTTAAAATGAATTACCTCCAAATAAGAATATTAGAACCAAATTGAAAAGTTTCATTTTTATTCTTCTTGCCTCGGCAATGTTAACCACTTCGTAATATACCAGTTCTAATGATTCTAGTTTCCTGAAACAGAAAATAAAATAATACTTTTACCCCAATTTTTTATATTGATTTTTAATGTAATTGTACACCAAATGAGAGGATTTTTAGGATAATCATAAGCGTTATAGCCTGATAAATATGCACCCAGAGACATATGTTTCATCTAATACTTACGTGGCAGGCACTTCCTTTAAGGGAACTGTCATAAAACATTTATGGACCGAAAAAGGTAGTTCTACGTGCTATTAAATGAGCTTACGAGATTTTTCCCTCAATGAGGAGAGATAAAATGCTGATTTTTTTCCGTGATAGGTACGCCCATCTCTCACAAGAGTGGGTATGCGTGACAGGTAACTTTACAGCATTGTACTCATGAGTCTATTGTCAAATATAATCAATCTTACGATTTACATCTCTCTCGATCCGACATGCTTTCTTTGATTTTTTTTTTTTTATTATTTAAAGTGAAACAGAGGTGTGGTTATGTTTATTCTGACATACTAAACTTACCATCGTACTCTGAATATAGGACTTTCAAGTGACAGGTTTTGTATTTGAGGATTGGCAAAAAGAATAGTTTTCAATGAGATTTATGGAATTAGATACAAAGTGATGTGTATTGTTGTGCAAAATCGAAATTCGGCTGTCACGCTACTGTTTGTTTGTTTTGTTTTTAGCTGAGAGAGAAGGTGCCTTATGTTCATAAACAGTACATGAGAGGATTTGACATTGTTGTGACATTTTCTATTGAGGTCCGAACATGCTTTTTTTTAAAGTTAGAAATAAATATCATTAATATGTTCAGATGTGCCCGATTGATTTGTTGAGTGCTTAGAGACTTTCTTCATACAAAAACAAAAAAAATAAACAAACCCTGACCATTTGCCCTGTCTTAAACTATAATATATTCAACCTGAAAAAAAATGCCCCTTTACACAGAAACATGCAAACATAAATTATTTTCACGTGAACTGTTTTGTGACAGTTTGTTTGCTTTTTAAATAAAAAGAAATGAAATGGAGTTTTTTTATGTTCGAGTTTTTGTGTGTCTTTTTTATTACAATAATACTAGGACTGCAGAAAAGTGATGGTATCAGAGGCATATCCATGGCTTAGCAGATTGGTTGTTAGCTAAAACCTGGTGCAAAGTGCATGAGATTACCCTTTGACCTATAATTGCCTGGACCTGAAGTTAATTACCAAAGTACGCCAGTTCTTTGGAGAGGAACGAAAGACTCTGTTGTAAACAATACAACTTAGGCCAAAATAAAAAAAAAGGTATGGTTCTCAGGCACTTTTTTTTCAGAAAACAATGCGGGCGGGCGGTTTTTTTATTTTTAATTTTTTGGTATGTTTCGGTAAAAATGACAAATGATAAGGGAAAAGCGTGATAATAACAAATTTATTTTGCTAAACAAGTAAAAACACTACATAACAAAGGAAAGTGTTTGATTTTATCTTCTTGAAAGAAATGTCCGAGCGGCTGTAGCCCAAAATTGGTAAGTTTCTATTGAAAATTAAAATTAAAATTTTTGATGCGGGGGTTTAAAATTGATGCGGGCGGTGCCTGAGAACCATACCTTTGTTTTGTTTTTTTTGCCTAAATAAACAATTTTTTATGTTTAAATTAAAGCCACGCCATTGTTTTTGTGTCTGCTGTAGATCCGTTTACCAACATAGCGTCTTGCAGATTCATCAATTTGAATGTCAGTCTTAACACGAGCCGACTTGTTTTTTGCCAATTAAATACGAACCAGAACTGTCAGTAGATGGTCCCAATTTACGGAGACCAATGTAGTGCAATTAAAACCCATTTACAAATGCATTTGTTTAATCAATAAAGTCCAGTTGAGTAGCAGGGGCGGATCCAGGATTTATTATATAAGGAGGGGTCCAATCTAGGAGGACCAACGATAAAACCTATATAACTAGGTCCCCAGGTCCGGAAAAGGGGAGGCCGCTAAAATTGGTCTGAAACCCTTCGAAAAAAGGTTGCGGCGACGGAAAACGGGGAGTCCGGACCATCTGAACCCTTCTCTGGATCGGTTATTGAGTAGGCATGGTGTCAGTAATTGCTTCCACTTTTGATACACTGACATGTTTACATTACACAGTCGGCTGCTAGCTAAGACTGACATCTCCCAGTCGGATTATCACGTGTCTGAATGCTTTGTACCATTTACAAGACTGAATATATACACTTGTCCATTTGTAAATGCTACAAATGAAAGCTGATGATGCTTTTACGGGCGTTGCTTGTACTGTTCTCCTTATGTAAGTTTCATCACTGTCCATGTATGATATCAGATGATCAATTGTCTGTGTATGAATATTATATGAGTGTTAGTGTTGATACGTTTTGGGTCCAGTTTTAGGTATGCACGTCTATATCTTTGGAATCAGTTGTCTTTCTCTATAAACTGCCTCAATTATTGACTATTTTAAACGTTCAAATAGATGTTTGATGCGGAAGCACAATTTTATATTATTCATGTATATTAACAATAATCCTTTCATTCAAACATGAGATTTATTTATGTACTTTTTATACTTTTGATGTCTTAAATGTTCACAATAAACTTTTAGCAGTCTATATACTGGAATAATATATAGAGTATTATTTTATGTATCAAACATCTCAGAGAACATAATTAAAAGCAGCTGTCCCTATCATGAAATGGACAATTTCATATTAAGGCGATTTTGTTGTGCTATTCTCATTCCCCTTAGCCTTAAGTAATATTAACACTATTTTTCCTCTCTAAGTTCCAGTGTCTTCTCACAACACGCATGGGCGTCAGTTTACCCTCCAGTCACACACTCGCGCTGTGTCCAATCACAGCCAGTCTGTGCATTTACCGCGGAGGTCCGTTGTAAGTTTCACACAACAATGTTTGGCAGAGTGCGCTTGTCGGCCCACGTGCATTGGGGTCAATATGTGTGGAGAGACACTCTGCGAAGTCATTCTTGAAGGACCAAAGAATATAACACGAGACGCAAGATGTAGGTTGGCTACCACCAGCATCAATGTGCCAGGTTTGTTAGTATTATATATATATATATATATATATATATATATATATATATATATATATATACTTAGGTAATATGAAATAATTATTATAATTAAATATAACATGACCACTGCATCAGCTATATACATACATGCATATATACAAGGTTATAGCCACGCCGGTCGGGGGTAGACAGGACGGGCTTATGCCGGCCGGTACAAAAACAAAACACATTTGCAACCCACCGACTTGCACAAAAGCTTTTAAGATCATCAAAAACGGCTAATAGCAATGAAACTTTTATTTATTACCCAAAATTGCATTCAATTTGAATCGCATAAATGTGCTTACAAAAATGGATCAATCGAGAGCCAAAATAATCATTAAGAAAGTTATAACAACGCAAAAATAAAGCTTGCATATTCCGAAACCCTGCGTGTGAACCTAGTGTAAATACCTGCCAGTATAATAATTTATGCGTGAGTAAATGGGAATACCCTGGAATCCCTCCGTGATCGGCTAACTGGAAAGTTAAGGCCACAGTGCACATGCGGAGAGTTCTAGTTTAATGGGTTTGTCAAAAAGTCGTGGAATTCGCGGAGAGCCGCTTAAAACATGCAGGAAAATCTAGTAAATCATCTGTCGTAAATAATTTTTCCTCTATTCACTTTGATAGTCATGTCATAATTATTTCTGCGTAATGAAAACGATGTTAATGTAATTCGAATTTATATACGCCCGTCTATGAAGGGACATATTATGGTTTAACCACTGTCCGTCCGTCTGTCTGTCCGTCTTTGTGTCGAAGCGAGAACTTACCGGTTTTTTTATGGATTTTCACTAAACTCACTGTAACTGCTAACCAATAAATTATCTCGCCCGAGTTGGATTTATGGCGATATCCACGCAGATTTAATAAGGTCAGGGGTCACTGGGCTACTTTTGGTGTCGCCGCGATAACCTACAAGAAATATGCATGATTTTAATAAAACTTAACAGAAATGTGAATCGATAAAATACCTCGTCTGAGTTCGATTTCCAGCAAAATCCATGTATAACATGGATTTTTATGAAACTCATTATACATATTTACCAATAGAATTTCTCACCTTAATTAAATTCTCAGCAAAGTTCAGGCATATTTAGTGAGGTCAGAGGTCACCAAACTTGGGTGGCACCAAAATTTACCAAAAATCAATTGGATTTTCATATAACTCATGATGAGTATAAACCAATTAAATTTCTCACCTGAATTATATCCTTAGCAAATTCATGCATATATAATAATTAAATGGTAAAAAAATATGCATCGGACGTATTATGCACCATTTGCGATGCTCATATTTTACTTAAAACCTTACCCCCCAAAGTTTCTGCACATTCAAGGCCGTCCACCGAGACTCCATTGGCATTATTCTTTGGGGGGGGGGGGGGGGAAAATCTGCGGTGTTTGTACTGAAACATCTGCCGGTTGTCATATGACACCTGATTTTAGCGGGAAGAAACTTAAACCGAGCCAAGCACGATATCACTGGCGAAGGACGTTGACATCGTACGCAAAAACAGGAACAAACACGTTTAAGATTTTTTTCTTAATAGCCTACTCCGGAAATTGTGTTTGTAACTTCCCCCAAAAAATCGTTTTATTGTACGTCGTAAGCATTTCCCTGGCTCGTGTTTTTACCAAGTTCCCCTATTATCGCCATATTCGGCCTGGCCCTGACCGGGCTCTCATGTGTTAGAGTATAGTTTAAAGTGTGTAAATGTAATCAATTCTGGAGGAGAATTACCAGGATCTGATGGAAGAAAATTCTGTAGACATGTTGCTTTCAGTCAGTTAATTGTAGGCAACAAATGGTGGGCCACAACAAGTATACTCCATTGTCACGTTAAGCAGATAGTAGACATTCACACCACCTTGCTGGGAAATAATAATTATGATAATAAATATTCTTTCTATATTCACGTATATACATTATTCCAAGCTCAAGGTAACAGCAACCAATTTTTGACTGATTACAAAACCAATATACATAGCATCAGTAGCATTAGACTCTGAGAATAATCCGTAGTTGGCCATTTTCTTTCTTGGATAAATTAAATCATTCAAATAATAATACCTCTTTAACTTTATTTTCCAATACTTATTTTATATGTGCAAATGCTAACGAGAAATATAACAAATTAACAATTTTAACACTTTTTTAACTTTATTTTCGGAAATGCAATGAAACATGAAATACAAGTACGGTTACGTGAACACAATTTGCGAACAGTATTTTTTGAGGGCAAGTAAAAATTCATCTAGGGCAAGTAAAAGCTAGATGCTACTTGCCAGACTGGGCAAGTGTTTTCAAAAGTTAATGTCGAGCCCTGCGCCGCAGTGACCACCTCCGCTTCCTTCGCCAATGTCCGTAAATTTAGCCAGCACTCAAATTTGTCTAGCAATATCCCTGCATATATACACACACACACATATATATATGTGTGTGTGTGTGGCTTCATATTCGGGGTATTATAATTTCACGATTTTCACTTTTTCTGTGTTTCACAAGAGTTCCATTTTCAGTGTTTCACTAGAATCCCATTTCCCACGAAAAAAAAATTATAAGTGTATAACTATTTTTATGTGAATAAATTATAGCACATACTTTTATGTGCACAAAATCTTATTAATCAAAAATACAATTCGTTAAGGACAGACATGTGGAAAGATCTGATAGCATTCAAAATAATAGTCTTTGAACATAAACGATCTATTTATTGATGGAGGTAACCGCCTCCATTTTTAATGCTAACTTAACTACGTATATGTACATCTGCAGAATTCCATTCCGGTTTCGGACAACGTGACAGGGCAGTATCACACGCTTCCTCTCGTTTTATATCTTGGCGTTAATTAGGTTCTTTGACTACTGCACCTGAGGCGTAATCGTCCCCATTGCTGGATCATACCACCATGGAACCCCCGAAAGGCCCACTCGTTTGTGAGTGAAACACGGCCGTCGGGCAAGACCTTCCCATTAAGCCTGCAGAGCGCTCACCCTGGGTGGGAGCCGATCGTCAAAAATCTCACCGCCTCGCCTGAGATTCGAACTGACGATCTCCCGGCTTTGAGTCCTGTGCTCTACCCCTGAGGACAGAGCCGGTTTACACGATCGTTTTTTATCCATAAAGTCAACCTTTTACTTTTCGACTTTGCCTTAGACGATTGGACCTCTTTACCAGGAAGGTTTCGTTTTCGCGTGATTTGATATCCTCATTCCTCGCGAACAAAAAGGCAACCACAGTTTACATGTTTTACAATTGTTTTATCCACAGAAGGAAACATAGAGCTATCACTACATTGGTATCCAGTTCGTGAAAAGAGGTACCAAATCAGGAAGACCAAGAAGAAATCAATGACGTCATCACAAACAGAACTCGCTGGTAGCAAATCAGATGTTAGAGTATCGGTCACGTCGGCACAGACGAAAACATCCAAAGAAGCAACTTTTACCAAATCAGATGTCAAGGAATTAATGACGTCATCACAGACTGAATTGGCTGGTAGAAAATCAGATGTTAGAGAATCAGTCGCCTCAACACAGGCGGAAAAACCCGAAGAAACAACTTTAAGCATATCAGATGTCAAGGAATTAATGAAATCAAAACCGACAGAAAAACATGCACAGACGTCTGTCAGTGAAGTGACGTCAGCAATGACATCAACACATAAAGAAACAACTCTTAGCAAAACAGATGTAAGGAATTTAACGACGCCAGTAAACAATGAAATACATGTACGTTCTGATACCAGTAAAACAGTTGTTAAAGACTTAACGACGTCAACCCCGACGAAAACACCAAAAGAGACAGCTGTCGGTAAATCAGATGGTAGGAAAGTAATGACGTCATCACGAGTTGAAACACTTACAACAACCGTTCGCGGCAAATCTAAAGGTAAGTACGAAAGATGGAAACGAAAACAACATTTCACCCCGCCATCATGTTCAATAAAATTGTACGGTAATATTCCTTCATTATCATTTAGCGAATTCACCATACATTCAAAGTTAAGGGGGTTCTTCCAAGAACCATTTAAGTTTCTGTACCGTGGACCGTGGACCGTAGGAAAAAAAAAATATTTGTATAAGGCCATGCAGAAATTCAGAATCTGTTTTCCATATAGCGTCTGTCATAACCCTTTATTATGATATATCAAATAAAAAGTTGCTATAATCCGTCAGTGTTGGCTGACAAAATGTGCCATGGTGTGGTTTAATGGCTGAATAAGCCAATGCAATACAGGTAACATACGAATTCCAATTTTGCTAAATATAACATAGAAAAGGTTTGTGTCGCTAAATTCCGTCTCAGTATGTATAGTTTGACCATGTCTAAAATTATTATCAGTATATATTTCTACATGCAACAGGTGTTGGGGTTTTCGAAATTCAGAACGACTGCATATATTGCAAAGGCGGTTGGGGTTTCCCAGTTTTAAATTAATTATCTGTTTATATTTCTTATGACTATGGCGGTTACGGTCTTCAGGTCTACAATAATTATATATTCATATTCCAGATTATGACAGCAGTTTGGGTTTCTAATATCTACATTGATTATCACTTTATTTTTCGGATTGCGATAGCGGTTTGGGTTTCAAGATATACATGAATTTTTAGTTTACATTTACACTGAGACAGCTGCTGGTGTTTTCAAGACAAATAATTATAATTGGTCATATTTTAGACTGCGAGAGTGGATGGGATTACCATTTTGAGGACACAGAAGGCCAGGGTACGTGTTACATTGTGAAAGTCGACAGAGGCATTACATGGGAGAAAGCAAGAACCGCCTGTCGGAGAAGATTGGGCCAGCTAGTTGCCATAGAAACACGGGAGGAACAACAGCACATTGAGGACATTGTCAGAAATGACCGATCACTGCAACCACCCGGTAAGCTGAGCCGCTCTGTTTCACCTTAAATGAAAAGTGCCAAAATTATACATTATTCGTGATTTTTTTCACAATTCTAAAGGCATAAAAATACTACAGTAAGGGAGGACTCAAATCTGGACATGAGTCCACATTTTTTGTGACATGGACTCGGACTTGGACCCGAGCGTCCTGTACTCGAACTTGAACTCGGACTCAAAGAAAAGTACTCGAGAAATCAGGCCGAGTCAATCTCGAGTCCGGCAGAAGGAAAGCTCTGTCCCATACCATATTATATTATATACGTGTGTGACCTAGAAACATAATATTACAAAAAAAACTATAAACCAAGCTTTAAGCCTGTATCTCCCTTTGCTGCGACAGCTTGCGACAAATTGCGAACGGCATTCGCAAAAGAGTCTTGAAACATTTGCGGCGTTTCTCAGTTTCCTCGCGTGATTCGCAAACTCTCGCTTCCTTATCGCAGAAACTTTGAACATGTTAAAAAAATTCGCAAATTCGCACGACAATAATTTCTCTCAAAATAGTCACAGAGGCGTCGCTAGTGTCTCGAACCAGTCTCGAACCTGTCGCAAACTATTCCCAAAACAGTTTCCGCATGTCAGGAGCTGCAAGACAACTTTGCGAGGGGTTCGCGACCTTTGCGACTACATTTCGAATGACTGGAGATAAAAATGAGAATCTGTCGAATGGGACTCACAGGTGTACCAATATCTCACAAATGTTGTGCAAATGTCTTGAGAACATCGCACAACATTTGCGCGACAGGCTTATGAACTGCAGCTGATTACATTGGTGCAACACTCCCGCGATATTGCAAATATGTCGTAAGTACAATTAAGTGTGATTGCAATTGAAAATCGTCGCTAATTCGCATATTTTCTCGCAATTGTTGTGTCTCCAACTAGTCGCAGCCCAGTTAGATACAGCCTTTAGGTCTGCATCGCTGTATATCAGCGGCATTTGTAGACTAACATGTAAATACCTATGGTAATCTCAAAGTTCCATTAAAAGTTTCTTTTTATAAAGAGGGTTATATTGGACGCGGACTCACAATTGGACTCGGGTTCCAGATAACTCGGACTAACAGGAGGTGGACTTAGACTCGAACCTCAAACACTCGGACTTGGTCTCGTGGGGCCTGGACTCGGACCTGCACTGGGACTCGGATGTTCTGGGCTATATATATATGTGTGTGTGTGTGTGAATACATCACTGAAATACTATATTTGAAAAAAAAAACTACATTTATATTTGATATAATCTTCAATCGATTGTGTAGTTGACAAATTTATAAAATTATGTTTGTAGGTTCGTAACTCATTTTTAGAAAAATGCATTCTTTATCCCAATGTTTATCATGTACTTCGTGGGATATAACAACATAAATAACAAACCCCTAAAACTCGAACAAGAACTACGCTTATATTTAACAATACTAAAACTTCAATTCATCTAGAAACAAACAACTGAAAGATATTGAAAAGAACTAATTTTTTTTATCAGAATATATCGCACTAAATATAAACTAGGATAATATTAAGTTACATTGAATTTTAGTACATTTTAAATAAATTTAATATTATGATTTATTATATTTTTTTAAATTATATTATATTATATTAATTATTTTATATTATATTACATTGTTATATTCTATTATATTACATTACTTTATGTGATATGATATGGAATGATATGATATGATATTATATTACATTACATTATATTATATGATATTTCATTACATTATATTATATTATATTGTTATTCCCAGGAGGCCTCGATCAGAAATTTATGTTTGGGTTCTGGACAAGAGGAAAACGAAATCATTTATATATTTGGTACTGGGACAATGAATTTCAGCGGATGGTGTACAGTAACTGGTTGACCGGTAAGGATTCCTGGTCCCCCATGAGAAACAAAATTATCATCATCTTGACCAGGGGTTTCAAATGGTACAACGCGGCCGGGGAGAGCGAACACGCATTTGGTTATGTATGTGAACGTAAATGCAAGTGATACATTTTCATCATGCCAACATGCTGCAAGACTGTGTTACTTTTTTACAATGTTATTTTTCTACACCTGAAGTGATAATAAGACATTTAATATATCATTTACTTACGTGATAGTGTCACTTAAGAGTTAGACCGGTGTGATTCTGTCACTTAATGAAGTGATTGTATCATTTAATCTCATTTTCTTGTCACTTAACGGGAAATGTGTTTTTTTTTCACTTTGTGACCTGTCACCTGGCCCAAGTGACACCCCTTTGGGTTTGTATTTTGCCTGTGATCCTATCACTTAGACTCGCACACGCGATGTGTCACTTTAGATAAGGGGACTTAGAACCCGTCACTTTGTAAACCTTTCCCTTAAAATTTTCTCTCAGATTTTGGTCACCTTACAACAAGCGCAAGATAAACCTGCTATGTCCCTTACAAATTTCAAATCTTTCCAGATCACAGATTCTGTCACTTGGGGCACACTTTTTGTCACTTATACAGTTTGTTAAAACAACAAACAAGTCTTTACATTCCAACATGCATACAAGTCAACAACTTAGGGTATCTTATGGTATGTATTATATAACATATAGCATGACACTTTCAAATTGGACAGCATTCATTATTATCTTGATTGTGTGCTGATGTAAAAAATTATAATGATTTTCAACTTTAAAAAAAATTGCAATGACATTGTAACACTTACAGCAGAGGACATTTTCAAGTGTTACATGTATTCGTTTATTATACGCAGGATTTTACAAAGCTTAACATGTGCTTGACATTCTGATTCGTGTTAGGCGCAAGCCCTATGCGTTGCTATGGGAACCGCACTTGTTGAACTCTGGCTTGCTCGCAGAGTGTAAACACCCAGGGCATTCGTTGTGTTCTGAAAGCTTTGAGTTTGTTCTTTGGAATGTTCCGTGCCTAGAAATTTCTGGACTTCGGGTGAAAAGGCCATAAATAGGGACTATGTTTAGAGCTGAGACGAGGGAAAATACCAGCGGGCACTAAATGGTGGGACTTTCTCGTCAGTCTTGGGACCTACTCAGATAATTGCATAGTTACAGATCTTCTACGGACTTTATACAGACTTTATACAGATGTTATACAGATTGTCTTCAGTTTGACTTTGGGATTTCACCTGAATTTTACTTCTGAATTACAACAGATTTTTTTTCGAGATTAAGTTGGACTATTCACCGGTAAGATTAACTTGAACTGTTCACCTGGATTATTTGTGCTAAAAGACTCTTGTTGGACTGTGAAAGTTGTGGTATCCAGAAATCAAAGCCTAGGATCCGGAAATTTTTATTATTGTTATGTCTTTAATACATGTACTGTGTAATTGTAATGATTAAGTGTATTGTAATGTTAGGATTGTTCTGAGATTAAATTATAGTTATTTGTTAACAAAAACCACTGCTTCTTTATTCATTACTCTAGACATTTCACTCTGACTTGTGTTGCTGAATCTGATTTTTTTTTCTCCGTAATAAAAATTGATGCTCGTCACGATTATGTTATCTGTTATTATTAGGTTCCGTAACACAAGGTCCTCACACAAGAACAGTGAAACAAAAGACAGCTCAAACCGATGATCACTCTAATAGCTTTCCTGCTGATCTCACTCTTGGTGTAGGAGCTGTCTTTTCAAGAAATTTAGACACTGAAGATGGCCTAATAAATGGTGCATTTGGTACTGTAATCGCCAAAATATAGATAGGCTACCCAAAGGAATTTGTGTTAAATTTGATTCAGCCAAAGTAGGAATAAAAATGAAGAATTACTTTATATCAAAATATATCCCTCATAACTCAATTTGCATCAACCCATCTGAAGACAACTGGACCACTTCAAAGAATACTACAAGACTACAGTTTTAAACTTAACTCGCTTGGGCATGCACTGTTCACAAAATCCAAGGAATGACAAGACCAAAGTAGTTGTTTTAAAGAAATGGACTTTATTTGACAGACTATCAGAATATTTACTTTACAAAAGATGCATTTAATCACCCTTGAAAATCTCTCGCACAAATCTCCAATCCAATCGTTAATCCATCACAATATTCCAAGTTTCCCTGCACACCTCTCAGACTTCAGCCAAACTCAGATGCTCATATGGACTGCTCAGTATTTTGTTTAAGTGTAACCTTGCTTCAACACATCCACCAAACTGATGCATTTGCAGTGCCAAACTTCACATGATACAGACAGGACCGTATTACTCAACATACCAGCCATCCATCAGGTGTTGCGAAATATGTAAAGTCAAATATCGTGGAAGTAATTGTCTCACTGCCTCGATTCCAAGGACTAAAAGTTTTGTTTCTTCGTCTATAATCAATACATAGTATACTTGGTGTCATCTACAGACATCCAAATACCACATCCAGACAATGTATTCAACCTTTGAACATTATTCTCCGCACAGGAGCTTTGCACAAACCAACAACATATATTGTCTGTGGATACTTCATTGAAGATCTTTGCACAGTACGTCACACTCTTGTTGCAAACTTCCTTAAAGGTGCAAAGTATACACAATTAATAATAATTAAAACATACACACCAGTGACAGGAACACTCCTTTACCACATATATGTCAGGACTTCTCATAGCCTAACAGATACTGACATATTTCAGCAACCATGACCCAGTTTACTGCTCAATAAATTTTAACCATCCATCCTCAACTGACCGATCATCTCAAGACTGATAGTTCTATGATCAAACGCACAGCTTCAGTTTCACAGGTTAGTTCTTAATATTGTTCATACTCATACTTGCATGCTGGCTTAGATAAATCACATTTTACACACCGTTAGGTTATCTTTAATCAACTGAGCCTATTTTCCATTTATTTTTTTAAACATTTAATTAAACTTTGAAGGCACGATAATAATGTTTGCTTTCTTTCCTGTGTGCCTGTCAGCTTTACAATCCCCTTTTTTTTCAACCGTCTCTCCATCAACCTCTCCATCTACCTGCCCAATGTCTCTTAACCATTTTTAAACTTAAGGGCTGACATTTTTTTTTTCCACAGGCCATTTTCAATGACCGTCTGCAGGAGAGACTTGAATTTGCTTGCAATTCCCCTCGGCGTTTGGCGCCTCGCCTCCTCCGCTTTCGGTCAATAAGAGTCCCGCTTTTCTAGAACGCTGTGTCTGCTCGTTGTACTCTCACTATACCATGCGAGTGGCCGTTAACGTTTATTGTTGTATTTAAGTGCCGTGCCGGTTTTCAGTAGTAAACGGTCCATATATTTTGGGGTAATACCTAGTTTCTGCATTATTTGCTTTCACCATACGGCAATTTGGATCACAAAACCTAGATGAACTGATCATGTGCTATTGCACCAAGTTGCATATTAACTAACAATACAGTTTTCATTCATTTTTTTAGCTCAGATGACTGAAAGTGATATGAGCTATAGCGATCACTCTTCGTCCGTCGTCCGTCCGGTCGTCCGTCCGTTAACAGGGCACAAATCGTAACCGCTGGACCTGGAATCTTTTTACTTTATATCCAGAGAGATCGATAAAAAATCTCCTTGGAAAACTGAAATGAGGTCTCTGTTACCCATATTCTTTGAGCCATGTCTCTTAAATACCCCCCAGAATAATCAAAAATTTGATACAAAAGCTGAAGTATCTGAATAACTACTGCATTGATTACCATGATTCTTTGCATGAATATTGATCATGAAGTGTTCCATCAGTTCATGTAACCTGGTGGTACAAGCTGTATTTTTCAATTTTTAACGAGTTTTTTTATCTATTTTTGAGACTTTCAAATTAAGTCTCATCTTGTAACAGCCCACAATTGGTAACCCCTTGACCTAGAATCTTCATACTTGGCATCTAGGGAGGTCCATGAAAAATCTTCTTGGAAATCTGAACTGAGGTCTCTGTTACACCTCCTAGTTGTTTGGCTAATAATTCCCCCTCCCCCTTCCCCCGGATAAACAAAAATGTGATACAAAATTTCCAGTATATGAATAACTAATTCACCATGATTGTTTGCATGAATATTGATCATGGAGTGTTCCATATGTTCCTATAACCTGGTGGTGCCAACTGTATTTCTTCAAATTTTTACGAATTTTTTCTCCATTTTTGAGACTTTCAAAGAAACTGTCATCTGTTAACAGGGCACAAATCGTAACATCTGGACCTAGTATCCTCTTACCTTACATCAAGGGAGGTCCACGAAAAGTCTCTGTTGAAACCTGAAATGAGGTCTATGTTACCCATATTCTTTGACCCATGGGTCTCTAAAGTACCCCCCAGAATAATAAAAAAAAATGATACTAAAGCTCTAGTATCTGAATAACTACTGCATCGATTACCATGATTCTTTGCATGAATATTGATGATGAAGTGTTCCTTCAGTTCCTGTAACCTGGTGGTACCAGCTGTATTTTTTTCCAGTTTTTACGATTTTTTTTATCTATTTTTGAGACCTTCAAATTAAGTCTCATCTTGTAACAGCCCACAATTGGTAACCCCTTGACCTTGAATCTTCATACTTGACATCTAGGGAGGTCCATGAAAAATATTCTTGGAAATCTGAACTTTGCTTTGGTCTCTGTTAATCTTATCCTCCTAGTTGTTTGGCTAATAATTCATCAGTTTTCATCAGTCCCTGCAGACTGGTGGCACTATTTTTTTACTTGTATTTTTTTTTAATTTTTACACATTTTTCCTTTTTATGAGACCTTCAAATGAAGTAGTAATATGTTTGAAAGCCCTCTGAAACCAATTTCTAAGGACTCTTCACAAAATTCATGATTTTTTTGGCACTCTTGCAGTCATTTTGCTCATTGTTCAACATTCCGCTGAGCGCCATTGCCCATGGGCCACTAGTTTTATTTTACACGTCAGTGCTTGGGCACTATTCATGATTAAGGTTCTTACTGTGTACTTGACTGAAGATTTACTGGCCTGAAAATAACAGGAGAAGCCTCCCTAAAATACCACAGAAACTGAATCTTATCTCTATATGACCATACACATGTACAAAAACAAAGACAAAGTGCTTTTTGTTTATTCTGTATTGCTGCCAACCTCTTATAGCATGTGTCACGTCGGCAGACTTTAAGTATAAGGCTATTATTATAAAGGGAAAAGTAGTTTCGATCCCTGATTGAAACCTATATCGGTTGCACTCAAGTTCATTGTTCAATTAAATAAAAGCCAATTCGGCAAGCTTTAATTAATTTCCAGACAGTTATGTCTGTCTCTATGTGCACCCAATTAGATACTGTTCCTTGTCTTTAATGCCTTTCAAAAAAGAGGACTGTCTGATTCATGTAATGCTAGTTGGCAAATGTCTCTAATTTTAATTACCAGGACAATGGCATGCATTGTTGACTTTGTTCAGATATTACAGCTAATCGATAGCCCAATATTGTTAGTAGTTTATTCATTAGGTTAAAATTAGCCCGGAACACACCGGTACTCCTATCACGTCAAGATCTCCACAAACCCGAACAAGCATCGCGTAGGTTACCGGATAGTTTGGAACAACAACGGGGATAACAAAAACAGGTTTGCTCACATACAAAACATAAAGTTCTTTTCACTCCCTATGATCATATTTCTTATGAAAATAACAAAAGCTGACTCCTCAAATGAGTGGTCAAATACATTGACTTATATGTACTCTGTTGCTGTCCTCAAAACCTTTCTGTTATTTTTTTTGTAATGCTATCTCAACTTATAATGTACATCTGCAGAATTTCATGTTGGTGTCTGACTACATGATCAGGTAGGGTCACACAATTTCTCTCGTTTTATATGTTATGTTGTTGCCCAGAACTGGTGTCTACCGCACCTGCGGGCCTGGGTGTGTAACCTTGCCCATTGCTAGGCTGTCCAAAGGAGGGTACCCCGAAAGGCGCACTCGTTTGCCCATTTTGCTGAATGGTTCTAATCACATGTAGGCTAAATAGTCAATTTCCCGATTTACAAGCAAAACCTACTTGACAATTGGACTGTTTAAGATAAGATAAGATAAGATAAGATAAGACAGTTTATTGCTATATATATGTAATAAAATCATCACATACAATAGTATTTGGCTTGACTGGCTTGCTTAAACAAACACATCAAACAAGAAATAATAAAATAAAATTGTGTATAGAAAAAAAGACGTATGACTAAGAATGTTTGACTAGATTATTGTGCTGCAAGTGATATGTTTAATTGCCGAACCGCTGACGCGTAAGTGCTATTTTGAGTTCTTTTAGAATTGCCTGATAGCGACCTATAGCGAACCCCCGATTTCATTTTTTTAAACGAATAGTGCGCCGGATGACTATAGTCTTCTATAATGTCGTTTGGTTTCTTCAACAATCGTGTTTAAAATAAGGAGTCAACTGTGGGTAAAGGAACCCTAATGATCCTCTCAGCTGTTCTTACTACCCTAGAAAGACGGTTACTTTCCTCGACCGTGATACTGCCTCCCCATACAGTGACTGACAACGTCAGGACTCCCTGAATTACCGCCCGATAAAACTTTAATAAAATCAGTTGACTGAGCCCGAAATCTTTTAGGTTCCTTAAAAAGAATAAACGTTGTTGTGCCTTCTTTATGCAGTAATTAACATTTTCGGCCCACTTCAAATCAGAAGAAATAAAAGACAAATTTTCCTCTTCTTTTTGGCACTGGTGGCGCCCTGACCCTGTTTCTTCAACGTTGGAGGAAAAAAAGGTTAGAAAGCCTGATGATCCCAGAACTCGGGGGAGTTTATTTATGTTTTTGAGTGCAAAAGGTTTATGGGTTGCTCAAATGGGAAAAAATCATGGGAAATTCGAATCTGAAATTCTTATTAACCTATTGGTAGCCGTTTTCTCATAAAACATCTGAGAAGAGAGGTACCTGTAAGTATAAAGTTCACTAAATGTAAATTTCATGAAATTAACATATGGCAATTTCTCAGCTCATAAATGACATAAAAACAGGTTTTTGATATCTAAACTTAGGTTTCTCATTCCAACAGACTTGGTGGTACAATTTATATATTTGTATCTCTGACGGCCATTTTGAAATCCAAGATGGCTGCTATCAAACTCCTGTTTTAATTATTATTTTCATTATTTTCATCAATATACCACTGTAGATTTCTCTTACAGTCTCAAAATAAACTATAAACATGCCTAAAATATGACAAAACTAAACCTGATTATTTCAATTGAAGAAATAATACATTTCGATGCAAAGATCATATATTTATGATTTATAAGAGACACGGAGTAAAAAAAGCATATTTTCCTATTTTGACAGACTTTGCAATATTTGGGAGTTCGTGCGTCCCAGAAGCCGAGGAAATATGTTTTAGGTTTAACAAATGCAAATAAGATTTTTTGTTTGCAGGATACATTTTGGAGTTCAAAATGGCACACATACAATATGTACATAAGCAATGTTAGAAAGGTGCGCTATGTTTAATTATGAGCTTCAAAACACTTGCCATGATGACATGAGGAAGACTCTGGTAGAAAGGACCCGGTTGTCACACATTTGTGTGTTGATATGATGAGGTCATTTATAGGATATGACAAGGGAATTGTATAATAAACAGAGTTTGTTTAACTATCATGTGAAGTGTAACCTCTTACAGTCCTCAAACAATTGCCAATCTGAAAAAAATAATGTAGAAGTACAAAGTTGTCCAGTCAATATTATGTATATTCTGATAATCTCATTTTTCTAAATAGAACTGCGAATGTTCTTTTGAGCCCTTTCAAAATTTGATTAAAAAAGATGTACTTGAACATTGTTATGTACTCATATTATAATTTAAGTGAACTACAAAAATTTAGTTCAAAGAAGATTGAGGTAAATATCAACAACTGTAAATAGACGAAATGTATTCAGGCGCGTACCCATGCGCCCGTTGTTATTACTGTTTCTGTTAGTCATATAGGTTATATATGCAAAGTATAGTCGCAGAAATCTTCCTCGAATTCATATGATCCCTTGAGTAACTTGTCTAATCCAATGAAGAATACGTTTTTTTTTTCATTGCTTTACTGGAGCCTTTCATCAAAAATGCTCAGAATTCTCTGCGGACACTATTCGCAATCAATCCAAGTTAACTAGCCATGTTTCTCTGCCTTGAATGAACATACATTTAACAGACCTGCCCGCTTCCATGCTAACGCGTCATACCTGGTACTGAGAAGCTTCTTTGAAGGTGGATATCTTACCTTAGAACTGTTGCAAATGCTTCTTATGATATTTCCTGCATACATGCGCTGAAACATTAACATGTTGTACATCATTAATGCTGCATAACACGGGCATTCCATGTAATGCACAAGTATACTTTCAATAGTAGAATGTATAGCATTTGGGACTCTGTCAGAGTTTGAAAAAGCATCCACGAACCCTTGGTTCTTTATCATTAGAATAAGTCTTTACAATTTTCCTGTTGACTCTGTTAATTCGAAAAGAGCATGCAGAACATATATCACTGAATTATCTCAACAGAAGCGACCCTGGCATGTTCCTTAACTGTAATGTAGACGTCAAGGACCAGACCTACTTGAGGAGACATACTGCAAAGCTTGATGAGTATCAGCTGGGCCATCTAACTATAGCTATTTGGCAGATTCTGGAGTGATGAAGCATGGACATAGCATATACATTAGGCACATCTGGTGCAACTGGTGGACACATATTTTCAACCATGTTCTCTACCTTGAATGGGAACTTTGCCTTATCAGTCGTGTTCATACTACCATCTAAATAAGCCAATGAAAGGGACACCCGTGTCAGTTGATTGGGTTCTTTTCTTGGTAAGTTTTAGTGTTCAGCACTGAGGCAAAGCAAACGTCCAAATAGTTTTCTTGTGCCAAGTTCGAATATTCGGTATATCAACTCCGACATTTCTTCAAGTTATAAGGCAGTAGAGATTTTCAATGGTACTGAACGCGCTGACCAAACAGTAAAGCACCCTCTTGGTAGAAACTTTTGCTGAGAGATAGAGATACACTTCAGAACCCTTACTGGTCTTCTATAGATCATTATTTTTAAGAACAGCTCGCCAGCAGAACATTGATCGACAGGGTGAATCTACCGAAAACCTACGTGGAGAAAGCCGAGTTAATATTTGTCAAGCTTTGCAGTATGTCTCCTCAAGTTAATTTGGTATTTGGCACCAACATTACTTCTTCAGTTAAGGACGTTGACCTCTACCTGTATATATACTCTACATGAAGAGGAAACTACATATACAGCACCATGGTCTCAACAGAAGCGACAAAAGCAAGGGCGTCAATATAGGGCGGATGGGGGTATATATCCCCCCCCCCACCTTTTTGGCAAGGGGGGCATGGTCAATGTAATCATCCCCCGATATTAAGAAAATAACAGTTATATATTTCAAATAAAATATTTAAATATATAGACTTTGGTTCCATTAATGAGTTTACTATGAAATATTTTTATCTAAACGGTTTAGAATTTACATATACCTTACTTTTTAAAACCTTATATTTAATTAATATACATTTGATAATATAAGATTGCGAGTCATCTACCCATGCTGAGAATCAGCCCACCCCTTGAAGATAAATTGATGCCACTGGACAAAAGTATGGCAGAAGGCTTTGAGATCTTATCCCTTTAAAACTCCATTAATTCTATTGACGAGAGGTCACCGCATCCCAACAAGAATCTGTAAATAGATCATCAACTGACTTTGGAATGGTAGAAAAATGTGACTCATCACTGTGGAAGATGGAATCTTTACCCTGAAGAAATGCAGAGACAGGCACTCGGACTATATATCACAATCAGGGCAGAAAATAGCATGGAGAAGACCTGACACAGATGTATTTATCCTTCTTTTATTTCTCGTCTGTCATTTTGATTACCCCATATTATCTGTTTGGATAAATTCTGGTCTCAGCTCTAACAACACATGGAGGTAAATCAGCAGATCACTGCCTGCTCTTCACGCATTCACAGGACCTGACAGCTTCCTTTACGAAGACAGGAGTGTAAGTCCGTGGTCGAATGACAAAAAAAACAAGGGTTTGTGCATGCTTTTGGCAAACTCTGAGAGAATCTCAACCCCATTCCATTCTGCCATTGACAAGTTTACTGGTGCATTATATGGAACTAATGTAATAGGGAAACATGAAGTTCGTTTGAAACAGATCCAAGGTGTAAACAAAGCAGCCTTCAAGCCAACTTACCAGCTATTTAGCGTCAGTAAGGTAACGGGCAGGTCTGTTGAAAGCGTGTGAATTCAAGTTAGGGAAACATTAGTAATTACTGACAAGCAAGGGTCATGTCATCAACTGAGTTGATTGAGCACAGTTCCACAAATAATCTAAGCATTCTTTTGGGATAACCTTTACGAAGGTAATGAAGAAATTATTTCGACTAGACTTTGCATGTACCTCTCTTTATGCATGACAAAGAAAAAGAGTAATAAGAAAGGGAGCATGAGCGCACGCCAAGTTGCTTTATTTTCATCTATTAACATCTACAGATATTGAAATATATGTTCATTGGAGTAGTTATTTTTGTAGTTCACCAAGATAATGAATGCTTAAGAATATTCAGGTACTTTTTTTTAATTTAAAAGGAATCGGATGAACATTCACTGTTCTGATTAGTAAAAAAAATAATCAGAATATATTGTGTCGGCAGGACAACTGTGTATTTCTACATTGACTTTTGTCAGATTGGCAACTGTTGGAGAAATGTTAAAGATAACACTTTATAGCATAGTTGAATAAAAAAAAATCACTTACAAATTTCATTGGGATATCACATTGAATGATGACTCATAAATAGTACCGCTATTTAGGCCCTCGAACATTAGAGAGTCGACGACTTGTATACAAGTAGCTGCGTTTTACAGTGCCTCTATATCATACATCGAGGACCTCACTGTAAGATACTATGAGATTGCTTAAAAGTACGCGATGCAGTACACCCCCACGTTTCGCTTGTATCACGACTCAGGCTATCAGCCCCAAAAGATGCCTACTGATTCTTTCATTGACGGCTAACATCAACAGACAAATGTATAACAAGAGTATGACAAAAGACAAATGTATGACAACAGACAAATGTATGACTATAGTGGTTTTCTCAGGGTCCTCTGATTTCCTCTACCCTTGCTCAATACTGAACGCAACAATCTGAGCCACGGAGAGTGCTTTGCACAAATTATTATAGCTAGTTTTAAAATTCATGTAAAATAAATAAGTTTATATTTATAGTGTTGTTCCTAGTAGAGTCTTGTGTCAAGTGTCTACAAGCTCCTAATAAAACATACTGAACCTTTTAAACATTACTATTTGAAAATACTTTATGGATGCCATATTGAATCCTAAGATGACTCCTGCTAAAACGGAATTTACATTTGACGGCCCTAACAACACGTAGGAATAGACTACAAAACTATGTTTTTGTGACCTCTGATGGCACAAATGCCAAATGTTGCAAAGTTTGTCGAAACATGGGAAAATGTCTTTTTCACTCAGTGCCTCTGATATACATAAATTAATTGTCTTGGAATCAAATATATCATTTAATCAACGTAATTAATCCTTTGTGATGCTTTGCTATTTTGAGGCTTATTTAATTTAATTTTTGGCTGTAGGAGAAACTTAAAATGGTAAATTGATGAAAACGGTAATTAAAGCGCGAGTTTAATGGCAGCCATCTTGGATTTTACAATGGCCGCCAGAGATATAATTTTTTAAATGGTACCACCATGATTATTGGAATAAGAAACCTAAATTTAGTTACCAAAAGCTTGTTTTTATTTTTATTTATGTGCTGAGAAATTGTTATATGTTAATGATTCCATGATATTTACATTTCGTGTCTTTTATACCTAGGGGTACCCCTCTTCTCAGCTGTTTAATAAGAAAACGGCTACCGATAGGTTAATAAGAATTTCAGATTCGAGTTCTCTATATATATTTTCCTATAAAAACCATCCATAAACCCTTTGCACTCAAAAACATAAATAAACTCCCCTGAGCTCTCGGACCATAAATTCTCCATCTGAACTTCAAATGCTTAGATGCCAGAGATTCTCGCGGAATCGAGGACTGTGTCGAATGCATGGTCCTGTGACAAACCTGTCAGTATGAAGATGTGAGTCTGTGTGGTCATGTCACAGACTTGGTTGTATGAAGATCAAAATTATCAAAGGAAATCTGACATGGATCATTAACGTTTCGCCCTCTTTTGTCATACTGACAAGCCTTTACATTAAAACTGTCTCTGTCTGACGCATTTGTGGAGAACAACATTGTTTAACCAATTGATATCATACAAATACAATAAAAGAGAGAGATAAGCCTGCCAGTTTGCATTGTTAGACAAATATTGATCTTCTTAAATTTTTTTTTTTTACTTCCTCTTTTTTTTGGTTTGCTTCGGGATATTTTAGAATTGTTCGAATAATGTGTTGGTTTGTACTCTTATTGCCCGCCGGCAAAATGATGTTTTGTCGTCTCGTTTAAGCCCATGAAACCGTAAGTGTAGCGGATTTCATTTTCTACATCTCTAAAGTTGCGCAATGTAACCTTATTTTTTTGCCCACTGTTAATGAATTACTTACTGGAAATACTTGATACTGTGATTTGTTCTCATATCTGGACTCAAGAGCAAGGCCTGGGCCTTTGTCAATATTGTTGGATTCGAGTCGACTTTTTAGGGACCTGGACTCGGCGGATCTTGGCTCGGACTTGTATTCGAACTCGGAGGGAAGGAGGTAAGGACACATTAAAGGACTTATTATGGATCAAGTTCAGCGGGGAAACACTCGGAAAAATCACTAAGACTACTTGTTTCAACTGCCAAACTGTAAAATCAATATTTGATTACAAGGAAACATTTTCTTTTGATATGTCACTTGTGTATGCTTAAAAAATATAACTTATTCCGTAAGGCCCTTCCTTCGAAAATATCCACACCTTTGTAATTTGTCTTGAAACAATTCTAATCAAACATATTTGAACGGACTTCATTACTACATCGCTGGTATAGATAGAAGCCGCGGTGCATTGTGGGGGTCGGAATGTGACGCACACACACCCTAACCAGCAGACCCGTAGTCCTGGGTTTTAGGCTAAATAAAAAATGCCGGGCGCATTACACAATGGAAATCACCGCAGTTCCGCAGATACAGGACTGAGGCGCCAACGGGGAAGGTTTTTCGCAGTGCAGGTTTTTGGTTGAGCTGTCCAGAAAAGGGCAAGATCTCTTATGTTGCACTTTAACCGACAAAATGAAACCACTATTTAAGCAATAAAATGTAAAAAGGAAAATAATAGGGAAAACATTTTTCAAAGAATAATGTAATATTTTAACTGGACGTGGACTCGGATTCTGACTCGGTATAGAAAAAATGGATTTTAAGATCTCTGTCTCGGGATGTTGTTCCGGTTTAGAAAAAAATGATTTGAAGGTCTTTGTTAAGGGACTAAAGGACTTGCCTGGATGCGGACCTACGCTCGGTCTCGGAAAGTGTGGACTCGACTGCATCACTGCTTCAGCGGAGAATCAAGATCTTACGTATATTTTTTATATACTAAACTAAATATATGCATTCTAAGCAGTGATGTAGTCGAGTCCACAACATCCGAGTACGAGTGCAACTTCGAGTCCTGGCCACTCGAGTCCGTACCCTAATCCGGGTCACTGAGGTTTGAGTACAAGTCCACCTTCTTCGAGTCCGAGTCATTTGGAAACCGATTCTAACAAGTTCGAGTTCTATACACATAACCTTGATAAGAAATTTAAATGAACATTGTAGGTTATCATGTGTATTTTTAAGTCAGTGTGTACATGCTATATCTTGAATGTTAGGCTCCCTATGCCGAACTGTAGTTAGGTAAATACAATCTAATTTTGTATGCCTAATAATCGGTTTGTTACAGAAATGTGTATATATTAGATGATTTTTGGTTCATTGTTTATCTTAAGCGACGATGTCTTACGCAGCATTCAAGGAAAACAAACAACAAACAAGGCCAACGAACAAAACTAACTATTTATACAACAAATAAAACAAAAATATATTTCACAATGAGATCAAACCCAACATAATCCATATAGAACACAGAAGTCAAATTACCTATACCAGTTATTAATAATTCAATTTTCAATAGCTTTCTTCTTACGATATGTAGATTGTGTAAATGTTCAGACAGTACATATATTATAGTCCTTTGCACCAAACAGTCCTTGATGATTCATAATGGCTTCTTCCTGGTATCATCTATGGTTCCAACGCACACACGAAAAGGTATTTTTGAGTTCCCAGACGCATCACACTTCAGTTCTTATTTCATAATATTTGTGGCCAATTTGATTGTTCACTGAATTCTTAAGGCTAGCCATGCAGGTCATTTGTTACACATGATCTTTATGCCTTCTCTTTAATGTCGACCTCGCAGTTCTCAATCTCATATACACAAATACAAAATTCCACTTTTGTACTGTAAGACACTTTTTGACACTGTTAGTAGTTTTTACATGTGTCTAAGGCTTTATATTATTTTTTTTCTGCACTCGAGATGGACTCGGTCTAATTTTTTTGAGTCCTTAATTTTACTGCCGAATCCAAGTACAAGTCCTAGGCCAGACTTTTCGAGTCCAAGTCTGAGTTCCTAGAAAAGTGGATTCGAGTCCGGAGTCGAACCCAAGTCCGGACTAGAGTCCTCCATCACTCATTTAAAGAATGCAAGCCTCCGCCATGCGTGTGTGTGCAAGGGGGGGGGGTCTTATTGTGGGAGGCTCCAAACCCGTGTTTGTATTTACTCTTTCGGACCATATTCCCAGGTTCCTTCGTGCATAAGTGAATGGACATTTGTAAATATTCCATGAAAATGTTCCAGAATCTGGATCATGTCCCGGATCCACACCAATATCTAATCGTTTCTTCATTGGCTCATTCCTGAAGTGCCCTGAAAGTTTCATAAGATTCCGATCATGATTGTGAGTTATATTGTGAACAAAATAAATGGTTGTTGCCTGATTGTTTGACAGGGTTTCGAAAGGCTTCTTCGTCATGTGGTAAGTGGGGACGGGTAGAGAGTTGTTATACTCAACCGTTCCCCTTACTACCTGAAAAATCTACCATTCCGTTGGAAAGGTGAACACCAAGATGTTTTCCACAGTAGCAGCTGACAAGTAGTAACACACATGACACAAAACTAAATGTTTAACAGGGGGTGTTCCACCGACTCCCTTTATTTCCTATATTTACCTATAAAAAAATGGTCTTAAATTTCTTATACTCTCTGGTATTTTGGCCCTCAACTTTTTTTATGTTTCCTGTTTTGTTTCAGATATAACAGTGTTACCACTGAAAAACATCGAGTTATTTTTGGACGCAGTGTGCATGTAGTATGGCATGTAAGATGGCAGAATCAGTTTTACAATAGGGGAACTGTGACTGAAAGTTTGATATGATGGAAGGCTGCACCTTTAGCGGAGAGGCTTCTTTTCTGGGAATAGGCAAACCTGTGTTAATGCCCTTCCGTTTGAAAGGTGAAAATTTCAAAGTATTTCGATCGCTGATTGTATGTAAACAAGTTAGTGGCAAGAACCCGACCGTTACCTTGACTTTTCAGGGTTATGTAAAAGGACGACTTAATTTACTAAATTTAATGTTTCAAATATAACACTATAGTCATCGAATTCCAGACATCCAATGCCTACCATTATTGTATATATGTACGTACATTCTATATATATATATATATATATATATATATATATATTGTTACAGGTGCTCTTTTTATTGTGTGACACGGGCGTAACTCGTGTTTTAGTTGCACTCTCACTTTAATCCGTACTGGTTGAACTCTCGTTGGGGCTTTCTCGCCTTGTCAGGCCGGGGCGAGCTCACGAGTGGACCCTGGTATGTAGAGACACAGCGATAATCTTCTAGATGATTCCTGTAACGCGTATTTACAGTGTATTATGTTAGATCCTTTAGACTGTTCGAGAAGTGGAAACAGACGTGCTTATGTCAGTTTGTGGGACCTGTCCGATTATCCAGTAATTTCAGGGATTCTACTATTACTAACTCTTTACATTTAGTGCTGCCTGCCTCAGGTTTACTTTCTGGATTGTTACAAGAGCTTTAAATTGGACTGTTATTCTCCGAGAGAATTCGTGTGAACAGTTCGCAGGCTAATAAATTTTTAAAGACTTATCGTTGTGACGGTATCGTGGTACTGTGCACATTGTTTATTTTACTGTGTGATTGTATTGATTTGTTGTTATACCGCTGTCATACTGTTAAATTGTATAAATTTAGTGTATTGTAATGTTAGGGTTCTTTTAGGAATAAATTATAGTTATAATATGCGTGATGCACAGAAATTTTGTAATGGAGATAAAAAAAATCAGATTATGTAAAGCTAGGCAGCGTGAAATGTCTAGGGAAATGAATAGAGAAGTCAGTGTTTTTTTTTAAGTTCTTTAAATTTATACTCTCGGAGAATGACAGTCCAGTGTAAAGCTCTTGTTACAATCCAGAGAGTAAACTGAAGTCCAAATCCACAAAATCCAGGAGAAAGTGTGAAGAAAATCTATAATTGCCGCACTCGTCGGATAAGGTCCCAGAAACTGACACACACGCTTCTGCGTCCACTGGAAATCTCCTCTGCTGTCCTCTCTCGGCTCTAAAACACAGCCCCTTTATATACTCTTCACCCTAACCCGAGAATTTTCTACTTCTCGAACAGTGTAAAAGATCTTACACAACACAGTAAACACGCTTTACAGGAATCATCTAGAAGAACATCACTATGTGTGTCTCTACATACCAGGGTCATCACGTGACTCACGACCAGGCGAGAAAGCCCAAGGCTAGCATGACAACGAGAATTCAGCCAGTACGGATTAAACTGAGAATGTAACAAACGGCTTGGCGAGGGTATCACAATATGAGTTACGCCCATGTCACACACATTGTTTCTCGGAAAACTTTCTTTTTGCGATCACAATCACTAAATTTTTACAACATCTCAAAAATCATCTTATTTACAACATTACATAAACATCTTGTTTACAACATTTCATAAACATCTCGATAACCAGTCAGCAAGTATATTGTCTTTCCCTTTAATGTGTATGATATGAAGATTGTAATCCTGTAAGAACAAACTCCATCTCAACAATCTTTGATTTTTACACAACAACTTCTTCATGAACGTGAGGGAATTGTGATCACTGAAGACAATGATAGGCCTGACTGATGAAGTAACATAAACTTCCAAATGTTGCAACGCCAAAATCAAAGCGAAACATTCTTTTTCAATAGTGGAGTAGTTTTTCTGGTTTTCATTAAACTTTCTTGAGAAATAACAAATTGGATGATCTATGCCATCATTGCCTCCTAGTAACAACACAGCAGCAGTATCACTAGCATCTACAGCTAACTTAAAAGGTACAGATAAGTCTGGAGCTGCTTAAACTGGTGAACTTCGCAGAAATGCTTTCAAATTCTGAAATGCATTTTCACACTGAAAATTCCATACAAACTTTTGTTTCTTCTTTAACAAATTAGTCAAAGGTTCAGCTACAGCAGTAAAATTTGGACAAAACTTCCTGCAGTATCCAACCATACCAAGAAAACGCATTATTTGCTTTCTGTTTTCTGGTCTAGGAAATGCAGAAATTGCACTTATTTTAGCATCAACAGGTTTTACCTGACCTGACTACAGTATGACCCAAGAAATGTCACCTGTGCATGACAAAACTCAGATTTTACCAAGATGACGGTCAGACGTGCTTCAATGATTCTTTCGAAGAGGTCGCGAAGAATTTACAGATGATTCTCCCAGGTGTCGCTGAACAATATATGCGTCCAAGCCCTGAATGTCCTTGCCAACCATATAGATGAGGCGCTGGAACGTGGCTGGCGAGTTCTTCATGCAAAACGGCATAACTTTATACTGGTACAGTCCTTATACGGCGTCACAAATGCGGACACTTCTTTCGCTCGATCTGTCAGCGAAACTTGCAATAATCCTTTTAGCAAGTCAAACTTGGAAACATACCTGGACCTACCGACTCTTTCAATACAATCATCGATCCTTGGAATCAGGAACGTGTCAGTCTTGGTGACAGAGTTCAGTTTTCGATAATCTGTGCACATACAGTACCTTCCATCAGATTTTGGCACAAGAATACATGGTGAACTCCAGTTACTGTTGCTGGGTTCAATAAAATCATTGTCCAGCAAATATCTCAACCTGTAGATACTTTTGCTTTTCTGGATTCAGTCTATATGGATGTTGCTTGACTGCGCTTGCCTCGCCAACATCGACGTCATGGCACAACATTTTAGTTTGCGTTGAAATGTCACTCAACAAATGTTCATAATTCCGCAGGTTCTTGAGGTCTTGTTGTTGTCGTGCGGTAAGGTGTGACAGTTTGGCATCCAGGTTGTTAAGCACGTCTGAGTTTTTTAATGGTACTGTACCACGCTGAATGTCTACATCACACTTACAATCCGTAAACTTTAACTGGGTCAGGGTCAGTTTTTACACAATTTACAGCAATAACATTATGTACAACATCTGATGTGCTATTTCTGTCATAATATGGTTTCAAAATGTAAACTTGCCCAGTTGTTTCTTCTTACGTCTATCTGGTGTCAACAGTATGTAATTTAAATCACTGACTTTCTTGTCAACAATGAAAGGACCAAAATACCTAGCTTGCAGAGGTCAGCCAAGGATGGGAAGTAAGGCAAAGACCTTTTCACCAGGCTTAAACGTCCTACTTACAGTGTGCTTGTCATTATTTGTTTTCATTTTACTTTGTGCAGATTTTAGATTTGACTTTGCAATCTCACAAGCATTGTGTAGTTTAGTGCGAAAGTGCGAGTCATACTGCAGTAAACTAAGAGAATCAGGATTTTCACACAAGAGTTTTTCTTTTAGCAGTTTCTATGGACCTCGAACGAAGTGTGCAAAAACTAGTTCAAAGGGACTGAAACCCCAAGGACTCTTGAAAGGATTCTCTGACAGCAAACAGCAATAGGTGGATTCCTTCATCCCAGTCTTTCGTGGTGTCATAGCAATGGGTCCTGATCATGTTTTGTTAAAGTCTGAAGAAAACGCTCGAGGGCGCCCTGACTTTCAGGATGGTATGGCGAAGAGCTGTACTGTTTCATACCTAGCTCAAGCATAACTTGCTGGAACAAGCCAGACATAAAATTAGACCCTTGGTCACACTGGACGGATTTTGGTAATCCAAACGTTGTAAAAAAACTTGGTCGGAGCTTTGACAACACTATTGGCATTAATTTTGCGAAATGGTATTGCCTCAGGGAACCTGGTGGATGCGCACATTATTGTCAGCAGGTATTCATGTCCAGATTTTGTTTTGGGCAGTGGTCCAACACAATCAACAATAATCCTACTGAATGGTTCCTCGAAAGTAGGAATAGGCCTAAGTGGGGCCTCAGGGGGATTCTGATTGGGCTTGCCTACCATCTGGCATGTATGGCATGATTTACAATATTGTACAACATCTTTCCTGAGGTAAGGCCAATAGAAGTGTGTACTAACCTTCTGATAAGTTTTATTTATACCTAAATGGACAGACAAAGGAGCCTCATGTGCCATGCTTAGAATTTCATTGCGAAAGCTTTTGGGCATTACTGTTTGATGTTTGATGGCCCACTCATCATCAGCGCATACATCAGGTGGTCGCCATTTACGCATAAGCACTCCATTTTTGACATAGAAACAAACTGGGTTCTGTGACAGTTCATCTTTAGAAACTGCCCTGGGAAACAAACATGAAATTTCAGGGTCCTTATGCAGTTCCGGGATAAGTCCTGACCTTGAGAAAGCTTCATCCTTTACGGGCGAGTCATTACACGAGTCACTAAGGACTCCCAGAGTGTTATTATCTGGACCATTATCCTCATGTGTGTTTTTCTTGGCCATAGATCTAGTAACAGCACATGAAGGATACAAATCAGGAATTTCCTGACTTGCCGGATCAGTGTCCTGATCAAGTGACGGCTTTTCTGTCATTATTGGTACTGGCTGTTCTTTGTCACCTGCAACATCATTGCCTGGTAGCAACTGAATTCCCTTAAGGTCTAATCATCGTCAAAAATCATGAAAATTACATTTTTCTGAAAAACATCTGGTTTTATAGATGTTTGCTATATCTATCTTTTCACAAAAGCACGTTCCTGGGGTTATATTGTAACAATTAGAAAAATAAGTATTTTAATTCAGATGTCAACCCCACGTGGGGTGCAAACAGGACCAACTGTCAGCTCGGCGAGAGTTAGCAGCGTGTAAGTTGCTTATTGGTTAACCATGCGCTCGCGGTATTAGGCAAATGTTTGATTGACAGGCGTGGGGAAGCCGCGGTCAGTCAGCCGGGAAAGAGCTTATCTTTATTACCGGCACTTACTAATTGGCACTAATTAATACAAACACGTCCCCCCTATACGCCTAACCCAGAAGTAAACTGTACATCTTACTCCTCAAGTCGCGGAATAATGTCTATGTCACTGCCCTAAAATATGTTAGTGTCACCCAATAAGGGTACTGGCACCAAGAATATACCAAGAAATATGAATTTACCGATTTTTATTTCTGTAATATGGACCCTGTTATACACTATAACATTTCCTCCCAGGGTCCATCATTACATCGCCAAAACCATTACCGAATACATCGTTCCTTCTTCTATAATATACACTATCTTCAAACTGAACGTCATTGGTCGAAGAAAACAGAGTAGAATGAGCGAAGATAAAACGCTATTTGAACGAGAGAGAGTCACATACTGTTGATCACAAGGTTCCCGTGTCGTTAGTGGAGGATGTAGATAAACGCCGAGGGTGGTGCAGCAATATGGGACTGGGTTGCACGAATGAATTTTGTGAGAGGAACGCGGCACCAAGTTACACCACCACGTCGCCTGCTAACAAATTTTGCGAAGTGAACATCGCCGGAGTCTTAGCTATGAGAGCGATCGGTAAAGGAAGAGCGGCCGCAGCACGATTTAGCGCGTATATGACTGGTGTAAATAAATCTAATGAGAGAGAGAGATATGTGTTGCTGCTAGCTATGTAGTGTCTCATATATAATTGTGAGAGGGAGAGACAAGGTCAGTATTGGAGTAGGGTATATGGTGGTCTGAATGAGGGCGCAGAGTAAATAGAGTGATCGTTCTTATCAGTAAATTCACACCTGACGCGTGCCCCGGCGCAGTAGCCCATGACCTGATAACCGATTACCGACCCCTCGGACCAGTAAGCTCCGCATACTTTAGTTTGACAGTTCTCCAGTTGTCATGATGCCTAATAAAATCCTTTTTATGCCCCCGCCACAAAGTGGCCGGGGCATATAGTTTTACCCATGTCCGTCATTCCGTCATTCCGTCATTCCGTCCTTCCGTCATTCCGAAATCAAACAGTTGTACGGACTTTTTTCCGCAATGCCTGCAGGTATTGGCCTAATTTTTGGTGTGTGGGCAGATATAGACCAGTTACAGATCGAGTTCGCGTTTCGTCCCGGTTGACCTACTTTTGACCGTTTTACGGCTCCTAAACTTAGAAAATTTCATGAAAAACAGAAATATTCATGACAGATACACATGTACGGACTTTTTTTCGCAATGCCTGCAGATATTGGCCTGATTTTTGGTGTGTTAGCAGATATAAACCAGTTACAGATCGAGTTCGCGTTTCGTCCTGGTTGACCTACTTTTGACCGTTTTACGGCTCCTGAACATAGAAAATTTCATGAAAAATATGAAATTTCCTGACAAATACACATGTACGGACTTTTTTTCGCAGTGCCTGCAGATATTGGCCTGATGTTTGGTGTGTGGACAGATATAGACCAGTTTCAGATCGAGTTCGCGTTTCGTCCCGGTTGACCTACTTTTGACTGTTTTACGGCTCCTAAACTTAGAAAATTTAATGAAAAATAGAAATATTCATGACAGATACACATGTACGGACTTTTTTTCGCAATGCCTGCAGATATTGGCCTGATTTTTGGTGTGTGGGCAAATATAGACCAGTTACAGATCAAGTTCACGTTTCGTCCCGGTTGACCTACTTTTGACCGTTGTACAAACACAGAAAATTTCATGAAAAATAGAAATATTCATGAAAGATACACATGTACAGACTTTTTTTCGCAATGCCTGCAGATATTAGCCTGATTTTTGGTGTGTGGGCAGATATAGACCTGTTACAGATCGAGTTTGCGTTTCGTCCTGGTTGGCCTACTTTTGACAGTTTTACGGCTCCTGAACATAGAAAATTTCATGAAAAATATGAAATATCATGACAAATACACATGTACGGACTTTTTTTCGCAATGCCTGCAGATATTGGCCTGATTCTTGGTATGTGGCCAGATATTGACCAGTTACAGATTGAGTTCGCATTTCGTCCTGGTTGACCTACTTTTGACTGTTTTACGGCTCCTGAACATAGAAAATTTCATGTAAAACATACATTTTCATGACAAATACACTTGTACAGACTTTTCTTCACAATACCTGCAGATATTGGCCTGATTTTTGGTGTGTGGGCAGATAATGACCAGTTACAGATCAAGTTCACGTTTTGTCCCAGTTGACCTATTTTTGACCGTTTGACGGTGCTCTAACAAAGAAAATTTCATAAAAAGGTGCATATGTATTGACTTTTTTTTCGCAGTGCCTGCAGATACGGGCCTGATTTTTGGTGTGTGGACAGATATAGACCAGTTACAGATCGAGTTCGCGTTTCGTCCCGGTTGACCTACTTTTGACTGTTTTACGGCTCCTAAACTTAGAAAATTTAATGAAAAATAGATATATTCATGACAGATACACATGTACGGACTTTTTTTCGCAATGCCTGCAGGTATTGGCCTGATTTTTGGTGTGTGGGCAAATATAGACCAGTTACAGATCAAGTTCACGTTTCGTCCCGGTTGACCTACTTTTGACCGTTGTACAAACATAGAAAATTTCATGAAAAATAGAAATATTCATGAAAGATACACATGTACAGACTTTTTTTCGCAATGCCTGCAGATATTGGCCTGATTTTTGGTGTGTGGGCAGATATAGACCTGTTACAGATCGAGTTCGCGTTTCGTCCTGGTTGACCTACTTTTGACCGTTTTACGGCTCCTGAACATAGAAAATTTCATGAAAAATATGAAATATCCTGACAAATACACATGTACGGACTTTTTTTCGCAATGCCTGCAGATATTGGCCTGATTTTTAATATGTGGCCAGATATTGACCAGTTACAGATTGAGTTCGCATTTCGTCCTGATTGACCTACTTTTGACTGTTTTACGGCTCCTGAACATAGAACATTTCATGTAAAACATAAATTTTCATGACAAATACACTTGTACAGACTTTTCTTAACAATACCTGCAGATATTGGCCTGATTTTTGGTGTGTGGGCAGATAATGACCAGTTACAAATCAAGTTCACGTTTTGTCCCAGTTGACCTATTTTTGACCGTTTGACGGTGCTCTAACAAAGAAAATTTCATAAAAAGGTGCATATGTATGGACTTTTTTTCGCAGTGCCTGCAGATACGGGCCTGATTTTTGGTGTGTAGGCAAATAATGACCAGTTACAGATCGAGTTCTTGTTTTCTCTCAGTTGACCTACTTTTGACCATTTGACTGCTCCTGAACATAGAAAGTTTCATGAAAAATATAAATTTTCATAACAAATGCATATGTACTTACTTTTTTTCCTCAATGCCTGCAGATACCACCCTGATTTTTTATGTGTGAGCAGATAATGACAGTTACAGATCGAGTTCGCGTTTCATCCCGGTTGACCTACTTTTGATTGTTTTACGGCTCCTAAACATAGAAAATTTCATGAAAGACAGAAATTTTTATGGAAAATGCACATGTATGGACTTTTTTTCACAATGCCTGCATATACTGGCATGATTTTTCGTGTGTTGCTTGATAATGACCTGTTACAGATCGAGTTTGCATTTTGCCCTTGTTGACCTACTTTTGACCATACGACACCTCCTGAACTTAAAAAATTTTCAAAATTTTACAAATGTTTCTAATTTGCCCAAGGCGGGGGCATTCGTGTCGTTCCGACACATCTAGTTTTTTAACATTGATAAACCATTAAATTTTATAATTTATATATTGAAACTGATTTTCATCCGAACATTTAGTGAAAAAATACAACTGTCACTTGCGCTTATATCCCTGTTTTCCACTCAAAACGAAATTTCTCTTCCCAAACAGTTTTTGGCCGTTTCTCAAAACAGTATTTCAGGAGACTGTACGGTCTTCAGAGCGATATTTCTCAAAAACCATCGATATAGAGTCTTCAAATTTTGCAAATAGGTAAATCAACAAGTATTCTAAAATGCGTTTTTTTTTTCTTTTTCCTATATCGTTTTAGTGTAGTAGAAATACGTTATTTAAACGAAATAAGTATTGTTAACATCACACATTTTTTTTTAATTTAAAATTCATTATGAAAAAAAGACAATAAATATATAAAAAAAAACGCCTGGAGATATTTGTATTTAGTTTCAAATGATACTATTTCTACATACATACCCTATGCCAATTTTGAGATATATCCAATTAAAAAAAATAATTTTAAATCATTTCAAGTTTTAAAATTTCAAAGTGGACACTGTTACACTTTTTAAATATATCTCATCTGATAGAGAATATTCTAAGGATTCTACATATATATACATCACTGTGTCTAAAATTATTATTAATATGAATTCTAAAGCTAAATTAAACCAATGTTGTTTGACGATGATTAGACCTTAAAGGGTTAAGTAGTTCTTATGCCCAAAGTAATATTCCCAGAAATCAAATCTGACTTCAAATGGATACTGTGAAGCGGAACTGATGTGTGCCTGTCTGAAAACACACCATTAACAAGTGCATGTGCACCAGTAAAGGACCTATTAGAAAATGGACAAGTGTTTGCTAACATGAGAGTCTGACCTGAACCAGTGTCCCTGAAAATTCTAATAGGGGTAGAATCTGAAAAATCACTTGAAAGTGATACAAAACCATCATGTATGAATGGCTCAAATAACTTCATTTCAGAGTCAAGAGAGGAATCTACTACCTCAGCTTCATCAAACAAAGAACTGACATTAACAGTGTCAGCCAAAAACTCTTTTTCAGAGTCATTTAAGGAATCTACATCCTTTTTATCACCAAACTCCTCATAGGAGTCAACAGAGGAATTTTCCTTAGCAGAAAAAAACTTCTTTTTGTCATAAGAGGACCTGGTCCCATTTGAAATACTCTCGCAAGAGACATAAAAGGACTTAGCCTTATTTAAAGGATACTCCTCGCAGGAGTCATGAAGGGCCTAGCCTTATTAAATTCCTCGCAGGAATCAACTGAGGTTTTTACCCCGCAAGCTACAGATTCTTCTTTGGATTCAGACGGCACTTTGGCCTCCGTAGCGTCAAACTCTTTATTGGAGTCAATAAAGGAGTTGTACCCCTTATTTACATGAAAAGAGCCTGGCTCTTGTACTATGCTATGCATAGATTTTGAATCAAGCCCAGAAGGTTTGCTATTTGGTTTATTCGCAAGTTTTCAGCGGTCAGATATTAGATGAACTTCCTTCTTGCAGTAATTACAGATTTTCTTTGAAAATGACTGGTCTTTGTTGGGTTTAGACACAGTGGCCGTGGACTGAGGTGTAGCAATGGACTTTGCTGAACTATCAGGACTACTAGTTATGGATGACTACGCTTTAAACTTCTTTTGACCATACTGATTTACGTTATTGTTTGTTAATTACTGTTTGATTTGCTAGTAAAGGACATTTTGTGTGTTAATGAATAATCGTCAGCTAATTGAGCAGCAATGTCTAGTGTTTCAGGACTTTTCTCATCAAGAAAAGTTTAAACATCTGCGTTAATGCAGCGCTTAAATTCTTCAAGCAAAATCAACTGGCGCAAATTGTCTTAGTCTTTCATTACAATTTTAGAACTACACCAGCGATCAAACAATTGCTCTTTTGTCCTTGCATATTCAACGTAGGTCTGATTTTTTCGCTTTTCCCAATTTCTGAATTTCTGGCGGTAAGCCTCTGAACTAACTCATAACTTTTCAGGATTAACCGTTTTACCAGGTCATAGTCAGCAGCAGCTCCTACTGAAAGCTCTGTGTAAATTTCTCTGGTATTGCCAGTCCATACACTTTGTAACAGCATGGTCCAATTTTTCTTAGGCCATTTTAAATTTTCAGCTACCTTCTCAAAGTGAAAGAAATATTTATCAATCTCTTTCTTGAAAAGGTGGGACAAGTCTAATGTGTTTAGTAATATCAAAACTGTGAGCTGAGACAGCACGTAGACTATGTTTTACATTAAGTCTTTCTAACTCCAGTGGTTTTAACTGAATTTCTTTTTTCTTTTTCTAGTCATTCTCTCTCTAACCTTTCATGTTCTTCCCTCTCTTCTCTTTGTTTTTTAAATTCCCTGCCTTCTCTTTGTTTTTCTAATTCTAACTGTTTTAATGCTAGCTCATGTTGCATATTTTTAATTCTAATTGCATAGCAAGGCTGTCATTTTTGGATGTTTCAACTTCACTCTCTTCAATTAAACCTTTGCTAACTAGATCTTGAAGATTTCAGCAATGATATAAGGCTTTCTCAATACTTTTTTCACACTTAGCCCTAAGTGTTGTCCCACACGCAACAACTGTTCCTTCGTCAACTGTTCAAGTTGATCAGGGTCGGGATCGTCAACAAATGTCTCAGGTTTGAAATCTGCCATGTTAAGATGTTTAAAAATAATAACAAAAAAACACTGTGATAAATCCTGTAAAGAATGTACTGTAAACAATATGTAATCTTGTTAACAATGTATGATAAAACAATGTCCAGGTCAAAGCCCAATATATTTGTCAAAACTATTAAGCATCCCGGACGAGTCCCCCAATTTGATGTTACGGAACCTAATATCAACAGATCACGTATGCGTGATGAACACAAATGTTGTAATGGAGATAAAAAAAAATCAGATTCTGTAACACTAGGCAGCGTAAAATTTCTAGGGGAATTAATAAAGAAGTCAGTGGTTTTTTGTTAACAAATAACCATAATTTATTCTTAAAACAACCCTAATAGTACAATACACTAAATCAATACAATTATACAGTAAAACAGCGGTATAACAACAAATCAATACAATCACACAATAAACTACACAAAGTGCATAGTACCTGGATACCACCACCGTCACAACGATAAGTTCTTTAAATGTATACTCTTGGAGAATGACAGTCCAGTGTAAAGCTCTTGTAACAATCCAGAAAGTAAACTGAAGTCCAAATGCACTAAATCCAGGAGAAATTCTGAAGAAAATCTATAATTGCCGCACTCGTTGGATAAGGTTACAGAAACTGACACACACACTATTGCGTCCGCTGGAAATGTGCTCTGCTGTCCTCTCTCGGCTCTAAAACACAGCCCCTTTATATACTCTTCACCCCAAGCCGAGAATTTTCCACTTCTCGAACAGTCTATAAGATCTTGCACAACACAGTAAACACGCGTTACAGGAATCATCTAGAAGAACATCGCTGTGTGTGTCTCTACATACCAGGGTCATCACGTGACTCACGACCAGGCGAGAAAGCCCAAGGCTAGGATGACAACGAGAGTTCAACCAGTACGGAATAAACTGAGAATGTAACAGACGGCCCGGCGAGGGTGTCACAACACGAGTTACGCCCGTGTCACACAATAAAAAGAGCACCTATAAAAATGTAATTGCTAACAATATATAACATTTATACCATATATAGCTCCATATGACCGTTCAGATTCTCGGTGATGTACTAGCATTGTGAGACCATTGATCTTATAAAAAAACAGCAAATTTAGATATATAATTATATATATATATATATATATATATATATATATATATATATAGACCTTTGGGTACCGACCTTTCAGGGCCTTTACTCTCTCAGCCGAGCGGCAAGCATAGGGAACTGAGCGTGATTCCTCGTGACCGCCAGGATGCTTGATTGACAAGGTCTCATCTTAAGAGAGAAATGTCCTGCTCATAAAGAGATTTTGACGATTAAAATGAAAAAAAAATGGAAAAAATGCATTTTCGGGAAAAATAAAATTTTGAAATGTGGATAAAGGAATGAATCTGCATAATAATTTATTCTTTCACATTCACAGGTTCCGCATAGTACTTCAGATGAAACCAGATGGTTTGTCCATATAATGGATCGTTTTTGTGTCTTAATATTCCTAGCAAATGTCCTACCAGGTAAGATCATGTTCACATTAAACAAAAAACAGTTGTTGAAAGATACTTAACAGACCCTCGATATTGTGTATTTGTTCACACACATACACACACACACACATATATATAAGTTCTATATGACATGTACACATTTGCGTATTTGCCAACGACCAAAACTTTTAAGAACAATTAAAGAAGCATTTGCTAAATCCTTTTCTTAATCACTCTGTTACTATCAAAATTGCCATCTTAGGGGGGAGGGCATATTGCGATATCTGATGTTTATAAACTTCAGATAATCCCTCGGAGCTTTTTAAAAAAAATATGCCAGGCAACGCCGATATCACCGCACACAGGCTATTTGTTTTGTTTATATCAAAATATTTATATAATGTGGGGGCCCGCCAAAATAAACAAAACACATTCAACAAAGACATGTTGCAACAAGTCGAATAAGCCAGAATTTCGCAAACGGCAGTTTGCTACAACTAACCATTCACCCTCGGCATATATCCAAACTACCACCTAAGATTAATTTTTTTCCCGTTTGTCAGCATTGCTTTGTTTACAAACATGTTTTTGATAAATAACTTCATAAGCCTTTACAGAGGACTTTTAAGAAATTTTCTTATAAGGGATTACACTTAGATCATTAATATATACTCACGGTGTAAGCCAGAAACCATGTAAATTCTTAGTAATAGGTAGGTAAATGAGCGTCTTTAAGCCATTTGATGTACATTTTGTGTAGTTGAAGGTTTCACAACCAGAGGTACTCTATACCACGTGGTTTACGACACATATGGAATCCCTGATAGTTTTGATCGCGTAATCCCAGGCGTGAAGACAAGACAACCACTCATTCCTCATCAGGGGATTTTCTATTGTTCACAACTGGCTTTCTGTCAAGGAGTAAATGTCTTTGACAATGAGGTCCTCTCCCTCGTGACGTCATTGAACTGGACTAGAGTGATCTCAAACAGATCTCGGATCTATACCAAAGGTATTTATTTATATATAACCCATATTTACAATCCTAATTGGAAAAGTTTGGGAATCGGAGTCCAGTTTTTGTTGTTAATTAGCTCAGCGACTGGAACTCATTTGAGCTGTATCAATCACTCTTTGTCCGTCGTCCGTCCGTTCGGCGTGCCGTCGGGTTGCCAATAAACAGGGCGCAAATCGTAACCGCTGGACCTGGAACATTCTTAATATATAACATAATATTCATGAAGGTCCATACACAATCCCTAAAATAATTTTTAAAAAATAATACAACAGCTCCATTATCTTAGTAACTAACATATTGATTGTGATTCTTTCCATGCATATTAATCATGGACCGTTTCATCAGGTCCTGTAGACCGCTATCGCAACCTTATATTTGCTATCTATTCCTATTTTTCCCTCTGTTTCTAATACGTTCAAATAGAGCAGTCCGGACTATATCAGGGCACAAACCGTAACTTTTGACCTAGAAACTTATAACTGTGTATGGTGGAAGGGCCTTAGCAAATCTCCTCAGAAACAAGAAATTGGGCCATGGAGAGCTATTATTATAGAGCACCCTGAGTGTCTGACGGGGCAAATATTGTATCCTATTGGTCTAGAATCTTCTAATGTGACATTCATGGAGGTCCTGGGTAAATTGCCTTGGAAGCATTAACATAGGACACCGCGACCTCTATTCTACGAGATATGGGGGGAAACATGATTGGAGAACCCTGAAAGTCAGATGGAATGTTGGGTCTAGATTTTTCTAACGCCAGGAAGGTTCTGGGCAAAATTCCTTGAAAACCTGAAATTAGTACATAGTGATCAACATTCAGCAAGGGACTGGCCCAAAATATTATAATGGGCATCCAGTCTTCAGATGTACACAGATGTGTACATAAATATATATATACATGTATATGTATATATAATATTTATATTATATTTATATTATATATTTATATATAATATTTTGTTAATAATTAAAGTACGGTTAGTTTGACTTCATCAGTTTGTGCGATATATTTTGTATATTAATATATATATATTATATATTTATATTATATATTTATATATACTGCAGATAAACATGTCCTCGAAGTCAGCGAAGCAGACGTCATGCCAATCAACACCAATCCTGGTTCGTGCATATTTTTCCTGCATTCACTTTAAGTTTTTCACCGGTATCGTTTTCTATTCATGTGCTTATAGACAGATTCGAATGAATATTGATCATATCATTTTTTATCATAAATTAGCGAATTACTTAGGTTTGCATCATTTTCAAGTTTAGAGACGGTGTCCTCTTATAATAACATTGTGAGTGGTTGTTACGCTATTATTACCGTATTTCAGGAGAAAAAGCCAGTGTTGATACAGCTTCAGCTGATGAAGGAATTCCAGCAAAATTGTCTACTGGTTTGTATAATGGATTATTTCTTATTGCTATAACTTTCTGGACAGTTTTTCGTCGAGGTACTAAGCTTGTTCAAACAAATAAACTAGATTAGAAATGTGCATCCCAATGGAACCATGGGTCCCCCATGGGAGAACAAAAATGCTGTGCGAAAACACTGGGCACACTCCGAGATGCTGGGCGCTCGAGCGTGACCTGAACCGGTGGTTGAGCTACACTGGTGAGGCGGGACCTGTGGGTTCACTAATTTTTTTGCCCATAATCCCAGGTTCATTCGTGCATAAGTGACCGTACATTTTTGAATATTCTCAAATGTATATATATATATATATATATATATATATATATATATATATATATATATATATATATATATATATACACCAAAATACCCTCGATTCTCCTAGGCCTATTCCCAAAATGTCCTGAAACTTTCATTCATGATTCCGTTCGTGATTGCTTAAAATGTGTTGTGAACAACAACAACACACACTCTAACTCACACAAACTCACGCGCACACATACGAACGGAATAAACGCATTCCCTCTAGGCGGAGGCAACAAGGCACTGGACGTCAAATCAGACCCCTGAAAATAATTGGGATCAAGCATGTCAAGTATCGAGGTAGTCCTCCCCTCATTCAAGGAAATGCATGATTTCTTACCTGCCGACTCAAAATGAGATGATGTGGTATAGATGGACGGTACCTCTCGGAGGATAAAGTAGCTAGCAATTCGGCTATGCAGTTGCTAATTAATGTTGACATATGGTATACCTTTAAAAGAAAAGGTGACCCACACAGACGTGCACATACACTTGAAAGTAAATAAGTTTTTTATATATAAATATAAACAGGTTTGGCAGAAAGTTTTGACACTAACGTTGTTAACTTTGTAAGTTAACGTTAATTAGCGTAATGTTAAAAAACACTGTTTTACTGTCATTTACAGTTTTTTACAACGCGATGTTAAACAGATTTTCTAACCGTTAAAAACCCCAAACCCGGAATATATATTACATTTATATATATATATATATATATATATATATATATATATATATATATATATATATATATATATATATAAATATATATATATATATGTACTTGTTTCAGAAGAGTTTTTCAGCATTAGCAACAGAGGAGCTGATGTGGAAAGCCGACGAAAGCTAACAGCTGGTTCGTGAAATTTCTTGTTTTACTTATGATTCTTACAAGTTTAATGTGCTTATAATTTGTTTCTAATTAAATGGATATAGAGACTTTTACCGGCGGATTACCCCTGTATCTTCGTCAGAACATGAGATTAGTTTCAACATTAACAGCCCTAACTTTCTGATATTTTTAATCTATTTGCATTATTATTATTATTATTTTAAGGCCTATATGCGGATGTCTAATGGTAATCAAGTTATCCGTTCTTCAATCCTTCCGCTCATTCCTCCGTCCAACTCTATCTTACGAAAATGCAATCTCAATGACCACCCTTATTTTTAAGAGTGGTCCTTATGTTAGGATGGGTGCAATCAAAATGTAAAAGTGTCATAAATGAAAAATGGCCGCTAAGCAGTCATCTTGGAATTCCTTTCGTGTGCATTATTCCCCAATCTATCTAAACTTTCGTCCTGATATGTCGCCGAGTGAAAGGGTGTTAGTTTGCAAATTTAGAAATCGACTGAAATCCAATATGGCCACCAGGAAGCCATTTTGCCATTTTTGCTATTCCTGAGGCATTGCGTGGTCCTTAACATTTTTAGTTCAATTATTATTATTATTATAAGTAGTAGTAGTAGTAGTTGAAGTAGTAGTGGTAGCAGCAGCATTAGTAGCAGTACCAGTAGTTTTTGTATAAATTTGTATTAGTATCAGTTTTATTATTATTACTCATAAGTCCTTCTAAATTGAAGGAAACGCTTGGACCAACACCAAACAAACTAACTTTGTACTGAGAATAAGCAAATGTGCAATATTTTTTAAGTTTGCCCCGGGAATTATGGATACCTGATCCATGGAGCAAATGGCATTATGGAGTCTTCGTGTTACCGAATCATCCTGGATTTGGAAACATGGGGAAACGCCCGAAAACGCTGTAAAGACCATCAGGCAGATCTCCTCAGTGTAGAGACCCCACAGGAACAGGAGCACATTAGAAACATGTTGACCAAGGAATTAAAAGGAAAATGTAAGTGTTATGCTTTTTCACATAACACCCGAATCGAACTCTCCTGATCTGTAATGTCCTGGTGTCACCCTGGTATCACCCGGATTTAAAGGGGCCTAATCACCAATAAAGTATATTGAATTAACAAGAAAAATTACGTCTCCTCATTTAAATAAATTGGTGCCTGCCTAAATATTGCCCTGTAACAGTTGGCTTACTCCTGTCCACAACTATTAAAGAAAGTGGATCGGGCGCGATCACAGTCGTCAATATAAACACATCCAACGAACCACAACATAAGATGGCCAAATAAAAGTAAAAGATGCTCCCTCTGGATGAAAAATCGCATGTGTGCGGTGGCTCAGAGACCAGATTAACGGGCTCACTCTGTTCCAGTCAGTTCAGATGAGGGCAGTTTGACCTATCGTAGAGGCCTGTTGCTATAGATTCTAGAATAAATTTACATTCGGCCCATGGACCGTAATGACCACCCATCCATATAGATGTATGGACATGTTTGGAGGAATCCTTGTTTGGAAACTGTTTCGCTTGGGCAAAATCGGACCTCCGGTCACGCAGCCCTGTTCTGATAAACAGACACACGTGGACTGTGTTTACTCTTACGCAGAACCATAACAAGGTGTTAAACAGCCGTATATGAGGTACTGAGATTGTGTGTTGGGATGGGTTACTGGGAAACGTTTGTATACAGCAAATGTGGACTGATAGTGTGAAAGATAATGCCCCGGAACATGCCCTTCAATTCTCTGTTACCCTTATGAGGTTTAAACAAAGAACCGGAACTGTACGTGACTTTCGTCGATTTGCGATTCCGGAACATTTCTGAGCGAAATTGAGATAAATTCTTAAACATCGGGAAATACCGGGACACATCGGCGTATCAATATGGGAACCCGGCGAACTCCCGATTATAGTCGATGTCCGTTGAATTCTGACAGGATGGGTTCTGATCTAATCTTGATGTTATCTCGACCTCACTCCAATCCCGGCAATATCGAGACACGCTACTTGTCACTAGTGTTCTAGTATTTAACTTAGACATAATTGTTTAAAATCCTCCTTGACTCCTTTCCTAAGAAAACAGCAGATGTATTCTGAGGACGCCCTGCCCAGCGACGACACACTGTACATTACATGTACTACGAATTACTTAATGTTAAACTGTTTTATATTAATGTTTAAAAGAATAATAAGCTTTAGTTTTGGATCCCATTGTCTCTGTCTATGATCCCATGTTTTCGACCCCTTATCACTTATGCTCTAATCCTCTGACCTTATGTTTTTGGTTTCAGACTCTATGATCTAAGCCTTGGTTTCAGATTCTATGAGTAGACGGGTCTTTCTCTTTATCCCAGGGTCTCGTTGGTGGTCACGGTCTTGATCACGTAATCTCTTCTCAGATCCTATGGTCTTGGCATCAGTATTCGTTTTGGATCCCATAGTCTCAGTCTCCGATCTCAGTTTCTCGATCTGGATTTTGGATCTCAGTCTGGGTCTTGGATCCCAGAAGCGGACCCAGGGAAGGGGGGGGGGGGGGTTCAGGTGGTCCGTACCCCCCCCCCCCTTTTCTCGACCTTGGGACTTTTGGGCGTTTCCATTGTCCTCCAGGGTTGGAACCACCTCCCCCTTTCCAACCCTGGAGGACAATGGAAACGCCCAAAAGTCCCAAGGTCGAGAAAAGGGGGGGGGAAATGAATCAAAGTCTTGGATTCTATGTTCATGGTGTTGTCCCAGACTTAGTATTAGAACCTATGCTCCCATTATTGGTCTTGTGGAACCCATGGTCTCAGTTTGAGATCTGACTGTTTCAGTCTCGACCTTTGTCTCTGATTGGCTGTTTTCTGCTACATCACTGTGACAGAATAAGATCCGTGCCTAACTCGTTACAGTTACTCTAGTTGTCAGTTGTGTAAACATTTTCCCAGTGGTATTGTATAGAGCCATGTGGATTGTCAAGGAACTTTTATGTTACAACTCTGGGTGCAAATAGGGAGTATATGGAAGGGGGGGTGTTGTTGACTTACAAGGGTTCATGTTTCGTGCAGCTATAATTAAGACTTCAATGTTTTTGGACGTTAATGTTTTTGGTCCAACGTATCTTCTTCGGCAGGAACACGATAGATGCTAAGGGCATGTTAAACCTTAGCTCAACGCATAATTATTGATATATTGTCAATTTATACGCTTTATAGCTGTTGGTTAATAGCCCCTCAAGCCACACAGTCATGAGGGCGCATGTGCCATGTTCAGCCAAGTTTAGTGATTTCTTCAGAGAGAAGAGAGCGCAAACTCAAGACTTCATAGGCCACACTTTCATGAAATTTACGCTCAGATAAATGTTTTTTCTCGGTTAAGTACTCAGATAGTATCATTCCAATGGCACGTCATGATCTCTGAATCCCTGCCACACCACTGCAACTGCTATTAGCGCCATCGTGTTTTTGTCCGTGAAATTTCTGCACCAAGGGGCGTCTATATAGGGGGTAGGGGTGAGGGTATATATCCCCCCCCCACTTTTAGGCAAGGGGGGATGGTCAACGTTATCATCCCCCTCCCCCACTTTTCAGATATATATATATATATATATATATATATATATATATATATGGTAGATGAAATATAGATTTGAATAAAATATAGACGAACTCCATTCATGAGTTTACTGTGAAAAATAATATTGAAATATATTTGAAATGGGAATAAGTATATAACAAAATTTGAAATGTGTCATACAGGCGCCAAAAAGGTTGTTATATATATATAGTATATCCTCCTCCCTGGAAGAAAAATTGACGCCACTGACTGCACCACTTCCAAGCAATCAGACTGGTAGCCCGCGCAATTATACGAAGGTTACTAATTTCCCAAACGTCGCCCATTTTGGATCTTATGGAGTGTGGTTTGATGCACACAACGAATATAGTTGTACAAGGGAAGGTATATATTTAAATGGGTTTACTTACACTGTGTTTAATACAAACCTTGCGTTGAACAACAGTCAAGTAGTCATTAATATGGACGTAATTAATTTTTTTCATTAACATTCTAGTAGTGAGAAAACTCTGGATGTCGGGATCCGACGCCGATCAGGAGGACGACTGGTGGTGGAAAGCGACAAACAAAAAAATGGTTTACAAGAACTGGGCTCCTAATGAACCCTCACTCATTCAGAAGTTCGAGGATTGTTTAGTAATATCCGTTGCCAAGCAAGGTGGCTGGGAGGACTGTTTCTGCAACACACCGCTACAGTTCATTTGTGAAAAAATGATTGGTTAATTCAGCATCTATGGTGTTCATATTATTAAAATTATTACTTTATACGGTAGAGCGTCTTAAATCCGGACAAGTTATAGTCTTTAATCAGGACAAGGTATATGTTTGAAAGAAGATGAACCTTACGAGCATCAGATCAAAAAGAAATAGTTATGAATTATATTCTAATTTAAGATTTAGAATGTGAAAGTTTGGATAATCAAAGTTCGAATGTGGAGTTTAGTCATATTGGAAGTGTTTGGATATATATATATATGTACTTATAAACCGTCGTATATATATATATATATATATATATATATATATATATATGTATATACGACGGTTATTAGGTATATATATATAAATATTTATATGTGTATTAGTATTTGAAATATTCCTTAATAATTTGAAAACTATAAACTGTAAGTTCCGTTAACTGTATTAGTTTTTTGGTTCAATGTAAGGTAATCAGTGTGTACCATTTGCGTTGGAATGTAACACTCACCTCATTTTGGAAAATATAAGAAGAAAAGAGGATTTTAAGCCCAGAAATATAAACAAATGACATAAAACATTTTAGGATTAGTGAGATCGAATTGTGCATCATTAATGGAGAAATTGATATATTGTACATTGAAGGCATGTTTGTTTGGAACATTCTGAAATACGTTTCTGTAACGTCCCGGATGTTATGCTTGATATGTTATATATGTTGTAAGGTTATATTGCATATTGCAAAATTAAGTAAAATCGATTTGTTCCTCATCACAAAATAAGTGAGACTGGTGATTAAGCTATAATTTATTTACTATAATAAAAAGCTCCAAACGTTCTCATGCTTCAATGCATATGAGCTCATATCAAGCCAGTAATTAAGGATCTACATTGGCTGCCGGTAGACTACAGACTTCACTTTTAAACGACTTGCTTACTTGCAAAGCCCTCCAAGGCTTAGCACATCCATACCCTGCTGACATGATTAAAGAGTATTGTGGAGCGTTGTGGCGTTATGGATAGGATGCTTGACTTGTGACCGCAAGGTTGTGAGTCCGCGTCCGGTTCTGCCCGCCGTCTGCGCTATGACTCAATACCAAAGTCTTTACGACAAGGGTGCCCTGTCTCGACCCAGGAGTCAATTGATACTCGTCATGGACGGCAGGCAAACGTTGAATGAACAAACTTCTAGGGCCTAATATGGCTGCTTCTGTTTAATACATCCCAGGGAGTCGAGAAATGCTACTAGAACGAACAGTCGGATGAAACTAACATCGTCGGCGATATCTGACTATAAACCCCTACCTTTACCCATTTTGTCGAGTGTGTGAACTCTGAAGAGATCACTCAGATACGATTCCGCTGTCCTCTGGAACAATCTTCCTCAACATATCAGAGATGCAATGTTTGAAGGACTACTGAAAACACCTTTCCTATATTGGCTATATTATGTTTGAATTCTCAGTTATCAAGTTTTAGCCATGTTATATTGTCTTATTATCTGATTATATATTCTTGCTCAAATTATCCTAATTATCTTATTGTATACAGTGCCTTGGCATTTTAATCTATTCAAATAAATCTGCACATCGAAGAGAAATACGAGATATTATATTATATTCACACCAAAGACCAGATGCCTGCCTATATTACGCCCCAACTTACACAAAGAAAATGCAACATTCCTTTGACTCCAATTGTATTTTAATAATTGTTTTTCCACAGAGACAAGGTTTATCAGATAAGTTATCTGGACTTTATAAAATTACGTATATTGTTTTACTTTTAACATCAGAATCATGTGCAAACGACTCTAGTACCGAGAAAAGTAATTTTGGGTGCCCTGTTTGGTCGCCCAAAAGGCAAACAAAAAATACCCGCAAGAAATCTCATCTGTATTTTAAATCAAAATATTAGCTCTGTCTTGGCAACTGGCTGTGACAGCTGAAATATTCCATTTTCAGAAATCTAGAATACTCAGCAATAGCGAATGATGAGAAGATAGTGTCACAAATACAGGAACGGACACAGGATCTTCGCGGGCCACAGTACCCTGTCACCAATAAATAAATGAGATGGGGGTGCTACTGGACTTTGTTCAGAACTTTTACATTGAGAAGTATATGACAGAAAACATTGCTTTTTCGTAATAAGCGTATATTTTGAACCCATATGTTTTGGTCGAAACAGAAGGGGGCGCCCCCTCTTAATATTCCCCTGTATCAGGTTGCGGCCATATCTTTAAAATATGTCAAATACTGGTGGTGACAAACCAAATATTTTACCAGTTCTCGCATTTTCTAAAATGATGAATTGTATAGGGTGTCAATGTGCTCATTCTTTGGTATATTTGCACCGGAAGTGAAACGAGATAATTCAACAGTGGAGCCCGGTGTCTCCGTCATATCAGCCTGGAGAGCAGTCGTATTGTAACTATAAACATTATTTAGTTTACTGGGATTGTACGTGGATATTTATTGTGACCTATTCGGATGTGTCCAGAGATGGAAGAAACCGGAGAACCCGGGGAAAACCAGTGCCCTTGAAGGGCAACTCTCACGAGATGCTCTCACATCCACGCCAGGGGTCGAAACCAGGTTTTAACACCCAACTGTCCATGCCACTTAAGTAAACCAGCTTTTTGCAACATACTCTTGACTAGGTACACATATTACTGCTCGCTTGTACGGTGAGAGTATGGATGGTTCTACAGTACTTTTCAAATACGTTTTGGTGTGTAGCATGAAGATACAATAAAACCAATATATATTATTATTTCCCTTAATACAGATGTGTAGACGCCATTTGGACCAAAATTATCAAAATTAATTAAAATTTTTGTATGAATGATTAGTATGGATGAAATAATGGGCACTTACTGTAAATAAAATTGTGTTAGCATATACAAGTCTAGATAGTAGTAAAAATTGTGATGATTTCCATGAAGATGCGGGTCTATTCTTGTAAAGAGTTGCTTTTGCTGGGGAGAGGTTCATTTGCATAGATTCGGTACCTATTTTGTAGGAATTCCTACAGGGTCTGTCCAACCTTCATTCAGGAAGATTTTGACCGTACCACGTAGTGGGTCAATCAAGCGTTACTTTTTAGCGAAACTTAATATAGCCCCAATATAAGCCCATATAAGTTATTTGATTTCAGTGAACAGTTAAGTGTGATCTAGGATAACTTAGACATGTTGTTTCACACTTAAAAAAATCACTTAGAAAATCAACTTGTTTCAAATAAATCACAAAGTCGGATATAGACCCCCGGTAGGGGCGATCGCAGATTTATTTGAATCTTTTTTATTTGAATTTTAAAACAAATATTTTTGTATTGTTACAGGTGCTCTTTTTATTGTGTGACACGGGCGTGACTGCTGTTTTTGTTGCATTTTATGTTTGATCCGTACTGGTTGAACTTTCGTTGTCATGTGAGCCTTGAGTTTTCACGCCTGGTCGTGGGTCACGTGATGAGCCTGGTGTGTGGAGATATACAGCGCTGTTCTTTCTAGAGAATTCCTGAAACGTGTGTTTACTGATGAGTAGGGTCCTTATAGACTGTTCGAGAAGAGGAACATTCCCGGCTTTGGGTGTGAAGGTATATAAAGGGGCTGTTTTTTTTAGAACCAGAGGGCAGACAGCAGAGCAGATACCAGCGGACGTAGAGGTGTGTGTCAGATTCTAAGACCTTATCCGACGAATGCGGCAATAATACATTTTCAAAGATTTTCTCCTGGATTTTATACATTTTGACTTCAGTTTACTTTCTGTGTTGTTGCAAGAACTTTCCACTGGACTGTCATTCTCCGAGAGTTTACATTCATAGGATTTATCGTTGTGATGGTGTGGGTGTCGAGGTACTGTACCATTATCTTTCTGTGTGATTGTATTGACTTGTTGCTAAAACGCTGTTTTACTGTATAATTGTATTGATTTAGTCTATTGTATTGTTAGGGTTGTTTTAGGAATAAATTATAGTTATTTGTTAACAAAAAAACACTGACTTCTTTATTCATTCCCCTAGACATTTCACGCTGCCTAGTGTTACAGAATCTGATTTTTTTTATCTCCATTACATAATTTGTGTTCATCACGCATACGTGCATACGTGTTCTGCTTATATCGGGTTCCGTAACAGTATATATAATATTTTTTTAACAAAATGATAAAAGTATATTCGAAACACATTTTATAAAGTCGTCAGATGAACGGGAATTCTTTCAAATGATATTAAGGAAGCAGATGTTGTGAATTTTTTTTTAATTAATTTTAATTTAATATCTCTCTCGCGAATATATACCAGATGTCTCAGTAAGGGTTATAAGCATGACCGCGTGGATCGAGACAGGCGTGGCCGAGGTTGAATGACAGATGTCAGTTGTGCAGCATATCGATTCAGGGGCGTCACTACAGGGCGGGAGTTTTCTCTCAGGTATTATAGTTAAACCACAACTTGAGAAACTGGCTGTTGATAAGACGTTATTAAAAATGAAAAACATATTTTATTTCCGTTACATAATTTCACAACTGTGTATGTAGCATGAATATTAATGACAAGTTTAATGTCACCGGGTAAAAAAAATCTCATTTCAGTGCATTCTTTCCTTCAGTTAACTCTGTATCACATAATTTGTTGGAACGTCGTACATAAACAAACTTCATATAATGCATAACAACGTTTCTTGTCGTCTCTCATGACATTGCCTAATACGCATGGCATCGGTACTTCCGCATGAAATCCACATGTTTACTTATTTCATCTTCACACGATCAAGTCTGTGGCAACTAACTACGTTTTCACACACCTTTCTAGCGTTCATTTAACGAATAATGAACAAGCCTACAAATATTCTGGCCGGAATCGCAACCTCCAAGCAACCTCGCAACCTCCAACCTTAAAAACACACTGTTCTTACGCAACCTGAACAAGATAACGCGCACAGACGAGTAACAGATTTATATGACTATACATGTATTAGGTCGGTAAGAGTATCGATGCTTCCCAAGCAATGCTAAAGGTTTAATGGAAGCGTCGCACCAGATGACCGCGTAGAATAATCTTGGCGAGTAATTTGATTGGTGTAATTGCCTAGTTTATTGTTCGTGTATTAGACCCTGTTGAACGGCTCACTGATTAAAGGTCTGTGAAAGCGTAGCTAGCTGCAACAGTCTTGACAATACGTAGATGATCTATCTATTGAATTAATTTGGGATTTCGCATGCGACATAAAGCAGATAAAAACATGGCACATCCTCCCATATGCAGTTTTTGCTGACTTCCATGGCCATGCATTTCTCCAGGTTACGGTACGGACCGGGTTCATTTTTACCCCAATTTGTATATTCTATTGTTTCATTTGTCGAAGACCAGCGCCACGTGTTGATGTATCTTCGGCCAGAGAGCCACACCTTGAAGTAACCTGGGCAAAATGAAGCAAAGAAAAAACTAATCTCCCATATTATATATATATATATATATATATATATATATATATATATATATATATATATATATATATATAAAAGAATCCGTTATTGAGCAACTATAAAAAAATAAAATTTACTTATTTAACAAGAGTAAAACAAGAAAATATAATAACTGATAGAGAGATTTCCGTGGCACAGATATTGGGTACTGGATATATGGGTAGCGTCTATACAGATCGAAAAAGCGAAAGACTTTCAGAAAACCACCGACCTTTGAAAGCATACCTTGCCTCCTAAATATATATATATCAAGGTGTTAACTTGATTTTACACGCAATTTTAATAATTTTTTCATTTTGTATGCCATTTGTGTGTAAACAAATATGAAGGGTAAACAAACAGGCGGAAACCCTAAATGCTAATTAAACTCAAAATGTGCCGTAAAAGCAATAGAATCGGTTGGGGGGGGGGGGATCAGTGTCCAACGAAAGGTCATGACACCTTTAAATCAAATTTACTTTAAGATATAAATATTATGCAGCCAAAGACGTGTTATTTTCATTCTAAAGGTAATTTGCGGTGTCGATGACGATATGCGGCGTAAGAGTCCGCACAATTGTTCACATCTGGAAGGCCCTTACTGCCATTCGGCCTGTTCACTCTTTTGCTCAGTCGCTGGACCTGCTCTTGCTCTTCCTTTGTTTCTATGCTGAGCATCTGACCTCCCGTCTTCTCACAATATGCCTTCGCCTCCTCCCATCGCTTTGGTTGGTAGCTGAATTGAACGGTAGATTTCCTTCTACGTGACACTTTCTCTAAAAAAATTGACACAACCAAAATTCATCTATAATTTGCCATCTTGACCGAAACGTGATTCCGCGTGATTTCTGCCTGCTCCTTCCTAAATTGACATTTACCCCTTCGGGTCCAACTGTGTGCTTGTCACAGCCCTTGGACCACCTTCCTGCCATAAACCTGTACCCTTACCAAACCCTGATTAATTCGTTTATCCCATCATTCCAATTCGTCGCAAGTCGGGCTTTTAAAATATCTTATTTAAAAATCATATTTTGCTTATTCGTGACTGCTGAGAGCTAGCAGCTTGATGATCTCCTGTGAAAAGTTAAGAAAGATTTTCTTCTCTATTTTTGGTGGAAGTGTTCGACTCCATTTGTACTGCACCTTTAAGACGCTCACCATCGTGGCTTAAATATGTGGCCTGTCTTACATCTTTCTGTCAGATTTTGCAGCTCTAAACACTGGCTACCTCCGGTGCATGGGAGGGTATGCGCCCCAGGGGTGTGGCGGGGAAGGGGGGGGGGGAGCATGGCCTACTGCGGCACGCCCTTGCTTAGGTTAAAAATTTGTGTGCTGCAAACGGACTATCGGACGACCGGATGGTCGAAGCGCATAACAGCAACATTGAACTGTCGCTATTCCTAAGTATATTATGCGGAGTGAGCTGAATGAAAAAAAGGTAATATTAAATACTAACCTTTTTTGTACAATGTACACTCGCTCGAGAAGATCATTTCCACCGGCTTGAATGTGATAACATAGCATTTTCCAGCGAGGAACATGTTCAAACCAAAGCAGCCGGTACTTCGGTTACATTCTGTCAAGCAAACCTGTCTGTGGGGATACCACGTGACCATTTCTAGAGATAGATTTCCACTGCGCGGCACACCACATTTCCCATGTATTATTGTGTAGTGCATTCCAGTAGTGGAGTGACACTTGATACCTTAACAATATAGACATCACATAAAAAAACACATCAAACAGAAGAAAAGCATAGTTCAGTAGTCCATCTGTAAAACATTTGCAGTTTGAGTCTTACACTTTATAAGCGCGTCAGGGTAGGATAAAGTTGCGTTTACTGGTCGCGCGGTATCCAGAATTCGGTAGGAGACGCTGAATTTCCGTGGACAGGTGGTTCCGCATACTTCATGGGTATAGCGCCCATGAGCTCAGCATGATTACCATATGTATGACCTACGGATGCTGCGGGATCTAACGGGTACTGGCATCGTCGGCCCATATCGCAGTGTTTTACCGCCAGCCAAAGAAATGCCCCACGTGATTTAAAATGAATTTCCACATACCGGATTCTGCTGCTGCGATCCGCACACCGCATACCGCGCGCCCGGTAAACGAAGCTCAAGGCGAACACGATTATGAGTCTCCATCCGTTTGCGGGGTATGTTTCCATATTACCGATATGACACGTGATGTTTAGTCTTTTATGTGACATCTTAACTCAATATATCACAGTTTGAGTTTTAGAATAAAAAATATGTTCAAATCTGTTTTTTTTCTGCAAACAAAGAATATGTCTCTCGATATATTAAGGTTACTCTCCACTTCCAGCCATAGATATAGGGATATTTGTCACATGTTGCTGGCATCATTTAAGCCTCCTTGCGATGCGGAAGACGTTGGATCGTTTGAACATTTATGCCTTTTATTAATAAATTCTACCAATCTCTTTACAACAGCAAGGGGGTTACCTTGATCTCGCATTCGCGTTCGCCTACGTGCACATTGAAACGCTCTAGTGATATTACCATAAAATCGATTTTTATCTCGCTCGCCTTCGCTGTTATGGAAACGTATCTTTACCATTGAACGTGCGCTACTAATCGTTTTCATTATGCTCGTCCTTTCGCGCAATATGTAAGATTAAAAAAGCACCACCTGGCGACAGATGGAACAGACATATTGTTCTCTTTTCAAAATTTGTTTTGGTTACAGACACAAATTTTTGTTTGTCTCTAGGAATGTGTAAACCATATTTTTTATCAGCGAAAGAGTGTTATGAACGAAAACAAAAAATTAAAAAAAAACTCACCTGCGTTCGGTATTATGATAGGCTTACCGACAAAGATGGCGATCAGACACAAAATGGAACGGTAGATCGCCATCCCCCGCCACCTACCGGCTATGGTAGATTTATACTGTCAACATAGAGATTGAACATTATGTAAAGCAGGTTTATTCAGTGAAGCTGATTCTGTTATTTGTGCATTCGAACATTTTTTTCCATCAATAAATTTTTCTTCGAAATAGGCAAATATTTAACAATTTTGACCGGTGTGGGATTCGAAGATTCTTTTCAACTGTATAAAACTTCGTGGATACGTTTAGGAGACGATTATAAAGTGATTCTATAACACTGATACAGGTATTCCAGACAAATACCTGTACGTTTGATCTTACTTCTGAGGAGGATATTTATATACAGATGATGAAAAAGTAGTTCGCAGAATTGGACCTAGCTGCTCAGTTCCACTGGCCTAACTGCTGCTGTTCAAGAGGCGATTTCATTAATATTGATGAATGCATATGTTTACCTTTCTATTTTTTTTTTTCGAGGTTGGACTTTATGCGACGGAGTCGCCTCGTACTTGACTGGAATATGACAGACTTTTTATTTGTATAAAAAAGACAACGCTTTTACTGTGCTTTAATCTGTCAACGTTTGATTAGTCTCTTGCAGGCGTGATATTTTTCATTAATATCTATCGAGCCATATGATAAACCTTCAACTTGATATGTGCATGATATGGTAGGTTAAATTGTCCACCATATGAGGAAAATGTCATCCAAGTGAAAAAAATATAAAACATATTTGGCTCTGAATCTCTCTCTCTCTCTCTCTCTCTCTCTCTCTCTCTCTCTGAACATATGTCGTCCTTCAGTCTTTTGTCTTTTTTTTTTCTTTCCTGTAAAATGTCCAGTAATTTTGCATATTCTTGTACTATTTGTGTGTATTCCATTCAGAACATCCGACATGAAGATATTGCCTACTGATAGAGTCTTCGAGTCCGGGCTTTTGTAATGAGTCAAAATTCAATTACACGACTCTGCAAAAATTGATTCGAGGCCCAGTCCAGGCCAAAGTCCAACATAACTCGTCATATATACCTACTGGAACGTGATCCTGCTTATATATAAAAAAAATCTCTGTGCACAGGCGATGTTCATCATTATTTAATTACATTTGTTACATTTACAAAATTCTTGTAATCGACAATGTCCCTGACCAGTCATTAATGGTGCTTTCCGAAATTCCTTCGTGATATTTCATAAATAAAAATGGGCAGTTATTTGAATGTTTTCTCTGGAGCGGTATTGCGTGCACTACAGGTAGCCACAGCTGATATACCAGTAAACTCGATCCCAGGGACCACACTGCTAAATTTGTCATGAAACCCTTAAAACTTCCTGCTCCCCCCCCCCCCCAAAATCCGCTTCTGGATTCTTCTTACAGTAATAGCATCTGCTTTACTACATAATACCCTTGTAAAAAAAAAACAGATCACATCAGATCCACCTGGTCCATTCATCCACCGAAAAAACAGCTTTTTACCTCATTTGCAGCAAGCTCTAGAGCAGACGCTGAGAAAGTAAGTGCTCTAAATTCAAACTGCGGGCCAACCTTGCAGAGACAATTTAGTTACATGCCGACAGATGGGAGTTACGGAATAGTCTGTCTTCGTGCCAATCAGGCTGTTAAGACAGTATATAGATCATCCAGCCAGACGCTGAGCACTCTCCGAAATCCAGGCGGAGAGCATGTGCAAACAAGGGCTCCCTCCAGGATCGCTGGCGTGTGCACTCTGACAACTTTTTTTATAAGCAACCAAAAAGCGGCATTAGCCTCCATTTCACAGTTACCAATTACAAGTGGCCTATTGGCCATGACGCTCCGCTGAATATAACATACAGGTGACGCATGAATTAATTATTAATGATATGATCTGGTGCAAAATATCTGTTAATAAACCTTGAACAAAGGGAAGAATGACCTCCTGTTTGCTCAAAATCCTGCTCTTCGCCCATAATCTTGGAAAATAGGTTACAGCAAACTTATTTAAAGAAGAAGATTTTACCAGAAACTCCCTAGATGTGCCCGTCTGACTAATAGGAAGCAAAAGTCACATTCTTTCTAAAAGCTCAATATAGGTCACAGTGACATTATTTCAGGTTTCCTCTGAATGTTAACACAAACCTCCTAGAATCCTAATGAAATCAGAAGTTTCCAGGTCAAATGGTAACAAATCGTGTAAATCTGTCATATAGGGAACTCAAATCATGATCTTTTACATATCTTGCAGAAAGAAGGTCGATCACAGTGACCTTATTTCAGATATTCAAGGAGACTTTAAAATTCCCTGTATATTAAGAAAGACAATTGGAAGCTTCTATTTCTAACGGTTAAGGTTTATGCCCTGTTAATTGCCGGACTGCTTCATTTGAAGATCTCATAAATCGAGAGAAAAATAAAGGTGGCATCACCAGTCTTCAGGAACTGATGAAACTGTCCATGATCAATATACATGAAACGAATCATGGCAATCAACGCATTAGTACACAGGTGCTACGACTTTCGTAACATTTTTGTGTGTGCCCTGAGGTGCACAAACCCCATTATTCCGAGAATATTGGTCACAGTAACCTCAAATCAGTTGTCCAGGGATTTTTTATGGGACCTCCCTAGTTTCAAGTTCTAGTTCCGGCTACAATTCAGTCAAATGAACTTAGAACTAGTTTGAGGTACACAGGTAACCTGTTAGAGCCATCGGATAATTCCTACAAAAGTTCGAGGGTTTTCAGTGTCCTCTCAGAGGTTTTGATATATAGTTTTTCTTTGTTTCACTCCAGGCCATGCGGATGTTTAGTCAGATGCTGGGAGCATGGCAGTCGCCCAGTCCTTCGAATCAATGCAGTCAAATCCTAGCCCATACGAATGTGCTCCTCGTTTGCTTATTTTAGTGACTGGTGTTATGGCGAGTCTATAGATTGCCCCTGCAGTAAGACAGAATGAAACCAACGGGTACTCAACTGTAGGATTTAACACATTCAGAGGTGTCAATACAGGGTTGTCTTGGGTTCCCCCCCCCCCCACCTCCCCACTTTTTAGCAAGGGGGGATGGTTAATGTAATCATCCCCAATGCTATCAGAGAATAATATTTATATATTGGACATGAAATATATTAATAATTACAGACTTTGATTCCATTTCTCCGATTACTATGAAATATGTATACATGTATCTCAAAACCTAGTTAAACCCCTATACTAGAAATAGAAGTTATTTTTTATATATGTATGTGTGTGTTGTTCAAACTCTGATTTCCCTCCCACGCCTGCGAGTCATAACCCCACCCCGAAGATAAATTTACGCCGCTTTTTCATAAATTTTAATTTACATTTCCCTTTGACAAATGTTCAGTAAATCTGTCGGGTAAATGTTTTACCATAAAAAACATATCTGCCCTTTTCACAGCTTTATTTTACACCAAGTGTATGAATATAGTTCAATAATTGTACACAGGCCTGATATATTGACCATGGATGGCGCCATTTTTCTCCACACAGGGACAAGATTTATGAGTATTCCTTCACATAGCGTTGGCTGCCACTAAAACGTCGATTTTAATTAACTGAAGACTTTGAGGTAGCAGTACAAGCTGTTTGGGTTTGCATCAATTCAAGTATATACAGATAAGCACGCCATTTTTAACAGAATATTTTCATTTCCATCTGCTTGTCGAACTGTCATTTATCCGAAGTGAGACACAAAATGACGTTATCATGTTGGGAAAAAATAATAAAGATTACATTCATGGTTGACTTACGTATATTCATGCAGCAGTCATAAATAACGAGGCTGGTTTCATTCGGGAAAGTTTGTCTCTGCGTCCGTCATGATGGCTTGACAGCTTTGTTTGAATTGGTGCCAAAGGGAAGAAAGGAGGTAACTAATGTTACTAATTTTGTAAAACAACAGTTTTTCTTCCTTATTAAGCAAATATAACGCGACCATATCATCCTGTGATGCAAAGTACTACCACACAGCAAATATTTTGATCCGACCCTTATAATGGGTATTTTGTAATGAATTGCATCAAGACTCACAGGCCCTTGTATGTTATTTTAGCTTGACTGTCATGTTTCATGGCTATTCCTGACATTTCACAGATAGCGTTTCTGTGTAGAGAATGTACAAATATTTGTCTACTACCACTGACACATGGACGGAAATGCAAGAAAAAGAATGGATATGATCCATATATTTCTGTACTAAACAATTGATTATAGATGTATGAGGTGCTTCATGTAATCAATATTTTTCAGATGATAAGCTGAGTTTACACCACTTTCAACATATAAGGTGATCTCAACATTTGTATGTTACAGCTACCAGAACTATATATTCAATTTCCTTTCTAATAGTAACAAATCGATTTGTGTTATAACCCCATTTAACTCATCGGGGCTGGGGGCGGCGATGCAACAGTCTTATATCAAACACTAAACACTGGAACCTCCCGTCGGCTATCTAAATCCCTAATTACAAGAATCAGGGAGGATCGGTCCCTTGCGATCTTATCTCGTTCCCTCGCTATCATTTCGCGTACCCTCGCAGACTTTTAGCGTTCCCTTGCGAACTTTTTGTGTTCTCTTCCGATCTTCATATCTCATTATCTCGTTGAAGTAGTAAATCTATTTCCTCGCGATCTTTCGCGTTCCCTCGCGATCTTTTCGACTGGCGGCATTGGACCTCAAATGGCGGCAATGGACCCCAACTGGCGGTATGGGTCCCCTACTGGTGCCTTGCTGGCTTCTGGACACCGAAGACTGAATCCCCACTCTTTGTATGCGACCCTATTGAACGCCCTTCTTCCCTGAAGACTCATCCATATTTATAAGTCTCATACAATGTCTGCCATGGGACCGCTTTGCTACTAATGCCCATCTATATTCATGAGCACGCTAAATATACTAAAATGACTTGGAACACTTCGTGACAATGAACATTGGTTTCTTTATGGTTACTTGTTAAAAATGACAAACTACAGTTATCAGAGTGATATACTTAGCAATGTACTATGCTCATAATCAGTTGACCTTGGGTAATCAAACAGGTTCTGGTAAGCTCTCCTTGTGAACCCCAAATTTAGTCACTGCGACGTGTTTCAGGTGCAATGGCCTCTAATATCGTGTAAGATTCAGTTAAGCGTCATGGTCCATGGGCATTTAATTTTTTCGTTAAGTTAAACATTTAACTTTAACAGAAAAGTATATATGTATTTGATTTGATTCATCAGGTAACTGTTCGCAGTTAAGCATGTATGTTTACTATGTGCCGTCAACTTTTATCATGGAAACATTTCTTTTTCAAACTCATTAAAATTATTTCAAGATTCGGCCCTTCCACATTTCGAACCTTCACATTTCCGAAAAAGGATACGAACGTTATATTCAACATTGTGTTTATAGGGAAAACATGCCATAGCATAAACAACAATTTATCATCATGTTTATGCCATTGCCTTTCAAAATAAAACAAACATCAAATTGGTATATAGCCAGAGTATAGTTCTATTTGCATTTACCATTCCGTGTCATGTATAATTGGATCGAAAACTGGAATATGAAAATCAAATCGTCCCATCGATTCACGAATACCCTAGGAGCTATTTTAATTATGAGTTCATACTTATAATTGTATTACTGTTTGAGTTGCATCGAATGGGTACAATACCAACCAAGAAATTATTATTTTTATTTTCTTCATACTCTGTTCAAGCGAGATTATTAGTTGTCGCTGACAATCGGCAGACTGCCTGTCACAGTAAATGGACCGAAGCGACATATCAGGCACCTTGACAAGGTAACCATCTGCAATTAAATGATCTCCTTTGAATTATATGAGTCTTCACTCTATGGCTATATGGGGTGTCAAGCAAAAATATATTGTGAAGATGGTTTGACTAACTATCGACCATTATGACCACCTGCCCATTAATGTATTTATTCCAGTGTCTGTCCCGTCATACAAATTTAATAATTAGTTAGTTCTTAGTTAATCTACCAGAGCGGTTAATATGCGTCATATCTGGTACTTTGGAAGTGAAGTTAAATTTTTCATTTTTGAAAATATGCCGGCAAAGATGTAGTTTACTTCACACTCCTCAATTTATGTTTACAAAACACTCTGGTTCTAGTGACGTCAGAGAAGGATGGTTTATCACATGATTATCACGTGGTGGTCGTGTATTATCCAGGCAATGATTGCCGGTGAGTTTAAAAATTATCATTTAATATTACCACACCATGAAATAGGTTGTTTGAAAAATGATCCACTGCCTTCTATGAAATATGATAAAAGCAGAGGAACCATATACATTCACATTTTTTTTAGCAGTTTGTCAAATATTTCATATTGAATCCATGCAGTGATCTTAGATATGATGTTCATACATTTAATTTAAAGAAGATTTAAACGTTATAACAGTGCCGATAATAGGAACGTGTTGACAGGGAAGGCAATTGACCTATCCACCACAGCCCAAATGCTCCGCCCTTTTAACTTATTATTTTAATGAGCCCCAAAAACGCTTCTACACATATGGACTTCAATGCCCATGGTAGCGAGAACTGATTATAACATAATAATGAAGACACACAGGGTGATGGCGCATGACGTCTTATTGACTGACGTCATCAACTGGTATCACCTGACCATTGTTTACTATATCGCAGTCATATATGAACTGTGTTGCAATATATTGGATTATTTGTCTCATACGAATTACGTGCCAGGTAAGACATTATTATTCACTCGGTAGTCGGAGGAATGGCTCCCGCAACCTATAGCTTAGACATTTTTTATATTGTCTCCTTCGTATGATAAAATATAAAAAAACATGACGACATTGGTACTGGTAGTATTTACAGACTACACGTGTTCTGTTTGACAGAGCTCTGTCAAATTATGCAAAATTTTGGTTTTGTCAGATGATTGACGCTTTACAATGTTTAAGGTCACCTGATTTGTTGCTCCTTAGTCCCTTGCTTATGATTATGTATTGTATGAATATGCGATTAAGGTCGCATAGAGTTCATGGATAGGTCAATTCGAATTAACTGTATTCTGAAGTGTAGATTACTCCAGAACCACGCCAGAACCGTTTAGACTGTCACATACTAAGGAGCAATAACATGCCTATTGATTCTTTCACACTATCAGTTAACTTTTGCTTTATACAAAAGTTTCGAAGCAAAAGCATCCCTGCTCAGAGTCTTAGTACCTCGCAAACGCCTGTTTGCCATGTGATTGGGCGGCTTGTTGGTAAACACAGTTTACGTGTGTCTATTTACCAAAATATGACCGGAGGTCCGATTGTGAGCCGCAACACACGATGTTTCAGCCAGCAAAAACAACCATTAATTTTTTTAGACTAAGTTATTCAGGACGTCTCCTGACTGGCATGTGTTGTTGGCCGTGCTGTGATCGCGCCCGGTCTACTTTTTTAAAAACTTGTTTACGAGAGTAAGCAAACGGTTTCAGACAATATTTTTTTTTTAAATAAGAAGCGATTTTTCGTGTTAATTCGACATAGTTTATAGTTGATTAGGACCCTTTTATCTATCGTTTGCTTTGCAGGGAAATCTGCAGCTATGAATGATGGAAACTTATACGAAGTTCACCGGCAGACCCGAGCATCAGGACAAATCTACAAAACCATACATATGCCCACGTGGACTCCAGCCCAACACAGACAGCGCTGTGTAACCCTATGTAATTCTCACCCCCAATGTCAGGCCGCAAGTCTAAACAGGGACGGGAGATGTAACGTATTCTTCTTTGGACAATGGATCAAACGTCCAGAAGACACGGAGACGTTATTTGTAAAGATTCTAGGTAGATCATGATCAAACTGGACCCTGTCAAAAACTCTTAATGAGACATATCTGATATACGTATATTGTGTTTGTAAATTGCTTATTCCAATGGTGTATTTCCTTGCAGAACGAATCCAGTAGTGTTCCATTAGCGGGATGCCAAGAGCTGGTACATAGTTATTTACATGTTTAACTGACCATTTTCGTGATTAATACTCTCTCTCTCTCTTTTTCTCTCTCTCTCTCTCTCTCTCTCTCTCTCTCTATATATATATATATATATATATATATATATATATATATATATATATACACACATATATATATAAAGAGAGAGAGAGAGAGAGAGAGAGAGAGAGAAAGGGAGGGAACAAGAATTTGATATGGGTGGGACAGAGTATATGAATATTATCACATGTGACCTGAGCAGTAATCAGAAATAGATCAAAGCAAGAACAGATGGAATTGAGACTTTCAGATCATAACATTTAAGATATCGTAACATTAGGCTGACATTACGAAAAACAGCTTTGTAGAAGAGATATCAGTGTTTTTATATAACAAGGCGTTCTATCTTTCAAGACTACTCACCCGCCATGAGGACAAGAGGAGTCTCCCAAGATCTACCCAAAACCAAGGACCTTCTTCCAGAAGGGTACTTGTCTATGGACCGCCGAGTACACGAGTCCTCTCTCCACGGTCTCCGCAAAAAGTTTCCTTTGAACAAGACCGTACGTCACTCAGGCGGGCCTTCTTCACCACAGCCCTTGGCTAAGACGGAAACCAAGTGTGACGATCGTTCATCTAAAAGACAGGGTAAGAAAAAGTCAACGGTATATAATATAATATATATATATATTATATTCTGTCTCTTCTCTCTCGTTCTCTCTCTCTGTCTCTCAAAATGTATATATATATATATATATATATATATATATATATATATATATATATATAAATATATATATATAGCATATTTTATATACATGGTTACATATACACAAACAAACTCAAACAAAGAAATGTGATTTAAGTATTGGAGAAATGCTTTGCATAAATTAATTTTTCGGCCCGCAAGAGCCCGCAAAAGAATTAATGCAGACCCCGCCCCCCCCCCCCCCCCGCCAAGCCCCGCACTTCTCAGTCTTAAACCGCACCCGCCCCGCAGTAAAAAAAAATTGGACCGCCCCGCCCCGCAAATTAAAAAAAAGCACGCACGCGGGGACCCGCGGGGCGGGGTGGGTTACAGGCCCCTGCAGCCAGCGTGGCGGGTTGAGGCCGGCGCAGGGCTCTGATACATATAATATATATAAATATATATATATATATATATATATATATATATATATATAATATTATATATCTATTATATATATATTATATATTTATAGTGAACGAGAGAGAGAGAGAGAGAGAGATTATCCTTATACGAAGTGTCATACTTTAGTTCTGCGGAATTTTGAACACACAAAAACGTTCCAGTTTTTATCCCTATGGGTTCACTTTATATATATGGATCATAAGTTCATTCTTAGATAAATTATATTCTCTGAAACACATATATTACCACAGGATGTCCAGATGGATTCGGTTATATATTTGAAGAGGATCATCTACCAAACCAAGGGTCATGTTACAAGATCGGCCGCGAAACCCTGACGTGGGATGCCGCCATGAAGGCATGCAAGAAGCTCAATGCCTCCCTCCTCAGTGTGGAAACGCTGGCTGAACAGGAGCACCTGAAGAAAATACCGCGACACCGCCTGGGGTCACGTAAGTTCTACCTACTGTGGTAAAACAAGGCGTTCTACCTTTGTCATATATTTTGTATCCAAAATAGGTTGAACGTTTGAAATATTCTGATGTGAGTATAATTGATTTTATTATAATGATTTATATATATTGAATGTACGGGCTTTCCTTGTGTTTGTTAAGCATTGTGGTCTAAAGGCTAAGACGCCGGGCTTGTGACCAAGCGGTCATAGATTCAAGTCCCTAACCTATCATTCCTGCGCTAAGACCCAAGCAAGTATGCTTATATCTACCCAGTATTAGGCCAAAATAAAAAAAAGGTATGGTTCTCAGGCACTTTTTTCAGAAATCAATGCGGGCGGGCGGTTTTTTTTTATTTTTAATTTTTTGGTATGTTTCGATAAAATTGTCAAATGATAAGGGAAAAGCATGATAATAACAGATTTATTTTGCTAAACAAGTAAAAGCACTACATAACAAAGGATATTGTATGATTTTATCTTCTTGAAAGAAATGTCTGAGCGCTGCAGGTCAAAATTGGTAAGTTTCAATTGAAAATCAAAATAAAAACTTTTGATGCGGGGGTTTAAAATTGATGCGGGCGGTGCCTGAGAAACATACCTTTTATTTTTTTTTTTGGCCTTACAATTTGGATACCAGATTATATGTCATCTGCGTATATGACAGGCCTCAACGTGTGTTGGCTGTGTAGAGTCCTCAGGCAGCTACTATCACCGGGAAGTAAAATGTTAAGTCTTCTGATCGCAAAGTATTCTTCAGAGGTGGCAGTCAATCTTGCGACTGTCTTTAGCCTAGAGTACGCGTTACGAAATTTGGAAACAATATATTTTATTTCGGATTATTATATTGCAACAGCGTTTCGTAAATATCAAAAATCCATATCGTATTTTCCTGTATTTTCCATAATACGAATTACGTTCAAAAGCTTTTCGGATAATTACATCAGATACTGAGCAGCAACATGGCTGCCCATGAAACAATTGGTTCTGTGCATCACAGAAAATTGGCCTTTAACGCTGTATGCATTATTATCAGAAGGTGACAAAGCAGATCCACTAGACGGAAGAAGAGGATATTCTAGGAATCCTGAGCCGATGTTACGATTGCCAGTTACGATATGTAAATTCCCGAACATGCTCGGACAAATACGATCGAATACTAAACGAAGGTCTCAGGAAGTCAAATTTAATTTAAATATACACGTTACGATAAGAAGCAAAGAACCCAGGATTTCCTGTCGTACCCTGCTTCGTATCACATCGTATCCAAATTTCGTAACGTGTACGCAGCGCTTTACGGTGGTTCTGCCAGATCGTATAGTTGGTCACACTACAATCGTAAGACTATTGCACGATCTAATATGACAAGTCGCAAGACACTGATCGTAATAAAAGTCTCGACGTCCAAAGTAGCCACTATAGTTGTCGTGCGATATTCGTGCAAACCTTACCTCCGCATGCCTTCTTGAATGTAAACTAAACGTTCACAATTTGCAGTGTCCTATTTGTTTCCGCTGCCCTGTAGGTCTTGGGACGGCAGCCTTAATATGGGCTTTAAGCAACCGTTTATTTTATTGTCTTCTTGTAACGGGGCACAATAGATAAAGGACCGATCATGGATTCGAACCCGTACCTGTGACACAGGTTTCAGAAGATCTACTCGCATCGCCTATAAAGCAAGTTTTTTCTTGCGAGGCCATTAGGAACGCTTTTGTGTTTTCGGATTGTCCTGTCCCAAGACAGTATCCCAGGGAGGGTCATTATGCCAAACCGCTAACTCGCAGGATCCAACTTCTGATACCACATGTGACGGATAAAATAGAAACAAGGCCGATTAACACCTAGGGACACCCAAATAAAGCGTTCTGTCCGCTTCGCCAGCAAAACAGGCTTCAGTGGCAAGCCGTTAGGAACGATTTTGTATGTCTGGTTACATTCTGACTCGGGGGAACCTAGGCTTGTACTTGTTCACAAACACATATTTTTCAATGCTTTCCTCATTTATCTAGTATCTTGTTAGAAGACGCATAAGCGTAACAAAGGACCAAAATATCCCATTTTCTGATATCATTAAGAATAAATGATAAATCGAGTTATCATTTTATTCATCTCTAAACCGAGATTCTATTCCTACCTATCGATTAAGAAATCTTTGTTGAGTCTTTGGTGTGTAAATTAAAAGAACATGTCTAGGCTTTATCATACACTTCAATTTATAGACAAGCGCAGCTCAAAAGAGTTATTTGTAACCACGACTTTATTTTACTTCATACACATCTGAATGCCATTTCCGCTCCGACCTGAATGAGGTTTTACTTACCTGAAGGAATTGATTGAAAAATGATGATATATGATAACTGACTCATGCGCCAGTTGGATTTTATGATTATCATATTTTTTATATCGTTTCATTGACTTCCAAGCCCCCATGTACTGGATGTCGGCAAATGATATTCGTGTGGATGGCGAATGGATATGGAACTCTTCTGGAGAACCAGTGGACTACGACAATTGGACACCCTTTTCATTTTCAATATATCCTGACTGTGCAGGTATAATGATGAAAAACGACTACGAATGGCATAAATTGGCCTGCGGCGATCATCAAAGAAGCATATGCGAAACTGCGGTTGCTTGGATGTGTATTTGAAAAGCTGAGTTCCAGCATACTGGAAACATACTTTTGTAGAAGAAGAACCAATATATGGTCCTTCGGTATTAACATTATTTTTTTGGTTAGCTAAGATAAGCGGGCAAAGATGACAATTCTATACCCCGTGTCATCCCCTCATGTCCACCTGTTTTTGTTTGCTTTGAAAATTCTGCTAGTTACATATCAACAGAAATAATTATAGTGTAGAGGATTAATTTACCTCATTTCATCCAGGTAAATAAATACCTACCTTACACCTTATTCAAGAGAATTATGTGAAAATATGAGAAATCAGATTGACATTTGTCAATATATGACGGTCAAGGTCATTTGTCTCATGCAAAAACAGCCTCAATTGACAGCTGCTTATTGGATGATGTCATGTTAACACTATATAAAGAAAAGCAAAAATAAAGATGGTTTCTCATGTAGAGACACATCATATCTGCCAGATCATTGTAAAGAGACTAAAAGCTGTTAAACATAAACTGGGTTTTATTTTTAATTCTTAATTTCCACATTAGGTTGTCACTTCCAAATGTAGTTTTCTAGGAAATTATTGAAAAATATAAATTTTCAGATATTTATCTATAAAACACAGGTGGTAAAACGGATTTTAGATTATTATGTTCAACGCTTTTTTTAATATTGTTACCAGTAAATTTTTTTGTGGATTTGAAATATGAGTACTAAATACATATTATGACATATCAAACTTTAGCTCATAGAAAAATGCCACACTAATTCAGAAAATTTAACATTATCAGTTATTCAAATTATTTTGTAATTTACACACTAGAGATATAAAAGAAATAGAGTGGGGTTCTTTGCGAGGATCATAGAGATATATAACAAACTGGCGAGAGTTCATTTGAAATCATATCGTGGAGCTAATGCTCATGAGAAGTAAACTAAAAGTTCCCACAGCTATTTGATTGGTTCATAAAAATATGTATTTCGTATTAAATTTTTCATGTTGTTAACGTTGTGGTATTGTTTCCCTTTGAATTATAAGCTGAAAATCATTTAACACTGGTGATTGTACTTAAATATTCAACCTAAATTTGTAATATTCTGAAGAAAAAAAAGTATTTTTCAAGGCACTGATCGCATCAATTTTGACTCCACATAGCAATTTTCCAGTAAATTTTAATTTCCAGAAAAACTTCCTTTTATCTCTAGCCGTCATAACTTTTAATAATATATTATTATGGAACCTAATTTCAACACATAATGGGGAAAAAATCAGATTCTGTAACACTAGGCAGCGTGAAATGTCTAAGGAAATGAATAAAGAAGTCAGTGTTTTTTATAACAAATAATTATAATTTATTCTTATAACAATCCTAACATTACAATACACTAAATCAATACAATTACACAGTAAAACAACAGTACAGCAGTTAATCAATACAAGTATATAAATAAAGTGTACAGTATCTGGATACCACCACTGTCACAGCGACAAAAAAATCTATAACTGCCGCACTTATCGAGAAAGGTCCACAACTGACTTACACTCTTCTGTGTCCGCTGGAATATTTCTCTCCTCTCTCCCCGGCTCTAAAACACAGCCCCGTATTTATAACTTCTAACCCCAAGCCGAGAAATTTCCATTTCTCGAACATTCCAAAGAACCCAATAGTTACAGGAAACATCTAGAACAACGAATGCTGTGTTCCTACTTATCAGGGTTCACATGTGGGCCGGCCCGGCTCGGCCAGGCGAGAAAGCCCCAGACTAGCATGACCGCTGTGTTTACACATGGGCCGCACCCGGGTAGCTAGAACAAGGAACGCTGTAGCATAACAACGCCCAGGGCTTGAGCCAAACACGAATCAGAAAGTCAACAGCGCACAATAAAAGGGACATGCCCCCAGCTAACAATAAAACAGACAACTGTAACAATATAAAGAATAAATTTTGATAATATTTCGTTTTATTATTTTGTGCTTTTACCTGTTTCGTAAAACAGTTCAGTTTCTATAAAGATATCCTCTGATCGTCTGAAAATTTTATTCATAATTTGTAACAAAGGGGGGGGGGCACAAGCGTTAGACAAAACTTTAACCCTCACTTCACTCAGTCTGTAAATAGAAAAATAGTCTAAAGCAAGGGAGAAAAAATAAATAAATAAAACTTAACAATAAAATCGTGTAATATAAACTGTAACATAACTTATCGTAGTGAAAAAATTGTGAGTCGCGTCTGACAGTCCATTGACCAAGAGGAAACTCTACGTTTCAGAAATGGTAAAAAAGGGGGAAAATCTTGATATAAAATCCTTTATGACATTGACAGATGCAGTACTAGATGACTGAAAGGGACGTACAAAATATACAAGTCAACACAGAAAAAAACGGGAAGCTAAAGGGTGGGGGGGGGGCAATTGGTATTATGAAAAAAAAAAGTTTTTTGTCACATGGGTATAGCTTGTAATTGTAGGATATAAGGAAATTATATCCGAATTAAAGCTGCGTTTACTGGGCGCGCAATATGCGATATGCGGAAAGCGGTATAGAAAAAAAGATTTTATTTTCGCTATAGTTTTTTTTTTTTATCATAAAGCGTTTACTGGGCCCCTGGCATGCGATATGCGGTATGCGGTATAAGACACGCAGTTAAAAGTAAATTCTCAAGGGAGAAATGGATCCGCATATATTCAAAATATAGCACCTGACCAGGCTTCAACGCGACCTAAATTATGTCAGCATAGCCCAGAAGTAAATAGTAAATCAGCCGGGTTGATGTATGAGCAGTGTTTTACCGCCAGCCGGATAAATGCCCTACGCGAATCTATACCGCATTGCGTATACCGCGTTCCGCTGCTGCAAACCGCATACCGCGCGCCGACAAGCGCCGCTTTAGACATAATTTTTTTTATTACAACTCTTCATTGTAATACAGAAAGAGTTATTATTTATAAAATATCAATATAATTATTGATTAACAATTTAGGTTTTATGTGATTTATTCATTTGGTTAAGGAGGCTATGTTTCAGCTCTCCGTTTGTTGCTTGCCAGAATCTTTGTCGGTTGACCCACTTCCCTATCTCTGCCTCACTTTTGTCTGTCTGAGCACTTAAGCTAGCAGTTTAAGTTAATCCAAAAGTAGATATCAGTAAATCCTTTAAACTGCAATCTTGTATTTAAGCCTCTAACCTTAACGGTAAGCGCTTGACCTCTGGTCTTCTAGTTTGTTTGTCGGTATGTTTGTTAATCAGCAGGATTTGTTCAAGCGATGTCTAAGAAATATTGTGGAGTGCTGGGTCAGGAAACAGGGAGGAAAACACTATATATTTGTGCATATCCAGATAAAATAGGTACAGTGTGGTGGTTTTGCTTTGGCGAAGGTTTGCGCTCTATTTGATATCGTCTTGTGCAAAGCTTTAAGCATTTGTTGTATACCTTCTGTATTCTGTTCATTATCCAATCTGAGAGGATCTGCGCATATAAAATTTATATGCTACAGGATGAGAGAAACATAAGCGTCTAGACCTGTGGAAACATGAAACAGAACATCGGCTAATTTTAACTATGTAATATTTTATTGGATTTAGATACACCTAGCTACAGTGAAATATAATCTAGATCCTATCAATCGCATCGTTTGTTTTCATAAAGTTCAATGAAACCCCAAGATTTTATCTGTGTTATATGAATAAGTCCCCAGTTGGAAATGAGACAAGTCATTAGAGATGAAACGAGTCAAATACTACAAAAAATAAGTTTACGCTAACTTATAACCCCAGAAACGGATCCGGGGGGTATTTTCAGCCTTTGAAATTCAAGTAAATACAGAAAAAAAATAGAAGGAACGTAACTACAAATAATTTATGGCGACTTCTGTTGTTTAAATGAATTCAATAAATTATAATGTTTCCGTCAAACGTTAACTCTCACACTCGTATTTTATAAGAATGTTAAGTCAACATCAACCGATTACAGGGATAATTACAGGGTTAACGTGTCTAAGAGATTATTATGAGATCAGTAATGAAAGAAAAAGAATGAGGCAAACATTATATACGCTCCCGAGGTAGTGGAAAGCTTGCGCGTCTAAAGAAGCTTCTGATTTTACCGCTGCCTGGAACGACCGATCATGATGGACTTAACGACAATCCCCAGGTGGCAGATTGGTGTCTTCTTAAATCCAACCTTCGCAAAGGGTTGAAATCTATTAAGGCAGAGATAGGACCCTGGTGCACACGAGACGCTATTTTAGCGGTTTCGAGGCAACAACTGTATACAAACATATAGCCGACCACATGGTCTAGGACCACTTGGAACTCCTCGGCTGAATTCGTATTCTTCCGAGACCACCCAAAGATGAGGAAAGGTGTTCCGAGATGTAACCCGATTTTACCAAACACGTTTTTAAACCAGGTGGCACGTGCTAATGGTTTGTAAACATTTACACTGCCACGTCACCAATATCACGCCGCAATGTAGTTCCCGGATTTTACAACATTTCAGTAACAAACAGACGATTATACTCTTGATAACCTTTGTATTTGAAATTTATGTTGTCAATGGATGTTCTATATTTGTCCATTACCTTAACTATTGAATTTTCAATCCTCTCACAAATTGCCTAGATTTCATCTTGAAAGCTTTTCGTGTGAACGAATGTTCTATCCGAGAAATTCATAGACAGATCTCATGTATGGGGAATTGCTTAAATCATCGTGCGTATGATGCGTACTGACTATAGCAGCCAATCAAATGCCAGTTCACAAACACTCGACAGGCAACATTGCTGTGCCTAAAGCTGCGCTTCAAGAACCGCTTGATGACTTTTTTATGTTATGTTTAAAAACTGTGCAACCAATTATTGCATTCTCAGATGTCAACAACTGGCAAACATCAAAGGTTTTCTTGACTACTATTGACTCCGATAATAATATATCCTCTCTGGATAAACTGAATGTAGTCATATATGCTTTAAAACATGTGACATCTTCAGCCAATCATAGAGGATGTTACTTCAAGCGCCGGGTATCATTTGATTGGTCCAACATACAGTGCTCCCTCTCGTGTAGGGTTCCAGAAAACCAGGCCAAAACAAATAGCGCTCAAGATACATGTCGTGGGCCTATTGGTAAAGCTCTGGGTAAAGAGCGTATACATTATACGAAAACAGAAACTGCATGAGCGGCATAGGCCCATTTTATGATAGCCGGCTACAAATGGCATGTTTCAGTTTTGCGATTGTAGAAATAAAATCTGTTCAATGTTATACGTATATATATAGCATATGACACACAATTCTTATTGTATTGTAAGACATCAGGCCTACTACCCGTCAGGTATCAGCATTTGGACTCGCCTATTAATGCCACCCCTATTGTAAAGTAGGCTGGCCTACGGCCAGGAATGTTCCGGCCTCTTGACTCTTCTGCGTGCATTTGAAGTGGCCCACATCTGGTCAGCACTAGGTTTAGTCATTTAGACGTGTTAAGTTCAGTAGCCTGCCCCGACCCTTATAGCTCCCTTTTTATCACGTGTAAATATCAGACTGGCAGTATTATATAAAGGACAAATATTTCGGCTACTTGGTAATTTAAACCTTAAATATTGTGTTGTTTTCTATTATCTGTGGGAAAAATCCTACAGTATGACCGAAACCAAATGTAGAAATAGCTGTAGGCGGATAATTATAAGAAATGTATGTTGCGTTTCAATGAATAATCAATATGTTTTCCTTCTGCTGACCTAAATAGCTTAATGATGGTCCTAAATTAATATTTCAATAATCATATCGCCGTTTCGTTCAACACAAAAGATATCGATTTATGCCATCAAGTTTTTATCAAATCGTAATGGGTCAAAATAGTTAATGGACCTTTTGACAATCTACTGAGCGCCTGTCATATGTGGCTGACACATTTAACAGAGCATTTAGCTGCAAACCTTTTATCTCCATAAGAGAAATCCTAAATTACAACCTCAAATTAAACTGTCAAGTATAAGTTGATATACCGTTAGGAAACATATTTTTTAGCTGATGCATGTCTAAGAAAGTATTTCAAAGCGGTCGGTCTACTCCATCACATTTATAGAGTCCAACAAAGAAGTTGATAAAGTCATTATAATGTTAAAAAAATAAAAACAAATTTGGCGACAAAGGTTCTGAGTATTGCATATGTTTACAATTAATTGAAATAGTAACCAAGGAAATTTTTTACGTTGGCGTCATAAAGTTATGCTGGGTCACATGACAGTTGCCTTTTCATCCTGCTTTATCTACGCTCCCACTACTTGTAGGTTAAAACCCTTTTTCCTCTCATAACCACACACAAACAATTTTAGCTTTTTATACCGTCTAGGTAAAACAAATATCACAAACTAATTTTTATAACAAAAAACATATTAAGGGCTTATATCTTGCGGAGCGAGTAAATTATATGAAACTAGAAAGCACTCAAAGCGCGCAGACCTCCTACAAAGCAGCTCAATACCTCCATATATAGGATTGTCAGAAACCCAGCGTTTTTCTTTTTAAAAATTCATAGATTCAGATGGTTAACTGGATCAACCCCACAGATTCATTTATTGTTCCTTGTAACATTGCCGAGCTATTATGAAAATCCATTCATAACTTTTGAGAAATGTTGCTAACAGACAAGCAGACAGACGAACAAACAAACCTATGCCGGCAAAAACATAACCCCCGCCCCTTGGCGGAGGTAATAATATAAACAATACCCCGTACCGTTATACACAAATTGATAATGTAACCCTTTTATTGCTCTAATATAATAATAGATTTTTAATATCAATAATCATGAGGAAATATTTTTCGGAATAATTTCTTAGTTCCTGTAAGCTTGGAAGCTGACTTTCGCAAACAAGCATTTAAGAAATAAACTGCATGATCTTAACCAAGTAAATCAAGATCTTGCATCTCGCACCAAAACATCGTAAACAAATTCACAGTTTTGACTAAATAAATTCATTCTTTAATAAATATTTTGGATTTGTCCAAGTTTCATTGAGGCGTTCTCATCCGTTTTGTAGTTAATAAAAAATTATACCCGTGCTCTCAACGTGTGTCGTCAGCCAGTAGACATAGTAAAGGAGAATGATCTATACTTGGTTTGAGTAATGAGGTTCTCATGTTTTTTTCGTCTTTTTTTGTATATTGGATCAAAAAGGCTGTTTTATAATTACTCTTCCTGCTTACATAGACGTTTATTCTCCAAACATGTTCCTTGATATGCAGAACCAAATGAAAGGTTCCTTTCATAATTGAAGATTATTAGAAGGTGACAGAGCAGTGACCCCTAGCGGGAATGGTGTGTTTCAGCTTATTCTGTCTGCTTGTGGATGAAACATCCAGAAAAATGCCGATTCATTATTTCCTGTATGTGCTTCCCGTCATAAAATTTCCACTGAAGGTAATTACAGAATAGACATATCATATACAGTAGAGCGCCAGTTTTTAATTTTTATTTATTTATTTTTTTTTTAGAGCGTCGAGGCACAACCTTTTTGTTCGGTAAAACGAACATTCGGAATTAAGATAAGGGGTCTAGCGTTAAGTTCGACAGTTAATGGTTAACTTACCCTTTTCATATTTTCATTTCGGGGATCAATGCGTTTCTTTCTGACCTACGTAATTGACAAACGGGGCATATAAAGATATTTGAATTATTGCAGTGCCTGGTAAATTGGAAAATTTCAGACTAACCTGTTTTTAGGATGCATGCGTGCTCTTTTATCAACAAATTCATGTGAAATATTTACATGTTTAATTTATATTACGTAAATATGAATAAATTTTCGATTCCAACTTTTATATTTCGGAAAAACGAATTTTAGGAATAACTGACATGTGTTCGGAAAAACGGGGTTCCCCCTTATATGTTAAAATATTTTTACGATTTCATCAATTTTTTTCTCTTATCCTCGGTACGAATATTTACTGATATTTATACAGCTCTGGCGTCTTTTTTCATAATTTCTATTTTAACAGCGAAGAAAGGAGAACCTAATGCACACCTAAGTAATACGCGAGAACAAAGTTACTCTTCCAAGAAACGAGAAAATGCTAAAAAGGATCCATTTGTTAAAAAAAACTGTAGCACGGATGTTGTTTATATTTCAGTGATGAGTATGGCTGAAAAGTATATAGCGACAACTTTTTCTAAGTGGCACACTCAGTGTATCAGGTCAAAATTTATATCTAGTTTCAGAGGCCTTGAGTGTTTGTGACAATAATATGGAATGATTGGTCCCTGGTTTACGTGGTTGCCCACTTGGCATTTTATTGCAAACACACTAATGTTCAATGACCCTTCGTCAGTGCAATGATGTGCATCGGGATATACATGTAAATACAAAAAAAAATAATTTCCAAGCAAATAATAAGGATGGGAAGAAAGTAGTGTTCAAAGATCTTTCCTGTCTGACTTAATTGCATCAACTACCGGAGAAAACTGACACTACGGTAAGTATTCGGGTTTTTTTATATTTACAACAAAATTCGGTTTTGTTTAATCTCCTGTAAAAGAAAAGACATTATTTACATGATATTCACAGGTGCAAAGATTACCAATTTAGGTGGGTGCATTAAACACAATTAGGGTTCCATTTTTTTTGGAAATCGCATGGTATGTCCAACCCATGAAGACTAAACAAGAATTCTAAAGAAAGGTCCTCTGGCCCAAAATGGAGGGGGATCCAGGCCTAAAAAAAGTTAAATCCTAAAAAACTGCGGCTAAAAAATGAGGAGGGGGTGTCCAAACCATCCTTTCTCGGTACTATTTTGTTATAACTGAGGGAAAATACTGTGGGTCTACCATTGTATAGTGACGTATATACATACAATAAAAAATGTGGATGGGCACATTCTGGTGTGACAATCTTGTCTGAGCATTCAGTTTTTAATCATTAAAATTACATTTTGATCTTTATTAATTTGCTCCTTGATCTTAAATATTCAAATCTTGATAACCATATATGGCCTAAACACACCAATACACGGGGATGGACGTATACTCGAGTAGTGGAGGCAAAAAATCACTTTCATCTCATTAATGTAAAACACAGAACATCGGTAAATGTTATCTGGAAACGTGGTAACATAATCTTACTGATTGTGGCTACTAACTTGACACACACATATATACACTCCCCCATATATATATATATATATATATATATATATATATATATATATATATATATATAAATATATATATATACAGTGGAACCCCACAATTACGACCACCTTGGGGACTGACCAAAGTGGTCGTAATTTGGGGGTGGTCTTATTTGTGAAACTCTAAGTTACCTGGATCGTGTATTTAGGACCAAAAATAGTGGTCGTAATTGTGGGGTGGTCGCAATTGCGGGATGGTCGCAAGGCGGGGTTCCACTGTATATATATATATATATATATATATATATATATATATGAATCATATAATGTGAAATCCTTGAGGATTTACAAACATCCAATAAAGAGTGAAAACTAAACCAAATCCAGAACTTATCCAATTTTCAGCAATTGACAGGTATGTGTTGAATCATGAATCATCAAACTGGAAGAGGGATTACCTCCATTCCCCCGTATCCACCATGATTGTTGTAGTTTTCCTCTTTATATATCATATGACAAATGTAGAGAGGGTTGGGGGAATGGAGGACTGCAGACACAAGATCTGACCAAATAAACCCTCTACACACATGGCCTTATTGCCAGTCTGTGCCATAGCAGTGAGAGTGCAAGACGCCCAAACCAGAGAAGCTGGACTTGTTAGTCTGTGCTTTGTTTTGACAGTGACAATCTTGTGAACCACACCCTTAACACTTGCTTGTAAATTTGCTTGGGACAGTCTGTGCCATGCTTGTGACAGTGACAATCGTGTGACACACACTCTAAACTTGCTTGTAAATTTGCTTGTGATAGACTGTGCCATGTTTGTGACAAGTTTGTGACAGCGACAATCTTGTGACACACACTCAATCCTTGCTTGTATATTTGCTCTGGACAGTATGTGCCATATTTGTGATGTTTGTGATAGTGACAATTTTGTGACACACACCCGTTATGCTTGCTTATAAATTTGCTCGGAACAGTCTGTGCCATGTTTGTGACAAGTTTGTGACAGTGACTATCTTGTAAACTCTCTCCCTTTATACTTGCTTGTAAATTTGCTTGAGAAAATCTGGCCATGTTTGTGACAGTAACAATCTTGTGACACACACCCTTTATATTTGCTTGTAAATTTGCTTGGGCCAGTCTCTGCCATGTTTGTGACAGTGACAATCTTGTGACACACACCTTTTAAGCTTGCTTATAAATTTGCTTGGGAAAGTCTGTGCCATGTTTGTGACATGTTTGTGACAGTGACAATCTTGTGACACACACCCTTCATATTTGCTTGTAAATTTGCTTGGGACAGTCGCTGCCATGTTTGTGACAGTGACAATCTTTTGACACACACACCCTTTAGGCCAAAATAAAAAAAAGGTATGGTTCTCAGGCACTTTTTTTCAGAAATCAATGCGGGCGAGCGCTTTTTTTATTTTAATTTTTTTGGTATGTTCCGATAAAAATGTCAAATGATAAGGGTAAAGCATGAAAATAACAGTTTTATTTTGCTAAATAAGTAAAAGCACTACAAAACAAAGGAAATTGTATGGTTTTATCTTCTTGAAAGAAATGTCGGAGCGGCAGCAGCTCAAAATTGGAAAGTTTTCATTGAAAATCAAAATAAAAATTTTTGATGCGGGGGTTTAAAATTGATGCGGGCGGTGCCTGAGAACCATACCTTTATTTTTTTTTGGCCTTATACTTGCTTGTAAATTTGCTTGGGACAGTCTTTGCCATGTTTGTGACAAGTTTGTGACAGTGACAATCTTGTTACACACACGCTTTTCACAAGCTTTCCTGTTCTTGTCAGCCGGGAGGACATTGTGCTGGACGGCGAGTGGAGAGAAACGTTGACAGGGACCAACTTCCTGCTACACCGAGACGGCAACATCGTGATATTTGCCACAGATGCCACTCTTCGTGTTCTGGCCGCGTCGAGCTACATTTTTCATGGACGGAACGTTCAAGAGTGTGCAAAGGATCTTTAAGCAGCTCTTCACACTCCATGGATTGTACAGAGGACATACCGTGCCACTGGTATACGCCTTTCTTCCCGATAAGAAACACACCAGCTACTTTGATGTGTTTTCGGCCGTCAAACGTCGTCTTGCAGAAATGGGTCTGGCGATGGATCGACTGGAACGTGTCGTCAGCGACTTTGAGAAGTCCGAGATCCAGGCAGTGGCTGCACAGTTTCCGGGCGTACAGCACATGGGGTGCCTCTTCCATTTCGCACAGGCTGTGTGGAAGAGAGTGCAGAAGTACCACCTGTCAGAGGCCTACAGCCCGGAGCCTTCGGTGAAGGATTGGATAAGGAAGCTCTTTGCCATGCCATTCCTCCCGGTGGACCTGATTCCGGAAACGTTTAGCTATCTGGCTAGTCAAGAAGTAAGTAAGAATTTAATGACAGCCCCTTTGGGTATTCAGCTAATTTGTTACATATTTGAATGGATGGTGACTAATGTTTCATAATATATTATATACATTACAAGTTGCAACTGTTACAGGGTGCATTTATTGACCAGGTAAAAGAATAAAAAGGCAAAAGAGAATTGACATCAATGAAATTATATTAAATCGTGCAACGGGTGAGGAAGAATAATTACCATGTGTCCTGTCAGTGTCATATTTTCAAAGAAGGCTGAATTCCGTCATGATCTCATTGCAATGTTTCTGTTATTTCCATAGGTTGCACAGCGTCCAGACGTGGTGGAACTGGTGAACTATTTCAGGACTACCTGGCTGGACGGGTACTTCAGGCCGACCATGTGGAGTGTCTACAATCTAAGGAACAGAACCAACAAACATGTGGAAGCCTGGCACGCGAAACTCAACCGAATCGTCGGGAGGAATCACCCCAACTTTCACGACGGCCTTACCTTTTTGAAGAGGGAGCAGGCAGAGGTGGAGCTGTCTCTGCGGTGAGCGCGGCTGGGTGGCGCTCCTCCACTGCCCCGCAGGGTCTACAGGGGCATGAATGCTGCCATCGACAGAATAACGGCGGATTTTGACAGCCGGGATCATCGTCAGCCCCTGGAGTTCCTTGGTGATCTGTCGGTATCGTGCAGCGACTCAGGCGCAGACGACGACGCTGAAACCTTCCCGATCTTGGACTTTTTTGTCAATGTTTTTGATCGATCCTTGTATATTTTATGAGCCCGTTTTTTGTAGAATGTGTACATATTACTTTATACATATATGTATATATGTTTTATAGCCTTGATCTCATAGTGTACATATACATAGGATTGTATATAGTTGGTTTTACTTGCATTTTTTGTTAGGTATTTATATATATATAGCTTTTTATAACTTTTTTACATGATCTCCTCCTTTTTATGATTGATGCTTGATGTGTTAAATCCCTGATTACACAGTCTACATTAAATTGTCTCACAGATAGTTACCGGCTGTGCTTGCATTTTTAGGAATCAGTTTTTGTATGGAGAGTGTGAAATTTTTGTATGGAATATATATATATATATATATATATATACTTTTTGAAATATTCTGTCAGTCTGTGATTTGTGCTACATGTGTTATAGCCTGGTTTACACAGTGTACATTAGTTGGACTCTATACATTTTATGTATCTATTTGCATTTTTATGACTCAGTTTTCCTTAGCATGTATATATGTATATATATTTTAAAGAGGTTTTTCAATTATCGAAAATGTTTTTCGATGTGATTGGTGCTTCATGTTTCGTAGCTAGACTTAAATAGTGTGAATAAACTTACCTGGTTCTTATTGCTGTGTTCCTCATTTTTTTATTATTATTCCTTTAAATAGTTTAGTAAAATGATCAACACATAAATGTGGATGGTGCGCAATATTTATTTAAATATAAGTATATACGTATAAAGCTTAATTCGACAATTTATTTCAAATATGTGTAAAGCTTTTTTAAGCTTGTACATTAAGTTACATACATATGGGCCCGTGAATTCTTTAAATATATATATATATATATATATATATATATATATATATATCTTTTCATATATATCTTTTTCTTCTTAATTTTGCTTAACCTCGCTATTTAATACGATCCTTTATTGTACAAATTTTATTTTATTAAAATTCTGTAATTTAAAGTACGCAAATAAATTTCATTTGCGCTGCCAGTACGGGGATCCCAGCCGTGTCATGTGATGATTACAGATCTGCTCAATTAACGGAAGACCTCAAGTCAGAGTAATATTGTTATTACAGCACTAATTAAATTACGACGGTAAACGGTCTTTGATCTTGGTACCTACATCTGATTGTATGCGAGTGGGTCACATTAGTATTTACTGTTTTAATTATCATGTTTTCGATGGTATCTACAGATTGTCACTGAAAATAAGTCAATGAAATAAAAAGGAAACGTGTATACTTAATAATATAACAACATATCATGCATATATACAGGTATGATTATTCTCCTAATACCGTGTGTCCCCATATACAGGTAAAGCTTCATGCCGCTGGAAATCGTCGTATTTTACCTACTATATAGAGAAGGGTAACGTGAACATTATTATTATCTGAGAGGTCTGCTACAATGTTCTAATAGTCAAATATCAAGATCGAAAATAAGTGATCGAACCAGTTACCAAGGTGTGTAGCGTTATGACCAATATTACTTGAAGACTTTTTATCATTGCGTGACGAGGCGTTGATGTTTTAAAACAAGATACAAAACACACATAAAAATATATATATAAACTTTCTTAACACACAGTTCGTACTTTTTTAGCTAGTCCTGGTGTCCCGGACGGTGTCTTTGAGCCCTGGACGGTACATCAGGGTCCCGGACGGTATTGAGGGACGCCCGGATGGTTTCGGATGGTCCCGGACGGTAAATATACTAAATACTGATAGTCACACCGTGTATTCAGCGGTTGAGCGATATTACAAGCATAACTGGGCCCATCCCCCTGTCACCTAGCTGTCTGACCGATCTTCCTACTTATTAAACATAGTCCCCTTATTTTGACTGCCGATCAACCTAAATTGCTTGTGCTTCTCCCATACCTGTGATGAATTGTCAAACATGACTGTGTTGCTCCAGAAATTTCAAACAATAAATAAAACTGGTTGTATATTCTACAAAATCGCCCTGCCACACGCACTTTGTTTGATAAGGGTCCGAAGTGCTACTGGCATATCATTCCTGGCACTGCTAGGATAGGCCACAGTGCCAGGATAGGCCAGTACTATAAATAGGTCAGTCAGGCCTCTACCAGCTACCCTATGTTTGCCCAAGGGATTACAAGAGAGTATCTGTATTCACACAATTGATTAATTAGCTCAGATTAATTAGTTTTAGTCTCCCTTCTAACAAAATTATTTCCAAGTTTTTGCCTTAATACGTACATATAAAACACTTTCTTTACTATTTGGACATAATTTCTATATTATTTGTTATTATATTCCACCTTGTATAATTATATAATAACCATTATTATTGCCAAATCCTTATGATGTTTAATTAACTAAAATTAGAATAAAATTATTATAAATAAAACCTAAAAATGAAAAAATAAAATTAATGGAAAACATTAAAACTGATCACATCAGGTAAATATGAAAATAATAAAAGCATGGCCTGAACATTGCTCTTTTTTTAACAGCAGTAACTTTACTTGATTATATAAGCACTTATTTACAGTATATGTACAGATAACAATACAAGGCTTCTTTAAAGGGAAGCATGGGAGGTTACATTGCACATCCACATAAATATATACAAATAACATCATGGTCTGGAATGATATTTGGGTATTTCTACAGAAAACGTCGCATTTCAAGGGTTTTCTTGGTGATTTTTTTAAATCTTGATTTTAATATAACAAAACTTAATTTGTAGAAAAATATCGTTAGAATTGTAAAATAATGCTAGTAGTGCACTTTTCAGTTTCCTTTTTTTTTATAAATAGTCCAGATAAGGGGAAAATATGAACCTTT